>CM077666.1:360258408-361508408 GCA_039707655.1 Elymus sibiricus
AGAGAGAGAGAGAGAGAGAGAGAGAGAGAGAGAAAGCCATCTAGCTACTAGTTATGGACCCATAGGTCTGTGGTGAACTACTCACACATCATCGGAAGGGCAACAAGGTTGATGTAGAAGCCCTCTGTGATCGATTCCCCCTCCGACAGAGTACCAAAAAAGGCCTCCAGATGGGATCACGGAAGAACAAAAGCTTGTAGAGGCAGAAAAAATGTTTCAGGTGGCTCTCTGGGGGTTTTGGAATACTTGGGAATTTATAGCGCTGGAATTAGGTCAGTCGGAGCCACGAGGGGCCCACAAGGCATCAGGGCGGGCCTACCCCCCAGGGCGCGCATTGTTGCCTTCCCGTCTCCTCGTAGGTCTTCTGGTCCTCCCCCGAAGCTTCTAGGGTCTGTTTTGTCCAGAAAAAAATTGTCAAAATGTTTCGTAGTGTTTGGACTCCGTTTGGTATGGATTTTCTGTAAAACCAAAAACAAGCAGAAAACAGCAGCTGGCACTAGGCAATGAGTTAATAGGTTAGTCCCAAAAATGATATAAAATTGCATATAAAGTATCTAAGAATGATAATATAATAGCATGAAACAATAAAAAATTATAGATACATTGGAGACGTATCAGCATCCCCAAGCTTAATTCCTGCTCGGCCTCGAGTAGGTAAATGATAAAACAGAATTTTTGATGTTGAATGCTACCTAGCATGTTTATCATGTAATCTTTCTTACGGTATAAATATTGAGAAACGATGAAGTAATTGATATCAACATAATAATATCCATGAATATAAGGACATAGTCATTAAGTTTTCAAAATATACGATGCTCAACGAATGTTATCCCTACTCATTGAATTATGTAAGCATGGCATGACTCCGCCTTCATCATATAAATATAAATCATGAGCACCCGGGTTTCAAACCAGGCAATTGTATCATAACTTTTCACGCGCTTCAGCATTTTCAACTCCACTCAATACATGAGCGTGAGACATGGACATTAGCACTATGGGTGGAATAGAATGCGGTGGTAGAGATATATAGGAGAAGTCAAAAAGGAAGAAAGGCTCGCATCAACTCGGCAGATCAATGGGCAATGGAGAGGCCCATCAATCGATATCAATGCGAGGAGTAGGGATTGCCATGCAACGGATGCACTAAGAGCTATAAGTGTATGAAAGCTCAATGGAAACTAAGTGGGTGTGCATCCAACTTGCTTGCTCATGAAACCTCGGGCATTTTGAGGAAGCCCATCATCGGAATATACAAGCCAAGTTCTATAATGAAAAATTCCCACTAGTATATGAAAGTGATATCCCAGGAGACTCTCTGTATGAAGAACATGGTGCTACTCTGAAGCACAAGTGTGGTAAAAGGATAGTAGCATTGCCCCTTCTCCCTTTTTCTCTCATTTTATCTCTGTCTCTCTTTTTAGAACAATCTCATGGACCTCATCCCCACATTTTGGAGGACTCATCAGTCTCCATCATTCTTTTCCTCACTGGGACAATGCTCTAATAATGATGATCATCACACTTTTATTTACTTACAACTCGATGAACTAATACAAGATGACTCTATATGAATGCCTCTGGCAGTGTACCAGGATGTGCAATTATCTAGCATAACATGTATAACAATGATGAACGGTGGCTTTGCCACAAATATCATGTCAGCTCTATATGATCATGCAAAGCATAATGATGATGAACACACATGTCATAAGACGGAACGGTGGAAGTTGCATGGCAATATATCTTGGAATGGCTATGGAAATGCCATGATAGGTAGGTATGGTGGTTGTTTTGAGGAAGATATAAGGAGGCTTATGTGTGATAGAGTGTATCGTATCATGGGGTTTGGATGCACCGGCGAAGTTTGCACCGACTCTCGAGGTGAGAAAGGGCAATGCACGGTACCGAAGAGGCTAGGAAATTGCGGAAAGGTGAGAGTGCGTAATTGTCCATGAACTCACATTAGTCATAAAGAACTCATATACTTATTGTGAAAGTTTTATTAGATCTCGAAGCAAAGTACTACTCGCATGCCCCTAGGGAGGAGGTTTGTAGGAGTTAACCATCGCGCACCCCCGATTATGACATCACTCAAGGATTTCAATCAGACATAAAAATGCTCAAACTTCCCCGCCATGCCATGTCGGACACTTGAATGAGTAGTTAATAACAAGCTTTAATATCGATATTTCTACTAACCAATGATCATGAAACAATACCCTTTCATATTACGACATCAATATAATTAAACCATATGCCTCATATTTAGTGATCTACATGACTGTTTTTATTATACCACTCTTATATACCTATCATTTTAAGACTAGTTTTATAACTCGTGCATATTACCACTTCCTATTTAGGACTCTCAAAAATATTTAAGTGAAGCATGAGAGTGAAATAATTTCTATAAAATATATAACCACCGCCGTGCTCTAAGAATATAAGTGAAGCACAAGAGTAACTGCATAGCTCAAAAGATATAAGTGAAGCTCATAGAGTATTCTAGCAAATTAATATGAATGCGTGTCTCTCTCAAAAGGTGTGTCCAGCAAACAATGATTGTGGCAAACTAAAAAGCAAACAAAACTATGGCACAAGACGCTCCAAGTAAAACTCATATCATGTGATGAATAAAAATATAGCTCCAAGTAACATACCGATGAATTGTGGACGAAAGAGGGGATGCCATCCGGGGCATCCCCAAGCTTAGGGTCTTACCGCTCCTTATTCCTTTACTCATCGTGATCTCACCCAAAACTTGAAAACTTCAGCATACAAGACTCAACAGAAACTTCGTCAGATCCGTTAGTACAATAAATCAAACCATCCACTTTAGGTACTGTTATAAACTCATTCATAATTGTTCTTGCATAATACCTACTGTATTCTAACTTCTCCATGACTTATACCCCCCGATATAATCCATAGCATCATTAAAATAAGCACACTATGCAATAAAAACAGAATCTGTCTAAAACAGAATAGTACGCAATGACAGAATATTTATCCATACTTCTGTAACTCCAAAAATTCTGAAAAATTAGGAAAACGTAAAAAAATTGTATCCCAAAACTGTTTAAAAATTTGAGATTTTTGTTACATTCCAGTAAGAAATGTAAAATCAAATTCTGGGCGCAAAACTTTCTGTTTTCAAACAGCATCAATTATACTTGGCACAAACACTAATTAAAGGATAAAAAAACAATCATTATAGTAGCAATAATCATTTGTGCACACAAAAACAGAAAAGATAACTATTGGGTTGTCTCCCAACAAGCTCTTCCTTTATAGCCATTAAGATAGGCTTTGAGATTTTAATGATGCTCACATAAAAGACAAGAATTGAAGCAGAAAGAAAGCATCATATAACATGTAACAATCATACTTAATTCTAGCATACTTCCTATGCACTGGAATTTTATAAGCAAACAAATTAGCAAGACAAGGAATATTTAGCGTATGCAAGAAAGAAGAATAAAACATTGACAATTTGATCATCAAGAGAGGTAATTGAGTAAAATGAAATTTTCTACAACCATATTTACCTCTCTCATAATTATTACATGTAGGATCATAGTTAAATTCAACAATATAGCTATCACATAAAATATTTTCTTCATGATCCACATGCAAAAAGATGTTGTAATCTTCCAAGATAGTGGGATTAATACTAACTAAAGTCATGACCTCTCCAAACCCACCTGTAACAAAAGCTTCATAAGATTGATTGTTTTCCAAGATAGTGGGATCTTCTAAAGTTGACACTCTTCCAAACCCACTTTTAATAGCATTATGATCGTTACCCCAATCATGATCATTATAATAAGTATTAGACATAACAAAATCATCATGTATAATGGTAAAACGCAACCCATCAATATAATACTTAATAAGCGCAAACTTCTCCGGTATGGTGTTGTTGGTAGAATTCAAAAAGATAATAGGACTATAAAGCGTGGGTGCAATAGCAATAATTTTATTTTTAACATAAGGAACTATAGTGATACGTCAAATTTGCATCATGATTTACTACTGTTAATTAATATGTTTTTAATCATTATTTCACTTTACTGTCCAATTCTTATGCCTTTTCTCTTTTTTTTTTGCAAGTTTCACATGAAGAGGGAGATTGCCGGCAGCTGGAATTCTGGACCGAAAAGGGGTGAAACAGAGATAGCTATTCTGCACAACTCCAAAGGACCTGAAAATTTATGGAGAATTATTTTGGAATATATAAAAAATACTGGCAAAAGAATCAATAGAAGGGGGCCCACCAGGAAGCCACAAGCCTGGGGGGCGCGCCCTACCCCCTGGGCCCGCCCCCCGAGCTTGTGGGGCCCCTGGCAGGCCTTCGGCCCCCTCCTTCTGCTATATGAAGCCATTTGCCCTAGAAAAAAATAGAAGAAGACTTTCGGGACGAATCGCCACCGTCTCGAGGCAGAACTTGGGCAGGAGCTATTTTGCTCTCCGGCGGAGCGATTCCGCCGGGGATACTTCCCTCCGGGAGGGGGAAATCGAAGCCATCGACATCACCAACGATCCTCTCATTGTGGGAGGACCAATCTTAATCAACATCTTCACTAGCACCATCTCATCTCAAACCCTAGTTCATCTCTTGTATTCAATCTTTGTCTCAAAACCTCAGATTGGTACCTGTGGGTTGCTAGTAGTGTTGATTACATCTTGTAGTTCATGCTAGTTGGTTTATTTGGTGGAAGATTATATGTTCATATCCTTAATGCTATTCAATACCCCTCTGATCTTGAACATGAATATAATTTGTGAGTAGTTACTTTTGTTCTTGAGGACATGGGAGAAGTCTTGTCATAAGTAATCATGTGAATTTGGCATTCGTTCGATATTTTGATGATATGTATGTTGTGCTTCCTTTAGTGGTGTCGTGTGAACATCGACTACATGACACTTCACCATCTTTCGGCCTAAGATAAGGCATTGTGGAGTAGTAATTAGATGATGTGTTGCTAGAGTGACATAAGCTTAAACCCTAGTTTATGCGCTATTCCGTAAGGGGCTGATTTGGATCCATACGTTTCATGCTATGGTTAGAGTTATCTTAATTCTTCTTTCGTAGTTGCGGATGCTGGCGAGAGGGGGTAAATCATAAGTGGGAGGCTTGTTCAAGTAAGAACAGCACCCAAGCACCGGTCCACCCACATATCAAATTATCAAAGTAGCGAACGCGAATCAAACAAACATGATGAAAGTGACTAGATGAAATTCCCATGTGTCCTCAAGAACGCTTTGCTTATTATACGAGTTTGTTCCGGCCTGTCCTTTGCTATAAAAAGGATTGGGCCACCTTGCTGCACTTTTATTGCCGTTACTACTTGTTACTTGTTACGAATTATCTTGCTACCAAACTATCTGTTACCTACAGTTTTAGTGCTTGCAGAGAATACCTTGCTGAAAACCGCTTGTCATTTCCTTCTGCTCCTCGTTGGGTTCGACACTCTTACTTATCGAAAGGACTATGATTGATCCCCTATACTTGTGGGTCATCAAGACTCTTTTCTAGCACCGTTGTCGGGGAGTGAAGCGCCTTTGGTGAGTGGAATTTGGTATGGAAACATTTATATTACGTGCTGAAATTTACGGTCACTTGTCACTATGGAAAGGAATCCTTTGAGGGGCTTGTTCGGGGTATCTTCACCTTAACCGAAAGCATTGAGAGTTGCTCCTCAACCTATTGAACCTACTGAAAATATTTATTATGAAATTCTTTCGGGTATGGTAGAGAAACTGCTAGCTAATCCTTATGCAGGAGATGGAACGGTGCATCCTGATATGCACTTGATATATGTGGATGAAATTTGTGGATTGTTTAAGCTTGCAGGTTTATCCAGAGATGGAGTTAAGAAGAAAGTATTCCCTTTATCTTTGGAGGGAAAGGCATTGACATGGTATAGACTATGTGATGATACTGAAACATGGGATTGGAACCGATTGAAGCTGGAATTTCACCAGAAATTTTATCCTATGCACTTGATTCATCGTGATCGGAATTACATATATAATTTTTGGCCTCATGAAGGAGAAAGTATCGCTCAAGCTTGGGGGAGGCTTAAGTATATGTTGCACACATACCCCAATCATGAGCTCTCAAGCAAAATAATTATTCAAAACTTTTATGCTCGGCTTTCTCATAATGATCAATCCATGCTCGATACTTCTTCTGCTGGTTCCTTTATGAAGAGAACTATTGAATTCAGATGGGATCTTCTGGAAAGAATTAAACGTAACTCTGAAGATTGGGAAATCGACAAAGGTAATGAGTCAGGTATAAATCTTGAGTTTGATTGTGTTAAATCTTTTATGGAAACTGATGCTTTTCATAAGTTTAGTACTAAATACGGACTTGATTCTGAGATAGTAGCTACCTTTTGTGAATCTTTTGCTACTCATGTTGATCTCCCTAAGGAGAAATGGTTTAAATATCATCCACCTATTGAATTGAATGAAGAACCTGTTAGTGTTAAGGAAGAAACAATTGTTTACAATGTTGATCCAGTTGTGCCTACTTCTTATTTTGAGAAACCCCCTTTCCCTGTTAGGATTAAGGAACATGCTAAAGCTTCAACTGTGGTTAATAAAAGTAATATAAGAATGCCTAGACCTTCTGAACAAATTAAAGTTGAACCTAATATTGCAATGGTTAAAGACCTCTTGGTTGATGATATTGATGGGCATGTTATTTACTTTTGTGATGAGGCTGCTAGAATTGCTAAACCTGTTAGAAATGAACGAGATATGCTAGATAAGAATAAGCCCGTAGTTGGCATGCATGTTGTTTCTGTTAAGATTGGAGATCATTGCTATCATGGCTTATGTGATATGGGTGCTAGTGTGAGTGCTATTCCGTTTTCTTTATATCAAGAAGTAATGAATGATATTGCGCCTATTGAGGTTGAAGATATTGATGTTACTATTAAGCTTGCAAACAGAGATACTATTACACCACTTGGAATTGTTAGAGATGTTGAAGTCTTGTGTGGTAAAATCAAATACCCTACTGATTTCCTTGTACTTGGTTCACAACAAGATAATTTTTGTCCCATTATATTTGGTAGACCTTTCTTGAATACCGTTAATGCTGAAATTGATTGTGTTAAAGAGAAGGTTAGAGTTAAGTTTGGTGATATATCTCATGAATTTAATTTCTCTAAGTTTAGTGGACAACATCATGATAAGGAATTACCTAATAAAGATGAAATTATTGGTCTTGCCTCTATTGTTGTGCCTCCTACAGATCCTTTAGAACAATATTTGCTAGATCATGAGAATGATATGCATATGAATGAAAGAAATGAAATAGATGAGCTGTTCTTTAAACAAGCACCTATTTTTAAACATAATTTGCCTGTTGAAACCTTGGGAGATCCACCTCCACCCAAGGGTGATCCTATGTTTGAATTAAAGCAATTACCTGATACACTCAAATATGCTTATCTTGATGAAAAGAAGATATATCCTGTTATTATTAGTGCTAACCTTACAGATCATGAAGAAAAGAGATTACTTAAAACTCTGAAGAAGCACCGTGCCGCTATTGGATATACTCTCGATGATCTTAAGGGCATCAGTCCCACTTTATGCCAGCATAAAATTCATATGGAGCTAGACGCTAAACCCGTTGTTGATCATCAAAGAAGGCTGAATCCTAAAATGAAGGATGTGGTAAGAACTGAAATATTAAAGCTTCTCGAGGCAGGTATAATTTATCCCATAGCTGATAGTAGATGGGTAAGTCCTGTTCATTGTGTTCCTAAGAAAGGAGTTATTACCGTTGTTCCCAATGATAAAAATGAACTTATCCCACAGAGAATTGTAACTGGTTATAGGATGGTAATTGATTTCAAGAAATTAAATAAAGCTACTAGAAAAGATCATTACCCCTTACCTTTTATTGATCAAATGTTAGAAAGATTATCTAAGCATACACACTTTTGTTTCCTAGAAGGTTATTCTGGTTTCTCTCAAATACCTGTTTCACCTGAAGATCAAGATAAAACCACATTTACTTGTCCTTTTGGAACTTATGCTTATCGTCATATGCCTTCTGGTTTATGTAATGCACCTGCTACCTTTGAAAGATGTATGACTACTATATTCTCTGACTTTTGTGAAAAGATTGTTGAGGTTTTCATGGATGATTTCTCCGTTTACAGAACTTCTTTTGATGATTGCTTGAGCAACCTTGATCGAGTTTTGCAGAGATGTGAAGAAACTAATCTTGTATTGAATTGGGAGAAGTGTCACTTTATGGTGAATGAAGGTATAGTCCTTGGGCATAAAATTTCTGAAAGAGGTATTGAAGTTGATAAAGCTAAAGTTGATGCTATTGAGAAAATGCCATGTCCTAAAGATATCAAAGGTATAAGAAGTTTCCTTGGTCATGCTGGTTTCTATAGAAGGTTTATAAAAGACTTCTCTAAAATTTCTAGGCCTCTAACTAATCCTTTGCAAAAAAGATGTTCCATTTGTTTTTGATGATGATTGTGTAGAAGCCTTTGAAATACTTAAGAAAGCCTTAATTTCTGCACCTATTGTTCAACCACCTGACTGGAACCTACCCTTTGAAATTATGTGTGATGCTAGTGATTATGTTGTTGGTGATGTTCTAGGACAAAGAGTTGATAAGAAATTGAATGTTATTCATTATGCTAGTAAAACTCTAGACATCGCTCAAAGAAATTATGCTACTACTGAGAAAGAATTTTTAGCAGTTGTGTTTGCATGTGATAAATTTATATCTTACATTGTTGATTCCAAAGTTACTATTCACACTGATCATGCTACTATTAAATATCTTATGGAAAAGAAAGATGCTAAACATAGACTTATTAGGTGGGTTCTTTTGCTACAAGAATTTGATTTGCATATTGTTGATAGAAAGGGAGTTGAGAATCCCGTAGCTGATAATTTGTCTAGAATGGAAAATGTTCTGGATGACCCACTTCCTATTAATGATGATTTCCTTGATGAACAATTAGTTGTGATAAATGCTTCTCGTAATACTCCTTGGTATGCAGACTATGCTAATTACATTGTTGCTAAATATATACCACCTAGTTTCACGTACCAACAAAAGAAAAGTTTTTCTTTGATTTAAGACATTACTTTTGGGATGACCCACACTTATATAAAGAAGCAGTAGATGGTATTATTAGATGTTGTGTACCTGAGCATGAACAGGAACAAAACCTATGAAAGTGTCACTCCGAGGCATATGGAGGACACCATGCGGGAGACAGAACTGCACACAAGGTATTACAATCTGGTTTTTATTAGCCTACCCTTTTCAAAGATGCACGTAAGTTTGTCCTTTCTTGTGATGAATGTCAAAGAATTGGTAATGTTGGTAGACGTCAGGAAATGCCTATGAATTATTCACTTGTTATTGAACCATTTGATGTTTGGGGTTTTGACTATATGGGACCTTTTCCTAAATCCAATGGGTATACACATATTTTAGTTGTTGTTAATTACGTTATTAAGTGGGTAGAAGCTATTCCAACTAGTAGTGCTGATCATAACACTTCTATTAAAATGCTTAAAGAAGTTATATTCCCGAGGTTTGAAGTCCCTAGATATTTAATGACTGATGGTGGTTCACATTTTATTCATGGTGCTTTCCGTAAATTGCTTGCTAAATATGATGTTAATCATAGAATTGTGTCTCCCTATCATCCTCAGCCTAGTGGTCAAGTTGAATTAACTAATAGAGAAATAAAATTAATTTTGCAAAAGACCGTTAATAGATCTAGAAAGAATTGGTCTAAGAAACTTGATGATGCATTATGGGCTTATAGAACTGCTTATAAAAATCCTATGGGTATGTCTCCATATAAAATGGTTTATGGAAAAGCATGTCATTTACCTCTTGAGTTAGAACATAAAGCATATTGGGCAATTAAAGAACTTAACTATGATTTTAAACTTGCCGATGAAAATAGGTTATTTGGTATTAGCTCTCTAGATGAATGGAGAACCCAAGCTTATGAAAATGCCAAGTTGTTTAAAGAAAAAGTTAAAAGATGGCATGATAAAAGAATTCAAAAGTGGGAATTCAAAGTAGGTGATCATGTTCTATTATACAATTCTCGTTTAAGATTCTTTGCAGGAAAACTTCTCTCTAAATGGGAAGGGCCATACATCGTCGAAGAAGTTTATCGCTCCGGAGCCATCAAAATAAATAACTCCGAAGGCAATAATCCGAGAGTGGTTAATGGGCAAAGAATTAAACATTACATCTCAGGTACGCCCACTAATGTTGAAACCAATATTATTCAAACAATTACACCGGAAGAGCACATAGAAGAAATCTTCTGGAACGCTCCAGAAGCCTGAAAAGGAGTAGGTATGTGGTACGGTAAGTAAACCGACTCCAAAACTTCCATAAAAGTACTTTCTGTCCGTTTTGGAATATATAAAAAATTAGGAAAATAATAAACAGTCCGAAAAGTGCACGAGGAGGCGACAAGCCTGGGGGGCGCGCCTACCAGGCTTGTGGCCCCCTCGTGGACTTTCCCGACTCCATTTTTCTTCCATATTACTTGTTCTGCACAAAAAAATTCATTATATATACTCACGGGTGTTTTGACCACCGCATCGCAAGTTTCTCCTCTGTTCTTGTTTCGGGTTGTTTTCTGACAGATCTAGATCACTATGGCTCCCTGAAAGCTCCGCAGCAAGCACCGGATTGTTCAACCTTCGCCCGGCAAACAACCTTTTAGCAAAGTCTACTATGAGTGGTCGTCCGGAGAGGAGGATACTGCTATGGAGGAGGAACCGAGAAAAGTCATGGAGGACCGGATTCAAGGAGAAGAAGATCAAGCCATGCATCGGAAGGAAACTACAGAAAAGGAAGATATATTGCGAACTCTTCAGCATAACCTTTCTTTATCTAAAATTAATGCATTAAGGGCTGTTGAAACAATCTGTGCTCAGAATACATCACTTACTCATGAGGTTATTGTGGTAGAGGAGCAGAATCGTGCTCTTCGGAGGATCAATCGAAATTTGGAGTACTTACTGAAGCTAAAGGACAAGCCTACCTCTTCATCACCACCATCACCGAAGAAGGAGACTTGAGTACATGGGTATGGGCACCACCCTTGGCTTGTGCCAAGCTTGGGGGAGGTGCCCCGGTATCGTATCATCATCATTTTTATCATCATTATCTATCTTAGTTCGATCCTTAGTTATTTCGTGATTTAGAGGAATAAAAGTTTTAGTATGATTTAGTTTCGAGTGCTTGCTTTGTGATCTATCTATCTATGTAATCATGTGTGAGAGTTATATAATAAAGAGTAGTTTGAGTTGAGTGTTTTGCTTTTGTTGATCCAATCCTAGAAATAAAGAAAAAATAAGATCATATGCTAATCCCATGGGGAGTGATGACTTCACATAAAAGAAGTATAATTGATAAAACTTGTTGGAAGTTGACAAACATAGCATTGGTCATTGTTGCAATTCATGAAAAAGTAATAAAGGAAGAGAGGTCTCACATATAAATACACTATCTTGGACATCTTTTATGATTGTGAGCCCCCATTAAATATTCTATGTCAATTAGTCGACGTTGGACAAGGAAGACAACATAATGAGTTATGTTTGCTTATATTCACATAGAAGTTATATTGTTTTGGATCCTCTAACATGTGGTGCTTTCCCCCTATCTTTTTCTAGCCAAAATTCTGTACTAAGTAGAGATACTACTTGTGCATCCAAAAACCCTTAAACCCAGTTTCATGCCACGAGAGTCCACTATATCTACCTATGGATTGAATAAGATCCTTCAAGTAAGTTGTCATCGGTGCAAAGCAATAAAAATTGCTCCTAAACATGTATGAACTTTTATTGTAAGGGAAAATAACCTTTGTACGATCTTGTGATGGTGAAGTAATAAAAGCGACAGACTGTATAATAAAGGTCGCTATCACAAGGGGCAATATAAAGTGATGCTCCTTTACATTAAGAGCTTGCACATCCAAAAACAAAAAGCGCATGACAACCTCTGCTTCCCTTTGCGAAGGGCCTATCTTTTACTTTATGTATTTACTTTCATACAAGAGTCAATAGTATTCTCCTCTATTCTGTTTTTATTTTCTCTCATGGCAAGCATCATGTGGTGGGGATTGATCCAGACAAATATATCCATTTGGATGTAGGTGATCATGAGTTATTGTTGTTGACATTACCCTTGAGGTAAATACATTGGGAGGCGAAATTATAAGCCCCTATATTTCTATGTGTCCGACTGAAACTTTTGCTCCATAAGTATGTCGTGAGTGTAAGCAATCATAGAGGACTAAATGATAGTTGAGTATGTGAACTTGCTAAAAAAAAGAAATTACATAGACTCTTTCTGATAATATGATGAATTGCAATTGCTTCAGTGACTGAGATCATAGTTTGTTAGTTTTCAATTTGGTTTATGGTTCATACTTTAACTTGTGGATGAATTGTCACTTTCTCATGAGAAGTTTATGATGATATATTGCTGTTATAATAAAGATCATGATGCTCCATGTCTGTATTTTATTTTTATCGCCGCATCTCACTAAACATGTGGTCATGATTTATCGATTTCGGCTTTCGCTTGAGGACTAGCGAGGTCTTAACTCGGGGGAGTTGATACGTCCAATTTGCATCATGATTTACTACTATTAATTAATATGTTTTTAATCATTATTTCACTTTATTGTCCAATTCTTTTGACT
Organism: Elymus sibiricus; assembly: GCA_039707655.1. Classification (NCBI taxonomy): domain Eukaryota; kingdom Viridiplantae; phylum Streptophyta; class Magnoliopsida; order Poales; family Poaceae; genus Elymus; species Elymus sibiricus. Next base: position 360,271,161 of record CM077666.1, read on the forward strand.
TTCTCTCTTATTTTGCAAGTTTCACATGAAGAGGGAGATTGCCGACAGCTGGAATTCTGGACCGAAAAGGGGTGAAACAGAGATAGCTATTCTGCACAACTCCAAATGACCTAAAAATTTACGAAGAATTATTTTGGAATATATCAAAAATACTGGTGAAAGAATCAACAGAAGGGGGCCCACCAGGAAGCCACAAGCCTGGGGGGCGCGCCCTACCCCCCTGGGCGCGCCCCCCGAGCTTGTGGGGACCCTGGCAGGCCTTCGGCCCCCTCCTTCTGCTATATGAAGCTATTTTCCCTAGAAAAAATCAGAAGAAGACTTTCGGGATGAAGCGTCGCCATCTCGAGGCGGAACTTGGGCAGGAGCTATTTTGCTCTCCAGCAGAGTGATTCCGCCGGGGATACTTCCCTCCGGGAGGGGAAAATCGAAGCCATCGACATCACCAACGATCCTCTCATCGTGGGAAGACCAATATTCATCAACATCTTCACCAGCACCATCTCATCTCAAACCTTAGTTCATCTCTTGTATTCAATCTTTGTCTCAAAACCTCAGATTGGTACCTGTGGGTTGCTAGTAGTGTTGATTACATCTTGTAGTTGATGCTAGTTGGTTTATTTGGTGGAAGATTATATGTTCAGATCCTTAATGCTATTCAATACCCCTCTGATCTTGAACATGAATATGATTTGTGAGTAGTTACTTTTGTTCTTGAGGACATGGGAGAAGTCTTGTCATAAGTAATCATGTGAATTTGGCATTCGTTCGATATTTTGATGATATGTATGTTGTGCTTCCTTTAGTGGTGTCGTGTGAATGTCGACTATATGACACTTCACCATCTTTGGGCCTAAGGGAAGGCATTGTGGAGTAGTAATTAGATGATGGGTTGCTAGAGTGATAGAAGCTTAAACCCTAGTTTATGCACTATTCCGTAAGGGGCTGATTTGGATCCATATGTTTCATGCTATGGTTAGAGTTATGTTAATTCTTCTTTCGTAGTTGCGGATGCTTGCGAGAGGGGGTAAATCATAAGTGGGAGGCTTGTTCAAGTAAGAACAGCACCCAAGCACCGGTCCACCCACATATCAAATTATCAAAGTAGCGAACGCGAATCAAACAAACATGATGAAAGTGACTAGACGAAATTCCCATGAGTCCTCGAGAACGCTTTGCTTATTATACGAGTTCGTTCCGGCTTGTCCTTTTCTATAAAAAGGATTGGGCCACCTTGCTGCACTTTTGTTGCCGTTACTACTTGTTACTTGTTACGAATTATCTTGCTACCAAACTATCTGTTACCTACAGTTTCAGTGCTTGCAGTGAATACCTTGCTGAAAACCTCTTGTCATTTCCTTCTGCTCCTCGTTGGGTTCGACACTCTTACTTATTGAAAGGACTACGATTGATCCCCTATACTTGTGGGTCATCATATAGCAAGTTCATCTCCATAAGCATCATTAATATTGGCATCATGGCCATAAGAATAACAAGCATCACATTCATCAAGAGGAGATATTTCAATCGAATCAATGGGATCATCACAATCATCTATAGATTCCTGTAAAGTATCAATCTTTTCTTGGACAATGGAGATTTTCTTAATATAACCTTTAATATAGGCATTAGAATCATAATTTTCATAGCAATCTTTAAGTATGGCAAAAATTTCAGATTTGTAAAGAGGGGTGTCATACTTTTCAATCAAAGAAGCAATTTCATAGGTACCCTTAAAAGCAAAAAATTCTTCAATTTGTTCAATATCGTAATAACTATAAACACCCTTGGCAAAAGAAGGTAAGATTTCATTATCATTAAACTCACATTGGAAGGGAAGGTGTTTTTAGGGTTCTTAGAGCAGCAAGTAAAATCAAGTATTTCGCATAAATTCAAAGCATAACATTGCAATCTAGGTATTTGATCCCATAAGTGTCTCCTTTTTTGAGACAAGCGGTGACGCGCAAAATAAGCATGCTCATCTAATGATTTTCCCTCAACTAAGCTAGTTGGGGTTTCAGCACGAGCACAAATGGATCGAAGATGACCCAAGTAGAAAACTTAAAGGTGATCCATATGTCTTTATTTTCATTTTTATTGAGTCAACGTGATTATGGCAAGCAAAATAAAATATTTTATGTTTTTAATTTTTTTAACGAGACTAATATAATAAGTAGAAGCAAATAAAAAGTAGAACAAGTAAATGATAATTTGTTTGAAGGAACCTGTAGGTATTTGATGATGTCTCCCTGGCAACGGCGCCAGAAATTCCTTCTGCTACTTGTGAGCTGCATTGGGATTTTCCCCGAAGAGGAAGGGTGAAGCAATATATTAGCAAATAGTATTTCCCTCAGCGAGAACCAAGCAAATTCCTAGTAAGCAGTATTTAGCAGTGTTGTTTGATTCCAAGGTCTACTACGATCCTAAGACCGGCAAGGAGTCCTTCGTATTCAGCAGTGTTGTTTGTAGCTTGCTCCCTGGGAAAGTGCATTTGAACCACATACTTGAGGTGCTCTCCTGTGGGTGCGACAAGCAGCACTCCGGCACCGGCGCCTTGCAACGAGAAGGCACCGTCAAAGTACATGATCCATTCTTTGGTTGTCTCTTTGCCGGGGAGAGCTGTTTCTCGAATTTCTTCGTCTTGCGTTGGCGTCCATTCGGCGATGAACTCCGCCAAGGCCCTGCTCTGAATGGTTGAAGTGCTTTCAAACTTGAGTGCAAAGCTTGACAGTTCCAACGCCCACTCCACTATCCTGCCGGTTGCTTCCGGATTTTTAGGATGCGTTGCAACGGAAAGCAAGTGACGACGGTGATCTCGTGTGCTTGGAAGTAGTGGCGCAGCTTTCTCGAGGCCATAAGAAGGCCGAAAAGCAATTTCTGTACCCCCGAGTATCTTGACCTAGCCCCCTGCAAAAGGGAACTAACAAAATAAACGGGCCGCTGCACCACTTTCTTCTTCGGCATCACTTGTTGGTTAGTTTCATCTGCTTGCGCTGTTTTTGACTTGTCGGCACCAGGCTTTGCCGGAGAAAATCCCGGTTCATCGCTGGACGGGCTTGCCGCGGTTGCTTCCTCGTCCTCGACTTCCCTTCGCGCCACTAATGCAACACTAGCCACTTGATTCATTGCCGCTACGTATAGCAGCAACGGCTCTTGTGGTCTAGGCGCAACCAGTGTTGGCGCGGAGGAGAGGTACCTTTTCAAGTCCTGCAGCGCGGCCTCCGCTTCCAGAGTCCATTTCATCGGACCTGCCTTTTTAAAAATCTTGAAAAACGGCAGGGCACGCTCAGCGGATCTTGAAATGAACCTACTTAAGGCAGAAACACAGCCGGTAAGACGCCGCACATCTTTGACACTTTTTGGTGCTTGAATCTGCTCAATTGCTTTGATCTTGTTGGGATTCGCTTCAATTCCTCATTGAGATACAAAGAACCCGAGAAGCTTGCCGGATGGAACGCCAAACACACACTCCTCAGGGTTGAGCTTCAAGTTGATTTTGCGCAAGTTAGCAAATGTCTCTTCTAAATCTTGAATGAGGGTAGATTTGTCCTTGGTTTTGACCACTATATCATCCATGTATGCCTCCACATTCCTGTGCAGCTGGGGCTCAAAACCAATCTAGACCGCCCTTGCAAATGTTGAACCAGCACTCTTTAATCCGAAAGGCATACGCACGAAGCAGTATGTGCCAAATGGAGTAATGAATGCGGTTTTCTCCTCATCCTCCTTGGCCATGAATATTTGATGGTATCCAGAATATGCATCAAGGAAGGAGAGTAAATCACAGTCGGAAGTGGAGTCTACAATTCGAGCAATGCGCGGCAAAGGGAAGGGATCCTTTGGACATGCTTTGTTGATATCAGTGTAGTCAATACAAAGTCTCCACTTCCCGTTTGCTTTGCACACCACAACTGGGTTTGCCAACCAAGTTGGATGTAGTACACCTCTAACCAAACCTACTGCTTCAAGTTTCTTGATTTCTTCGGCAATGAATTGTTGCCGTTCCAAATCTTGCTTCCGGACCTTTTTCTTGACGGGCCGAACGTGGGGACAGACAGCAAGGTGGTGCTCAATTACCTCCCTGGGAACACCGGGGATGTCAGATGGTCGCCATGCAAACACATCGACATTCGCCCGCAGGAAGGCAACGAGCGCGCTTTCCTATTTGCTGTCAAGGGTGGCACTGATGGTGAAGGTACCGTCAGTGCCGTCCTCCCTCGCTGGCACCTTTTTGGTCGCCGGTGAAGCAGCTTTGGATTTCTTACCGGCAGAGTACTCCGACAAGTCTTCAACAGGCGCGCAGCACTCCGAAGAGGTGCGCTTCCCGGAATCCTTGCTAGAGGACTTGCCGGACTTCTTGCTTTCTTTCTTATTGGCGGGAGCTGGCGCCTTGGCGGCCTCTGCTGCAACCGCATCTCTGTACATCTTGTCGACGCAAATGACTGCATCTTTCTTGTCGGAGTTGATGGAAATGACACCCATCGGCCCTGGCATCTTCAACGTGTTGTAAGTGTAGTGAGATGCTGCCATGAATTTTGCCAAGGCTGGGCGGCCAAGAATTCCATTGTACGGCAAGGGGATCTTGACGACGTCAAACACAATCTTTTCCGTTCTGTAGTTCAGTTCCCCACCAAACGTCACAGGTAATGTGATCTTTCCCTTGGGCTAGCTTCTTCCCGGGTTTACTCCTTGAAATGTGCCCGTTTTCTCGAGTTCCTCGTCGGGGATCTGCAGCCTCTTGACAACCTCTGCAGAGATCAGATTCAGGCCGGCCCCACCGTCAACTAACATCTTTGTTACTTGGAGGTTGCGAGTTGTTGGCAAAACCAACAACGACAAACACCCGACCGCAGTTATGCGATCAGGGTGGTCCTCAGCATAAAAAATGATAGGCGTGTGTGACCATTTGAGTGGTTTTTGAGAGCCCATTGCCGGTTCTGCCGCATTAACCTCACGCGCCCACTGCTTAAGTTGGCGGTGAGAGGAGTGCAAGGATGCTCCTCCATTGATGCACATGGCGTCGGTTGCCTTCTGGAATTCTTGTTCGCTGGTCTCATCATCGTCCTCTTCGTCACTTCCATCATCTTCCTCTTTCTTGTCTCGGCCCCTAGCAGGCTTCTCTTTCTGCTGCTTGGCCTTGCCGCGGCAGCCTCCTCGACCACCACGGCCCTTTTTGCCGGATCCACCGGTACCATCTTGATCCTTCTCTTTGTCACGCTTTTTGTATTCAGCTTTCTGTTTCTCAACAAGGTGCTCGACTTGCCGGCACTCTTGGAGATCGTGGCCTTTGGTACGGTGAATCTTGCAGTATGGTCCATCAAACTTGCCGGCTTTCTCGTTTGCCGCCGCCTCCTGGCAAGCGGCGCATACAGCAGCCTCCTTGCCAGAGTTTTCAGTCTTGTCTTTCTTGGCGGACTCGGAGTTGCCGGAGCCTTCGACAGCCATAACAGTTTTGCCTTTGCGCTTCCTGTTACGCTTTCAGCCTTTCTTCCTCGGGGTGGTAGCATCATCGTCCTCAGAATCTACCTCGGCACCAGCATCCTCCCTGGGAAGCCTCCTTCCTTCCTCAGCGCGTGCACACTTATCCGCCAACGTGTAGAGCTCGTTGACGGTCTTGGGCAACTTGACGTTCATTTTCTCCTTGATCCTCCGATTGCGCACATTCGTGTGAAAGGCGGCAATCACAGCTGCGGGGTGCACATCTGGGATATTGCGGTGCACGCGGCTGAACCTCTGGATATACTTGCGCAAAGTTTCACCATCTCTTTGCGGGATCACCTGCAGGTCACTGGGCTGTCCAGGGGCCTTGTGGCCTCCGGTAAAGGCACCAACAAACTCATTGTAGAGATCTGACCACGAAGAAATGGAGTTCTCCGGCAAGTTCATCAGCCAAGATCTGACATTGGGCTTCAGTACCAACGGAAAGTAATTGGTGAGGATCTTCTCGTCTCTTCCCCCGGCAGCTTGGACGGCAATCGTGTAGATGCCCAGAAACTCTGCCGGGTTTAGCTTGCCATCGTACTTCTCTGGTACTTCTGGCTTGAAGGTTCGGACGGACGGCCATCGGACTTGCCGTAGCTCACGGGTGAAGGCGGGACACCCAACCTCGTAAGGTAGATACCCGCCAACCCCTGGCGTAGGCTCGTCAACGATGGGGCCGTTGCGTGCGTTGGATTGACGGCACGCCTCCCGGCGCCGTTCGATGGTGGTGCGGGCGTCCTCTGCCCGTCTGTCTCGCAACACTTGTCGCTGATCTTTCCGTGCCCGTGGATCCGAAGAATCCATCAACATATCGTCGGGCTCAAAAGATCGCTGGGCTTGTCACGGTTGTTGACGTTGCTGCTGTTGAGGCTGTTACCGCGGAGGCGATTGCACCGTTAGCGTAGCACCGTCAACGCGGCCACCAGTTAGGGCTACAGGCACCGTTTGCGGTCGCCGTGAGGGCTCCGCTTGCTGTGATTTGCTGGCTTCGGCAAATCCAATCAGGCTTTGGATGGTGGCTCTCCACTCATCCATCTTCTCTGCTGCCGGAGGGAAGTTCAGCAGCATCTGAGCCCGCGCCATCGCCTCCGCTGATGTGGTTGGCATGGCCGGAAGCGAAGAATGCGAAGTCGCTCTACTCCTGGCAGAGCCAGCAGGAGCGCCATCGCGATCTTGCTGCCGCGGCACATGACCTGCAGAAGGCTGTCATGGCAGAGGTGGTGCCAGACGATCTGGGATCTAATCGACAGGAGTCTTGCCATGTGGTCGCCGCCGCCCAGGGTCATTGATGTCGCTTGGGGTCGCGCTGCGCCTATCCTGTGATGGGCGCGGCGTGTGTTTTGACGCAGCATCCTTGGACGTCGCCACGGCGGGGTCTTGGCTCGCGCCGGCCCGGGGATCGTTGCCCCGGTGGCTGCGCTCGTCGGCGCGGCGGGGAGGAGGCGGTAGACGTCCATCCGTCCCGCCCTCGCCGTCTCGGCTTTGTTCGCCAGAGGGTCGAGGAAGTCGACTACCTCCAGCGCGCTCATCTCCTGCTCCGGCTATGGTGGGCATGGCGACCGTGCTGCCTGCGCTGGTCGTGCCAACCGCGGTGTTCGCGCCGCCCGCATTAGCTACGCCGCCTGCGAATGCGTGTGAAGGAGCTTTGGAGGCGGAAGGAGCTGTCATTGTGATGCCCTTCTTCTTGGGCGCCATCGACGGTGAAGAAGATGATGAAGCTGATGATATCGACGCGCACTCTGATGGTTCAGGTTCGCACCAGCGACCCCCCTACCTGGCGCGCCAAAGATGTCGTGGTGGTACGACCATCTATGGGGCCATCCAACCCCTTGTGGTTCGGTGGGGGGAGACGCAAGCACAAAGAGCAGAATCACCAGAGGGCGCAGGGTGATTTACCCAGGTTCGGGTCGCTGAGAAGCGTAAAACCCTACTCCTGCTTTGGTATATTGAGGGTGTATGAACACAAGGACAAGGAGCGCTTCCCCGGCAAGGTGTGAAGAGGTAGCTGCACATGCGAGTTGTGTAAAGAGTCCAAATCCCTCTAACTGTTGCCTTGGCCCTCCTTTTATAGCTCAAGGGGTTACCACAGTGGCAAAACAATAATTACATAGTGATTAGATAGCAAACAGTGCTATCATACCTAACTCTGCCAGTTTAGGACAAAAGCATTAAATGCACCATTAGGTGTCATGTGGAGAGGTAGCCCCGGCAAGGTTTCTGCGCCACTCGCCCAGCTACCTTGTATTATTCTGACACGCCTCCTGGACGGGTGTCATTAAAGGCAAATCCTGCCCCAGCATGCTGACACGTGCCCGACAAGCCTCACCAACTAGCCTGCGTGGTCGACACCTCATCCATTAGCGAACATCTGTGTGGTGAGGTGGAGCGCTGGAGGACTGGCATAAGCTTGCCGGTACGGAGCTTGCCGGGTCTTCACCTTGCCGGTTTAGCCTTGCCGATAAGGAGTGTCTTCATCTTTGGTACTAGTTGAGTGTTTGTTGGTGCTGTGTCTTGAGCTTCTCTCCAGTAGCCTCCGCAACTGGGTCCTGAATCTTGGTCTTGGCGGTTCCCGGCAACGCTTAGCCGGCAAGGACGCTGCTACTGTCTATGCATAAGTCAGGGTATACAATACCCATGTTTTATACACCGACACCAAGTTTCTGAGCTATTTTTGGAAAACATTGTGGGCAAAGCTAGGAACGAAGCTTCTCTTTTCCACTACATGCCACCCACAAACGGATGGACAAACTGAAGTTGTCAACCGCACAATATCCATGATGCTAAGAGCAGTTTTAAAGAAGAATTTGAAGATGTGGGAAGAGTGTCTCCCCCACGTGGAGTTTGCATACAATAGGGTGGTACATTCGACCACTAAATTTTGTCCTTTTGAAATTGTTTATGGTTTCAAACGTGCTGCGCCCATAGATCTTTTGCCTTTACCATTGCAGGAGCGAACTAATCTTGATGCAAGTAAGCGTGCTGACTTCGTGAAGAAAATTCATGAGAAGACCAAGGAAAATATTGAGAAGATGACTAAGCAATATGCAAAATGAGCAAACAAGGGAAGAAAGAAGTTGTTGTTTAAAGAAGGTGATCTTGTGTGGGTACACCTGCGGAAGGATCGTTTCCCGGATCAACGCAAATGCAAGTTGCAACCACGCGGAGATGGACCATTCAAAGTGCTTGCAAAGATCAATGACAATGCCTACAAGATTGACCTTCCGATGGATTATGGTGTTAGTCCAGCTTTCAATGTGTCTGACCTCTCTCCATACTTTGGACCATCAGAGTTGAGGATGACTCCTTTTCAAGAGGGGGAGGATGATGAGGACACCACAACCATCGACAAGTCTCCATCAATTATAGGTCCAATCACAAGAAGTCGTGCCAAACTAATAAGTGACCAGGTGAACACTAACTTAAGTTTACCTTGTAACCTTGATGACACAACTACGCTTTCATCCCCATTGTTGTTGGTTGAACTTAGGTATCGCATGGAAGAAATCCAACTACCTATGAGCTCTTGAAGCAACCGGTTTGAAGAAACAAGTTTGGAGAAAACAAGTTTCAAGTGAAGCTGATGCTGTCAGTTTTTACCTCTGATGTTTTGTTGTGCCACACTGAAAGCACATTTGCTCCCTTGGTGGTTTTGGTAATTCATAACAACATATATCTCATTGAACTAATGTCCATTCAAGTTAAAGATTTCAGGATGTTCAATGATTGGCATGGCAAGGACTAGAGATGTGGACCCCTCAAAATGCTAAGGACATGGATTGGCAAAAGCTCAAGACTCTACATTTTTGGTTTAGTGATCCAAGATCACATTGAGTCCATAGGAAAGCCAATACTATTAAAAGGGGGTGAGGTGTTGCTTAATGGTCTTTTTGCTCAAGTGCTTAGTGACAGTACTCCAAAACCCTCAACCACTTTCTCCATCCAAATATGTCCAAATACTACATTCCAACTCGGCCCCACCAAAATTTCCTATCCGGAGGCACCGATTTCATCTGGACTTAGCCACTGCCAAAACCCTAACAAATTGGATCCACCGATATGGATCTCGATCCCACCGAGATGGCCTTGACAACTCTCTGTAATCGGTTGCAATTACTTCGGTCCCACTGAGTCTTGCAAATCGGTCTCACCGAGATGGCTTGCCAACTCTCTGTTACCTTATTGCTTCACTTCGGTGCCACCGAGTGGATGCAATCGGTGCCACCGAGACGAGGTTTGCCCTAACCATTGCACATCGGTCCATTCGAGTTGTTCCAGTCGGTCCCACCGAGATTCCTAATGTTCATATCTTTTACACAGTTTGGTGCCACCGAGATTTCTGATCGGTGCCACCGAGTTGGGTCAAAAGTGTGTAACGGTTGGATTTTGTGTGGAGGCTATATATACCCCTCCACCACTTCTTACTCAGTAAGGAGAGCCATCAAAACATGCCTACACTTCCACCATACATTTTCTGAGAGAGAACCACCTACTCATGTGTTGAGATCAAGACATTCTAATCCAACCATTTGAACCTTGATTTCTAGCCCTTCCCAAGTTGCTTTCCACTAAAATCCTTCTTCCACCATAGCCAAATCTGTGAGGAGTTGTTTGAGTGTTGGAGAGACTATCATTTGAAGCACAAGACCAAGGAGTTCATCAACAACACACCGTCTATTACCTTTTGGAGAGTGGTGTCTCCTAGATTGGTTAGGTGTCACTTGGGAGCCTCCGACATGATGTGGAGTTGAACCAAGGAGTTTGTAACGGCAAGGAGATCGCCTACTTCATGAAGATCTACCCGAGTGAGGCTAGTCCTTCGTGGACGTAAGCCATGGTGGAATAGACAAGGTTGCTTCTTCGTGGACCCTTCGTGGGTGGAGCCCTCCGTGGACTCGCGTAGCCGTTACCCTCCGTGGGTTGAAGTCTCCATCAACATGGACGTACGATAGCACCACCTATCGGAACCACGCCAAAAATAACCTTGTCTTCATTGCGTTTGAAATCTCCGATCCCCTCCTTTACTTACATGTGCAATTGCTTACTTTCCGCTGCCACACTCTTAGAATTGCATGTGTAGGGTGATGCTTGACTTGTATACTTGCTAAAATCTGCCTACAACTAAAATTGGGAAAAGGTTAAGTTTTTATTTGGTCAAGTAGTCTAATCACCCCCCCTCTAGACATACTTTTGATCCTACAAGTGGTATCAGAGCTTTGGTCTCCGTAAGCCTTGATTTCCATTGCTTTGGTGATCATAGCCTTGGTTTCACAACCTAGGAGAGTATGGCGTCTAGTGAGGGTAATTATCACCATACAGGTCCATATTTTGATGGTACAAACTTTTCTAGTTGGAAACATAAGATGAAAATGCATATTCTTAGTCATAACCCCGCTGTTTGGGCTGTTGTTCGTGTTGGCTTGCAAGGTGATTTCTTTGAGGATGGCAAGGAACCGGATCGTGAAGCAACCCTGGAAGAATTGAAGATGTTGCAATACAGTGCTCAAGCTTGTGACATTCTCTTCAATGGTTTGTGTCCCGAGGAATTCAACAAAATCAGCCGCCTCGAGAATGCAAAGGAAATTTGGGATACTTTGGTTGATATGCATGAGGGTATCGAGTCCGTCAAGGAATCTAAGTTGGATGTGCTTCAAAGTCAACTTGACAAGTTCAAGATGAAGGATGGTGAAGGAGTCGCTGAAATGTACTCTAGGCTTGCTCTCATCACAAATGAGATTGCCGGCTTAGAAAGTGAAGAGATGACCGACAAATTCATCATCAAGAAGATCCTTAGAGCTTTGGATGGAAAATATGATACCGTTTGCACATTGATCCAAATGATGCCTAATTACAACGATCTCAAGCCCACGGAAGTCATTGGAAGGATTGTTGCTCATGAAATGTCACTCAAGGACAAAGAGGAGCTACACAACAAATCAAGTGGTGCTTACAAAGCCTCAACCGATGCTCCAACAACTCCAAGTGACAAGCTAGTATCCAATGAATAGATAAGACTAATGGTAAAAAGATTCAACAAGTTCTACAAGAACAAAGGGAAAGAAAGAAGCTCTAGCTCAAGACACTATGAGAGAAGATCATCAAGTCATGACCGAAATTGCTACAATTGTGGAAAACCTGAACACTATTCCAATGAGTGTATGGCTCCCTACAAGAAAAGAGACGAATCACCAAGAGGAAGACATAGAAGAGATGAATCACCTCATAAGGAGAGAAGGAGTAGATATGATCGTTATGAACGAAGACACTCTCGAAGAAGCAAGGATTCGGAGAGGAAGGACAATTCATCAAAGAGCTACACAAGAAGAAGACATCAAGCTCATGTTGGTGAATGGGTTTCCGGCTCCGACTCCGACAACCACTCCGAGAGAAGTTATCACTCCAACTCCGACTATAGTCAAGATGAAGGTGTTGCCGGACTTGCTCTTGTGTCATCCAACTCCCATGATCTATTTGACTCACCAAATGAAGGAATTGGAAGATGCTTCATGGCAAAAGGCCCCAAGGTATCACACCCCGAGTATCTTGATTTCAATAGTGATGAAGATGATTTGCTTAGTGATGATGATTTACTTGTTGATAAGGCTAGTGATATGAGCTATAATGAAAATGCTAGTAATCATGATAGTCAAGAGGAAACGAGTGACAATGCTATGAAGGAGATTGAGCGTCTAACTAAAGAACTAAATGCTCTTAAGTTAGCTCGTGAAACAACTCAAGAGGATCATAGAGAACTTCTAAGAACTCATGAGAAGCTACGCTTCGAGAAGCTAAATTTAGAGCAAGAGCATGAGTTTCTTAAATCTATCAATGACGATCTTCGAAAGAAGAGTTCTTCATATCTTGCCAAACGTTTACTCTTGTCTACCTTTATGCCACAAGTTAAACCTAAGCAAACTAGCAACAAGGGTAAAAAGGGTTCTACCTCTAGTAGTAACAATAACCATGCTAAATCCAATATTGTTGCTTCTAGTAGTTCTATTGATTCCACTAATGATTCTCTTAGCCAAGTTACATTTGAGCAAGAAAACATTCTATTGAAAGGAATTATAGAAAAAGGTGTCTACAAGAGCCTTGCCGGGAGTAAGCAATTTGATGAAATTGTACGCAAGCAAGGAAGGCACCGGAAGAACCAAGGTGTTGGTTTTGAACGAAAGTTCAATGCCAATGGAGTTGAGTAGGAAGAAGATCAATACCCCAAGACGAAGTTTGTTCCTCAACAAGAGAAGTATGATCCTACTTTCTTCAATGGAACACAAGCTCAAGAAGATCTTCCACCACAAGACCACAAGCTAAAAGGCAAGGACAAGCTTCAAGAAGAGATTGATTCATTTGAAGAAGCACCTCAAGCCTTGGTCAAGTGGGTTCCCAAGAATTCATCAAGTTCTACTTCATCAAGTGCTACTACAACTCCAAGGATTCCCATCAAGTTGATGTGGGTCCAAAAGAAGAAGAACTAGAGAGTTCTTGAGGGTGACTCCGCCAACAAACTTCACTCACATTCATTTATGGCTAGAACTTGTGCAATCAACTTCCATATCTTGCAGTAGTTCATGGAGTCACAAACCCTCTGGTTGGTAAGGCAATGGACAAGGTAGTCATTGCATTCATGGACATCATCATATGTGTATTTCACTCTATGTCTATGGATATCCTTGTATGTTCCTTGTGTGGGACTAACCCATGTAGGTATTGAAAGCACAAAACTCCATAGGATTGCTCCCAACTTTTGATGGTCTACATCAACATTGAGCATCCACATCTTCACCATCTACATGAAGTCATCATCGACAAAACCCAAGGTTAGTTCATCCCTCTTTGGGAGGATATCACATCTAGGGGGAGCTTTGCTCTAAAAAATTGAGCTAAAGCAACTCTAATGGTGTGAACACATCAATGCTTTATGTAAAAGTGGCAACCCCACTTGTGCTTAAACGATGAGTATGACCTATGATCAAATGTTCTCATTTGATTCCTAAGTCAATATGCTCATATATAGATGACCTAGTCATCGCCATTGCTTGATAGATGCTAGAATTGGTTGTGCATGTTTGACACATATTTCATTTGCTATCTTATTCTGTGAGCATGTTGGTTTGCATGTTTTCTTCATTCGAGGACATCCATTTGTTGTTTTGATTGTCTAGGTTTTTCTGGCCAAGTGGATGTACAAGAATGCCTAAGTACCTTCTCTAGCTATCTATGCTTTCTTGTCTCAAACTCTATTCTTGCTACATCACAAAAATTGAACAAGTCATTTTCGGACCCTCCGGGTGAGGAGCACTCGGAGCCACCGATCTGAAAGGGCTGAACCTCCAAAACCTTCTACATGATTTCGGTCGAACCAATCCACTCACACTTGGTCCCACCGAAATCATTTAGATTGATCTAGGTTTCCATCTCGGTGTCACCGAGTTGAACCATTTCGGCGCCACCGATGTGCTAAACTGCTTGCAGTTACAGATATCGGTGCCACCGAGTTGTCCAACTCGGAGCCACCGACAGCACACGGGTATATATACTCCGCGGGCCTGAACGATTGAAATTTCTCAAACATCTTCGTTCCCGCACCCCGTTGCTGCCGTCGCCATGGTCTTCGGATCGTCACCCTCATCTCCTGCGCGCCTTCGCCGCCGGAATCCGTCGCCGTCAACGGCAATCTGCTCCACCATTGCCGCCGTAGAGGATCTCCACCAAGTTAGGGTGAGATTCGACCCCCTTCGTGCTCTAAATTCTGATTCAATGCACGGATGGATTGCCATTATTCTTGCCATGGATTGAGACATTCCTTTACACTGCAAATTCCATAGATTAGATTCGAGCAAAAAAAATTAGGTTTAAGTTTCCGCCGAATGCTACTTGTAGCTTGTGTTGGTATTCTCCCTGAAGAGGAAGGGATGATGCAGCACAGTAGAGATAAGTATTTCCCTCAGTTATGAAACCAAGGTTATCAAACCAGTAGGAGAATCACGCAACACCTCATTAGCAGCACCTGCACACAAACAACAAATCCTTGCACCCAACGCAAACGAGGGGTTGTCAATCCCTCGGCGGTCAATTGCAAGATTAAATTGTATGTGATAGATAGATAGATTGAAACAAAAATACAAAATAAAATTTATAAAAGAAAATGGCAGCAATATTTTTAGGGTTTTAGTAATATGATTTAGATAGACCCGGGGGCCATAGTTTTCACTAGAGGCTTCTCTCAAGAAAATAGCATACGGTGGGTAGACAAATTACTGTTGGGCAATTGATAGAAAAGCAAATAATCATGACGATATCCAAGGCAATGATCATGTATATAGGCATCACGTCCGAGACAAGTAGACCGACTCCTGCCTGCATCTACTACTATTACTCCACACATCGACCGCTATCCAGCATGCATCTTGTGTATTAAGTCCATAAAGAACGGAGTAACGCCTTGTGACGCCCTCTGCTCGACCGTGCACTAATCATACACGCAAACGTGCATGCTCGAGATCAGAGACTCACAGGAAGATATCACAACACAACTCTAAACTCAAATAAAACATAAATCTTCATATTACAAACCAGGGGGTCACGAGGACCCGAATACATAAGTCATACACACAATTAATATCTGGGTACAGACATAGTTAGTCAAGTTTGCCTTAAGAAGGCTAGCACAAACAGCGACACTGATCGAAAAGGCGAAGGCCTCCTGCCTAGGGCCTCCGAACTACTCCTGGTTGGCTGGCTCAACCCAATAGTACGTGCCTCTGGGGCTCTCCTGGTAGTAGTCTCCTGCGGTGGCGTCTGGCTCCTGGACTCCGTCATCTGGTCGCAAGTATCGGGTATAGGGGAAAAGGGAAGCAAAGCAACCGTGAGTACTCATCCAAAGTACTCGCAAGACTTACATCAGAACTATACTAATTATGCATCGGTATCAAAGGAATGGGACTATATCTTTGGACTGAATTGCAGAATGCCAGAATAGAGGGGAAGAAGCCTAGCCTATCGAAGACTAGCATCTTGAAGCAATCTTGCAGCATCAGAAGAGAGTAGAACACAGTAGCATATAATGGTGGTTATATAATAGCAATGCCCTGAGATCCTTTCTCGACTCCCTGCGAGAAAGCGATCCCGAGAGCAGTATTAACAGTTTAATATTGAATCATCATCAGT
This sequence comes from Elymus sibiricus, assembly GCA_039707655.1. NCBI lineage: Eukaryota > Viridiplantae > Streptophyta > Magnoliopsida > Poales > Poaceae > Elymus > Elymus sibiricus. Next base: position 360,286,806 of record CM077666.1, read on the forward strand.
TTGTAGTTGTAGTGGATCAGGATACAACTCCGAGCGTCCTGTTACCGTGGACACGGCTATTCGAATAGATAACTTCCCTGTAGGGGTGCACTACTGTTACCCAACACGTTTGGTTACATCTGGCCGGAAACACTTGCTGGGTAATGCCCGGCCTCGGGTAATCGACACGATGCAGTCCTACCTAGGCTCAGCAGAGAGGTCAGCATGCCGGTCTAAATCCTAAGGGCGAAGGGGTCTTGGGCCATCGCCCTTTGCACTCCTGCACGTTACGTGGCTGGTTGGGGCCCAGGCACGACACTGAATACACCAGTGACGTAACCAGCCCACCCCAACGATCAGCCCGCATCTCTGAGCTGTGATGTCTAAAGAGCTTTCGGCTGATACATACGACGTAGAGGGTCCCATAACCATTATCCCACGTGGTGGTAGTGCGTATAGGGCTAACGACCCACTCAGATCAAATACCCAAATCCATTAGGATTTCTGTTGCTCCGACTTGGTAACACACGGATCACGATCAGGGTGGTCTACGCCTGCCCTGTCGTTCCGCCATAGTATCACTCGCGGGTGCCCTCCTGGCAAGCCCGACTTCACATTTCCCTGCGGGTACCCCTCGGGGTCGACCCGCCTGCAACAAGGCCAAAGTATCCGTGTGTCCAAAGTATCGAGAAGGAATCCGAGCAATCACCCTCGATGGATTCCCACTCGAGGAGTTGCACGACGGAAGCTTTATCGGAAGTGATGAAAGAGGAATCACCCTCGATAACTCACAACCGGATAGCTATTCTACAGAGGCATCATCGGAAGTGAGATAAGAGGTATCACCCTCGGCACTCGATGCCAGCTCTGCAGAGACGAGCAATTTAGGGGGGGTGCGGTGATGTGCTGTTCTCAACCCGTTCGATCACATTGATCGAGGCACAGGTACTAAGGCGGGGCAACTACATCAAGGAAGAGGGGCCGCAGATGGTTTACCATCCAACCTATACTAAGCATCTCAGATAGCAGGCAGGTATCAATAACAGTTACAAGAACAGGCTATGCATCAGAATAGGTTAAAACAAAGCAGTAGCAATTTTCTAATGCAAGCAGGAGGGAGAAGGAATAGGTGATATAGGCATGCGTCAAGGGGGGTTGCTTGCCTGGAAGCTCTGCTGAGAGGGGCTGGTCGTCTGAAGGCTGCTCGTCTGGAGCGTAGTTCTACTCAGTTGCGTCGGCGGCAATCTTGGCGTCTATCGGGAGAGAAGGAGGGGGAAGAAACAATAAATTCACGACAACAATGCAATCACTATGCATGACATGCCTAAATGCTATGCAGAGGTGATATAATGCCTATCTAAGTATTTTAGATAAATTAGGAATTTATTTGGATTTGTTTCATTAAGGTCATGCACTATTCATTTATCGAAATCGGGCAAAAAGTTCCATGTTCACCTAGATCGGATTGATGGTCAAGCATTTTGATCACATATTCGGATTCTTCATATTTTTCTGATCATTTTTCATATATAAATTATTTTCATCCGAGTTACGGTTTAATTTATATGATTTTTCAAAGTTTTATTGATTTTCTGAAATTTCTGAAATTATTTAATTCCGAATTATCCGAAACAGTAGTTGTGACGTCAGCATGACGTGGGGGTGATGTCAGCAGTCAACTACGGCTGACCAGAGTCAAACCTGACCAGTGGGTCCCACTGGTCAGTGACTGTTTAAACTAACAGAGGTTAGTTTAATTAAACTAACCTAATTAACTAGCGGGACCCACCTGTCAGCGTCTAATTAATCTAACGGATTAATTTAAATTCGAATTAGTCTAATTAAAATGGTGGGGCCCGTATGTCAGCGACTGTACAGTTTAATTTAATTAGTGTTTAATCTAATCCGAGGTTAATTAAGCGCGGGGGCCATCAGTCAGTCTCTCACGGGCATCATTAGCAACCCCCGTTGACTGGCCACGTCAGCACGCCGGCGGCTAGTCGCCGGTGGCCATTTCCGCGGTGGCGCGGCTCGGATTTCGCCGAAAATCGGCCACAGGCCACCATTTTGAACGCGGGAGGTCACGTTCGAACGCACGCGAGGTGCCGCATCCAGCGGTGGCACTGGTTTGGCCGGAGACGGGCTAGGTCGACGGCGGTGAGCGGCGAGGCGGACGCCGGAGTTCGGACAAGTATGGGCTCGGCGCTAGAGGCTACGGGAAGGAGAGCTAACAGCATGGGCGGCCTCAGCGAGCTGCGCTGAGCACGCTCGTGTGCTCGGACGAGCATGACAACGCCTACCACGTCGGCGGCGAGCATCGCGGCAGAGCTGCATTCGGGCGTGGCAAATGCGGCGACCACGGCTACGGGGAGAAGCCGGGAAGAGGGGGGTTGTACGCGGCTGCTCACCGGGACCTGCAGGTGTGCGTAAGCGAGCTCGGGGAAGCTCGTCGACGGCGAATCGACGACACAGGCGAAGATGCCCAAGGAGGAAGAAGAGGAAGTAGCGCTTGCGGTAGTGGCTCCCGGCTCCAATGGCTTGCATCGATCGACGTAGCGGACGACGGCGATGAGCTACGACATGACGGCGGGGCTTGTGGTCGATGGTGGCCGCGGGATCGACAGTGGCGGCGATGGGCGTTTTCGGGCGAGGTCGGGAACGAGCGAGGGAGAGGCGATGGGGGGAAAATCCGGGGTAGCTAGGGTTTAGGGGGAGGGAGAGGCGCTCGGGGATGCCCTTAACAGCGCCGGGGAGCCGCGGGATGGTCGGCGCGTGGCGATTGGCGCTCGGCCGCGCGCGCCAGGCGACAGCTGCCCGAGGTGGGAGAAGACCCGGTTGGGTTGGGCCGCGGTTACTGTGCACTCGAGGCCCAGGTAAGCAGTAAACCCTTTCCCTTTTTCCTTTTCTTTTTCTGTTTTTCTTCTAATCCCTCTGCTTTGCAAAATGTTTAGCCTCAATTTGACTTTTATAAAATATGAGTCTAGTCCAATTAAACACTAGGCAATATTTAACACTGCCAGAAATTGGTTTGGTGAATAAATGATTTCATTAGAATTTTTATAAAATAAAAAGGGATTAAAAGGTGCTGTTTTGGTACTGTTTCTTAATGATAGAGTCACCTAGTGATTTTTTGTGATGATGTTTTTCTTAACATAATTAGTTATGGATTATTTGCTATTTACAGAACATTTTAGTTTCCACATTGGAACAACTTTTATTTTTCACTTTATATTTGAATTTCAATTTGAATGGGAATTTGAAATGAGATATGATGCAAATGATGATCAAGCATTGTTAATCATGATGACTTGGCATTATCAAGAGGTGATCACTGTGGCTATTACATGGGGATGTTACACGCCTTAAGAACGATGACATGATGTAGACAAGATAAACTCACGTATGAATAAACCCCATCTTTTTACCCTTAATAGCAACGATACATACGTGTCATGTCCCTTTCTGTCACTGGGATTGAGCACCGCAAGATCGAACCCATTACAAAGCACCTCTTCCCATGGCATGATAAATCAATCTAGTTGACCAAACCAAATCAATTGATCGGAGAAGAAATACGAAGCTATAATAATCATGCATAAAAGAGATCAGAGAAGACTCAAATAATATTCATGGATAATCTGATCATAAACTCACAATTCATCGGATCCAACAAACACACCGCAAAAAAAGTGATTACATCGGATAGAACTCCAAGAACATCGAGGAGAACATTGTATTGAAGATCAAAAAGAGAGAAGAAGCCATCTAGGTACTAACTATGGACCCGAAGGTCTGTGGTAAACTACTCACGCATCATCGGAAGGGCAGCAAGGTTGATGTAGAGCCCCTCCGTGATCGATTCCCCCTCCGTCGGAGTGCCGGAAAAGACCTCCAGATGGGATCTCTCGAGAACAGAAACTTGCGGGGGCGGAAAAAGTATTTCATGGACTCCCCTGAGGGTTTCTGATTTTTCCTGAATTTATAGTGGTGGAATTAGGTCAAATGGAGCTGAGGTGGGCCCATGAGGCACCACAGCACGCCTGCCCCCCAGGCGCGCCTTGGTGGCTCGTGGCCACCTCCTCTGGCGTCTGGTCTTCTCCCGAAGCTTCTAGTGTTTATCTTGTCCATAAAAAAATCTCCAAAATGTTTCGTGGCATTTGGACTTCGTTTGGTATTGATTTTCTGTAAAACAAAAACAGGGCAGAAAATAACAACTAGCACTGGGCACTAAGTTAATAGGTTAGTCTCCAAAAATGATATATAATTGATATAAATGCATATAAAAACATCCAAGATTGATAATATAACAGCATGGAACAATAAAAAATTATAGATACGTTGGAGACGTATCAGCATCCCCAAGCTTAATTCCTGCTCGTCCTCGAGTAGGTAAATGATAAAAACAGAATTTTTGATGTGGAATGCTGCCTATCATATTCATCACATAATTTTTTCTTTTACAGCATGGACATTGGACTTGAATGATTCAAAGCAATAGTCTATAATTTGACATGAAGATATAAATACTCAAGCATGCTAACAAGCAACCATGTCTTTCAAAATATTAACGCTAAAGAAAGTTATCCCTAGCCCATTATGCTCAATCATTGATCCATTCATGAAACACACTCAAATATTAGCTACATCCAATGCACAAGTATGACAATAGTGCTCTCTAGTTGGTGCTTTTGTAAGAGAAGATGGAGACTCAAATAAAATAAAAAATGCATAAAAGTAAATAGATAGGCCCTTCGCAGAGGGAAGCATAGATTTGTCAAATGTGCCAGAGCTCAAAGCTTAAATTAAAGAGATAAAAATATTTTGAGAGGCATGCTTTTCCTGTCAATGAAAACGACCGAGGATTCACAATATTTTCCATGCTAGACACATCATAGGTGGTTCCCAAACAGAAAGTAAAGTTTATTTCCTTTCCACCATTCTTTCACAATCCATGGCTAGCCATATCCACGGGTGCCCTCCATACCAACACTTTCCAAGGAATTTTGTTGTTATTAATTTTTGATTTCATTGTGGGACTGGGCATCCCTATTACCAACCATTCTCTCGTGCAATGACAAGTGAATAAACACTCATCGTGAGAATAACACACCTAGCATGGAAAATAATGGCCACCCCCTGCCGCTTCATGAGTGGTACGGGCACACTAAACGGAAAAATTATTTTGAAAATTAGAGTTGGCACACGCAAATTTACTTGGAAGGGCATTGAAATACCGCATATAGGTAGATATAGTGGACTTATTTGGCACAACTTGGGTTTAAGGATTTTGGATGCACAAGCAGTATTTCCGCTTAGTACAAATGAAGGCTAGCAAATAGATTGAGAAGCAACCAACCAAAAAACGAAAACGGTCATAAACATGCATTGAACATAACTAACACCGAATAATGCACCATAAGTAGGATATAATTTATTTGCATAACTATTGACTTGATGTGCATGCATAGGGAATCACAAACCTTAACACGAATATTCTTACTAAATCACAATTACTCACTAACATGACTCACATATTATCATTTCCATATCGCAAAACTATTGCAAGGAATCACAATTATCATATCCAATGATCTATATGAAAGTTTTTATTTATATCCCTCTTGAATATTCATCACTTTGGGACCAAATTCATATCTTGTGCAAATTACCGTTACTATCATCAACTCTCAAAAAGATTTAAGTGAAGCATGAGAGTGCAAATATTTCTTCAAAATTTCAATCTTATCAACTCTCAAAATAATATAAGTGAAGCATGAGAATTCATTTCTTCAAAATTTAGCCACCACCGTGCTCAAAAAGATTTAAGTGAAGAACTAGAGCAACTGCCTAGCTCAAAAAATCAAGTGAAGCACATAGAGTATTCTATCAAATGATGATGAACGTGTGGCTCTCTCAAAATAGGTGTGTTCAGCAAATATGATTGTGACAAACTAAAAAGCAAACAAAGCAAAGACTCATGTAATACAAGACGCTCCAAGCAAAACTCATATCATGTGAGGAATAAAAATATAGCTCCAAGTAAAATTACCGATGGTTGGTAGAAGAAAGAGGGGATGCCTTCCGGGGCATCCCCAAGCTTAGACGATTGAGTCTTCCTTGAATATTACCTTGGGTTGCCTCGGGCATCCCCAAGCTTAGGCTTTTGCTACTCCTTATTCCTTCATCCATCGTGATCTCACCCAAAACTTGAAAACTTCAATCACACAAAACTCAACAAAACCTTCGTGAGAACTGTTAGTATAACAAAATAAATCACTACTATAAGTACTGTTGCAAACCCATTCATATTTTATTTTTGCATTATACCTACTGTACTCTAACTTCACCATGGCTTATACCCCCCGATACAATCCATAGATTCATCAAAACAAGCAAGTAGTGCATCAAAAACAGAATCTGTCAAAAACAGAAAAGTCTGTAGAAATCTATTTAAAATCCATACTTATATAACTCCAAAAATTCTGAAAAATTATTACAACGTGGAAAATTCATATACCAATACTGTGTAAAAATTTTAGATTTTTCTGACGCTCCAGTACAGAAAACAAATTCGAGCACTGGACGCAAAACTTTCTGTTTTCCAAACAGCATCAATTATATTATCTTCCAAATCATCCTAAAGGTATTACTTGGCACAAACACTAATTAAAAACACAAAAACACAATCATACCAGTAGAATAATTGTGAAAACACACAATAACCTAGAAAATTTATTTTATTCATTGGGTTGCCTCCCAACAAGCGTTATTGTTTTATGCCCCTAGCTAGGCATAATGCATAGTTTCAAGTATTGTCATCTTTGGTTTTAAAAATCTTTGTAGGAGTTTTCTCAAACCCGGGAGGTTCTTTACGCTTCCCATTATTCTCAGAAAAAGAGGCAATTTTAAGATCTAAAATATCCAATCGCTTATTGCACAAAGAAATCAAAGTATTCGTACGATTGAGATTTCCACTAATATTTTTAAGAGGCTCGTTAGACTTTTGCAACTCAACCAAATTTTTCTGCATATCACCCAATTTGTCTAAAATTTGAGCCCCCTCTTGAGTAAAAGAAAAACCCTTTTGTGGTGGTGGAATTCCCAATATGCCTTCTATTATTTCATAGGCAGTATTGGCCTGACTCTCAATAAAATTCCTTTTTGCGGCAAAATCCAAAAGTTGTCTATGATGCATGGTTAAATCTATATAGAAATTGCCAAGAAATTTTTTTAAATCCCCTTTTATAGAGCAAACACGGTAGGATTCCATTAACCTATACCAAGCATCATTAAGATTTTCTCCTTGTTTCTGTTTGAAGTAAAGCATTTCAAAATCCGGTGACAAAGGAGGGATAGTTACGCTAGTCATGATGACAAGATGAGCAAATCAAAGAGGCAAACAAAAAAGGCAAACGGAAAAATATTTTTGTATTTTTGTAAAAACGTTTTAGAAGTGGGGGAGATGAAAACGAGAGGCAAATAAAGTAAATGCAAGGAGATGAGAGTTTATGCAAAGGTACAAGATAGATGTTGATGATGTCTCCCCGGCAATTCTTCCTGCTACTTGTAGCTTGCGTTGGTATTTTCCCCGAAGAGGAAGGGATGATGCAGCACAGTAGAGATAAGTATTTCCATTAGTTATGAAACCAAGGTTATCGAACCAATAGGAGAATCACGCAACACCTCGTTAGCAGCACCTGCACACAAACAACAAATCCTTGCACCCAACGCAAACGAGGGGTTGTCAATCCCTCGGCGGTCAATTGCAAGATTAAATTGTATGTGATAGATAGATAGATTGAAACAAAAATACAAAATAAAATAAATAAAAGAAAATGGCAGCAATATTTTTAGGGTTTTAGTAATATGATTTAGATAGACCCGGGGGGCATAGTTTTCACTAGAGGCTTCTCTCAAGAAAATAGCATACGGTGGGTAGACAAATTACTGTTGGGCAATTGATAGAAAAGAAAATAATCATGACGATATCCAAGGCAATGATCATGTATATAGGCATCACGTCCGAGACAAGTAGACCGACTCCTGCCTGCATCTACTACTATTACTCCACACATCGACCGCTATCCAGCATGCATCTAGTGTATTAAGTCCATAAAGAACGGAGTAACGCCTTAAGAACGATGACATGATGTAGACAAGATAAACTCACGTATGAATAAACCCCATCTTTTTACCCTTAATAGCAACGATACATACGTGTCATGTCCCTTTCTGTAACTAGGATTGAGCACCGCAAGATCGAACCCATTACAAAGCACCTCTTCCCATGGCAAGATAAATCAATCTAGTTGGCCAAACCAAATCAATAGATCGGAGAAGAAATACGAAGCTATAATAATCATGCATAAAAGAGATCAGAGAAGACTCAAATAATATTCATGGATAATCTGATCATAAACTCACAATTCATCGGATCCCAACAAACACACCGCAAAAAAAGTGATTACATCGGATAGAACTCCAAGAACATCGAGGAGAACATTGTATTGAAGATCAAAAAGAGAGAAGAAGCCATCGAGCTACTAACTATGGACCCGAAGGTCTATGGTAAACTACTCACGCATCATCGGAAGGGCAGCAAGGTTGATGTAGAGCCCCTCCGTGATCGATTTTTGAAGTGGCGGAAAAAGTATTCCGTGGACTCCCCTAAGGGTTTTCGATTTTTTCTGAATTTATAGTGGTGGAATTAGGTCAAACGGAGCTGAGGTGGGCCCACAAAGCACCAGGGCGCGCCTGCCCCCCCCCAGGCGCGCCCTAGTGGCTCGTGGCCACCTCCTCTTGCGTCTGGTCCTCTCCCAAAGCTTCTAGTGTTTATCTTGTCCAGAAAAAAATCTCCAAAAAGTTTCGTGGCATTTGGACTTCGTTTGGTATTAATTTTTTGTAAAACAAAAATAGGGCAGAAAACTGCAACTGGCACTGGGCACTAAGTTAATAGGTTAGTCTCCAAAAATGATATATAATTGCTATAAATGCATATAAAAACATCCAAGATTGATTATATAACAGCATGGAACAATCAAAAATTATAGATACGTTGGAGACGTATCACCGAACGCATCTCGGACCGACCGATTAGAGATTTTTGGAGTCACCGATTTGGCCCCAGGCCATTGCACTAGTATGTCTCGGTGCCACCGAGTTGTACGAATCGGTGAGACCGAAAGTAAAATCTCTGTGAAACCCTAGCATCTCGGAGACATCAAACCACATCTCGGTCTGACCAAAATGGAGTCTAAAATTTCTGTTGAGTGCTTCGGTATCACCGAGATGATCAACTCGGTCCATCCGAAATGCCTTCTGTGAAAACTTGAAACTAAGATTTGAACTCAATTTTTATGAAAAACATCTGCTTTGTGTGATGACTCATCTACTCTGCCCATACCCATCTATTCATAGGGTCAGCTTTGCAAGATGTCAGATGCCAGCGATAGTCAGAATATGTCAGAGCAACACACTGATCTCAGTTCAGGCTCTAGTCCTGAGGAAAGCTTTTTTGAGGGAGAGAGAAGCTCTCCAGATCTTCCAAAAGCTGCAACAAGGACCAAGAAGAAGAGAACCTCAGATGATGAGGATGGGGACTTTGTTGCTAGTGAAGCAGCATCAAAGAAGAACAGAGTTGTGCTTGCAAAGGAGTATAGCACCAAACCATCTGCTAGAACCAAAGAGAAGACATGAGTGAAGAAAGTCACTAAGTAAACTATGACATTCACACTTGAGGAACCAAGTGATGCAGAAATAGCTGCTACAGGGAAGAAGAAGAGGGCAAGGAAAATTGTTGCTCGTGTACTAGGCAAGCCCTCCATGGTTGAAGAAGAGGAGGAAGAGGAGGAACAAGCAGCTGATGCACCTCCTGCAAAGTCTCAGAAGCTCATGTCTGATGCTATAAGGACTGCTACCCCCACCAAGTCCAAGCCTAAAGCCTCAACACCCAAGAGATCTACTAGAAACATCCCTGCCACTGAGAAGAACAAGGCCCCAGTGCCTGAAGCTGATGTTGAGGAGGAGCCACTAGTGCTCAGAAAGTTGAAGCCAAAGATTCCAGATCATGACAATGCACACCCAGTTGCCAAAAACATGATGCTCAGGAAGGACAAAGGATTGCGTCAATGGAGATTGTCAAATCCATATGCTGCCAGAAGAAGGACTGCTTGTGATTACCGCTTCCAGACTAGAGAACAACAAGATTTCTATGAGACTGTATTGCTTGATAAGAAGCCAATTATCAGTGACATGAGATGGGTGGACTGGAAGTACATCGATGCAAATGAAGACTACTTTCCCCATGTTCATGAGAGCTTCAGAATAGCTGGTGTTGATGACTTTGTTGGACAGAAGCTTACCAAGTGGAATGATGAGATGATCATGCAATTCTACTCCACAACTCATTTTTATCCAGATGGCAGAATTGTGTGGATGACTGAGGGATTCAGATACCAGTCAACCATCTCTGAGTGGGCTACTCTTCTTGGTGCTCCAGAAGAAGAAGATGATGACATTGACATTTATGTCAAGCGCAAGATGGACCACAATTCCATGGCAAATATGTAAACAGCTATTAGAGAGAAGGACATCGAGTCTCACAAGCTAGGTTCTGTGAAGCACTTGCTACCTGGATTGCCACCACCAACACAATCTTGAGGTACACTTTGTTGCCCAAGTCAGGAGATGATAAGATGATGCGTGGCCACTCGATCAACCTGCTGCACCTCTTTGATACACCTCAGAAGTTCAAGGTGATAAGCTTGATTGTTGAAACCATCAAGAGGACAGCTGCTGATCAGAAGAGATCTTGTGGATATGCTCCGCACATTCAGATGCTCATCAACTCCAAGGTTGGAACGAGCACTTATCTACTTGATCATGAGCATCTACCATTGCGTCCAGAGTTCGAGGACAATGTTGTAGTGATGGACCCTTCGCATCCTACATCTGCTCAAGCACAAGAGATGATCCGAGCAGCCACAGAAGCAAAAGAAGCTCAGAAGGCTTCTGCTCCCAATGCACCTATAGCTAACCTCAAGACTAAGAATGATCAAATGACTTATCTGCTGGAAGCCACCCTGAGGATTGAGCGAAGTCTGGCCAACATCACCTAGAACCAGGCTAGCCTAGAGCGGATAGTCGAGACAAAAATTCATGATCTTGATGTGAAGATCACTGAGGTACAGACCATTGTGGAGAAGTTGAAGGACGATGTTGATGCAGCCAGGGCTGCTTCTGATGATAGTGGAGATGACAAACCCACGACTGAGAGATTCCAGACAGTGCCCAGGGCATCCAGGTCTGCTACCGTGCCAGTTGCAGATACGAGGACCACAGTCTCTGCACCTGCTGATGCTGCTACAGTGCCACCTCCAGTCTCTACTCCACCAGCCCAGCAGACGTCAGCTGAAGCCTTCACGGATGCACTTCTCTCAACGCCATCTATGCACACCGGAGCTGCCAGCCGGAGATCACCTTCAGGAGCTTCCGAGGATCGTGCCTAGAGAGCCGCATAGTCCTATACCTATTCAAACTTTTTGGTACTTGCTGCCAATGGGAGAGAATTTGTATGGATCATTAGGCTTCGAGAGAGAGTGTCTTGCTTTTTGCTCGTCGTTTCTTGAGTTTTTGCTACTATTTGGGTTTATGCTACTCTTGCTTGATGTGCTTGATACTATGTGTGTGAGATACTTTGATCGTTATGTGTGTGAGATACTTTGTGTGATTGATCATACTATGCTTTCATGTGATGCTTAATGCTTATCCTTATCATTATCTTGTATGATCATTCACTTATGTTTTTGGTGATGCGTGCCTCCTATTCCATTCATATCATTTTGCGCGCTCCACCAAGTTGTATGTGACATGGAAGAGTGACCCATGATCCTAATCGATTGTGCATTTGCATTCAAACGCAAATTATTAATAATGCACAGATTTAGGGGGAGCTCTTGCTTATCACATATTTCTCAAAGCGACGATGTATTCCATTCATTTAATCATTTGTCGAAGCTTTGATCTATATGTTGTCATCAATTACCAAAAAGGGGGAGATTGAAAGCACATTTGCTCCCTTGGTGGTTTTGGTAATTCATAACAACATATATCTCATTGAACTAATGTCCATTCAAGTTAAAGATTTCAGGGTGTTCAATGATTGGCATGGCAAGCACTAGAGATGTGGACCCCTCAAAATGCTAAGGACATGGATTGGCAAAAGCTCAAGACTCTACATTTTTGGTTTAGTGATCCAAGATCACATTGAGTCCATAGGAAAGCCAATACTATTAAAAGGGGATGAGGTGTTGCTTAATGGTCTTTTTGCTCAAGTGCTTAGTGACAGTACTCCAAAACCCTCAACCACTTTCTCCATCCAAATATGTCCAAATACTACATTCCAACTCGGCCCCACCGAAATTTCCTATCCGGAGCCACCGATTTCATCTGGACTTAGCCACTGCCAAAATCATAACAAATCGGATCCACCGATATGGATCTCGGTCCCACCGAGATGGCCTTGCCAACTCTTTGTAATCGGTTGCAATTACTTCAGTCCCACCGAGTCTTGCAAACCGTTCTCACCGAGATGGCTTGCCAACTCTCTGTTGCCTTATTGCTTCACTTCGGTCCCACCGAGTTGATGCAATCGGTGCCACCGAGACGAGGTTTGCCCTAACCATTGCACATCGGTCCATCCGAGTTGTTCCTGTTGGTCCCACCGAGATTCCTAACGTTCATATCTTTTACACAGTTCGGTGCCACCGAGATTTCTGATCGGTGCCACCGAGTTGGGTCAAAAGTGTGTAACGGTTGGATTTTGTGTGGAGGCTATATATACCCTCCACCACTTCCTACTCAGTAAGGAGAGCCATCAGAATATGCCTACACTTCCACCATACATTTTCTGAGAGAGAACCACCTACTCATGTGTTGAGATCAAGACATTCCAATCCAACCATTTCAACCTTGATTTCTAGCCCTTCCCAAGTTGCTTTCCACTCAAATCCTTCTTCCACCATAGCCAAATCTGTGAGGAGTTGTTTGAGCGTTGGGGAGACAATCATTTGAAGCACAAGAGCAAGGAGTTCATCAACAACACACCGTCTATTACCTTTTGGAGAGTGGTGTCTCCTAGATTGGTTAGGTGTCACTTGGGAGCCTCCGACATGATGTGGAGTTGAACCAAGGAGTTTGTAAGGGCAAGGAGATCGCCTACTTCGTGAAGATCTACCCAAGTGAGGCTAGTCCTTCATGGATGTAAGCCATGGTGGAATAGATAAGGTTGCTTCTTCGTGAACCCTTCGTGGGTGGAGCCCTCAGTGGACTCGAGCAGCAGTTTCCCTTCGTGGGTTGAAGTCTCCATCAACGTGGACGTACGATAGCACCACCTATCAAAACCACGACAAAAACCACCGTGTCTTCATTGCATTTGAAATCTCTGATCCCCTCCTTTACTTACATGTGCAATTGCTTACTTTCCGCTGCCACACTCTTAGAATTGTATGTGTAGGGTGATGCTTGACTTGTATACTTGCTAAAAACTGCCTACAACTAAAATTGGGAAAAGGTTAGGTTTTTATTTGGTCAAGTAATCTAATCACCCCCCTCTAGACATACTTTCGATCCTACACACACCCATTTGGAGGAGAGACGGGGCCATAGGGGTATATCTCCAGAAGCTACATCAAATTTACTTTCCAATGCAAAAAACCTCACATCATTTGAAGTTGTGTGTCAAACGTTCTAGTCTTTCTCGTGGAAGGTGTCCAGGCTGTCAAGGCTTCACGAATTTCCGAGGAGCTCTCCAACAACTCCCAAAGATGACTGCTTATTCCCCCAAGGAAGCCATGCAAAGCTGGTTATTTTTCAAATCTTTTCACACGTAGCTAAGGGGGGTTGTCCCTACTATAAAACACATCTCCCCCATCCTTTTAGAACCTTTTTTGTCAAACCATTTAGCTACAAGCTTATGCAGCAAGACTGCTAGAGAGATCCTTGCTACCTTTGCTCTTGTGAGTTCATACGGATTCGCGAGAAGGAGCCTCTGGTTCCCCCTAATTCGTGCTCTACGGTTTCGGCCGTTTTGTGTGGGTTAGTCCCGGTTTGTGGTTCTACGATTGTTCGGACAGCGGTTTGGAGTTCTTGTAGCTCCGGTTAGCCATTCCCAACATACGGGTTGCATCCAACCTTGGCTGGTATAAAGCTAGTTATCCCGGCTGCTTGCAGCTAGATATCCCTCCTGATTCGATCCTACGACGTGAAGATCGGGCCACCCTCGGGCGTGAACTCGTTCATCGGGTTTGCACCTATCACCATGACACGACCAATACTTAGATGAGTAGTCATAACAAACTTTAATACCGATATTTCTACTAACCAATGATTATGAACCTATATCCTTTCATATTACATCATTAATAAAATTAACCATGCACTTCATATTTAGTGATCTACATGAAAGTTTTTATTATATCCCCCTTGAATACCTTATCATATCAGGACCATTCTTTTAACACGTGCAAATTGCCATTACTATTTATTAGACTCTCAAAAAGATTTAAGTGAAGCATGAGAGTGCAATCATTTCTATAAAATATAACCACCGCCGTGCTCTAAAAGATATAAGTGAAGCACTAGAGCAACTGCCTAGCTCAAAAGATATAAGTGAAGCACATAGAGTATTCTAAAAAATCACGATAATTGTGTGTCCCTCTCAAAAGGTGTGTACAGCAAAAGATGATTGTGACAATCTAAAAAGCAAACAAAGAAAAGAAAACTATGGCACAAGACGCTCCAAGTAAAACTCATATCATGTGATGAATAAAAATATAGCTCCAAGTGAGTTATCGATAGATTGTAGACGAAAGAGGGGATGCCATCCGGGGGCATCCCCAAGCTTAGACGCTTGGGTCTTCCTTGAATATTACCTTGGGGTGCCTCGGGCATTGATACATCTCCAACGTATCTATAATTTTTTTATTGTTCCATGCTATTATAGTATCAATCTTGGATGTTTTATATGCAATTATATATCATTTTTTGGGACTAACCTATTAACCTAGTGCCGAGTGCCAGTTGTTGTTTTCTGCTTGTTTTTGGTTTTTCAGGAAATGGGGACCAAATGAAGTCCAAACGCCACAAAACTTTTTGATGATTTTTTTCTGAACAAAAGAGACCCTGGAAGCTTCGGGAGGAAGCCAAAAGTCTCATGAGGAGGTCACAAGGCAATAGGGCGCGACCCCGGGGGGGGGGGGCGCCCTGATGCCTTGTGGGCCCCTCGTGGCTCCTTTTGACCTAATTCCACTTCTATAAATTCTCAAATATTGGGAACCAACAGAGAGCCATCCCGAATAACTTTTCAGCCGCCGCAAGCCTCTATTCTTCCGCGATCCCATCTGGAGGCCTTTTCCGGTACTCTGTCAGAGGGGGAATCGATCACGGAGGGCTTCTTCATCAACCTTGCTGCCCTTCCGATGATGTGTGAATAGTTTACCACAGACCTACGGGTCCATAGCTAGTAGCTAGATGGCTTCTTCTCTCTCTTTGATCTTCAATACTATGTTCTCCTCGATGTTCTTGGAGTTCTATCTGATGTAATCTTCTTTTGCGGTTTGTTTGTTGGGATCCGATGAATTGTGGGTTTATGATCAGATTATTCATGAGAAATATTTGAGTCTTCTCTGAACTCCTTTATGCATGATTGTTATAGCTTTGTATTTCTCTCCGATCTATCCGTTTGGTTTGGCCAACTAGATTGATTTATCTTGCAATGGGAGAGGTGCTTTGTGATGGGTTCAATCTTGCAGCGTTCTATATCCCAGTGACAGAAAGGGACTAGACACGTATTTTTATTGTTGCCATTAAGTATACAAATATGGGGTTTAATCATATTGCTTCAGTTTACTTTGTCTACATCATGTCATCTTGCTTAAGGCGTTACTCTGTTTTATACTTAATACCCTAGATGCATGCTGGATAGCGGTCGATGGGTGGAGTAATAGTAGTAGATGCAGGCAGGAGTCGGTCTACTTGTCTCGGACGTGATGCCTATGTACATGATCATTGCCTTGAATATCGTCATAACTATGCGCTTTTCTATCAATTGTCCAACAGTAATTTGTTTACCCACCGTATGCTATGTGTTCGAGAGAGAAGCCTCTAGTGAAAACTATGGCCCCCGGGTCTACTTTTATCATATATTAAAATCCAAAAATACCTTGCTGCAATTTATTTAATTTTATTTTCTTTTGAAATTTAATTTTCTATCTATCACTATCAGAATTAAACCTTGCAAGTGACCGCTAAGGGGATTAACAACCCTCTTATTTGCGTTGGGTGCAAGTGTTTGCTTTTGTGTGTGTAGGTGCTGCTAATGCGGTTCTGTGTGGTTCTCCTACTGGATCGATAACTTTGGTTCTTAACTGAGGGAAATACTTATCTCTACTGTACTACATCATTCTCTCCTCTTCAGGGAAATCCCAACGCAGTTCTCAAGTAGTAGGAAGAATTTCTGGCGCCGTTGCCGGGGAGACATCACCAAAACCTATCAAGTACCTTCACACAAACTATCATCCACTTGCTCTTATTTTCATTAGCCTTTTATTTGCATTTGCCTCTCGTTTTCATCTCCCCCACTTCTAAAACAATTTTACAAAAACACAAAAACATTTTTGTTTTCTTGTTTGCTAGTTTGCTTGCTTGAAACTGCTACCATGTCTGAGTTTCTTATTGAAAAGGGTGAGGATGGTAAAATCACCAAGATAGAAATTCTGTCAAATTTGGATACTAAAATTTTTGTGACTGGAAGTGGGAATATCATAGGAAAAAGTGTTATCCAAGAATTCTTTACTTGTACGGCAACTTTGGTTTGCAATGACATTCCCATCCTCAAAAGAACCAGTAGTTATGCCGAAGCTATTTCTGCACTTGTTCTTAAACTTGAAAGAACATTTTTACATACTCATCCCACTTTACAAAGATTTTTCAATGAGTTACCTGTTATAAATAACCATAGGGCTAAAAAGATAGCTACTCTTATCCTTATGAATGAAATTGATTACATAGTTCGAGAAGCTAGAGAGATCTTTGATTTTTACAATATGAGTAATGAACACCCCGTGATAGATGAAATTTCATATGGTGAAGATTATATGATGAGATATGTATTTGGTGATGATCATGCCTATGATGAAAATACTAAAAAGGAAGTTCCTCCTTTACATATTATCCAACAAGTTTTCAATGGTATTAATCAAAAATATTCTTGGATCGTAAAAGGGAATCAACAAGGATTTGCTGAAAGTTACCTTAATAATGATAAAATCTTGATTGTGATGTGTTTCCCATTGTTTTTGAAAAGCCTCTTGATGAGCACACACTCCAAGGTCCAAAAAACCAAGGATGAAAACACTTGAAACGGGGCATGAAACAATAGCGCTTGTTGGGAGGCAACCCAATATGTATCTTAAATTTTTGCTTTACTTTCTGTTTTTGTGTGCTCACACAATTGTAGCCTCTGTTATGATTGTGTTTTTATCTTTTAATTAGTGTTGGTGCCAAGTAATGCCTTTGGGATGATTTGGATGATAGTATAATTGATGATGTTTGGAAAACAGAAAGTTTTACATCCAGTATTTGATTTTTAGTTCTGTACTGGAGTGTCAGAAAAATCTGAAATTTTTAAACAGTATTGATTTATGAACTTTTTACGTTTTCATAATTTTTCAGAATTTTTGGAGTTACATAAGTATGAATTTTAAATAGATCTTTATAGACTGTTTTGTTTAGACAGATTCTGTTTTTTGTTGCATAGTTTGCTTATTTTGATGAATCTATGGATCGTATCGGGGGGTATGAGCCATGGGGAAGTTGGAGTACAGTAGCATTATGCCAATATCAAATATGAATCTATTTACAACAGTGCCTAAAGTTAAGATTTATTTGTTATACTAACGGATCTCACGAGGTTTATGTTGAGTTTTGTGTGCTGAAGTTTTCATGTTTTGGGTGAGACTACGATGGATAAAGGAATAAGGAGAGGCAAGAGCCTATGCCTGGGGATGCCCAAGGCACCCCAAGGTAATATTCAAGGAAGACTCAAGCGTCTAAGCTTGGGGATGTCCCGGATGGCATCCCCTCTTTCGTCTACAATCTATCAGTATATCACTTGGAGCTATATTTTTATTCATCACATGATATGTGTTTTACTTGGAGCGTCTTGTGCTATAGTTTGCTTGCTTTTGTTTGCTTTTTAGTTTGCCACGATCATCTTTGCTGAACACACCTTTTTGAGAGGGACACACATTATTCGTGATTTGTTAGAATACTCTATGTGCTTCACTTATATCTTTTGAGCTAGGCAGTTGCTCTAGTGCTTCACTTATATCTTTTAGAGCACGACGGTGGTTATATTTTAAAGAAATAGTGGCACTCTCATGCTTCACTTATATCTTTTTGAGAGTCTAATAAATAGCAATGGTAATATGCACGGGTTATGAATTTGGTCCTAATAGGATAGGTATTCAAGAGGGATATAATAAAAACTTTCATGTAGATCACTGAATATGATAAGTTTGATTCCTTGCAATAGTTTTGCGATATTAAGATGGTAATATGTGGGAGGTGCTAGTAGATAATTGTGGTTTAGTAAGAATATTGGTGTTAAGGTTTGTTATTCCCGAAGCATGCACGTATGGTCTGTCGTTATGCTAAGAAGTTGGAGCATGATTTATTTTTGATTGTCTTCCTTTGCGTGGCGGTCGGGGGTGCGCGATGGTTAACTCCTACCAACCTCTCCCCTAGGGGCATGCATAGTAGTACTTTGCTTCGAGGTCTAATAAACTTCCGCAATAAATATGTGAGTTCTTTATGACTAATGTGAGTCCATGGATTATACGCACTCTCACCTTTCCGCAATTTGCTAGCCTCTTCGGTACCGTGCATTGCCCTTTCTCACATCGAGAGTCGGTGCAAACTTCGTCGGTGCGTCCAAACCCCATGATATGATATGCTCTATCACACATAAGCCTCCTTATATCGTCCTCAAAACAGCCACCATACCTACCTATTATGGCATTTCCATAGCCATTCCGAGATATATTGCCATGCAACTTCCACCGTTCTTTTTATATGACACACATCATCATTGTCATATTGCTTTGCATGATCATATAGCTGACATAGTATTTGTGGCTCAGCCACCGTTCATCATTTTCATACATGTTACGCTAGTATCATTGCACATCCTTGTACACTGCCAGCGACATTCATATAGAGTCATATTTGTTCTAGTATCGAGTTGTAATTTTTGAGTTGTAAGTAAATAGAAGTGTGATGATCATCATTACTAGAGCATTGTCCCAGTGAGGAGATAAAAAAAAGAGGCCAAAAAGAGCCCAGCGAGAAAAATGAGAGAAAAAGAGAGAAGGGGCAGTGTTACTATCTTTTACCATGCTTGTGCTTCAAAGTAGCACCATGTTTTTCATATAGAGAGTCTCCTATGTTGTCACTTTGATGACCCACAAGTATAGGGGATCAATCGTAGTCTTTTCGATAAGTAAGAGTGTCGAACCCAACGAGGAGCAGAAGGAAATGACAAGCGGTTTTCAGCAAGGTATTTTCTGCAAGCACTAAAATTATCGGTAACAAGTAGTTTGATAGCAAGATAATTTGTAACAAGTGACAAGTAGCAATAGTAACAAAGAGTGCAACAAGGTGGCCCAATCCTTTTTGTAGCAAAGGACATGCCGGAACGATCTCTTATAATAAGCAAAGCGTTCTCGAGGACACATGGGAATTTCATCTAGTCACTTTCATCATGTTGGTTTGATTCGCGTTCGCTACTTTGATAATTTGATATGTGGATGGACCGGTGCTTGGGTGCTGTTCTTACTTGAACAAACCTCCCACTTATGATTACCCCCCTTCGCAAGCATCCGCAACTACGAAAGAAGGATTAAGATAACTCTAACCATATCATTAAACATATGGATCCAAATCAGCCCCTTACGGAATAGCGCATAAACTAGGGTTTAAGCTTCTGTCACTCTAGCAACCCATCATCTAATTACTACTCCACAATGCATTCCCTTAGGCCCAAAGATGGTGAAGTGTCATGTAGTCGACGTTCACATGACACCACTAAGAGAATCAACAACATACATATCATCAAAATATCGAACGAATACCAAATTCACATGATTACTTATGACAAGACTTCTCCCATGTCCTCAAGAACGAAAGTAACTACTCACAAACTATATTCATGTTCAAGATCAGAGGGGTATTGAATAGCATATTGGATCTGAACATATAATCTTCCACGAAATAAACCAACTAGCATCAACTACAAGATGTAATCAACACAACTAGCAACCCACAGGTACCAATCTGAGGTTTTGAGACAAAGATTGAATACAAGAGATGAACTAGCTAGGGTTTGAGATGAGATGGTGCTGTTGAAGATGTTGATGAAGATTGGTCCTCCCACGATGAGAGGATCGTTGGTGATGTCGATGGCGACGATTTCCCCCTCCCGGAGGGAAGTATCCCCGGCAGAATCTCTCCGCCGGAGAGCAAAAGTGCTCCTGCCCAAGTTCCGCCTCGAGACGGCGGCGCACCGTCCCAAAAGTCTTCTATTTATTTTTTTTCTAGGGTAAATGGGCTTATATACCAGAAAATGGGGGCCAGAGGCTGGCCAGGGCCCCCACGAGGCACCAAGGCGCGCCTGGGGGGGTGGCATGCCCTAGTGGCTCGTGGGCTCCTGGGTGGGCCCCTCTGGTATTTCTTTATTCCAGTATTTTTTATTTATTCCAAAATAAATCTCCTTGAAATTTCAGCTCATTTGGAGATGTGCAGAATAGGTATCTCTGACATAGCTTTTTCAGGTCCAGAATTCCAGCTGCCGGCAATCTCCCTCCTTGTGTAAATCTTGCATATTAAGAGAGAAAAGGCATTAGAATTGCTCCACAAAGTGTTATATTGATTAAAAACACTATAAATAATAGTAGTATAACATGATGCAAAATGGACGTATCAACTCCCCCAAGCTTAGACCTCGCTTGTCCTCAAGAGAAAGCCGATATCGATAATCATGTCCACATGTTTAGAGAGAGAGAGAGGTGTCGATAAAAAAAATGGACATAGTAGCATCGTGATCATTATTATAACAGCAATATTTATTATCATAGAACTTCTCATGAGCAAGTAACAATTCATCAGAACAATGAAGTATAAGGCATAAACTTTCTTGAAAACTAACAAACTATGTTCTCAGTCAACAATGCAATTACAATTCATCATACTTTCAGGAAGGGTCTCATGTAGGAGCTTTTTAGCAAGTCCACATACTCAACCATCATATAGTCTTCTATGATTGCTAACACTCACGACATATATATGGAGCAAAAAGTTTCAGCCAGACACATAGAAAGATAGGGGCTTATGATTTCGCCTCCCAACTTATTCACCTCAAGAGTGATGTCAACAATAATAACTCATGATCACTCATATCCAACTGGATATATATGCCTAGATCTTTCCCCACCACATAATGCTTGCAAAAGAGAAAAATAAAAAGGAAGTAGAGGAGAACACTATTGACTCTTGCATAAACAGTAAATACATAAAAGTAAAGGACAGACCCTTCGCAGAGGGAAGCAGAGGTTGTCATGCGCTTTTTGTTGTTGGATGCACAAGCTCTTAATGCAAAGGAACGTCACTTTATATTGCCCCTTGTGATAGCAACCTTTATTATGCAGTCTGTCGCTTTTATTTCTTTACCATCACAAGTTCGTACAAAGCTTATTTTCCCTTACAATAAAAGTTCAGACATATTTAGAGGCAATTTTTATTGCTTTTTACACCGATGACAACTTACTTGAAGGATCTTATTCAATCCATAGGTAGATATAGTGGACTCTCATGACATGAAACTGGGTTTAAGGGTTTTGGATGCACAAGTAGTAAATCTCCTTGGTGCGGATATTTGGCTAGCAAAGATATTGGGCAAGCACCACATGTTGGAGGATCTATAACAATATAACTTCTATGTGAATATAAGCAAACATAATTCATTACGTTGTCTTCCTTGTCCAACGTCAACAATTTGACATAAAATACGTAATGGGGGCTCACAATCATAAAAGATGTCCAAGATAGTATATTTGCATGTGAATCTTCTCTTCCCTTATTAATTCTTTCATGAATTGCATCATTGACTAATGCTATGTTTGTTAACTTCCAATAAATTTTACCACTTATACTTTTCTTTATGTAATGTCATTACTTTCCATAAGATTAGCATATGATCTCTTCTCATTATTTTCATTGCTAAGATTGAAACATGAAAGTAAAGAAGCAAAAACTCAAACTACTCTTTATTATATAACTCTCAACTCGATTACATAGATAGATAGATCACGAAACTAGCACTCGAAAATAGATCATACTAAACTTTTATTCAACTAGATCATGAAATAACTAAGGATCGAACTAAAAATAGGTAAAGATGATAAAAGTGATGGTGATACGATACCGGGGCGCCTACCCCAAGCTTGGCACAAGCCAAGGGGAGTGCCCATACCCATGTGCTCAAGTTTCTTTCTTCGGTGATGGTGGTGGTGATGAAGTGGTGGGCTTGTCCTCCGACTTCCATGGCATATGTTCCCCATCATAAAAGGATGAACGAGTCTCCGGAGTCTTGAAACTTGCAGCTAAACTCATACCTTTGAATCTTGCCTCATACTCATAATTTTGGTTTTGAAGATCATAGATTTGGCCTTGGAGATAATCGATTCATTCATTGAGCTTGAAGATGATGTCTCCCATCAATTGGCCTTCCACCTTGTGATTACGGGTGAATTCCGTGATCATGGAGTGGTTGGCGCTGAGTCCACGTTCCACCATCCCTTGGCACTTGAAGATCTCCTGCTCCATCGCTTCGAGCCTGGACTCCACGCTCCCGGTCTTCTTGGGTCCTTGAACATCCCGGATGTGAAGCACCCCCTCACGCATCTCAATGGCTTGAGGGTGTTTCATCACCTTCGGTAAGTAGGGGTTGATGACCTTCTCGTAGAACTTGTCCTTGGAAGAGCTTGGTGGCGCCATAGCGATCTAGATCTGTCAGAAAAATAGCACGAAACAAGAACAGAGGAGATTTCTGCGATACGGTGGTCAAAACGTCCGGGAGTATATATAAAGAATTTTTATCTTGCAAAACAAGTAATCCAGGAGAAAACGGAGTCGGGAAGGCTCACGAGGGGCCCACGAGCCACCAGGGCGCGCCACCAGGTGGCTCCCCTCGACTATTTCTTATTTTTGTATTTTTTCTAATATTCCAAAACTGACAGAAAGTATTTTTTATGGAATTTTCGAAATCGGTTTACTTACCGTATCACGTACCTCTTCCTTTTCAGGGTTCTGGAGTGTTCTGAAAGGTCTCTCTTATGTATTCCTCCGGTGTAATGGTTTCAATAATATTAGTTTCAACATTAATGGGAGTACCTGAAATATAGTGCTTAATTCTTTGCTCGTTCACCACTCTCGAATTAGTGCCTTCGGAGTTGTTTATTTTGATGGCTCCGGAGCGATAAACTTCTTCGATGATATACGGTCCTTCCCATTTAGAGAGAAGTTTTCCTGCAAAGAATCTCAAACAAGAATTGTACAATAGAACTTACTCACCCACTTTAAATTCCCGTTTTTGAATTCTTCTATCATGCCATCTTTTAACTTTTTCTTTAAACAATTTGGCATTTTCATAAGCTTGGGTTCTCCATTCATCTAATGAGCTAATATCAAATAACCTCTTTTCACCGGCAAGTTTAAAATCATAATTGAGTTCTTTAATTGCCCAATATGCTTTATGTTCTAACTCAAGAGGTAAATGACATGCTTTTCCATAAACCATTTTATAAGGAGACATACCCATAGGGTTTTTATAAGCAGTTCTATAAGCCCATAATGCATCGTCAAGTTTCTTAGACCAATTCTTTCTAGATCTATTGACGGTTTTTTGGAAAATTAATTTTATTTCTCTATTGCTCAATTCTACTTGACCACTAGATTGAGGGTGATAGGGAGATACAATTCTATGGTTGACATCATATTTAGAGAGCAATTTACGGAATGCACCATGAATAAAATGTGAACCACCATCAGTCATTAAATATCTAGGGACTCCAAACCTCGGGAAAATAACTTCTTTAAGCATTTTAATAGAAGTGTTATGATCAGCACTACTAGTTGGAATAGCTTCTACCCACTTAGTAATGTAATCAACAGCAACTAAAATATGAGTATACCCATTGGATTTAGGAAAAGATCCCATATAATCAAATCCCCAAACATCAAATGGTTCAAAAGCAAGTGAGTAATTCATAGGCATTTCCTGACATCTACCAACATTACCAATTCTTTGGCATTCATCACAAGATAGGACAAACTTACG
This sequence comes from Elymus sibiricus, assembly GCA_039707655.1. Taxonomy (NCBI): domain Eukaryota; kingdom Viridiplantae; phylum Streptophyta; class Magnoliopsida; order Poales; family Poaceae; genus Elymus; species Elymus sibiricus. The sequence goes on from CM077666.1 coordinate 360,311,236, forward strand.
AGCATCCTTGAAAAGACTAGGCCAATAAAAACCAGATTGTAATACCTTGTGTGCAGTTCTGTCTCCCGCATGGTGTCCTCCGTAAGCTTCCGAATGACACTTCCGTAGGATTTGCTCCTGTTCATGCTCAGGTATACAATGTCTAATAATACCATCTACTCCTTCTTTATAAAGATGTGGGTCATCCCAAAAGTAATGTCTCAAATCATAGAAGAACTTTTTCTTTTGTTGGTATGTGAAACTAGGTGGTATAAATTTAGCAACAATATAATTAGCATAGTCTGCATACCAGGGAGTATTACGAGAAGTATTTATGACAGCTAATTGTTCATCAGGAAAATCATCATTAATAGGAAGTGGGTCATCAAGAACATTTTCTATTCTAGACAAATTATCTGCTACGGGATTCTCAGCTCCCTTTCTATCAGTAATATGCAAGTCAAATTCTTGTAGCAATAGAACCCACCTAATGAGTCTAGGTTTAGCATCTTTCTTTTCCATAAGATATTTAATAGCAGCATGATCGGTGTGAACAGTTACTTTAGAATCTACTATATAAGATCTGAATTTATCACATGCAAACACAACTGCTAGAAATTCTTTCTCAGTAGTAGCATAATTTCTTTGGGCACTGTCTAGAGTTTTACTAGCATAATGGATAACATTTAATTTCTTATCAACTCTCTGTCCTAGAACAGCACCAACAGCATAATCACTAGCATCACACATAATTTCAAAAGGCAAGTTCCAATTAGGTGGTTGAACAATAGGTGCAGTGGTTAAGGCTTTCTTAAGTGTCTCAAAGGCTTCTACACAATCATCATCAAAAACAAATGGAACATCTTTTTGTAAGAGATTGGTAAGAGGCCTAGAAATTTTAGAGAAGTTCTTAATAAATCTCCTATAGAAACCAGCATGACCTAGGAAACTTCTTATACCTTTAATATCTTTAGGACATGGCATTTTCTAAATAGCATCAACCTTAGCTTTATCAATTTCAATACCTCTTTCAGAAATTTTATGCCCCACAACAATGCCTTCATTCACCATAAAGTGGCACTTCTCCCAATTCAAGACAAGATTAGTTTCTTCACATCTCTGCAAAACTCGATCAAGGTTGCTGAAGCAATCATCAAAAGAAGTTCCATAAACGGAGAAATCATCCATGAATACCTCAACAATCTTTTCACAAAAGTCAGAGAATATAGCAGTCATACATCTTTGAAAGGTAGCAGGTGCATTGCATAAACCAAAGGGCATACGTCTATAAGCATAAGTTCCAAAAGGACAAGAAAAGGTGGTTTTCTCTTGATCGGCTGGTGATACAGGTATTTGAGAAAAACCAGAATAACCATCAAGAAAACAAAAATGTGTATGCTTAGACAATCTTTCTAACATTTGATCAATAAAAGGTAAGGGGTAATGATCTTTTCTAGTGGCTTTGTTTAATTTTCTAAAATCAATTACCATCCTATAACCAGTTACAATTCTTTGTGGAATGAGTTCATTTTTATCATTAGGAACAACGGTAATACCTCATTTCTTAGGGACACAATGAACAGGACTTACCCATCTGCTATCAGCTATGGGATAGATTATACCTGCTTCCAGAAGCTTTAATATTTCAGTTCTTACCACCACTTTCATCTTAGGATTTAATCGTTGTTGGTGGTCGACAACTGGTTTAGCATCAGGCTCCATATTAATTTTGTGCTAACATAGAGTGGGACTAATGCCCTTAAGATCATCAAGAGTATATCCAATAGCAGCTCGGTGCTTCCTTAGAGTTTTTAGTAATCTCTTTTCTTCATGCTCTGAAAGGTTAGCACTAATAATAACAGGATATATCTTCTGTTCATCAAGGTAAGCATATTTCAATGTATCAGGCAATTGCTTCAATTCAAATACAGGATCACCCTTAGGTGGAGGAGGGCCTCCAAGAGTTTCAATAGGCAAATTGTGTTTAAGGATAGGTGGTTGATCAAAGAACATCTTATCTATTTCATTTCTTTCCTTCATATGCATATCGCTTTCATGGTCTAGCAAATATTGTTCTAATGGATCAGTAGGAGGTGCGGCAATAGAAGCAAGACCAATAATTTCATCTTTACTAGGCAATTCTTTATCGTGAGGTTGTCGAAACTTGGAGAAATTAAACTCATGAGACATACCACCAAAATTAACACTAACAGTTTCTTTAGCGCAATCAATCTTGGCATTAACAGTGTTCAAGAAAAGTCTACCAAATATAATGGGACAAAAATCATCTTGTGGAGAACCGAGGACTATAAAATTAGTAGGGTATTTTATTTTTCCACACAAGACTTCAACATCTCTAACAATCCCAAGTGGTGTAATGGTATCTCTGTTTGCAAGCTTAATAGTAACATCAATGTCATCTATTTCAACAGGTGCAATATCATTCATAATTTCTTGGTATAAGATAAACGGAATAGCACTCACACTAGCACCCAAATCACATAGGCCATGATAACAATGATCTCCTATTTTAACAGAGACAACAGGCATGCCTACTACAGGTCTGTTTTTATCTTTAGGATCTGGTTTAGCAATTCTAGCTGCTTCATCACAGAAGTAAATAACATGCCCATCTGTATTATCGACCAAAAGATCTTTAACCATAGCAATATTAGGTTCATCTTTAATTTGTTCAGAGGGTTTAGGTGCTCTAATATTACTTTTGTTAACCACAGTTGAAACTTTAGCATGTTCCTTGATCCTAACAGGAAAAGGTGGTTTCTCAATATAAGCAGTAGGTACAACTAGATCAGCATGGTAAATAATTGTTTCTTCTTTAACACTGACGGGTTCTTCAATCTTTTCTTTAACAGGGGGATGATATTTAAACCACTTCTCCTTAGGGAGATCAACATGAGTAGCAAATGATTCACAAAAGGAAGCTACTATCTCAGAATCAAGTCCATATTTAGTGCTAAACTTATGAAAAGCATCGGTAGCCATAAAAGATTTAACACAATCAAACTCAAGTATTATACCTAACTCATTAACTTTGTCGAGTTCCCAATCTTCAGAGTTGTGTTTAATTCTTTCCAGAAGATCCCATCTGAATTCAATAGTTTTCTTCATAAAGGAGCCAGTCGAAGAAGAATCGAGCATGGTTTGATTATCATGAGAAAGCCGAGCATAAAAATTCTGTAAGATAATTTCTCTTGAGAGCTCATGGTTGGGGCATGTGTACATCATGTACTTAAGCCTCCCCCAAGCTTGAGCGATGCTTTCTCCTTCACGAGGCCAAAAATTATATATATAATTCCGATCACGATGAACCAAATGCATAGGATAAAATTTCTGGTGGAATTCCAATTTCAATCGGTTCCAGTCCCATGTATCAGTATCATCACATAGTCTATACCATGTCAATGCCTTTCCCTCCAAAGATAAAGGGAATACTTTCTTCTTAACTCCATCTCCGGATAAACCTGCAAGCTTAAACAATCCACAAATTTCATCCACATAGATCAAGTGCATATCAGGATGTACCATTCCATCTCCTGCATAAGGATTAGCTAGCAGTTTGTCTATCATACCCAGAGGAATCTCATAATAAATATTTTCAGTAGGTGCAGTAGGTTGAGGAGCAACTATTTGTGCTTCCGGTCGAGTTGAAGATACCCCGAACAAACCCCTCAAAGGATTACTTTCCATAGTGACAAGTGACAGTAAATTTCAGCACGTAATATAAATGTTTCCTTACCAAATTCCACTCACCAAAGGCGCTTCACTCCCTGGCAACAGCACCAGAAAAGAGTCTTGATGACCCACAAGTATAGGGGATCAATTGTAGTCCTTTCGATAAGTAAGGGTGTTGAACCCAACGAGGAGCAGAAGGAAATGACAAGCGGTTTTCAGCAAGGTATTTTCTGCAAGCACTGAAATTATCGGTAACGAGTAGTTTGATAGCAAGATAATTTGTAACAAGTGACAAGTAGCAATAGTAACAAAGAGTGCAGCAAGGTGGCCCAATCCTTTTTGTAGCAAAGGACAAGCCGGAACGATCTCTTATAATAAGCAAAGCGTTCTCGAGGACACATGGGAATTTCATCTAGTCACTTTCATCATGTTGGTTTGATTCGCGTTTGCTACTTTGATAATTTGATATGTGGGTGGACCGGTGCTTGGGTGCTGCTGTTCTTACTTGAACAAACCTCCCACTTATGATTACCCCCCTTCGCAAGCATCCGCAACTACGAAAGAAGAATTAAGATAACTCTAACCATAGCATTAAACATATGGATCCAAATCAGCCCCTTACGGAATAGCGCGTAAACTAGGGTTTAAGCTTCTATCACTCTAGCAACCCATCATCTAATTACTACTCCACAATGCATTCCCTTAGGCACAAAGATGGTGAAGTGTCATGTAGTCGACGTTCACATGACACCACTAAGAGAATCAACAACATACATATCATCAAAATATCGAACGAATACCAAATTCACATGATTACTTATGACAAGACTTCTCCCATGTCCTCAAGAACAAAAGTAACTACTCACAAACCATATTCATGTTCAAGATCAGAGGGGTATTGAATAGCATATTGGATCTGAACATATAATCTTCCACCAAATAAACCAACTAGCGTCAACTACAAGATGTAATCAACACAACTAGCAACCCACAGGTACCAATCTGAGGTTTTGAGACAAAGATTGAATACAAGAGATGAACTAGGGTTTGAGATGACATGGTGCTGTTGAAGATGTTGATGAAAATTGGTCCTCCCACGATGAGAGGATCGTTGGTGATGTCGATGGCGACGATTTCCCCTTCAGTATCCCCGGCAGAATCTCTACACCGAAGAGCAAAAGTGCTCCTACCCAAGTTCCGCCACGAGACGGCGGTGCACCGTCCCAAAAGTCTTCTCTTTTTTTTCTAGGGCAAATGGGCTTATATACCAGAAAATGGGGGCCAGAGGCTGGCCAGGGGCCCCACGAGCCACCAGGGCGTGCCTGGGGGGGGGGGGGGGGGGGGGGTTGGCGCGCCCTGGTGCCTCGTGGGCTCCTGGGTGGCCCCCTCTGGTATTTCTTTCTTCCATTATTTTTTATTTATTCCAAAATAAATCTCCGTGAAATTTTAGCTCATTTGGAGATGTGCAGAATTGGTATCTCTGACATAGCTTTTTTAGGTCCAGAATTCCAGCTGCCGGCAATCTCCCTCCTTGTGTAAATCTTGCATATTAAGAGAGAAAAGGCATTAGAATTGCTCCACAAAGTGTTATATTGATTAAAAACACAATAAATAATAGTAGTAAAACATGATGCAAAATGGACGTATCACACTTTCATATACTAGTGGGAATTTGTCATTATAGAACTTAGCTTGTATAGTCCGATGATGGGCTTCCTCAAATGCCCGAGGTCTTCATGAGCAAGCAAGTTGGTGCACACCCACTTAGTTTTTATTTTGAACTTTCAAACACTTATAGCTCTTAGTGCATCTGTTGCATGGCAATCCCTACTCCTCGCATTGACATCAATTGATGGGCATCTCCATATCCCGTTGATTAGCCTCGTCGATGTGAGACTATCTTCTCTTTCTGACTTCCCCTTATTAATCTCTAACATCATTCTATTCAACCCATAGTGCTATATCCATGGCTTGCCCTCATGTATTGCGTGGGGGTTGAAAAAGCTGAAGCGCATTTAAAAGTATGAACCAATTGCTTGACTGTCTCCGGGGTTGTGCATGATAAATACTTTATGTTAAGAAGATGGAGCATGACAGGATTGTATGATTTTGTAGGGATAACTTTCTTTAGCATTTTTATTTTGAAAGACATGATTGTTTGTTAGTATGCCTGAGTATTGATGTCTTTATATCAAATTATAGACTATTGCTTTGAATCATTCAGATCTTAATATTCATACCGTAAAAGAGAAATACATGATGAAACATGTTAGGTAGCATTCCACATCAAAAATTCTATTTTTATCATTTACCTACTCGAGAACGAGCAGCAATTAAGCTTGGGGATGCTTGATACGTCTCCAACGTATCTATAATTTTTGATTGTTCCATGCTATTATAGTACCAATCTTGGATGTTTTATATGCAATTATATATCATTTTTTGGGACTAATCTATTAACCTAGTGCCCAGTGCCAGTTGTTGTTTTCTACTTATTTTGGTTTTTCAGGAAATCAGTACCAAACGAAGTCCAAATGCCACGAAACTTTTTGACGATTTTTTTCTGGACAAAAGAGACCCTGTAAGCTTCGGAAGGAAGCCAGAAGTCTCACGAGGAGGTCACAATGCAACAGGGCGCGGCCCCAGGGGGCGCGCCCTGATGCCTTGTGGGCCCCTCGTGGCTCCTTTTTACCTAATTCCACTTCTATAAGTTCTCAAATATTGGGAAACTAACAGAGAGCCACCCCGAATAACTTTTCCGCCACCACAAGCCTCTGTTCTTCCGCGATCCCATCTGGAGGCCTTTTCTGGTACTCTGCCGGAGGGGGAATCGATCATGGAGGGCTTCTTCATCAACGTTGCTGCCCTTCCAATGATGTGTGAGTAGTTTACCACAAACCTACGGGTCCATAGCTAGTAGCTAGATGGCTTCTTCTCTCTCTTTGATCTTCAATACCATGTTCTCCTCGATGTTCTTGGAGTTCTATCTGATGTAATCTTCTTTTGCGGTGTGTTTGTTGGGATCCGATGAATTGTGGGTTTATGATCAGATTATTCATGAGAAATATTTGAGTCTTCTCTGAACTATTTTATGCATGATTGTTATAGCTTTGTATTTCTCTTCGATCTATCTGTTTGGTTTGGCCAACTAGATTGATTTATCTTGCAATGGGAGAGGTGCTTTGTGATGGGTTCAATCTTGCGGTGTTCTATATCCCAATGACAGAAAGGGACAAGACACGTATTTGTATTGTTGCCATTAAGGATAAAAGATGGGGCTTAATCATATTGCTTGAGTTTACTTTGTCTACATCATCTCATCTTGCTTAAGGCGTTACTCTGTTTTATACTTAATACCCTAGATGCATGCTGGATAGCGGTCGATGGGTGGAGTAATAGTAGTAGATGCAGGCAGGAGTCGGTCTACTTGTCTCAGATGTGATGCCTATATACATGATCATTGCCTTGAATATCGTCATAACTATGCACTTTTCTATCAATTGCCCAACAGTAATTTGTTTACCCACCGTATGCTATGTGTTCGAGAGAGAAGCCTCTAGTGAAAACTATGGCCCCCGGGTCTACTTTTATCATATATTAAAATCCAAAAATACCTTGCTGCAATTTATTTAATTTTATTTTCTTTTGAAATTTAATTTTCTATCTATCACTATCAGAATTAAACCTTGCAAGTGACCGCTAAGGGGATTAACAACCCTCTTATTTGCGTTGGGTGCAAGTGTTTGCTTTTGTGTGTGTAGGTGCTGCTAATGCGGTTCTGTGTGGTTCTCCTACTGGATCGATAACTTTGGTTCTTAACTGAGGGAAATACTTATCTCTACTGTACTACATCATTCTCTCCTCTTCAGGGAAATCCCAACGCAGTTCTCAAGTAGTAGGAAGAATTTCTGGCGCCGTTGCCGGGGAGACATCACCAAAACCTATCAAGTACCTTCACACAAACTATCATCCACTTGCTCTTATTTTCATTAGCCTTTTATTTGCATTTGCCTCTCGTTTTCATCTCCCCCACTTCTAAAACAATTTTACAAAAACACAAAAACATTTTTGTTTTCTTGTTTGCTAGTTTGCTTGCTTGAAACTGCTACCATGTCTGAGTTTCTTATTGAAAAGGGTGAGGATGGTAAAATCACCAAGATAGAAATTCTGTCAAATTTGGATACTAAAATTTTTGTGACTGGAAGTGGGAATATCATAGGAAAAAGTGTTATCCAAGAATTCTTTACTTGTACGGCAACTTTGGTTTGCAATGACATTCCCATCCTCAAAAGAACCAGTAGTTATGCCGAAGCTATTTCTGCACTTGTTCTTAAACTTGAAAGAACATTTTTACATACTCATCCCACTTTACAATTGCCTTGAATATCGTCATAACTATGCACTTTTCTATCAATTGCCCAACAGTAATTTGTTTACCCACCGTATGCTATGTGTTCGAGAGAGAAGCCTCTAGTGAAAACTATGGCCCCCGGGTCTACTTTTATCATATATTAAAATCCAAAAATACCTTGCTGCAATTTATTTTCTTTTGCAATTTACTTTTCTATTTATCACTATCAGAATTAATCCTTGCAAGTGACCGCTAAGGGGATTGACAACCCTCTTATTTGCGTTGGGTGCAAGTGTTTGCTTTTGTGTGTGTAGGTGCTGCTAACGAGGTTCTGTGTTGTTCTCCTACTGGATTGATAACCTTGGTTCTTAACTGAGGGAAATACTTATCTCTACTGTACTGCAACATCCTCTCCTCTTTGGGGAAATCCCAACGCAGTTCACAAGTAGCAGGCATCCCCAAGCTTAGGGTCTTGCCGCTCCTTATTTCTTTATCCATCGTGATCTCACCCAAAACTTGAAAACTTCAGCACACAAAACTCAACAGAAACCTCGTGAGATCCGTTAGTATAATGAACATATCAAAACATTTAGGTACTATTGTAAATTGATTCATATTTAATTCTTGCATAATGCTACTGTACTCTAACTTCTCCATGAGTTATACCCCCCGATATAATCCATAGCATCATTAAAACAAGCGAACTATGCAATAGAAAACAGAATCTGTCTAAAACAGAACAGTCTGTAAAGATCTGAATAAAAGTCATACTTCTGTAACTCCAAAAATTCTGAAAAATTAGGACAACATAAAAAATTCATATTCCAATACTGTCAAAAAAAATTAGGATTTTATCACGTTCCAGTACAGAATGAAAAGTCCAGAATTGGGTGCAAAACTTTCTGTTTTTCTAACAGCATCAATTATACTATCATCCAAAATCATCCTAAAGGCATTACTTGGCAGAAACACTAATTAAAAGATAAAAACACAATCATAGCAGTAGCTATAATTGTGTGACACAAGAAAAATAAAAAAAATGCAATAAAGATAAATATTGGGTTGCCTCCCAAAAAGCGCTATTGTTTTATGCCCCTAGCTAGGCATAATGCATAGCTTCAAGTGTTATCATCCGTAGTTTTTAAATCCTTTTTAGATGGATTATTCTTAGTAATTGTTTCCTCATTAGTTCCATCAAGAAACTTTTCGTAAGTAATGGTGAACTCATCATCTATCAAGAATTTAGCATTATCAAGGCATCCCTCTTCAAAACCTTGTTGATTCCCTTTTACTATCCAAGAATATTGATGATTAATACCATTGAACACTTGTTGGATTATATGTAAAGGAGGAACTTTCTCTTTAGCATTTTCTTCAAAAGCATGACGATCACGAGACACAAATCCCCTCAAAAAATCTCTATCAATTAGAATTTCATCGATCTTGGGATGTTCGTAACTCGCATTATAAAAATCAAAGATTTCTCTAGCTTCTCATATTATATAGTCAAATTCATTCACGAAAATAAGAGCTGTTATCTTTTTACTCTTAGGGTTGTTTATGACAGGTAACTCATAGAACAATCTTTGCAAAGTGGGATGAGTACGCAGAAATCTTCTTTCAAGTTTAAGAACGAGTGCAGAAATAGCTTCGGCGTAACTATTGGTTCTTTTAAGAATAGGAATATCATTGCAAACTAAAGTTCCCGTACAAGTAAAGAATTCCTGAATAATATTTTCCCTATGATGTTTCCACTCCCCGTTACAAAAAATTTTGTATCGAAATTTACGTGAATTTCCTTTTTAGGGGTCTTACCATCCTCACTCTTTGCAATAACAAATTCAGACATGGCAACAGCTTCAAGCGAGCAAACAAGCAAATAAAATATTTTTGTGTTTTTGTAATTTTTATGAGAAGTGGGGGAGATAAAAATGAGAGGCAAATGCAAATAAAATAAGAGCAAGTAGATGATAGTTTATGTGAAGGTACTTGATAGGTTTTGGTGATGTCTCCCCGGAAACGGCGCCAGAAATTCTTCCTGCTACTTGTGAGCTGCGTTGGGATTTCCTCGAAGAGGAGAGGATGATGCAGTACAGTAGAGATAAGTATTTCCCTTAGTTAAGAACCAAGGTTATCAATCCAGTAGGAGAACCACATAGAACCTCATTAGCAACACCTGCACACACAAAAGCAAATACTTGCACCCAACGTGATAAAGAGGGTTGTCAATCCCCTTAGCGGTTATTTGCAAGGATCAAATCTTGTAGTGGTAGGTAGATAAAATAAATTGCAAAATAAAATAAAATAGAAAAATTGCAGCAAGGTATTTTTTTGGATTTTATATATGATAAAAGTAGACCCGGGGGCCATAGTTTTCACTAGAGGCTTCTCTCTCGAACGCATAGCATACGGTGGTTAAACAAATTACTGTTGGGCAATTGATAGAAAAGCGCATAGTTATGATGTTATTCACGGCAATGATCACATATATAGGCATCATGTCCGAGAAAAGTAGACCGACTCCTGCCTGCATCAACTACTATTACTCCACCCATCGACCGCTATCCAGCATGCTTCTATGGTATTAAGTTCATAACAAACGGAGTAACGCCTTAAGCAAGATGACATGATGTAGACCAAGTAAACCCAATCAATATGAATAAACTAAGTCGTTTTACCCCTAATAGAAACAATACAATACGTGCCTCGCTACCCCTTATGTCATTGGGTGAGGACACCGCAAGATTGAACCCATTACAAAGCACCCGTCCCGTTGAAGATAAATCAATCTAGTTGGCCAAACCAAACGGATAGATCGGAGAGGAATACAAAGCTATAATAATCATGCATAATAAAGTTCAGAAAAGACTCAATTACTTTCAATGAATAATCTGATCATAAACCCACAATTCATCGGATCCCAACAAACACACTGCAAAAAAAGATTACATCGAATATAACTCCAAGAAGATCGAGGAGAACATTGTATTGAAGATCAAAGAGAGAGAAGAAGCCATCTAGCTACTAGCTATGGACCCATAGGTCTGTGGTAAACTACTCACGCATCATCGGTAGGGCAGCAAGGATGATGTAGAAGCCCTCCATGATCGATTCCCCCTCCGGCAGAGTACCGGAGAAGGCCTCCAGATGGGATCGCGGAAGAACAGAAACTTGCGGCGGCGGAAAAAGTGTTTCAGGTGGCTCTCTGTTGGTTTGGGAATATTTGGGAATTTATAGGCTTGGAATTAGGTCAAACAGAGTTATGAGGGGCCCACAAGCTCAGGGGGCACGGCCACCCCCCTGGGGCGCATCGTGTGAGCTTGTGGCTCTCTTGTATGCCTTGTGGTCTCCTCCTGAAGCTTCTAGGGTCCCTTCTGGTCCAGAGAAAATCATCGTAAAGTTTCATCGTGTCTGGACTTCGTTTGGTATGGTTTTTCTGCGAAACAATAAAATAGGCAAAAACAGAAACTGGCACTGGGCACTGGGTTAATAGGTTAGTTCCCAAAAATGATATAAAATTGCATATAAATCATACAAGATTGCTAATATAATAGCATGAAACAATCAAAAATTATAGATACGTTGGAGACGTATCACTCCATAGGTCGTACACGTCTGCCTGGCTGGTTGGGCGGGCGAGGCACTCCACCCGAAGCCAAAGGCCATAGCCAGGCGGGCCCGCCTAGGCTCCCACGAGTGACCCTGACGCTGGCCAATGATGGTGGACCCAGGTGCACCCATCTGCCCACCCGTCATGGACTTCCCAGTCGGGCCCGGCTCGCCCATCTCACGTGGGAGAGGGACTGAAAAGGCCCACGCTTCCGTGCCTGACGCCGCCCAATGACGGTGCCCCCTGGCCCGCGGAGCGGTCCACCCATCACGTACCCTCCAGCCGGGTTGCCCGAGCGCACGCTGTCTAGGAAGATTGGACGGCTCTCACCGGCCCCGAGAGGCTCCCGTCGCAAGCCACCCGGCAATAGACGGCCAGGAGCCTCTCTCGCCTGCGAGGAGCCCAGGAAGTTGAGTACTCTAACATCCTTTATAGGAGTAATGGCTGGGAATAGGGCAAGTGCCGAGACGAACCGACATATAAGCACGCACACGGTAGGGAGGCTGATTCTCACTGAAGCAACTTTGTGAAGGAAATTGGAGGGACTTCCTCAGTAATCAGTATGTCAATTTTGAGCTCTTTTCGGTCTAAAATTCTAAGGAGATAAAATCTTCCCTAGAAGATTAAAAGAGATGGCCCTGGATCACCAATTCCCCAAGGACAAGAGAAATGATTCACACATAATAGAAAAAAGTGCATCAAATTAGTGGGTAATAAGTCATTTCATAAAACAGCATATCATAGTAGGGGACTATAGAGGATTAGGATGAATATACCAGTTTAGAAATAAGGAGATTTTGGTGAAGGCGATGTGGGTCATAGTGGTACCCTCGATGGCTTCTGAAACCGCTGGAAGATAGGCGAGTAATGGTTCTAAATAAGGATGTACTCATATATGACATATTAGTAACTAATGTAGTTTAGATCATACTTAATGCAATTAAATGGATAAGAGGTTAATCCGACATTTATGATTCAACGCTTTTCTTCAATAAAAGGGGAGTTCATCTCCTCATATATCCCACTAACCCATATTTCATGAATAATACCAGTAAGTATCTATCTTATGGTAGATCCTTGTAGCTTGCTATTTGTAGTGGTAATTCCTCTAGTTCTCCATCTGAGTACACCAAGGAGGGAAAATTTGTTGGGTGTCTTTTTCATTCAGGAAAACAAAGAGCATAATAACACTTTCTTCAAGTAGAGCATGGTTTTTTGAAGGGTGCTAGCGACCTCTCTGCCCTCATAGGCATGAGGATTTTCTTTGTATCAGAGAAGGATGAAAGAAAGATGCATGCATTTGGGAAACCATCAGTGAAACCCATTGTTTATGCTTTACTATTTGGAGGTCCGCTTACCAAGCCATTCAACAATGAGATGACGGATGCAAGGATTGCATTGTTTTAGAATGAGGTGGCTTCATTGGACATTGAGAATGTGAGGGACGATAAGATAGCAAAATTATCCCTTCAACATATCAAGAAAATCCAAGATAAGAACCCAGGTATGATACCAAACTATATCTTTTGCATGGAAGATCTCAGTCCAGAAGACCTCAACAAGCTCTTGGCTGAAATCTTGCATATGTCTAAGAGGAAGTTAGACGTCGGTTATTGCTTGCTTCCACCAATGTATCAGAACCCAAGTTATTGGGACCCCAAGTAACCAACGTCTAATGTCCTCTCGGATGCGCAAGAGTTCATCGAAGAGCTTCTTGAGATTTTCAAGACTGAGATCTTCTACCTTGCAGAACATATAGTTTGATATCATACCTAGGTTCTCATCTTGGATCTAGTTAATAAGTCGGAGGAATTTTTTTGTTGTCTTACCCTCCATCGTAATCTTAATGTCCAACAGAGCCACCTCATTTTGGAACAATGAAATCCTAGCATTCGTGACCTCATTGGTGAACGGGTTGGTAGGTGGACCTCCTAATAAGAAAGCATAAACAATTGGTTTCACCGATGGTGTCCCAAATTTATGCATGTTTCTTTCATCCTTCTCTGATACAAGTAAAATCCTCACGACTATGATGGCGGAGAGGTCACTCGTACTATTGAACAAACCATGACTCTTCTTGAAGAAAGTCACGTTGTGCTCTTTTTTTTCAATGGAACAGACACACAACCGCTTCTCCCTCCTTGGCATACTAGGTGGAAAACTGGAGGACTTACTACTACAAATGGGAAGCTACAAGAAGGATCAACCATAAGGTAGATATTTGCTGGCATTGTTGTCTAACTATGGGTTAGTGGGATATATGAGGAGTGGAACTCCCCTTATATAGAAGAAAAGTGTTGATCCAGAAACGTCGAGTTCACCCCTTATCCATTTGTTTGCATTAAGTATGATCTAAAAATACATTCATTGTTAATTGTGTCGATTAAAACCCCTAACTCTTCAATATAACACCAAAATATGTAGTCAACAAATTTGATCGGTTATGGAGGCAATTACTTTTGTCCAAATATATCATATGTGAGTACATCCTAATTTAGAACCATTAGCCGCCTCTCTTCCAGCGATGTCGGAATGCCTTCGAGAGCACCACCATCACCTCCATCGCCTTCACCGCCACCAGAAAATCCTTATTTTTGAAGTGTTATATTCATCCTAAACCTTTGTAGTTGATGAGTCCAAAAATGCATCATGTTTTACTTCTAGTTTATGTCGTAGTTGTAGGATTCTTCGCAATTTTACTGCATTTGCAGACCTTTTTATCGGATTTACTAGGATAATTAACTTTGAGGAGTTCTTGAGGGAAAGGAAAAAATGTTGAGAATATGGTGTAAAAATCATGTTGATTTAGGTGATAAAACATATCATAAAAAGTACAAGGCAAGAGGGGTAAAAACCATGTGCAATAGGACTCCAGGGGAGAAGACAGCGTCTAGTACGAGCACACGTGCTCGTACCAGCCATCTCCGCCACCACCTGGCAACTATTTCAACCCCATGCCTTCTGATCTAAAATGAAGCCATAGAGAGATTAGAAACTCCTCCAGACTCAATAACCATAGCCTCTAGAAGGGATCTGGAGGGGGACTCAATAGAAGGGCTCCACCACATCATCATCTCGATCAAGGGGACCGCGACATCAACCATCTCCACCATCATCATCCCATTTCCATCTCTTTGTAATACTTAAATACCCAAGTGGATCCATTCTTGTATTACGTGATCATTCATCTATTTTCATAATGATTTACCCTTTGATGCTTATCATTCTCATGTCTGAGTAGACTCTAGTTCTGGGGGATATGGAGGAACCCTAGTATATTTGGATGTTGAACGCTTAATGGTAGGCAACCCATAATTTCTTAAAACATAAAATTATTATAAATGAATGAATTTTGATACCGATTATTCATCTTCGTGATTCAATAAAAAGGATCAAGAAGATGTTGTTCGTTGGAGATCATGCCTGAGAAGATAATATACATGGATTATAAGAAGAAGAAATAAAAAATGAGTCATCTGGAGGTCACATAGGAGAAGACGGTGTCAAGTACAAGCGTACCAACTTGTACCACAGGTCTACCAAAACAGCAAAAACAATCCTCAAAATCCAATGGGAAAGACGGCTTCTGGTACAAGCACTCCCATGGACACCAGCGGTTTGTAACTCCCTGACCACATCCATCGGTTCCTGGCCATTACGCCTGGCGGGATCTAGAATGGCCCCGTAGACCAACTCTAGTCTTTCTCGCGCACTTTCTTAAAAAGGATCGAGAAGATCGTGTTTGTTAGAGAATCATACCTGAGAAGATAATATACATGGATTATAAGAAGATGAAATAAAAAAGGAGTCATCTGGAGTTCACAGAGGAGAAGACGGCGTCAAGTACGAGCGTACCAGCTTGTACCCAGGTCGTACCAAAACAGCAAAAACAATCCTCAAAATCCAAAGGGGAACACGACTTCTGGTACGAGCACTCCCATTGGTACCAGCGGTTTGTAACGCCCCGACCACATCCACCGATTTCGGACCATTATGCCTGGCAAGATCTAGAATGGCCTCACAAACCAACTCTAGTATTTTTTGCGCACTTTGACCTCACTCGTATGCACCCGGGACCGACTTCCTAGTCGGTCACCCATCCTCAAATTGCTCCAAGCCAAGCACGCTTAACTTTGGATTTCTTTGCGAATGAGCTCCCAGAAAAGAAGGAATTCCTTATTGATATGAGTAGTCTATCATTCCTATTAAGCTAGGCTCTCACATACACCCCCACTCAAAGGAACCGACGTCCTCGTCGGCGCAAAGGAATGTTCCCTCTTGGCACACGTATGTGTGTCCAGTCTGGCACATGTGCCATGCTGTGTGCCACAATGAGCCACACGCGCCATGCATCACATGTCCGCGCACGTGACTCGCACATGTCCCTATAACCGCTAGGGTCGACTCTGATACCCATTGTGATGCCTCGGCCACATCCATCGGTTCCTGGTCGTTACACATGGCGGGTTCTAGACTAACCCCACAGACCAATACTAGTCTTTCCTGCGCACCCGGGACCTACTTCCCAGTTGTTCACCCATCCTCAAATCACTCCAAGCCAAGCACACTTAACTTTGGAGTTCTTTGCGGAGCTCCCGAAAAAGAAGGAATTCCTTGTTGATATGAGTAGTATATCATTCCTATTAAGCAAGGCTCTCACATTTGCAGGTATTATTATGGTAGATGCTTTCTTTGTAGATAGGGGTTCTACGCATCCATGGAGATAATATCTTCTAGACTGCATCGCAATATTCCTGACTAAGATATGCTAGGAAGTAATAGATAAGTTTAGAATGTCTGGTAATGTCGATATTAACTCTTTATTTGTAGAAATGATGATAAGTCCAAAGGAGAAAAAGACTTTGAGAGAATGTTGTGCCCCATCGGGCATTGTTATTAAATCTCCTATACGTTTACCTAAAAATTATGCTAAAGAGTTTGCTATACATACTGATATCATATGCGAAGTGCATGATAAAGCTTTTGTAGGATACATTGATGAAGATCCTTACGCACATGTAATGACTTATATATGATGCCATTTGTGGTACATTTAAACTAAAAGATGTGTCGAGAGAATTTGTCCTTTTGAAACCTTTCATGTGGTAGTTATCTGTACCATTATATAGTACACATTTGTTTGAACTTGGAAGTGCCACTGCAGCTTCCCACCAAATTCTCACTGGGTTGATCTAAGACATTTATTTGCAACTTAGGGTTGTTATCCACCACTCATCACAACACTACTCAACAGATCGGACGGTTGAAAATGATTGGATTCGCCACCATCCCTTCACACTCGCAAACTTCTCTGTTGAAGCCGCTAGACACTTCTGGACAGGTACCTCACGTCAGCAATAAAGTTACACCTTTTGGGATTAGGACATGTGAATTGGGCTTGTGAGTTGGGAGACTGACACAATCATACACCTCTCAAGATCTTGTGTGCATGGTGACATTATGGCCTACGGTACAACTAAAGTGCATGGTGACATTATGTGACACCCCCTTTTGAATACAGTGGACGAGCACTGTATTCATCCGGGAGGCCGTATACGCCAGTCCAGGATATCACCCTGGCGCATGCTTTTACAATCCTTGAGTAACAGTGTATGAGCCAGTCGATAAAAGGGATGCTTTATTGCTATATACACTATTACATCACTAGCGTTCCAAGTCTCAACATTGTGTTGAGGTCGGAACGGTCTGGGTAGTCGGGGTGACTACCTCAGAGATGACTGCATCGGAAACTCCTATAATGGCAGCGGCACGGTCCTAGCGCGGCTCCATTCCACGGGGATCTGACCGGGTGCTCTCTCGCCTAGTGTCGTATCAACTGAGTCTTCTAGAATGCTTCCTACCTGGCTGATACGTCTCCAACGTATCTATAATTTTTTATTGTTCCATGCTATTATAGTATCAATCTTGGATGTTTTATATGCCATTATATATCATTTTTTGGGACTAACCTATTAACCCAGTGCCCAGTGCCAGTTGCTGTTTTTTGCTTGTTTTTGCCTTTTCAGAAAATCATTATCAAAAAGTGTCCAAACGAGAAAAAAACTTTGGATTAATTTTTTCTGGACCAGAAGAGACCCAGGAAGCTTCGGGAGAAGACCAGAAGAGCCATGAGGAGGCGGCAAGCCTGGAGGGCGCACCCCAAGGGGTGGCCGCGCCCTAGGCTTGTGGGCTCCTCATGGCACATCTTAACCTAATTCCTTCGCTATAAATTCACAAATATTCCCAAACCAATGGAGAGACAGAAGAGAAAACCTTTCCGCCACCGCAGCCTCTGTTCTTCCGCGTTCCCATCTGGAGGCCTTTTCCGGTACTCTGCCGGAGGGGGAATCGATCACGGAGGGCTTCTTCATCAACCTTGCTGCCCTTCTGATGATGTGTGAGTAGTTTACCATAGACCTATGGGTCCATAGCTAGTAGCTAGATGGCTTCTTCTCTCTCTTTGATCTTCAATACCATGTTCTCCTCGATGTTCTTGGTGTTCTATCCGATGTAATCTTCTTTTGCGGTGTGTTTGTTGGGATCCGATGAATTGTGAGTTTATGATTAGATTATTCATGAGAAATATTTGAGTCTTCTCTAAACTCTTTTATGCATGATTATTATAGCTTTGTATTTCTCTCCGATCTATCGATTTGGTTTGGCCTACTAGATTGATTTATCTTGCAATGGGAGAGGTGCTTTGTGATGGGTTCAATCTTGCGGTGCTCAATCCCAGTGACAGAAGGGGACATGACACATCTTTGTACTGTTGCCATGAAGGATAAAAAGATGGGGTTTAATCATATTGCTTGAGTTTACTTTGTCTACATCATGTCATCTTGCTTAAGGCGTTACTCCGTTTCATACTTAATACCCTAGATGCATGCTGGATAGCCGTCGATGGGTGGAGTAATAGTAGTAGATGCAGGCAGGAGTCGGTCTACTTGTCTCGGACGTGATGCCTATATACATGATCATTGCCATGAATCCATCATAATTATTTGCTTTTCTATCAATTGCCCAACAGTAATTTGTTTACCCACCATATGCTATGTGTTCGAGAGAGAAGCCTCTAGTGAAAACTATGGCCCCCGGTCTACTTTATCATATATTAAAAACCTAAAAATACCTTGCTGCAATTTATTTACTTTTATTTTAATTAGTATTTTAGTTTATCTATTTATCTCTATAAGATTTAATCCTTGCAAATAACCGCTAAGAGGATTGACAACCCTCTTATTTGTGTTGGGTGCAAGTGTTTGCTCTTGTGTGTGCAGGTGCGCTTAACGGAATTTTGCTTGGTTCTCCTACTGGATTGATAACCTTGGTTCTAAACTGAGGGAAATACTTATCTCTACTATATTGCATCATCCTCTCCTCTTCGGGGAAGTACCAACGCAGACTACAAGTAGCAGGAAGAATTTCTGGCGCCGTTGCCGGGGAGACTACAAGTAGCAGGAAGAATTTCTGGCGCCGTAGCCGGGAAAAATTACCATGTACCTTCACACAAACTATCATCCACTTGCATTTATTTAATTTTCCTTTTATTTGCATTTGCCTCTAGTTTTCATCTCCCCCACTTCTAATTTTTTTTACAAAAACACAAAAATATTTTTACCTTTCTTGTTTGCCTTGTCACTATGACTAGTTTTACCATCCCTCCTTTGTCTCCGTATTTTGAAGTTCTTTACTTCAAACAGAAACAAGGAGAAAATTTGAAAGATGCTTGGTATAGGATAATTGAATCTTATCGTGTTTGCACTATAAAAGGGGATATGAAATTTTTGTTGCGAAACTTTTATGTAGGGCTAACTATGCCCAATAGACAACTCTTGGACTTTGCTACCAAAGGAAATTTTATTGACAGTGATCCTAATATTGCTTATGAATTAATAGAGGGAATAGTAGGAGCCCTACCATTGTAAAAAGGATCTAATTATACGCAAGAAGGGATCCAAATTTTGGAAAAGCTAGGTGACATACAAAATTTTTTGGTGGAGTTACAAAAGTCTAATGAACCCCTTAAAAATGTTAGTGGTAACCTCAATCGTATGAATAATCTCCTCACTATTTGCAATAAGAAGATAGACACTTTAGATAGAAAAATTGCTTTATTTTCTGAAAATCATGGGAAGCGTAAAGAGCCTCCCGGGTTCGAAACCAACCCATCTCAATTAGCAAAAACCAAGGATGACAACACGTGAAACTATGCATTATGCCTAGCTAGGGGCATAAAACAATAGCGCTTGTTGGGAGGCAACCCAATGAATAAAATATTTTTTTACTTTTTCCTTCTCTTTTTGAGTGTTTACACAATTATAGCTTCTGTTATGATTGTATTTTTATGTTTTAATTAGTGTTTGTGCCAAGTAATGCCTTTGGGATGATTTGGATGATAGTATAATTGCTGCTGTTTGGAAAACAGAAAGTTTTGCGTCAAGTGCTGGAATTTAGTTCTGTACTAGAGTGTCAGAAAAATCTGAAATTTTTACACATTATTGGTATATGAATTGTTTACATTGTCCTAATTTTTTAGAATTTTCGTAGTTACAGAAGTATGGCTTTTAAATAGATCTTTACAGACTGTTCTGTTTTAGACAGATTCTGTTTTTGTTGCATAGTTTGCTTATTTTGATGAATCTATGGATTGTATCGGGGGGTATGAGTCATGGAGAAGTTGGATTACAGTAGCATTATGCCAATATTAAATATGAATCAATTTACAACAGTACGTAAAGTTTAAGATTTGTTTGTTATACTAATGGATCTCACGAGGTTTGTATTGAGTTTTGTGTGCTGAAGTTTTCAAGTTTTTGGGTGAGACTACGATGGACAAAGGAATAAGGAGTGGCAAGAGCCTAAGCTTGGGGATGCCTAAGGCACCCCAAGGTAATATTCAAGGAAGACTCAAGCATCTAAGCTTGGGGATGCCCCGGAAGGCATCCCCTCTTTCGTCTACAATCTATCGGTAACTCACTTGGAGCTATATTTTTATTCATCACATGATATGTGTTTTACTTGGAGCGTCTTGTCATATAGTTTGTTTGCTTTTTAGTTTGTCACAATCATCTTTGCTGAACACACCTTTTTTAGAGGGACACACATTATTCGTGATTTGTTAGAATACTCTATGTGCTTCACTTATATCTTTTGAGCTAGGCAGTTGCTCTAGTGCTTCACTTATATCTTTTAGAGCATGGTTGTGGTTATATTTTAAAGAAATAGTTGCACTCTCATGCTTCGCTTATATATTTTTGAGATTCTAATGAATAGCAATGGTAATATGCACGGGTTATGAATTTGGTCTTGATATGATAGGTATTCAAGAGGGATATAATAAAAACGTTCATGTAGATCACTGAATATGATAAGTTTGATTCCTTGCAATAGTTTTGCGATATTAAGATGGTAATATGTGGGAGGTATTTGTAGATAATTGTGGATTAGTAAGAATATTGGTGTTAAGGTTTGTGATTCCCGAAGCATGCACGTATGATCTGTCGTTAGGCTAAGAAGTTGGAGCATGATTTATTGTTGATTGTCTACCTTATGAGTGGCGGTCGGGGATGAGCGATGGACCTTGTCCTACCAATCTATCCCCCTAGGGGCATGCGTAGTAGTACTTTGCTTCGAGGGCTAATAAACTTTCACAATAAGTATGTGAGTTCTTTATGACTAATGTGAGTCCATGGATTATACGCACTCTCGCCCTTCCGCAATTTGCTAGCCTCTTCGGTACCGTGCATTGCCCATTCTCACATAGAGAGTTGGCGCAAACTTCGCCGGTGCATCCAAACCCCGTGATATGATACGCCCTATCACACATAAGCCTCTTTATATCTTCCTCAAAACAGCCACCATACGTACCTATCATGGCATTTCCATAGCCATTACGAGATATATTGCCATGCAACTTCCATCGTTCCATTTTTATGACACACATTGTCATTGTCATATTGCTTTGCATGATCATATAGCTGGCATAGTATTTGTGGCTCAGCGACCGTTCATCATTTTTTATACATGTTACGCTAGCATCATTGCACATCCGGGTACACTACCAGAGGCATTCATATAGAGTCATATTTTTGTTCTAGTATCGAGTTGTAATATTGAGTTGTAAGTAAATAGAAGTGTGATGATCATCATTATTAGAGCATTGTCCCAGTGAGGAAAGGATGATGGAGACCATGATTCCCCCACAAGTCGGGATGAGACTCCGGACGAAAAAAAGAGGCGAAAAAGAGCCATGAAAAAAATGAGGGAGAAAGAGAGAAGGGGCAATGTTACTATCCTTTTTCCACACTTGTGCTTCAGAGTAGCACCATATTTTTTCATATAGAGACTCTCCTATTTTGTCACTTTCATATACTAGTGTGAATTTTTCATTATAGAATTTAGCTTGTATATTCCGATGATGGGCTTCCTCAAATGCCCGAGCTCTTCATGAGCAAGCAAGTTGGATGCACACCCACTTAGTTTTCATGTTGAGATTTCTTACACTTATAGCTCTTAGTGCATCCGTTGCATGGCAATCCCTACTCCTCGCATTGACATCAATTGATGGGCATCTCCATAGCCCATTGATTAGCCTCGTTGATGTGAGACTATCTTCTTATTTTTGACTTCCCCTTATTGATCTCTACCTCCACACTCTATTCCACCTATAGTGCTATATCCATGGCTTGCGCTCATGTATTGCATGGGAGTTGAAAAGGCTGAAGCACGTTAAAAAGTATGAACCAATTGCTCAGCTTGTCATCGGGGTAGTGGATGATAAATACTTTGTGTTAAGAAGATGGAGCATGATAGGATTGTATGATTTTGTAGGGATAACGTTCTTTAGCATTTTTATTTTGAAAGACATGATTGTTTATTAGTATGCCTGAGTATTGATGTCTTTATATCAAATTATAGACTATTGCTTTGAATCATTCGGATCTTATTATTCATACCGTAAGAGAAAGATTACATGATGAAACATGATATGTAGCATTCCACATCAAAAATTCTGTTTTTATCATTTACCTACTCGAGGACGAGCAGGAATTAAGCTTGGGGATGCTTGATACGTCTTCAATGTATCTATAATTTTTGATTGTTCCATGCTATTATAGTATCAATCTTGGATGTTTAATATGCAATTATATGCCATTATATATCATTTTTTGGGACTAACCTATTAACCTAGTGCCCAGTGCCAGTTGTTGTTTTCTGCTTGTTTTTGCCTTTTTAGAAAATCATTATCAAAAAGTGTCCAAATGAGAAAAAAAAACTTTGGATTAATTTTTTCTGGACCAGAAGAGACCCAGGAAGCTTCGGGAGAAGAGCAGAAGAGCCACGAGGAGGCGGCAAGCCTGGAGGGCGCGCCCTGGGGGGTGGCCGCACCCCCCAGGCTTGTGGGCCCCTCGTGGCACATCTTGACCTAATTCCTTCGCTATAAATTCACAAATATTCCCAAACCAACAGAGAGACAGAAGAGAAAACCTTTCCGTCACCGCAAGCCTCTGTTCTTCCGCGATCCCATCTGGAGGCCTTTTTGGTACTCTGCCGGAGGGGGAATCGATCACGGAGGGCTTCTTCATCAACCTTGCTGCCCTTCCGATGATGTGTGGGTAGTTTACCACAGACCTACGGGTCCATAGCTAGTAGCTAGATGGCTTCTTCTCTCTCTTTGATCTTCAATACCCTGTTCTCCTCGATGTTCTTGGAGTTCTATCCGATGTAATCTTCTTTTGCGGTGTGTTTGTTGGGATCCGATGAATTGTGAGTTTATGATCAGATTATTCATGAGAAATATTTGAGTCTTCTCTGAACTCTTTTATGCATGATTATTATAGCTTTGTATTTCTCTCCGATCTATCGATTTGTTTTGGCCTACTAGATTGATTTATCTTGCAATGGGAGAGGTGCTTTGTGATGGGTTCAATCTTGCGGTGCTCAATCCCAGTGACAGAAGGGGACATGACACGTATTTGTATTGTTGCCATTAAGGATAAAAGGATGGGGTTGAATCATATTGCTTGAGTTTACTTTGTCTACATCATGTCATCTTGATTAAGGTGTTACTTTGTTTCATACTTAATACCCTAGATGCATGCTGGATAGCGGTCGATGGGTGGAGTAATAGTAGTAGATGCAGGCATGCGTTGATCTACTTGTCTCGGAAGTGATGCCTATATACATGATCATTGCCATGAATCCGTCATAATTATTTGCTTTTCTATCAATTGCCCAACAGTAATTTGTTTACCCACCGTATGCTATGTGTTCGAGAGAGAAGCCTCTAGTGAAAACTATGGCCCCCGGTCTACTTTATCATATATTAAAAACCTAAAAATACCTTGCTGCAATTTATTTACTTTTATTTTAATTAGTATTTTAGTTTATCTATTTATCTCTATAAGATTTAATCCTTGCAAATAACCGCTAAGAGGATTGACAACCCTCTTATTTGCGTTGGGTGCAAGTGTTTGCTCTTGTGTGTGTAGGTGCGCTTAACGGAATTTTGCTTTGTTTTCCTACTGGATTGATAACCTTGGTTCTTAACTGAGGGAAATACTTATCTCTACTGTACTGCATCATCCTCTCCTCTTTGGGGAAATTCCAACGCAGACTACAAGTAGCACTGGCCATGTTAAAAGCCATGAGTACATTGAATGTACTCGCAAGTCAAAAGTATCTCGCAGTCTCACTAAAGAAACACAGCAAGTTACTCAAGCATGACATTGCTCTCATACCAATAATTATACTAACAACTGGCATGAACATCTATCAAGTCTTATCTATCGAAGTAAAACAACAATCAACATGCAAAGCTTGAACTAGTAAAGTAAACAGTGCAACCATGCTAAGCTAGAGCTTATACGTAACGTGATCACTTACTAAGCTAAAGTCTATCCACTGATGTGATCCATGCAACAACTTAGTAAACACTTGTAATAACAACAGTAAAATAACAACGCTAGCATACGATGATCACTACTAGACTAAAGTCTTTCCCACAGAGTGATCATTGAGTCTAAAGTTATTCCTCCGAAAGCAAGTAATACTACTACTCAGTAAAAGCTTGAAATAATAACAGCACAACAACAGTGAGAACAACCTAAATGGTAAACAAGTCAAGTTACTATCTCGCGGTCTTCGACCGTCTTTCTAAAGTCATTGGTCAAGTCCTGGCATCCACGATGCTCGCTGCTTGCACCAACTCCTTACCTTACCAACTATAATTATTGAAGTTCATACCTCCGACTAGATGCTCCCAGTGTGACTTTCCCGAACTATGTCCATTACCGAGGACATGGCTAGTTAACTAGTTTCTAAACACGCACTCTACAGAGGTTGTACACTTTACCCACACAATAGGCTCGGACGCCTAACAAATCCTATTTATAGCATGGCACTCTAACCGTGTTTCCGACGTCCCGTAGGCTAGCCTAGGGAGAGAGGATCTGGGTCTTGCCACCTCGTGGCACCACTTTTCTCCCCTCGGGGATCTCAACTTTCATGTACACTCAACCAACCCAAGCTCTCTTGACTAGACGGCAACTTCCCGGCCAGAGGAAGTCTACACATCTCAGTTTCCCTCTTTGGAAACACGCGAAAGAGACATAACTGCAAACAAAATAGGGCCTTCCCATTCAGGCAAATGTGGTTGTACGGGTTAGTTCGGTCATGTGGCACCATTGTCTCATTTGTCTAGAGGAGGTTGTTAATCAATTTATTACTGTACCGAGGTGTGTCCGCAACATTAAACTTGCAAGAAATAAATAAACAACGTAATAAGTAACAGCCTAACTCCAGTAGGGTTTCAACTGACACGCAGGATAAAGCAAGAATAGTAAGAAGTAGTAAAAGTAAAATCCTAACTCCAGTATGTGTTTTACACTGGCAAGTAGGAACAAGCATAAGTAAGCATTTACACTACAACGGAAGTAAACAATAAGTAAACAACTGAAAGTAAATAACAACAAGTAAACAAATCAAGCAAATGTATCGGCAGGAACCGACAACACAGAGCCAAAAACATGCAAGAATAACAACGAGTGAAAACTCAGGGTCTGCATCAGAGAAATTGACTTGCCTTCATACCTGGGGCCCATAAGGGGGGGTACCGATAGTGCCCGGTAGCAACGGGAAGGGTTCCAGTGCTTCGAAATGGCCTATAAAGGACCAAGGGCAAAATGGTAATTTAACTATGTGCTAAGTTAGTGAGAGTGGTCCCAACAGAGAGTGCTCGACGAGTAGAGAACGTGAGCATTGGAATCGTCGGAAACGGAGTTACAGTGAAGGAGATATGTGATGTGGAAGTGGAAGGACTAATCTGTGAATAAAGTATTTACCAGGAGGCCCATGGCAGTGCTGCGGCTGGTGCCTTCTCTGGAAATACGCTTTCCAGAAGAGAAAGCGTATTCAGGGCCGATGCACTTTCTCTGTTTGAAAGCGTACTTCTGGCCAGTACGCTTTCTGTACACCGAACGCGCAAACGCACGGGTACATCTTCACTTATCCACGCTGGCGCTTCCTCCTCTCGCCGACAGGTGGGGTCGGGGCCCACCTGTCGGGTCCCTCTCTGTCCTCCCTCCTCTCCTTCTTCCTCATCTCTCCTCTCGCCCAACATAGCAACAAGAGCCTTGGCTCCGGCGGGGTGTCGGCGCTCCGGTGATCCTCTCTAGCCAGCGAGTGGACGGGCAAGCGTGCCGGCGAGCGCCGCATCCACTGGTCGGTCGTGCGGGCGGTGGGGGCGGCTGGTGGTGCGGCTACATGGTGCGGCCGAGGGTGGCTGCTCCAGCAATGTAGGTGCTCTGACGAGCTTAGGGGTTGAGCGAGGGTACGGGTGCGGTCCACGGAGTGTGGCGCGTCCGTTGGTGAGCTCGGACGGGGTCGGGGATGGCTGGAGGTGCGCCGGCGAGAGGTGGCTGTGGGCAGCGAGCTCGGGCGATTCCGGCGTTTCCGTGGGGGAAACGGCCAGCCATGGGCACGGGCACAGGCGTGCTCGCCGGAGTGAGGGGAGTCCAATGGACAGCCCTTCGGGGGCGGGGGAAGCCAGAGGCTCGAGAATTCGAGCTCGGCCGTGACTTGGCCGTGGCGGCCGTGGAAGAAGGGTGAGAGGTGTGATAGCACAAGGGCATCGGCCGGTAATGGTCTGGGGGGGAAGAGTGAGGTGCAAGGCTTAGAGGCTGCCGGGGGTGTTGTATTTATAGCCGGAGGAGAGGTCGGGGGTCCTGCCTCCGCCGGGTTCACCGCTGACGGCCAACTCGGCCGGAGCTGGGCATGGGCTGGCCTCCAGGTAGCCTTCTAGAAGGAGGTAGGGGCCGGGGCTAGGCTTCGGACACGGCGGAGGGGCTGGACAGTGAGGCACGTCACGGGCGAACAGGAGAGCACGCAGATGGCACGATCTAGGGGTGGTCACCACGGGCATGGCATGCTCTGGCGTGTTCCAGCATGTATGACCATGTCCTGTAGCTAGGGCATGGTTAGGAGGGAGTGTGAGTGTGCTGGTTTGGGTCCAGAGAGGTTTAGTGTGAGTGGAGCTTCCAGGTTTAGTTTCTGTCATGAGGTGTTTGAAGTTTGCCATTTAAATTTGGATCTGCCAAACATGCTAAACTTGGTGGAGTGGAGTTTGGTATGAAGGACTATATGTATGCAAAATTTGGTGGCTAATGCATCAGTGTAGCTAGCACTTCTTTTGTAACCAGGCTTGCTAGTCAGTAGGCTATGGGAGCTTGCTGCGGTCAAATGGCTAGGCCATTTGGGCTGGTTTTTGGTGGAGGCTAGTCTTATATGATTTTGTACATGCATGTAAATTTTGTTGGCAAGGGAGTGAGTCTAAATGGTACTTCCTGTACAACCTAACAGTATGTACAAAAACTTGCAGAGTATGCTCTAGTCAAGTGGTGAAGCCTATAAGCTAAATTTTGGTGTGGTGGAGTCCTATATGATGTAGATCATGCATGCAAAATTTGGGAGGAATTGACTGGGGGAAAAGTGTACTTCATGTAGAACCAGGCTCTATGGTCCCTATCTTAGGAATTTCACCAAGGTAATATGGAGTGGTTTCATGGGCTATATTTTTGGTGGCATGGGTAATTTGTCATGTTTGAGCATCATGATAAATTTGGGCTCAAGTGGGTAGATGAAAAATATACTTCCTTCACAACCTGGCTTAGGTGGATGCATACTTTGGGAAATTGTGAAGGGAGCTATGGTGGTTGGATGTGGCTCAAATTTGGTGGTCATGCATGATATGATGTTATGGTGGTGTATGCAAAATATGAGCTTCATTGGGTGAAGCTATAATGCACTTGCTTTGCAACCTGACAGATCTGGCAGAAACTATGGATGAATTAATCTGGCTAAACTTTGGCTTGGGTGTGGGTGATGAGGATGGAAATGGTGAAGATATGTGATGGACAAACTCCCCAATTAATTTGGTGAATTTATGTGCAAGGGACAGGGGTGTTGTAGTTCAACTAGGGTCCTAGGGTTTCTGTTAGCAGAAGGGGCAATTAGGGTTTTGGTAGGAAAAACCCTAATCTCAAGTAACTAGGTAAGTCACTACTCTAAATTAAACACAAGAGGGCAAATAAAAAGAAAGAACACCAAAAGAAAAAGACAGGAGGCAAAACAAGAAAGGAATTTTCCAGAAGGGAAAATTCAGGGTGTTACACATCATCTACTACAATAGTTTTGTAAATCAACTACTACGATAGCTCCCTCAATGAAAAAGAACTAATATGTTTGTTGTGGAGAGATGGCATTTTATTGTTGTCAACTTGAAAACGTGACTATTACATAGATTACAAAAATGTGAGATCGATAAAACGATATCAAACTGCCATGCATTTGACAGTTTGCCTACGGATCAAATTATCCAAGAAAATTGAATCGTTCGACATGTGATAATTTTACAAAAAAAGAAAGTTTTCATTCCCTATTACATGACAAAAGGAATATAGACTCACACTTACCCCAACGGATTACAAATATAAGAGAATGATATAATATTATTTGTAATATAATATTTAATAAATTTGATTGTTCGTCGCATACTGAACAAAAGAAAATGTTCATTGGGTGGCAGTTCTTATTTTTGTGTTCATGTCACATTCTTATTTACTTAAGTAGAATAATGTGCATAGCACGTGCAATTTACTAGTAAAAGATAAAGCTAAATAATGGTTTGACAGACTTCCACGTAATTCCATAACCAGTTGGAAGAATCGCATTGATAGATTAATGCAGAAAATTTCCCCTTATTCCAAAATGAATGAACTCCGAGACAGTATTGTAGCTTTTGCTCAGAAACTTAGAGAGTATTTAACTAAAGCTTGGGGAAGATTCTTTAAACTGATAGATCTTTTTCCAAACCATGGCTTTGCTAAACATGTTATACTCCACATATTTTAGAATAGACTAAATGACGAGTCTAAATCTGTTCTTGATAATAGTGTAGGTGGAGTATTCAAGTCCTCGACAATAGAAGGGGGAGAACACCTCATTCAAACAATAGTGAATACTAGAGAACAATGGTACAACGAAGAACCTACTGAATTCACTGGTAAAATGTTTACCACATCGAAGATAAGGAAGAATTCAGACACATAATAAAAGAAAAAGGTAAGCCTACAGAACAACTTAAGACTGAAAGTGTAGACTTTTTACTCTTTACCAATAGGAAGGTGAATTTTACGAAGCACTGAATAGATTTAAGCATCATCAAGAGGGTTATAATAAGAACATTAGTAGATGTACCTATCAAAATGAGAAAATTATATCCTACTTATTGGAAGTACTAGATGAATTAGGTCATGCTGTGAAAAATCTCGATGCGGACACGGTGTAGTCGCACCTCACCGCCTCGCGCCAATTCTCCGCTAAGTTGCTTTATGCTAAACTTAAGCAAGGCCTGACGCTTGACATAGCTAGAGGGTTATGGAAGGCTAGGTTGCCACTTAAAGTTAAGATCTTCTTATTGGAAATGTTTCAAAACCGTCTTCTGACCTCTACTAATGTTGCAAAACGAAATGGACCCTCTAAAGGGGACTGCACGGTATGTGCGACCCCGGAAGAATCCAATCATGTCTTATTTCACTACCCTTTAGCTTGTTTTGTGTGGAGCGTGGTTAGGGAAGCCACTGGCACCTCGTGGAATCCTGCTTCGGGAGCTGATTTGCTTCGTATCCTCTCTTCTCAGAGCGGATCAGACAAGCGTGTCCTATGGCGCTGTGTTGGGGCACTTTTGTCGGCCTTATGGCACATCTATAACCACTCAACTGACTGTGTTTTCAAATGCATTCTCTTCTTACAGCAGTGGACTCCATTGGGGAAGTGTCGGGATGCTAAAGTCATGCCGCAAGTGGTGGACAAGCTTTGCTACATTCATAGTGTTAGAGATATGACAGGCAAACCAAAGGACGAAGAACGAAATCAACACAGGAGACACGCGATTTTAACGTGGAAAACCCCTCCAACATGAAGGGAAAAAACAACGGGCGCCAGCCAGCAAATCTTCACTATATCGGGGGAGGTTACAAACGCCGGGGATTTACAACTGATCAACTCATCCCGTGCGGCAGCTTACAAAGGATATATATATATATATATATATATATATATATATATATATATATATATATATATATATATATATATATATATATATATAACACAGGTGACCTAGGTCAATACTGATCTCTGCTTCGGCCCAAGCCTACCGGTGACGGGCCTTGCTCCGCACACTCGTCAGAAGTTAGCCTTTATCTTTATACTTGAATTTGGATCATAACATAACAAACTCCACCTTGAGACAAATTCCATCTTGTAGCATGAATGAGAACCTCCTCCCTGAACAACAAAGAAAACACTTTCGGTGCCAAACAACCACTAGGGCTAATGTGTTATACCAACTAAGTCTGAGCAAAGCTCAAACTTAGCAACAGGAAATGGCATTGTCAACATATCAGCAGGATTATCATGAGTACTAATCTTTCATACCTTCAGTTTACCTTGATCAACAATGTCTCGAACATAATGGTATTTGACATCAATGTTCTTTGTTCTCTCATGGAACATCTGATCCTTAGTGAGGTATATGGCACTCTGATTGTCACAAAACAGATTAATGGAAGAATTATCTCCACAAAGCTCAGCATACAAACCTTTTAGTCAAACTAATTCTTTACACATGCTTCTACAATAGCCATGTATTCTGCTTCAGTGGTAGATTGGGCAACTACTGGCTGCAACGTTGCCCCCCAACTCACGGCACAACCACCAACTATGAACACATAACCTGTATGGGACCTCCTCTTGTCCAAATCGCTGGAAGAAAAAATCTGAATCCACATATCTAGCTAGTCCCTCACCAGTCCTACCGAATTTCAAACAAGCATTGGAAGTGCCACAAAGGTACCTGAAAATCCACTGAACAGACTTCTGATACGTCTCCAATGTATCTATAATTTTTTATTGTTCCATGCTATTATATTATCAATCTTGGATGTTTTTATAAACATTTACAGCAATTATATATCATTTTTTGGGACTAACCTATTAACTTAGTGCCCAGTGCCAGTTGTTGTTTTTTGCCTGTTTTTGGTTTTCCAGAATATCAGTACCAAACGAAGTCCAAATGCCACGAAACTTCTTGGAGATTTTTTTCTGGACATAACAAGTACTGGAAGCTTCGGGAGAGGGCCAGAAGATGAAGCAGTGGCCCACGAGGCACCACGGCGTGCCCCAGGGGGGCGCCCTGGTGGCTTGTGGGTCCCACACAGCTCCGTTTGACCTAATTCCTCCACTATAAATTCTCTAAAATCAGGAAACCAACAGAGGAGTCCACGAAATACTTTTTCCGCAGCCACAAGTTTCTGTTCTCGAGAGATCCCATCTGGAGGCCTTTTCCAGTGCTCCGCCGAAGGGGGAATCGATCACGGAGGGGCTCTCCATCAACCTTGCTGCCCTTCCGATGATGCGTGAGTAGTATACCACAGACCTTTGGGTCCATAGTTAATAGCTAGATGGCTTCTTCTCTCTTTTTGATCTTCAATACAATGTTCTCCTCGATGTTCTTGGAGTTCTATCCGATGTAATCACTTTTTGCGGTGTGTTTGTTGGGATCCGATGAATTGTGAGTTTATGATCAAATTATCCATGAATATTATTTGACTTTTCTCTGAACTCTTTTATGCATCATTATTATAGCTTCGTATTTCTCTTCGATCTATTGATTTGGTTTGGCCAACTAGATTGATTTATCTTGCAATGGGAGAGGTGCTTTGTAATGGGTTCGATCTTGCGGTGCTCAATCCCAGTGACAGAAAGGGACATGACACGTATGTATCATTGCTATTAAGGGTAAAAGGATGGGGTTTATTCATGCGTGAGTTTACTTTGTCTACATCATGTCTTCTTGCTTAAGGCGTTACTCCGTTCTTTATGGACTTAATACACTAGATGCATGCTGGATAGCGGTCGATGTGTGGAGTAATAGTAGTAGATGCAGGCAGGAGTCGGTCTACTTGTCTCGGATGTGATGCCTATATACATGATCATTACCTTGGATATCGTCATGATTATTTGCTTTTCTATCAATTGCCCAACAGTAATTTGTTTACCCACCGTATGCTATTTTTATGAGAGAAGCCTCTAGTGAAAACTATGGCCCCCGGGTCTATCTAAATCATATATTAAAAATCCTAAAAATACCTTGCTGCACTTTTTATTTATTTATTTTATTTTGTATTTTTGTTTAATCTATTTATCTATCACCATACAATTTAATCCTGTAATTAACCGCCAAGGGATTGACAACCCCTTGTAAGCGTTGGGTGCAAGGATTTGTTGTTTGTGTGCAGGTGCTGTTAACGAGGTGTTGCATGATTCTCCTACTGGATTGATAACCTTGGTTTCATAACTAAGGGAAATACTTATCTCTACTGTACTGCATCATCCTTTCCTCTTCAGGGAAAAAACCAACGCAGATCACAAGTAGCAGGAAAGAATTTCTGGCGCCGTTGCCGGGGAGACATCATCAACTTCTATCAAGTACCTACGCATAAACTTACATCTCCTTGAATTTATTTTATTTGCCTCTCGTTTTCATCTCCCCCACTTCTAAAACGTTTTTACAAAAATACAAAAATATTATTCGTTTGCCTTTTGCCTGATTTCTTGTTCGCTTGCTTGAAGATTGTTACCATGAGTGATTTTGGCATGGAAGAAACTGATGATGGTAGAACTTCTAAAATTGAAAGTTCTACCAATCTTGATGCTAAAACTTTTGTGTTGGGACATGGGAATGTTATAGGGAAAAGTGTCATCCAAGAATTCTTTAATTGCATTGGGACCTTGGCTTGTGATGATGCTCCTATACTTAAGGAAACCAAAAATTATGCCGATGCTATTTCCGCACTTGCTCTTAAATTGGAAAGAAGGTTTATTCGCACCCATCCTACTTTGCAAAGATTGTTTTATGAGTTACCAGTTATAAAAAATCCTAGAGCTAAGAAAATAGCTACCCTTGTCCTCGTGAATGAATTTGATCACATAGTGCGAGAAGCTAGGGAGATCTTTGATTTTTATGGTATGAACCGTGAAAAAACGGTAATAGATGAGATCCTTTATAATAATGACTACTTGTTGAGGTATTTGTTCCGCAATGACCACATCTTTGATGAAAATATTAAAAAGGAAGTTCCTCCTTTGAATATAATCCAACAAGTTTTTAATAGTGTTAATAGACAATACTCTTGGATTGTAGCCGGAAATCAAGAGGGATTTACAGATGGACAACTTGCTAATGCTAAAATTTCTATGGATGATGTTTTACATATTACCTTTGAAAAACCCTCTGATAAAAGTACATCCTTGGATAAGAAGAAGAAAGATGACAATACTTGAAACTATGCATTATGCCTAGATAGGGGCATAAAACAATAGCGCTTGTTGGGAGGCAACCCAATGAATAAAATAAATTTTTAATTTTTGTTTCTGTTATTGTGTGTTTTCACATGTATGCTACTGTTATGATTGTGTTTTTGTGTTTTTAATTAGTGTTTGTGCCAAGTAAAGCCTTTAGGATGATTTGTAAGATAGTATAATTGATGCTGTTTGGAAAACAGAAAGTTTTGTGTCCAGTGCTGGAATTTTGGTTCTGTACTAGAGCGTCAGAAAAATCTGAAATTTTTACACAGTATTGGTATATGAATTTCCCACGTTGTCCTAATTTTTCAGAATTTTTGGAGTTACAGAATATGGATTTTAAATAGATCTCTACAGACTGTTCTGTTTTTGACAGATTCTGTTTTTGATGCACTACTTGCTTGTTTTGATGAAACTATGGATTGTATCGGGGGGTATAAGCCATGTAGAAGTTAGAATACAGTAGGTATAATGCAAAAATAAAATATGAATGGGTTTTCAACAGTACTTAAAGTAGTGATTTATTTTGTTATACTAGCGGATCTCACGAAGGTTTTGTTGAGTTTTGTGTGATTGAAGTTTTCAAGTTTTGGGTGAGATCACGATGGATGAAGGAATAAGGAGTGGCAAGAGCCTAAGCTTGGGGATGCCCGAGGCACCCCAAGGTAATATTCAAGGAAGACTCAAGCGTCTAATCTTGGGGATGCCCCGGAAGGCATCCCCTCTTTGTTCTGCCAACCATCGGTAATTTTACTTGGAGCTATATTTTTATTCGTCACATGATGTGTGTATTGCTTGGAGCGTCATGTATTATATGAGTCTTTGCTTTGTTTGATTTTTAGTTTGCCACAATCATCTTTGCTGGACACACCTATTTGAGAGAGCCACACGATCATCATGATTTGCTAGAATACTCTATGTGCTTCACTTAAATTTTTTGAACTAGGCAGTTGCTCTAGTGGTTCACTTAAATCTTTTTGAGCACGGCGGTGGCTAAATTTTGAAGAAATATTTAAACTCTCATGCTTCACTTATATTATTTTGAGAGTTGATAAGATTGAAATTTGGAAGAAATATTGGAACTCTCATGCTTCACTTATATCATTTTGAGAGTTGATAAATTTTGAAGAAATATGTGCACTCTCATGCTTCACTTATATCTTTTTGAGAGTTGATAATAGTAATGGTAATTTTGAGAGTTGATAAATTTTGAAGAAATATGTGCACTCTCATGCTTCACTTATATCTTTTTGAGAGTTGATAATAGTAATGGTAATTTGCACGAGATATGAATTTGGTCCCAAAGTGATGAATATTCAAGAGGGATATAATAAAAACTTTCATATAGATCATTGGATAAGATAAGTGTGATTCCTTGCAATAGTTTTGCGATATGGAGATGATGATATGTGAGTCATGTTGGTGAGTAATTATGATTTAGTAAGAATATTAGTGTTAAGGTTTGTGATTCCCGATGCATGCACATTAAGTCAATAGTTATGCAACGAAATTATATCCTACTTATGGTACATTATTCGGTGATAGTTATCTTCAATGCATGTTTATGACCGTTTTCGCTTTTTGGTTGGTGGCTTCTCAATCTATTTGCTAGCCTTCATTTGTACTAAGCAGGAATACTGCTTGTGCATCCAAAATCCTTAAACCCAAGTTGTGCCAAATGAGTCCACTATATCTACCTATATGCGGTATTTCAATGCCGTTCCAAGTAAATTTGCATGTGCCAACTCTAAAATTTTCAAAATAATTTTCCGTTTTGTGTGCCCGTACCGCTCATGAAGCGGAAGGGGGTGGCCATTATTTTCCATGCTAGGTGTGTTATTCTCACGATGAGTGTTTATTCACTTGTCATTGCACGAGAGAGTGGCTGGTAATAGGGATGCCCAGTCCCACAATGAATCAAAAATTAATAACAAAAAAATTCCTTGGAAAGTGTTGGTATGGAGGGCACCCGTGGATACGGCTAGCCATGGATTGTGAAAGAATGGTGGAAAGGAAATAAACTTTACTTTCTATTTGGGAACCGCCTATGATGTGTCTAGCATGAAAAATATTGGGAATTCTCGGTCGTTTTCGTTGACAGGAAAAGCATGCCTCTCAAAATAATTTTATCACTCTAATTTAAGCTTTGAGCTCCGGCACATTTGCAAATCTCTGCTTCCCTCTGCGAAGGGCCTATCTATTTATTTTTATGCAATTTTTATTTTTATTTGAGTCTCCATCTTCTCTTACAAAGCACCAACTAGAGAGCACTATTGTCATACTTGTGTATTGTGTGAAGCTAATATTGAGTGTGTTTCATGAATGGATCAATGATTGAGCATAATGGGCTAGGGATAACTTTCTTTAGAGTTGATATTTTGAAAGACATGGTTGCTTGCTAGTATGCTTGAGTATTTATATCTTCAAGTCAAACTATAGACTATTGCTTTGAATCATTCAAGTCCAAATGTCCATGCTATAAAGAAAAGAATATGTGATGAATATGATAGGTAGCATTCCACATAAAAAATTCTGTTTTTATCATTTACCTACTCGAGGACGAGCAGGAATTAAGCTTGGGGATGCTGATACATCTCCAACGTATCTATAATTTTTGATTGTTCCATGCTATTATATTATCAATCTTGGATGTTTTTATATACATTTACAGCAATTATATATCATTTTTTGGGACTAACCTATTAACTTAGTGCCCAGTGCCAGTTGCTGTTTTTTGCCTGTTTTTGGTTTTCCAGAATATCAGTACCAAACGCAGTCCAAATGCCACGAAACTTTTTGGAGATTTTTTTCTGGACATAACAAGTACTGGAAGCTTCAGGAGAGGGCCAGAAGATGAAGCAGTGGCCCACGAGGCACCACGGCGTGCCCTAGGGGGGCGCGCCCTGGTGGCTTGTAGGGCCCACACAGCTCCGTTTGACCTAATTCCTCCACTATAAATTCTCCAGAATTTGGAAACCAATAGAGGAGTCCATGAAATACTTTTTCCGCCGCCGCAAGTTTCTGTTATCGAGAGATCCCATCTGGAGGCCTTTTCTAGTGCTCCACCGGAGGGGGAATCGATCACAGAGGGGCTCTCCATCAACCTTGCTGCCCTTTCGATGATGCGTGAGTAGTATACCACAGACCTTCGGGTCCATAGTTAGTAGCTAGATGGCTTCTTCTCTCTTTTTGATCTTCAATACAATGTTCTCCTCGATGTTCTTGGAGTTCTATCCGATGTAACCACTTTTTGCGGTGTGTTTGTTGGGATCCGATGAATTGTGAGTTTATGATCAGATTATCCATGACTATTATTTGAGTTTTCTCTGAACTCTTTTATGCATGATTATTATAGCTTTGTATTTCTCTCCGATCTATTGATTTGGTTTGGCCAACTAGATTGATTTATCTTGCAATGGGAGAGGTGCTTTGTAATGGGTTCGATCTTGCGGTGCTCAATCCCAGTGACAGAAAGGGACATGACACATATGTATCATTGCTATTAAGGGTAAAAAGATGGGGTTTATTCATGCGTGAGTTTACTTTGTCTACATCAAGTCATCTTGCTTAAGGCGTTACTCCGTTCTTTATGGACTTAATACACTAGATGCATGCTGGATAGCGGTCGATGTGTGGAGTAATAGTAGTAGATGCAGGCAGGAGTCGGTCTACTTGTCTCGGACGTGATGCCTATATACATGATCATTGCCTTGGATATCGTCATGATTATTGGCTTTTCTATCAATTGCCCAACAGTAATTTGTTTACCCACTGTATGCTATTTTTATGAGAGAAGCCTCTAGTGAAAACTATGGCCCCTGGGTCTATCTAAATCATATATTAAAAATCCTAAAAATACCTTGCTGCACTTTTTCTTTATTTATTTTATTTTGTATTTTTGTTTAATCTATTTATCTATCACCATACAATTTAATCTTGCAATTAACCGCCAAGGGATTGACAACCCCTTGTAAGTGTTGGGTGCAAGGATTTGTTGTTTGTGTGCAGGTGTTGTTAACGAGGTGTTGCGTGATTCTCCTACTGGATTGATAACCTTGGTTTCATAACTAAGGGAAATACTTATCTCTATTGTACTGCATCATCCCTTCCTCTTCAGGGAAAAAACCAACGCAGATCACATGTAGCACCTTCCAATGTTCTTTACCATGGTTAGCCATGTATCTACTGACCAAACTCATTGCAAATGACAAATCTGGCCCAGAACACACCATGGCATACATTAAAGAACCGACAACACTAGAATATGGAACTCTTGACATATACTCAAAATCTTCATACGTACTAGGACATTGAGAAGATGATAATTTGAAATGAGGAGTATTTGGAGTGCTTACTGACTTAGCATCATGCATGTTAAAACGATGAAGAACTTTCTTAATGTAACTTTGCTGACTAAGAAATAACAAACCAGAATTTCTGTCCCTGGTAATCTCCATACCTAGAATTTTCTTAGCAGCACCAAGATCCTTCATCTCAAACTCACTACTTAACTGTGCCTTTAAAGCAGTGATCTCTTTCTTGCCCTTGGCATCAATCAACATATCATCAACATATAACAACAAGTATATAGGTGATCCATCAACAAATTTAATGTAAACACAACTATCATATGCAGACCTCTTAAATCCATGTGCTATCATAAATGAATCAAACCTTTTATACCACTGTCTCAGAGACAGTTTCAAACCATATAGGGACCTCTTTAACTTGCAAACAAATTTCTCCTTACCAGGCACTATGAAACCTTCTGGCTGGTCAATGTAAATCTCCTCCTCCAGTTCTCCGTGCAGAAAAGCAGTCTTGACATCTAACTGCTCAAGCTCAAGATCATGCATAGCAACAATACGAAAAATGCACGAATAGAACTATGCTTCACAACTGGAGAGAACACATCATTATAATCAATACCTAGTATCTGACTGAAGCCCTTAGCCACTAACCTTGCCTTAAACCTCGCGGGCTCACTAGGAGACAAACCCTCCTTTCTTTCGAAGATCCATTTGCAGCGAACGGTCTTTTTTTCTTTAGGCAAGCGCACAACATCCCATGTGTAATTTTTCTCAAGTGACTGCATCTCTTCCTACATAGTAGCAATCCACTTTTCGCGGTCACCGGAAACAACTGCTTCAGTGTATGTGGACGGCTCATGGATGTTTTCAACCTGTTCTGCACAACTGAAAGCATACTGAACAATGTCACACTCTTCAATTAGGCATTTAGTTTTCATAATGACTCTCTTTCTCCTGCCATCTACAAGAGACTGAATTTGTCGCTGCAAAACAGGGGGTGAGTGCTGCACAACATCATCATCATGAACCTCTGTATCTAGAGCATCATCAACATTATCATCAACTTGTGCATCTGTAGCAACATCATCATTATCAACATTTACATTTTCCTCCTCATCAACGTGCTCCACCTGCACAATAACTCGTTGTGGCTCTACATCAAAAGTATCCGTGGATAGATCATCATGATACATAACAGATTCATTGAAAACAACACACCTGCTAACGAAGACCTTATTAGTTTCAAGATTCCATAACATGTATCCCTTTACTCCTGAACCGTAACCAACAAACACACACTTAATAGCTCTAGGCTCAAGTTTTCCATTATCAATGTGTGCATATGCAGTGCAACCAAAAACTCTCAACTGTGAATAATCAGCTGGTGTACCAGACCATACCTCAATGGGAGTTTTCTTATTAAGTGGAATGGATGGTGACCTGTTGATGAGGTAGCAAGCGGTGGAGGCTGCTTCAGCCCAAAAATGTTTGCCCATGCGAGCATTGCACAACATGCAGCGAGCTCTGGAGATGATGGTTCGGTTCAAGCGCTCAGCCACACCATTCTATTGAGGAGTGTACGTGATGGTGTGGTGCCTCACGATAGCCAAGTTTCTACAATAACTGTTAAAAGCTTTTGAACAGAATTCCATACCATTGTTAGTACGAAGTATTTTTACCTTCCTCTCAGTTTGCCTTTCTACCATAACTTTCCACTCCTTAAAGGCATCAAACACATCATATTTATTTATCAGAAAATAAGGCCACACTTTTCTGGAGTAATCATCTATAATTGTAAGCATATAACGAGCACCAGCAAGCAAGGGTTTACGGGAAGGTCCCCACAAATCAGCATGTACATAATCTAATATACTTTCTATGGTATGAACAACAACATTGAACTTGAAAGCGCATGTTTACTCCCAGAGGGGGGTGAATGGGAGATTTTTAGCAATTTGTCAAACTCCGAAGATTTTGACGAAAATCAGAGCGATGAAACAGAAACAGATACGAAGCTAGATCGACACAGATATAAGTAGCATGCATATGAAATACATACAGGTGAAGAACATGAAATCATACAGGCGAATATGCATGAGGAAGTTGAACTGAAGAAATGAAAAACAACATGATGAAAGTCTTCAGTTCAAATTCTTCTGAAAAGTAAAGCACAAGTTCTTTAGCAGCGGAATAGCGAAAGGTAAAGGGTGAGGAATTTGAAACCGGTTGGGCTCGATGAAGACACGTCGATTTGGTAGACCAGTTCCAGTTGATGTATCAACTGTACGTCTGGTTGAGGCGGCTGAGTCTTACCTCGGAGGACACTTAGTCCTCACCGTATTCCTCTTGAGCTAAGGTCACTTAGACCTCACCCAATCACTCGTGGTAAGTCTTCAAGGTAGACTTCCAAAACCTTCACAGACTTGTTCACCGGCACGCCACAATTACTCTTGGGTGCTCAGAACATGACGCCTAACCATCTGGAAGAATGACAGTCTTCAAAGGTAATAAGCGTCGGATCACACAAATCAACTTCTTTAGTGATGCTCAATCACTTTGGCTCTGGTTGGGCTTTTCCTCACTTGGGTTCTCACAAAGTCGTCAGAGGAAGGCTTGCTCTCAAATGACAAGTGTCAAGTTCTCTCTAGAGCAGCCAACCAACTGGTGGCTGTGGGGGGGCGACTATTTATAACCAGGGGCAACCCGACATGAATTGTCATAAATGCCCTTCTCAGACATGACCATTGTCAGGATAAGAATCCACTCGACAAGTGGCACGCGGCGCAGTAACGGTCAGAAATTAAGCTCTCAATTTCGTCGGGGCACTCTATTTCCTCACGATAGGCAGATCGCACTGGCGAAATCCTAACTCCTCTGCCTAACCAAATTTGTCAGAGACCAGATGAACTTTGTCACTGTCACTGGCAAATTCGTCAGTTGTTCCGAAGTTCTCCAAAGGCTTCACTCGAAGCGGCATAGGTTGGTATAGGTTTGTGTTGGAAATATGCCCTAGAGGCAATAATAAATTGGTTATTATTATATTTCCTTGTTCATGATAATCGTTTATTATCCATGCTATAATTGTATTGATTGGAAACTCAAATACATGTGTGGGTACATAGACAACACTGTGTCCCTAGTAAGCCTCTAGTTGACTAGCTCGTTGATCAAAAGATGGTGAAGGTTTCCTAGCCATGGACATGAGATGTCATTTGATAACGGGATCACATCATTAGGAGAATGATGTGATGGACAAGACCCAAACTATAAACATAGCATATGATCGTGTCAGTTTATTGCTATTGTTTTCTGCATGTCAAGTATTTGTTCCTTTGACCATGAGATCATGCAACTCACTGACACCGGAGGAATACCTTGTGTGTATCAAACGTCGCAACGTAACTGGGTGACTATAAAGATGCTCTACAGGTATCTCCGAGGGTGTCTGTTGAATTGGCATGGATCAAGACTGGGATTTGTTACTCCGTGTGACGGAGAGGTATCTCAGGGCCCACTCGGTAATACAACATCACTATAAGCCTTGCAAGAAATGTGACTAAAGTGTTAGCCACGGGATCTTGTATTACGGAACGAGTAAAGAGACTTGCCGGTAACGAGATTGAACTAGGTATAGAGATACCGACGATCAAATCTCGGGCAAGTAACGTACCGATAAACAAAGGGAACATCATACGGGATTAACTGAATCCTTGACATAGAGGTTCAACTGATAAAGATCTTCGTGGAATATGTAGGAGCCAATATGGGCATCCAGGTCCCGCTATTGGTTATTGACCGTAGAGGTGTCTCGGTCATGTCTACATAGTTCTCGAACCCGCAGGGTCTACACACTTAACGTTTGGTGACGATATAAGTATAGTTGAGTTGTTATGTTGGTGACCAAAAGTTGTTCGGAGTCCCGGATGAGATCCCGGACATGACGAGGAGCTCTGGAATAGTCCGGAGGTAAAGATTGATATATGGGATAATAGTGTTTGGTCTCCGGAAGGGTTCCGAAATTCACCGGAAGAAGTTTCGGATGTTTCCCGAAATGTTCGGGTACGAGAACACTTTATTTGGGCCAAGGGGTAAAGCCCACGAGGCTTTAGGAAGGTGCAAAAGGAAGTTTTGCGGAGGCCAGGGGCCAGACGCCAGGGACCCTGGCGTCTGGGTCCAGACGCCAAGGACCCTGGCGTCTGGTCCTGGAGTCCGAGTAGGACTCTTGCCTTGCGGGCCAAACCGACTTTGAGGAGGCTCTTTCTCCAAGTTTCGACCCCAGGGATCAACATATAAATAGAGG
This sequence comes from Elymus sibiricus, assembly GCA_039707655.1. Taxonomy (NCBI): domain Eukaryota; kingdom Viridiplantae; phylum Streptophyta; class Magnoliopsida; order Poales; family Poaceae; genus Elymus; species Elymus sibiricus. The sequence goes on from CM077666.1 coordinate 360,353,403, forward strand.
GGCAGGGCTAGCACCCGATACACATCAAGATTTCCCCAAGCCGTGTGCCGGCAACCCGAACCCTCTAGTTTCTCCGTCATAATCTCCGTAGCGCTTGGCGAAGCCCTGCAGAGATTGTTCCTCACCACCATCACCACGCCGTCGTGCTGCCGGAACTCATCTACTACTTCACCATCGCTCACTGGATCGAGGAGGTGAAGGCGTCATCAAGCTGTACGTGTGTTGAACGCGGAGGTGCCGTCCGTTCGGCACTAGTTTGTGATCGGTTCGAGGGACGACTTGCGATTTGGATCGCGGAGACGTTCGACTACATCAACCGCATTTCTTAACGCTTCCGCTTAGCGATCTACAAGGGTATGTAGATTCACTCTCCCTCTCATAGATGCTCATCACCATGGATAGATCTTGTGTGTGCGTAGGAATTTTTTTTGTTTCCCATGCAACTTTCGCCAACAGTTTGAGCATCACTTTGAAGTATGATAAATGTTTCACCTAGACCCCCTTTAGCAATACGGTTTTTCCTATGACTCAAATAAGAAGAAAAGAAAGTATGAAAACAAAGTCTTCAAGCTTCAAAATCTTCACATCAATTCTTCACTGGCCGCACCAAATTCTTCACTTGAAGAAATACAATTTTAGGGGTCACCTTCCGTGGTTAAACCAAGTCTTCAGGGACTATTTTCTCCTGTGTATACTCACAAACATATTAGTCCCTTAACCTATTTGTCTTCAATACTCCCAAACCACTAAGGGGGCACTTGATGCACTTACAATCTCCCCCTTTTTGGTGATTGATGACAAATCAGTTAAGTTTTCAATGGGAGTAAAAAAATGGAAGTGTAAGTACAGAAAGTGAAGACATTGGTTACATGAAAAGGAGGAGCTCCCCCTGAAGATGTGCATATGAAGAATTTGCTTTGGATTGCAAATGCACATGGCAGGTTAAAATTGTGGAGATCTCCCCCTATATCTTGGAATCCGATCATGCATGATCATAAGATATTGAAGAATTTGAATGCATGATGAAAATTGGTGTCTGACGAATTATAACATGCATGCACATATATATATGAGGATCAGAGCATAATGACGCATGCAAATAAAACGTCGCAGAAGAGTGTGAGACCACCAACAGTTATTAAGTTACAACTCATCAAAGGAGCGAATCAAATGAAAAACCAAGAGTTGCAACTTAGCAAAAGAAACAGCCCGATATATAACCCGCTTGAAGACTAACTCCAATTTCTCCCCCTTTGTCATCAGATGACCAAAAGGAGACGAAACTGAGAACTAATGCCCCTGAAGAATATCATGAATTAGTCGAGGGAGCGCCAACGTTATCGGGGTTGCGAGTTGAAGAGGGGCCAGCAGCAGTGTCTTCAACATCTTCATTTTCGTCAATGGCTCGTGAAGAAGACACAGAGCTTGGGATCATAGGAGGAACTTGAACTTTCTTGAACTTCTTCTTAGGCGGATTGGCCCAATCAAAGTTCATTTGAAATTCCAATTCTTCAAGTTCATCAGGGGTCTTCAGATCTGAGAGAATGGCCCAACTTCTGTCAAAGATCTCATGCACATAATAATGATTTTTGCGGACTGAATTTTGCGTCACGGTCATATTGCCAAGGATTGCGTGTAGTTGACGCTTAACCCAGTTGTGATTCTTGTCTACCTTCTGATGAAGACTTATAAGAAGCTCACGATCAGTCATCACTCTAGGTGCTTCACCTTGAGGTTTTTGCTGAGATGGCATTTGCGTCAGTGTCATGGTTGGATGAATCATATCATGTGGATTGTGAGACAGGCTGACGAAATTGGCCATCAAGGGATGAACACCGTCATCAATAACAGCGTTGCCTTTGCCAGGAACTGAAGCAATTGTGCTTTGAAGAATTTCCACGTCTGGTAGGAAACTAAGATGATTTTGACTGTCAGCTTTGTAATTGATTGAAGATCTTGTTCTGATGAATCTCATTAGCCAAGGTGCATAAGGCTTCAAATCAAACGGAGATTGTGCGACACTGGCCAAAGTCCTCATGAAGAAATCATGTATATTGATAGGAATACCATGGATCATATTGAATAGCAAGTTCTTCATGATTTCCACAACTTCTTCAGTCTCAGAATTGTGGCCTTTGATAGGACTGAGGGTTTTGGTCAAAATGTGATATACTGTCCTTGGCACAAATAGCAAATCCTTCACTAAGAAGGTGGTTCTTGGAGCTTCTCCTTCAGCCAACGGCTTCATCAGCACTTGCATCAGATGGTTAGACAGCTCAGGTTCTTCATAAATTTTTCTGGCTTCAGTAGAGGGCAAATCAACAGGAAGAGCTCGAAACAATTCATCAGCAGGAGCTTTATAGTGTGTGTTCTCACTCATCTAGTCAAGAGCCCATGAATGAATGTCATCAACATCACCAGACAAATGCAATGTGGCATAAAATTGAAGAATGAGCTCTTCATTCCAATCACAGACATCAGTGACGAAACTGAGTAGCCCGGCATCGTGAAGAACAGCCAATACTGGCCTAAAGCACGTTAGGGATTCCACATCCACATGAGGAATATGGCGATGCAGGAAGACTTTGTTCTTGTCAAACTGGAGTGATGAATAATAGTTCATTTGAGCATTTGTCCAAAATCTTTGACGCCTGATTTTTGCAGAGTCATGGGGTGACTCGCCTATGAAGAAATTCTTCTCTCCAAAGAAGGCAGCATTATCAAACTTGGGTCTTCTGATGCTTTGCCAACTTTGGGCATTGAAGGCACATGCTGAAGGTTTATCTTCTTTGGCCTCACATCAGAGATGGGTCTCGGAGAGCCAATTGAATCATTGGGATCCGTGATGGCCAAAGACTTAGCGACTTCCTCAGCTATTGCAAACGGAACTGTTTCAGAATCTGCTAAGGGAGCTGATTCTTCTTGTTGAGGTGGAGGAGGTGCAACTTCTTCATCAGTCACATGTTGCATAGTTTCTTTAGCTGATGCAGCTGAAATTTCTTCAGTGATGGTCTGAAGGGATGGTTGAAGTCCTAGAGAACCAGTATGAACTTCCTCAGTAATTGCAGGCGACTGAGGTACTTGTATGAGAGGCGTGGTGAGGGGTGAGTTCGGATGAGCATCACCCAGAAGTCATCATGCATAACTGGCGTTGTGGAGCCCACATCCACGTCCTCATCAATTTCATCATTGCTTCTATGAGAAGCAGCATTTTCATCAGTCACACGGACTAGAGGCGATGATACCTGGTGAAGTGAAACATTTACTTCAACTTCAATTTCTTCATCCACTAGCTCTGTGGAAGCAGCCGAGTGGGTAGTCTCTTCTTCATCAAATGGTGGGATGACATAGTCCACACCATATGGAACAATCTGGAATTCTTCAACATTTTGAGTCGGGGGTGCCAATGAAATTGGGATAGCATCAATAGGTGCAGTTGAAGACAGTGGGGCCATCTTCAACTTCTTCACAGTTTTTGTGGTAGATGGTGCTGGTGCTTTTCTCTTCTCAGCAGCCTTTATTTTCTTCACTTCTGATGCAGAAGGAAGTGTAATGAGCTTCAGAGATGAAGTCGGTTCAGGCACTGCTACTGAGGAATTTGGTGGTACAATTTCTTCAGGCGCGACTGATGCAGTTGCCCTGGCAGTTTCTTCAGGCGCAACCACTTCAGTTGCCCTAGCTTGGACTTGCGGAGGAGATGAACACGCAGTCTCACTAGCCTGAGGAACTTGATGGTGGTACATTTCCATGCTTGGCGGCCTCTCTTTTGTTATGATCATCAACCACTTGCTTGGTTGCTTTGATGAATCTGTCATGCACACCAGAACAATGGTTGGCTTGCCGCTCATATTCAACAGACAGCCTTTGGATCTCAGATTGAAGTGCAACCAGCTGCTGAGGAGATATGGTTAGCATGTTCTTCTTCAGCTCCTTCTCCTTTTGAAGCTTTTGCTTCCTCACAAGTTTAGCCTGTTCAATTTTGTGTTTTTCTTTCAGAATAAATGCAGACAAAACATGACTAGGACCAGGTGGCAAATCAAGGTCGTCAAGGGGTGTGTCAGGTTTCTTGCACCAGATTTCAATAAAGTCCAAAATCTTCTTGGGATCAAGAAGAAGTGGAATGGATGTATTCTTGGCATGAGCGGCTTTTTCCATTCTTATCTAAACATATTCTGCAAGCTCATCTTCATCAGCCATGTCATTTTCATCAGCCTGAGGCAATACAGCCTTGCTTCTGGCGCTGGGTCTTGTTCCACGGCCTGCTGTGGCCTTTTGTCTTCAGCATCGGCGTGTTTGAAGATATATGCCCTGATGCTGAGGCACTTGATGCAGCTATTGTGGCTGTTTGAAAGCCTTCAGTGCGCTGGCAGGATGCTAGCACAACTGGCGTTGAAGCTCTTATTGCTGCCATTGAGGAACTTTTGGCTGGCAAAGGCACTGAGGAACTTGGAACAGAAGGTGCCTTGGGTGCTGAAGCCTTTGAAGATGATGGCTTGGGATCTGAGGGCTTTCCAGAAGATTTTGAAGCTGAAGATTTTGGCTGTGAGGGCACTTCAGTTGATGGTTTTGGCTTTTGAGCCAGCTTCTTCGGCGCACTGCCACTTGAGCCTGCACCAGTCTCTGCTGATGCCTTTGAAGCCTTGTTACATTCTTCAACAGCCTTCCGAGCCAGTTTCTGCAATATGGCCTGACGCTTGGCCCACTCTTTGGGGAATTCTTCACCCCTTCTGATGCTTGTGGGTTTAGCTGTTTGACCAGGAGCCAACTGTGGTCTTTTATATGGAGGTTTAATAGCAAAATCCTTCATATATTTGGGAGTGACGTAATTGTAACTCCGCCATTCGAAGGTCCAGTACCTCTTGATCTTTTGCATGCGCGTCTTGCGCTGTTTGTCTGTTTCTTTCCCATGAATTTCCTCATCAGGTGTGCAATATCCTGCATATAATTCATCTGGAATCTCGAATGCAGTATGTTCTTCTTTCCTCTTGCCTCCCCTCTGAGGCTTTTTGCCATCTGCCATTTTCTTCAACTGAGGGTTTTGAATTTTTGAGGTTTCTGAAGATGTCTGAAGATTTTCCTCAAGTAACATTGCAAATGAATTAAGTTGATGAGAACCAAGAGATTCGTCTGCAGACATGGGTACCTGTGAACAGAGTATAGTTACGAGGAAATTGGGAAGAGTCACATGCGTTCTCAGAGATTTTCAAAAATAAACCCAGTTGAGGAAATTGACCCTTATCATCTTGAAGAAATTCACTAAGTGTTCTTGACTTAGATTTCAGAGTTGTACAGATTGAGACAGTTGCACAACTGAGGAATCCAATCGTGAAGTGTAACTTAGATGAAATAACCAAGACTGGCCAAAAGGAAGTGCTGAAGATTTGGAAAGGAGTGGTAGAAACAGCACTTGAAGAATTTTAGACTGTAAAAAGATCAAACTTGGGCAGTAAAAATAAATTTTAATTGCCCCAAGGATGAACTCGATGAACTGGATGACGAGTTGAAGGAAATCGTCAGCTCAGATCTTTCGTGCCCTAACTTGGCGATGAAAGACAGCTACAGCGACGGCGGAGGTGAAGAAATCCACGGCCAGCGCGATACGGTGATGAAGAAGTCGAGGCAGTGAAGCTCTTCTTCTCCGGCAGCGATGAATTCCAACGGTGGCGCTAGGGTTTGGAAGTGGGAGCGACAGGGGCACGAGAGTGAAATGAATTAGGTTTGATGCGGTCAAGCCTTTATATAGGCGCGGTGAAAACTGAGTGGTTCGAACATTTTGGACAGATAAGCCCCTGGCAATTCGCATCTCATCGACACGCGTCACACATGCATTTTGAGTGTGCTTATCCATGCGTCGGGTGCGCGGGATTAAGTTTCTGTGGCAACCACCAAAAATTTGAATAGAAGATCTTAAAATGTGTTCGCAATTTCTTCAGCTGTCAATGACACAGTGAAGACTTTGAACGGTGTCAATTAGATCGCCCATGAAGAGATTGTGTACAGAGTGGTTTGAGTTTAGCATAGAAGGGAGCGGGTCCGATCACATTCACATAGACAGAAAAGCAACTTGAAGAATTAGCAATATGTGAATGCTGTTGAGGACATGAAAAACTCAGATACATATATATATATATATATATATATATATATATATATATATATATATATAGAAAGATTATCTCAAACAATGAAGAACAACCACAAATGACGAATTTGAAAAGTTTGACAAAATTGCAAATGACGAAAAAAACTCAAGTCTAAAGAGCGTCATGAAGAGGGTGGTGGCGTTACCCACCGTATAAGAACTATGATGATTTCAAACACCGCGTACAATTGTCATAGGGTTCTGAGAATCAAGTTCTTCATTAATTTCTTCACACTTAGAGGGTTAGTCTTCATTGATTGAAGAAAAAACGTTACTTCGTGTGTTGTGCATCAAAGTCATCAAGAATGCATAAGCATTAGGATGTGTGTCCTTTTCAAAGGACATTCGAAGATTCTAGGATGTTTAGCTCACACTGCAACATGCAAAACCTTCTCTCATCCAAGGGCTTAGTGAAGATATCTGCAAGCTGGTCTTCAGTCTTCACGTGGTTGATTACGATGTCTCCCTTCAGCACATGATCACGAAGAAAATGGTGACGAATCTGGATGTGCTTCATCCTAGAGTGTTGCACTGGGTTGTGGGCGATCTTAATGGCACTCTCATTGTTGCAGTAGAGTGGAACTTTCTTCACATTGACGCCATAGTCCTTGAGGGTTTGCTTCATCCATAGAAGCTGTGAGCAGCAGGCGCCAGCGGCAATGTATTCAGCCTTGGCTATGGAAAGTGAGACGCTGTTCTGCTTCTTCAAGGACCAACAAACAAGAGATCGTCCGAGGAAATGGCATGTGCCTGATGTTGACTTGCGATCCACATGATCTCCAGCATAATCAGAATCAGAAAATCCAGCTAGCTCAAATGATGAGCCCTTGGGATACCATAATCCAAGCGTTGGTGTGTGAGCTAAATATCGAAGAATTTATTTCGCAGCCTGATGGTGTGATTCCTTCGGTGACGCTTGAAAGCAGGCACACATGCAAACGCTAAGCATAATATCTGGCCTAGATGCACATAGGTAAAGCAACGAACCAATGATGGAGCGATATACCTTCTGATCAAAATCTTTACCATTTTCGTCAGTTCAGAGTTGACCATTTGTTGGCATTGGTATCTTGAGGCCTTTGCAATCTTGCCGAATTTCTTCAGGCAATCCTTGAGATATTTCTCCTGAGATATGAAGATGCCATTTTGTTGTTGACGAATTTCAAGTCCAAGGAAGAATTTCAACTCCCCCATCATAGACATCTGATATTCTTCTTGCATCATATATGCAAATTCATCACTGTATTTCTTGTTAGTGCAACCAAAGATAATATCATCAACATATATTTGGCATATGAATAGTTCACCATCATAAGATTTAGTGAAAAGAGTAGGGTCAAGTGAACCGGGTTTGAAACCCTTTTTCTTCAGGAACTCCTTCAGTGTATCATACCAAGCCCTCGGGGCTTGCTTGAGGCCATAGAGAGCCTTGTTGAGTCTGAAGACTTTGTCAGGATGCTTTGGGTCTTCAAAACCTGGTGGTTGAGCAACATATACTTCTTCCTCAAGCTTACCATTGAGGAATGCACTTTTCACATCCATTTGATATAAGAGGATATCATGATGGTTAGCATATGCAAGTAGTATATGAATGGCTTCAAGCCTAGCAACAGGTGCAAATGTTTCATCAAAGTCAATACCCTCAACCTGTGTGTAGCCTTGAGCTACAAGGCGGGCCTTATTCCTCACCACTTGGCCATTTTTGTCTTGTTTGTTGCGGTAGATCCATTTGGTGCCGATGACATTGTGCTTGCGTGGATCAGGACGCTTGACAAGCTCCCACACATTGTTGAGCTCGAATTGACGCAATTCCTCTTGCATCGCTTGAATCCATTCCGGTTCAAGAAATGCTTCATCAACTTTGGTGGGCTCTGAAATAGAGACAAACGCGTAATGCCCACAAAAGTTAGCTAAATGTGAAGCTCTTGAGCGAGTGAGGGGACCAGGTGCATTGATGTTGTCAAGGATCTTCTCAATCTGCACTTCATTCGCCACTCGTGGATGTGCTGGACGAGGACCTTGCTGTTGTTGTTGCCGTGCAGAATCCTCAGCATCATTTTCCTCAGGATTAGTAGTTTCTTCATGATGAGGGATCAGTACTTCTTCATCAGCTATTTCTTCACTGGGCACAATTTCACCAGTGCCCATGAGCTTGATCGATTCCTCAGGAGGCATTTCATCTAGCACCGGAGGCATGTGCTCTCTTTGCGATCCATTAGTTTCATCGAACCGCACATCTACAGTTTCAATCACCTTATTGTGGTAGTTGTTGAAGACTCTATAGGTGTGCGAGTCCTTTCCGTAACCAAGCATAAAACCCTCATGTGCTTTCGATGCAAATTTAGAACTCTGATGAGGATCTCTAATCCAGCATTTAGCACCGAAGACTTTGAAATAACTCACATTGGGTTTCTTGTCAGTGAGGAGTTCATATGAGGTCTTCTTGAGGAATTTGTGAAGATATACCCGGTTGATGATGTGACATGCAGTGTCAATTGCTTCAGGCCAGAACCGATGAGGGGTCTTGTATTCATCAAGCATTGTGCGAGCCATCTCGATGAGTGTCCTATTCTTGCGCTCCATGACTCCATTCTGCTAAGGCGTGTAGGGAGCAGAGAGCTCATGAGTGATACCAAGTTCATCAAGATAATCATCAAGCCCTGTGTTCTTGAACTCGGTGCCGTTGTCCCTCCTGATGTGCTTGATCTTGAGACCATAATTCATCATGGCCTGATTGGAGAATCGTTTGAAGACATTCTGTACTTCAGTCTTGAAGGAAATGATGTGCACCCAGGTGTAACGAGAGTAGTCATCAACTATGACGAATCCGTAGAGAGATGCTGCATTGGTTAGTGTGGCATAATGTGTGGGACCAAACAAATCCATATGAAGTAATTCAAAGGGAGAAGTAGTGATCATGATTGTCTTAGCCGTATGCTTGGATCTGGTCATCTTTCCAGACTCACAAGCACCACACAGATGATCTTTGACGAATTTGACGCCTTCGACGCCAATGATGTGCTTCTTCTTGACGAGTGTGCTCAAATTCCTCATGCCAGCGTATCCAAGATGTTGATGCCATAGCCAGCACTCCGATGCTTTTGCCAGTAGACACATGGCAGGCTGAGGACCTAGAGAGAAATCTACAATATACAAATCACCTTTCCTAAAGCCTTCGAAGACTTTGGATTTGTCAGATTCCATCAGCACAGTGCATCTATATTTGCCAAAGATGACAATCATATCAAGATCACAAAGCATTGAGACAGACATGAGGTTGTATCCAAGGGACTCGACAAGCATCACCTTTTCCATGTGTCGATCCTTCGAGATAGCAACGTTACCTAGACCCAATACCTTGATTTTTCCTTTGTCGGCGTATGTGATATGCTTCAGATGAGACGGAGTAAGGGGAGCATCAGTGAGGAGATTCCTATCACCATTCATGTGATTTGTGCAGCCACTATCCAAGACCCATTCAGTGGCTGAGAGTGTGTCATCGTGTAGAAGCATTAATCTGACTTACAAATTCATATACTTCAAAGTGAAGAATATGATGATGATCAATTTCGTCCGACACTTTCATCAAGGAATAATATCTAGCAGCATAAGGGATGTGTGAAATGTATAATTCATTTCATCATGATTAGCCTGCATCCCAACATGCACATTGTCAGGTCTTCAGCAAATTCATCAGACATTTTAGTTGTCTGAAGACCTGACCCTGCAGAAGAGATTAGTTCTTCTTCTTAACCACCCACATCTGAATGGGTGGCTGGGAAGCAATGTAACGAAGTGCATTAATCGAGAACTTAGGCATGGAAGAATATGCATTTCTCTTCACAGGAGGGTTATAGTAATTGAATGAATAAACAGAGAAATTCTTCGAGGTTTTGTGAACATAGTGGTTCGAAGAATAGTGCTCATATTCATCAAATCGCTGTTTGTTTCCCTGCAAAACAGAGGCACTAGCATGACCATAAGTGGGTCTGCGTCCATTTGACGACTTTGATCCCTGTGAAGAATTTGCCCTGGGAAGTTTCTTCTTCATCGGTGGTGTCATGATGACATTCACCTGAAGATTTTCCAGAAGGCTTTTGGGAACCCAGATTTTCTTCACGGGTGGACCGTTCCTGAAGTTAGCACCAACAAATCTGGCAAATACTTCACCATTCTAATTTTTGAACAGTTTGTAGTTGGAGTCACATGACTCATCTGAAGAATATGAAGTATCACAAGTATAGCCAGATAAAGTGGATGGATCTATTGGAGGTCCCTTTGCAGCAACCCATGTGGTTTTGGGATACTGCTCAGGCTTCCAATATGAACCATCAGCATTAAGCTTTCTCTCAAAAGCAATACCCTCTTTCCTAGGGTTCCTGTGAAGAATTTGCTTTTGAGCACGTCACATAGGGTTTGATGCCCTTTGAGGCTTTTGTACATGCCAGTGACATACAATTCCTCTAGCCCAGCATTTTCATCAGTATCACAGGTGGCTTCCTCGGATGAGGGGTTAGTGGCCACCGCAGCAGTTGAAGCAATCAAAAGTATTGAAACATTTGAACATTTAGCTGAAGAATTTGCATTATCACATTCAAGGCATTTTAGGCATGGTGCAACAAATTCTTCCTGAGCGGTACTGATCTGTTGAGCGAGGAGTGAATCGTTCTCTTTTTGAAGATCATCATGAGACGCTCTCAGCTTTTCAAGATCCTGCTTCCTTTGAAGAAATTCATAGGACAGCTTCTCATGTTCGGCTGAGAGGGACACATGATGACTTTCAAGTTCGTCATATTGTGACTTGAGTCGTATGAGATCTTCAGACAATGCTTGACTATGATCCATTTCCTCATCCAACAGGTCATCGCTTTTGTCTAGCAGTTTTTGAATCTTTTCCATGGCATGTTGTTGTTCAGTTGCAATCTTAGCAAGTTTCTTATAGCTTGGTTTAGATTCACACTCAGAGTCGTCATCACTGGAAGTTTCAAAGTAACACTAATGGGAAAGGGCTTATAGGAGAACCCAAATTAGTGGCGGGCGCACTCTAGCACCCGCCACTGCTAATAGCAGTAGCGGGCACTAAAAACTGCCCACCACTGCTATTAGCTTAGCTGTGGCGGGCGCAAACTAGCGCTCGCCACTGATAACAGCTGTCCAGATTTGTCATGGGACAAATGTTGGCGGGCACAAACTAGCGCTCGCCACTGATAACAGCTGTCCAGATTTGTCATGGGACAAATGTTACCAGTGGCGGACACAAACTTACGCCCGCCATAGGTAGTTGAGTTAGCAGTGGCGGGCGATTGTATGTACCCGTCACTGTTATTTTTTGAACCCGCACCAAATATGTGCAAACATTCTAGTGACGGGTTGTTTTGTGTGCCCGCCATTGGTAACTAAAATTGCAATGTCGGGCCTTTTTTTTTTGCCCGCCACTGCCTAAAAGCCCACCAGAGCCCACTTTCGTTCTAACACCTAACCCTAACCCTCCCGTCCATCTCTATCTCACCCAGCCGCCACCATGATTCCCTTCTTCCTCCAACTCCCAGATCCCCTCGCACCCTCCTCCACGCTCCCCTGCTCCCCTCGGTCCGCTCCTCCCACCCTCTGGCCAGATCCCCACGCCCCCCTCCTCCATGCTCCCCGCGGCCTGCACCCTGCCCCGTGGCTATGGTTTCGCCTGCCATCTTCTTCGCCGAGATCCGCCACAGTCGGTGACGGGGAGTCCAGAGGTCGCCGGATCCGGCACTGGCGTCTACCAGCTAGGTCCTTTCCCTCCTTTCTCGTCGGGATCCATCCTCTCCTCCTCACCTCACCTTCTCCTCCTGGCCTTTCTCTACTGCAGGTCACCATGGAGCGGACGGGACGGGGACGATGGCAGGAGGGCGCCGGATCCTTCCTGCTAGAGGAGGAGGAGGAGGGGCGCAACTCCATCTTCTTTCATGGGCACTCCTGCCCGAGCTCGACCACAGCAGCAGCGGCAGATGACCCCTCTCAGCGCCATGAACCCTAGCCCTTCCACTAGGTTGGGTACCAATCCTCCCCCTACCCCTGTCTTCTTTCTTCTTGTACTATTCATCATCTCCCACAAGATCTGATGCATATGCTGCTTGTGTACTAGTAGATCAGTGGACATTGATCAATGATTTATTTAGAGGAGTAGTTTGTTACGCGCATGTGTAGTACAAGATCTGATGAATATAAACTATAAAAGATATAAGCTGAGACATTTAGTGATTTCCAAGATCATTTTAGGACGAGATTGGTGTCCATGCCATTGCCGCCGATGGCTACTCTGTTTGATGAAATTCTAGAACTAATCTGATTTTTTGTGTGTTCTTGTAGTGTAGATGAAGAAGAAAGGTGTTGACATGGCGAGCCGCCGCTGCCAGGGTCACCACCCACGCCCATGCCTACTCAGCTATCCACTCCCAGGAGGAAGATGAAGCTCCTCCAACCGATCAAAGTGAAGGCTCTCATGTTCTTCTTGGTATGCAATCATGCGATCCCTTGGCCTTCTTGCATTACTAATTTAATATGTTCTAGTTCAGTTAAATAGTTTGCAGTTAGTTAAAGTTAAAGTTAAGTCGCTAGATGAATAGTTTGGATCTGCTGATTTGCACAACTTTATGCATCGATCCATCAAATATGTATGGAAGTCTGAATTCTTCCAATGTATTGATATAGAATATGGAGCAATTATCACACAGAAAATTGGTCTCTCAAACACCACTTTTTTTCTTTTTGAAACTCACTACAAGGCATACAAAAATTGCAGCTAGTGTACTGTCTTGTAGATGCTTGTAGAATAATTAGTTTTGCATCAATTCAAGAGTTAAATTCATGTTTGTTTGTATCTATGATTCATTCAAGATTTAACAAGCTTCTGTACAACTAGATTACATACTCCCGCTAGCGAAGTAGAGTTTTTCTATACGGAAGGGCACTAGGATCTGAAACTATTGGCATATGTCCAGTTCGTTTATGAACATACACATACATTTCAGAAGTACTAGGATCTGAAACTGATGGCGTATGTTTTTGTGGACTTTGGGCGGCGGTTGGCGCGGGGAGCGCCAATGTTTGGGCAGCGGGGCAGCCTTGATGTGACCACGGCGCAGATCGACTGTGGGGGTGGTGCGAGTCAGGATCTGACTAGGTTTTAAAGCTTTCAGATCTTCATTTTTCACCTTTAGAATAATGAACTCCATGCATATTTTTCTTTCTTTGCCCAAGAACATGTACATATGCATGTCAGGGGGTCCTGTATTCCCGCCAAATGTGGCAGAATTGTGTATTAGTTGCTAGCTAGAAGTACCTGTGTCCATCAATTTGACCACCATTGTTTGTTCCATCTCACTGTATAGTGTTTCCTCTCTATACGTATAGTGGATTCTAATCTAAATTATAGCAGAGAGCTAGTATACCTTATTTTGCATTCCACAAACGTACTTGTTCTTTAACCTAGATGCAAGTATGAGTTTTTAACTTGTAGGTTGCTATATCTTGAAATCCATTTTCATGGACGTTTTTTTAGTTGTATACATAATTTATTTATCTCTTTTGAAACCTGCATGCATTTGCTAAGTTTGATGCTTTTTATATCCTTAACAGAGTTATACCTGATAGTTCAATCTAAGTTGAAGCACATGATGGCTCAAATCTAGTATTCCTATGTATAATAGATCAATTTTGTATGCAGAAAGATGTCGTGTCCATTTTATTGTGGAACGTTATGCTTAAGGAGAGCAGTTTGTACATCAAACTTAACCAATTGATATGTAAGTGCTAAATAATTCGCTTTTCACATGCTCAGTCAAAGTTATGCTGGCTATCTAAGTCGACTTTAATTTCTTTGTCTTTAATTATGCAAGAATATGTCCTATTTTCAGGATTTTCTCAACCAAAGTGGCTCGAGGCCAAGGACCAGAAGCAACTTGAAGCCAAGGACCAGAAAATCCAGAGGAGCAGGGGCATGAACTGGGCACTTTGGGAGCGCCTTTGGACTGCGACATCAACTCCAGCCACACTATGTGAAGACCTCATTAGTGTGCATTTGGTCGATTGGTTCGGTAGCTTATTTGACTCAGCTTGTTGGGTTCTGTTTAAAGATCTTCACAAAACAGGCGACTTGCCTTGTCTAGTCGGGCTGCAAGAAAAGTGCAATAATAATGTTTTCCTGTGTTTCTGGCATTTTTAATTCATCCTCAAAGTAATGCTGTGCATGTACATATGTGTATTACATGGGCTGTACTGTGTACATCACAGTACAATATGTGCATTTTTTTAATTCAAAAATTCCTAGCAGTGGCGGGTAGAGCACTGTGCTCGCTAGTGGTGCATCTGCTATGGTGCAAACTAGCTCTGGTGCACCCTCTTAGTAGTGGCGGGTGCTTCTTCGTGCCCGCCACTGCTAATTGGTAAGCAGTGGCGGGCCTCCGCACGCCACTGGTGGCCTTTTAGCAGTGGTGGGAGGTCAGTGGCGGGCTTGCCTGGGCCCCTAGCCCGCCACTAATGCCCATTTTGCACCCGCCACTGCTAGGCATTCCTGCAGTAGTGTAAGCTTCTCGTGAGGTTACCTTTGCACCTCTTGCCATGAAGCAATAGGTGTGAGTGTAGTCATCAGCACAGTCATCATTGTTGGTGGAGATACCATTATCCTCAGGGTTGAAGATGGACTTGCTGACGTACTCCATAGAGAGGGCAAGGCTCGCCACAGCAGAGTCTGACTCCTCCTCAGATTCCTCAGCTTCCTCATGATCAGATTCTTCCTCAGAAATCATTTCCTTCCCAATGAATGCACGAGCTCTACTAGAATTGCCTTTCTTGTTAGATGAGGACTTTGATGAATACTTTGAGTACTTCTTCTTTTTGCCATCAGATTCATCATCATCCCTGCTCTTCTTCTTCTTCTTCTTCTTCTTCTTCTTCTTTAGCCATAGAGGGCAGTCAGCGATGTAGTGGCCTGGGTTCTTGCATTTGTGACAGGTTCTCTTGTTGTAGTCTCGAGCAGACGCTTCTCCAGTGTTCTTCGAGTCATACTTTGAAGACTTTCCAAAGCGGTTCTTCTTGGAAAACTTCTAGAACTTCTTCACCAGCATTACCAGTTCTCTGCCAATTTCCTCAGCACCATCAGAATTGCTCTCATATTCCTCTTCTTCTTTAGATGAAGAAATAACATTGGCTTTTGCTTTTGCCTTTAGAGCGCGAGGACGTCCATAGCTGGGTCCATACATACCTCTCTTCTCTGCTTGCTGAAATTCATGAGTGTTGAGCCTTTCAAGAATGTCAGCAGGATGTAGTGATTTGTAGTCAGGGCGCTCTTGTATCATCAGTGCCAAGGTGTCGAAGGAACTGTCCAATGACCTCAGCAATTTCTTCACCACCTCATGATCGGTGATGTCAGCAGGACCAAGATCCTGAAGCTCATTGGAGATATCAGTGAGGCGGTCGAAGGTTTGCTGCACATTTTCATTGTCGAGCCTCTTGAAGCGATTGAAGAGATTGCGAAGCACGTCAACTCGGGAGTCACGTTGAGTGGAGACCCCTTCATTGACCTTGGAAAGCCTATCCCAGATAAGCTTCGAAGTTTCCAAAGCACTCACTCTACCATACTGTCCTTTGTTCAGATGTCCACAGATGATGTTCTTTGCTTGAGAGTCGAATTGCTTAAATCTCTTCACATCAGTGGCGTTGATGCTTGGAGCCACGGTAGGCACTCCATTCTCGACGACGAACCAGAGATCGTTGTCAACTGCCTCAAGATGCATTCGCATCTTGTTCTTCCAGTAAGGATAGTCAGTACCATCGAAGATAGGGCACGCAGCGGATACCTTGATCATACCTGCGGTCGACATAACTAAAACTCCAAGTGGTTAAACCAAAATCACATAGAATAAGGGAGTACCTTGCTCTGATACCAATTGAAAGCGCAGGTTTACTCCCAGAGGGGGGGGAGTGAATAGGAGATTTTTAGAAATTCGTCAAACTCCGAAGATTTTGACGAAAATCAGAGTGACGAAATAGAAACAGATACGAAGCTAGATCGACACAGATACAAGTAGCATGCATATGAAATAAATACAAGTGAAGAACATGAAATCATACAGGCAAATATGCATGAGGAAGTTGAACTGAAGAAATGAAAAACAGCATGATGAAAGTCTTCAGTTCAAATTCTTCAGAAAACTAAAGCACAAGTTCTTCAGCAGCGGAATAGCGAAAGGTAAAGGGTGAGGAATTTGAAACCAGTTGGGCTCGATGAAGACACGGTGATTTGGTAGACCAGTTCCAGTTGTTGTATCAACTGTACATCTGGTTGAGGCGGCTGAGTCTTACCTCGGAGGACACTTAGTCCTCACCGTATTCCTCTTGAGCTAAGGTCACTTAGACCTCGCCCAATCACTCGTGGTAAGTCTTCAAGGTAGACTTCCAAAACCTTCACAGACTTGTTCACCGGCATGCCACAATTACTCTTGGGTGCTCAGAACATGATGCCTAACCATCTGGAAGAATGATAGTCTTCAAAGGTGATAAGCGTCGGATCACACAGATCAACTTCTTCAGTGATGCTCAATCACTTTGGCTCTGGTTAGGTTTTTCCTCACTTGGGTTCTCACAAAGTCGTCAGAGGAAGGGTTGCTCTCAAATGACAAGTGGCAAGTTCTCTCTAGAGCAGCCAGCCAACTAGTGGTTGTGGGGGCGGCTATTTATAGCCAGGGGCAACCCGACACAAATTGTCATATATGCCCTTCTCAGACATGACCGTTGTCAGGATAAGAATCCACTCAACAGCTGGCACGCGGCGCAGCAACGGTCGGAAATTAAGCTCTTAATTTCGTCGGGGCACTCTATTTCCTCACGATAGGCAGATCGCACTGGCGAAATCCTAACTCCTCCGCCTGACCAAATTCGTCAGAGAGCAGATGAACTTCGTCACTGTCACTGGCAAATTCGTCAGCTGTTCCGGAGATTTCCAAATGCTTCACTCGAAGCGGCATAGGTTTGTATAGGTTTGAGCATCGCTTTGAAGTATGATAAATGTTTCACCTAGACCCCCTTTAGCAGTACGGTTTTTCCAATGACTCAAATAAGAAGAAAAGAAACTATGAAAACAAAGTCTTCAAGCTTCAAAGTCTTCACATCAATTCTTCACAGGCCGCACCAAATTCTTCACTTGAAGAAATACAATTTTAGGGGTCACCTTCCATGGTTAAACCAAGTCTTCAGGGACTATTTTCTCCTGTGTATACTCACAAACATATTAGTCCCTTAAGCTATTTGTCTTCAATACTCCAAAACCACTAAGGGGGCACTTGATGCATTTACAGAACTTTACCCTCTTGTGCTTACCAAAAATGTAGTGCTCAAAAAACTCCAACTCACTTATGTTGCAGCCATCCAGAGGTTCCCTCTTGGTCAATTCTGCCATGCCAAGTTTACTCATATGCCTAAGGCGCATATGCCAAATATTAGTTCTACTGGATTTATCAGAAGTAAAAGCAGCAGCAGTAGTACCAATAATAGTTCTTCCTCTAAGAACATATAACTTAGCAGAATTCTTGTCACCTACCATATAAATGAGAGAACCTTTTGTTATCTTCAAAACTCCACCTGAACCGAAGTGCTTGTACCCTTTGACGTCAAGACTACTCAGCGAGATGAGGTTTCTGTCAATGCCTGGTATGTGTCTCACATCTGTCAACGTGCGTATCGTGCCATCATGCATCTTGATCTGAACAGAACCAATGCCCACAATCTCACGTGGGTTGTCATCTCCCATACGCACAACATCTCCACTCTGCACAAACTCATAAGTACTGAACCAATCTCTGTTACAGCATATATGAAACGAACAGGCAGAATCAAGTATCCATTCATCATGACATGAAACACAGCCAGCAAAAACTACTAGAGCATCATCTGAATCAGACTTATTACCAGATGTAACATTGACCTTACCATCACCTTCAGATTTGTTTTTAGGTTTCCACGTACCGTTTCTTTTCTCCTTATTTTCCAACTTCCAACAGTCATCGATTAGGTGACCCTCTTTCTTACAATACCTGCAGAATTTGTCCTTCCCAGATCCTCTGGACTTCGAACAATGTCTGCCATTCTTGCTTTTATCTCTGCTGTTGTTGTTGTAGTATTTTTTTCTGCTCAGGCCTACCTCATACCTGCAAAGCTTCTCCTTGGGAGGACGATTCCTCATATTGCAACATATCTTTCATCTTTTCCTTCTGTTGAAAGGCCTCATATACTTCAGCAACAGTTAGTTCATCACGGCTATATAATATGGTATCTCGAAAATTTGAAAAGGAACTAGGCAGAGAGCATAAAAGTAGAAGACCTAAATCTTCATCATCATACTTTACGTCCATAGACTGTAAGTCAGAAACGATCTCCTTGAAGATTGACAAGTGGTTTAGCACCGAACCACCTTCTTGCAACTTGTGCGTGAACAACTTCATCTTCATGTGCATCTTACTGGTCAGATCCTTGGACTTGGAGATCGACTCCAGTTTCAGCCAGAGAGCTGCTGCAGTTTTCTCCTCCAACACTCCTTACAATCTTTGCGCTTCACATCATCAGTCCACACCTTCTGTTCTTTCCCACCGAAGCCATCTAGCGCCTCGTCCAGATCGGGATGCGCCAGCACTGCCCACATCTTCACTTGCCACAGGGAAAACCTCGTGTCATAGTCCAGCAGCGGAAGAACAAACTTCATCGATGCCATGTTGTCAAAACTCTAGACAGAAACAAGGCTCTGATGCCACTTGATAGGGATATGACAGGCAAATCAAACGACGAAGAACGAAATCAAGACAGGAGACACGCGATTTTAACGTGGAAAACCCCTCCAACATGAAGGGGGGGAAAATCACGGGCGCCAGCCAGCAAATTTTCACTATATCAGGGGGAGGTTACAAACGCCAGGGATTTATAACTGATCAACTCATCCTGTGCGGTGGCTTACAAAGGATACATATAATACAGGTGGCCTAGGTCAATACTGATCCGTACCGCACGGGGGGGCGGGGGGCTTCGCTCCGCTCGCTCGTCAGAAGTTAGCCTTCATCTTTATACTTGAATTTGGATCATAACATAACACATAGCATTGCATGATCCCCCAGGATGTTGGCTAAGGCAGCGGTCTCACTTTTGGATGTTCTTTCGAGCATGCAAGCTCTTTATCTGGGCTTGTTGGAAAGAACATCCAAAAGTGAGGCCGTTAAACTTGTTTTTCTTGTTTATTTCTTAAGACCCTTGTTACTCTGTTTGGTTTGTTGGCTTTATTAATTTAAAGCCGAGTGCTCCTTGTATCTTCGTTCTAAAAAAAGGTAATCTGTTAACTCCGTTAGTTCAGGATTGACAATTAATGCTTATTGTTTTCAGCTTATGAACCAATATCTCTTGAGCACTGGTTGATGCCTTGTTTTTGTTGCACTTCCGAGTTTTGATATTATAACTCAAAAAGTTAACACTAGTAGAAAACAGGGCTTTGGTTCTGGCCAGATCAGAGCAATAGTCCCGGTCATGTTACGAACCGGGACTAATGTGAGCATCAGTCCCGGTTCGAGCGGCTAGGACGCCGGCCGGGCCTCGGCAGGCATCAGTCCCAGTTCGACTGGGACCTTTAGTCCCAGTTCCAGACACCAACCGGGACTAAAGGGCCTCGCTCCCTTTAGTCCCGGTTGGTGTCTCCAACCGGGACTAAAGGTTAGTCTTCAGTCCCGGTTCTAGACACCAACCGGGGCTAAAAAGATGCCTATATATATCCTCGCCCCTGCCCACCCTCTCCTCTGTTTTTTGGTCGTAGAAGGTGGGAGGTGTGTGTGCTACTCTATTCTCACTTCTTATGCACATGAGGTGTTCGATGAAATGCCCGAGCCACACTTAAGATTTCTCCTCTGTTCTTCCTCCAAGCTCGACCTCCAAGCTCCATTTTCCCCAAGATTTGGCGGTGCACCAACTATCCAAGTGTTCTAAAAGGTTAGCAACTTCATCCTTTCATCTCTCACTGCTAGTTTAGCTCATTTCATATGCTCTAGAAGTAGAGTGGTTTGTGGGTTTTAGTGGAGGAGTGTATGTGGGAGTTTATTCAATTTAGATGCACAATTTGAGCTCAAATTAACTTCTTAGTTTGCACATGTGTAGGGTGCCGTCCCGTCCCCGTCCCCGTCCTCACCGCCGTCGATCGCCCGCGCCGATCTCGTCGCCGGCACCACCGTGGTGAGCCTCTTGTTCTTATCTTTTTTTTAAAAGAACAAATTCTTACTTGTATGATTTAGATAGCTACTTGTATAATTTTCTTACTTGTATTATTGTTTGTTATTATATAGTGCCATGGTTTTGGTATCCGCCCCCGTCAGCTCTCATCCGGTCTATGATTCGGATGTGGTATATTATCTTTTATAACTATTTGTTTCATTTAGTGTTTATGACAATTATGCCGACCAACTTGACATAGATGTTTTTATCTAGGAGGTATGTGAACCGGAAATTCCAACCGACCCTCTTGTCGAGTGGTTAAATTTAGTTGAAAAAGAAAACAATTATTTGAAAGAAAAATTGAAAAGAATTGAAGAAGAGAAGATGAAATTGGAGTTGCATGTTGCCGATGTCGTCGATCTACACAAGATCCAGATGGATGCAATGCGCTTGAAGATTAGAAAGATTAGAAAATATGCCATTGATAAAGAGGCTTGGTATCATTATGCTGTTGGATCAATTGTTACCTTAGTTGCGATTTTGATCGCATTTGTTGTTGCATTTAAATGTTTTACATAGTTGTATGTTGTTTTATGAGAACTATGTATGAACTTTATGTATTTATTTTTGCAGTAATAACATTTGATCACTATTGTACTTTGGTTTTAATGTGATGATGAACTTGTATTAATTTGGTCATTTCTCTATTCATGATGTTTTGTAATGGTTTTTGATATACTTAATTACATAATGCAGATGAACCGGCAATGGATGTACGGTGACCGACGCACTTCCGAGTACATTACGGGCCTGCATAATTTTATCGATGTGGCTGAGGCAAACAAGCAGAATGGTTTTATGTACTGTCCATGTGTTGTCTGTGAGAATACGAAGGATTACTCTTCCTCGAAAACCCTTCACTTCCACCTGCTTGAGAAGAGTTTCATGCCCCACTATAATTGTTGGACCAAGCACGGAGAAAGAGGGGTTATGATGGAAGACAATGAAGAAGAAGAGGATGATGACAACTATCCTATGTTCCCTGAATACGGTGATACTGCAACGGGGGAACCTGAAGATCAAGAGGCACCAGATGTGCCCGTTGATGATCTTCGCCGGGTCATTGTTGATGCACAGAGAGAATGCGAAAGTGAAAGGGAGAAGTTGAAGTTCGATTGCATGTTAGAGGATCACAAAAAACTGTTATACCCAAATTGCGAAGATGGAAACACAAAGCTCGGTACCACACTGGAATTGTTGCAATGGAAGGCAGAGAATGGTTTATCCAACAAGGGATTTGGGAAGCTACTGAAAATAATGAAGAAGAAGCTTCCAAAGGATAACGAATTGCCTGACAGTACGTACGAAGCAAAGAAGGTTCTCTGCCCTCTAGGATTAGACGTGCAGAAGATACATGCATGCCCTAATGACTGCATGCTCTACCGCGGTGAGGAGTACGAGAATTTGAATGCATGCCCGGTATGTGGTACATTGCGGTATAAGATCAGACGAGATGACCCTGGTGATGTTGAGGGCGTGCGCCCCAGGAAGAGGGTTCCTGCCAAGGTGATGTGGTATGGTCCTATAATACCATGGTTGAAACGTCTGTTCAGAAACAAAGAGCATGCCAAGTTGTTGCGATGGCACAAAGAAGACCGTAAGAAAGACGGGATGTTGAGAGTACCCGCTGATGGGTCGCAGTGGAGAAAAATCGAGAGAAAGTGGCCGGAGTTTGCAGGTGACGCAAGGAACTTATGGTTTGGTATAAGTGCAGATGGAATTAATCCTTTTGGGGAGCAGAGCAGCAATCATAGCACCCGGCCTGTGACTCTATGTATCTATAACCTTCCTCCTTGGTTGTGCATGAAGCAGAAGTTCATTATGATGCCAGTGCTCATCCAAGGCCCTAAGCAACCCGGCAACGACATTGATGTGTACCTAAGGCCATTAGTTGAAGAACTTTTACAGCTGTGGAATATAAAAGGTGTACGTGTGTGGGATGAGCACAAACAGGAGGAATTTAACCTACAAGCGTTGCTGTTTGTAACCATCAATGATTGGCCTGCTATTAGTAACCTTTTCGGATAGTCAAACAAGGAATACAACGCATGCACGCACTGTTTAGATGAGACTGAAAGTATATATTTGGACAAATGTAAGAAGAATGTGTACCTGGGACATCGTCGATTTCTTCCGACCAAGCATGCCTTAAGAAAGAAAGGCAAGCATTTCAAAGGTGAGGCAGATCACCGGAAGAAGCCTGTCCCCCATACTGGTGATGATATATTTGATATGGTCAAGGATTTAAAAGCAATCTTTGGAAAGGGTCCTGGCAGACAATCTGTTCCGAATGACGCTGACGGACACGCACCCATGTGGAAGAAGAAATCTATATTTTGGGACCTACCCTATTGGAAAGTCCTAGAGGTCCGCTCTGCAATCGACGTGATGCACGTGACGAAGAATCTTTGCTTGAACCTGTTAGGCTTCTTGGGCGTGTATGGGAAGACAAAAGATACACCGGAGGCACGGGAGAACCAGCAACGTACGAACGAAAAAGACGGCATGCATCCAAAGCAGTATCAAGGTCCTGCCAGCTACGCTCTTACCAAAGCAGAGAAGGAAATATTTTTTGAATGCCTGCTCAGTATCAAGGTCCCGTCTGGCTTCTCGTCGAATATAAAGGGAATAATAAATATGACAGAGAAAAAATTCCAGAACCTAAAGTCTCATGACTGCCACGTGATTATGACGCAATTGCTTCCGGTTGCATTGAGGGGGCTTCTACCAGAAAATGTTCGATTAGCCATTGTGAAGCTATGTGCATTCCTCAATGCAATTTCTCAGAAGGTAATCGATCCAGAAATCCTACCAAGGTTACATAATGATTTGGTCCAATGTCTTGTCAATTTCGAGTTGGTGTTCCCACCATCCTTCTTCAATATTATAATGCACGTCCTAGTTCACCTAGTCGACGAGATTGCAATTCTGGGTCCTGTATTTCTACACAATATGTTCCCCTTTGAGAGGTTCATGGGAGTCTTAAAGAAATAGGTTCATAACCATGCTAGGCCAGAAGGAAGCATCTCCAAGGGCCACGAAGCAGAGGAGGTCATTGAGTTTTGTGTTGACTTTATTCCTGACCTTATGCCGATTGGTGTTCCTGAATCGCGGCATGAGGGGAGACTGGGTGGAAAAGGCACGCTAGGACCGAAAGCAATAATATGTAGGGACGGGCATTCTTGGGCGCAAGCACACTACACAGTTCTACAAAATTCTACCTTGGTGGCCCCGTATATCAATGAACACAAGAATATTTTACGCTCCAAATACCCGGAGCAGTCTGACGACTGGATTACACGTGAACACATGGGGACTTTCGGCGGTTGGTTGCAAACACATCTCATGGGTAACACCACTATTGGAGATGAGCTGTACTTGTTGGCCAGGACACCATCTTCGACTGTATTGATTTTCCAAGGGTATGAGATAAATGGGAATACATTTTACATGATCGCCCAAGATAAAAAGAGCACCAACCAAAACAGTGGTGTCCGCTTTGATGCAGCAAACACCAATAGGGCAAAGGACACATATTATGGTTACATAGAGGAGATATGGGAACTTGACTATGGACGTGATTTTAAGGTCCCTTTGTTTCGGTGCAAATGGGTCAATCTGACAGGAGGCGGGGTACAGGTAGACCCGCAGTACGGAATGACAACAGTGGATCTCAACAATCTTGGGTACACAGACGAACCATTCGTCCTAGCCAATGATGTGGCGCAGGTTTTCTATGTGAAGGACATGTCTACCAAACCGAGAAAAAGAAAAGACAAGGAAGCGAATACATGATACGATGAGCCAAAGCGCCACATAGTTCTTTCAGGGAAAAGAAACATTGTGGGAGTGGAGGACAAGACAGACATGTTAGAAGATTATGAAAAGTTTCATGAAATTCCTCCCTTCACAGTGAAGACTGACCCAAGCATCATGTTAAATGATGAAGATTATCCATGGTTACGGCGCAATAAGCATGGGACACACGCGAAGAAATAGTTTTATACCCCAAAAGATCCCACTCTAGGATGTGACCGGCTTCACCGCCATCACTTTCTCTCTACTGTGAGTTTCTGGACTTATAGCTGGAAAGTGCCACTTTGGACAAACCGGAGGGAATCTTTGTAAGAGCTAGCTAGGGCATTTTGGCATTTGAAACATGATTTTAGAATAATTATTTATTAAGTTATAAAATTTCAATTATTCATATCCTTTTAGTATTTTAATTATACAGAGGAGTTAATCAATGCAAATATTTATACCATTTTAGCAGGTGTACCAAGTTTGAGCTCATTTGGACATGTTTAGCAATGTTAAGTTGCTCAAATTAGAAAATGGACAGAGATGGTTTCGAGGGAATTTGATGATGTTATCTTGTTCTCCAAGCCATGAGACTTGGCAAGATCATCAAATATGGCATTTGTGACATGCTAGAATTTTAGTTATGATCAACTAAAACAAAACTATAATATTCTTCAATAGCAAAAAGAATCAACTAAAAAGCTTTTATAAAACTCTAGTTATGATCAAAATAATATTAACTTAAAACTATATAAAATTTATGCAACTAAAATTTTCATAAAGTATTTTTTGTTAAAAACTTTAATAGCAAAAAGAATTAAATGAAAACTAGGCATGTATGCTGCTGTTTTTGAATCTGTTTAAAAGAAAACTAAAACTAAAATATCCTAAAAAAGTCTAAAACCAAAAACAGATTTAGTCCCGGTGCCACCAACCGGGACTAAAGGCCTCCCTTTAGTCCCGGTCCGTGCCACCAACCGGGACTAAAGGCCTGGGTTTCGCGCCCTTTGGGCTGCTGAAATTTAGCTTTAGTCCCGGTTGGTGCCTCCAACCGGGACTAAATGTAGGCCCTTAGTCCCGGTTGGAGCCACCAACCAGGACTAAATCTCGGGCTATATAAACCGCAGCGAATTTTTTCCCCCAAACTTCTCCATCGCCTCTCCTCGCCTCGACACGCTGCCCCGACGCCGTCGCCGACGCCCTGCCCCGACGCCGTCGCCAACGCCTCCTCGCTGTGAGTGCCGCCCCGATCCCCTCCTCCTCCTCCTATTCCCCCCCTGCTGGGCGCCGACCCCGACGCCGGCCGCCCGCGCTGCTGGCCGACCCCGACGCCGCCCGCGCCGCTGGCCGACGCCGACCCCGATGCCGCTCGCGCCGCTCTGCTGGCCGACGCCGGCGTTTTTTTTAATTAGATATATTTGTTTCAGATCATGTTGAGAACATAATTGATAGTTTCAGATGTGCAAAAATATCCCCGCAAAAGTCATTTTTGATCAAAGTCATTTTTATAGCATTATTCATGTTCTCAAAGTCATTGATATTATTCATGTGTAATATTTATGCAAATGTTTTATAGCATTATTCATGATCAAAGTCATTTTTATAGCATTATTCATGATCAAAGTCATTTCATTTGTGATATTTTTGTTCCGAGCGTATGTAATGAATTTGTGATATTTTCATGTGTAATATAAATTTTTGTTCATTGAGATGAGATGAGATGAGATGGATGAGATGAGATGGAGATGGAGATGGCTGAATTTTTTTTGTTTGTTTTGTGTAGTTTTACTAGGTTTTTAATATACTCAATGTGATAGATAGATGTCCAATGCCTCATATCGCGAACATAGTTATATTCGATAATTGATCTTCATATAAATGAAGCATAAAAGTTTAGCAAACAGTTTAGCAATCACTTAGAAATTTTCATGTTGTAGGAGTACATGTAAATAATTTCAGAGTTGTTCATTGACTTAGAAATTTTCATGTTGTTCATTGACTTAGACATGAGGGGGGGTCGTTAAAACATAACCCCGATAACTTCGGTATAACTTCGACATGAGGGGGGGTCGTTAAAACATAACCCCGATAACTTCGGTATAACTTCGACATGAGGGGGGAGGAGTCCTCGACGATCGCCGGAGGAGGCCCCGACGATCGCCGGAGGAGTCGTCCCCGACGATCGCCGAAGGAGTCGTCCCCGACGATCGACATGAATAAACTTTGTACATGTGTTTGGTGCATTTTAATGTCTATTT
The DNA here is from genome assembly GCA_039707655.1 of Elymus sibiricus. Classification (NCBI taxonomy): domain Eukaryota; kingdom Viridiplantae; phylum Streptophyta; class Magnoliopsida; order Poales; family Poaceae; genus Elymus; species Elymus sibiricus. Next base: position 360,379,878 of record CM077666.1, read on the forward strand.
GCTGCTGGTATTTAATGAATAAACTTTGTTTTACACTTGCTGAAAAACTGCTAAGTCTGAAACTGACTGTTATAAAACTTGTCAACTTTGCATGATGTTTGCCACTAATCCATTGCTCATATGCATATGATTCCTTCTTGTGATTTGGTCTATGTAATGTGTACGTTGATGCCATGCCCTTGGTTGCCATGTAAAGTTGTTGTAGCATGACTCAATCTTGCTCTCAAGTTGTCATCATAATGTTACTGTTTTGCATTCCCAGATTTCATTAAGTCTGAAAAACAGCTTATCTCTCATGGTTGTATATTGCCATGTTGTAATATTTGCAGAAACTATGGAACACGACAGAGACTTAGAACAAGAAGAGATGTTGGGGGATATAATCCGCGACGGAGGTGATGATATCACCTCACAGTTTCTCAACGACTCCGATGGTGAGGGAAGAGAGGATGACGGCTCCGGTGATCGAATGGAGGGAGAAGATGACGGCTCCGGCAGTGTTGGAGCCTTAACTGTTGCAAAGTCCGGCGAGGTATATTAATTAAGCCTGCTGACTCGATGCATTAATTGATTTGTATGTACATATATTAACGCTTCTTTCTTCTTTTAGCCCTCTAGATCGAGCCAACCTTCTGTAAAGAGACGAGGCCCGAAGAAAAGGTTGGGCGAGAATGAAAGGTTCACGATCGAAGAAATCGCTGCAGATGGCAAACCGACTGCTCCCAAGCGGACCACATACCGATTTATAAGTCAGCGTGGAGTTGTTGTTAGGGACAACATCCCGATCAGCATTCAATAATGGAATAAGCCAAAGGCAGACGATGGAGTTTCTTATGTCGACGATAGATCCAAAGATGAGCTTTGGAATACGCTCATGACAAATTTCAGCCTACCGCCAGAGGTGGATCCAAATAGCAATGTTGTAGAGCAAAAAGTCAAGGCGTGGGCTCTTAAGAAGATGGCCGAACAATTCAAGAACTGGAAGAAAAGATTGCACGAAAAGTTTGTCATGAAAGAGAAGACTCCAACATTCACCGGTCAATATGAGAAGATGAAAGATCACTGGCCCGCATTTGTGGCGTACAAGACATCGGAGAAAGGTAAGAAAAGGTCACTGATAAATAAGCAAAATGCTGCAAAGAAGGAATATCACCATGTTACGGGGTCAGGTGGCTACAAGGTTGCCCGGCCTACGTGGGACAAAGCTGAGAACGACCTGCTTGATAAAGGGATCCATCCAGAGACATTGAACTGGCCCGAACGGGCAAGGACTTGGTTCTTCGGGCATGGGGGAACTTTGCACCCAGAAACAGGGAAGTGTGTTTATACGAAAGCTCAACTTGCAACACCCATCAAAAACATTCAGGATGCAATCCAGGCCGTGCAGGAAGGGAAGTTCCATCCCGACAGAGAGAAGGACGAGCTGTCACGCACCCTCGGGAATCCTGAACACCCTGGACGAACACGAGGCACATCAGGCTCCGTTCCGTGGAAGGTTGGGTTTCCCGACAGCAGAGACACTTATAGAAGCCGAGGGAGAAAGAAGAAAGAGGATGCAGACCAGCTGCAGAAGGTAGAAGAAAGATTAGCGTTGCAGGAGAAGCAAATAGAGGCACTTAACAGCCAGCGAGCTACCGGCCCATCATCTCAGCGGCACGAAGATCCTTCATTCGATACTTCCCACGGAGCTACCCCACCATCTCAGCGGAAAAGCAGCGTGGCTTCCTCTTTGCTCGTTCGGCCGCCCATAGATGATATCACGGCTCTTGATCGCTACCCCGTGGATGATATCACGGAGAGGGAACATTGTGATCTACATGCGAAATGCATGAACATAACCTTGAAGGTGGCGGTCGGCTATGCGTTACCTCGTGTACCTGATGGAACTTACCATTGCTCTCCGATTCCAGATGGCTATGCTGTTGTCGGGGTGGATGAAGTTACCAACGGATTTGAGTAGCTGGAGCTTCAGTACCCTACATGTGAAGGGGAGACTCATCTGGGAGATGCCATAAGGACTACCATTCTATGGAGAAAGGAACACATCGTGCTTCCATACTGGACGCCGCGTCAGCAGACTCAGCCGGAGGAGGCCCCTCAGCAGACTCCTCAGAGTCCATCTCTATCTCCGCTGCCTCAGCCGTCTCCGCTGCCTCAGCCATCTCCGTCGCGTTAGCACACTCCGTCGCCTCAGCTGTCTCCGCCACGTCAGCGGACTTCGCCGGAGGAGGCCCCTCAGCAGAATCCGCCGCGTCAGCTGACTCCGCCTCCTCCGTCGCCTCAGCACCGGCGGAAGAGATCCGCCGCCGCTCCGGCGGCTAGTAGTACAACAGCGAAGAAATCCAGAGCAGGTAGCGTCAAGAAGGCTCCTGCCAAGTTACCATACGACATGACTGAGGAGGAAACCAAGGAGATCGTGGCTGCTGACGTGAAACGCCAGCTTGCACCGACCCGTCCAGATCCAACGGAGAAAATAGATCCGGTAAAAGCGAGGCGCTTGCTGGAAAACCTTACAACACCACCGCCGCCTCCGCTGCTATCGAACTATGACCGCTCTATTGTAAAGTCATATAGAGATCCACAGCAGCGGTCGGGAAGTAGCAGTAGTGCAAGGGGGGAAACAATTCCCCAGCTCGGCGAACAAAAAAACCAATCGTGCCCCCCGCTCAAGGTGTTTACCGATATCGCTAATGATCCGGGGGTAGCGGCCGCTGATCCTGGTTTCACTCTTGGTGATTAATTAGGCGATGAGGTACAGTTCGAAATGGCTGAGTTAGCCTTTAAATTCGAGCACGGGAAGCCTTTCGTCAAACCTGAGGAGCTCCCGCATCTACCAACGATGATGCGAAGATTACATGACTGGTACTTGGAAGCCTCAAAGCAAGGGAGCAACTATATCATTGCGGGAATTAAAGATGAGCATTACTTCAATGGAGACGAGGAGATTTTCATTGAATTTGAAGAATTATTCCAGTTATACAATCAAGACGCCATCGACAAATCTATCGTCAGTTGCTATTGTTTGTAAGTATCATTTCTATAATTAAGTCTCTAGCTCAGCTCGTTCATTGCATGTATAATTATCCTCACTATATATATTATGCAGAAAGAAGATCCTCGAATGCAAAAGAGGACAAATCTATGACATTGGGTTCATTAATCCAAATACTATTCATGAAGCTACGGTAAAATGGAACGCCAAGGATACAGAGAAGAACTTGCTAAGGGCGTTAATTAAACAACAAACCAAAAGGGAAATACTATTTCCTTACAACTTCCAGTGAGTGTTATACTGTCTTGTACACATCATTCTGTTTCGCTTACTCGATGTTAAGTGTAATTGATGAGCTATGCGTGCGGAGGTTCCACTTTATTCTGCTAGTCATTCAGTTTGACGCAGGAAAAGTACTTGTCATAGACACGTTACATAAAGACCCTGAGATGTGGGCGGACCTGGAAAAAATTCTCCAGATGTAATTTCAATCATTATCGCACTATATCAGCAACTATCGTTCATTTCCTGAGATCAAGTAATTAATAACTCCTTTATTCATTTTCTTTGCCGGGCAGGGTTTGGAAAGAGTTCACCAAGCAGGTTAGGGGTGAATGGAGAGAGGAGCTGCGATTTGAACAACTCAATGTAAGTAGTACTAGCTAGGTCCGCGCATCTCTTTGATTCTAGTTTCAATACCACTATCATGCTTGATTATTATTTTGATTGAACTCTATTCTCGTAAAGTGCTCGAGGAAGGGATCCGGGAATAACTTATGTGGATACTACGTTTGCGAGTTCATTCGCCAGACGACCTCTGAGACGGGCAGATTTTTTGAAAAACTTGAAGTACGTAAACAATATTCACAAATTTATTTTATTACCATCAATTGTATTGAGTTTCATTCATATATATATATATATATATATATATATATATATATATATATATATATATATATATATATATATATATATATATTAACCCCCTTCTTTAAATTAGATCGAACGGAAGCGGGACGAACTCCTACCAAAGGCTCGCATACGAGCAATTCAAGAGGAATTGGCGGGATTCTTTCTTCAAGAGATCATAGCTAAAACCGAAGAATACCATCGAGAATTGGTAGTGAATGTTGGTAATTAGATATTAGGGATCGTAAGAGATGTTACATTGTATATATGCATGAACGTGTACTATACGTAGTAGCGTCGAATAGATATACGAAAACTTGTTGTTCGACCAAGCACGGAGAAAGAGAGGTCACTTCTCTCTATATTCATGACGATTTGTGTAATGGTTCCTTCATTACTATATGTAGTAGCTAGCGTCGAGTTGAATGGAAAACGTAAAATAAAAACGAAAACCCTAAATGTAAAAGAATTGAATGGTAAACACAAAAAGAAAAGGGGGAAACACAATATGAAACCCCTAAACCCTCCAAAACCCTAAACCCCTCATTTCAAAAAAAAAAAAAAAAAAACTCCAGCGCTTGGCAGGTGCTGACGCGTAGCTGCCTTTTAGTCCCGGTCGGTGTTACCAACCGGGACTAAAGGTCCTCCTGCCTGGGCGCCCCACAGCGGCCACGTGAAGCTCCTTTAATCCCGGTTCGTAACACAACCGGGACTAAAAGTGGGGGCCTTTAGTCCCGATTGCTTAGTCCCGGTTGCAGAATCGGGACTAAAGGCCCTTAGAAACCGGGATTAATGCCCTGTTTTCTACTAGTGTAAGGTGCTTTCAGGCCGGGAAGTTTTCTGTTCGTAACTTAAGATGCACTAATTCTGAGGAAGTATCGTACAAAAGACTGTTGCTCTACATGATCAATGAATTAAGAGCTAACTGACAAACTTTCACTCTCAAAACGATCCACGCTGATGGCAGTACCTGCTATATTTGTTGACTTCTATACTCGTTCATTGTACTTATCCCTGTTTCATTATTTTCCTAATATTAGAACGCCTGTCGAAATGCCTGAAATTCAGTCATCCGGAAGTATTAACAATTGTGGTCGTAACTACTGGTGCTTGCAATAATAAACAATGGCATAAAATTGGCAAAAGTCTTTGATTGATCAAGTTGCTGTCATCACTCCATTGAACATGAATATCCACCTGCTTATTTATACCCCTCATTGTTCGGGATGCAACTGGAATAAGTCAGCAAATCAAGAAGAAGAAGAAGAAGAAGAAGAAGAAGAAGAAGAAGCACCATGACGATTGGGGGGCTCCGTGGACTGGAGGGGAAACCCCATCGACAGAGAGGTGCATGGAGGAGTCAGAGCAGCATGGTTCATGTATGGTAAGTTCTCATTTTGCAGATACATGCGCAGCGCAGGCATGCAATACCCCAGTTTCCCTTAATTTTCAAGCTTCTGTTCTAAGTTCGAAAGTTTTAAGTAATTTCGCTCTCTGTTTCTCCTTGCAGTCGCGAATGTGGTTATGAACATGGTTATTGTCCCAAACCTGCTGAATCTGGTTACCTATCTCCATGGAACAATGCATATGGGGGTCTCTGGCTCTGCAACTACTGTCACCAATCTTGTTGGTGCTACATGCGGGTTTGCATTAATAGGAGCTTTCCTCTCAGACTCTTACATCATGCGCTCAAGAACTATACTCATCTTTGGTCCATTGATGTTTCTGGTAATATGCCTGCTTGTCTGTCAACTGTCTATAGGATTCCTATTATTATGCAAGGAAACTATTCTTTCGTTATTTACATATTGTCATGTCATTTACTAAAATGAGAACCTGCCAACAATAGAGAAAGGATACCTATCTAGAACAGTGATATTTTATCACTAAAAAGGAAAATCAGAAACATTGAATAGCGATATGCTGCTAACTTTAATTTAAGTTGTCATCTCTTAATAGCGATATGCTATTAAGACTTTTCATGTCTAAGTTTGAGTCTGACAACGACATGCTTCTAACTTTGACTTAATTCAGTTCAATATCTGACACTGATAGGTACCTACTCTGGCATATCCTTTGACCATAAAATCCACTTACCTTGGAGTTGAACACGTCTGCTGTAAAAAGTCTCGCATTGCATCTCCTTGTAAGACTTGCACTAATTTCATTCATAATATTTGCTTGCAGAAAATTGTAACTAGTTTTGGAAGTATATGATGCTACACAATTTACTTTTCAGCCTGTGCAATCTCTTAAAAATAATATCCCTGATTGCAGAATGCATGAAGTTTAAATTGTAAAGCACATTACTTCTCCTCAGTTAACTGTCCATTGGCTGACTTTCATGTGCGCAGGGCTATGGGTTGCTCGCCTTACAAGCATACTTACCCTCGCTCCATCCTGCGCCTTGCAACATTGAAGCAGACCTAAGCAGCTGCAAAGAGGTCTATGGCCGGAACGCCACCTTGTTGTACGCAGCTTTGTACATCAGTGCATTAAGCGATGGCTGTATACGTACGTGCATGCCATCCCTCGGAGCAGACCAGTTTGACCGTAAAGATCCTTCCGAGTCCCGCCAGCAGTCCAGCTTCTTCAACTGGTACACCTTCGGGATCTCCCTTGGAGGCTTCATCGGGTTGATCCTCATAGTGTGGCTCGAGAACTACAAGGGGTGGGACATCGGACTTGGGGCGTGCGCCATCCTGGTTCTGTTTGGGTTGCTCGTTGTTGCTGCTGGTCTGCCTTTCTACCGCAACCAAGTGCCGGAAGGAAGCCCTCTTACTCGGATACTGCAGGTTTTGCTCTCTCTTGGCTTAAAATTTGGTACTCCAATGCCTTCAGGAAGTACCTTCAGAATAACAAGAAATGCCTTCAGAATATCACTTAACTACAATGTTTCCCTCGCAGGTTCTTGTGGTTGCATGCCGGAACAGGAATCTTGAACTTCCTGAGAAGCTGGAAGAAGCAGAGGAAAGCCGCACTGGGACTGGGACAGGGCTTGCTGAAGTACTCCCTCGAAGAAAAAGTCTGAAGTAAGATTCGGTGAAATGATAGTACAGTACCATTTTCTGAGCATGCTACTTCTCATAGTGTTAGTTGTATTCCCTATTACAAAGTACAAACTCTTTCATTCATCTCGACAGGTTCCTCGACAAAGCTTGCATCCACCACGGCAAAGACGGGGATTGGTCAGTTTGCAGTGCGACGAAGGTGGAGGAGACGAAGATCGTGCTCCGCGTGCTCCCTCTCTTCTTCAGCTCCATGATCGCGTACGTATCCAACACGCTCGTCTTCACATTCACGGTGCAGCAAGGTGGCATGACCAACACAAGTCTGGGCAAGATCCACGTCTCCCCCGCGACGCTCTTCATCATCCCCACAACATTCCAGCTGATAATGCTTGCCGTCTATGACCAGTTCATCGTGCCGCTCCTGCGAAAGCGCACTGGCTACGTCGGCGGCATCACCCATCTGCAGCGCATCGCCATAGGCTTCGCCTCCATGATACTCGCCGCGGTCATCGCAGCGGTCGTCGAGAGAAAAAGGAAGGAAGCGGTAGTGCAGATGTCCCTGTTCTGGCTCGCGCCTCAGTTCTTCCTGCTTGGGGTGGCAGACGTCACATCGTTCACCGGACTCCTGGAGTTCTTCAACAGCGAGGCGCCACGGGGCATGAAGTCGATTGCCACGGCGTTGTTCTGGTGCGAGCTCGGGCTCGCGTCGTTGATGGCCACATTCCTGGTGGAAATCGTGAACAGGGCCACGAGGCACGGGCAGCAGGGAGGCTGGCTCGAGGGCAAGAGCTTGAACAACAGCCGTCTTGACCTGTTCTACTGGGTCGTGGCTGTTGTCGGGCTGCTTGGCTTCTTGAACTACCTTTATTGGGCGAAGAAGTATGTATACCAGCACAATCCACGCATCACTGAGCCATCGGTTGATGAGGATTCACCTTGAAATTTCGGATTCACCATGCAATTGATTACGGATGACTTTTTCGATGCACCTCCTTTACAAAGTTTATTAAGACTAGCAAAAGAGCCCGTGCGTTGCAACGGGAGAGAAAACATAACACACGCTCTTAACCCAACAACCATCACTCAAGACCACAACAGGTCCATCTCCTTAATTTTAGCGAGGCATCATATTTGTGTTGCCGCTTATCCTCCTTCTCACCCTCGCCGCCGGTACGAAAGAAAAACGGATCGTGCGCTATAAATTATAAGTTTGCTTTCAAAACAATATTTAAAAAATATTTAACAGGTAAAATTAACATCATATTCAGATTTCACACATTTTTCTAATCAAATTTCATATATAACATGTTAAAATCGGAGTTACGGTTTAAAAGATACGGATAATTTAGAAAATTATTTGTTTGACTTAAATATCTTTCAAAATAATATTTAAAAATACTTAACAGGTAAAAATAATCTCATATTCATATTCTACATATTTTTCTAATCAAATTTCATATATAACATGTTCAAATCGGAGTTACGGTTTAAAAGATATGGATGATTTAGAAAAACATTTGTTTGACTTAAATATGATCCGCGGATGAATTACGTAAAAGATCAGGGGGGTTTTCGAAAAATATAAAATAACGGTTCGGGTGTGACTTAAATCCGGACTGCGGGTTGATTTCAAGAAAACACAGGGGCTTTTGTGTAAAATACGAAAAAACGATTCGTTTTTACTTAAAACAGGACTGCGGGTTGAATTCTCTGAAATAGAGGGACTTTTCTGAAAAATGCCATGACGGACGACCAGAAACCCAATTTGCTTTATTATTAGGTAAAGATTTTCAATGCAAATCGACCGTCGAGATTGGAACTTACCTTTGATGAAAGAGGACACTATGGTCGTAATGGCTAAGAGCATCTCCAGCAGACCCCCTTCTCTGTAATTTCAAAACGAATTCTCTATCCCAGAAAAACTATTTTTTAGGGATTAAATTTTTCTTCATCTAGCAAATCCTCTAAAACTTAACCCCCCAAAAAATTATTTGCCCATTCATCCAACCGTTTTCAAACTTATCACGACATATAAAACCAAAACTTGAGAATTCAAGACCACACAATTCAAATACACATCAAATTTAATGCTTTCAAACTTAACCATTCAAATTCAAATAAAACATACGATCCAAAGGAATTAAGAATCCAAAAAAACATGATAAAGGCACAAGAATCAAGTGATATGAAGTCGCCAATGGTGCTCACTAAGATTTTCTTGAAGCTGGTTGTGAGCTTCTCGGTTCTCGATCATTTAGTGTGCTTGGAGGAATGCTTCGATCATGTTTGGGTGATGTTCTAGCTCCACCTGGAGACCATTGTAGAGATACCCAAGTCCTCGGGGTCCTCTCTCTCATCCACGATTATCATGTTGTCCAAGATAACACTTGATGTAATGATCTGCCATAGAGTCTTAGGCTTCCAATACTTAGCAGGGCCAGGATAATCGCAAATCATTTTTGAAGCACACCAAAAGCTATTTCAGCATCCTTTATAGAAGATTCTTGACACGTTGCAAAGTGAAATCTCTTGTTGCCTTTAGGACAGCGGATTGTCTTCACAAATGTGGCCTATGGAGGATAGATGCCATCGGCAAGGTCGTATCCCATGTTGTATTCATGGCTATTGATAACATAGTTGCAGGGTGGCTTATCATTGGCAACAAGCCTTGCAAAAAGAGGAGATCGCAGGAGGACACTAAAATCATTGTGAGAGTAAGGTATCCCTAAGTATACGTGTCAAATCCATAGATCATTGTGATGCAACTGCCTCAAGAATGATGGTTGGATTTTGGCAATCCCTCTGTGCTAACCTTGCCATGACAAAAGACAACTCTTCCATGTCCAATGCAAACAGTCAATGGATCCAAGCATCCCTGGCCAACCTCTCTCTTTACTTTTTGCCATGAGCCTCTCGGTATCTTCATCAGTGGGAGCCCTCAAGAACCCTGGTCCATATATCTCAAACGCAGGATCACATCTTCGTAGAATAATCTCACAAACTTGGGGATGAGATCTTTCCAGAACATAGTCATTGATGGCATCGGTGGGGCATCCATAAGCAAGACTCGGACCTGTTGTAACCTTCAACAATCATCTTGCACTTGATGTTTCCAATGCATTCCTTCTGAGTTCAAACCATGGATTATGTTGCTTCACAGCTTTTGCAATGATGTTGAAGAGATCCCGGTGCATCTAGAATCGGCGTTGCAAATACTGAGGGTATATACTGCATTCGACGCAAAGTAATCCCTCACTATACAATCATGACCCTTGATCCTATCTCAAAAAAACATCCTTCGACCAATGTGAGAACCCACTATAAGAAAATCTGCCTCTAGAGACGTCATATTCCATAGCTAGTGACGTGTTATTTCATCCCTAGGCAACCATAGAGTCGACTTAGTAAAGCGTCTTTGGAGCGTCTCCCCACGGACCGTCTCAAAATATGTAGACACGCTGGCTAAGCGTGTGTACCCGTCTCGGTCTCCTAAAATCCTGCTCCATAGCGACTGCGACATACGTCAACTCAAAGTCATCTTCCTCTTATTTCTCCTCCGACGATGAATTGTCAAAGATCATCTCCCACAACTTCGTCATCTACACATTGGAGAGTTTCATGATCCATAAGAGACATGTCTTCGCTGAAAAACATGAAAAATTGGGGAAAATATAGAGGCAATTTGGTGAACACTTTATGGGCGGACGGGGTAGGAGAGACTGCGGCCAATAACGCAGCTCCGACTAGGGCCGTACGGTGGCAGAGGACACCGGTGCCGCTACCTAGGAAGGTTGCAGAGGCAATTACAAGGTGTGGAGGCGACGAACGAGGCCGAGATGTTGGGGCAACAAGGGGGGCAGCGGCGATGGTCTACTTTGATGGTTTTGGCGCCATCCGTCAGCTAGGGCTTGAGGCTTTGAGCTTGAGCATGCAATGCCATCTCCAAGGTTTGCCGGTCTGACGAAAACGTACCTTAGCCGCGACAGGGCAGAGCTATGCGACAACGGCCTTGCCAGCAGCGAAAATGTTGATTCCGATGCCGGCGAGTGAGGAGAAGGTGTGGAAGAGGGCGGTGGGCTATGGTCTAGCGGAATGGAACGGTTCCACCGTTGGCGGGGGGGGGGGGTCCAAGGCATTGACGAAGGCGGCGATGATGAGGGGCGGGGCAAGGTGGGTCAGCCACGAGAGGAAGGTCGGGTCGTCGCCTAAATATCCCATGAAGTGGTGTTTCCATAGCAAAAGTAGGCTGGAGAGCTATGTTTTTAGAGAATTATTGGTTTACACTTTTTGGGGAATTATTGGTTTACTAGATCTTCTTGATAGGCCTTAATCCCTCAACTAAGAAATCCCCCCCCCCCCCCAATATAACTTTTGGGGTTCTGCTAGAGATTCTCTGAGTATGCACGAATTGCCTAGAAGATGTATCTTATTAGCTCAATCCTTTACTAATGTTTCTCTCTTTTGTTGCTCGTGACTATTTCCTTAAACTCCAACAAATCATTTTCATGGTTCCGACTATTTGAAGCAATAGATGGTAATGCTTTAACCATTCACTAGGAAAGATGTACTAGCGGAAATGTTCATAATTTTGTAAACCCCTCCCATTGGCAATGTCACCAAGCGCAACACTAAGGCCTCCTTTGGTTCATAGGATAGGAATTTCATAGGTATAGAAAAAACTATAGGAAGTGAGAGATGAAGGTAGGACAGGAATTTCATAGGAATAGGAAGGGCATGGGAAGAGAGATGACGTTTTACCTCAAATCCTAGAGGGAAAGAAATGTCATTCGGTTCATATGATAGGATTTTTTTTCATTGGGTCTAGGTTAATCTTTTTTCCTTTGAAATACAAAGGATTGATTCCTATCATGTACATGAATAGGATTTTATTCCTGCAAACCAAAGGGCTTCGAAGGAAACTTTTCTACAAAAATCCTATTCTCTAGAATTCCTACGATATTCATGTAAACCAAAGGAGGCCAAAGATGTGAAATGAACACTTTGCATCTCTCTCTCTCTCTCTCTCTCTCTCTCTCTCTCTCTCTCTCTCTCTCTCTCCCTCTCTCCCCTCAATTCCTTGCAACTTTTTTCAAAATGCGGCCAGGCAATGGTGGCTCATCGTCATAGGCTTCCACATATGTCATGTCGCACTACTGTAAAACAATGATACATCACTTACTTTATGCAACCTTTCTAACCTTCATCGTGATGTTTTTTTCCTTAACCATGGTTCCTCAACTCATTCCGTTCGAGTGTGTCTTTTGCCGGGTCCTCCCTAAGTAGTGTTTCTTGAACTTCTTCAAGCTGTTGTGATCTCCCTTAGCCTTCCAGGTAAGAAACTATTTCCCTAGAAAACATTGTTTGGGTGAGAAACATGTGTCTTCTTCTTCAAGCTCATCACCATTGTCAAACAATAATACTCTCAAATTTCTCTTGGATGTCGCACAAAAATAAATCTATAAGAATTGAGTGTGAGCTCGTCCAACATAAGAAGTCACTTAACATAAGCTTCACAACCTCAAATTTTTAAGAAACAGAAATAGTTACTTTTCTCGTTCCATATCTTGTATGGTGCCCTATCTAGAGATTTAGATGATACCTTCCATAGTGTGAAAGCTAGCTAATACTTTTGCTTTATTGAGAGCATGAACCAAAATGATAATTCATGGATAAAACCATCTGCAACAAGGATCAATTGTGTCAACCTGACACACCATTTCTTTGAGGCATTCTCAGAAGCGTGAGCTGCAAAATTATTCTGTAACTTTTAGATATCACTAAACTCCTGACTCAAATACATGGCTCCACGTTCAGATTGTAGCAACCTAATTTTCTTAACATGTTGAGTATATACTTTATTATAGAATTCTTTAAACTTTTCAAACATATGGCATGTCATATGTTGTCTGAATGACCAAGGGGGTCTCGAGGTGGAATATCTTAAGATTAAGAATAAGTGCTTGTTGAACAAATGGCTTTACAAGTTACTCACTTAGGATGATGTATGGCAAGAATTTCTCAGAAAGAATACCTACATCCTAAAACCCTCTCTGAGGTTCACGCAATGCCACGTGATTCACATTTTTGGAAAGGTCTCAGGGGGTTAAAAATGAAAAAAAAATATCTTGCCGACGAACCTTTGTGATAGGCGATGGCTTATCCACTAGGTTTCGGGAAGACCCATGGCTGGGGATATGCCACCAGCTATGCAATGACCATGGCTTTATCATATTGCCCAACGGAAAGACGTGTTTGTTGCCTAAGTAACACTACTAGAAATCTACATTTTACCTAGGGCCATGGAGTTGAATATTTCTTTTCGGCGGCCTATAATTGCTGAGAAATGGACTCAATTGGTATAGCTTGTTACAAGGTTGATGAGGGTTAACCCAACAATGAATCAGACACATTCCATTGAAAATTCACTCCTTTGGGTCATTGGGTGTCTTCACAGTCAAATCTATGTAGATGGATCTCATCAATAACAGTCAACCTTTCCATCACAAATACATTAGGAAGCTAAAAGTCCCGGTAAAAAAAAATTTGATGTTGTACCTGGACAGACAAGTGATCCTATCCAAAGATAACCTGGAATTTTTTTTGGTAAGGGTGCACAAAGTGTTGCTTTCGTGGTAACGAGGAGTCGATTTAGCATATATTTCTTCAATATCCACTTGCCAAACTATTATGGCATTATGTCCATATAACATTTAATATATTTCTTCAATATCCACTTGCCAAACTATTATGGCATTATGCCCATATAACATTTAATTTATCTCCACCCACGAGTAGTACGAATATGTTTGGAAACTGGTTAGTAGGGGTTCACGCAAAGTAGACACTAGTGCAGAAAATCCTAGCTATGGTGTGGCAAAAACGGCCTTGCTGGCATGGACACCAACGTCACCAACATGACGCAATTGTTAAAAAATAGCGGTGGAGTTGGTGCCCACGTCAGCAGTATTCTACGTGTTGATGGTGTGCCATGTGGCCAACGCCACCACTATAATCTCTCACCTAGCGACGTGTAATGTACTTTGCACGACACGAACGTTTTGTGCAGCCAAAAAAAAATTCCCATATAACATTTAGCATTTCACATTGAAGCGGCACATATAAAACATTACACAGTAGAACAATACCAATTAATAAACGACAATCTCAGAAACACTAGCTAATAAACGACAATCTCACAAACACTGGCTAACTAATAGTTAATAAGTAGTTTAACACTGATGGCCCAGCCACACACATCCTTTTAAAGGAGGTCGATGATGATTGTCATCCTCAAGTCATCACGCCGGGTGTTCCTGATAGTGACTAAGACCGCCTGTCCAATCCGGAGATTCTTGCCAGCAAGGAAGTTGTTTCACCATACCGTGCTTGAGACAGTGCGACCATCCGTGTCCACCGCATACGCACCAAGCTTTTAAATCTAGGCCAATATGACCGATGTGTAGGCCTATATATCAGTTTCGGGGCTCTACCGATATAAACATGACATATCAATTTGTAAATATCATTTTTACACATATCATCCGATATGGACCGAAATATCGACCGATATGGTTGATATCTGACCTGATATGTCCACTGATATAGACCGGTATGTCGATGAACCCAATTATTTATCAGAAAGCGATGAAAAAAAGATTATATATTTACAACTTCATCGTATTATCAAAGTCATGCCTAATGTTTCGTAGAACATATATATAACGTATCGTTATTCTTAGAGTGAGGAATTTGTTAATCTGTCTTAAATAGTTTATTAGTTAACAAGTTCATAAACTAGAAATTTAAATTTGCTAATACGAGAGCGTTGACACCATACATTTTGTTTTTACTAAAAAGACATTTTTTACCAAGAATATAGGAAAAATATGGATATATTTCCTCCGATATATCTACATAGTGTCTAATATATCACCCGATATCCGACATTGATATGTTTCAGCCAAACCGATACGAACCCAATATATGATATTTTGAACCTTGGTACGCACAGGTGGTGACGGAGCCCCTTGTGGTAAGGCGTAGTCCAGCAATGCCTGCTTCATCCGGCTCGATGCCACAGCTCACAGATAGCCTCCTAGGCAATTTCTGAACAAAAAACATATATGATAAATGAGCATGTCATGTGCAATTATCAAAAAAATATACACTTCAGTTCACATATATCATCGGATTCAACACTAAGCATATCATCGGATTCTACACTAAGCATATCATCGGATTCTACACTAATATAAACATGTCAACAAATTACTACACTAAGCATATCATCAAATTACTACACTAATCATATCATCAGATACTACACTAATATAAGCATGTCATCAAATTCTACACTAGGCATATTATCAAATTCTACACTAAGCATATCATAAAAATTACTACACTAAGTATCATCGAATTACTACAATAAGTAACATACCATGACATGGCGGATAACATTCTTCCTTGTTAGACGGATCACGAATGGCATCCCGACGTAAGCATTACATGGCGAAAGTATGTACCAGAGGTTACCCAATTCCTCCTCGCTCAGCCTCATTCTTTGGGCATAGAGGGCTTCATCAAGTGGGTCCTCATCATCTTCCTCCGTGTTGACATAGATAACAGCCAGCATGGGTCTTCGTCATCTGAAGGAGAAACTAATCAATTCACCCCTAGTGAGACGCATGTGGGCGATGAAACGATCCCATCCATCTCCTCCCATCTGGGACATCTTTCGTCCCTTCTTGACCTCCATAGTGTAGGGCCCCCTAGGAGCGTCGAAGATCACAATGTCTCCGGTCAACTCATTAAATTCCAACCTCACATTGCATGGGACGATCTGTGTAAGAAAAAGCAAAAGACACACACACAATGCATTAATGGAAATAGCAAAAAAAATTGTTAAAAGGTTCATATAATTTGTTACCGCTGCAGGAACAAAACTTGGCTGGAAATAGATGTTGAACAACGTGCCAGTTGCAAGGCTCCTGGTGCACCTTGACTTGCACAGTCGACATGGTGGTGGTTGTTTCGTCATTCTACACAAAACATATTGAACACTAAGTATAATCGGATTCTAGACTAGCTAGTAAATCAACACAAAAGAGTAGAATCCGATCTTACACTAAAACATATTGAGCACTAAAAAATTCTACCCTAAGTACAAATACGGTTTCTACTAAATCAATTTTTACTAAGTATAATTGGATACTACACTACTAAATCTAATTCTACACTACTAATTTTATACAAAAATAAACCAAGTCAACGGATTCCATGGCGTCCGCGGACGAGAGAGACGCTAGGGGGGGGGCAAGATCGATGCACGAGGGAAGGGGAGATCTCACCTGCTGACCCGGAGGTGGCGGCAGCCGCGCTGGTCCGGCGGCAACGAGCGGCGTGGTCGGGAGGTGGCCAGTGCTACCTGTAGACTGCGTTGGTATTTCCCCGAAGAGGAGAGAATGATGCAGTATAGTAGAGATAAGTATTTCCCTCAGTTAACAACTAAGGTTATCAATCCAGTAGGAGAACCAGTCAAAATCCTTTAGCAGCACCTACACACACAAAATCAAACACTTGCACCCAACGCAAATAAGAGGGTTGTCAATCCTCTTAGCGATTATTTGCAAGGATTAATTTTGATAGTGATAGATAGAAATATAAATTGCAAAATAAAATAAAAGTAAATAAATTGCAGCAAGGTATTTTTGGGTTTTAATATATGATAAAGATAGACCCGGGGGCCATAGTTTTCACTAGAGGCTTCTCTCTCGAGCGCAGAACATACGGTGGGTAAACAAATTACTGTTGGGCAATTGATAGAAAAGCAAATAATTATGACGGATTCATGGCAATGATCATGTATATAGGCATCACGTCCGAGACAAGTAGACCGACTCCTGCCTACATCTACTACTATTACTCCACCCATCGACCGCTATCCAGCATGCATCTAGTGTATTAAGTATAAAACAGAGTAACGCCTTAAGCAAGATGACATGATGTAGACAAAGTAAACTCAAGCAATATGATTAAACCCCATCTTTTTATCCTTAATGGCAACAATACAAATATGTGTCATGTCCCTTTCTGTTACTGGGATTGAGCACCGCAAGATTGAACCCATCACAAAGCACATCTCCCATTGCAAGATAAATCAATCTAGTAGGCCAAACCAAATCGATAGATCGGAGAGAAATACAAAGCTATAACAATCATGCATAAAAGAGTTTAGAGAAGACTCAAATATTTCTCATGAATAATCTGATCATAAACTCATAATTCATCGGATCCCAACAAACACACCGCAAACGAAGATTACATCGGATAGAACTCCAAGAACATCGAGGAGAACATGGTATTGAAGATCAAAGAGAGAGAAGAAGCCATCTAGCTACTAGCTATGGACCCGTAGGTCTGTGGTAAACTACTCACACATCATCGGAAGGGCAGCAAGGTTGATGTAGAAGCCCTCCGTGATCGATTCCCCCTTCGGCAGAGTGCCGGAAAAGGCCTCCAGATGGGATCGCGGAAGAACAGAGGCTTGCGGCGGCGTAAAGGTTATTTGGGTGGCTCTCTGTTGGTTTCCGAATAATTGAGAATTTATAGAAGTGGAATTAGGTCAAACGGAGCCACGAGGGGCCCACAAGGCATCAGGGCGCCCCCCTGGGGTCGCGCCCTGTTGCCTTGTGGAGGCCTCGTGAACCTTCTGGCCTCCTCTCCAAGTCTCCATGGTCTCTTTTGTCCAGAAAAAAATCTGCAAAAAGTTTCGTGGCATTTGGACTTCGTTTGGTACTGATTTCCTGAAAAACCAAAAACAAGCAGAAAACAGCAACTGGCATTGGGTACTAGGTTAATAGGTTAGTCCCAAAAAATGATATATAAATGCATATAATTGCATATAAAAACATCCAAGATTGGTACTATAATAGCATGGAACAATCAAAAATTATATATACGCTGGAGACGTATCAGCAGCGCTGGTCGAGAGGGGGCAAAGTGAAAAAGATGGGGTGAATCGGAATGACTTAGGTTTTTTTTACTAGGGAGCGGTAGTTAGAAGATGGACTAGTGCCGACGTCGGCCTAATGGGCCATGCCATAACAAATTGTTAGCAAACCGAAAATAAAACTCAGCTAATAGCTATGGCGTGACAAAAAAATACTATGACAACAATAAGGTCATATAAATGGCGTATCAAATATGCCGACGCCAGCACTATTTGAAAAAGAATAGTGCTGGCGTTGATGGGAAATGGCGCGCCACCAACAAAAATTGTGACTGGTCATTTCTCCACTGGTGAGAAGTCTCAAATTTGTGTGGGAGTTTGTGCTTTACTTTGGCTATTTAAAACTCTCATAATGATTGTATTTTTAGGTTTAGGGAAGTTCCAGTTTTCTTGTAGGTCAAATTTAGGGCTATCAACTGGATTCATATATGGTCCTTACTTTGCAAGGAGGATGAGCAGGCACCCACGGTTTTTGGGTACAAACAATGAAAGGTGGTCTCTGGAGATTTATTCACTCGATTTGGTTAGCGGCCCACTAGTACGATTTGTGATGCATAAGGCTCATGTTCCTCCTTATAGTTTTTGCCATTTGTGGCTATTAACTTGTTGAACTATTTTAAACTTGGATGGCATGAATTTTGCAGTCATTAATAAAAGGTCGTGTGCATCCCTCGGTGAAGAGGCCAAGGGCAGTCCCTTCTTTTTGAAAAAAAAGGTAGGCATATCCATATCTATTAAGTTCACCTATAAACATTATGAAAATTGAAAACTTCCTCAACTGGTTGTGCTCACTAGACCACATACATCACCTACAAGTTCCAATATCTCGATTGCAGCGAAAAGTGTCTTCTTCATCTTTCCAAGTAAGCAAGCTTCACACATCTCAAGTGGTTGAAAATTAAATGACTCTAGAAGACCATCATCATGTAGTTTCTTCATTTTTTATGGAACCTCGTCAGAGGGCCAGGAGCTCAGGCATTGCATTATAGAGGAAGAGAGTTGATCCAGCTTATAAGCAAAACCGGATCAAGAACCTAACAGATTGACCTAGTTTATGAGGAAAACAAGACCAAAAACCGCACAAGCAACGAAGCCTCGCCGACCACACGACTCAAGGCTATAATCGCAACAAAAATACACGCCCGACTCCGGAGCCGCCGCTCAGACGTCCCCCGCCTGCACGTGAGCCGCAGCGCCACACGGCTTAGGCGCCTTGTAGCCCTCGCTACATGAGAAAACCACCTGTAGACCACGAACTCTGCGCCAAACATTCATGGCTGCCACCCCGACTTCCTGCCAGACCAACCCCACAGATCACGTATACCGAGCCAGCGAACTCGCTACCTCCTCAGCACCAGGTCGCCGCCCATGCCAAGCAAAGTAGCAGACCTACCCCATAGGAGCGTCGTTGCATGGCCATCCGAGGCCGCCGCCTCAGCGTACATCCACCGACCAGAGCTGCCGCTCCGGCATCCCACGAGAAACACAAAAGCCACAAGGGCCAATCAGACCTCGTCTCCAAAAATGGTGGCTCCAAGAAAGATAAACGACATCAAGAAAATGTCGCCACCATCCAATCCAGCAAACTAAATCTGGGTTTTCACCCGAAAGATGAGGTCCCATTGGTTGGAGATGGGTCGGGGCTCCTCGACGATGCCTGATGACTGATATTTTTACACTTATTTCACCTTTGTTTAAACCGAGATATTTCATTTATAAAGAGATATTCGCTCCGATATTTCTACTAATGGCTAATGAATGCAAAGGATTCCACAAATCCTCTCTTTGATGTATTTCCATAGGAAATGGGCTAAAAAGGGAAGAAATCACGTGTGGGAATGGAATGGAAGGAAAATGGAGGAAGAAGGAATCAACAGGAGGCGTTTCTGAGGCGCCCGTACGACCGCTCAATTGGCGTGGATTTCAAGCCAGATCGTCTACCTGTACAACTTTTATTAAAGGGACCCCGTCGAAAGGTCAACAGAACAACGAGCACAGAAGCCAGAACCTCTTCATCATCATCCTCACCCGCAAACCCAAACCACCGCCTTTCCATCTCCATAGCCATCTCCACCACCATAGTGCTCTTGCATCTAGTTCATACTTGTAATCGTGCATCGCACAAGGCATACATTGTAAGACATATTGCAATCAATCAATCTCAAGATGTGTTCTTCAATGTTTTCTTCTCGCGATCTGATCTCCAGGTGTGAGTAGTTCGGTAAGGTATGGGTTGAGGCATGAGCCTTACAACCAAAGGTATTTGTTGAGGGGGTCAATGGAAGACTTTGACATAACGTCCCGTATGTGTGAAATAAAATTGTTCCATGAAGTTGTCTCTTGTCTTGTTCGCGATCTTCATCCCTGCAAGTACCCAGGATCATGGAGATCGAGCACCGGTGAGGCTAGGAGCAAGGAGACCGTGAAGTATTATACTGAACACCAGTGACAGTAAGGTTTAGTAGGGTAACATGGATCTATCCTTGGGGATAAATGAGGTGTAGTCATTAAACGCCCAAAGCTCTTGTCTGATTTCATTATCTTAATTATCAAGGCAACCCCGCGCGATGGATAGGGCATGCGGTAGGACAACTGATTCTTGATGTAGGACTCGTGCCGGTCAAGATGTTATTTGGACACATCCCCCACTTCGTTCCGTAACAAGCACATCTCGATGGGTGACTTCCAACGCACAAATTAATACCCGATTTGATCCCAGGGCAAATACAAGGTTGTAAGCATTAAGACCTCATACCCGTACCTCTTTTTATTATGTGTTTGAATCACTATTTGCTTGCTGATCCAATCAAAAGCTGGATTTGACACTTTGAAAAAAACTTGCTAGAGACCATCGCTTCAAGGAAATCTTCCTCTCATGGGTTCGATAACCCAGGGTCACCATTGGGGAAATAGGTGTGGGATACTCTTTTCTGTTCCAATATCGGATCAATAAAAGGTGGTATCAATCCCTTTTTCTGGAGCCGTTGCCGGGGAGGAGTTTAGTATTCCTAGTCTTTGTGTTTAGAGTTTTTGTTAAAGTTAATTTTTAGTTTTTGTTTTTACTTTTCTGTTTTTAGTTTAAATTTTATTTTTGTTGCAAGTCTTGTCAGTTGAAAAACCAAAAGATTACTATGGCTCGTAATCTTGGGAGTTTTGCTACTCCCAGCAACAACTTCATGCGTGAACCTATAGCACAACCTAAGGTTGCAGCCGCTGAGTATGAGATTACACCTAACTTAGTTTCCATTGTTCAACAGGACCAATTTGGAGGCTCTGCTTCTGAGGATGCCGGTATGCACTTACACAATTTTACTGAATTGTGCAACATGACACGCATAAAAGATTATGCTCCTGACTCTCTGAAATTGCGTCTATTTCCTTTCTCCTTGAGAGGAAAAGCTAAGGAATGGCTTCTAGCTTTACCTAGAGGCAGTATTACTTCTTGGGATGATTGTTGTAGTAAATTTTTATCCAAGTTTTGTCCACCTGCAAAGATTATGCAATTACGTTCTTAGATTACAGGTTTCAAGCAGGAGGAACGTGAGCCACTAGCGCTTGCGTGGGATAGAATGAAAGAAGCTATAAGAAATTGTTCCAATCATGGAATGGAGGAATGGTTAATCCTTCATATGTTTTATAATGGCTTAAAGCATATGTCAAAAACTGTGCTTGATACAGCTGTAGGAGCAACAATCATGGGAAAGCCCATTGAAGATGTCAAGAAATTACTAGATGATATGCAAGAGAACCATGCCCAATGGCATGTTGAAAGAATCACCACCACGAGGGTGAATGCCATAGAAGAAATGTGGAGTTGACAATCAAACTCGATGAACTCATCTCCGTGATGAAAGGTAAAGAGGAGGTAAACACGAATGCCATCACTAATGAAGAAACTAGTGATGTAAATTTTATGGGATTTCTATTTTCGTGCCCCTCCTTCCTTAGTTGTACTCAGTTTCTCCCCGCCCGTCTAACTTTGCTCACTTTCCCCCTGCTCCCCTCGCCCGCGCCTCACAAGAGGCCAAACAATGCCTTGCCGTCAGGTCAAAGCCTTTGACCGTTACTTCACCCGGTGCTGACGCATGGGACCGGCCTAAAATGCTGACATGTGGGACCGGTTAGTGGACGGCTGGGTCATTGGTAAAAAAGGGGGGGTAAATATTTCTCATTTGGCATCCACCACGGCCCGATCATCCCACATCCTCCTCCCCCTTCCCCTTCCCCTCCCCCCCAATCCCGCGGCCGCCGTCGGCGATGACGAACCCGTTGGAGTTGTTCTACGCCGGTGACGCTGTCTTACTAGAGAAGTGCAAGGAGATCTGCTCTTGGTCTCCAAGCACAAAAGCTCTAGCGGAGCATGCGCTGCAACTGTTGATAGATGCTAGGCCAGATGAGCTCCGGTGGATAATCCCAAATCGAGTCAAAGGGGTGACTTGTATCGGGGTTTTAGTCTGGGCGATGCGTGAGGCAATGGAGCCATTGGATCCTCGTCAGCGAGCTCGCTGGTATTCGTACGGGTCTCGACGCGTCCCGCTGGATCCAGCGGTCAAACAAGAGCTGGCAGCAATTCCGGGGGTGAGATATGTGCAGCCTCGTCCTGGTATGTCTCTGCACATAATTATGCCTGATGATGTTAAGGATTTTATGAGGACCATCGAAAGGCCTGCGCCCGGAGACGAGCAAATGGTAGTTGAGGATGAGGAGGAGGACGAGGATTGGTTGCCAAAGCCTGCTCCGGCCACCGACGAGGAGGAGGACGAGGATGAATATGCAGAGGAGGATAGGTGTTCGTACGTCATAAGACGTGTGAGCGAAGAAGACGACCTTTTAGGGGTTATCATGTACAAAGCAAAGTCGAAGGATGAGTGGTCGCCCATAGTTGTGTAATTGTAGTTGTCATGTATTTCCCTTTGTTTATCGATATGTAATTGGAGTTTTCATGTACTTCATGTAATTGGAGTTGCCATGTATCTATGGAAAAATGGAAAATAAAACCAAATCTTCAATCTTGGTTGAAAGTCATTGATCTTCATATGAAATAGGTTAGTCTGTGAAGGGTTTTTTTAAAGTTTGTGGTATTGTCAGTTTATCATTTTTCCCACAAGCCATTGCACATAAGAGGCCTCCATGCAAAAGGATTTCAATTTTTGAGCCTTTTTTCATTTTCTTTAATTTCTTTCGAGGTGTTGTCAAATATGCATGGATGAGTAATCGTATATAATGGTTGGGTAATTGAGTTTTCTTTGTGGATACTACCTACACTCCTCAAGTGGAAGATGAAAATGATTTCTTAGAATTTATTGGACCAAACTAGAGCACACTTGCAGTTCAAATTTGAATTACTTGATGTAAATCGCCAGAATTCAATAAATCAATGAAATATGGCAATATCACTCTGAAATTCATGAAAAATTGGCAGTTGGCATCCCATGTGGTATACTTTAGGTGAAAATTGTAAGGGCACAATTTACAATATTTTTTATGGCACTTGTTTCACAAAAAAAGTCATGTACGGCACTAGAAAAATGGAAAATTAACTTTTTATTTGTGGTATTGTTAGTTTATCATTTTTTCCACAAGCCATTGCACATAGGAGGCCTCCATGCAAAAGGATTTCAAGTTTTGAGCCTTTTTTAATTTTCTATAATATCTTTCCATCTGTTGTCAAAATTGCATCGATGAGTAATCACATATAATGGTTGGGTAATTGAGTTTTCTCTGTGGATACTGCCTACACTCCTCATGTGGAAGGTGAAAATGATTTTTCAGAATTTATTGGACCAAACTAGAGCACACTTGCAGTTCAAATTTGAATTACTTGATGTAAATCACCAGAAATTCACTAAATCAATGAAATATGGCAATATCACTCTGAAATTCATGAAAAATTGGCAGTTGGCATCCCATGTGGTATACTTTAGGTGAAAATTTTAAGGGCACAATTTACAATCTTATTAATGGCACTTGCTTCACAAAAAAAGTCATGCATTGCACTAGAAAAATGGAAAATTATTTTTTTAACCAAATCTTCAATCTTTTTGTGGAATTATTGATCACAATGTTAAAACCCTTGTTATTTCTAGAAATGGTCATGTTATCATGTACTTGCCATGAAGATGCTCGTGGTCATGGTCATCTTGGTTGAAAGTCAGTGTGTGAAGGTTTTTTTTTAAGTTTGTGGTATTGTCAGTTTATCATTTTTCCCACAAGACATTGCACATAAGAGGCCTCCATGCAAAAGGATTTCATATTTTGAGCCTTTTTTCATTTTCTTTAATTTCTTTCGAGGTGTTGTCAAAATTGAATGGATGAGTAATCGTATATAATGGTTGGGTAATTGAGTTTTCTTTGTGGATACTGCCTACACTCCTAATGTGGAAGGTGAAAATGATTTTTCGGAATTTATTGGACCAAACTAGAGCACACTTGCAGTTCAAATTTGAACTACTTGATGTAAATCGCTAGAATTCAATAAATCAATGAAATATGGCAATATCACTCTGAAATTCATGAAAAATTGGCAGTTGGCATCACATGTGGTATACTTTAGGTGAAAATTGTAAGGGCACAATTTACAATATTTTTATGGCACTTGCTTCACAAAAAAGTCATGTGCGGCACTAGAAAAATGGAAAATTAACTTTTAATTTGTGGTATTGTTAGTTTATCATTTTTTCCACAAGCCATTGCACATAGGAGGCCTCCATTCAAAAGGATTTCAATTTTTGAGCCTCTTTTCATTTTCTATAATATCTTTCCGTCTGTTGTCAAAATTACATGGATGAGTAATCATATATAATGGTTGGGTAATTGAGTTTTCTTTGTGGATACTGCCTGCATTCATAATGTGGAAGGTGAAAATGATTTTTCAGAATTTATTGGACCAAACTAGAGCACGCTTGCAGTTCAAATTAGAATTACTTGATGTAAATCACCATAAATTCAATAAATCAATGAAATATGGCAATATCACTCTGAAATTCATGAAAAATTGGCAGTTGGCGTCCCATGTGGTATACTTTAGGTGAAAATTGTAAGGGCACAATTTACAATATTTTTGTGGCACTTGCTTCACACAAAAAAGTCATGTACGGCACTAGAAAAAGGAAAATTAACTTTTTATTTGTGGCATTGTTAGTTTATCATTTTTTCCCACAAGCCATTGCACATAGGAGGCCTCCATGTGAAAGGATTTCAATTTTTGAGCCTCTTTTTCATTTTCTATAATTTTTTTCTGTGTGTTGAAAAAATTGCATGTAAAATCATACAAATTCACTTTTTGATTTTCGTGCGGCATCGGGTTTCAAATGAGATTCATACAAATCATGAGTCATTCAAAGTGCATCCAAACAACTCGAAATACAATCCAATCTTAGCATATGAATTCATACATACTTTATTTAAATAAAACGACAAATCCTAAACTAAATCTTCTAGTTCAACTTGCGAATGGCACGCGGCAATCACGTCGTCGAAGCTAAGGCCATCCTAGAAGGCACGTCGCCCAACGATGTTTAAGTGCGGCATCGGGTTGGGGCCGTCGAAGCGCTGGATCCGAGCGACGCGGTCCTGCTTGAGGATCTGCGGCCATGTTGGGCTATTAGGATCGAAGCCTGGATGCGCCCTCTCCTCCGGCATCAGACCTGCATGAAACCTATGGACGGCGCGCGCAAAGGGGACCGTACTGACGGTAGGGACAAGTGCCACCAGCAGTACCCCCGCACTCAGAACCCATCCCGCCGGCAGACGCGTGTCCGGTGGCGCTGGCACGTCACAGATGGCGAGAAGCTTGGCTTCACGGAGAGTGATACTGCGCGGCCACGCCATGGATGCAGAAGGGGAGGAGGGGGAGCAGGGCTAGGGTTTGTGTTGCAGTGGCGCCGGCGGCGGATAAGGTTGTGGAGGCGAGCAAGGAAATGGGATGGGGGGCTGCATATATGGCATGGGGAAGGGGTGGGTTTGCAGCGTTAAGCCGCCATCAATGGGCGCGGCGGCGCGACTCCCCGTGTCTGAAACCCGAGCAGTGGCCTATTTGGAATCAGCAGGCGACGCTGATTCAGTTTTGCATGCTCGTGGGTCCCACTCGTCAGCCGCAGACTGTGTAGGATCAACCGGCAAGCGAAATCAGTAATGCATGCGGCCAAATGTGGATCCCACACGACTGTATGCACTGGCGACATGAATGCATGTGGCCTTACATGGCGGTCCCACGCGTCAGCACCAGCGATGCGAATGCATGCGGCCTTACATGGATGTCCCAAGCATCAACACCGGCGATGTGAATGCATGCAGCCTTACATGGCGGTCCCACGCGTCAGCATCGACGATGCGAATGCATGCATCCTTACATGTCGGTCCCACGCGTCAGCACCGGCGATGCGACGGTCAAAGGCTTTGGCCCGACGGCAAGGCACCGTTTGGCCTCTTGTGAGGCGCGGGCGAGTGGAGGAGGGGGAAAGTGAGCACAGTAAGATGGGCGGAGGGGGGACTAAGTAGAACTAAGGAAGGAGGGGCACGAAAATAGAAATCCCAAATTTTATTGCTCGTAATAGCTACAATCCTAATTGGAAAAATAATGGCTATGCTCCTAGACTTGCTTATCCTAGTAATGGAGGAGCATCCAACAATTAATGGAGCTAGTGGTAGCAATAGAAATACTCTTGAAGAAACTCTTAAAAGTTTTATTGCTAGCCAGATTGAGCAGAATGAAAACTTCAAGAATATCTTGAAGAATCATGATAACTTACTTGGTCAATTGACCAGTAAGGTTTTTGGACTAACAAATGATGTGCAGATACTTGAAGGAAGATCCAAGAATATGGAACCACAAGTGGCTAAAATAGCAGAGAGCCAAACTTTAATTTTGGCTAAGTTTGCAGGTAAACCAGAGCCTAACCCGGTTGAAGAAGTTAAAATGGTAAGAAGCAATGAAGAGAAGGCCGAAGTGCTTGATACAAGCCATGTGCCAAAGTACAATTATACCATTGCAGATTTTGTGAAGATGATATCCATGAAGTATCCACTACCGGAGGTAACTAATAACGAAGCATATAATGTCTTTGTTGAACAAGTTGCAGCAAAGGTACGTGAACTTGATGATGAAAGGAAAAAGCTCTACAGTAATTTACTAGCTAAGAAAGAGGATGCTTTTGAACCTACAATAGAGATTGAGATAGGATTGAATAAATTCAGTGCCTTATGTGATCTAGGGGCAAGTGTTTCCACTATCCCCAAATCTGTTTATGATAGTCTCAATCTTGGTCCTTATGCTAATACTCAGATTATTTTGAATATGGCTAACTCTACTTTTACTCAAGCAGTAGGCATTAAGCATGGAGTTATAGTTCAAATTAATGATTGCCCTGTCATGATTGATCTTGTGATAGTAGATATGCCCAAGGATCCAATTGCTCCTATAATTCTCGGTAAACCTTTTCTAAGGACTATCAAAGCTATTATAAATGTGTTTGAAGGGAATGTACGATTTGATTTACCCGCTCAAGATCCATTTGTGAGACATTTCCCCAGGAAAAAGAAAATAAAGACCTACGCAGGAGAAGGCATCATCGTGAATGCCAGAAGCTACGGTCTCGGTGTGTTTGCACCACCTTGATCACCACTACGGTCGAGCTAACTGACCAAAAACAAGCACTTCGTGGGAGGCAACCCACGCGAATAAAGTTGACAAGTAAGTTTTTATTTTTGTTTCAATAAAAGAGTGATTGAAGTTCCTTATGAAGAAGTGAGTTTGGAAGAGTTGTTCTAATGAAGGCTTTGCTATGTGCATGATGAATTATATATTGAATTGATGTTTGGATGCCTGGAAATTTCTATATATTGTTTTGGAACTAACCCCGCAGGAGAGCAGAGAAAAAGAGAAGTTTCAGAAGAAACAGATCAAAAGACGGCCTTTAAAACGACCGCAGTGGTCATATGGGCAGTCGTATGGCCTGCTGGAGGATCCAACGCAAAACAACCAGAGACACCAGAGTGAACGACGGCGTTTCAAACGGGCGCAGCAAGCGCTCATTTCAGCGGTCGTTTCATTTCTTTGCAGAAACAAAGAGGAGACCAGAGCATTTGACAGCGTTCCAAACGGGCGCACGCGCCTGTCCGAGCGGTCGTTTGACACCTTCAACCAGAAGAAGAAAAATAACAGAACAGGAGACGGCGTTTCAACAGACTTTGCCAGTCGTTTCATCTATGCACAGATGCAGGTAAGTCATCAGGAAGAATGACGGCATTCCATATGGGCGCTTGCGCCCGTATGAGCGGTCGTTTCGACTCCTGGCGGCCCCAATATGCCCAAGGAAGAAGGTAAATCTCCCTCATCTCTCTCTTTTCTTCTTCTTCTTCCTCCAAATCTCTCCAAACCCTAGCAAAAGTTTGCCCGATCTCTCTAATCGCTCGATTTTAGTTCAAATCCTTCCGTGTGATCGATCTACGGAATGTTTCTCCTCCGAACCCCAAGTTATTTTTCGCGAATCCATGTTCTACATGCCTAGCATTGCCATGACTAGGAGATGCATATTTTTTTATCCAAATTTGAGTTTGGCTTGGATTCATTGATGGTTTTAGAGGAGTATGATGTTGTGACTACCGTAGGATCAATGTTGTTTAATTGTATTGGACTGAAAAATTGTTTTATAGATGTTTACACGGAGGTCTTCTCGCACACGCGGTGCTTCGAGTTCATCCACCGCACCGCCAAAACAAGTTTTCACTCAGGGGATCGTTTTCACCGACCATGAAGCAAGGAAGAAATTCCAAAAGCTTAGTGCAAGGAGGATCAAAGCAACCAAATGGGCTTGCGTGACCACACTCGCCAAGCTAGGTATTACTAATGATTTCAATTTACTTTATCATAATGCCAGGTTGCATCATTTTGTTTATCAGGGATGTGAGACATATGAACGCATGACGCTTGAGTTTCTTAGCACTCTCTCGCATTATGTTGGTGTGGTGCTAAATGCATATGAGGAGGAGAGGATCACTTTCCGTCTCCTGGACCAAGACTTCAACATCACTCTTGACGAGTGGTGTAACTACTTTGGCTTCCCCAACAACGATGAAGACATCCGCTATGTTTATGAGTTTACTGACCCGCACCCAAGGCAATCCTTTTACCGTATGAGTCGTCATGGCTCGAGGCAAAGAGCCAGTTGCATTGAAAGTCCTGTTATACGTTATTTCTATTATGTTATCACTAACTCGTCGCAGGCATGAGGAGAAGTTTCTAAGGTGAACAATAAGAACATGCTAGTTCTCGGGAAAGCAGCAAATCTTGACGTCAGTTATTCGCCCAACTTAGGGGCTATACTTTTGCTACACCTCGCGCATCAAGCAAATCATGCACAAGGAGATATCGTGTGTGGAGGAGTGATCACCATGTTGGCCAATGCCCTTGGTCTCAACTACCATCACCTTCGCCCCATTGTCAGTAACACCCTTGTCAATATTCATGTTCTCACTAGCGCTGGAATGGTAGTAGTTCATAATGGCCGTCATTGCATCAGAATTCCTGGAGTTGCACACTTGTTGCCAACTCCTATGCCTAACCATTTTTCCATCGAGCATGGACAATTGCATTATGTTGCGCAGGAAGGAGATGCAACTTTTGACCAAGAAGGGCCAGAACCAGAACAAATAGAACACCTCGCCACCAACGAAGAAGAGGAGCAGCCACAACAAGGAGACTACACCACCTATGCGGACCTCGGCAGCCTCCAGGGCTCAATCGATGATATGAGCAACTTCGCCACTTCCCTTGGAGGCACATCCGCCTACATGAACATGAACTTCTCCAACTGGACCCAAGGATGGGCTCCTGACCAACCGCCGCAATGATCCCGCCGGTTTGGGCTTGCAAAAGCCTAAGCTTAGGGGAGGTCATCACCACTTCTACATCAAGATGTGGTGGTATTACTTGAATAAGTTGTAATGAGGTTGTACTTAAGCTCGTGGAGCTTCAAAACACTCGTGTTGGTTTGTTCCAATACTTTGCTTTTTATTTTTCCTTTGCGATTTTTCGGTTGCAAGTTAGTTTTCAAAAACCCAAAAACCCCAAAAAATAGAATAAGCTTCGCTTTTCTCTTGTTCTTTATTTAGCCCTTTGGAGTTCATTTGTATTTTGTTCTCAAAGGAGTTGATCAATGCCGGACAACGAGGAATGCAAGAGTAAGGAAGAGAAGTGTGTGAATTCGCAACCGTGAAGGTATGTCCTACGACCCCCGTCTTTTGCACTTGAAATGCTTAGAGTAGATGTAGAAGTAGTATGTGTGTTATGTGCAGATAGGAGTAAGTCTTGATAATTAAGACAAAGGTTTTGTTCTAGTAGCTGAAATAATTTTGTAGCCTTTGTTCTATTTAATTTAGACAACCAAGACTTGCCGTGGGACTATTTTTTAAATGAATTGATATTAACCAAGATTAACTGTGCACAAGAGAAAGTCTTTCAAGACTTGGGAGTTGAGAAAATTGTAGTAGAAGTGATGTTTGAAATGCTCAACCCCATGTTGTTAATTTTAATAGACTCAATAGCACTTTTGGATTAAATTGTCTAGAGGAACTTAGTTGAAGGATGAATGAGATTATGCCAAAAATCTGTGTTGCATCTCTTACATGGTGCTTCAGCTTCTTGCTGGTGCCATGGCCCCGCTACTCTATGCACGTGTACGTGTGTAAATGTGGCTTCGTCACCTTTCTTGATGTTATGCTGAGGACTCCGCTGGCCAATGAACGATCCACCAAGAGCGATAGCTCGGATTTCGGCTATGAGTTTGTTACCGTACGTAGTGGCAACACTACAAACGCATATTATTCGGCTTTCTCTTGAATGGGTGTGTATGTTGTAAATAAAGGGGACTGATCAAAAGAGCTCGAAAGAGACAAATTGCTAAGGTCCATACTTCCCAAAAAACATTAAGCCACAGCGCAAACATATGCATGATCATTTAGTTGGCATAATCCCTTCACGTGACAATAAAAGTTCCAGCAAACAATGATTGAAATGAAGTGCTTGAGAGCCTTGAGGAGGAAATAATTATGGGTGTGCTTATGAGCACTTGAGCATCATATTTTACTACATGCTTTTCACTCCATAACTCATGTTTTTATGGCTCTATCAAAAGAAAACTCTTCCGTGCATTCCCGACAAGCAAGTGTTGTCTAGAATAAATAGAATAGAGTGTTGCAAAGTTGTTTTATCTAGTAGATCAAGAAATTTGTGTTGATTATCTTTGCTTCACTAACACTTGCACTATAACCATGCCACCGCTACAGCTATGCTAAGTTTTCAGCTCAAGAAACGGAGGGCTATCTAGGCGTACCGATCGTAAGTGAACCAAAACCTTCTCGTTATTTCGGTTTAAACAACTGAGTTCCTTATGATTTGGATTTCTCTTTATGTTGCTCGAGGACGATCAAGTATATGCTTGGGGAAGTTGATGAGTGATATTTTTACACTCGTTTCACCTTTGTTTAAACCGAGATATTTCATATATAAAGAGATATTCGCTCCGATATTGCTACTTGATACGTCCATTTTGCATCATGTTTTCCAACTATTATTTATAGTGTTTTTAATCAATATAACACTTTGTGGAGTAATTCTAATGCTTTTTCTCTCTTAATATGCAAGATTTACATAAGGAGGGAGATTGCCAGCAGCTGGAATCCTGGACCTGAAAAAGCTATGTCAGAGATACCTATTCTGCACATCTCCAAATGAGCTGAAATTTCACGGAGATTTATTTTGGAATAAATGAAAAATACTGGAGAAAAGAAGTACCAGAGGGGGCCACCCAGGTGCCCACGAGGCACCAGGGCGCGCCACCCCCTCCCCCCCGGCGCGCCCTGGTGACTTGTGGGGCCCCTGGCCAGCCTCCGGTGCCCATTTTCTGTTATATAAGCCCATTTGCCCTAGAAAAAATAAGGAGAAGACTTTCGGGATGGAGCGCCGCCGTCTCGAGGCGGAACTTGGGCAGGAGCACTTTTGCTCTCCGACGGAGCGATTCCGCCGGGGATACTTCCCTCCGGGAGGGGGAAATCGAAGCCATCGACATCACCAATGATCCTCTCATCCTGGGAGGGCCAATCTTCATCAACATCTTCACCAGCACCATCTCATCTCAAACCCTAGTTCATCTCTTGTATTCAATATTTGTCTCAAAACCTCAGATTGGTACCTGTGGGTTGCTAGTAGTGTTGATTACATCTCGTAGTTGATGCTAGTTTGTTTATTTGGTGGAAGATTATATGTTCAGATCCATTATGCTATTCAATACCCCTCTAATCTTGGACATGAATATGATGTGTGAGTAGTTACTTTTGTTCTTGAGGACATGGGAGAAGTCTTGTCATAAGTAATCACTAGACCATGACGGCGCGCGTTGCCGCGCCCATCCATTTTGGCAGTAGAGTGGTTGGACTTTTTTATTCATATGAAGGCACAAAACATAAACAAAATAATTGCACCCAAAAGTTTAAGAAAAATTCTAAATTTAAATTATTCAAACAATTGGAGGCAACAATCTCTAAAATGTTTAGGCAAGTACCTACAAAGAAGCCTACTGAGAGGATAGAAACACAAATCCTTGTACGACATAAGATCCAATGGATATTGTTAGTGATTCACATGCATAACTCTCTCCGTTCCTAAATATAAGTCTTTTTAGAAATTCCACTACGGACTACATACGGAGCAAAATGAGTGAGTTTACACTTTAAAGTATGTCTATATACATTTGTATGAAGTCCGTAGTGGAATCTCTAAAAAGACTTATATTTAGAAACGGAGGAATTATGTCGCAAGAAAAAACATAGTAACCAAGAGGCATAATGAAAGTTATGCTGCCAAGAGTACAGAATTTGGAATCTCTCTATGTTGCCCAAGTTCCTGCATTTACGACCTCATCTACATGAATGATATATGAAAATATTTCCTGCTACCACCAACAATGCATCGTAGCAAATAGGAAGAGCATACACATACCAGTTTTGGAGCAAAAAAGTCTGCAAACAGTTATATTTAAAGGACAATCCATTCATGTATCATCCAAGTAGGCGTTACAAAAATAAACATTGTGCTCAAGAGAAAAAATGTAACAAGGGATAAATGAGCTTACATCTAATTGAACCGATTTGCGTTCGAATGAGGAATCATCAAATCTCTTAAATAACTTCGCCCATGCAGAAGATTTGTGTACTTGTGCCTTTGCCTCACACTCTAACGTCTTCAATGTTGCTTGCTTCTTCGCCAACAAAATAATATTTTTCAATAATAGCAACATATCAGCAACTACTTGGCAGTGCTATCACTAAGAAGTGATTACCTACATTGAGTCTACAATTTTAGATACATACGTAAGGAATGTGGAAAAGATTCAATGTGATATTACAGTCCATCTCAGCGCTCCATCTTGTGACACAAACAAGCATCACTCCACAAATTGGAAATAGCAAACTTTGGTATTCCCATCGGGCATTATATCATAACTAAACTGCACCTGCAAAGAAGCAAGCTCTTCTTCTGATTTAGGAATGAGAAGATGCTTATGAAAAGGACAAAAGAAAGATCATCTGTCTTATAGCCGACACAATGAATACATTCAGGCTCAATCACTTATGCATCGAAGTTAAGCTGCATCAAATGGAAAGCAACGTGGAAACATGTTAAGACAAGTAAAATTTTGATGCTAGTAACATTGATGCAAATATTTGTTTCTTGGAGATCGTTTGATTTGCAAAATCTGGAGGTTGGTCTAAAAGAATTGCTAATTAGTAGACATAGCATGCAGTGCAACAAGGGTTATATACAACATGTCGTCCCGACCATCCGGAGTCGAAGGTTCATCAAAAGAATGTACTTCTGTCGATTATAAATTTATTATATATATTAGGAACAAATGGGCATCAAATGCGAAAATGAAATTTACCTTGAATGTCATCTATGTACTCTTCATTTGGAGGCAAGTGTGGTCAGAGCATCACGATGGTTCCAGACTGAACTAATTTTTCCTAGTTTCATACCTAATGTGAGCCAATGATTTTCTTTGGCGTATTATACTGTGTATTTAGGAAAGAAATATTAGGGAAGTTATTGGACTTTGTTCCCTCATTGATAGAGAAGCCTGGTTATGCTTTTTGAGCATTTAACTATTGTTGTAAGTAACCTCTGAAATATGGCAACAAAACAAATCATGGCATGAATGATACACGTACATATGTCAATAATTTCAATTGCAGATTGTCAGAGAAAGAACGCATAATTATATGGACACTAAAGCATGGAGATACATGGTATGGCAGCCCCGTGAAGTACTTAGCAGATCAGCAACCATTGCAATTGACAAACGGAGAACAGTTCAAACAATGTGTGAGGGAAGATCATTCTCACCTTTGGCAATGTTTCGTGCTGCTCATCATGCATGTAGCTTTCCCTCTGTACACAGATTCAATCAATGACGTTTGATAGCTGATCTTATTCAGCTTAATGCCGAACCAGGAAGATCTCATGGGCAATCACAGGTTCAGGACGAATCCCATAAAAGAAGAACCGATGATCAAGCATACCTGCAGGCTGCATCCGTTGGACTTAGAGGAGGGAAGACAACGGGGGACAGGGGAGCCATCGTCGGTGGTGGAAGAGGGATGACTGGGTGGCACCTTGGGTTGCAGCCTTGCAGGTGTTGTGCGGCTCCTCGGCTGTGTATGGCAACACCATGGGGTGGGTCGAAGCTTCAGCAAGCACTACCGGCAGTCGGAAAGCAACCGCGTGAGAGAATTGATAGTCAGGTCGGGTGCCGACCGCCAGGGCGACACCTCGGGCTGCACCGCGCGTTGTACAAGAGCTTTGGGTGACAGAATTGGCGGACGTGATGGAGGAGGCGGCAATAGCCAGGTGAGCTGACGACGGGGCGGCACCTCGGGTTGCAGATGGTGGGGATGCACCGCGTGCTGGACGGGAACTTCGGGTGTCGCCGCCGACAGTGGGAGGTGCAGCGGCACGACATAATCGACATGGGTGACGGGTGACGGCGGCTGGGATTTAGGTTAGGTTTGTGTGTCGTGTGAAGGGTGAGAGCGTATGAATTTTTAGTGGGCTTCATGTGAGAAATAGGGCCCAATTAACCACAGGCCTTCGGTTTTGTAGCGGGAGCAGCTGCCCAGCTGGTCGCGGGAAATGGTGCGCTAGAGTTCAATCAGACGACCAAAAACAATCAACACTGGAGATCCGGCGGTTGTGAAAGCTGATGGCCTGAGATGGCTGGAAAAGTGCTCAGTTATAATGTATTTAAATGTGAATTTGGTATTCGTTCGATATTTTGATGATATGTATGTTGTTGATTCTCTTAGTGGTGTCATGTGAACGTCGACTACATGACACTTCACCATCTTTGGGCCTAAGGGAATGCATTGTGGAGTAGTAATTAGATGATGGGTTGCTAGAGTGACAGAAGCTTAAACCCTAGTTTATGCGCTATTCCGTAAGGGGATGAGTTGGATCCATATGTTTAATGTTATGGTTAGATTTATCTTAATTCTTCTTTCGTAGTTGCGGATGCTTGCGAGAGGGGTTAATCCTAAGTGGGAGGCTTGTTCAAGTAAGAACAGCACCCAAGAACCGGTCCACCTACATATCAAATTATCAAAGTAGCGAACGCAAATCAAACAAACATGATGAAAGTGACTAGATGAAATTCCCATGTGTCCTCGAGAATGCTTTGCCTATTATACGAGTTTGTTCCGGCTTGTCCTTTGCTATAAAAAGGATTGGGCCACCTTGCTGCACTTTATTATACTTGTTACGAATTATCTTGCTATCAAAACTATATGTTACCGCTACTTTCAGTACTTGCAAAGAATACCTTGCTGAAAACCGCTTGTCATTTCCTTCTGCTCCTCGTTGGGTTTGACACTCTTACTTATCAAAAGGACTACGATTGATCCCCTATACTTGTGGGTCATCAAGACTCTTTTCTGGCACCGTTGCCAGGGAGTGAAGCGCCTTTGGTGAGTGGAATTTGGTAAGGAAACATTTATATTATGTGCTGAAATTTATTGTCACTTGTCACTATGGAAAGTAATCCTTTGAGGGGCTTGTTCGGGGTATCTTCACCTCGACCGAAAGCACAAAGAGTTGCTCCTCAACCTACTGCACCTACTGAAAATATTTATTATGAGATTCCTTCGGGTATGATAGAGAAACTGCTAGCTAATCCTTATGCAGGAGATGGAACACTACATCCTGATATGCACCTAATCTATGTGGATGAAGTTTGTGGATTATTTAAGCTTGCAGGTTTACCCGGAGATGAAGTTAAGAAGAAGGTTTTCCCTTTATCTTTGAAGGGAAAGGCATTGACATGGTATTGGCTATGTGATGATATTGGAACATGGGATTGGAAATCGATTGAAATTGGAATTTCATCAAAAGTTTTATCCTATGCATCTGGTTCATCGTGATCGGAATTATATATATAATTTTTGGCCTCGTGAAGGAGAAAGCATCGCTCAAGCTTGGGGAGGCTTAAGTACATGATGTACACATGCCCTAATCATGAGCTCTCAAGAGAAATTATCTTACAGAATTTTTATGCTCGGCTTTCTCATGATGATCAAACCATGCTCGGTTCTTCTTCGACTGGCTCCTTTATGAAGAAAACTATTGAATTCAGATGGGATCTTCTTGAAAGAATTAAACGCAACTCTGAAGATTGGGAACTCGACAAAGGTAATGAGTCAGGTATAACACTTGAGTTCGATTGTGTTAAATCTTTTATGGATACCGATGCTTTTCATAAATTTAGCACTAAATATGGACTTAACTCTGAGATGGTAGCCTCCTTTTGTGAACCATTTGCTACTCATGTTGATCTCCCTAAGGAGAAGTGGTTTAAATATCATCCACCTATTGAATTGAAAGAAGAACATGTTAGCGTTAAAGAAGAAACAATTGTTTACCATGTTGATCCAGTTGTGCCTACCGCTTATATTGAGAAACCACCTTTTCCTGTTAGGATTAAGGAACATGCTAAAGTTTCAACTGTGGTTAACAAAAGTAATATTAGAGCACCTAGACCCTCTGAACAAATTAAAGTTGAACCTAATGTTGCTATGGTTAAAGATCTCTTGGTCGATAATATAGATGGGCATGTTATTTACTTCTGTGATGAAGCTACTAGAATTGCTAAGCCCGATCCTAAAGATAAGAATAAACCTGTCGTTGCCATGCCTGTTGCCTCTGTTAAAATAGGAGATCATTGTTATCATGGCTTATGTGATTTGGGTGCTAGTGTGAGTGTTATTCTGTTTACCTTATATCAAGAAATTATGAATGATATTGCACCGATTGAAATAGAGGACATTGATGTTACTATTAAGCTTGCGAATAGAGATATCATTACGCCGCTTGGGATCATTAGAGATGTTGAAGTCTTGTGTGGAAAAATAAAATACCCTACTGATTTTCTAGTCATCGGTTCTCCACAAGATAATTTTTGTCCCATTATATTTGGTAGACCTTTCTTGAACACTGTTAATGCAAAGATTGATTGCGCTAAAGAAACTGTCAGTGTTAATTTTGGTGATATATCTCATGAGTTTAATTTCTCTAAGTTTCGTAGACAATCTCATGATAAAGAATTGCCTAGTAAAGATGAAATTATTGGTCTTGCTTCTATTGCCGTACCTCCTACTGATCCGTTAGAACAATATTTGCTAGACCATGAAAATGATATGCACATGAATGAAAGAAATGAAATAGATAAGATGTTCTTTGATCAACCACCTATCCTTAAACACAATTTGCCTGATGAAACTCTTGGAGGTCCTCCTCCACCTAAGGGTGACCCTGTATTTGAATTGAAACAATTGCCTGATACATTGAAATATGCTTATCTAGATGAAAAGAAGATATATCCTGTTATTATTAGTGCTAACCTTTCAGAGCATGAAGAAAAGAGATTACTAAAAACTCTGAGGAAACACCGTGCTGCTATTGGATATACTCTTGATGATCTTAAGGGCATTAGCCCCACTCTATGTCAGCACAAAATTAATATGGATCCTGATGCTAAACCAGTTGTCGACCATCAACGACGATTAAATCCTAAGATGAAGGAAGTGGTAAGAACTGAAATATTAAAGCTTCTGGAAGCAGGTATAATCTATCCCATAGCTGATAGTAGATGGGTAAGTCCCGTTCATTGTGTCCCTAAGAAAGGAGGCATTACTGTTGTTCCTAACGATAAAAATGAACTCATTCCACAAAGAATTGTAACTGGTTATAGGATGGTAATTGATTTTAGAAAATTAAACAAAGCCACTAGAAAAGATCATTACCCCTTACCTTTTATTGATCAAATGTTAGAAAGATTGTCCAAGCATACACACTTTTGCTTTCTTGATGGATATTCTGGTTTCTCTCAAATACCTGTATCACAAGCCGACCAAGAGAAAACCACCTTTACTTGTCTTTTTGGAACTTATGCTTATAGACGTATGCCTTTTGGTTTATGCAATGCACCTGCTACCTTTCAAAGATGTATGACTGCTATATTCTCTGACTTTTGTGAAAAGATTGTTGAGGTTTTCATGGATGATTTTTCCATTTACGGAACTTCCTTTGATGATTGCTTAAGCAACCTTGATCGAGTTTTGCAGAGATGTGAACAAACTAATCTTGTCTTGAATTGGGAGAAGTGCCACTTTATGGTGAATGGAGGTATTGTCTTCCGGCATAAAATTTCTGAACGAGGTATTGAAGTAGATAAGGCTAAAGTTGATGCAATTGAGAAAATGCCATGTCCTAAAGATATTAAAGGTATAAGAAGTTTCCTTGGTCATGCTGGTTTCTATAGAAGGTTTATTAAAGACTTCTCTAAAATTTCTAGGCCTCTTACTAATCTCTTGCAAAAAAGATGTTCCATTTGTTTTTGATGATGATTGTGTAGAAGCCTTTGAAACACTTAAGAAAGCATTAACCTCTGCACATATTGTTCAACCACCTGATTGGAACTTGCCTTTTGAAATTATGTGTGATGCTAGTGATTATGCTGTTGGTGTTGTTCTAGGACAGAGAGTTGATAAGAAATTAAATGTTATCCATTATGCTAGTAAAACTCTAGATAGTGCTCAAAGAAATTATGCTACTACTGAGAAAGAATTTCTAGCAGTTGTGTTTGCATGTGATAAATTCAGATCTTACATAGTTGATTCTAAAGTAATTGTTCACACCGATCATGCTGCTATTAAATACCTTATGGAAAAGAAAGATGCTAAACCTAGACTCATTAGGTGGGTTCTATTGCTACAAGAATTTGACTTGCATATTACTGATAGGAAGGGAGCTGAGAACCCCGTAGCTGATAACTTGTCTAGGTTGGAAAATATTCTTGATGACCAACTGCATATTGATGATAGTTTTCCCGATGAGCAATTAGCTGTCATAAATGCTTCTCATAATACTCCTTGGTATGCAGACTATGCTAATTATATTGTTGCTAAATTTATACCACCTAGTTTCACATACCAATAAAAGAAAAAGTTCTTCTTTGATTTAAGACATTACTTCTGGGATGACCCACATCTTTATAAAGAAGAGGTGGATGGTATTATTAGACATTGTATACCTGAGCATGAACAGAAACAAATCCTACAGAAGTGTCATTCCGAGGCTTACGGAGGACACCATGCGGGAGACAGAACTGCACACGAGGTATTACAATATGGTTTTTATTGGCCTACTCTTTTCAAGGATGCTCGTAAGTTTGTCCTATCTTGTGATGAATGCCAAAGAATTGGTAATGTTGGTAGATGTCAGGAAATGCCTATGAATTACTCACTTGCTTTTGAACCATTTGATGTTTGGGGATTTGATTATATGGGACCTTTTCCTAAATCCAATGGGTATACTCATATTTTAGTTGCTATTGATTACATTACTAAGTGGGTAGAAGCTATTCCAACTAGTAGTGCTGATCATAACACTTCTATTAAAATGCTTAAAGAAGTTATTTTCCCGAGGTTCGGAGTCCCTAGATATTTAATGACTGATGGTGGTTCACATTTTATTCATAGTGCATTCCGTAAACTGCTTGCTAAATATGGTGTCAACCATAGAATTGCATCTCCCTATCACCCACAATCTAGTAATCAAGTTGAATTGAGCAATAGAGAAATAAAGTTAATTTTGCAAAAGACCGTCAATAGATCTAGAAAGAATTGGTCTAAGAAACTTGACGATGCATTATGGGCTTATAGAACTGCTTATAAAAATCCTACGGGTATGTCTCCTTATAAAATGGTTTATGGAAAAGCATGTCATTTACCTCTTGAGTTAGAACATAAAGCATATTGGGCAATTAAAGAACTCAATTATGATTTTAAACTTGCCGGTGAAAAGAGGTTATTTGATATTAGCTCATTAGATGAATGGAGAACCCAAGCTTATGAAAATGCCAAATTGTTTAAAGAAAAAGTTAAAAGATGGCATGATAGAAGAATTCAAAAACGGGAATTTAAAGTGGGTGAGCAAGTTCTATTGTACAATTCTTGTTTGAGATTCTTTGCAGGAAAACTTCTCTCTAAATGGGAAGGACCGTATATCATCGAAGAAGTTTATCGCTCCGGAGCCATCAAAATAAACAAGTCCGAAGGCACTAATTCGAGAGTGGTGAACGAGCAAAGAATTAAGCACTATATTTCAGGTACTCCCATTAATGTTGAAACTAATATTATTGAAACAATTACACCAGAGGAATACATAAGAGAGACCTTTCAGAACACTCCAAAACCCTGAAAAGGAAGAGGTACATGATACGGTAAGTAAACCGATTCCGAAAATTCCATAAAAAATACTTTCTGTCAGTTTTGGAATATTAGAAAAAATACAAAAATAAGAAATAGTCGAGGGGACCCACCTGGTGCCCACGAGGCACCAGGGCGCGCCACCCCCCAGGCGCGCCCTGGTGGCTCGTGGGCCCCTCGTGAGCCTTCCCGACTCCGTTTTCTTCTGGAATACTTGTTTTGCAAGATAAAA
Organism: Elymus sibiricus; assembly: GCA_039707655.1. Taxonomy (NCBI): domain Eukaryota; kingdom Viridiplantae; phylum Streptophyta; class Magnoliopsida; order Poales; family Poaceae; genus Elymus; species Elymus sibiricus. Next base: position 360,420,848 of record CM077666.1, read on the forward strand.
ATTCTTTATATATACTCCCGGACGTTTTGACCACCGTATCGCAGAAATATCCTCTGTTCTTGTTTCGTGCTATTTTTCTGACAGATCTAGATCGCTATGGCTCCACCAAGCTCTTCCAAGGACAAGTTCTACGAGAAGGTCATCAACCCCTACCTGCCGGAGGTGATGAAACACCCTCAAGCCATCGATATGCGTGAGGGGGTGCTTCACATCCGGGATGTTCAAGGACCCAAGAAGACCGTGAGCGTGGAGGCCAGGCTCGAAGCGGTGGAGCAGGAGATTTTCATGTGCCAAGGGATGGTAGAAAGTGGACTCGGCTCCAACCACTCCATGATCACGGAATTCACCCGCGATCATAAGGTGGATGGCCAATCAATGGGGAACATCGTCTTCAAGCTCAACAAACGAATTGACTATCTCCAAGGCCAAATCTATGATCTTCAAAACCAAATTTTTGAGTATGAGGCAAGACTCAAAGGTATGAGTTTAGCTGCAAGTTTCAGGACTCCGGAGACTCGTTCATCCTTTTATGATGGGGAACCTATGCCATGGAAGCCGGAGGACAAGCCCACCACTTCATCATCACCACCATCACCGAAGAAAGAAACTTGAGTACATGGGTATGGGCACTCCCCTTGGCTTGTGCCCAGCTTGGGGGAGGTGCCCCGGTATCGTATCACCATCACTTTTGTTATATTTACCTATTTTTAGTTCGATCCTCAGTTATTTCGTGATTTAGTTGAATAAAAGTTTAGTATGATCTATTTTCGAGTGCTAGTTTCGTGATCTATCTATCTATGTAATTGAGTTGAGAGTTATATAATAAAGAGTAGTTTGAGTTTTTTCTTCTTCACTTTCATGTTTCAATCCTAGCAATGAAAATAATGAAAAAGATCATATGCTAATCTTATGGAAAGTAATGACATTACATAAAGAAAAGTATAATTGGTAAAATTTATTGAAGGTTAACAAGCATAGCATTAGTCAATGATGCAATTCATGAAAAAATTAATAAGGGAAGAGAAGATTCACATGCAAATACACTATCTTGGACATCTTTTATGATTGTGAGCCCCCATTGAGTATTTTATGTCAAATTGTTGACGTTGGACAAGGAAGACAATGTAATGAATTATGTTTGCTTATATTCACATAGAAGTTATATTGTCATAGATCCTCCAACATGTGGTGCTTGCCCAATATCTTTGCTAGCCAAAAATTCGCACCAAGTAGAGATACTACTTGCGCATCCAAAACCCTTAAACCCAGTTTCATGTCATGAGAGTCCACTATATCTACCTATGGATTGAATAAGATCCTTCAAGTAAGTTATCATCGGTGCATAAAGCAATAAAAATTGCTCCTAAATATGTATGAACTTTTATTGTAAGGAAAAATAAGCTTTGTACGAACTTGTGATGGTAAAGAAATAAAAGCGACGGACTGCATAATAAAGGTTGCTATCACAAGGGGCAATATAAAGTGACGTTCCTTTGCATTAAGAGCTTGTGCATCCAAAAACAAAAAGCGCATGACAACCTCTGCTTCCCTCTGCGAAGGGCCTATCTTTTACTTTTATGTATTTATTTTTTATGCAAGAGTCAATAGTGTTCTCCTCTATTCCTTTTTATTTTTCTCTTTTGCAAGCATCATGTGGTGGGGAAAGATCTAGGCACATATATCCAGTTGGATATGAGTGATCATGAGTTATTATTGTTGACATTGCCCTTGAGGTGAATAAGTTGGGAGGCGAAATTATAAGCCCCTATCTTTCTATGTGTCTGGCTGAAACTTTTTGCTCCATATATATGTTGTAAGTGTTAGCAATCATAGAAGACTAAATGATGGTTGAGTATGTGGACTTGCTAAAAAGCTCCTACATGAGACCCTTCCTGAAAATATGATGAATTGCAATTGCATTGTTGACTGAGAACATAGTTTGTTAGTTTTCAAGAAAGTTTATGTCTTATACTTCGTTGTTGTGATGAATTGTTACTTGCTCATGAGAAGATCTAAGATAATGAATATCGCTGTTATAATAATGATCATGATGCTACTATGTCCGTATTTTGTTTTTATCGACACCTCTCTCTCTCTAAACATGTGGACATGATTATCGATATCGGCTTTCGCTTGAGGACAAGCGAGGTCTAAGCTTGGGGGAGTTGATACGTCCATTTTGCATCATGTTTTTCTACTGTTATTTATAGTGTTTTTAATCAATATAACACTTTGTGGGGTAATTCTAATGCCTTTTCTCTCTTAATATGCAAGATTTACATAAGGAGGGAGATTGCCGGCAGCTGGAATCCTGGACCTGAAAAAGCTATGTTAGAGATACCTATTCTGCACATCTCCAAATGAGCTGAAATTTCACGAAGATTTATTTTGGAATAAATAAAAAATACTGGAGAAAAGGAGTACCAGAGGGGGCCACCCAGGTGCCCACGAGGCACCAGGGCGCGCCACCCCCCCCCCCCCCCCGGCGCGCCCTGGTGGCTGGTGGGGCCCCTGGCCAGCCTCCGGTGCCCATTTTCTGGTATATAAGCTCATTTGCCCTAGAAAAAATAAGGAGAAGACTTTTGGGACGGAGCGCCGCCATCTCGAGGCGGAACTTGGGCAGGAACACTTTTGCTCTCCGGTGGAGCGATTCCGCCGGGGATACTTCCCTCCGGGAGGGGGAAATCGAAGCCATCAACATCACCAATGATCCTCACATCATGGGAGGACCAATCTTCATCAACATCTTCACCAGCACCATCTCATCTCAAACCCTAGTTCATCTCTTGTATTCAATCTTTGTTTCAAAACCTCAGATTGGTACCTGTGGGTTGCTAGTAGTGTTGATTACATCTCGTAGTTGATGCTAGTTGGTTTATTTGGTGGAAGATTATATGTTCAGATCCATTATGCTATTCAATACCCCTCTGATCTTGGACATGAATATGATGTGTGAGTAGTTACTTTTATTCTTGAGGACATGGGAGAAGTCTTGTCATAATTAATCATGTGAATTTGGTATTCGTTCGATATTTTGATGATATGTATGTTGTTGATTCTCTTAGTGGTGTCATTTGAACGTCGACTACATGACACTTCACCATCTTTGGACCTAAGGGAATGCATTGTGGAGTATTAATTAGAGGATGGGTTGCTAGAGTGACAGAAGCTTAAACCCTAGTTTATGCGCTATTCCGTAAGGGGCTGAGTTGGATCCATATGTTTAATGCTATGGTTAGATTTATCTTAATTCTTCTTTCGTAGTTGCGGATGCTTGCAAGAGGGTTTAATCATAAGTGGAAGGCTTGTTCAAGTAAGAACAGCACCCAAGCACCGGTCCACCCACATATCAAATTATCAAAGTAGCGAACGCGAATGAAACAAACATGATGAAAGTGACTAGATGAAGTTCACATGTGTCTTCGAGAACGCTTTGCCTATTACACGAGTTCGTTCCGTCTTGTCCTTTGCTATAAAAAGGATTGGGCCACCTTGCTGCACTTTATTATACTTGTTACTTGTTACTTGTTACTTGTTACGAATTATCTTGCTGTCAAAACTATCTGTTACCGCTACTTTCAGTATTTGCAGAGAATACCTTGCTGAAAACCGCTTGTCATTTCCTTCTGCTCCTCGTTGGGTTTGACACTCTTACTCATCGAAAGGACCACGATTGATCTCCTATACTTGTGGGTCATCACTACTAATGGCTAATGAAAGCAAAGGATTCCACAAATCCTTTCTTTGATGTATTTCCACAGGAAATGGGCTAAAAAGGGAAGAAATCACGTGTAGGAATGGAATGGAAGGAAAATGGAGGAAGAAGGAATCAACAGGAGGTGTTTCTGCGAAAACAGTGCAAAAGACGGCGTTCCATACAGACGCAAGCGCCCGTATGAGCGACCGTTTGGCATGGATTTCGAGGCAGATCGTCTGCCTGTACAACTTTTATTAAAGGGACCCCGTCGAAAGGTCAACAGAACAACGAGCACAGAAGACAGAACCTCTTCATCATCTCCTCATCCACATACCCTAGCCACCGCCATTTCCATCTCCGTAGCCATCTCCACCACCATAGTGCTCTTGCATCTAGTTCATACTTGTAATCGTGCTTCGCACAAGGCATCCATCGTAAGACATATTGCAATCAATCAATCTCAAGATGTGTTCTTCAATGTTTTCTTCTCGCGATCTGATCTCCATGTGTGAGTAGCTCGGTAAGGTATGGGTTGAGGCACGAGCCTTACAACCCAAGGTATTTGTTGAGGGGATCAATGGAAGACTTTGACATAACGTCCCGTGTGTGTGAAATAAAATTGTTCCGTGAAGATGTCTCTTGTCTTGTCCGCGATCTTCATCCCTGCAGGTACCCAGGATCATGGCGATCGAGCACCGATGAGGCTAAGAGCAAGGAGACCGTGAAGTGTTATACCGAATGCCGGTGACAGTAAGGTTTAGTAGGGTAACATGGATCCTATCCTTGGGGATAAATGAGGTGTAGTCATTAAACACCCAAATCTCGTGTCTGATTTCATTATCTTACTTATCAAGGCAAGCCCGCGCGACGGATAGGGTCTGCGGTAGGACAACTGATTCTTGATGCTGGACTCGTGCTGGTCAAGATGTTATTTGGACACATCCCCCACTTCGATCCGTAGCAAGCACATCTCGATGGGTGACTTCCAGTGCATAAATTAATACCTGATTTGATCCCAGCGCAAATACAAGGTCGTAAGCATTAAGACCTCATACCCATACCTCTTTTTATTATAAGTGTTTGAATCACTATTTGCTTGCTGATCCGGTCAAAAACTGAATTTGCCACTTTGACAAAAGCTTGCTAGAGACCATCGCTTCAAGGGAATCTTCCTCTCGTGGGTTCGATAACCTAGGGTCACCTATGAGAAAATAGGTGCGGGATACTCTTTTCTGTTCCAATACCGGATCAATAAAAGGAGGTATCAATGCCATAAGATGGAAACGACGCAACAGAGCACCGCCGTCGCCGGCACCGACCTAGTCGGGCAAAACTTTCGTCGAGAGCATCGCGAAAACTACGGTCACCGGACTGTCATGAGGACAGTCCATCGCACCGCAGCCCCTGACAAATTCAAGGAGCTGCCGCCCTCACCGGAAGCACCATCGGCCATGCCACAACCGCCAACACGGCCAAGGGCACGACACCAGATCCACCACGACCTGGAGCCGCCGCTCCGGCAACCACGAGCAGACCACCGCCAAAAGCCCTGACCACCACTCCGCCGCACACACGGCCGGAGCTGGCAGAGCACACACCGCCCCAGAGGCCAGCGACCGCTCCCCCATGACCGTCGCAGCACATCCACCGACATGACGTCGCCGCACCGCCGTCTAGGAGCTGCAGCACGCCGCCACCACCCCAAGTCGAACAGTCGGATGTGCAGCCGCTGCAGCCACATGCCTGGGCACCCTCACCGAGGGATCCCGCATTCAGGCGCCAGATCCGCAGCGACCGGCCCCAGCACCGCCCAACACGACCCCCAGCGAGGGAGGAAGAGAGAAGTGGCGCCGCCGCCATGCCCGGCCCTGCGCGGGCGAGACACCGTCGCCGGTAGTCGCATAGTTTCGTTCAGGGCCGCTGCTACGCGCCTCGCGGGGAGAAGTCCCAGCCGCCACATACGCCGAGCGGGCTTTGCCCATCGGTTTCACCTGGCAGCGGCAAGGGGAGTTGGGGTGGAGGTGGAGAACGGGGCCGGTGGCGGCTAGGTTTCGCACGTGCCGTCCCTGGGAGCAGCTCGAGCGCCGGAGTGTTGCAATCCAAGGGTAAAAAAAGATCCGTTTGAAGTATCATGTAGCTTCATGTGTTTCACATTTATGTGAACTAAACGACTATCAAAAATAGGTTGCGTGAGGCAACTGATTTTCTTCAGAAAGAAAATAATAACAGCTTTGAGCCGTTGGATCGGAAACGAACCGATGGATTATTTTTCTTCCTCCAACCGTTTTCTCTTGCTGGCCCGATTCCACACAACATAGTAACACACGATCTCTCTCCCCGCCCCAGGCCCAATTTTTCTCCCCTGCCTCAGCTCCGGTGAGGCGTTACTCAAAAAAAAAAAGCTCCGGTGAGGTCCTCCTACTCCTATCGGACCCTCATGGGTCGGCCTCGTCTCTGCCGGCAATTTCGTTGCCGCCCGGGCCGCTCTCACCTTGGCCTCCGAGCGCCGCTCTCTCTCTCTCTCAATTTATTTCAAATTCATTTTCCAGGTAGTTGATACACACCAAATGCAGTTTACGATGGATGCAAAATGGTAAAACATTTGATTCAAATATATCGAACGACCACTGTTGTCCGTGGCTTATTTCCTTCTCGACAACACTGTTGTGGCCATCTAGGAGGTACTCACTCGGTACGTATTAGCCGTATCCATTACACGGCAGCTTTGCTATACTTAGCTCCCAGTAATTCACTTAGCTTTATTCTATTATAAGATCGGACGACACTTTTCAGGCCTGGGAGTTGGGGCTGGTGCACCCGCGTCACCTTTGGGGTGAGGTTGCTCCCCACGGGGCACGGACTTGCTGCCGGACGCCTCCGCGGCTGCTGCGCCATTACTCACCACCGTGCACGGCCCCGACTGGCACCCGGCGCCGCAGTAGTCTGGGGTCGTGCCGCAGTAACCCCACTGGCTGCAGCACATGTCCGCCGGGCAGTTGCAGTTCTGCACGACCGCCGGACCGGCGGCGGACAGGAGGAGCACTACCAGCCCGAGTGCCAGGAACGTCGCAGCAAGCGGCATCGCTAGCTTTGCCATCTGTGCTTGATAAGTGGCCGGGTAACTGGTTAAGGTCCTGCTGTGTTCTGTGTGGCACAGCTATTTGAGGTGGAGGAAGTTCCGCCTGGGGTGGTGGTTTATACTAGCGCTGAAGGAGCGCGGCGCACGCCGCGCCCGTGATCGATTTCGTCTGTATTTTATCGAAATAAACAAGAAAACAACACATATTTTTATTTTTTTTGGTTATTTCTTTTGGATTATTGTCCACGTGAATGCATAGTGCTGGTTTACTATTTTTATTTCTTCTGGATTTCTGTTCACGTAAATGCATAGTGCTGTTTTTTTTGTTCCGGTTTATTTGGGTGTATTGTTTTGGTTTAAAATTCGGTTACTGTTTCAGTTTTATGGTTCGTGTGGGTTAATGTTTTCGGTTTATTTAGGTGTTGTTCCGTTTTACTGGTTGTATTGCTCTGTATTATTCGAGGTTATTGTTTCGGTTAGTAGCCATGAGTTTATTCGGATAATGTTTCGGTTTTTGTTCGGGTATTTGTTAGTGCACTTTTAACTGTTATTGTGTTGTAAAAATGAGCAGTAATCGGTCAAGAACTTATTTTTCCCATGGATTACTGTTCATGCGAATATACAGTTTCAGCCTACTGTTTTTGTGTCCTGGCAGCACTATAATCGGAAAGGATCAGCAGACGATTAAGGCGGCTGTGCATCGGTACGCCGGTGTTGAGAAATGATGTATAAAAAATTCTAAATCCTAACTCTCTATATAAGGACGCGAGGGTGGAGGAAGGGGAGAGAAATGATGTGTAAAAAAAATCCCAGTTTTTTTTAAAAACGTGCGTATTTTTTCATCGGTGAAAGCTAAAAGAAGTAAGGGGAGGAAATCAGATTATTTGGAGCACTGGTTAAGCAGAAGTACTGGTCATCCGAGATGACCGTTCACTCGCGGTTACTGTTCACAGACGATTACTGTTTATGTATGGTACTCTTTGTCACTATTGTTCACTGAAAACGTGCGCATTTTTCTTCGGTGAAAGCTAAAAGAAGTAAGGCGAGAAAATCAGATTATTTGGAGCACTGGTTAAGCAGAAGTACTGTTCATCCGGGGATGGCGGTTCACCCGCGATTACTGTTCACAGACGATTACTGTGCGTGTATGGTCCCATTCGTAGGTGATTACTGTTCACAGACGGTACTGTTCATATATGGTACTGTTCACTGACAGCGACGGAAAATGAGTAGTAATCTTTCAAAAAAAAAAAGGGAATCCTTCCCGCTTTAGTATTAGTACTTTCGCTCGTTTTATTGCTTCGGGTTATTCGGGGTTGTTGTTTCGTTTTATTTGGGTCATTGTTTCGGTTAGTAGTTCTGAGTTCATTTGGATAATGTCCAGTTTTGGTTTCGGTTTATTCGGGTGTATTGTTTTGGTTTAAAATTCAGTTACTGCTTCAGTTTTATGGTTCATGTGGGTTAATGTTTTTGGTTTATTCACGTGTTGTTCCGTTTCGCTGGTTTTGTTGCTCCGGGTTATTCGGGGTTGTTGTTTTGGTTTATTTAGGCTATTGTTTCGGTTAGTAGTCATGAATTCATTCCGATAATGTCCGGTTTTTGTTTGGGTATTTGTTAGTAGATACTGTTTCGGTTTATGATTCGGGTGGGCTAATGTTTTCGGTTTACTCCGGTGTTGGTCCGTTTCACAGGTTTTACTGTTTCGGGTCTAGGGAGGAGGAGTTCCAGTTTTTTTGGTTTTTTTTAATATATTTCTTATGGATTTCTGTTCATGTGAATGCGTAGTGTTTTTTTTTCTTTTTTTTAGTTATTTCGGTTTATTCGGGTGTATTGTTTTGGTTTAAAATTTGGTTACTGTTTCAGTTTTATGATCCGTGTTGGTTAATGTTTTCGGTTTATTCAGGTGTTGTTCCGTTTTGCTGCTTTTATTGCTCCGGGTTATTCGGAATTGTTGTTTCGGTTTATTTGGTCTATTGTTTCGGTTAGTAGTCCTGAGTTCATTTGGAAAATGTCCAGTTATTGTTCGAGTATTTGTTAGTGCACTTTTAATTGTTGTTGCGTTGTAAAAATGTGCAGTAATCGGTCTAGAATTTATTTTTTCCACGGATTACTGTTCGTGCAAATATACAATTCCGGCCTACTGTTTTTGTGCTCTGTTAACAGTATCATCGGAAAGAATTAGGAGACGATTGAGACGGCTGTGTATTGATACGCCGGTGTTGTGCATCGGTACGTCGGTGTCGAGAAATGATGTATATAAAATTCTAAATCCTAACTCTCTTATAATATAAGGACGTGAAGGTGGAGGAAGGGGAGATAAATGATGTGTAAAATATATCCTATTTTTTTTAAAAAAAATTGCATATTTTTTCTTCGGGGGAAACAAAAAAATTTAGAGAAAGAAAGCACTGTTCATGAGGTGATGTTCACGTAGGGTACTTTCGCAAGCGATTACTGTTCATCAGTGAGTATTGTTCATGCGTGGGTGCTACTGTTCATACGTAATTATTGTTCGCTGCGATGACGTTGCCGTGAAATGCGAACAGTAGGCGCCGAAAAAAATTCAAAAAAAACAGAAAAATCAAACCCTTCCCGCTTTAGTTATAGTATACTTATAAGAGAGTTCGATAGCAGAAAAGGAAATATGAAGCGCGATGATGAGATTACGCTTGGACGTTACACATATGCAAATGATGACGCTCATCTTATCTCGGTTTGTTAGCTAGGCACAACTGCAGCGGGCACGCACGGCCAAGAGTGATGACGTCCCCGGTCCGGAACGGCGGCTGCTGACCGGGCTATCTAAATTCTACATTCCCTAAATCTAGACCCGTTTAAATTTTGAGGATTTGTTGTACATTCCCTAAATCTAGACCCGTTTAAATTTTGAGGATTTATTGAGTTCTTTGCGCAGATTTAATCGGTAAATAGGGAGATGACACGTGCTATTTCTTTGGGATATGGCCGGGTAAGATCTCGGGTGCGCTCAGCAATTTGGCGTGAGCTTTGGACATTCTGTTTGCAGTCTTGTTGGTTTGTGCATGCATCTGGTTGATTTGACTACGCCTCGGCCATTGTGATGTGCGTCGTGTTAGTTTGCATGTGGCCGACGTCCCATGCACGTCTCTTTTGAGGAAGGTCTCATCCTGATTTGTATGGAGAGGTAAATACATCAGTGGTGCTTGAACTTGTCATGAATGTTCAATTTAGTGCCTGAACTTGAAAAATACGAAGAACTGGTTCTAAAACTTGGCATGAACGTGCATATACGGTGCTAATCACATCCATATACGTAAAATGTGCTGAGGTGGCACCGTATATGGCTGACATGGCAATGACTAGTGGACTCCGCCTGTCAGGGGAATTAAAATGAAAAATAATGCATACAGGATTTGAACCCACAACCTACACCTAACTGGCAGACTGTGCTAGCCACAACGCCGTCTTGGTTTTAATACCAATGGTAGCTACCTTTTTTTTTTGTGCACACGAATATTTGTGTACCATGAGGTTATGACTTTTTTTAGTAAGATACCTGTACTTAATGTATTGTACTTAAAAAAAAGCTACTTGTACTTAATGTACTGTACATAAAAAATGGTTATGGTAGTTAAATGGGCTGCACTCAGTGGGGCCCATTAAGTACACATTATTTCTTTTAAAAAACAAAAAAGTATATAAATAATAATCATAATAATAAAAGTTAGATTCAAATATTCATGTGTTATTAATAATTACCTCTTGTTCCACAAATATCCGTGTGAACATATTATTTAAAAAAATAATCACAAACAAGGCTCCATGCCACGTTGTCGGTTATGAATATTTGTGATACATAAGTAATAACCTCATGTTTCTGAAGAAAAAAAAGGTAATAGCCTCATGGTACACAAATATTCATCTGCACACAAAATAAATACATAGAGGTTTGCCATAAAATATCTTACTAAGAATGTTCCTGTAAAAAAAATTTAAAATATTAACTATTATTTATAAAATACTATTTTACTGAATATTATGAATATTCATTGGTGTATAATTTCACTCATGGCCTATATTCATTTTTTTATATAATGTAAATATAATACACGACTGAATATTCATATACACATTAATTATGAATTATAAAAATATGTGTATAATTATTCAAATGTTGGAATAACTAAAATAATATTTACAAACTGTAATATTAAAATATTCTTATTTTTTTATATTATACAAACATGGTTTTAATTCATATATATTATTTCACTTACATGAATGTTATTAAAATAATACGTGAATATTTTTTAAAGTACATGAACATTTGTAAAAGTTGGTTATTTTAGTTTTATACAGAGCCTCTATAACACATGAATAGTTGAACTTTATTTGTATTAATGTCATTATAATGCACAGACTTTTTCATTTTTTTGAGAAAAATTATCAGGTGCTAAATGGGCCGCACTAACTTCAGCCTAGTTAAGAACCATAACCCTTTCTAGTTACACTACATTAAGCCTCAGGAGCCCCAATGCAGAACAATAGTTAGTTGGCGTTGTGGTCAGCACAGGACCCGTTTAGCTTGATGTTGATGTTGCCGGTTCGAACCTGTTTCGGCCCTTGTTTTCATTTTACTTTTCCTTCTGTGCTGACAGGTGAGACCCATTAGTCATAGACATATATTTTTCTAGTAATCATGTTTCGTATTTATGAGTGGGCCCCAAGCCACGTCAGCTATATATGGTGCCACGTCGGCGCACTTTACATATACAGATGGGATAAGCACCGTATTTGCACATTCGTGTCAAGTTTTATAACCAGTTCGGCGTATTTTTCAAGTTCAGGCACTAAACTGAACATCCATAACAAGTTGAAGTACCACTGGTGTATTTACCTCTTGTATGGAGGTTTGCATAACTCTCTCTCGAAGATTCCCGTCGTCCACCGCTCAACCCGCCGCACGTCGCTCTGCCGTCCTTGAATGCGCCACCGCTCCATCTCTCCTTCTCGATTCTTTCCCCTCTCTCTCGAAGGCTCCGGTGGAATCCGGTGCCGCCGCTCAACCGCTTTGTCTGACTATATAAGGAGGATCTCCTTCCCAGTCAGTCCCGTGCCTCGCCTCCTCGCTGCCTTCCATCTTCCCTCAATGCGGCCCAGTTGGTGGCGCACGCGGTGAGGTTTTGTACAGCGGCCACGGGCCCGCCGGTCGCCCTTGCTTGCAGGCGAGCTGTGCAAAGACCGGAAGCCGCCAGGGACGTCAAGGCCGGGCCACTAGGCGCGCGGTCGATGGAGCCGCACAAGGGAACAGGGACCGCCGGGGGCGCGGCCGCCAGGGGGGGGGGGGGGGGGGGGGGGGGGCTGCAACGAGCCGCCGCCTGGAGACGGTACGGGGAGGAGCTTCATCGAGCCGTCGTTGTTGCTCTGCCGAGCGAGGAACTGCATCACCGTCGCTACCGAGGTTGCCGCTGCTACTCATGAGTCATGAGCACTGCCGTCGCCACCCCACAAAAGCTTCCTCTGGTCTGTGTCTCGCAACTCGAGAGTGAGTGGTGCCAGGGCCGCCGTGGGGCATCTACGGCAAAGGAGCGGCAGCTGCGCCGTCTGGCTGCTCCATCGAGAGTAAGGTCGTCGCCGGGAGCTGCTTCTCGCCGACATCTCCACGCCGCTGCCCCTGGCATCCTGCACGACGACGTCGCCTGAGGGGTCGGTCAATCTCCTCTCGACGCTCTACAACATCCACGACTGGGACGTGCTGCCACCGCCTGGTCTCCCCGCACGCTCCGCCCGTGCCGCATGCACCGTCGCACCTCCTTCATATGCGTGCGCTGCTGCCCAAGGACACCCACGTGCCGTCTGTCTGACCACCTCCCTCAACGGCCCGTGGGTCACCAGTCACCACCACAGGAATAAGAGCTACCCGAGCTCCTCTGCAACCAATTAGAGTCGCCGCCCAGTCACCCGCGTTCCTGCCCGCCGTGCCGACGATCGTCGGCGACGGACGCATAGCCGTTGTCCTTGCACGCGGCGCTTCTGCTACTATCCCTCTCGCCCAGTCACGTGTACTAAAAATTGGAGCTGCCACTGCGGTTCTATCTCTCTCCATGGCTGCAGCAACTCCATCTCTCCCCTGACCGTGCACACTGCGGTGGCTCTTGCTCTCTCTCTCTCTCTCTCTCTCATATAGCAACAGCTTCTCTTTTTCTGAATTAGTGTATCAATTTGAAATCTTGCTTTTTTTTGTTATAATAAAATGTCAGTGTGATGCCAAGGTTAATGCCGAGAAACCTTGATAGAAGTACACACGCAGTATTCTTGATGTTGTTTTTTCATGGTCTATCTGTTTGTTAAAATGTCTATAAGAACTAAGCATATTCACATCAGCTAATGATCAGCTACAAACTGTTAGCAGGCAAAGTGAAGGAGATGGTTATATAAATATCCCATCCGTTAATGATCAGCTAAAAACAGAAGGTTTTAGCAGACAGAGTGAAGAGGATGGTTATCAGGTGTAAGGGACTGCTTATTCCCAGAGACGGTTTCACTACTTTCAGATAAGGTTGCTTTTAGATCCTATTTGAAGAAATACTGCTATTTGAAGAAATATTGTTGTGGATTTAGATACCTTTTTTAGATGTGGATTTGGAGGTTGGTGTGATACTCATGTCTTCTCTGTTTGGGATGCAAGTTCAAGTGATGTTTTGGGCTACTTTTTTTTTTAATATCTTTCTGATGTTCATTTTCTATGCATGGTGAAGTCATTTTTTGTTGTTCTTTAGAACATACGTTTTTATGGAATAAGACATTGTATGAAGCCAGAAGCAATACATACGATTCATAATGCAGGTTTTGGGTTCACAGGTTGCCACATTTTCTTCTCTTTCCGCTTATTACTTCTGTATCCCTTCTGAAAAAGCTCTGAACGATAATGCTGATGATAACGCTTAGTAGTAGTCAGACTTCTCTAATAGGGCCGGAACCTATATTGTCCATATTAGGCTAATCTTTACTATTGGTTTTTGTTTCTACTTATCATATCATAAGAAATTCCGTTGTTTTCTGGTGAGGATATGGTGGTAAAAAATTTACAAGCCAGCTTACATGCAACTGGTAGTGCTGCTCACATGCTGTTAGGATGGACATTTTACGACTCCATCCATCCCGTAATTATGGGACGGAGGGAGTAAGATATTTCCTTTAGAATGTACAGTGGTAGACAGGAAGTTTCAGTACAGAGTATTGACTATCATATATTTTAGTACTATCATAATTCTCAGTCCTCATTGCAAGAAATTAATTAGCTTCTGAGATGTACGATTGCATGCATGTACCCAGAACATCTACATACATTTGTCCTTACGCTAACAGTGATACCAGAATAACATGGTGAAGCCTGCCTAATAGACAAAACAAATTCATAGATGAAAATCTGAAAGAAAAATGACTAACAAAGTGAACTCAAACAATATGAAGTTTGAAACAACTACATATAATTGCATACAAAACCACCTGTTGCACGGCGTGCCGCTGCGCACACAACATTCTGCAACTTAATGTTTTTCTGCCACAAACAATGTTTCTCTGTTATCCCTTATGATTTTCAGCATTGCACATAATTCTCTATGTTATGGCACTTCCATTCTGCAACATTGGTAATACGTGGTCATAAATTGAGGAGGAAGGCATTTGTATTGTAAATTTTCAACAGATGTACACATTTAATTTAGGATACGAAGGTATATGTAGCAGAATAACGATTTACTATGATATATTTTATTGCTTTATAAATATCTATATACGAACACACCGTATTGATGGGCGCGGCGTGCCGCCGCGCGGACTTTGCTAGTGTCTATCTATCAAAGGCCTTTTTTGCATTTTTTGGTTATGATATATTTTATTGCTTTATAAATATCTATATACGAACACACCGTATTGATGGGCGCGGCGTGCGGCCGCGCGGGCTTTGCTAGTGTCTATCTATCAAAGGCCTTTTTTGCATTTTTTGGTTCATAGGATAGGATAGGAGGTGAAATGACATGTATCTTAATTTCTATAGGGAAAGACATGCAATTCAATGCATAGCATAGGAATTTTTTAATTGAATCTAGGCTAATATTTTCTTTTGAAATGTGATGGATTGGTTCTTATCCTACATAGGAATAGAAGTCCATTCCTATAAACCGAAGGGCTCAAAAAAAATTCCTACAATTTTTCCCTTTAAAATTCATGTAAAGCAAAGGAGGCCTAAGCTACTGCAGCGTAGCAATCAGCCGATGAACCGAGTGGCAATCTCGGGTATCGTGGGAATGTATCTAGTACCCACCCTTGTGGTGCTATCGATGCACCGGATGTCACAACTAATTTAAATGTTTGAAAAAATCTGAAAAATTATAGGACATTGAAAAAACATCAATATATGTTGTCACAAAATTTCATATTAAAATTTGAAACATTGCTCGAGAATAAAACTGACAAATTTGACATCGATGTGATAATGGGCAAAATCTAAAGCCCAACTTGTGCTATGTACTATTTAGTGTTCAATTTGTCTTTTTTTTTATTTTCCAAGCTATGTTTCAAATTTTGATTTGAATTTTATGAACATAAATTAATGTTGTGTGAATATGTTGATTATCTTTTTTAAATGAACATTTTAAAATGTTCTATGTGTCGTGGGTATAAGTCTGACAGTAGTGTATGGGGGTACGAATTGGAGGGAAGAGCCTAGCTACGGCGCAGTTGTTACACTCGGATTTACGAGTTCAGGCCCCTCAGCGGTGGAGGTAATAGCCCTACGTCTTGGTGCTCTGGAGCTTGATTATCTGAGTGTACAGATTACAAAGATTGCGAACCCTTGGAATGGAGCTGAGGGGTGGCTTATATAGAGTCCACCCAGCCCCCATGAATGCCCCCATTACCAGGGGTTAAAGATGGGGTTTAAGGGCGCCAGTTACTGGTAACGGGCGCATTGATTACAATTGATGAGGGGGGACGCACGTCCTGACCGTTGCAATCCTGGAGAGCCTCCTGGTCTTCTCTGTCCGAGTGACTGCCAGGTACTCCGAGTGAAATAGACCGGTCGAGTGAACTGCTTCCTCCCGAGTGGTTCGTTGAACTCCGAATGAATGTCAGGTTGTGGAACATCCGACTGCTGATTTGGCCCTGGGGCCCAATGTAAGGCGTGTGGCATCCTAGGGTAGGGCCTGTATCTCAGGCCTGTTACCCTATCCCTAGTATATGTCCTCGTCATTAGCCCTCGAATCGGTCGAGGTTAATCGGGTCGGGTCAAGGCGAATTCCCAGGCGAGTTGAGCGCTACAGGGGCGCTCACGAACTCCTACTGGTCATTAGACGCCCTTGTCTTCGTGCAGCACCTTGACGGATTCTGGACCATATGATGTCCGAGTGAAACGAGCGATCTCCATCCGAGTGAGATGAGCAATCACGCGTCGGGTGACGGAACAGATCCGAGCGTTTATGGAATGTCTTTAAAGGCGAGCAATCGGATACCTGAGTTCCGAATCTTGCGGGATTTGAAAACAGATACGAGCGCGCGCGAACGGTTGCGGCGCAGTGAGTGGGGAAAGTGGGGCGTGACGCCTCGATTTTTGCCCCGCTTTCCGCCACGTACCGCTGAATCTCCGACGGCGCGATTTGAGGGGATCCGCGGGCCCACGAATCAGTGGCGTGGATTGGGGAACGGAGCGGGCGGCGATATAAGGTGCCACCGCGTCGGAGAGGGAGAGAGAACCAGATCTCCTCTTCCTCGTTTCTTCCAGTCCTCCAATCTTCTCTCCCGCGCCCCATTCTGCGCAAATCCACCCCGGCGTCGGAGCACTCCGCGGCGATGGCGAAGGACAAGACGGCGAAGCTGGAGCGAGCGAAGAAGGCGAAGAAAGCGTCGAGCCCTCGCGCCGCTCCGCCACGGGGATGGATCCAGGGAGATTGGCTCCCGCCGACCACCACCGCAGAAGACATCGGCGGGCTCGTCATCGACGGACTGGTGCAGGAGGGTAGCTGGAGGCTGCCGGAGGAGGGGGAAATCGAGCCTGCGTCGCGGCCGGGGGAACGCGTGCTCCTCGTCAACCATGTGGAAAGAGGTTTCTCCATGCCGCCCCATCCCTTTCTCCGCGGTTTCCTAAACTTTTTCGGCGCCCAGCTCCATCACCTCCCTCCGAATGCTATAGCGTACCTCGCCGTGTTTGTACCCAGCGACTGAAGGAGATGTGCGCAGCTGGCAAGCTGGCATACGATGCCAGTGCCGCCCTCCAGGAAAATGTTCGAGTAAGTGCCCTTGTAAGTTGATCTCCAAGTCATTTTTCCTCTGTAGGAATTTTAGTCAGAAAATATTCGGTACACCCACTGGGTGTTTTTTTTGTTTGGCCGTCACTCGGATCGGGCGGACCGTTCCGAGTGGATACCATTCCAGTGGGGGCACGCTGAGTGCACCCACTGGGTGTAGTCCCCGAGACTGCCGTCGACTGCAGGCAGTCGGCGGGAGTCTTAGAACTTTTTTTTGTTTGGCTGTCACTCGGATCGGGCGGACCGTTCCGAGTGGATACCGTTCCAGTGGGGGCACGCTGAGTGCACCCACTGGGTGTAGTCCCCGAGACTGTCGTCGACTGCAGGCAGTCGGCGGGAGTCTTAGAACTTTTTTTTGTTGTTTGGTCGTCACTCGGATCGGGCGGACCGTTCCGAGTGGATACCGTTCCAGTGGGGGCACGCTGAGTGCACCCACTGGGTGTAGTCCCCGAGACTGCCGTCGACTGCAGGCAGTCGGCGGGAGTCTTAGAACTTCTTTTCTTTTTTTAGCTCAATACAAGTCACTTTCCAGTGGGGGCACGCTGAGTGCACCCACTGGGTGTAGTCCCCGAGACTGCCGTCTACTGCGGGCAGTCGGCGGGAGTCTTAGAGTTTTTATTCGATTGCACTCGGAGCGCGGCCTCTCACTCGGCTGGCCGAGTGTAAGGCTTGGTAGACTAGGATGCTTCAAACTGATCGAGCTTTGTCTGCCTTGAGGTTGACTATGAAGGTCAGAATACTGTTGTCTTCGATCTTCTTCATTGTCGACTCAGTTGTAAGAGGGTATTTCAGGATCTGGTATTAGTCAAGCTTGTTCCTCACAGGAGTTCTGGTCTCTGGGCACTCAGAATATTCCTTAACATTAACGGGTCTGCTCTCTCTTGTGTTTCAGAAAACTTGCGAGCTTGGGACCCAGTATGTGTCACTGGAGAAGGAGACGGTCCAGCTCCGACTGGACTTGGAGGTGGAGAAGAGGAACACAGCGTGCGCCCAAGCAGAGCTCAAGGCCATGGGAGGTAAGCCTCAATTACCGAGCATTCTACTTTCACCTCTTTCTATCCTTTGAACCGAGTGACTTCACTCGAACAGATGTGCGTAGTGAAAACCATCGACTCCAAGTGCGGCTCAGAACCTCTGTCTCTTTAGAAACTATGAAGCAGGCACTCGAGAACAAGGACAATGAGCTGGCGGGGGCACAGAGGGTGGCGAGAGAGAAGACCGAGGCCGCCGAAGAGAAATTGGCCTCACTCGAGAAGCTTGAAGGAGAGAACATGTCGCTCAAGGCCGCCGTCAAGGAGGTGAAGAAAGAAATGGCTGAGCTCAAGAAGCAGAAGGCCAAGTGGGACGGCAAACTCAAGGCTCAGGAGAATGTTTACGAGCAAGAAAAGAAGACTCTGAACGAAAAGATCGCCCAGCTCATCGAGAAGAAGAATTCATTGGAAAAGTATATAGAGGACTTCGCGGAGGAGATGTACACCAAGCTTGCAGGTAACTTATAGCATCCGAGTGAATTTTGACTTGTTTCCGAGTGAACTTCATGTATGCTGATATTCGACTCTCCTCTTT
Organism: Elymus sibiricus; assembly: GCA_039707655.1. NCBI lineage: Eukaryota > Viridiplantae > Streptophyta > Magnoliopsida > Poales > Poaceae > Elymus > Elymus sibiricus. The sequence goes on from CM077666.1 coordinate 360,439,473, forward strand.
TCTTGTTCACAGAGTACTGCCGAGACTTCGAGCTTGAGACTGACAAAATCGAGAGGGATCTGGATCCTTCCAGGTCACTCATCGGTGACAAGGCTGCCCTAGGCGTCTTGCAGCTTGAATCTCGCATTCAAGATGTTCAGGGGTACGTCATCCGCCTGCGGGGTGCACTCAAAAGGATCGACAAGGAGCTATGGCCAGAAGACACCCTCGACACGGATCTGGAAGCAATGATGACTCATCTCAACGAGATTCCCAGCCGAGTGCAAGCGTGGAAGAAGTCGGCTGCTCGCTACGGAGCCGACGTGGCGCTCTTTCTCGTCTGTGTGCACTGCAAGGACGCCGAGGAAGAGAAGCTGAAGTCCCTCCAAGTCGCCAACACTAAGAAGCTCAAGTTTGAGGACTTCATGGAGACGTTCATACAGGCAGCCACTCGGATCGCAGATGGCATCGACCTGGACGCCTTCGTCGAGCCGGCCAGCCCTTCTGGAGTATGAGAAAAACATTAAGCTTTACCCATTTGCCTCGGTATGCCGAGTGGATCTGTATCCGTTAAAATCTTTCGGGCTCAGGGCCCGAGTACTCGCATTTACTTTTGAACTTATAGAGTTATCCGAATGCATTCTTTTGAGTCTTTTGAATCTTTGGAGTGGGTCTTAACTTAGGCGAAAGCTGGTTCGCAGCTAAGCCTCCGAGTGAGAGGGACGCTCTTCACTCGGAGCAGAGTTTTTAACTTGGGCGAAAGCTGGCTCGCAGCCAAGCCTCCGAGTGAGAGGGGCGCTCTTCACTCGGAGTCGTTTTTTAACTTGGGCGAAAGCTGGTTCGCAGTCAAGCCCCCGAGTGAGAGGGATGCTCTTCACTCGGAGTAGATTTTTAACTTGGGCGAAAGCTGGTTTGCAGCCAAGCCCCCGAGTGAGAGGGACGCTCTTCACTCAGAGTCAGTTTTTAATTTGGGCGAAAGCTGGTTCGCAGCCAAGCCCCCGAGTGAGAGGGATGCTCTTCACTCGGAGTCGGTTTTTAACTTGGGCGAAAGCTGATTCGCAGCCAAGCCCCCGAGTGAGAGGGATGCTCTTTACTCGGAGTAGATTTTTAACTTGGGCGAAAGCTGGTTTGCAGCCAAGCCCCGGAGTGAGAGGGGTGTTCTTCACTCGGAGTAGATTTTTAACTTGGGCGAAAGCTGGTTCGCAGCCAAGCCCCCGAGTGAGAGGGACGCTCTTCACTCGGAGTCGGTTTTTAACTTGGGCGAAAGCTGGTTCGCAGCCAAGCCCCCGAGTGAGAGGGATGCTCTTCACTCGGAGTCGGTTTTTAACTTGGGCGAAAGCTGGTTCGCAGCCAAGCCCCCGAGTGAGAGGGACGCTCTTCACTCGAAGTCGGTTTTTAACTTGGGCGAAAGCTGGTTCGCAGCCAAGCCCCCGAGTGAGAGGGACGCTCTTCACTCGGAGTTGGTTTTTAACTTGGGCGAAAGCTGGTTCGCAGCCAAGCCCCCGAGTGAGAGGGATGCTCTTTACTCAGAGTCGGTTTTTAACTTGGGCGAAAGCTGGTTCGCAGCCAAGCCCCCGAGTGAGTGGGATGCTCTTCACTCGGAGTAGATTTTAACTTGGACGAAAGCTGGTTCGCAGCCAAGCCCCCGAGTGAGAGGGACGCTCTTCACTCGGAGTCGGTTCTTAACTTGGGCGAAAGCTGGTTCGCAGCCAAGCCCCCGAGTGAGAGGGATGCTCTTCACTCGGAGTAGGTTTTTTAACTTAGGCAAAAACTGGTTTGCAGCTAAGTTGAAGGGCGTACACCCACTGGAGGTTGTAAGCCAGAGAATGCGTACGAGTGAACTCAATGTGGAACTGGAAAAGTCATGCTTTTATTCATCAAACATCACTCGAGTGCTTTTATTACATCTCAATATCAAGTATAAAATCGTCGAAGCAAATCCGCATTCCAAGCACGGGGCTCGTCTGCTTGCTTCAGAAGGTTGTACAGACGGTATGCTCCGTTATGTAGAACCTTTAACACGATAAAGGGGCCTTCCCACGCGGGAGCAAGCTTGTGAGGTCGCTGCTGATCCACTCGGAGCACAAGATCTCCTTCCTGAAAGGTCCGACTTCTGACGTGCCTGTTGTGAAAATGTCATAGATCTTGCTGATAAGTGGCCGAACGGATAAGAGCCATCTCTCTCTCCTCTTCCAGGAGATCAACTGCGTCTTGCCGCGCCTGCTCTGCTTCAGCTTCGGAGTATAGTTCCACTCGGGGCGAATTGTGGAGCAGGTCACTCGGCAAGACGGCTTCAGCCCCGTACACCATGAAGAAGGGAGTACGATTGGTAGACCGATTGGGGGTCGTCCTCAAGCCCCAAAGAACTGATGGCAACTCGGTGACCCAGGCTCCAGCTGTGTGCTCCAAATCGCGCATGAGTCGTGGCTTTAACCCCTGAAGGATCAGTCTGTTTGCTCTCTCAGCTTGTCCATTCGACTGCGGGTGCGCCACAGATGCATATTCGACTCGGGTGCCTTGGGCGGCACAGAACGCCCTGAATTCTTCTGAGTCAAAGTTTGAGCCGTTGTCAGTGATAATGTTGTGGGCACGCCATATCTGAAGACTATCTCCTTCATAAACTTGATCGTTGTACGAGAGTCTAGCTTCTTGATGGGCTTGGCTTCGATCCACTTAGTGAACTTATCGACTGCAACCAGCAAGTGGGTGAATCCACTCGCCCCTGTTCGGAGGGGTCCCACCATGTCGAGTCCCCAGACTGCAAACAGCCAGACGAGTGGAATCGTCTTTAGAGCAGACACAGGCTTGTGAGATAAGTTTGCATAGAACTGGCACCCGGCGCAGTGTTGGACTATCTCCTGCGCAGCTTCATTGGCACGTGGCCAGAAGAAACTGGCTCGGTAAGCTTTAGCCATGATTGTCCGAGAGGACGCGTGGTGTCCACAAGTTCCCGAGTGAATCTCCTCCAGGATCAATCGAGCTTCTTCCGGAGAGATGCAGCGCTGAGTCACACCGGTGACGCTCTTTCTGTATAACTGATCGCCCATCACTGTAAAGGCCTTGGACCTGCGAACAATCTGGCGGGCCTCGGCTTCATCTTGTGGAAGTTCCTGTCTGAGCAGGTATGCAATGTAAGGCACCGTCCAGTCGGGCGTGATTGCCAGGATCTCCATGACCAAATCAATGACTGCCGGGACCTCGACTTCAGTCGGATCGGACGGACCGACCACTTGCGGGGGCTCTTCCGTGAAGGGATCTTCTTTCACCGTCGGGGAACGTAAATGCTCTAGGAACACATTGTTGGGTATGGATTTCCGAGTGGACCCGATATTTGCCAGATCGTCTGCCTCCTGATTCTTGGCCCGGGGGATGTGATGCAGTTCCAGACCCTCAAATTTCTTTTCCAACTTTCTCACCGCGTTGCAATATCCTGTCATAACAGGGCTTCTGATATCCCACTCCTTCATCACTTGAGTCACAACTAGATCTGAGTCCCCGTAGACCATCAGGCGCCGGACGCCGAGTGAGATGGCCATACGTAGACCATAAAGGAGTGCTTCGTACTCGGCCTCATTGTTGGAGGAATCGAAGTGAATCTGCAGAACATATTTGAGTCAATCGCCCGTTCGGAGACACTAACACAACTCCAGCTCCTGAACCATTCAGCATCTTGGAACCGTCAAAGAACATGGTCCAGTGTTCCGAGTGACTCTGAGTCGGTTGCTGCTGTTCTGTCCACTCGGCTAAGAAATCGGCTAATGCTTGGGACTTGATCGCTTTTTTTGCCTCGAACTTGATGTCCAAGGGCAAGAGCTCGATAGCCCACTTCGCTACTCGACCAGTCGCATCCCGATTGTTCATGATCTCAGACAGCGGGGCGTCGCTGACGACTGATATGACGTGCTCTTAGAAGTAATGGGCTACTTTCTTCGCAGTCAGATAGATGCCATATACGAGCTTCTGATAATGAGGATACCTCTACTTGGATGGAGTCAGGACTTCAGAAATGTAATAGACTGGGCGCTGAACTTTGTAAGCTTTGCCTTCTTCTTCTCGCTCGACTGTGAGGACAGTGCTGACAACCTGACCAGTGGCCGCAATGTACAAGAGCAATGGCTCGTTGCTGTTCGGAGCGGCAAGCACCGGCTGGGTGGAAAGTAGGGCTTTGAGCTGAACAAACATTGCTTGTGCTTCAGCAGTCCAATCGAACGAATCAGACTTCTTCATCAATCGGTAAAGGGGCGGTGCCTTCTCACCGAGGCGGGAGATGAATCGGCTCAGAGCCGCAAGACAACCCGTGAGCTTTTGCACATCATGAAGCCGTTCTGGACGTTTCATTCGTACAATTGCACCGATCTTCTCGGGGTTGGCATCTATCCCTCGTTCGGAAACGAGGAATCCGAGTAACTTGCCCCCGGGCACCCCGAAAGTGCACTTTGCTAGATTCAGCTTAATATCGTACTTCTGCAGATTTGCGAAAGTTTCAGCTAGGTCAGCCAGCAGGTCGGAACCTTTTCTGGACTTGACCACGATATCGTCCATGTACGCATCAATGTTCCAACTGATCTGTTTTTGCAAACACTTTTGGACCATGCGCATGAAAGTGGCACCGGTATTCTTGAGACCGAACGGCATGGTGATATAGCAGAAACACCCGAATGGGGTGATAAAAGCTGTTTTTATTTCATCTGGCCCATACAGTCGGATCTGGTGGTACACGGAGTACGCATCCAGAAAAGACAGTCGCTCACACCCCGCGGTGGAATCTATGATCTGATCTATACGGGGGAGCGGGAAATGATCCTTGGGACAGACCCGATTGATGTGCTTAAAATCGATGCACATTCGGAGAGACTTATCCTTCTTAGGGACCATGACGACGTTGGCGAGCCACTCGGAGTGGTACACCTCACGGATGAACTCGGCTGCTAGGAGCCGAGCAACTTCTTCGCCAATGGCCTTCCTCTTCTATGTAGCAGAGCGACGAAGATGCTCCTTCACAGGTTTTGCTTTCGGGTCGACTCGCAAACGGTGCTCGGCCAGCTCCCTGGGTAAACCCGGCATGTCGGATGGCTTCCATGCGAGGATGTCCCACTTCTCACGGAGGAACTGGATGAGCGCTTCTTCCTATTTGCTGTCGAGTGTCGTTGAGATGTTGGTGGGTGCAGCATTGGGATCTTCCGGGTGGACGTGTACTGTAGGAGATATGCCCTAGAGGCAATAACAAATGTTATTATTTATCTCCATGATCATAATTATGTTTATGTTCCATGCTATAACTGCTATGGTTCTCGAGTCTGCAATAACCATGAGGCTTGAAGGAAGACTCATATGCACGTGTGGAATAATAAACGGTAAAATGTATTCCTAGTCTGGCCTCTAAGACTAGCTCAAGTGTTGCATGATGGTTCTGTTTTCCGGATCATGGGCATGACTATGCCGACAACTTTGAGGGCACAATGTTAGTAGAACACTTGTGTTGAATCGACCCGATTGATGTTATGCTATGAGATTCATTCTTCATAAGTTAATGGTTAATAACACAGAGAAGTTAATGTTTGCATAATTCCTTAGACCATGAGAGTGTCGAGTTTCTTCATGCTTGCTTCATGAACTTTGGGGTTTGTTAAACGTCATCCGTAAATGGGTGGCTATTACGGCGGCTTACGGGTTCATGGAAAAGTATGTCAAGTAACTTGATAGCTCAAGATTGGGATTTGCTCCTCCGACGATGGAGAGATATCTCTAGGCCCTCTCGGTGTTACGGTATCCATCATCGTCTGGCCAGACACAAGTGTGATTTGATCACAGGGATGCCGGAACATAGAAACGAGAAAAGAGAACAAAAACCGGCAACGAGGTAACTGGCATTGTGGACAAGTGTTGATCCACGAGGATACCGATGTTTCTCACCTCGGGTATTTGTAACATATCGCGAAGCAACAGGAATAGCACACGGCAACTGGAGGTTCACTCGAATATTCATTCGTGTGGGTATAGGGGTCAATATGGGTGTCCACGGCTCCGATGTTGATCATTGATCGGAAAGAGTTCCGGTCATGTCTATACTTCACCGAACCTATAGGGTCACATGCTTAAGGGTCATCTATCTGCTGAATACTAGACAAGGAGTCTGAGAGAAAAACACCGAAAAAGTTTCGGACGAAACGGAAAAGTTCCGGAGAGGAATCCGGAATAGTTCCGGTAAAACTGAAAAGTTGTTTCAGGGTATTCCATTAAGTCAAATTGGTTCCGGCACACGCCTGGAAATTCTTGGAGGGTGCCAGAATCGTTCTGGTAACTTCTGGGATTTTTCCGAAGGAAAAACCGGAAATGTTCCGGAGCAGCCGGAACCGCTATGATAGCTTTTTCGCTGAAGAAACATTGTTCCGGAATTGTTTCGGAATGCGTTCAAAATTGTTTTGGTGGGTACTGGAATTGTTCTGGGCACACAGAAATAATTTGGTATTTAACGGACGCAGAAAAATGTCTTCGTGAATAGTGAAAGTGCTTTTTGGATATTTTTTGGAAAAGCACCTTTTGGGATATTTTCCCAAAAGGTTTCTAGAAGGCTTGGGGGCTAAGAAACCCCCCTTGGGGGGGCCCCCAAGAGGTTGGCCGGCCACATGTGGAGGTGCTCCATGGGGCCCCACTTGCTCCATTAAAACCCTTTTATGCCCTTGTGAAAGTTTTCCTTCATGGGCATTTTGGGTTTTTTGGAAGTGCCCATCCTACCCCTTGCTTTTCCTATAAATAGAGGTCGAGGGGCTGCCTCCAAACTCATCCCTTCTCACATACAAATGCCATGAAATTTCGGGCTTCTCTCTCCCTCCCAGCGAAATAGTTTCGTAGAGCCGAAAGGCTGTCTGGGTTCCGGTGGGAACTAGTTCTGGACGGCGAAGCCCTGCCGGATAGATGACACCGTATGTGTGCAAATCTGTAGAGAGATCATAGTTTCGGTCTTAGTTCGAGAGTGCCTCCCGAAGGGCTGTCCAAGTGACCGTCTTAGTTTCGAGGGTCCTCCCGAAGGGCTGTCCGAGTGACTGTCCGAGTTTCGGAGGTCTCCCGAAGGGCTGTCCGCGACACCGTCCGAGGGACTGTCCGAGGGGCAGATATGGGAGTACATCCTCGCGGTTGGGAGGTTGTAAATCCTAGCTGCGGGGATCTGCACCGCCGATCCTCATCGACTCTACTTCCGCTGCGCTACGAGTCGGTAACGAAAAAGATCAAACCTTGTATGCAGTCTCCATAGTGATCCTGGGCTGGTGCGTAGGTCGGAAATTTTTTGTTTTCTGCTGCGTTACCCTACAGTGGCATCATGAGCCATGCTATGCGTAGATGCAGGTTCGATCTAGAATACATGAGATGTATGGGTGTTGCGCAATATAATTTGTAGTAGATGAGTTCTACTGCTGATAATTATTTGTGCGGGTAGCAGATGAAATCTGTTACCCGATGTTCTTGTTGCTTCCCTGGAATTTGCATATTTCTGATCTTGATAACGGTATGGTGGAGTTTCAAAGTTCTGGCAATCCGCGATCCTGATTGATCAACGAAGTGCTAACAGTTCTTTGAATTCCACCGTAGTTAAAAAGAAAGATGAAATTTCGCAGATGAAAGGGCAATGCAGATATGATCTGCACGGGGGTCATGCGTATGACGAAGTTTAGTATGGGGCTCGAGATTTTATTATCTCGTGTTTCATACACCCCGCGATGTTAATCTAGCGACTTGAATAATCATACTTGAGATTAAACGTTGGTAGCTGCGGTTTGTTCGAAACCTTAGAAGCCACGTAAAATGAAATTTTGCATAAACCGATAAAAGGCGCCTAACTTGGTTTTGCAGGAGGGTTTGCATGTGCATATGATGTGGTATAGCAGTGCTCATGATAATTTGATTATGTATGAGATGACTATATGATGTAAATTAATTAACATGACCTGCGTGTCATGATTCGGCATGATGGCTGGAGCCATATGATTGTCACTTTAATGACCTGCGTGTCAACCTTCTGTAATGCACTTATTTTATTAGCTATAGAGATAGCAATATTATCTGGTGCATCGACAAGGTGGTGGCAATCTTCGCGAAGGTGAACACCGACGCGAATGCCGAAGACGAAGAAATACAAGACTTCTCCGTCAGAAAGGGCTATACCATATCATGCTATTATGAATTGCCTGAGATGTTTATCCCTTATGATGCACCCTTCTTGATTGCGCGGTAGTCGCTTTTTATTAGGGTGATCTCTCACAAAAATATCAAGTAGTTAGTGTTCTCCCAAGTGTAGCACCGTCACGGCACCTAACTTCTCGGAGTGCGTCATGTACACATGAGTACAAACGATTAGGGAAGTGTGAGGCGGGTGAGGTCAGACCTCGCAGCGAGATCACTTGGTTGTCTTGACGTTCAGGCATGACCATCATGAGCTCGGAACACACGCATCGAAAGATGAACAAGAGTCACATAGAGATGTGATCGGCAAGTTGGCCTACCGATTAAAATTCCCATCATGAGATGATGATTCTATGGCGATGAATTGAAGTCTGGATCTTGTATCACTCAAAATCAATTATGAGAGATATTGATTTGAGTGGGAGCTCACTTTAGAATTAATTCTTTTAATTCTTAGTGCAATTAATTATGAACTTTGTCTAAGTGAAATTTGCATAATAGTTGTAGAATAATGGCTCGCGTTTCCACCTTCCCTATTAAAATTGAATAGCTGTTATATCTGGTTAAAACTTTACGGTTGGTAACGTAATGTGAGGATTGTCCTCAAGAGTGCCGAGAAGGACTTCGTCCTATCGCATGCTTTTAGTATTCTCCCGCTAATGCTATGGAAAATGTGACTCTCGTCCTTCGATCCAAAAGCTAGAATTCCGTTACGGTCAAGTGCAATATGTTTGCTTCCATGAGACCCGGACTTCAAAAGTTTGGGATAGCTATGTGATATTCATGGAACTGAAAATCATTTTTCAGACACAAACAAAGGCTAAAAGATATGGGATATCCAAAGCAATGTTTGTTTTGCAAACTGTTAGTAAAAGGTGTTTACTATGCATTTGACTAATGACAGAGGGATCCAGTAGAACGCCTGTCATATGATGAAGGTGAATAAAACAACAACTTAAAGAGGAAGGAAATGTCCGAAGGGTGTTAGTAAGATTTTCACGCCTAGGAAGTCCGGGGCTAACGCCACTCTTAAGTTGGGTGCTTCTTCTGAGAGTAGGAGAATTATTAGAAGTAAAACTGTTAGAAGTATAAAGGCAAAAAGAGAGAAGATTGGAATATCCAGCTCATGTATGAATGCCATACAAGTTATTGATGTATAGAAAGCTGGTCAAAGAAATAGTTCTTGGGAATTATGATTAAACATGTTAATCACTAATTCTTGGGTATTGTGAGTTGATCACAAAGATACCCGCTCGATAGCATTCCGTTGCAACTCGATGCAAGAACTACTACGGCCTAAAAGACTTGTCGGAGTGAGGTTCAGATACGCGCTGGGAATATAGTAAAAGTTACTAAACCTTCCATCGGTGTATTACCTATGTATTTATTTTCATAATTCATTATAGAGTTTTACACACTCTAGCCCATTGCATAAGGTATCTTGCAAGAAGGTTGTTCATAAGAGAACTTTTGATGTTCGGTGTTATGAATAACATAAGGGCCATACTTTCATTATGAATGAGATGTATGTTATGAATATTGATAATAATACTTTACCTCTGTATTTACTTTCATAAATCATTTTAGAGTTTTATACACTCTAGCCCATTTGCATAATGTTTGTTGCAAGGGTGTTGTTCATAAAAGAACAATTGTTGTTCAGGATTATGAATAACATAAGGGCCATACTTCCATCATCGATGGAACGTATGTTATGAATATTGATGGTAATATGATACATCCATAACACTGACGCTAAATGTCGCAAGACTAAGAAAATACCACACATGTGTGGCACTGCATTTAGTCACATTGGAGAAACCCGCATGGAGAAATTCCATGATGATGGATTTTGAAGTCGTTTGATTACGAATCATCTGACACTTGTAACTTTCCTCCGAAAAGTGAAGTGACTAAAATACCGTTCACAGGCCATAAGGAACGAGCAACGAACTTATTGGTGATCATACATTTTGGTGTATGTAGTCCGATAAATGTTGTTGCTAGCAGTGGATTTGTCTATCTTCAAAATGACTCAAGTAGATATATGGATATTTGCTTGATGAGACGTAAGTCTGGATCTTTTGAAATCATTCATAAGGTTTTCAAAAATGAAGTAGAAATTATTGTAACAAGAAAAATATGTTTCTGCAAACTAGATTGCCGAAAGGAATATTTGAGTTACAAGTTTAGCGAATGTCTGATGAGTTGTGAAAGGAGTTTTATAACTTACACCTCCCGGAACACCACTATGTGTGGTATGTTTGTGAAGATGTAATCAAACCATTTTCGACATGGTAAGATCAAAGATGACATAAATCAATTTGCCATTATCCCTTTTAAAGTAATGCTTTAGTGACTGCGGCTTTTACACTGAAAAGAGCGCCATCAGGTCTGTTGAAATGACGCCATGGTATGGTACGCCCAACCATGCTTGGTCTTTCCTTAACATTTGGAATATGGGGCTTGTGTAAAAGGTTACAAACCTATTCCAAATCAGACAAGAGCTACTTTGTAGGTTATCCCAAGTAATTGGGAATTCCTCCACCACTATACCGAGGCAAAACGTTTGCCACAGAGAACGGTATGCTTTTAAAGAGAATAGTTCTTGCAAAAAGATGAGTGGGAGAACAATGCAACTCGACGAGATAAACAGTATCTTTGTCATCAGATCAAAGGAAAGGAACCTTGGAAGTAATTTCAGAGTTTCCTACTGCGACTGATACGGAAGTCTCTACAATAAAATGTATGGACTTCGTTCGAACTTGCAGCTGAACCACGTAGGCAAAACTCGTGCAAACCTCTCAGGTGCGCAAGCGAGATATTGTTGTTAGACAACAGTATACCTACGATACACAAGGAAGCATTGATGGGCCCTGACTCCGGAATTGGCTAAATGCCAATATAATCCGAGATAGTTTCCATAAATGATTCAACATTATATCTTGATAAACCCTTCGGAAGACTTAGAGTCTAACGAACATTAATGGAACTATAAACTGATTTGGATAAAATGTTTTATCCATAAAGCTCGACTTGTTGCAATAACAAGTTCAAGGAGTTGACTACGATGAGGTTCTCTCACCGTAGCGATGCTTAAAGTCAGATCGGGTTAAACTAGCAATTAATACATATTTCAATCTTGAGATATGATACATGGATGCCAAAAGGATTTCCATATGATGGAAATGTAACCTAGGACTTATATGTGGTACAGTCCGAAGTATTTTGTCAATCCAGAGGATGCTAGTAAGTATGCAAACTTCAGAGTTCCAGCAATGGACAGAAGAGAGCAAAATGGAGTTGGAATCTTCGTTTTTGATGAAACAGTCAAAGGAGTTTGATTTGATCAATGGATAACGAAGATGCTTGTGGTTTCAAGAAAGTAAGTGGGAGCATAATAATATTTCTAAAAACTTTGTGTGCTTGACACATTGTTGATTGAAAATAATATAAATTTCTTGACACGAATTAGGACTTCATTGAAAATAGTTTTTCGATGAAGTGCTTGGGCTAAATAGCCTTGACATTAGGCATATTTATCTACGAGATAGAATTGCCTAATAGGCTAAAGCCAAAAATACATATTGACAAGATGCTAAAACATTTTAGCATTAAAACGCCAAGGAGTGATTCTTGCCGAAGTCACATGGAAAGGGTTTTTGCAAGACTCGGTGTCTCAAAACACTGATGAGCGAAATACATGATGGAGATTCCACACACTTTCGTGTTTGGATTAATCATGTATTCCATGGTATGTAAAACAACCAGATATGTCCAATACTCCAAAGCTGTTGCGAGTATAGATACCAAAGTGATCAAAGTACTGATCATGGGACAACAGTGAAAAATGTCACTAAGTACTAAAGTAGCACTGATGACATGTTTTCTCGCAAGCAGAGATTATGAAGTGCTCGTTGTAAGTGATTACATCGATATAGTCTTCATCAATGCTCCATGCGATTTTCGATTTAAGTTAAGGGTTTTGTGTGATACACAATATGGTGGCGAAATCGTTTCTAAACAGGTTACTGTGGCAAATTCTATAAATAAGGCTAAGTATGTTGCCGCTTTCGAAGCGACATAGAAGATGTTGAATCATACAGTTCGTTCATGAACTTAGTATGATTCCAAGATGGCTTTGGTCAATGGAACACTATTGAAGATAGTTGCTCCATAGCTCAGTCCGAGGAATCAAGGTTTGACCAGTGATTCACATATATACGAAGCCAAGTCCACACAAAATATGAATTTTGTGAAAGCGTGAAAACGCGAGGACATGCAAAGATACACACGGAACTGAAGTTGTCAGATCCGTTGGACATCAGGCTATACCACATGCGAAGCATTTTTACACCAGTGTGCCACAGGTGTAATGTGCATTAGCATTGACTAGACTATTGACTCTAGTGCAAGTGGGAGTCTATAGGAGATATGCCCCAGAGGCAATAACAAATGTTATTATTTATCTCCATGATCATAATTATGTTTATGTTCCATGCTATAACTGCTATGGTTCTCGAGTCTGCAATAACCACGAGGCTTAAAGTAAGACTCATATGCACGTGTGGAATAATAAACGGTAAAATGTATTCCTAGTCTGGCCTCTAAGACTAGCTCAAGTGTTGCATGATGGTTCTGTTTTCCTGATCATGGGCATGACTATGCCGGTAACTTTGAGGGCACAATGTTAGTAGAACACTTGTGTTGAATCGACCCGATTGATGTTATGCTATGAGATTCATTCGTCATAAGTTAATGGTTAATAACACAGAGAAGTTAATGTTTACATAATTCCTTAGACCATGTGTTCGCACACGAACACGTCAACGTGTACCCGCAGAGCCGGGGGGTGATGCACCGCAACTCGCCCCGCGGGAGGCCGGCTCACAGCGCGATACGCAAGACAGTAAGCCGGCGCTTTTGGGACCAGACGCCCCGGTTCCTCGGGAGGGACCCCGTCGGAGGGAGCCGGCGACGATTGGCTGAACCGGGTCGATTCGCTCGCCCTCGGCTCGGTTGTCGATATTCGATGAACTTATGCTAAGTCGCCGAATAACGGAAGCATGAACAAGGGTTAAGGGGTAAAAAGTAGATTGTATTGATATGTCGATTGTGTGCTTGATTCAATCGGCCATCACCTCTCACATATATATGAGGCGGCTGGACTTCCCGTGCAAGTAAGAGACTCCTACACGGATTACAAGTTACAATCAGAGTCGGTTTCTAGCCTTAACTAGGTAAGGCACCCGCCAGGGCCGTCTTGGGCTCGGACTCTCTGTTGGGTCGGCTTATAGTGTGAGTCGCCGAAAGTGTGGGCCGGCCTTGGTCTTCTGAGTCCATCTTTAGCCTTTAGCAGTCAGCTTTCCCTCTCCTGAGCCGTAGAGCCGGCTTATAGAGCCGGCTTTCTGAGTCGCCCTTTGCTCTTGGCCTCCTGAGTCGCCCGTTGCTCTTGGCCTCCTGAGTCGCCCGTAGCTCTTGGCTTCCTGAGTCGCCCGTAGCTCTTCTGTGTTGACGCCAGTTCACTTTGCTTCGTAACCCGCCGCTTTGCTGGTCAGCCGCCTTGCTGGGTCTCGATGGGCACGGTACTACCGCTCCGGGCACGGCTAAACGCCGTACTACTTCCGCTCGGTGGTCCAGAAGTATTTTCTTAAACGGTAGTAGAGCGGTAGTAAATACACCATAGTACCGCTCGAGAGGCTGTCCTGACGGCTTGCCGAGTCATCTTCATGCCGGGTCATCGTCACCTGCCGAGTCTTGGTCTTTCCAGCCTTTGATAATCCTTGTGAACTTGAGCTGATCTCTGTCGCCGGGTTACTGAGCTATTGAGCCGATAACCGACCTCTCTGGGCGGCTGTATCTCCTCCACATTGGCGCCTTTCCAGCAATGATCTTTAAGCCATTGCTAGCCGAGTCATAACCACGCCGGGTCACCTCTGGGGGCGGGTCATCGGCCTTGAACCGCCTTCTGCCAAAAATGAGTGCTAACATATGCCCCCCTGTTTTCTAGCAGAGCTTGCGTGCTAAAAAATATTCCATGTAGGATTTTTGGCTAAGGACGATGCTTATGCTCATCGGCCATGTGGTCTAAGGGCGATGCTTATGCTCATCGGCCATGTACGATCTCAGGCGGATTGCCATACACTTGGGTGGAACTTCTTCAAGTATTTTCCGTTGATAGCTCGAGGTAGCAAGTCGCCCTCCAAAGTCTCCACCAGATAAGAGTTGCCGGGTGTTATTCTGGCGACTCGCAGCGGTCCTTCCCAACTCAGTGACCACTTGCCAAATTTCCGGCTTCTGGAGCCGACTGGTAGTATAACTTTCCACACTAAGTCGCCAACTTGAAAATCTTTGAGCCGGACTCTCTTGTTGTAAGTCTTTGCCACCCGCAACTTCTCTTTCTCAATGTCCCTTAGAGCCTTTAATCGTTTGTCGGCCACATCGTCTAGTTATCCATCATTAAGCCGTAGTAGTCTTCGACCGACAAATCGTTCTGCTTAGCAAACCTTAAGGCGGCCAGATTCACCTCAACGGGTAAGACGGCCTCTTGCCCATATACCAACTCAAAAGGAGTCACCTTGGTAGCCCCATGCCTTGAGACCCGGTGAGCCCATAATGCTTCGGACAGTACCTCATGCCACCGCCTTGGATGGTCTTTGATCTTTTTCTTAATCAATTTGATCAAGATCTTATTGCTAGACTCAGCCTGTCCATTGGCTTGGGCATAATACGGAGATGAACTAAGCATCTTGATCCCAAGTGATTCGGCAAACTGTTTAACCTCCTTTGCCATGAAGGAAGTTCCTTGATCCGTGGTGAGAGTCTGTGGAATACCGAATCTGTGAACAATATGCTCATTAATGAATTGAATTACCTCCTTGTGAGTCATGTTCCTGAGAGGTACTGCTTCAGACCACTTGGTGAAATAATCTGTGGCAACCAACACAAACCGATGCCCTTTTGATGAAGCCGGGTGAATCATACCGATAAAGTCAAGTGCCCAACCCCGGAAGGGCCACGGTTTTATGATAGGATTGAGCTTGGAAGCCGGAACTAGCTGGATATCCCCAAACTTTTGGCAAGCTTCGCACCCCTTGTAGTACTTGAAGCAGTCATTGATCATCGTCGGCCAATAAAATCCGGCTCGCCGGAGCATCCACTTCATCTTGTGAGCCGACTGATGTGTTCCACATAAGCCGTCATGTACCTCTCCCATGGTGACTCTAGCTTGATCCTCGTCTAAGCACTTAAGCAGAAGACCATCAGCCGTTCGGCGGCATAAGTCGCCTTTATCCAGTGTATACTTGAGAGCAAGTCACCGAACGATTCTGTCTGTTTTCTGACTCGGGTTCTTCAGATAACTCACAATAGGTGCTCTCCAGTCAGAAATCCGGGTTGCCCCTTCCTCAGTAGCCGATTCATCTGAGCCGGCTTCTTCTCTATCAGCCAGCTTATCTAGGCCGGCGTCTCCCTTATCAGCCGGCTCGCCTGATCCGGTTTTTCCTTCGCCAGCCGACTCACCTGAGCCGGCCTCCTCTGAGTCAGCAGCAATCAGCATCGGCTTTTCTGCTATGAAGAACATGCCTCTGTCGACATGATAGCCTGATGCCTGTTGCGCTAACTCATTGGCGAGCCAATTATCCTGCCTAGACACGTGAGAGATAGAAAAATAATCCAAACTTGCTATAATGTCTAAGCATTTGTCAAGGTACATATTGAGTGATTCGTCATTGCACTGAAACACCTTTGCCACTTGTTGAACAACTAGTAACGAATCACCGTATGCCTTGACATGAGAGACCCCTGTATTGACTAAAAGCTCGAGCCCGAATAGAAGTGCTTCATATTCGGCTTGATTGTTAGTACAAAAGTAGTTAAGCCGGCAGGAGGCCTCAAATACAGTACCGTGGGGCGAGATGTATGCAACGCCGGCTCCCTGCCCATTCTTGCAAACTGAGCCGTCAAAATAGAGCCGCCATGGCTTAGCCGACACGACGTGTAAGCCGGCTTCTTGCTCTGGGTCAATCCGATGCTCAACAATAAAATCAGCTACGACCTGGCCTTTCACAGATTTGAGAGGTTCATAAGCCAAGTCATACTCAATTAACCCATATGCCCACTTGCCGATTCGCCCGCTGAGAATCGGCCTTTGAATCATGTGTCTGAGAACATCGGTCTGACCCATCACCTTACACTCACTAGATAAGAGGTAGTGGCGTAGCTTAGTGCAGGCATAATAAAGGGATAAGCACAATTTTTCCACAGAGCTGTATCTTGATTCGGCGTCTATCAAACGGCGGCTTAGGTATGTGATGACATACTCTTTCCCTTCGGCTTCTTGGGTTAAGGCGGCTCCTATTACTCTTTCTTCAGCAGCAATGTAGAGCCGGCATGGCTGACCGTGAGCCGGCGCCCTCAGAACCGGAGGGGTTGATAAGCACGTCTTTATCCTTTCAAATGCTTCTTGCTGTTCTGCCCCCCAAGTAAATTCATCATCGTTCTTAAGCCGAAGAATCTGAGTAAATGCATCGACTTTCCCAGACAGGTTAGCAATAAATCGCCTCAAATAATTGATCTTGCCGAGGAACTTCTGCATGTCTCTTTTGCAAGCCGGTGCCTGCACCTTTTGAATAGCTCTAACCTTTTCCGGGTCAACTTCTACGCCATGCTCATGTATTATGAAACCCAGAAACTTTCCAGCTGACACGCCAAAGGCACATTTCAATGGATTCATCTTGAGCCCATACTTCCTCATCCTTTCAAATGTAAGTTGTAAGTCGGCCAAATGATCTAACTCGCCGCCCGACTTGACTACTACGTCGTCAATGTAGACTTCCAGTATGACTCCAAGAAGGTCATGAAATATTAAGTTCATCGCTCTTTGATAAGTAGCACCAGCGTTCTTTAATCCAAAGGTCATCACTACCCACTCAAATAGACCAACAAAACCGGGGCAGCGAAATGCCGTCTTAGCCGAATCTTCTTCGGCCATGAATATCTGGTTATACCCTGCGTTACCGTCCAAGAAGCTGATGATCTTGTGTCCTGAGGCTTCGTTGATAAGCATATCGGCTATTGGCATAGGATATTCGTCTTTGGGCGTAGCTCGATTTAAATCTCTGAAGTCTATGCATACCCTTATCTTTCCTGACCCCTTCTTCTCAACTGGGACAATGTTCGAAACCCACTCAGCATACTTGCAGGGCCGAATAAACTTTGCTTTTATAAGCCGGCCGATCTCTTCCTTGACCCGGCCATATATCTGTGGGTTGAACTTTCGAGCCGGCTGCTTGTAAGGTCTAAAGCCGGCTTTGATGGGTAACCGATGCTCAACGAGCTGGCAGCTTAACCCAGGCATCTCATGATACTCCCACGCGAAGCAGTCTGCATACTCTCTGATCAAGGCGACTAACTCATGCTTATAGCCGGCTTCCAGATTCTGGCTTACAAACGTCGGCCTTGGCACCGTGCCGTCTCCAAGGTCCACCTCTTCAAGCAGGTCAGCCGACGTAAAGCCTTGCCCCAATTTGTCTAAGTCGCCAGGCTCTTCAATGGTCTCAAACATATTGTTCCTGTTGGCCCGATACTTGTCAAGCCGGCTTTGAAGCCACTCATCGTTGTTATCCATTCACTTGAGTCTGAGCCGGTTTTCACCAACCGGCTTTAGAGATACTGGCACGAACCCATCCCGGGTTGCACTTAGGAAGTCAAACCCGGACAAGTCACGCCCCGAAAGACATGTAGCAGTGGAGTGTTGCCAGTCAACTAGTGACTCGGCTAATGCAATGCAGGCCGAGTTATCTGCATGGACGACTTCTACTTCATCGTCGACCCACTGAACCAGCTGTTGGTGCAGAGTAGACGGAACGCACTGGTTTGCATGCAACCAATCTCGTCCTAGTAGCACATTGTAGTTCCCTTGCACCTCAGCAACGAAGAAGGCAGTAGCCAGGGTCTTGCTTCCGACTGTAAGCTCTAGACTGATAACCCCTTTAGCTTCCACTCCTTCCCCGCCTTCGAACCCGTTGAGTACCATGTTCGTCTTCATCAAATCATCATCATCAAGTTGTAACTTTTTGAAGACTGAATAAGGCATTAGATTGACTACGGCACCTCCATCAACCATCATCCTGGTAACCGGCTTCCCATTGATGTGCCCTTTGATATACAAAGGCTTGAGATGCTTAACCGGTTCCTCCGGCTTCTCGAAGATGACGTTCTTGGGTCCGAAGTTAATTTGAGCTACTGAACCGGTTTCGTCAATGGCACGAAACTCATCAGACAAATAGTATACCATGTTAATGTCCATGCTCATGTGAGTCGGCGTTCCTTCATAGTTCAGAAGCTCTTCATCATCTGCTGACTCGCCCGGCGGGTCATCAATGGCCGACTCTCCTGGGACTGGCGGCTCGTCTGTCACGAGGTTTGGAAGCTCCTCGTCAGCCGCTGACTCGCCAGACAGGTCATCCATGGCTGAGTCTATGGTTACCAGCTCTCTCAGCATTGGTTCTGTCATTGCTGACTCATTCACCGCTGAATCCTCTGAGGTGAGTTGTGACATTACCGACTTGTCAGCGGCCGGCTTATCTCTTGCTAGGTCTGCAGCTTCAACCTCATCAGCCCACGATGAATAAGTAACAGCCGGTATTTCAACCGGCTTTTTGCCCTTCTCCAGCGTAGAGTCCAGTACGCCGGGTGTTTGGGTTATGAACTCTGCCGGCTTAGGCACCCAGACTTGAGAACGTATCATTGGGCGATCCTTGTTAAAACCTGCATCCCTGAGCCGCTCAGCTTCTTCTGTAGCCTTCTCTTGATTCCTCAACCTTTGCAGTTTTCTCTTCTGCGTCTTGGTTAACCCGGCAGGGCACCATTTTGGTCGAGTGTATTTTGGGTCACGCGGCTCAGTCTGACTGGAGCTAACTTCATGGTCATTCGCCGCGCCGTTAGGCCCAATAACAAGTATCGGTCTGCCTCTTGCCGGCTCTATAACCGGTTCTTTTATCTTCAGTATCTGGCTGCCGATGGTAAGTGAGCCGCCATACGTCTGGCTTGTCATGTTTTCCAGCCCACCAGCCCTAACAACTCGCGGCTTGACACGCCACACCTTTCCTCTCTCTGGACTTGGCATATGCTCCTTGAGCCGGCTTACTGGCCCTAGCTGGCTTTTGTCAAAAGTGCTTTTCAGAGGTGGCATCTTTGCTACAGCTGGCTTAACGTACCGACTGAACTCTGCCGGTGACCTTGAACGCTTTCCATAGGGCCGGCTTGTGCTTGCGCCGGCTTGTCTGACATACTTGCTCATCAACATGTCGAAAGTCGGCTTAATGCGTTTGTACTTAGCATTAGTTGTATTAACCCGCCACTGGCCGACTTCCGGGCTCTTCGGCTTAATGAACCTTTGCGGTGATCTGGGCGGCTCTTCCTGTTGCCCCCCGAGCGTAGGATTGCTGATGGTAATCTTGATAACCTCCTTGCCGCCGGGTTCTCGACTTATAGTCGCCTTCCTCCCAGTCACCATGTTGCCGGCTTGCGTGTCCCTGGGCTCACCAACAACAACGTTAGCTTTGTTAGATGATCCGGCCGTCTCTGGCCGAATGAGTACCCTTTTTCCCTCCAGGTCTAGCGCGTTCATTGGGAACGGTTGTTGATCAATTGCCATGCTAGCAAAGCACAATCGTCCGTCATTAAGGGCCGATTGGACCTGCCGACGAAAAACATTACAATCATTAGTGGCATGAGAGAAAGAATGATGATATTTGCAATAAGCCCGCCGCCTTATCTCTTCAAGCGGTGGTATGACATGATTGATCTTTATAATTTTGTCCTTCAACAAGGCATCAAATATTCTATCACACTTGCCTACGTCGAAAGTGCATTTAAACTCATCTTCCCGATTCTTACGAACCGGCTTAAGATCATCACACACGTAAGGTTTGGTTTTACCTGGCCAAACAAACTCAGCAGTGTAAATATCGGTTTCCTCGTCTGAGCCGGCACTCCCCTCGATGGTGTTAAGCCGGCTCCGGCTCACCCGATGTGATTCTTTCATCTCATTGGCCCGGCTCTCCTGAACCAGAGCCTTTTCTTGCACTTGGCCGACACTTAGGAACTCATACCCCTCTAATTTTTCTTTTACATGGGATCGTAAACCATTAAGTACTAAGTCGGCCATATCCCTCTCAGTTATAGCTAAGCTATAACATCGGTTTCTTGTGTTCCTAAACCTTTTGACATAGTCGGATACCGACTCGTCATGCTTTTGCTTAACCTATGTAAGGTGAGATAATTTTAACTCAATTTCTCCGGCAAAAAAGTGTTCATGAAACTTCCGCTCTAAATGAAACCAAGTATGTATGGAATTAGGAGCTAAAGCAGAAAACCATGAAAAAGCAGTGCCGGTTAAAGATAATGAGAACAAGCGAACTTTATGATGCTCATGATTAGCTTCACCTAGTTGAGCCAAATACTGACTAATGTGTTCCCATGTTGATTTATTATCCACCCCATTGAACTTAGAAAATTCCGGAACTCGGTAACCAGGGGGATAAGGTTGTAAATCAAAATATTCGGGATAGGGCTTAGTATAATTTCTAGGCTTTAGTGTTATCCCGAATTTATCGTAAGCCATCTGATCCAACTCACTCCTCATCTTGGCCACCATATCGTCCATGTTGTACGATTGAGCCGGCACAGTGGACGAGTTGGTCAAAGGGGCGGCTTGTGCCCAGAGAGCCGAATTCTGAGTCGGCGCCGGCTCATCTCCAAAACGTACTGCTTGATCCGGCTGTCTAGCCGAATAAGGTATGCTTTGGATAGGAGTCGGACTTGACAGCATAGGCATAAGCCGGTTATCTTTATTCTGGCTCATTGACTGTAACTCCGATGGCCGGCTTAGCGGCGTGTTTTCTTTAGCCTTATCACGTTCCAGCATCACATCATAAATATTATTTGTACTTTGTCCAATATGATAATGGATTTCGGCTAATTGCTCAGGAGTAAAGGGGCTATTACTTACAGCGGGTTGGCTGATCTTGATGTTCAGAGGCACGTATTCTGGCTCTTTGATCGGTGAGATGACTCCTTGCCGATCCTTCTTGAGACTCGCCAGATACAGCTCCCGATCTGCTTCGGCCTGCTTCTGCCGCAGCACTTTGAACTCCTCGTCACGCTTCTTCTCCCAAGCCGCCAAGCCTTGGCGTTGTGCTTCTGACAGCTCCTCAATAGCCGGTTTGATGATGTTGTCAGTGCTGATGCCAGCGGAGTCGGTCTTAGAATTGGTCATTGCTGTCCAATTTTTAGATCGAATCGTCCCCAGCGGAGTCGCCAAAAAGTGTGTTCGCACACGAACACGTCAACGTGTACCCGCAGAGCCGGGGGTGATGCACCGCAACTCGCCCCGCGGGAGGCCGGCTCACAGCGCGATACGCAAGACAGTAAGCCGGCGCTTTTGGGACCAGACGCCCCGGTTCCTCGGGAGGGACCCCGTCGGAGGGAGCCGGCGACGATTGGCTGAACCGGGTCGATTCGCTCGCCCTCGGCTCGGTTGTCGATATTCGATGAACTTATGCTAAGTCGCCGAATAACGGAAGCATGAACAAGGGTTAAGGGGTAAAAAGTAGATTGTATTGATATGTCGATTGTGTGCTTGATTCAATCGGCCATCACCTCTCACATATATATGAGGCGGCTGGACTTCCCGTGCAAGTAAGAGACTCCTACACGGATTACAAGTTACAATCAGAGTCGGTTTCTAGCCTTAACTAGGTAAGGCACCCGCCAGGGCCGTCTTGGGCTCGGACTCTCTGTTGGGCCGGCTTATAGTGTGAGTCGCCGAAAGTGTGGGCCGGCCTTGGTCTTCTGAGTCCATCTTTAGCCTTTAGCAGTCAGCTTTCCCTCTCCTGAGCCGTAGAGTCGGCTTATAGAGCCGGCTTTCTGAGTCGCCCTTTGCTCTTGGCCTCCTGAGTCGCCCGTTGCTCTTGGCCTCCTGAGTCGCCCGTAGCTCTTGGCTTCCTGAGTCGCCCGTAGCTCTTCTGTGTTGACGCCAGTTCACTTTGCTTCGTAACCCGCCGCTTTGCTGGTCAGCCGCCTTGCCGGGTCTCGATGGGCACGGTACTACCGCTCCGGGCACGGCTAAACGCCGTACTACTTCCGCTCGGTGGTCCAGAAGTATTTTCTTAAACGGTAGTAGAGCGGTAGTAAATACACCGTAGTACCGCTCGAGAGGCTGTCCTGACGGCTTGCCGAGTCATCTTCATGCCGGGTCATCGTCACCTGCCGAGTCTTGGTCTTTCCAGCCTTTGATAATCCTTGTGAACTTGAGCTGATCTCTGTCGCCGGGTTACTGAGCTATTGAGCCGATAACCGACCTCTCTGGGCGGCTGTATCTCCTCCACATTGGCGCCTTTCCAGCAATGATCTTTAAGCCATTGCTAGCCGAGTCATAACCACGCCGGGTCACCTCTGGGGGCGGGTCATCGGCCTTGAACCGCCTTCTGCCAAAAATGAGTGCTAACACCATGAGAGTGTCGAGTTTCTTCATGCTTGCTTCATGAACTTTGGGGTCTGTTAAACGTCATCCGTAAATGGGTGGCTATTACGGCGGCTTAGGCTTCATGGAAAAGTATGTCAAGTAACTTGATAGCTCAAGATTGGGATTTGCTCCTCCAACGATGGAGATATATCTCTAGGCCCTCTCGGTGTTACGGTATCCATCATCGTCTGGCCAGACACAAGTGTGATTTGATCACAGGGATGCCGGAACACAGAAACGAGAAAAGAGAACAAAAACCGGCAACGAGGTAACTGGCATTGTGGACAAGTGTTGATCCACGAGGATACCGATGTTTCTCACCTCGGGTATTTGTAACATATCGCGAAGCAACAGGAATAGCACACGGCAACTGGAGGTTCACTCGAATATTCATTCGTGTGGGTATAGGGGTCAATATGGGTGTACACGGCTCCGATGTTGATCATTGATCGGAAAGAGTTCCGGTCATGTCTATACTTCACCGAACCTATAGGGTCACACGTTTAAGAGTCATCTATCTGCTGAATACTAGACAAGGAGTCTGAGAGAAAAACACCGAAAAAGTTTCGGACGAAACGGAAAAGTTCCGGAGAGGAAACCGGAATAGTTCCGGTAAAACTGAAAAGTTGTTTCAGGGTATTCCATTAAGTCAAATTGGTTCCGGCACACGCCTGGAAATTCTTGGAGAGTGCCAGAATCATTCTGGTAACTTCTGGGATTTTTCCGAAGGAAAAACCGGAAATGTTCCGGAGCAGCCGGAACCGCTATGATAGCTTTTTCGCTGAAGAAACATTGTTCTGGAATTGTTTCGGAATGCGTTCAAAATTGTTTTGGAGGGTACTGGAATTGTTCTGGGCACACAGAAATAATTTGGGATTTAACGGACGCAGAAAAATGTCTTCGTGAATAGTGAAAGTGCTTTTTGGATATTTTTTGGAAAAGCACCTTTTGGGATATTTTCCCAAAAGGTTTCTAGAAGGCTTGGGGGCTAAGAAACCCCCCTTGGGGGGGGGGCCCAAGAGGTTGGCTGGCCACATGTGGAGGTGCTCCATGGGGCCCCACTTGCTCCATTAAAACCCTTTTATGCCCTTGTGAAAGTTTTCCTTCATGGGCATTTTGGGTTTTTTGGAAGTGCCCATCCTACCCCTTGCTTTTCCTATAAATAGAGGTCGAGGGGCTGCCTCCACACTCATCCCTTCTCACATACAAGTGCCATGACATTTATGGCTTCTCTCTCCCTCCCAGCGAAATAGTTTCGTAGAGCCGAAAGGCTGTCTGGGTTCCGGTGGGAACTAGTTCTGGACGGCGAAGCCCTGCCGGATAGATGACACCGTATGTGTGCAACTCTGTAGAGATCGTAGTTTCATTCTTAGTTCGAGAGTGCCTCCCGAAGGGCTGTCCAAGTGACCGTCTTAGTTTCGAGGGTCCTCCCGAAGGGCTGTCCAAGTGACTGTCCGAGTTTCGGAGGTCCTCCCGAAGGGCTGTCCGCGACACCGTCCGAGGGACTGTTCAACCGCCTCCCGGAGGGCTGTCCGAGGGGCAGATATGGGAGTACATCCTCGCGGTTGGGAGGTTGTAAATCCTAGTTGCGGGGATCTGCACCGCCGATCCTCATCGACTCTACTTCCGCTGCGCTACGAGTCGGTAACGAAAAAGATCAAACCTTGTATGCAGTCTCCATAGTGATCCTGGGCTGGTGCGTAGGTCAGAAAATTTTTGTTTTCTGCTGCGTTACCCTACATGTACAGGCTTCGTATCACCGGCCGACTGAAACGCAGATTCTGCAGCTGGCTTCTTGGAGCGTAGCAAATCACTCGGATCGGCGTTTTTCTTGTACTCCTCCAACTCCACCATGGCCATCTGCTCATCAGCAATCTTGGACCCTTGCTGCAAACATTCCTCTGCACGCTGCCTATTGCCAGTGACTGTGATCACTCCTTTGGGGCCGGGCATCTTCAGCTTGAGATACACATAGCATGGGCGGGCCATGAAACGTGTGTAGGCCGGCCGACCAAGGATGGCATGGTAAGCGCTGCGGAAGTCGACCACTTCAAAGGTCAGCCTTTCCTTCCTGAAGTTCTTGTCGTCTCCAAAGACCACATCCAGGGCGATCTGTCACTTTGCTTTCTTGCCGGGGATCACTCCGTGGAACTGCATGCTGCTCTCGCTGAGACGGGACATCGGAATGCCCATCCCCTTCAGGGTTTCAGCGTAGAGTATGTTCAGGCCGCTTCCACCATCCATGAGAACCTTGCGCAACCGAACACCTCCCACGACTGGATCGACCACCAGCGCCTGCCGTCCAGGGGTGGCAATGTAGGCCGGATGGTCCGACTGATCAAAGGTGATCGGAGTCTTCGACCAGTTCAGAAATTTCGTCGTTGCTGGCATGGCCATGTTTACTTCCCGGTTGATGACTTTCAGTCGACTCCTGCTCTCTACACCTGCAAAGATCATCAGGGTTGCGTTGACACTGGGAAAAGCTTCATCTTTGTCTCCATCATCAGCATCTTCTGGGCTCTTCTCACTCGACTGGCCCTCTCGGAACTGCTGTATCAACAATCTGCACTGTCGAGTGGTATGCTTGGGCAATATCAGATTGCCCTCCTCATCTTTTCTGGTGTGAATGTGGCATGGCAAATCAAGGACATCCTGGCCCGACTGATCTTTCTTTTTCCTCGGGATCCACTTTTCCTTAGCTTTCCCCTTGTTCTTGGCTTGACCGGCCAGTGCGGCAGCCTCGGCCTGAGCCGAACCGTCAGCCTTGCGCTTTGGCTTCCGACTGGGATTATTGTTTCCGGGGTTGGGCTCACTGGTTTTCCCCTTGCCGTTACGAAGACGGTCTTCCTCTTCTCCGTTCGCGTACCGAGTCGCGATCTCCATCATTCGGCTCATGGTCAAAGATCCCGACCGACCAAATTTCAGGATGAGCTCCCTATATCTGACTCCTGCCTTGAAGGCACAGACGGCCTGATGCTCCGTGACGTTCTCAACCACATGATGCAAGGTTGTCCACCGCTGAATGTACTCCCTCAAGGTTTCATTCGGCTTCTGCACACAATGCTGCAACTCAGTCAACCCGGCCGGGCGTTTGCACGTGCCCTCGAATGTTTTGATGAACACTTGGGCCAAATCTTCCCAGCAGTATATACTAGCCGGAGTGAGCTGGTTGAGCCAGGCCCGGGCGGACCCTTCCAGCATCAAGGGTAAATGCTTCATAGCCACATAGTCATTACCACCTCCAATCTGCACAGCCACTCGGTAATTCTCTAACCAAGTTTCTGGCTTGGACTCACCGGTGAACTTACTTACTCCAGCCGCCAATCTGAAGTTAGGCGGAATCTCGGCGGCCCTGATTGCTCTGCTGAAACACTCGGGCCCGGAGACGAATGCTCCACTTCCACTCGGACGATCTCTGTTCAAGTTCTCTCTCAGAGCTCTGCCTCTGTCGACTAGGTTCTGAGAGAGTACGGATCTTGCGTTGAAGTGTGGATCGCGGAGGTCGACTGGTTCTCTCTGGTGATAACCGTCACCATGGCGGGGAGGGCTGGCCCTCCGATCATTGCCATAAGGACGCCTGGCATCGTACGGCCGGGGCGTGTACGAGCCATCCCGCGGAGGGGGCAACTGCATACGACGACGATCATCTTGACGCCGTAGAGGCGTATTCCGACTGTGACCCTGCCCAGAGTACTGGTCTCGGTCGTTTCGCCGCGAAGGCGAGTGTCTGCTTCTCCTTGGGGACACCGGGCTGTGGGCCGACTGGACGGTGTCAGCCCTGATGGATCTGCTATGAATCCTGTTGCGCGACTAGGACACCGCTGAATTTTGCTCTTCCGCCGCCTTGAGCAGGGCCCGGATCTGCCGTAGACCCTCTCCCGCCTCGGATCGGGACGGCTCAATGGAATCTGCTATCCGAGTGGCCGCCGCCAAATTCTGAACGAGAGTGCGGAATACCTGGAAATTCTGCTACTGGTCATTCGAGAACAGATGCCGCTGCCGCCAACTGGAACTGGGCTGATGCTGCCTGCGGGCATGATCGTCGAGTGACTTCTGGAGCGCCTCCAGACGATTGTGCTCAGCCAAATTGGCCTGGCGCGCGGCCTCCAAAGCCTGAGCCTCGGGAGTCGTCCCAACGATGGGCGTCTGGAGGGTCTGCTCATTTCTGCGCTGCAGCTCCTCCCTCTGCTGCCGAGTGAGAGGTCGGGGGTAGTACTCGTCGTCGTGACGGTCTCCGCCACCGCCAAGATCGGCGCGTGACGGGTCGCCGGTCTCTGCGCCGCCGCGGCCGTACCCAGGCGGACTGGGCGGAGAATCGGCCATCAGCACCTCTGCAGCGGGGTCGCTGCTCTCGCACTCGGATAAGCTTTCCGAGTGCTCATGCAAGGAGGCGAACGAATCGTAGACGGGCTCATCGGGCTCGATTGCCGCGACTTGCGGGGCCGCGGCCTGAAGGGCCACCGCATGCTTGATCCATCGTTGAAGCCGTAAGCGTCCGGAACGCTTGCGACGGCAGCCGGTGAAGTGCGAAGGCGTCGACTGGTACGGAGTCGACGATTGTCGAAGAAGGACGCCGAAGGCACTCGCGCGGAAGTGTGCTGCGCCACGGACGGGCAACGCCTCGACATCCAGCGGGGCTTCCTGAGGGCACGCCGAATCGTCGGCGATGAAACTGAGGACGCCGAAACGGATCTCGCCGCCCAGGGTCAGTCCGCCGCCGGAAACCATGGTGATGACGGGAAAAACACAACTACGCCGGAAGTCGCTAGACGCCTGCCCCACGGTGGGCGCCAACTGTCGTGGGTATAGGTCTGACAGTAGTGTATGGGGGTACGAATTGGAGGGCAGAGCCTAGCTACGGCGCAGTTATTACACTCGGATTTACGAGTTCAGGCCCCTCAGCGGTGGAGGTAATAGCCCTACGTCTCGGTGCTCTGGAGCTTGATTGTCTGAGTGTACAGATTACAAAGATTGCGAACCCTTGGAATGGAGCTGAGGGGTGGCTTATATAGAGTCCGCCTAGCCCCCATGAATGCTGCTATTACCAGGGGTTAAAGAGGGGGTTTAAGGGCGCCAGTTACTGGTTACGGGCGCATTGATTACAATTGATGAGGGGGGACCATGTCCTGACCGTTGCAA
Organism: Elymus sibiricus; assembly: GCA_039707655.1. NCBI lineage: Eukaryota > Viridiplantae > Streptophyta > Magnoliopsida > Poales > Poaceae > Elymus > Elymus sibiricus. The sequence goes on from CM077666.1 coordinate 360,467,299, forward strand.
TCCTGGAGAGCCTCCTGGTCTTCTCTGTCTGAGTGACTGCCAGGTACTCCGAGTGAAATAGACCGGTCGAGTGAACTGCTTCCTCCCGAGTGGTTCGTTGAACTCCGAGTGAATGTCAGGTTGTGGAACATCCGACGGCTGATTTGGCCCTGGGGCCCAATGTAAGGCGTGTGGCATCCTAGGGTAGGGCATGTAGGTCAGGCCTGTTACCCTATCCCTAGTATATGTCCTCGTCATTACGGGAGTTCTATGCACCAGTGCACCAGATATTCTCCCTCGGTATCATATGCACATGCGCAAACTCTCCAGTATCTTAAGGTACTAGATAGGGGGCGCGGCTTGCCGCGCGTTGCCCGCCAAGCGACGAGCGAGAAGAAATGACCATCGGTTGGAAAAAGGGGTGATCTTGGCGTCGAAAATTGATATATGAAAGAATTCTTAAATTATGTTGATTGTGGCGAAGAGATAATTAAGTGTTTTTGTGCTATTGATGGATAGGATAACCCTCTTGCGCAAAATTAAATTGATAGTTTGTAAGAAGAGTACAACACATTAATAGCTAGGTAGGTTTATATTTTACAGGAGGGCATAACAGAAACATAATGTTGTGTACTGTTACATTGGCCTAAACAAAAGAAGACACAAAGGGAAACGAGTACAGTATTTCAAACTGAAACAACGAATGTATGTTGCATGTTTATTCTTCCTATAAAATGATGATCCTTTTCTATGTGGCAGTCCAATCGAAGATGATAGGGCTGTACCCATTTTTAGTTGTGAACACAAGAATTAGCAGGCAGAAATCGCCTCAGTAGCAGGCAATGCTGGGCATTCGGACCATACATATCCTGTAAAGACAGGTGACAGTCTTCAATCCAGAAAATAACAGGGCACACGACTGCAAGTGGATAAAAAAAGCTGAAGTTGAATTTGTCCAAGCAAAATCTGATTACTCCAGTACGACATCTAGCTTTTAAAAAGCTCAGACCAATGAATCGCAGGAAAAACAATGCACAAGGGAGCACATACACATAGTGCACATTGATTATGGTTTCACGCCTGCATATTGACATGGATAAGGTTCCTGACTACATTAGATGGTGGCAAACACAAGTACATGCGAAATAGGTAAGGCAACAAAGTCATCAGCAGGTTCAGCTCGTCTACACAAGTACATGCGAAATAGGCAAGGCAACAAAGTCTTCGTGACCCTCTGCACACGGATATCGCCGTGACCGAAACTGAAACGCGACGGCCCAAAGCACTCCAAAGGATGTTGCACATCATTGGATCAACTCGTTTCACCTCCTTCCGCCAAGTCCAGGATATGCACTTATAAGGTGTGCACCTGTAATATGCACAAAATGAGCAGAGGTTAGTTTACAGAAGTATGAGAACTCGAATAAATGAATGGAACAATGAAAGGGAATCCAAGTATAATTTTACCTGACTAAAAGCCAGTCTCTATCTACATAGCCCGATAGTCCGGATGGACAGCGAGATGGTCTTGATAGCAACCATCGTCGCCCAGAAGCAACCAAGTGATTTGGCGGTAAGTGCCTGCGAGCCGGAGCTCAAGCAGGGGAATCGCTAGTACAGGCATGTTGATAAAAGACCGTCTATCTACATTAACCGTCCCCAAAAGTTTTACGTCACCAAAATACCGGGTTTGTCCTGAAACGACAAAAGAATCAATCAATGAGCAATGATTCAATATAAGGTAAAATGATAACAGAGGACAAATGAAGTAGAACAATCAGTACGCAGGAAAGCAAGGAAATAATATGCACATCAAAGCAAGGAAAACAGATAAGATAAATACCTAACAAAAGGGATTACTTCTTCCCGCCTTTCTTGCCCGCACTCACTGGGGCAATAACAGGCACAGATGGTTCAAACCTGAAAACAATGGACACAAGGGGAAAAAATTATATCAGACGACAAACATGGGTACATTTTCAGTGGAAGTGATGTCGACAGGCAGAATAACAGTAATCACCTATTTGCATTGTTTTTTTTCATCAGACAGCATCAGCTCGTCTTTCTCGACGATGTTCTTTTGGACGATCTTCTCACTAACCAAATCTGCCGTCTTGTCGGCCTGTAGGAGAGAAGGCGGCAGATGCAGAAAGTACAACCATGAAACGACAAAAGATCCGTGAAATACCAGATCTTCGCCGCCTTTGATTAACCAAGCCATCATCAGTTGGATCAGGCAATGTATTTTTGGCTGAGTTCTCCGCTTTGTCTTCGAATAGAACACGCTGAGATTTTGGTTTAATTTCAAAGGCCACTCCACTGGTCAAGAGAGAGGAAACACATGAAAAGCATGACACAAGAGTAACTTTGTAGGAAGAATCTAAGATAATATGTGCTAACCCAATGACCGCTGGCTTTGTGACAGAAGAGGCGAAGACAGGACAGGCACAGGAGTACGACCCTGAAAATGGGAAGTAATGCGATCAAAGAGAGGCATGGCGACCAACTGTACAGAGCATAGGCAAAGAGGAAAATGAATTTACCTCAGGTGACACGCCAACTGAAGCCGATGGATTGGAACTATTCCCTGCAAGATTGCTGGATGGTGTAAGTGGAGCTGCTGGAGTCAATACGGTCCATGAAGCTGTCGACATTCTTTTCTGGCACCTCAGCGTACATGTGGTTACCCTGGGAGTCGAAGAACTATTGTGTAAGCACTTGCGAGAACATGCATTAAAGAACTGTCTGGGCAACAATCACAGAGACACGATAGGATGACTGTACCTGAGAATCAAGGACCATATATGTATGCTTAATGGGTCCATTATCAGTTCCACCGCGGTGCTACCATAGTCGTCAGACATACACGCGGATACGCCAAATGGTATTTCCCTGACGAAGCTGGGACAAAGGATTGAACTCCATCTGTAGAAATAGCAATCATCAAATATTAGATAGCCTCAGGAGCAAAGATTAGAAGACAGAATCAGGAGCAAAGATTAGAAGACAGAATACTCATAAAAAACAAGAGAAAAATAATGCAGAATGGGAAAGCCAAGGTGTTACAGGGAATAACCTTTTTTCAGACATAATTCAACTCTATCGTGAAGCAAGCTATGAACAAAACAAGACCGGACCGTTCATAGTATATACAGTTATTGAAGAGCAAGTAGTATATAAAATTTAGAACTAAACATCATTAAGGACTCTTTTAACACAAGCAGAGATAGCATAGATCATAATACACATATAAACACACTGGCAGCATGAAGCCTCGTTATCCATGAACCCCAGAAGAAGGAAATCATCCACACAGATAGACATCGTTATAGACGACACGAGCAAAAGCGCAGCTATTACTAACTATAAGAGGGCAATAGTGGACAAGATCAGAAAGAACCAACCGAGGCATAAACCTCGGGATAGACAATGTTTTGAGTCTCAGACGTACACTTCCCATCTTTATCCTCAATAAGCAATTTAAGGGAGTTTCTTGATGTGACTCGTGACACAGCAACATATAACTGGCCGTGCGTAAAGACAGGAGTTTTGAGGTATATTCCAACAAAGGATAAGGTCTGGCCCTGGCTCTTGTTTATTGTGATGGCATAGCACAGTCGAACAGGAAACTGACGTCTTTTCAAAGTGAAAGGCCATTTAGTTTTCTTCCCCGTCAATTCTATCCTGGGTATGTAAACAGTGTTTCCTATATGAGAACCTGTCATAATAACAGCTTGAATGACACGGTCAGCTAGTTCTTTAACAATTAGTCGAGTCCCATTGCACAGCCCATTGGATTGACTAAGATTTCTAAGAAGCATAATAGGCACACCTGGTTTTAAAAATATCTTGTGTTCAGGAAAATTTATCATAGAAACAGCATTCAAAACCTCAGGTGGATAAAACACATTGCTTTCTTTAACAGCATCAGCAGAATTAAATACTGAGTCACAGCTTAAATACTCCCGACCACTTTGAGGCACCATCGACAAAATATGAGTATTGACTTTCTCGGCTACTTCATTAGTTGGAGTTAAGATAGCTCGCTCACGCAGATAGCCGGAGCTCTTATAGTTCATAAGGAAATCCGTATAGGTTGCCGAAACTATGGCAGAGATGTTATCATCATCAGTGTGAATCAAAAGATCATCAGGGATTTCTATCCAGGTGGCCTCGGTCTCTCCTTCTCTCTTGGTTGCCGGTAATTTCCCATCCCCTAGGTCCAAAACCCACTTGCTAAATACTGCCACACTTTGTTGCAAAATAGGCTCTGCAGTAGGCATGGAAAGGCGCATATTAATGGATAAACGCAAAACGGAGATGGACTTCCACAGAGGCGAGTTTGTCACCGCCGCATCAATAATCTCTGGTCTTGACCCCCCCCCTCAATAACCGGTAGTATTTGTCTAAGATCCCCACCCAAGACAACAATTTTTCCACCGAACGGAACATCAGCAAGCAAAGGATCGTCAAACGACAAAAGATCACGCAAAGTTCTGTCCAGACATTCAAAACACCTTCTGTTTGTCATAAGTGCTTCATCCCAGATGATTAAAGAAGTATCTTTCAAAAGATTACACAGATGTGTGCCTCTTTTGATGTCACAAAGAGTAGTCTGGTCAATCTGCAGCGGTATTTTGAATCGAGAGTGAGCCGTTCTACCACCAGCAAGCAGCAAAGCCGCAACACCAGAAGATGCAACCGCAAGAACTATTTTTTTTTTGCCCTCTAAGGAAAGAGATGATGGCATTCCACAAGAATGTTTTCCCAGTACCACCGTATCCAGAGACAAAGAAAAAACCAGCCTTTTCCTGTAGAACACAATCAACAATAACTCGATATGCAGCACATTGATCAACATTAAGCATCCCAAGTAAAACAACAGATTCTTTTGCAAGTTTGTCAGCATCGTATGATGGCTCCTCACGCATAAGCCTATTTTCATAGTAAAATATTTCACAGGACGTTCTAGGAGGAAGATTGAAATCAGTTATTTTAGCTCCGTATTTCACAAAGACATCAGTAAGCTCTTCAAGTAATAGGTCTCTAAGCTCAACTTCAGGCATCTTGTAGTTAGGATTCTGCATCATGAGTCCAACACGATGCTGGATGTCATCAGCAAGGCTAAGCCAATATCGTTCAAAGAACAATCTTTCATCCTGAACACCACAGTGTACAAGCATGGTGACAAATAATTGCCGAAGGCTTGGTCCAAAACCCCAGACTAATGCCTCATCAAATGCTCTGTACCATTCAAGGTCATCCCCAAGTAAGCCCCTAGCCGCACACGCCTCTTTAAAAGTATTATAAACAATGCCCTCAAATGTTCTAAGGTCCACGTAGCTAGTTGCTCCTTTGACAATCATAAGGAGTATCCGCAAATAGTACAATTCACCACTTGTTGGATGAACACAATAAATGCGGCCTATCCTTTGACACGCCTCACGCACGTGCCATGATCTCTCTGACCCATTCCAAGTGAACTTAGTAGGGAAATCACAGTATGTTAATGACCTACCCTCCTCGTACTCCTGATTAGCTTTAAACCATTCAGTAAGCATTGTTTTCCTCAAGAAGCTAGAATCAGAAATTGTAGTTAATTTTGCGCGCGCACTGAAACTAACAAAGTTCATATCAGGCAAATGAACAACCAGCCGTTCAACGGAGGGTATTTTACCATGTATAGGAAAGCCATAGATTCTCCACAGAGCACTGTACTCACATATAAACCTACAACTTCTATATTCTTTAACCTCATCCACTTGATCACCGTCTTTCTCACCACTATTTCTTTCCAAGACTACTTTCGAGAAATCTGGACCCTTAGTAACATACTTAAACAGATACTTCATAACCTGTGTTTTGTTACACCACTCAACATTTATATGCCCCTGGAATTTTTTAAGCAAAACCATGTTATAAGGCACAACATGTCTGTTATCAAGATAATGACCATTTTTTAACACACGTTGCCCATTGTCACGACGCCTATACAAAGCAAAACCATTTTCATCAATAGTTGTCTTGTTCTGAAAATCCTTTGGGAAACGTTTAGAACACACCCCTTTTTTCATGCAAACACACTTATATTCATGTCTCCACATGGACCATGCATCATAAACTCAGAAACCAATGCATACCCCAAAGGATCCACAAGAGGATCAGGAATTTCAGCAGAAATAAAAGAGTCGATGACATCTGTACTAACCTTTGAATGATCTCCCTTTAACCACACGAGGATATGAGCATGCGGCAGTCCGCGCTTCTGGAGCTCAACAGTGTATAGCACTGGAAAACAGGACAGGTATAACTCAGACACAGAATAGGCAGTGCAAACTAAACAAGATGCAACAGCTTGCAAAGGAACAAGAGCGGTACCAGCCTTTATAGGGCCATAAGCACGCCCTGATTTAATCTCATCTAAGTACTCGTCTAGCTTCATCTTATAAACCCTAACAATAATATCAGCTCTGTCACGAGGTTTCTGCCCAGGCTCTAACAGCAGAGCTTCGGCGATCTCTGGCCACTTTGGGTTACAAGTAAAAGTAGTAAATATGTCAGGTGCCCCATGCACTCGACAGACTGCAAGACCATCTTGAAAGTTCTCCTGGTAGTAACGACGACCAGCAGTATGACTTGACGGTAAAATAGTTTTCTTACCGACCGTAGCCCCGTCAACACATCCTTGACCAATCGCATCTGTAATACCCTGCATATGCTCAGATCTGAGATCATCCTGATGCCTAAGTATGTACCAAATACGTTGCTCATCGATACACGCTCGACAGTCAACAACAACTTGTGAAGACAAAGGTCCATAACATAAGTAAGGATTTGGTTGGTCCAGTCGATAATGACAAGCATAACAATAATAATCCTGCATGGTTACTTTACCCCTAGTCTTTTCACCCCGACGCAACCCTTTATATGGAACATCAATTTGAAAGGCCCTTTCACCATATGGAAACAAAAATGGATACTGCAACGGCATGTATGCCGGGTGCAGAGAGGAAATCTGCTGCAACCCTTCAACTCTATCATGTATGATTATATCTCGACAGGCCGCATCCAAAGTAAAATCACCAACAATCAAAGCTGCCAGATCATTGGTTGTAGGAAGATTGTACTGTGGACCATCACCATCACCAGGAGCTATAATTCTAATGGCTATCCGTTGTTTGACATGCCCCTCTAGATGCTCCTTAGCTGTTCTAAATTGTTTGACCAAAGAATTATGCTCATCAAGCATATCCTTTAAACCAACCACAATAGATCGATCTAGTTGCCCTGAGTAAGTACCGTCTAAATTAACTGCGTTCATTCTATGGTCCACTTCATTGGCGGTATCATAAATGTACATCTCAGCAAACTTAGGTGCATCATCTTTCGATGGCAAAAGAGAACCAATACGGTGGTGAACCTGTCCACAAATTTTAAAAATATTAGGACCCCGCGTGCCCTCCAGTGACCGATCGACAGTCGCACCCATAGACATAAATGCAAACATGCAATTATACTGGCGTATCTTTGGTAGAAACTGTCTGGCAACGCGATCACCATCGAAAGATAGTAGACGATTCAACAAAGGAGGTGGTTTTTTGAAAGGTTTCACAACGACTTTTCCACCTTTACAACAAAGGTTATAAACGATTCTATGTTGTGTCCATGAAGAACTCGATTGAACGCTCTCCTCAAACCAGAAAGACGCTTGACAGTGAGGACACTGGTACTCGGGAGGGCCATAGTAAGACCTATCTGCATAAGAAGCTACAGGAAACAAAACATTCAGGAAATGTGCCCCCACACCAAAAAGGGAAACATCACTGCCATTAACCTAAAAACCGGTACCTTTGAGATTCTCAACAACCTCGTCAGGAAACCCTGTCCAATCAGCCGGCAATTTCCCGCTGAACCCAAGATCTACACCATTACGAAGAATCTTCCTTGCTAATTTACGTTTCTTACGATTTCGAGCTGACATGGCAGGAGTAAGCATGGGGAGCCAGCCATCCCCTAGCAAACAAACCAACCCATCGCAAGTAAATAAACGCAAACCAAAGAGAAAAAAGACAATGAAACGCGAAGGTAGACATACTTTTCCTCTTACGATAAACCAAAGCACCAGGAACAGGAGCAGGTAAAACACGTCTGCAACGAGCCATTAACAACAACAGACGCACATAAAGGAAGCACTGCATAAGAAGACGACAAAGAGAATAAACATGGCAAACTCAAGAGGCAAAGGGATAAAATAGAAACACATAAAAAGCAATAATTAGACACAATTGTTTATTACAAAGGAGACCCGAAGATACAATACAATACAATTATTCAGACAGAATATACCATACCCAACCAAGGGGACACCATCCCAATGAACAGGAAACGGGGGAATAGCCGAAAAGAGCACAACACACACCATACAAAGGGGTGAATACATAACAGATAAATAAAGGCGAATATAAAACAAGGAGAAGTAAATAAGCCACGCATGGCATTACCTTATGGACCAAATAGCAAAGGCAGCATCCAACAGCGCGTGGAGCAGCAACGAGACGGCCAAACTGGTTACCGACCTAAAAGAAACAAGCAGGCAGAAGGTAAAAACAGAGGAACAAAACAATACATATAGAGGAACATCAGATGGTGTAGCAATATACATTAGGGAGCACCAACATTAATAGGAAACCAGCACGAGGAGACATAAAAACAGACCCACAGAAGGAAGAACAGGATCCCCGAACATGTGTGTAGGCATTTCAGAGAAGTAAGCCAAGGCCTCACACATCCACCACATGGGATCCAACCATGAAGCCAAACAAAAGACAATCAACCTAGTATGCAAAGATGAAGATGATATGTAAACCCCAAACCCATCAATCCAAACAACCTAAAGGAACCATGAAGCAAGCATCGACAACCTGAAGCTGCAAGGGGACACCATCCCAATGAACAGGAAACAGAACATACCATACCCAACCAACGACCCAAACTAACAGAAAATCAATCGACTCATTCGAAACCACAAACGAACGACCTACACTAATTATCAAGAACCAAGAAGCACGCCGCAACATGCTATCTCATTTAGAACTACAGGCAAATCGAAACCGCCAACCCTCCTTTCTCATCAGATCCACATATTACAACTCGAAGACAACCCAATCTATTTCACCTTCATCCCTCACAAGAACCAAAGATACCAACTCTTAGCAGACCCATCTACCTAACCAGCAAAGCACCCCCTAGGCAGGCCCTAATTAACAGTTCTCACCAAATCCATATTTTAGCCTTTATCTCTCAGAAAAGCAATCTATTCAACCAGAGCACCAATCAAAAGAGACAAACTATAATAGTAAAGCTCCTCCTGGGCAGGCCTAATTATTATATGACCCCAAGATCCCCTGGACACTATAGCAAGAACAAAAGCAGACAGATCAAAGAACCACCCCCCCTCTATTTTAGTCTCTGCCCCTCAGTAGTTCCATTTATTCATCAAAATCCAGCAATAAAAAATGGCACACTGAAACACCGAAGCATCTTATGGGGTACCTCTCATCATCATACAACCCAGAAACGCAGCTAGATCCAAGGGTTGGCTGGGCAAAAAGACGCCAACAGAAAAGACACATCTAAAAAGGCCCTTCCTTGGAATCTACCTATACTGGAAACAACAAAACCACCAACACTCCACCAACAGAGGACCAGCTACTGCAGGCCCTACCAGGACCCAGCCAAAGAAGAAAAGGCGTAAATCCACACCCCCACCGAAAACAAACAATACCACATTTGGCCTTTACCAGAGACAAGATAACCAACAAAAGGCCCTCGCTGGCAGCCTGCACACCAACACACATGGCAAACGCGTACACCTAGCCCTGGAATAGAAGAGCGAAAAGGAGGAGGAGAAAAGGGGTTGACCGGCAGATCCGTGAACGGAGACGCAACCGGGCCAGATCCAAGGAGGCACCGGCAACAGCGGACGAATCTGCAGGAAAAACAAGGGGAAAATCAGAGACGGGGAGTAGCCAGCGGGCAAGAACAGGTTTAACACACACATACCTGCAGATCGACGACCACAGCGGCAGATCCGACGAAGCAACTGGATTTTGATGGGACCTGCACCGAAACAGCACCACAGATCGATCAATGAAGAACGGCGTGGAAAAAACAGAACGCGGCGAGCAAAGGGAAGCCACCTCAACCGGCGCCGCGGCGCAGCAAGGCCGTCGCACCCCCGGCCGACGGCAACCAGATGCAGGCAGGCCCAACGCTCGGTGAGGAAGCACGACAGCAGCGAGAAGCAGGAACAAGAACGCGCAGGAGCAACGAGGACTGAAGGGAAGGGAAAGGAGAAAGGCAGGGGCAGACGAGGGGATAAATGCGAACGAGACCACCGTCCACCCCCTCTCCTCAGAGGAGGGCAGCTCACCTGGCGGGCCAACCGCTGTACCCAACGGCGAACGACACAGCGCCACGCACACACGACGGCCCCCAACCCCGAGCCTCTCCGCAACGCCCAATCCGTGGAGCACCAAAATTCTGACCCACAGAGTGAACGCCGCGTCGGCCGACCAGATGCAATCCCACCTGTCTGCGATGCGAGGAAAGGAAACGAGACGCGTGAACGAGGAGAACAAGCAAGAACGAACGGCCAAGATCAGGACAGATCAGCGATGAACAGCAGATCCGACGGCAACCAATGCTCATGCCCTGCCTGGCCTCCATATCCCACACCTATCAAGAATTGAGATAAGCAGCGGGCAAACATGCAGGGAACAACAACCGCGCGCACCTAGCCCCTCCCCCGCCTCTTCTTGGGCCTTCCTGATGTGGTTTTCATCACTTCTGTCGTTGGTTTTATTCTTTTGGTTCAAGCCAAACCGTGTGTAGTTTTCGTTGTCTGTTTCTTTTTTGTTATCCCTTTGGCTGCCTTTTTCTTTTAAAAATTTGTGTTTATTTTTAAATCCATGAACAATTTTAAATTATACATGAACACTTTATAAAAAAGCATGAACATTTAATAAAATTCATGATTTTTTCAATACATTTTATGAATTCACAAACATTTATAAAAATTACAATTTCATAAAAAGCATTGCATTTCTTCAAATCTATTGAATGAAAAGGAATTCCTTTATAAAAAGCAATGCAAAAAACCAATAACAGGCCGGACCAGAATCTGTCAAATAAAAATAGCAGGGTACCTAACTAATAAAAAATAATGGATCGGACCAGCGGTTCAGAGCTACGGCTGCTAATCGAGATATCTAATAAAGGCAATTCCAACGGGAGGCGCTTGAGTAGACGCTTATAGAGAAAATAAATAAATTTTATTAAATTAGAAAACACCTAAGCGCTTTACCTTCCAACGCTAGACGCTAACAACCGGTGCTAATTGATCGTTAATTAAACAGCCAACTCACCTCTTGTTAGGGAGAAAAGGAACAAGCTGTCGACATCTGTCTTTGTGTCCATGTAGCGCCCGACGCTGGGATTTCAGGGCTCAATTACCAATCGACGAGAAAATTGCTAGGAAATTGATCCTGATGCCTCTTCTAGCGGCTCCCGTTGGAGATACTCTAATTGTCTTATCTATGCCATTGTAGCGATTGACCGATAAACCGAGTGCCAGCTTCGGTATCGTACAAGCAGGAGCAAAATTTCCAACGACGTACCATCGCACACCGGTATCGAATCAAAGACAGGTGGATCAAGTGACGTTAAGCTTCTGACATTCTCTGTGATAAGAGAGTGCCACAAAAACTAAGACATGTTCTATAGTGTGGTGATTCGTCCCGCGATGTTGTATGACGCTGAGTGTTGGCCATGTAAAAAGTGGCATGTTCGACAGTTAGGTGTAGTGGAGATGCGCATCTTGAGATGGATGTATGACCACGCCAGAAATGATATGGTCCGAAATGATTATAATATACATGATATAGTTAGGGTAGCACACCGATTGAGGAGAAGCTTGTCCAACATCGTCTGACATGGTTTGGGCATATGCAACGCAGGACTCTAGAAGATCCAGTGCATAGAGGACGGTTAAAGCGTGCAAATAATGTCAAGAGAGGTTGGGGTAGACCAAACTTGATATGAAAGGAGTTTGTAAAGAGAAATCTGAAGGAATGAAATATCACCAAAAATATGAACATGGACAAGGATGCGTGGAAGTTAGTTATCACATGAGTTTGTTTTGACATCTTTTGGGATTGAACTCTAGCCTACCCCTACTCGTTTGGGACTAAAAGCTTTGTTGTAAAACGCGATGAAGTTTCTGAATATTTAGGAAAACATGATTGTTTTTAATTTTCGCGGATATTTTTTAATACATGAACATTTTTTGAAAACACAAATATATTTTTGAATTTGTGAACATATTTTGAAAAACGTGAATATATTTTTCAATATTGTAAATATTTTTTGAAATTTCCAAATTACTTTTGTAAAGTCACAAACATTTTTGAACAAATGTGAATTAGAAAAAAGAACAGGAAAACCAGTAAAAGAAAACAAGCAAAAATCAAAATCAATTCAAAAACCATCTAAAAGGTTCCCAAAACCGCCTAGGAATCTTCCAGAACGTCCCAAAAATGGGCTCCGTTTTGTATTTACTAATAAGCCGGCCCAACGCAGTTAGATTGGTCGCTAGCCCTATGTCAAACAACGGCAATATGCCGCAGAATGCATCAGGACTATATCCCACTCAACGCAAGTCAGAAGATAGTCTCGCCTGAAGCTTTTTTGTTCCCCGCGTAATAGTAGGCCAACCCATTTCCAGGAGTAAAATGCATCAGCCGTCCCTGAACTCGCTGGCAAGGACCAAAACGGTCCCTAAACTCTCAAACTGATCCAATACGATCCCTAAACTTGCAAATACAATGTCAGTACGGTCCTGGAACTTGTGCAACCAGTCCTGGGCTACGCATGCACGTACTGCTCGCGTACGCCGCGACGTCCACGTCAGCGTACACATGAGTTCGCAGGCAACCGCTGCGAGTCCTTGGTGTTTTTTTCGTTCGCACCCCCAGGATCTGGTTCTCTCACTCATTCGCCCTCCCCTGTTCCTCTCGTCAGAACAGAAACACTCGACCTTGGACGGCGGCGGTGGCGGCGGCGACCTGATGATCGTCGGCAGGTCCAGCACGTGAGCGGCCCAGGGACGACGGCAGGTCCAGCACGCCATGTTTGATCATGTTCTGTTTAAATTCAGTGATTGACTTGTTTAATTATGCCCTGTTTCAATGAACAACATAGTGGCAGATCAAGCAAAAAAAATAGCCATGGAGGATCAAATGAAAAAAGAAACTGCAGCAAGTAGTTCAAAGGCAGAGGAGGAAAGGTTACATTCATCCCAATTTCAGAGAAACAAGCCAAAGAATATAGGTGCATCTTCCAATCAGAGCAGGCTAGGTTTCAAGAAACCTAGAAGGGTTAATATGTTTGATGAATTTAGGTGAGGAGAAATGTGTAGTTAGAAATGGGGATCTTCATGACTTTTGTGTTTCTGCTTATGATCAGGTGCAGAACTTGTAATGTCTATGTTCTGTTTATGATCATTGTGCCGATCATGAGACTACTGAATTTGTAAACTACTGCTATGTACTGTTCAGATTCAGAACTTATGCTTTTGTACTGGCAAGAGTTCAGTTGTGTGTTCAGTTCATATATGTTCACTTCATATATGTGTACTGGCAAGAGTTCATTGCAAAAGTTCACTTCATATATATGTTCTCAATGTCAAAAATCTGTCAAGAATCATTACTGTACATGCATTTATAATCTGTCAAAAATCTTTACTGTACATGCATTTATATTCTGTCAAAAATCATTACTGTGCATATATTCACTGTCACAATTCATATATTCAGTCATATGCAGATACAAGCTGGTCTCACTGTAGATGTACATGCACAATCTGTCAAAATGCATATTTTCAATAATATAGCACATTTCACTTCCAATGCAACACAAGGATAGTTCACAATATAGCTGACAAGGATAGTTCACAAACATATACCAGATAGCAAATTTCAGCTTCCCAACACAAGGATAGTTGACATACACCAGGTAGTTCACAATCAGTACTAGTGCATACCTGATATTACATAACAGCAAACAGAGGCAACATTACATAGCTGAAATAACAGCCAAGTTCAGTACTCTAAGATACATAAAACTGGAATTACATAGCCAATTTTCAGAATTCGCTACTGCCATCTGGCATTCTACTTATGATCAGGTTTGATCTCAATGAGGTCGCCATCAAGCTCAGTCAGAACACCTCGCACGGCAGGACGCCACACCGCTCCTCGATGGCCGCCACAAGTGCGTCCGCCATCACCAAATCGCCACCATCTCCGACGACCGTCGCCATCAGCACGTGCCCAAGGTAGTGCGCCTCCTGCACATCCATGGACGGCATCCGCGCGAGACAGGGCTCTCCCCGTCGGCACACCTCCTGCGGAAACCGTCGCCACAGCAAGCTGCGGCTCGGGCCACCGGCGGCGACAGGTGGGGGAGGCGCGACTTGGTGGCCACCGGCGACGGGAGGGGGAGGGCGATGGGAGGTGGATAGGCGCCGAGGCTGCCGCCGTCGACGGAACTATCCGTCATGCTGGCGCCGCACGATGCGGGTGGAGTGGAATGCGATTTGGGAAACTAGGGATTGAGGCTTCGTTTGGGGATTTTGACAAGGAGACGACCGGATTGTCTGACTGTGGGCCCTCTACGCTGACATGGCTGATGTGGCTGACGCGGCGTACGCGAGCAGTACGCACGTACGTAGCACAGGACTGCTCCAGCGAGTTCAGGGATCGTATTGCCTTCGTATTCTCAACTTTAGGGACCGTATTAGATCAGTTTCAGAGTTTAGGGACTGTTTTGGACCTTGCCAGCAAGTTCAGGGATGGTTGATGCATTTTACTCCATTTCCAGCGATCGTTCACGCTCCCTCGCTCGATCGTTACCGCTCGCTTGCTCGTGTTTTTTTTATTTTTCTTCCTTTTATTTGTTTCTTCACGGGTTTGCTCGGGCTTTTTTCTTTATTTTCACCATTTTATTCCTTTTTACTGGGTTTTTTATTTTCTGTTTTTCTTTGTTTTTCCTCGGTTTTATTTTGTCCTTTTCTCTGTTTTTATTGGGTTTTTCTTTTTCTATTTCTTTCTTAGTTTTCACCAGTTTTCTTCGCTTTTCTTTGATTTTGTTTTGATATCCAGGTTTTTATTCCTTTCCTTATTAGTGTTTCTTTTGTTTCTTTCTTCCGTTTCTTCGGTTTTCACCACTTTGATTTGTTTTTCTCTTTTTTCTTCAACACGTGTCTATATTTTTCATACACATTTTTACATATACATCAAATATTTTTTAAATAAATGATTAACATTTATTATACACGATCAACATTTTCTAAATTTATGTTTTTAAATTCATGTTTTAATACATGTTTCACATTTTTTGTATATACCAGGAACATTTTCTGTGTACACGTCTAACATTTTTTAATTAGGTGATTATTTTTTTACAAATATTTGTGTTTGATGACTACATTTTTCATACACATTGTACATTTTTTTGTATATATTAGAAACATTTTTGCACATGTTTCAAAATTTTAAAATATATGATTAAATCTCCACTACTATTAAACAATCAAACAAGAACTTTTTTACGTGCACCCCGTAATTAGCCTCATGACACCGCACGAACCAATCATCACCGCATGATTAGGCCCACAAATCTCAATCTAACAGCCATCATTGATTTAATAGCTCTATCGTGTGGATTTAGCAATTTCCAATAACTGACCGTACTCCACCAGCAGAGAAATATTCGAACTACTGATCCCGCGTCCCCGACAATTACGCAATTCTGATCGCTAACTAACCGTTCCGCGAAATCAATCTCTTCTTCGCGAGTTCTCCACGCCTCGACGAATCCAGCCGCCACCCCCAGCTGCCTCCCGAGTTCCAACCACCTTCATCGTCGTCCGCCAACGCGCCTCGCCCGCGGCGCTGTCTGCCTGCGTGCCTCCTTCTGCCCCAATCGGAGGCAGTACAGGCGAAAAGGCACGTCGCGCCGCCACATCTGGAGAGGGAGGGGCAGGGGCACCAACGTCACGCTGGATGTGCCTCGCAAGCGAGCAGCAGCCAGGTCGATCCGCTACCTAAATTTCTCTCTAAAGCTGCTTAATCTGGGTGTCGCCTAGGAGCGGCGGGGGCGGGGGGTCGCCGATGGGTGACCTGTGGCTGCGGGCGCGGGGAGGGGGAGAAGGGCCCGGGAGACACAACGGGAGCCACGAGAGTGAGATGGGCCTGGCCATGCTCGTTAGCGACTGCCTCGAGTGCGGCGGCGGCGGAGACCCGTGCTCCCCGACCTCGCCCACTTCGCAGACAAGATCACCGTATGTTCCCGCCTCTGCTCTTTTCTGCTCAGCTCTGTTCATGTGAATTGTATGTTTCTGTTCGCGACCATGGTTTCCAAAAAAATTTCGTCAGGTTGATTAGCTGGATGGCTGCTACCGTATGAAACTGCCCTTTAGCGCTTCCCAACCTCTGATAAGTACAAGTTATAGGAACATTTCTGGAATCACATGTATATCGGCCGCTTCCAAATGAATTTGTTGTTAGTACTACATTTTTGGTAGCAGTTGCTTCCAAATGAATTGTCGTTAGTATTCCTGATGTTCCTAGCCTCTTCTGCTCTGGTTTTACTCCGTAAAACCACCGCCCAAGATAACATCGATAGCAATTTTGATATGTCTGCCATGTTTGAACTGGTTTGACTGTAGGACTGTAGTGCAAAACAAAAATCTAGATACATTGCTGGCTTGCAGCTGTAACTGTTTATCTCTCAAGTTTTGATTGCACAATACAATTTATTTGTCTCTGAGGTTTTAAATCCACCACACTACCACAGTACAATTTAGTCTCAATTACCATGATTCATTCTCAAGACCATTTTTCAGGCTTTTAGCCCTATTGGTCAGGGTTAAAATAAAATATCAGCGTGGGCACAATTTGTCCTGTAATCTAATCATGAGCTAGCTGATTTGTAATCAACTGTGCCATGTGTGTGCGTCCTTATCAAGCCTGGTTCAGAGAAAGGCACTGTGCTATCTGTTTTGCTCATTAGTTTTACCCAAAATAATAACTGGATAACATAACTTAGTGTGTTGTTGTATGCTGAAGCTGACATTCTGCATATCTGCATGTTCATTTTAGATGTACAAGCAAGCAGGAGATGAGAAAGAAAACAAGGTGCTCTCCGTTGTTCACTCCCTCTTGTTATCGACCCACGAGACAAGGCTCCAGGATTTTGTAAGAGGTCAATGTACTGGCAGCTCCATCCGCCATTTACTCGTGAAGCTCCTAAGGTACTCGGGATACAACGCGACTGTCTGCGTGTCCAAATGGCAGGGCTTCGATAAGATACCTGGAGGTAACCCACCAGACCTAGCTACTTATGTTGTTCGATTTTCTCCAGAGTGCTGTGTGGCTGAGTTGTTTGTTGTTTTGCCAACCAGGTGATCATGAGTACATTGAATATTAGTGGACTTGAATCATCTTACGGTCTGCCTATAAATGTAACTTGATCATGGTAAGCTAGCTGTACCAGCAACGATCACTTCCTTGACATTTTTTCTGCGCATCTCCTTGTGAAATAATTGTTGGTGATGTCCCTTGTTCATATTATGTTCCTTGTAGAATTTTTTGTTGCAAACTCAACAAGGATAGATGACAACAGGACAGGAACCAAAATATATCGACACCTAGCTTTGTTTTTGTTGAGTGACATGTTCGAATAGCAGCTTAATTGTACAAATTTAACACAGTTGTATGTGTAGTGCTTTTCTACCGACCATATTCTATTGAACGTCTGACTCCTCCCCTTAAGATTTAGGTTGGAAATATACTGGATTAATAGTGGAAGCCACTTTTTGCTTTGGTCATTTCATGAAGTTCAGATTTTGGTTTATCACTATTCAGACTAATCTTTGATGGCCAGTTTATTTGCGCACAAATGAACTTCCATAATTTAATAATCTGATCCTCTATTGTAATGCTACCAACTGTTATTTTCATCAAATCATATGTTATGCTTTGTCCAGTACTAAATGGAAGGTTGAAATTTTTTAGCTGGTCATGCTTAAGCTGTCTGATGCTTTTGTTGATTACCAGCTTATGTAGGTTGCTTAGAAGCAAGGCCTTCTCATAGTTGAGGAAGATATGTGTAACCAGTGAAGAATATTAGGATGAGAATTCCACCGATTCTATGGATTAGCTACAGTTCTTGGTGCCCAATAAAGAGAGGTCTCTCTGACTAAATAATAATTTCCATCACTTACTACGTTGAAAGTTTAGGTTCCACTGTAATGTTGCTGATGATAGATTAGTGCAATATATTCTTATAAGGTTAAGTGCCCTCCTTAGATCTATGGTATTTAGTAATAGGTACCACCACCGGCTTGAGTTCTCATATATACGATCTCCGACTATTTCAAAAGGTGAGCAATTAGTTCAGATCATACTACTTTTCATTACAGCTTTCTCTATGTATACTTCAAGAGCAGTGTGTTTTTAACTACAATATGCATACCTTGACCGTAGTTCCACTCCAGAAGAAGCTGAGATAAACTGAGAATGGAGGAAAAAATGTCCGACTCTTCCTGCCCGAAGGTGGTATCCGCTATGACTCCCATGGGTGGGATGACTGTCGCCGCCGAGCCTTCAAATTCTGAAGATAACAATCAGCCCAAATCCAAGATGGTAATTAATTCAGTTCTTCCTAGATTGCTATTTTTGGGGAGCTCTTTGTTCCAACTTTGCATTGACACCATGTTCACTTGGACAATGTTTATATGTTCCTTTGAAGTTCACCCAAGAAAATAAACATTCTGAAATCTTCATCGGATATTTAATTTGACTCCATTTTTACTATACAATAGACTAAATAGGCTACACCCATATATTCTCTATGGAGAAGTTGTTCATCCAGTTGATTCCCATTGATTTGTGACATTTTCTGTACGATCCAGGACCCAGGCCGGGGGGCCGGGCCTGGGGCATGAAGATCAAACCCTGTGTTAACTGTAGCATCTAGGCACTGTAGTAACACTGTAGCAGCCTGGGGCCGGGGCTTGGCCCAATCTTGGCTCCGCCCCTGTGTACAGTTATGATTTCTTTGTGGTCTGCTTGAACTTCACATGGCATCCTCAAAAGAAAATTGATGGGTTTTTACTTTCTCCTTTTGTTTGTAGAGAAGGGGTCATTCTAGAGTATGAATTCAAAATTTATACCCGCATGAATTTTGACGTGGTTTGTTGAGACGTGCGTTGCACGTGCACACTTACTAGTTTTTTATACACGATAAATATTTTCAAAAATTTATGTCATGTTCAGTTTTAATACATTTTCTACATTTTTTGTATACATCAGTAACATTTTTTATACATGTTTCATTTTTTATAAAATAGATTATTATTATTTTCGAATATTTGTCTTTGAAGAGCACTTTTTTCTTACACATTGTACATATTTCTTATCTATCATGAACATTTTTTAAATACTTGACTATGTTTTTTCAAATTCTTGATTAACAATTTTTAAATGCATGATCAACTTTTTTCACACACATTGTATATTTTTTGTATACATGAGAAACATTTTTTTATACACATTTAACATTTTTAATGCCAGATTAACACTTAAAAAATCATGTAGAGAATTTTTCAAATATTTTTCAAATATTTCGAAGTATAAACAAAAGTGAAAAAAGCAAAAAAAAATCAAAAAAGTGAAAAAACGAGGTTGTGGCCTCCCGCGAGCTCGGCCAGTCCGTCTCGCGCTCCCTAGGGCGTGACTGCCCTACGTCTCCTGTAAAGCGAGACATAGGTGCACCCCTCATAATGTTGAGAATAGGATTTCACCCTGTTAAGTATAGAATAGCGGCGAACAGCTTGCGCATGGTCTATGTGGGCCGGCTAAATAGGTGTTTCATGGAAGAAAAACGCCTGGAGTAGTTCGCTTTTAAGGGAACAAAAAGAAAATATAGAGTTTCCACAAAAAGAGTCAAAATTTTAAGCATATTAAAAATTTATAGAAATAAGTTCACGAATTTAATCAAACGGTCATGAATTTTTTAAATCAAGATTTAAAATTTCATGGATTTTTTAAAGTAGGATTTTATATTAATGTCCTGTATTATAAAACTAACACAAAATTTATAAATATTCACACATTAAAAAATGTTCATGTATTTGAAATAAATAATGCATTAAAATATTCATGATTTTAATTTTGTTCACATATTTTTACTGGTTCGGAACTCCGGCCCCCGGCCAAGGTATCTAAATATTTATCTACGGCCGCATAACGATGACCGATGTACGTACGCTCAGGCGCAAACTCTCTGATGCCGTAAGGTACAACCGTACAAGTACAAGCGGTGGCCAAATATGCGGGAAATAGCATGGGGACCTCCTATTCGCCGCGTAGTGCGACAGGAGTCGTCCAAACAAGTACCCCACGATCGCATGTGCTCACTTTTGGCCCGGCTTGTGTGGGGGCTGGGTGCTTTCGGGTTTTTTAGTTTCTTTTCTTTCATCTTTTTTTCGTTTTTCTTTCTATTATTTTTTATTTCAGAACTGTTCACGAATCTCAAATACGAAAAAGGTGTTCAGGATTTCACAACTGTTCTTAATTTCATAAACTGTTCATAAATTTGGAAATTGTTCACTAATTCAAAAAATATTTATGAATTTGAAAAAAATCAGGATTTCATAAAATGTTCATGAATTAAGAAAAATTTACACAAAATTAAAAAATGATTCAAAAACTATTCGTCAATTCAAAAAAAAATCATGCATTTCAAAAACTGTTTGTCAATTCAAAAAGGTTCACGAGTTTCAAAAAATGTTTATAGAGTCAAAAAGTGTTCCTGAATTGCAAAAAATGTTCAAAACATGAAAATTGTTAGCGAATTTTAAGAAACTTTTGTGGATTTGAAAAAGTTCATGAATTACAAAAAGTTCATGAGTTTTTTTGCGTATTTGACAAATAAAAAATAAAATAAAAAGTAAAAAAGAAAAGCTGCAAGAAAAAGACAAGAAAAAAAAAAGAAAAAGCCGGTTCAGGGAAGGCTCTAGAACCTTCCCAAAACCTGTTAGTGGAACATTAAAATTGGGCCGGCCCAATTGAAGCAAGGCTCGCGGCTGGGGTACGCGTGATAACGCTATCCCCTGACCTATGCGCTAAATAGGAGCCGCGAATAGCAAGGGCGTGTTGACCGACCCCTCTCCCTCCCTCTATTGGGCTGGCCTAATGCGGAATTATTATTATTTTCTTTAGATATATTTGTTGGTTTTATTCTTTTTGTTTTTCGATGAGCCAAACCATGACTGGTTTTACTTTTTTTTTCTTTTTATCTTTGTTGCTAAATATTTTCATTTTTTTGTGTCTTCTTTTTTGTTTTAAAAATAATATTTATTTTTACAACACATGGCATTATAAAACACCTTCTGAATTCTTCTTCTAGTAAATCATGAACCTTTTAGAATAATCTTGAAGATTTTTAAAGTTTGTTAACATTTTGAAAATCATGAACATTGTTTTGAATCTTTGTAAACATTTTTGTATTTTTTCATATTTTCGCATTTCCTTCAATATATTAAATAGAGAAATATTGCAAAAACATAGTGCAAACTCATCAATGGGTTAGATTAGGATCTATCAAATAGTTAATACAGCAAATCGAAGATTAAATGGGCCAACCTATAACAGCGGAGTGTGTTTGGTTCCTAGCCCACAAGTAGGACGTAGAATAGGAGGTCTCCAAGCGGCGCACACTCGCACTAGCCGATGTCGACAGCTAGAGTGGTATGTCCTTAAGCCGCCATGGGAGCCCAACATTCACTCTGGTCCTCTTCTTGGCACAAAACTCATTATCATGCGCTTGAATTCATGAGCTACTAACAACTTACCTTTATATCTGTTGGGGATAAACACTACGTCTACTCGGCCTAGATTCTCCAAGGATCTAGGTAGTGTCTCACACGGGTAAATTTAGACACGGGCAGCCTGAGACGACGGCTTAAACCTAAAGTAGGATGGTTAGATTGGGCTTGGGCTCTAAATTTAGACACAACGCTCAAGCCCAAAAGCCCAAAATACCTAAAAAATGTGATTACTTTTAAAAGAAATGTAGTTATAATAATGCACATATATATCGAAATCATTAATTAAGGAGTACTCCTTCCAAAGATCACCCCACCTCTCCAGGTTGCGACAAGTGGCGCACTGCGCGCCACTTGTCGCAACCTGGGAGTTTTCCCTTTTTCCGTAGATTCGTTTATTCAAAACGTTTTATCTCTTAAACCGTGCATCCAAATCTCGAACCGTTTTCACCGTTGGATTCCTCGGGTTGAGATCTTCAAAACTAGATCCCATGTTGATAGGTTTTGATGAATTTTTTTCACAAAAAACCGGACGAAGAAACCGAACCGGAAGCACGTTTTTTTCCCTTTTCGAAAGAGGCATGGCCGTGCCTCTCGCGAAAGTAAAACCGTGCCTCTCGTGGAAGCAAAAACGTGCCTCTCGCGAAAAAAAAACAGAAAACACGTTTTTTTTCGTTTCCGAGCTCGCGAAAGCAAACCCGTGCCTCTCGCGGAAGCAAAATCGTGCCTCTCGCGGAAGAAAAAAAACAGAAAATGCGTGTTTTTTTTCGTTTCCGAGAGGCACGGCCGTGCCTCTCGCGGAAGAAAAAAAAACAGAAAACGTGTTTTTTCCGTTTTCGAGAGGCACGGTCGTGTCTCTCTCGAAAACAAGACCGTGCCTCTCGCGGAAGCAAAACCATGCCTCTCGCGGGAGAAAAAAAAATACCGCGTTTTTTCGCGTAATTTTTTTTTTCCAAAAGCTAAGGAAGACCGGTGGAAAACCAAAAAGCCGAAAAAAAAAGAAAAAACCGTTTAAAAAGCCGAAAACGCGTGCGGAACAGTAAAAAAACTAAAATTCGGAGGGAGCGCCCAAAGCGCGACACGTGGTGGCGCGTTTTCAGCCCACCCCAAGTGATCGTTGGGGAGGCTCCGAAGGAGCGCTCCTTAGTTAGTTGCTCCCCATATATATACCCCAAAATTGAAAAGAAAATATGGAAAACGTATTGTTATGTTATTCGGGTCAAGCCGGGCCGCGCTCGAGCTTGGGTTTGGGGCCGGACTCCGACAAATGCCCACGTCTACACCTGACGGCAACAATGGACCATGTCAAACCTCGCCAATGATGCATTCAATAAAAGTAAACATTACCGTCTCAAAAATATTACCTCAGTCCCGAATTAGTCATATCAGATTTCTCTAGATACGGATAACGAGTAATAAACAAGAGCATGACTCTTTTTGTTTGTTGAGAAAAAAGAGTAGAGCTCGTGAACAGTACTACTGCAAGGATCTTGGTATGTAGTAAACCACATCCTCGCCCTTTATTTCTTGTTTGGACGGCTTTAGACGCGTACGCGCATGCCGAACGTTTATTCTACATAAGCCATGCGTGTTGTATGCATGTCGATCTCGATCAGGCCCAAAGCACCTAGCTAGCAAGTGAGGCTGTTCCCCGGGTCGACGCCGAACTGCTTGCAGTAGGCCCTGTAGTAGCCCGCCCGGGCGTTCATCGCGGCCGTGTTCCCGCCGTTGCACTCGCCGCTGTTGATAGCCCTGGTCGTCGCGCCGAACCCCCGCGGCAGGACCTGCTTCACGTTGTTCATCCAGAACCAGAGCGCCGCCTTGAACGCCACCTCCGGGTCCTGCGCCACCTTCTCCGGGTTGTTCAGCCCGTCGAACCCGACGCTCTTCCCCGCCGCCCCGTAGTTGTAGTTCCACGTCAGCTGTAGCGGCCCGCGCCCGTAGTACCCCTTCCCCGAGGAACACGGCCACTGCGTGTACTTCTTGTCGCAGTAGTTCTGGCTCGCCCCGCCGATCTCCTCGATGTAGCACATGTCTGCACACAAGTTACATGGCCGCTGAATTGTGGTGAGCTAATTCAAGATTAAATTCGTCTTGGTCGGTTAATTGGAGTTGAACTTACGTCCAGTCTCGTGTGTGACGTGGGCGAAGAAGGCGGCTATCTCCCTCTTGCCGTCGTCGGTCGTGCGGCCTTTCCCGAAGTTGGGGTTCGCCCGGGCGCCGGCCAGGAACGACCGGCGCGTGTAAAAGCTCTTGCCGGCGCACCCGTTGCCGGCCCGGGACTTGATCCCGTTGAAGAACGCCTCGGTGACGACGCTCTCCACAGAGACGCCGCTCCCGCCGCCGCTCCCTGTGCATGGGCCGGACTGGCATCCTTGTCCACAGTAGGCGTCGGCAGTGCCGCAGTAGCCGTACTGGCTGCAGCACTCGTTCGCCCGGCAGCCGCAGTTCTGCGCGGCCACCAGTCCCGAGGCAGACAGGACTAGTGCTGCTACCCCGAGTGCCAAGAACGGGAGCATCGCCATGGGCGACTTCGCCATGTCGAAATAAGGTTAAGGGTGGCCAAGCTTGTTCCGCTCTAGGAGCTGCTTGTTTACGAGCTGAGTGTACATGGCAAGGTGGTCGCAAGCGGTTTATATAGGCAGTGGACGTCGATCATTGTGGACGACTTTGGGCGTCAAGGTTGGACTAGATCAAACCGACCGTCTGTCAAAGAATCACGCGGCTCGTCGACTATCAAGACTTTTCTTTGCTCGTCAGTTTGGAAGGTTGCTGCGTGCCCTGCACCTGCACGTCGCCACGTCCTTGCACTATACGTGAGTTTGGAAGTTTGCGACCAATTGCTCGTTCGTTGGGATGATGGGGGATTAATCCCAGCGTGCTACTCCCTCCAAGTTCGATCTTTTTCCACTCTCCACGTCGGTACTCGGTAGTGCCCCTACCCGGGTGGTACGTGCTATGCTCAGTGGTCAATTTTCCTCTTTGCGCACTCAGTAGTCGATCAGTTATACATGCATGTTCCCCCTAAAAGAAGAAGTTATACATGCATGTTCGGATTTACGGAAGCTTCGCAGAATGTGGGAAATTATTGATACCCAGCGTACATGCGTATTCCCCCTAGATCAGTCTAGAAAGGAAGACTTTCATGGCCACCCCACTATGGAAAAGTTGGGTCATTCGACGATAAATAAGTAGTCTCCTGTTTACCCTAAAAAAAAGTAGTCTCCTGTTGTCACAGATTGCAGCGTTGGTGTGGGGGGTTCAACGGGGATCAACAAACTCTACTTATCATGAATTGTCATAGCCCTATGCACTTGCAATTTATCAACACGAAGACATATCAACACCATGAAGGCTCACCCTATTCTTCTTGAGATATCACAATAGATGCAATTCTCAACCACTAGTGGTAGGCCTTGAGGTGACCTCCAAACCTTCACAAACTTTCCGACAGTAATCACAAGAACCGATTGCTCTGTGTGAAACTCCTATCGCCTAGGAGTCTCCAACCTCCAAAAGAAACAAGACCAAGGGGGAAAATGTTGAAATATGAGTTGGGCTTAGGGCCCATCTAACAATTTCAGATTAATCTCTAAGGGCCCATGTGGGTATATGGCACTAGGTGTGGTGGGAAGTTTAGTCCCATACCGCTAGTGGAGAAGGAGTTGGACCTCCTTATATGGGATTCTCTTCCACATGCTATTGGAGCTTGAGAAGAGAAGTGGTTCCCGCGCGCTCCTCCGCCGCCCGCCTCGCCACGCCACGCCTCGTCACGACGCGCCGCGGGTTGCGGGATTGAGCCGAGCCGAGCTCACACCTATGCGCTTTCTCCACACGGTTGCGCCTATATATGTGAGGCACTGCCAACCCTAGCCGTCACGCGAAACAGATCGCATCTGCCTCCACGCCCACATCGTTCCATTACTACTGTTGCCGCCGGCGACTCCATCCCGTTCACCGCGTACACGGTTGACGGGAGAGCAGGCCTCCGAAACCCCGCCTCTCCGGAACCTGTACGGGAGAGGGGCGATTAGGTTTTTGGGGAGCGACTACGCGTCTGCTCGCCACCGATCCACTGCTTCCCCTTCGTCATCACCATGTCCACTGACGCCGACAAAGCCGCCGCCGAAGCCGAGAAGAAGGCCGCTGCTGTCGCGGCTTCTGCTTGGCCTACTGGAGGGTATAACTCGTTTATCCCGCTCCTTCTGATTTCTGTTTTAGCCATGCTAGCGTTATACGTAGATGTGTCTGCTGTTAGCGTAGCATGTGCTTGCATTACCGAATATCAGCATGTGTTTATTTCTGTCAATGACATGCTAGTAATTTATTCGTGGATTAAATTAATTGAAAAATTGCCTATTTACTCAGCAATCCAAAAACCTAATTTGTGTAGGAATTTTTCGAATCATGGTTTTGCTGCTGCACTGAAACCGGATAAGTTTACCGGTACATATTTTAAGCGTTGGCAGACCAAAACCATCTTATGGCTCACGGCAATGAACGTGTTCTGGGTTGCCGGTGTGACTCCCACAGGAACGCTCAATCCTGAACAGGAGAAGGCGTTCAGGGAGGCCACCGTCATCTTTCTCGGAGCAGTTCTGAGCGTGATCGGAGATAAGTTGGTTGACGCATATTTACATGTGCGGGTTGCCAAGGACTTGTGGGAGGCGCTCGAATCTAAATTCGGGGCCACCGATGCTGGGAGCGAGATGTATGTTATAGAGCAGTTCCATGATTACAAAATGGTTGAGAACCGTTCTGTATTGGAACAGGCTCATAAGATAATATGCATCGCTAAGGAGCTTGAGCTTCTGAAGTGCGATTTACCGGGCAAATTTGTCGCGGGCTGTATAATCGCTAAGCTCCCTAATTCCTGGAGGAATTTTGCTACCACTCTGAAACATCAGAGGCGTGAATTCTCAGTAGAGGATGTCATCGGCCATCTGAGTGTTGAGCAGAACTCGAGAGCAAAAGACTCGCATGGAAAAGGGGTCGAAGGAACTTCTGTGGCCAATATGGTGCGTCAGAAGAACTTCAATTCCCACAAGCCCAAGGGAAAGAACGGTGTCCAACAGAATACCGACTTTAAGAAGAAAGGTAAGAAGACCTTCAAGAAGAACAAGAAGGGAGATGGTTGCTTTACTTGTGGTTCGGAACATTGGGCTAGCAGCTGCCCAAACAAGTACAAGAAGCCAGGGCAGGACTCCAAGTCTGCCAATATGATTGTGGGCAACAATGAAAGTGGTGCATCTGGGTACGGTAATTTATTTACTGTATTTTCAGTTTGTCAGTCCACCGATTGGTGGGTGGACACAGGTGCAGGTGTTCATGTGTGTGCTGACATTTCATTGTTTTCTTCTTACCAGGCCACAGGTCACGGGTCCGTATTGATGGGGAATGGTGCGAGTGCTTCTGTTCATGGTGTTGGCACGGTCGATCTGAAGTTTACTTCGGGAAGGATCGTGCAACTGAAGAACGTGCAGCATGTCCCCGCCATCAAGAAGAACCATGTTAGTGGCTTCCTTCTGTGTAGAGAAGGGTTTAAGTTGGTCTTCGAGTCTAATAAAGTAGTTGTTACGAAATATGGACTATTTGTTGGAAAGGGTTATGAATGCGGAGGAATGTTCCGCCTTTCTCTCGCTGATTTTTGTAATAAAGTCATGAACAATATTCATTCGAGTGTTAATGAATCTGAAGTTTGGCATTCATGTCTTTGTCACATTAGTTTCGGTGTTATGACGCGGCTAGCAAAACTGAATTTAATCCCGAGTTTTACTTTAGCCAAAGGTTCTAAGTGCCTTACGTGTGTGCAAGTTAAGCAACCTTGCAAGCCTCACAAGGCTGCGGAGGAGAGACACTTGGCGCCATTAGAACTCATATATTCTGATCTTTGTGAGATGAATGGTGTGTTGACTAAAGGTGGAAAGAAATACTTCATGACATTGATAGATGATTCCACTAGATATTGCTATGTGTATCTGTTAAATACTAAAGATGAGGCTCTACACTACTTTAAAATCTATAAGGCAGAAGTTGAGAATCAACTTGAAAAGAAAATTAAACGAGTCCGGTCAGATCGTGGTGGAGAGTACTTCTCGAGTGAGTTTGATTCCTTTTGTGCGGAACATGGTATTATTCATGAGAGGACGCCTCCCTATTCACCCCAGTCCCGAACGGAAAAACCGTACTCTAACTGATTTGGTTAACGCCATGTTAGATACATCGGGTTTATCCAAGGCATGGTGGGGGGAGGCTATATTGACATCATGTCATGTCCTGAATAAAGTTCCGATAAAGGATAATGAGATCACTCCCTATGAGAAATGGGCGAAGAGAAGGACAACACTCTCGTACTTGCGTACTTGGGGCTGTTTGGCGAAAGTCAACGTGCCGATCCCCAAAAAGCGTAAGCTTGGACCAAAGACCGTGGACTGCGTTAATTTGGGCTACGCGAAGAATAGCATTGGCTATAGATTTCTAGTAGTGAAATCTGAGGTACCTGACCAGAAGGTCGGTACAATTATGGAGTCTAAGGATGCTACATTCTTTGAGGATATTTTTCCTATGAGAAATATGCAAAGCACTTCTAGACAGGAATCTGAGGAGACTCATGAGCCTGCCATTCCTATGGAATATTATGAACAAACACATGATGAAAATCCTGAGGAGGATGACGAGGAAACCCTTGGTAGGGGTAAGAGACAAAGGACTGTAAAGACCTTTGGTGATGATTTCCTTGTGTACCTTGTGGATGATACTCCCACTTCTATTTCAGAAGCGTATGCATCTCCAGAAGCTGACTACTGGAAGGATGCGGTCCGTAGCGAGATGGATTCCATCATGGCTAATAGGACTTGGGAGGTTACTGAGCGTCCCTATGGTTGCAAACCATTGGGATGTAAGTGGGTGTTCAAGAAGAAGCTTAGGCCCGACGGTACTATTGAAAAGTACAAGGCTAGGCTTGTGGCCAAGGGCTATGCCCAGAAAGAAGAAGAAGATTTCTTCGACACTTATTCACCTGTGGCCAGACTGACCACCATTCGAGTATTACTCTCGTTGGCAGCCTCGCATGGTCTTCTCGTCCACCAGATGGATGTTAAGACGGCATTCCTGAACGGAGAGTTAAAGGAGGAAATCTACATGCAACAGTCTGATGGCTTTGTGTTAGATGGTCAGGAAGGAAAGGTGTGTAAGTTGCTGAAATCTTTATATGGCCTGAGACAAGCACCTAAGCAATGGCATGAGAAATTTAATGAAACTTTGACATCTGTTGGCTTCTTTGTTAATGAAGCTGACACATGTGTATACTATCGCTATGGTGGGGGCGAAGGAGTTATAGTGTGCCTGTATGTTGATGACATACTGATATTTGGAACTAGCCTCAAAATGATTGAGGAAGTTAAGTCCTTTTATATCAGAACTTTGAGATGAAGGACCTTGGAGTGGCTGATGTTATCTTGAACATCAAGCTATTGAGAGATGATGAGGGTGGGATTACACTTCTGCAATCTTATTATGTTGAGAAGGTGTTGAGTCGTTTTGGATATTCGGACTGCAAACCATCTCAAACACCATATGATCCTAGTGTGCTGATTCGAAAGTTTGAAGGCATACCTAAAGATCAATTAAGATACTCTCAAATTATTGGTTCACTCATGTATCTAGCGAGCGCAACGAGGCCTGACATCGCGTTTGCTGTGAGCAAACTGAGCCGGTTTGTTTCCAAACCGGGTGATGTACATTGGCATGCTATTGAAAGAGTTATGCGCTATCTGAAAGGTACTATGAACTATGGACTTCACTATACCGGATACCCATCGGTACTTGAAGGGTATAGTGATGCGAACTGGATCTCTGATGCTGATGAGATGAAGGCCACAACTGGGTATGTGTTTACTCTTGGAGGTGGTGCTGTTTCCTAGAAGTCTTGCAAGCAAACGATCTTAACGAGATCGACAATGGAAGCAGAATTAATAGCGTTGACACATCTGGTGGCGAAGCAGAATGGCTTCGAGATCTTCTGATGGACTTGCCAGTGGTTGAGAAGCCGGTTCCGGCCATCCTTATGAACTGTGACAATCAAACAGTTATTGTCAAGGTGAAGAGTTCAAAGGACAACATGAAGTCCAACAAACACATAAGAATGAGATTGAAAGCTGTCAGAAAATTAAGGAACTCTGGAGTGATAGCGTTGGATTATATCCAAACGGCTAAGAATCTGGCAGATCCCTTTACTAAAGGGCTATCACGTGTTGTGATAGATAGTGCATCGAGGGCGATGGGTATGAGACCCACATGAGTTGCCATGGTAGTAACCCAACCTATGTGATCGGAGATCCCGTGAAGTAGGACCTGGGAAAACAAGCCAGTGGTGAACCGAGGAGAGTAACTTTACTAACCCACTCCGTTGGAGATGCAATACTCTCGAAATTGTATGGTAGGATGACTACTGTCTTAATGTGTTCCAAGGCTTATATATATAAGCAAGATGATGTCCTACAGAGCGATCTTTGGAGGAACACACCTATACGAGCCCGACTGCTGGTCACAGTCTATGAGATTGGGGTGATCTCTAGCAAGCTCATGAATAGGCCAGGAGTGTGACTAATATGCTCCACCCGAGGGGTCAGCCTTCGGCAGTCTAGTACTAGTAAGACCTGTGGTGAAACTTCTTTACGTCAAACTGACAATTCAAGGCATAGTCCATTGTTCAGTTGTGAAGGAGTGTAGCTAATTGCTCTAGGTGAAGTTCAACCTTAACCGGTCTTCACTGAAATACTGGTATATCAAAACAGTGTTTGGAACAAAGGACATAATGGGCCCTTGAGATCTGGTGGGGGATTGTTGAAATATGAGTTGGGCTTAGGGCCCATCTAACAATTTCAAATTAATCTCTAAGGGCCCATGTGGATATATGGCACTAGGTGTGGTGGGAAGTTTAGTCCCATACCGCTAGTGGAGAAGGAGTTGGACCTCCTTATAAGGGATTCTCTTCCACATGCTATTGGAGCTTGAGAAGAGAAGTGGTTCCCGCGCGCTCCTCCTCCGCCGCCCGCCTCGCCACGCCACGCCTCGTCACGACGCGCCACGACGCGCCGCGCCGCGGGTTGTGGGATTGAGCCGAGCCGAGCTCACACCTATGCGCTTCTTTTTGCCGGTCAGGAACGGAGAGTCTTTGACAGATGGGGCCACGATCTGAGACGTCAGATCGTGGGTTGTCCGACTTGGACGTGGGTTCAGCCCACGTCTCTCCACACGGCTGCGCCTATATACGTGAGGCGCTGCCAACCCTAGCCGTCACGCGAAACAGATCGCATCTGCCTCCACGCCCACGTCGTTCCATTACTGCTGCTGCCGCGGGCGACTCCATCCCGTTCACCGCGTACACGGTTGACGGGAGAGCAGGCCTCCGAAACTCCGCCTCTCCGGATCCTGTTCGGGAGAGGGGCGATTAGATTTTTGGGGAGCGACTACGCGACTGCTCACCACCGATCCACTGCTTCCCCTTCGTCATCACCATGTCCACCGACGCCGACAAAGCCACTGCCGAAGCCGAGAAGAAGGCCGCCGAGGATGCCGTTGCTGCCGCCGCCGCCGCGGCTTCTGCTTGGCCTACTGGAGGGTATAACTCATTTATCCCGCTCCTTCTGATTTCTGTTTTAGCCATGCTAGCGTTATACGTAGATGTGTCTGCTGTTAGCGTAGCATGTGCTTGCATTACCGAACATCAGCATGTGTTTATTTCTGTCAATGCCATGCTAGTAATTTATTCGTGGATTAAATTAATCGAAAAATTGCTTATTTACTCAGCAAAAAACTTAAGACTTGTTCAAATCACAAATCTCGCTTTGGTCGAAAGAGTAAGGGAGAGTGGATCTATCCCTTGGTGAAATCTCTCTCAATAATCTCTCCGGGGTCTAAGATTTAGTGTGGGAGAGTGATAGGGAGCATTTGGTGTCCTTGGGATGTTTTGTAATTAAGTGGTCAACCCTCTACACGAGCGGTTGAGGGGTATATAATTGCTCACATAATAGAGCCGTTTGGCTGGTTTCTATAAGTGCCCGGATGTCCGGGCCCTGTGCCTTTCGAAGAGCAGAGCCAAAAACAGAGAATGAAATGGCATCGCCCAAATTTCCAGGCAGGAACCCGGACAGTCTGGAGGACGCCCGGATGTCCGGGATGAAGCTCGGATTGTTCGGCTAGGTCAAACGCCAAAGGAACAGAGGAGGGATAGCCAGATGAAATGATGCTCTAAGAAATTGTCCAGGCAAAACGTCTTTGCTTGACCGGACGTCTAGGATGGTTCCCGGACGGCCCGGCTAGGTGGAAATCCTATTGGAACAAGACGTGAGGTGTCCGGATGTCCACTTGCCGTCTGGCACATCCGGGACAGCCCGGATGAAAACATTGCTCTGGATATCTACCCGGGCGGCACTTTCGGGCTGCTGTCGGATGTCCAGGATGGATCCCGGATTGTCTGGCTTCAGGAAAATGCTTATGTGGTCTCTCGGTGGCTAAGTCGGACGCCCGGGAGGAATTCCGAATGGGTCGGCCTACGGCCGGGCATTCAGGTAGCAACCCAGACAATTCGATAGTGAATGTGGCTATGGACAATCTGACAAGTTGAGCATAGTGGCTAGGTTGACCTAAGACTTTTTGGTAGTGATGTGAGTGAAATGATGTTGACAAGATGTTGACTTAGCAAATCTTTCACGAACCCCTTTAACCCCCTCATAATAGTGTGGGATCCCTATAACTCAAGAATTAACTGGAAAAAGCTACGCTTCTCATCTTGTTTTCACCATGCTTGAGTCATATTCATTTTGGTGGGTCCACGATCTACACACATAGTTGCCAAAGGGGACTAAGAACTTGTGTATTCACTTAGCAAACATAGTTAGCCCCCTATATATATTGTCATGAACATCAAAATATGAATAGGGGCACATGATTGCACTTTTAGTCTTCCCCTTTTTGGTAGTTGATGACAACATACATATAACTCTCAATAGAATGAAACATTTTGAGATTAAGAGAGCACAAAGTTGTATGACTTAGACGAGGTCCCGTTAGCATGTGCATGAATGACCTTGATGTAAAACAAGATGCACATGAAGGGTTGGCTCCCCCTAAATCATACAATAACTGTAAGCATTCGAGCAACTTATATGGAATTGATACATATTTCAAATGCATTGCGTTGTGTTAGGTTGGAACACATAATTTTGCAAGAGGCTAAATACTATCACATGATACATCATTGTAAAGAACATAATTATAAATAGCCTGGTCCATGCATGGCATAGGTTCACAACCACATAATGTAGTACAATAAGTTTTAACACGACCATATATAGTCTCATACGAAATACATGAAATAGTTCACATGCAACAAGTAAGAACAAAATACAATAAAAGACAATGCATGATACTAGCACACACACACACACACACACGATGCAACCTAATACACTACTTCTCCACCTTTGGCAAGAAGTACCAAAAAGGTCGAAGAGAAACTAAGCGAGGCCCCCAAGGAAGATCACTCGGCACCATCTTCGTCGCCGTCGTCCACCACCTCGGTGAAGAAATCTGCATAGTTAGCCTCAGAAGGGAAGCCAAAATCTGGTATAGTAGGAGGTGGAAGAGGAATCTCGTCCTCGCTCATAGGACTACTAGGATGTGAGTGAAGACAAGCCTTGAGTTGATTTGCCTTCATGATGCTGACAATGTGGGTAGCATAGTGGCTAGGTTGACCTAAGACTTTTTGGTGGTGATGTGAGTGGAATGATGCTGACAATATGTTAACTTGAGGAAATCTTTCACAGACCCTTTGATCTCCCCTTTATGCGGGAACCCTGTAACTAAAAAGTTAACCGGAAAAATTACGCTTCTTATCTTGTTTTCACCGTGCTCGAGTCATATATATTCATTTTGGTGAGTCCAAGATCCACACACATAGTTGATAAGAGGAGTAAGAACCCGTGTATTCACTTTGCAAACATAGTTAGCCCCATATATGTTGCACTTTCAGACGTCTTATTAACAAAGGACTAGGTACGCACCGTCGAGTCGATTGAACCTATTCAAAAAGAAGCAATGTTGACTCAATCCTATCGTGTACGACAACCTTCGCTATAAGGTCATCGTACATACCCCAATTAAAATGCTTGTTGCCCTCGCTAGACTAAAGACATCCGCAATAATCTCGATTTTGACATGTGGCTAACACACCCCAAATTACCATGTTGCTTCCCCTACAACAACAATGAAATATTGAAAATCATTTCATTTTTGTGAAATCGTTAAAATCACTGCACTAAAATAATTGCAATTTCTAGAATAGATTTAATCACTTTTATGAAATAGTTAAATTAACCTTTTAGTGCAAATCACTTTTCTGAAATAATTTAAATTTATAGAATAATGAAATATTTTATATCACTTTTCTGAAGTAAATGAAATGATTTTTCCACGAATATGCAAGAGTTTGCGTATCTTTTCATTGATACATAGAAAATGTACAGGAAATGGGTGTGTGTGTGGGGGGGAGGGGCGTTAGTACACCACGTGCACAATGAACGGCGCGGCTACTACCGTGAGCAGAACAGAGTAAAGGGGTTGCTTAGCCCCAAAAGGAGGAAAAAAATTGGGCGGTACTAGGCGCCGGCCGATCTGGCTACGCGAGACCTTCTGATCCACTTGCCCGCGGCCTTCGTCTTCCTCCTAGGGACATCTTACACATCGGGAAAAAAAATCCCCGCCTCTGCGCAGCGACTTCATCTTTCGTGTGTGGCTCCGGCGAGGACAACGGCCGCCGGCGGCCGGCCTCTCACACCCTGATGTCCTCGCAGCCCCTCCACTACTCACCGAATTACCCATTCCCTGGTCGTCAATTTCAGTTGCTGCTACGCGGTTGACAGGTTGCATCTGTTGTCGATCGGTTGCAACTCCCGTCGTCGCTCCGTGG
Organism: Elymus sibiricus; assembly: GCA_039707655.1. NCBI lineage: Eukaryota > Viridiplantae > Streptophyta > Magnoliopsida > Poales > Poaceae > Elymus > Elymus sibiricus. The sequence goes on from CM077666.1 coordinate 360,502,200, forward strand.
TTGCAGCACGCCCGATGTGTCGCCGCCGCCCCTCACCGTCGGCGCTCGCTTTACAGAATTGTGCGAACGACGGCCACCAGTCAACACCATTGAATGGATGTAGCAAAAAAAAATCACCGATCGTAGCGAAAAACAAGAACGGTTGCAGCAAAAATCGTCTCACCGTCGTCGCGGGGTGCAGCTCCGCCATGATGGATGTAGCAAAGCCTGACGACGGTTGAAGCATTTTTATTCTACGGTTGAAGCTTTCTGCAATGTGCATTGGCTGGTCCCAGATTCGATGTTCTCTGATGGAAGCTTTTTTCCACACCGATTGAATATTTTTGAGGAGTCGATTGTAGCTTAATTATTAGCTGGTTGCAGCTTCCTGGTTTGCGCAATGGCCCTCTCAGCTTCCTGTCGGCCCTTCGGTTGAAGCTTTTTTCTCAATGATTGTAGCTTTATCAGATGACGCTTGTAGCTCTATTGATCGCTGGTTGCAACCTTGTTACGTCGGTGTCCATGGCGTAGTAGCATGAGAGTCTCTCGTTGCAGCAAACGATGAGTGCGATGATGCAGCCATGGAGAGGAGAGCCATGGAGAGGGAGTAGCCATGGCGAGGTCGAGGGGGTAGCCATGGAAAGGGGTTAGCCATGGAGAGGGGAAGGGGTAGCCATGGCGAGGTCGAGGGGGTAACCATGGAGAGAAGAAGGTGGTAGCCATGGCGAGGTCGACGGGGTAGCCATGGAGAGGAGAAGGAGGTCACGTGTGGCTGGAGGAGAAGAAGATAAGATCGGGGGAAGAAAAGGCACTGCGTGGGGCTGCAACGAGCACATGGAGGGGCGTTTTTTGATCGGGATGGATCATACGCACCGTGTGCGATCGGGATGGACGAGCGACCGGCCGAAGTTTCGGCCGGTGCGCAGTGTACAAGCGTTTACCAAAAAAAATTGGGTGGAGACGGGCTCCAAACCTCCGCCTGTGCGTACCCGCTCTAATCTATCGCCACCTGTCCCTGCTCTCCATCTGATGCTATCCGCTCAGCTGCACCTGTGCGTACGTTTCTCGGCTCGAGTACCTCGCATCGGCTCCAGGAAACAACTACGCGGCTCGTATCAATCACTTCCACGGCAATCGGAGTTTCCATGGCCAAGCGACCGGAGCCCTCTTCTCCACGCGATCGGACTGGTGGGCGTGGGTTCCTTGGTTCGGCGATGGCCTGACCGCGCCAGAACGCCTCGTCGCCCTCTCTCTCACATGGTCGCATCGGGCCGGAACGACAGCCATGGCCGCGGTAGGTCATGATCCCGCTGCCTGAAGTGCCGCCTCCATCGAGAAGGACGGGAGTTGCCACGCCGGAGTCATGTAGTATCGCCGCCTTGGATTATGTAAAATAGTTAAAAATAGTTAAAATACTCGTCGTACCTATTCTCTTGTGCTATTGTGAGTCCCACGACGACTAGGGTTTCTCACCTCCTGCCGGCGGTGCCGCGGGTCTACCTCGTCTCCTATTAGTTAAAAATAGTTAAAATAATCGAAGCGGTGGATCTCGACCCTTGCCGGCGGGAGAGCTCCTCCGTTTTTAGGTGTCTTTTGTGTCCGTTTAGGGTATACTGATACGTCTCCAACGTATCTATAATTTTTTATTGTTCCATGCTATTATAGTATCAATCTTGGATGTTTTTATATGCAATTATATATCATTTTTTGGGACTAACCTATTAATTTAGTGCCCAGTGCCAGTTGATGTTTTCTGCTTGTTTTTGGCTTTTTAGAGAAACAGTACCAAATGAAGTCCAAATGCCACAAAAAATTTTGGAGATTTTTTTTCTGGACAAAAGAACCCTTGGAAGCTTCGGGAGGAGACCAGAAGCCTCACGAGGGCTTCACAAGGCAACAGGGCGCGCCCCAGGGGGGGCGCGCCGTGTTGCCTTGTGGGGCCCACGTGACTCCATTTGACCTAATTCCACTTCTATAAATTCACAAATATTGGAAAACCCCAGAGAGACAGAAGAAATAACCTTTCCGCCGCTGCAAATCTCTGTTCTTTCGTGATCCCATCTGGAGGCCTTTTCCGGTACTCTGCTGGAGGGGGAATCGATCACGGAGGGCTTCTACATCAACCTTGCCGTCCTTCCGATGATGTGTGAGTAGTTTACCACAGACCTACGGGTCCATAGCTAGTAGCTAGATGTCTTCTTCTCTCTCTTTGGTCTTCAATATAATGTTCTCCTTGATATTTTTGAAGTTCTATCCGATGTAATCTTCTTTTGCGGTGTGTTTGTTGGGATCCGATGAATTGTGAGTTTATGATCAGATTATTCATGAGAAATATTTGAGTCTTCTCTGAACTCTTTTATGCATGATTGTTATAACTTTGTATTTCTCTCTGGTCTATCGGTTTAGTTTGGCCTACTAGATTGATTTATCTTGCAATGGGAGGGGTGCTTTGTGATGGGTTCAATCTTGCGGTGCTCAATCCCAGTGACAGAAGGGGACATGACACGTATTTGTATTGTTGCCATTAAGGATAAAAAGATGGGGTTTATTCATAGTGCTTGAATTTGCTTCTCTACATCATGTCATCTTGCTTAAGGCGTTACTTTGTTTCATACTTAATACCCTAGATGCATGCTGGATAGCGGTCGATGGGTGGATTAATAGTAGTAGATGCAGACAGGAGTCGGTCTACTTGTCTCGGACGTGATGCCTATATACATGATCATTGCCATGAATCCGTCATAATTATTTGCTATTCTGTCAATTGCCCAACAGTAATTTGTTTACCCACCGTATGTTTCTGCGCTCGAGAGAGAAGCCTCTAGTGAAAACTATGGCCCCCTGGGTCTATCTTTATCATATCAAAAACCTAAAAATACCTTGCTGCAATTTATTTATTTTTATTTTTATTAGTATTTTAGTTTAGCTATTTACCTCTATAAGATTTAATCCTTGCAAGTAACCGCTAAGAGGATTGACAATCCTCTTATTTGCGTTGGGTGAAGTGTTTGCTCTTGTGTGTGCAGGTGCGCTTAACGGAATTTTGCTTGGTTCTGCTACTGGATTGATAATCTTGGTTCTTAACTGATGGAAATACTTATCTCTACTGTACTGCATCATGCTCTACTCTTCGGAGAAATACCAACGCAGACTACAAGTAGCATATACCATGTGTCCTGCTCATGAAGACGAGGCAGCGGCGGCTCCCTGAAGATGGAATAAGATTCTTCCCGCCTAGCCCTCGTCATGGCGGTGCGACTAGCATCGTCGGAAGGAGTGTGAAGGTGTGTCTCTGGCAGATCTGACAGGATTCGGTCGGTGGTTGTCTTTGGTGGATCCGCTCGGATCCGATCTTCGTTCATCTACGTTCGGCTGCCTTCAGGTTGGATCCTTCTGATCTACGTTTCTCTTCATCGGCGACGGTTGTTGTTCTGGTGCGCTGGTACTATGGGGCTTTAGCATGAGTGTCTAGTACAAACAAATTTTCCCAGCTCCAGCGAGGGAGGGGTGATGACGACGGCGCGCCTTCGGTTCACTTCGATGCTTGTAGTCATCGCTATGTGGTCCACGGATCTGTATATAATTTTTATTATTTCTGGTTTTCCAAGCAACTCTGCAAGCAAAAGCTGCCTCACAAGCGCATATTTTCTCCCTTGGAGTAGAAGTCTGCCATGATTAATGATGAATAGTTCGGAAATTTCCCTCAAAACAAAGTGAAATATAATTTCCTGAAATAGTTAAAATCACTTCTCCAAAATAATCAATATTTCTGGAATAATGAAATATTGGCATCATTTGGCTGTTGTCAAGAAATGTTTTTTTTAACACAGTACAAACGCAAGCGCTCATACATACGCGCATATACTCATCCCTATGAACGCACACACAAACACCCTACCCCTATGAGCACCTTCGAGAGACTGAGCCGGCATATCATCTTGAGATTTACGAAGTCATCATGTTTATTTAGTATGTTTATACTATGAATACACAAATCCAAATTTATTACATATACACAATATATAGATATCCCAGAATACACAGGAAGGTAGAGCAGTAGGAGCATCGCTAGAAAGGTTTTTGCGCGTCGATCAATTCAGACCCAAGCACCTAGCAAGTGAGGTTGTTCCCCGGGTCGACGCCGAACTGCTGGCAGTAGTCCTTGTAGTAGCCCGCCCGCGCGTTCACCGCGTCTGAGTTCTTGCCGTCGCACTCCAGGTCACCGTTGATTGCCTTGGTCGTCGCGCCGAACCCCTGCGGCACGGCCTGGTGCACGTTGTTCATCCAGAACCAGAACGCCGCCTTGAACGTCATCCCCTGGTCCTGCGCCACCGTCTCCGGGTTGTTGAGCCCGTCGAACCCGAGCTTCTGCCCCGCCGCCCCGTAGTTGTAGTTCCACGACAGCTGCAGCGGCCCGCGCCCGTAGTACCCCTTCCCCGAGGAGCACGGCCACTGCGGGTAATTCTTGTCGTCGCAGTATTCGCTGGTCGGCTTGCTCGGCCCGTCGATCTCCTCGATGTGGCACATGTCTGCACACAGCCAGCTTAGTTATGGAGAGCTAATTACTTCGTCTAGTGTTGGTATATGAGTGCTTTTGCGTAGTAACTTACGTCCAGTCTCGTGCGTGACGTGGGCGAAGAAGGCGGCTATCTCCCTCTTGCCGTCGTCTCTCGTGCTGCCTTTCCCGAAGTCGCGGTACTCCTGGGCGCCGTCCAGGAACGACTGGCGCGTGTAAAAGCTCTTGCCGGGGCACCCGTCGGCGGCGGCCTGGGACTGGGACTTGATCCCGTCGAAGAACGCGTCGGTGACGACGCTCTCCACGGGATCGCCCGTCCCCGTGCACGGGCCCGACTGACACCCTGTTCCACAGTAGCGGTCATCCTTCCCGCAATAACCGGCGCTGCTGCAGCACTCGTCCGGCTGGCAGCCGCAGTTCTGCGCGGCCACCAGCCCGGCGCCAGACAGGACTAGTGCTGCTAGCCCGAGAGCCAAGATCGCCATGGGCGACTTCGCCATGTCGAATCAAGGTTTGCTTGTTGCGGCCCTAGCAGCTGCTTGCTTACGAGGTGACTGTACATGGCAAGGCGTGGTGGCAAGCGGTTTATATAGGCAGCGGGCGTTGATCTTGTCGACGACTTTCGCGTCAAGGTTGGACTAGATCAAACCGAACTTCGGTCACAGATTCACGCGGCTCGTCGACTATCAAGACTTTTCTTTGCATGCAGGGGTAATGTTTCAAAGCTTAGTCCGATGCGTACCCTGCACGCCTTGCACTTGCTGTCAGCACTGTACGAGAGTTCGGCAGGTTCAGACCAAATGCTCGTCGTGTTGATCGGGGAATTAATCCCAGGCCCAGCGTGCTGCTCCCTCCAAGTTCGATCTTTTTTCCACGTCGGTGCTTGGTAGCTAGTGCCGTTACCCTCCTGGTACGTGTATTGTGTGCATTTGTGCTCACTGCTCAGTAGTCATTCGATCATTTCTTCTCTCTGCGCGGCCAGGAGTGAGTTACGCATGCATATCCGGGTTCACGGAAGCTTCACAGAAAGCGCGCATTTATTGATACCCAGCAAGACAGCAGAAAGCACCTTGATCAGTCTAGATAGGAAGACTTTTCACGAAAGTGCTCTTCTAATCCCGAGCTCGCATGAGCTCGGGTGAACAGTAAAAAATAGTAAAAAAATTCAAAAAACTCTGAATTTTTTTGTGAGAAACATTGATGTTTTTCCCACATGCATGCAAATTTTCATCACCATATGACATTCGTGGAAAATGTGGCAAAAAAAACAAAATCAATGCTCCAAAATGCTAAAAAAACAGACTTTTTGGAGCATCGATTTTGTTTTTTTTGCCACATTTTCCACAAATGTTATCTGGTGATGAAATTTTACAGGCATGTGGAAAAAACATCAATGTTTCTCACAAAAAAAAAATTCAGATTTTTTTGAATTTTTTTACTATTTTTTTGATTTTACTGTTCACCCGAGCTCATGTGAGCTCGGGATCTGAACAGCTGCGTCCGACTTTTCATGTCAAGTCCAATGTGAAAATGTTGGGTCATTCAACGGCTAAAGTAGGCCCTTGTTGCTGTCAAAGATTGCTAAGAGCATCTACAACCATAAATCGCAAAAACTGCCCCTCGACGCGTCCGCGAACGATGACCGGTCAGCACACAAAAGATCGTTTTCACAATCAGATACTTCATTTGCAAATAATCAAATCCATACAATCACATGCAATATAAAACTATTTCGCCAGCGACCGTCCTTGTTGTTCCGGCCGTGTCCATGTCTGGCAGCCGGCTGTGCCCCTCGGAGTGGAGGTGCGGTCGCCGGCGAGGTAGAGTAGGACATGGGACACACACCGGCTCATGGGACTCGAGGCACCGACGTCTCCCATGCCCTACTCCTCCTCATCGAAGCCCGGAGCCTGCACGTCGCTGGTGGACGTGAGATTGACGATGGATTTGTCGTGGTTGGAGGCCGACACGTCCACCACGACGGTTGCGGCGTCAAGGGTCACCGATCACCCGCTGCGGCGCCGGAGAGTGCGACTCCGCCTCGCCCACGTCTGCCGCGAGGGCTGCCGCGGCCTCCCCGGCCCGCTGCCTCGCACGGCGGGTACGCCGCGCCATATTTGCATCGGACGTGAAGTGGTTGTGCACCTCCACCTCGGCGCGCCAACGAAGCGGTTGCGCATCCGCCACGACGTTCGGACGCCAGATGGACCGCTCCGCCTCCGGCAAGGCAGCGGCGACGCGCCTTGCGCCGGATCCATGCGTCATTTGGACGGATGCAATGAATGTAGGAGATATGCCCTAGAGGCAATAATAAATGTTATTATTTATCTCCATGTTCATAATTATGTTTATATTCCGTGCTATAACTGCTATGGTTCTCGAGTCTGCAATAACCACAAGGCTCGGAGGAAGACTCATATGCACGTGTGAAATAATAAACGGTAAAATGTATTCCTAGTCTGGCCTCTAAGACTAGCTCAAGTGTTGCATGATGGTTCTGGTTTCCTGATCATGGGCATGACTATGCCGGCAACTTTGGGGACACAATGTTAGAAGAACACTTGTGGTTGAATCGACCCGAATTGATGTTATGCTATGAAATATCTTCGTCACATGTTAATGGTTAATAACACAGAGAAAGTTAACGTTTGCATAATTCCTTAGACCATGAGAGTGTCGGGTTTCTTCATGCTTGCTTCATGAACTTTGGGGTTTGTTAAACGTCATCCGTAAATGAGTGGCTATTACGACGGCTTACGGGTTCATGGAAAAGTATGTCAAGGGACTTGATAGCTCAAGATTGAGATTTGCTCCTCCGACGATGGAGAGATATCTCTGGGCCCTCTCGGTGTTACGGTATCCACCATCGTCTGGCCAGACACATTGTGATTTGATCACAGGGATGCCGGAACATGGAAACGAGAAAAAAGAACAAAACCGGTAACGAGGTAACTGGCATAGTGGACAAGTTGTTGATCCACGGGGATGCCGATAATTCTCACCTCGGGTTTTTGTAACATATCGTGAAGCAACAGGAATAGCACACGGCAACTGGAGGTTCACTCGAATATTTATTCGTGTGGGTATAGGGGTCAATATGGGTGTCCACGGCTCCGATGTTAATCATTAATCGAAAAGTGTTCCGGTCATGTCTATGCTTCACCGAACCTATAGGGTCACACGCTTAAGGGTCATCTATCTGCTGAATATTAGACAGGGAGTCTGAGAGAAAGTCACCGGAATTGTTTCGGAGACAACAGAAGAGTTCCGGAGAGAGAACACCGGAATAGTTTCGGTAAAACCGAAAAGTTGTTTCGGAGTATACCATTAAGTTAAAATGGTTTCGGCACATGCCTGGAAATTCTTAGAGGGTGCAAGAATTGTTCTGGAAACTTCTGCGATTTTTCCGGAGAAAAAACCCGGAAATGTTTCGGAGCTGCCGGAAATGCTTTGGTTGCTTTTTCGCTGATGAAAATCATTGATCCGGAAATATTTCGGAACGCGTTCAAAATTATTTTAAGGGGTGCCAGAAATGTTCTGGGCCTTCAGGAATTTTTTTCGGATTAAACAGCCGATGAATTTTTTTTTCGTGAATAGTGTTATGAATAGTGAAAACACTATTGGGAGAAAATATCTCACGAATAGTGGAAACACTATTGGCAGAAAATATCCCATGAATAGTGGGAACACTATTATGAATAGTGTGAAAATATCTGAGGGCATTTTGGTATTTTACCATCTCTTCTCACCCTATAAATAGGGGTGGAGGGTGCTCTCCACTTTAATCCAAGTTCTCACATGAGTTTTCATACACTGTCATGCAATTATCTGGCTTTCTCTCTCCCTCCCCGCGAAATAGTTTCGTAGAGTCGAAAGGCTGTCTGGGTTCCGGTGGGAACTAGTTCTGGACGGCGAAGCCCTGCCGGATAGATGACACCGTATGTGTGCAACCCTGTAGAGAGGTCGTAGGTTCGATCTTTTTGCCCGAGGGGCTGTTCAAGTGTCCTCCCGAAGGGCTGTCCAAGTGAGCGTCCGAGTTTCGAGGATCCTCCAGAAGGGCTGTCCGAGTGGCCGTCCGAGTTTCGAGGGTCCTCCCGAAGGGCTGTCCATGACACCGTCCGAGGGACTGTCCGACCGCCTCCCGGAGGGCTGTCCGAGGGGCAGACGAGGGAGAACATCCTCGCGGTTGGGAGGTTGTAAAATCCTAGCTGCGGGGATCTGCACCGCCGATCGTCATCGACTCTACTTCCGCTGCGCTACGAGTCGGTAACGAAAAGATCAAAAACCTTATATGCATCTTCATAGTGGTCCTGGGCATGCTCGCTGTACCAAAAAAAATTTGTTTTCTGTTGCATTCCCCTACAGTGGCATCATGAGTCGTGCTATGCGTAAATGCAGGTTACGATCTAGAATACATAGAGATGTATGGGTATTGCATAATATAATTTTGTAGTACATGAGATCTATTGCTGTAAATTATTTATGCGGATAGCAGATGAAATCTGTTACCCGATGTTCTTCTTGCTTCCCTGAAATTTGCGCATTTCTGATCTTGATAACAGCATGGTGGAGTTTCAATGTTCTGGCAATCCGCGATCCTGATTGATCAACGAAGTGCTAACAGTTCGTTGAATTCCACCATAGTTAAAAAAAAGATGAAATTTCGCAGACGAAAGGGCAATGCAGATATGATCTGCACGGGGGTCATGCGTATGACGAAGTTAAGTATGGGGCTCGAGATTTTATTATCTCGTGTTTCATACACCCCGCAAAGTTAATCTAGCGACTTGAATAATCATACTTGATGATAAACGTTGGTAACTTCTGTTTGTTTCGAAACCTTAGAAGCCACGTAAAATAAAATTTTGCATAAACCGATTAGAGTCGTCTAACTTGGTTTTGCAGGATGTGCATGTGATGTGGTATAGTAATGCTCATATTAATTTGATTATGTATGAGATGACTATATGATGTAAATTTACTAACATGACCTGCGTGTCATGATTCGGCATGATGGCTGGAGCCATATGATTGTCACTTTAATGACCTGCGTGTCAACCTTAAGTAATGCACTTAATTTTATTAGCTATAGAGATAGCAATATTATCTGGTGCATCGACAAGGTGGTGGCAATCTTCGCGAAGGTGAACACCGACGCGAATGCCGAAGACGAAGAAATAAAAGACTTCTCCGTCAGAAAGGGTTATACCATATCATGCTATTATGAATTGCCTGAGATGTTTATCCCTTATGATGCACCTTTTTGATTGCGCGGTAGTCGCTTTTATTAGGGTGATCTCTCACTTAAAATATCAAGTAGTTAGTGTTCTCCCAAGTGTAGCACCGGCACGGCACCTATCTTTTCGGGGTGCGTCATGTTTCCATGAGTACGAACGATTAGAGAAGTGTGAGGTGGGTGAGTTGAGACCTCGCAGCAAGATCACTTGGTTGTCTTGACGTTCTGGCTTGAGAGTCCTGAACTCGGAACACGCCCATCGAAAGATGAATAAGAGTCACATATAGATGTGATCGGCAAGTTGGCCTACCGATTGAAGTTCCCGTCATCAGTGATGTTCCCATCAATGGCGTTGAATTAAAATGCGGATCTTGCATCACTCACAATCAATTATGAGAGATATTGATTTGAGTGGGAGCACACTGTAGAATTAACTTGTTTAATTCTCAGTGCAATTAATTATGAACAATGTCTAAGTGTTATATGCATAATAGTTGTAGAATAATGGCTCGCGTTTCCACCTTCCCTATTAAAATTGAATAGCTGTTAAATATCTGGTTAAAACTTTATGGTTGGTAACGTAATGTGAGGATTGTCATCTAGAGTGCCAAGAAGAACTTTGTCCTATCGCATGTTTCGGTATTCTCCCGCTAATGCTATGGATGATGTGACTCTCGTCCTTCGATCCAAAAGCTAGAATACCGTTACGGTCAAGTGCAATATGTTTGCTTCCATGAGACCCGAACTTCAAAAGTTTGGGATAGCTATGTGATATTCATGGAACTGAAAATTAGTTTCAGATACAAACAAAGGCTAAGAGATATGAAATATCCAATGCAATATTTGTTTTGCAAATTATTAGTAAAGTGTTTACTATGCATTTGACTAAATACGAGAGGGATCCAGAAGAATGCCTGTCATATGATGAAGGTGAATAAAACAACAACTTAAAGAGAAAGGAAATGTCCAAAGGGTGTTAGTATGACTTACACGCCTAGGAAGTCCAGGGCTAATGCCACTCTTAAGTTGGGTGCTTCTTCTGAGAGTAGGAGAAATACTGAAAGTTAAACTGTTAGAAGTATAAAGGCAAAAAGAGAGAAGACTGGAATTTCAAGCTCGTGTATGAAAGTCATACAAGTTATTGATGTATGGAAGGCCGGTCAAAAGAAATAGTTCTTGGGAATTGTGATTAAACTGTTAGTCCATAATTCTTGGGTATTGTGAATTGATTACAAAGATACCCGCTCGGTTGCATTCTGTTGCGACTCGATGCAAGAACTACTACGGCCTAAAAGACTTGCCGGAGTGAGGTTTAGATACGCGCTGGGAACGTAGTAAATGTTACTATACCTTCCATCGGTGTATTACCGTCTGTATTTATTTTCATGATTCATTTTGGAGTTTCATACACTCTAGCCCATTGCATAAAGTATCTTACAAGAAGGTTGTTCATATGAGAACTTTTGATGTTCGGAGTTATAAATAACATAAGGGCCATACTTTCATTATGAATGAGATGTATGTTATGAATAATGATAATAATATATTACCTCTGTGTTTACTTTCATAATTCATTTTAGAGTTTTATACACTCTAGCCCATTGCACAATGTTTGTTGCAAGAGGGTTGTTCATAAAAAGAACAATTGTTGTTCAGTATCATGAATAACATAAGGGCCATGCTTCCATCCAGGATGGGATGTATGTTATGAATATTGATGGTAATATGATACATCCATAACACTGACGCTAAATGTCGCAAGACTAAAAGAATACCACATATGTGTGGCACTGCATTTGGTCACATTAGAGAAACCCGCATAGAAAATTCCATCATGATGGTTTTTGAAGTCATTTGATTATGAATCATCTGACACTTGCAACCTTCGTCCGAAAAGTGAAGTGACTGAAATACCGTTCACAGGCCATGAGGAACGAGCAACAAACTTATTGGTGTTCATACATTATGATGTGTGTAGTCCAATAAATGTTGTTGCTAGCAGTGGATTTATCTATCTTCTGAAATGACTCAAGTAGATATATGGATATTTACTTGATGAGACGTAAGTCTGGATCTTTTGAAATCTTTCAAAAGGTTTTCAAAAATGAAGTAGAAATTATTGTAATAAGAAAAATTATGTTTTTGCAAACTAGATTGCAGAAAGGAATATTTGAGTTACAAGTTTAGCGAATGTCTGATGAGTTGTGAAAAGAGTTTCATAACTTACACCTCCCGGAGCACCACTGTGAGTGGAATATCCGTGAAGATGTAATCAAACCATTTATGACATGGTAAGATCAAAGATGACATATATCAATTTGCCATTATCCCTTTTAAAGTAATGCTTTAGAGACGCGGCTTTTGCACTGAAAAGAGCGCCATCAAATCTGTTGAAATGACGTCATGGTATGGTATGGTATGCCCAACCATGTTATATCTTTTCTTAACATTTGGAATATGGGGCTTGTGTAAAATATTTACAAACATATTCCAAATCAGACAAGTGCTACTTTGTAGGTTATCCCAAGTTATTGGGTATTCCCCCACCACTGTACCGAGGCAAAAGGTTTTGCCACAAAGAACGGTATGCTTTTGAAGAAAATGATTCTTGCAAAAAGGTGAGTGGGAGGACAGTGCGACTCGATGAGATAACAATATCTTCATCATCAGATCAAAGGAAAGAAACCTTGGAAGTAATTCCAGAGTTTCCTACTGCGACTGATACGGAAGCCTCTACATGAGATGTATGGACTTCGGTCGAACTTGCAGCTGAACCACGTAGGCAAAACTCATGCAAACCTCTCAGGTGCGCAAACGAGATATTGTTGTTAGACAACGGTATACCTACGATACACAAGGAAGCATTGATGGGCCCTGACTCCGGAATTGGCTAAATGCCAATATAATCCGAGATAGTTTCCATATAAATGATTCAAGATCATATCTTGATACCACCTTTCGGAAGACTTAGAGTCTAACAAATATTAATGGAACTATAAACTGATACGTATAAAAATGTTTTATCCATAAAGCTCGACTTGTTGCTTATAACAAATTCAAGGAATTAACTACGGCGAGATTATCTCTCCGTAGCGATGCTTAAAGTCGGTTCGGATTAAACTAGCAATTAATACATATTTCAATCATGAGATATGATACATGGATGCCAAAAGGATTTCCATGAGATGGAAATGCTACCTAGGACTTATATGTGATACAGTCTAAAGTAATTTTGTCATCCAGAGGATGCTAGTGAGTATGCAAACTTCAGAGTTCCAGCGATGGACAGAAGAGAGCAAAATGAAGTTGGAATCTTCGTTTTTGATGAAATAGTTAAAAGAGTTTCATTTCATCAATGGATAACGAAGATGCTTGTGGTTACAAGAAAGTAAGTGGGAGCATAATAATATTTCTAAAACCTTGTGTGCTTGACACATTGTTGATTGGAAATAATATAAATTTCTTGACACGGATTAGGACTTCATTGAAAAATAGTTTTTTGATGAAGTGCTTGGGCTAGGTAGCCTCGCTATTAGACATATTTATCTATGGAGATAAATATGGCCTAATAGGCTAAAGCCAAAAATACATATTGACAAGATGTTAAAACAGTTTAACATTAAAACGCCAAGGAGTGATTCTTGCCGAAGTCACATGGAAAGAGTTTTGCAAGACTCGGTGTCTCAAAACACCGATGAGCAAAATACATGATGGAGATTCCACACACTTTCGTGTTTGGATTAATCATGCATTCCATGGTATGTAAAACAACCAGATATGTCCGATACTCCCAAGCTGTTGCGAGTATAGATACCAAAATGATCAAAGTACTGATCATGGGACAACAGTGGAAAATGTCATTGAGTACTAAAGTAGCATTGATGACATGTTTTCTCGCAAGCAGAGATTATGAAGTGCTCGTTGTAAGTAATTACATCGATACAATCTTCATCAATGCTCCATACGATTTTTGATTTAAGTTAAAGGTTTTGTGTAATACACGATATGGTGACACGGTAGTTGGAAATTGTTCCAAACAGGTTACTGTGGCGAATTCTATAACAAAGGCTAAGTATGTTGACGCTTTGGAAGCGACAAAGAAGATGTTGAATCATATAGTTCATTCATGAACTTAGTATGGTTCCAAGAAGGCTTTGGTCAATGGGACACTATTGTAGATAGTTGCTCCATAGCTCAGTCTGAGGTTCGACTAGTGATTCACATATATACAAAGCCAAGTCCACACAAAATATGAATTTTGTGAAAGCGTGAAAACGCGAGGATATGCAAAGATACACACGGAGCTGAAGTTGTCAGATCCGTTGGACATCAGGCTATACCACATGCGAAGCATATATTACACCAGTATGCCATAGGTGTAAAGTGCATTAGCATTGACTAGATTATTGACTCTAGTGCAAGTGGGAGTCTGTAGGAGATATGCCCTAGAGGCAATAATAAATGTTATTATTTATCTCCATGTTCATAATTATGTTTATATTCCGTGCTATAACTGCTATGGTTCTCGAGTCTGCAATAACCACGAGGCTCGGAGGAAGACTCATATGCACGTATGGAATAATAAACGGTAAAATGTATTCCTAGTCTGGCCTCTAAGACTAGCTCAAGTGTTGCATGATGGTTCTGTTTTTCTGATCATGGACATGACTATGCCGGCAACTTTGGGGACACAGTGTTAGAAGAACACTTCTGGTCGAATCGACCCGAATTGATGTTATGCTATGAGATATCTTCGTCACATGTTAATGGTTAATAACACAGAGAAAGTTAACCTTTGCATAATTCCTTAGACCATGAGAGTGTCGGGTTTCTTCATGCTTGCTTCATGAACTTTGGGGTTTGTTAAACGCCATCCGTAAATGGGTGGCTATTACGGCGGCTTACGGGTTCATGGAAAAGTATGTCAAGGGACTTGATAGCTCAAGATTGAGATTTGCTCCTCCAACGATGGAGAGATATCTCTGGGCCCTCTCGGTGTTACGGTATCCACTATCGTCTGGCCAGACACATTGTGATTTGATCACAGGGATGCCGGAACACGAAAACGAGAAAAGAGAACAAAACCGGTAACGAGGTAACTGGCATAGTGGACAAGTTGTTGATCCACGGGGATGCCGATAATTCTCACCTCGGGTTTTTGTAACATATCGCGAAGCAACAGGAATAGCACACGGCAACTGGAGGGTTCACTCGAATATTTATTTGTGTGGGTATAGGGGTCAATATGGGTGTCCACGGCTCCGATGTTGATCATTAATCGGAAAGTGTTTCGGTCATGTCTATGCTTCACTAAACCTATAGGGTCACACGCTTAAGGGTCAACTATCTGCTGAATATTAGACAGGGAGTCTGAGAGAAAGTCACCGGAATTGTTTCGGAGACAACGGAAGAGTTCCGGAGAAAGAACACCAGAATAGTTTCGGTAAAACCGAAAGGTTGTTTCGGAGTATACCATTAAGTCAAAATGGTTTCGGCACATGCCTGGAAATTCTTAGAGGGTGCCAAAATTGTTCTGGAAACTTCTGGGATTTTTCCGGAGAAAAAACCCGGAAATGTTCCGAAGCTACCGGAAATGCTTTGGTTGCTTTTTCGCTGATGAAAATCATTGATCCGGAAATGTTTCGGAACGCGTCCAAAATTATTTTAAGGGGTGCCGGAAATGTTCTGGGCCTTCAGGATTTTTTTCGGATTAAACAACCGATGAAAATATTTCATGAATAGTGTTATGAATAGTGGAAACACTATTGGGAGAAAATATCTCACGAATAGTGGAAACACTATTGGGAGAAAATATCCCATGAATAGTGGGAACACTATTATGAATAGTGTAAAAATATCTGAGGGCATTTTGGTATTTTACCATCTCTTCTCACCCTATAAATAGGGGCGGAGGGTGCTCTCCATTTTCATCTAAGTTCTCACATGAGTTCTCATACACTGCCATGCAATTATCTGGCTTTCTTTCTCCCTCCCCGCGAAATAGTTTCGTAGAGCCGAAAGGCTGTCTGGGTTCCGGTGGGAACTAGTTCTGGACGACGAAGCCCTGTCGGATAGATGACACCGTATGTGTGCAACCCCGTAGAGAGGTCGTAGGTTCGATCTTTTTGCCCGAGGGGCTGTTCAAGTGTCCTCCCGAAGGGCTGTCCGAGTGACCGTCTGAGTTTCGAGGGTCCTTCCGAAGGGCTGTCCGAGTGACCGTCCGAGTTTCGATTGTCCTCCCGAAGGGCTGTCCGTGACACCGTCCGAGGGACTGTCCGACCGCCTCCCGGAGGGCTGTCCGAGGGGCAGACGATGAAGAACATCCTCTCTTTTGGGAGGTTGTAAAATCCTAGCTACGGGGATCTGCACCGCCGATCGTCATCGACTCTACTTCCGCTGCGCTACGAGTCGGTAACGAAAAGATCAAAAACCTTGTATGCATCTTCATAGTGGTCCTGGGCGTGCTCGCTGTACCGAATTTTTTTGTTTTCTGCTGCGTTCCCCTACAGTGGCATCATGAGCCGTGCTATGCGTAGATGCAAGTTACGATCTAGAATACATAGAGATGTATGGGTATTGCATAATAACCAAATATCGGATATTGAAATCGGATTCGAAGTAGGATATGGTACACACATTATCCAGCGGATACCGAATAATCCGTTTTTAAGATGATCGGATTATCCTCTATTTAGTGTATTATAAGATCGGATTTTTTTACACGGAACAGACGCATATACTCATACATATGCAGATACACTCACTTCTATGAACGCACGCAATATCTTGAGATTGACTTCTTATTCGACGAGAACGCCTCCTTCCACTGAACGCACATCGTCAGAATGGCTGAAATAAATTCAGGAAAATGCGAACACCAATGTTAAGTCTAGGACTTTGAATGCTACTGGGCTAGTGATATCATTATTCTCCTAACCATCTAACCACGTATTGATTCGTATTAAGATCGGATTATCCGATCGGACAAATTCGGAAAAATCCGTTTTCACTCCAATGGCCCATGCAGCCTTGTCCCAGAAAAGGAAAAGCCAACTACTGCCCACGTATCAACGAGCTGATCCAATTCCCCAAAAAAATAAATAAATAAAAAATCAACGAGCTGATCCAATTCTCAAAAAAGAAATCAACGAGCTGATCCAAAAAAAAAAAACCGAACGAGCTCTCTCCGATCCAATCCCCCCTACACACGACACACGACAGCGCGGCGGGGCACGCCTGCTACGTCCGTACTTCGCTGGTCGCCGTCCACAGTTGCCTACCCAGCGAGCGTCCTCCTTCACCGGCCTTTCTCTGCCGTCGACGCCTCGCCCCTCCTTGCTCACCATCTCTCATCTGCGGAGCCGCCTAAGAGAACGAGCGGCCGCTCCGGCCACCGGCTAGATCTGCAGCACCATCACTCCACCAGCCCACCACCGTGATCTACCTGCTGTCGCCGGCCCTCTCTCCCTCTGCAGCACCACCGACTGAGGTGGAGTTCAACAGTGAGCACTTTTCCCCTCCACTCTTTTTCTGTAAGGTTGTATTCAAGAATTGTTCTTTGAAGTTTCTCCTGTAGCTGTAGTTCTCAGGATGATGTGCTAGTGCTACATTTAGCAAATCAAATACAAGAAGACAGAAAGAAAAATTGTAGGTTCCATGTCAGTGAATATGTGTGTGTGTCACAATTTTAGGATGGCATAACCTGCACTGCATGTCTGTTCTAGTGTTCTTACAAAGTGTTGCTGTTGTATTGTCAATTATATTACACGAAATTGTCAAGGAAGCAAATCTCTAGTGGTGATGAGGATTGAGGATAACCATGTTTACCTTGCTTCCATTATTTATCCAGCTCTGTAAGCTAATTGCTTCAGTTGGTACTATTAGTAATGTCAAAACATATTTTTTCATGAAAATGAATTGCATTGCTTCATGATGTTAAGTTTTTTTTCCAGATTATCCTCAATTGAAAATGAATTGCATTGCTTCATGAAATTCATTGTACTATTAGTATCACAATTTTTCATGAAAATGAATTGACTTGCTTCCATTGAGGATAACCGAGTGTTTGCTGTTTATAATAATTAATATCATCGACTGCGACTGATTTTGATATTACTTGCCACAGAAAACATACTTAACATAGACTGAGAACACCAAATTGGACTCGATTGACAAGTTTTACAAGTTTACATGCCTACGTAAAGCAAAGAAAGAATACAAAAAATTCTTGCCAATAAAAACCAATGCAAGATTTCCAAAATATTACATTTCTTCCTCCTCTAGGCAATCATCCTCCGCCAATCAAACCCACAGCAATACAATCACTAACTCTCCATCCTTACTAGATGCCTCGTTAGTAGATGCCTCTTTATTTTCTCATGCTCATCCAATTCATTGATAGAATTAAGTCATTAACCGTCTCGGCATACACCCAGACAGGTCTATGCATTTACTCATTTTTTTCACTGCACATACACTCAATTTCTTGAACTTGCAACACTTCATGGACACACATGAGTGGCGGAGCAAGGAATAAATCATAAGGTGTGCCGCCTCCAATTTTTTTTTCAACAATCACAATTCAAATTTCGCCGTTCCTCTTCATGTTTTGATTATAGAATCACAATTCAAAACAATACAAATCAAGTAACTAGCCATGACTATAAGGAGGTGTTTGGTTCGCTCAATTTTACCCGTTATCTGATTACGACGTTATCTGATTTCGTTAATTGTGTTTGGTTAGCTGGGCCCGGTAACAAATACCGCTGTAACGGTTTACAGCCCAGTTCAACTCTGATTCCGCCCAACCCCAGCTGTAAATAGGTCCCGTTACCGGACCAACTATGCCTCGAACCCTCCGCCCATGATCTTTCCTGTACTGCAACTGCGGAGGCCACGTCCCGCTTCTGGTCCTGGCCCGGCGGGGGCGCAGAAGACGTACGAGCTCCCAGACGTACGAGGCGGCGCAGGTGGGCGGGGAGGAGCACGTCGTGGCTGATGGGGAGGCCGGTGCAGCGGACGGCGAGTTAGTTGCTGATGCCGGAGTGGCCGGAGGTGCCTTGCAGTGTCAGCTTCGTGAGTGGCCGGAGGAAGCTGGCCTTGTTGTAGGTCGGGTGGGTGCGTCCGCCGGCGGCCGGTGACGCCGGCGAAGGAGAAGCGACCACCATCTGCCCAGTCTGCTCTCCTTCCTCTCTTTCATTTTCTGCCACCGGCGGCCGAAGCAAAGACCACACTCGATTCCTTTACTGGCATGAACCAAACAAGACAGAGAATTGTCTGTTACATCCGTAATTCCAGCGTGATTTAATTCCCTTACCATTTCCATTACCAGTCTCTGAAACAAACACCTCCTAAGTTTGCAACTACCAACTAGCCATGTTTTGATTTCACAGTAGGTCTGAAGACTCAAGTAGTACTCAAAGAGTATTTCTACAACTACACTGACACTAGTCAAGGTTCGCAATTCTCAGTACACTAGTTACCTCGAGCTCGATGGATCAAGCTGGTTCAGCCGGTTAATGACTCAATTCTATCAATGTACTGGATATTTAGATGTAAAATGAGTTTGCCCCACTTGAGCATGACAAAATAATGAGGCATCTAGTAAGGATGGAGAGTTAGTGATTGTATTGCTGTGGGTTTGATTGGCGGAGGATGATTGCCTAGAGGAAGAAATGTAATATTTTGAAAATCTTGCATTGGTTTTTGTTGGCAAGAAATTTTTGTATTCTTTCTTTGCTTTATGTAGGCATGTAAACTTGTCAATCGAGTCCAAGTTGGTGCTTTCAGTCTATGTTAAGTATGTTTTCTGTGGCCAGTAATATCAAAATCAGTCGCAGTCGATGATATTAATTATTATAAACAGCACTCGGTATTCTAGACATTTACTTGTGAGTTCAGTCACGCAGCTCAGTACCCAGCAGCTACCCCAAGCGGCATGACCTTCTTCCATAGACAGATGCACCTCATGGGCTATGCTAGCTGACCACCAGTTGGTTCTGCCCAAGCCCCGGCCCAGTCAAATCTCTTCTGTAGTTTACTGTCGCTGTGCCCTACAGATATTACAAACACTTGACCCTCTGTGGCAGTTGTGCAAGGTATAGATTTTATTTTACTGACAGGATCAGTAGTAGAGGTACTGTTACAACAGAAATATAAGGTTGTGTTTGCTGGTATGTATCGATGTTAGGCGCCACTTCTAGTTTGTAGTGTCACAGTCTGTCATTTGTAGAAGAATCTACTTTGAGGATCAGATCTTACTAACTTGGGGCAACTTTCATGCAGGCTCACATTCCTACATCTTTGGAAATGCATCCCCATCTAACCCTACACAGGCATCCTATGTGTGCTGAGGTATCTTTGTACCGACCTTTGGCTCTATCTGATGCTTTGTCATTTAAGTGTATGTTTTCACAGAAGTTTCCAGATTATAAAATTTAATGTCCTTGTTGCCCAGATTATTGAAGAATTCCAGAAGTGCCATGTGGATCACCCCATCAAAAAATTCTTTGGTGAATGCACAGATCTTAAGATTAAGCTTGATCGGTGCTTCCGGCAAGAGGTAAGCAACCTTTTGCCCTAAGTTAGCGTTGTCACTAAAATTCATGTATTTTGTTCTATATCATAATTTGTAGGAGTCCTTTGTCTCCCTAAATGTGCTGCTCTCCTTGTGAAACGAACTCAGAAAGCTGTGAAGAGAAAGGCAAACTTTGAAGAGAGCAAGAAATTTAAAGAAAGGTTGCAGGCTTATAAAAAGGAAATGGCTGAGAAAGAAAATGAATCATAGCTCCGAATGGAGGACAATGACCTTAACTGAATGCCTTTTTGCTGCAATCCTGTGGCTTCAACTTTGTGAAACAAAGTTCCGGACTTGTCTTTGCTTCATGTTTACATCACATATCTACTGTTATAAGATTACAGCTGAGGTCATCTAATCTATTTAGAAGTTCAAATTTCCTTCTGTGGCTGATGCTATTCATGGTTAGTCTATTTCCATCATATCTCTACTCCTATAAAAGAGCGAGTTGGTGTTGATGGTGTGCTTGCCTTCGCGCCATCTGTGCCTTTCGATCTGGAATGTAAGGCTGGAGACTGAGACTGGTTGTCCCAACTTCCACGAAACATAACGCCAGAGTCTGGAGGTTCTCCTTTCTCCTCCTTTCAGGAAAGGTACCGAGCCTTCGAGAACCCACTCCCAAATTCCTTGCGGTCAGCCCCTCCTCTCCCTTCCCCTGCGACCGCCGGAGTTGAGTTGGGGAGGATCCCTCCACTTGTGTATCTCCTGTTGTAAGTAGGGTGTCAATAGATCGTAATTTGCTTCGAGCCTCCCCCAGTTTATCTCCTAGATCTGGCGTGCAGGCCGTCGGAGAGCAAGACGATAACTGCGGTTGCTGCCATGTCCAAGTTGGTTTTCTACAGTAAATTACTTCGTTTTTCTCTTTGTGGCTGTTGGGGTTGATTCCCTGTTGTGCCTGACTCAGGTTCTCTTCTCAACTCTGTGCTACCCCTAGAGGCTACCAGCAATAGGACCGCCATGAGTAGGCCTGGCCGCCTGGGCGTTGCAGGCGCGGTGGATTTTTGCGGCCAAAATCACTATTTTGACCTTGTTAGAAAATTTTAGCACAAAATAAACTCTCTCAGATTTTATTTCACGATTTGACCCTTTTTAGCAACGCCACAAGCCGTGGCGTTTCTGCCAAACACAGAAACGCCAAACCCTCGAGCGTTGCTGGCCGGACCCACGCATCGGCCTAATTACAATTAGTTGCTGACGTGGCGCAGATGAAACGCCAAGAAGCATGGCGTTGCTACAAACGCCAAGAAGCATGGCGTTGCTGGATGATGTGGCTGCTGGATTGCGAGTATCCAGTCCGTTCGCATGCGCTGCTGCCCCCTGCATCGCTGTGCATGCGCATGCATTCAGGGAAAAGAGATACTCCCTCTATTTCAAAATATAGTGCGTCCGCGCTTTTCGAGGTTCAACTTTGACCATAAATTTAACCAACAAGACCGACTGTGGCGGGAGTAAAAATTATATAATTGAAAACTTCTTTCGAATACGAATTCACTGGTATAATTTTTGCTCTCGCCGCAGTCGGTCTCGTAGGTTAAATTTATGGTCAAAATTGAAGTGCGGGAATCGAGAACGCGCTATATTTTGGAACGGAGGGAGTACTAGAGCATTGGACAGAGAATCTAGGTAGTGGAATAGCTCCCCATGAATTGTCCTACTCTACCGCTAGACGCCTCCTGTGCTACCCTTGGCTAGCAATGGATCAAGCATGGTGCAGCGAGCATGACCAGAAGAGGGTAGACCTGCACCGCCGTTTGATTAAACGAATGCTTTTTTTTTTGTTGCAATATTTTGTTGAGGGTCTCTTTTTATTAACCTCTAAAAGGATGATCTAAAAGGGTTTATTTGAATTTTTTAAACTAAGACTTTTGCTCGATTACTATGGTAACTTTATTCATTAATTCTTAATCACATGTAGAACCATTAGTCATTTGAAAATTGTTGGCTTTACATTGTGAACCATTAGTCCATGCAGCCCGAGCACCAAAACACATTTACAACGTTTATTTTTGAAAAAATAATAAAGTTTGCTCCATTTTACCGGTTTATAGAATTTTATCAAGCTTCGTTGGTCCATACGCCTCTTTCGGCGAAGTATCAGAATCTATCGTTTTGTCTACAAATAAATCATAAAAAATCTGGTCGGACAATGTGCCGAACACATCAAGGGCAAGGTGCAGCCTGGAAGTTGCCGAATGTACCGCGGTGGCGTCCAGGCCGACGGCAAGCACGGATGGGGGTTTGACTGGTCAGTGACCGGGCCGTCCGCCTGGGCGTTTGAGGGGTGTTTGAGGCGCCCCGCTGTAGATGCTCTCATACAGATAATCAAATTATGCAATTATCAACTTACAAAAAATCAGCCTAATTAAATTTGATGATGAATAGATCAGAAGCTTTCCACTAAAAAATGTACCCAGCTTCTATTTTGGTACATCTACTAATGTGTTTGAACAATGGACAGTACATCTATCAATTTTCAGTGAACAATGCGTTCCTGTGAGCTCTGAATTACTATTGGACCCATCAAAGCTACAGGTCAAAAGTAGTACTATTCTCCACGAAAGCACACTATCCATCGATGCATGCTCCGGCCATCCATCCCCGGCCAGCCACGTACTCCTTCCATTCCACAATGTAGTGTGTCCGTGCTTTTCGAGATCTAAGTTTGATCATAAATTTAACCAACGAGACCGACTGCGGCGGGAGCAAAAATTATACCACTGACGCACTACATTGTGGAATGGAGGGAGTACTCACCAGCAACGCCATGCACCTTGACGTTTGTAGCAACGCCGTGCTTCTTGGCGTTTCACCTCGCCACGTCAGCAACTAATTGTAATTAGGGGCCGAAATCACTGTTCTGACCTTATAAGCAAAGAACGGCACAAAATGAACTCGACAGGAAAGCATTTCACAATCTGACCCTTTTAGAAACGTCACAGCCCGTGGCGTTGCTGCTAGACCTAGAAACGCCGAGACATATCGCGTTGCTGCCCTGCTGACGTGGCAGGCTAGAAACGCCGAGCTAGTTAGCGTTTCTGGAAACGCCAAGGACCTCTGGCGTTTCTGGCCACCATGGAAACGCCATGGACTGTGGCGTTTCTGGCCAACATATTTAATTGGCCGTGGTCCTCCCGGACTCACTCTCACCCACCCCTCATTACTCACTCTCTTCTCCCCCATTGCCCCCCCCGAGCTCTTGGCCCTTTTCCCCTTTGTGTCCCCCACTTAAACCATCTCAAATTCTTGCAAATCAATTGCGTTGGTCCGTGGATTCGGTGTCATTTCCGTTCCTTGAGGTAATCTCCTTCATCTCACAAATTTTTATTGGTTGGATTTGTCTATTTGGATGGTTTTGTTCATATGGATCCTAACCGTAGTTTTGAACATTGTTCCATAATATGATGTTTGTAGTGTTTACTAATGAGTATGGATGGTCAAATAACGTTGATTTGTGATGTGGATGAACAAACCTTAGGGTTTGTGTTATGCTTAATGTTAGGATTTAGGGTTAGAGTTTGGGTAATGCTTAATTTGGATGATGGACATTGTTGTTCTTAGTGGTTTTGTATGCAATGTGTTATACTTTGCATTGTTCCTTTGTTGTACTTATGTTCCCCTTTTTTAGATGGAGAAGATTGTGAATATTCATTATGTTGACAAAGTGGGATTTATGAATGTTGATATTGTTGACAAGTATGAGGAAGTGTTGATATTTCTTGAGAGTCCTAGTTATGAAGAGGTTGTGCAAGAAACACGGATAAGATTAAAGTGGGTGGATGCAAGTGACCAAGTTGAATTAGTAGGAAGATATGATGTTGGGTCGGCACACAAGTGTCGAATGAAGACAATGCCTATCAAGTCCAATTTGCATTGGGGTGCATATAAGGAGGTTGTTGCATCCTCGGAAGTCAAATCACTCGAAGTGTTTGCAAGTAAGGTGGTCAAGGCTCCTCTCTTTCATCTTGACTTGAACCAAACCTTAGTAGATGATGTGAGCCCGATTGTTGAGCAAAGAGTTGAAGTGGAAGCCAATGCAATGAGCCAACCTCATGTTAGCCAATCAAATGAAGTTGAGGTGAAAGATATTAAACATGACAATGAACAAGTTGATTATGTCAATGAGTATCCCCAATATGAGTTCGGAGGCAGTGCACCGATCAATGATGATGGTCATGACTCCGACGAAGAGTATGAGAGGCACCAGAACATTGTTGGTGACGTAGAGGCTGAAGTAAGGCATAAGGACATGGATCCTGACATTATCTATCAGCGTGCTTGTGTGGATGACTCGGATGATGAAGGCCCGGTGAATGAGTTGGACGAGGATAGCTTCACTGAGAAAGAAGCAGAGTGGTACACAAAAATCACCAGTAGGGATCACAAAGTTCCCTTGTTTTGTGATGTTAGCCTTGCAGATAAGGGTATAGTCGACGGTGGCATGAGCAAGACAATTGAGGCTAGACAATTCCCAAGTAGTACACCCGACGAGATTTCTATGTCTTACCTAAGGAAAGGTTTGATGTTCGAGCACATGCTAGAATTCAAGATGTGGTTGTGTGATTATGCTGTCAAACACCACAGGCCTTTCATAGTTGTTCACTCGGAATGCAACAAGCGATACACCGTGAAATGTGAGGTAGAAAGATGCAAATGGAAAGTCAATGGAAGACTCACGAAAGATGGTTGGTGGAAGATAACTAGTTGCAAAGCCACTCACCAATGCACACCGTCGACCGTAGAAGCACGGACGACACACCGTCAGCTAACCTCGGAATTCATCGGTTATAAATACCAGAAACATATAGCCGAGAATCCAACCATTAAAGTGAAGTTGTTGATGAGTTGGGTTGAAGATAAGTTTGGATATAAGGTCAAGTACGGGAAGACATGGAAGGCTAAGCAAGTCGCTCTTAGAATGTTGTATGGTGGATGGGAAGAGGCGTACAACATGCTACCCAGGTTGTTGGGAGCGATGTCCTATAGAAACCCAGGAATGTACCACTGTGTCCAAGATATTGAAGGAGTGTTCCGTCGTGCCTTTTGGACGTTTGGCCCATGCATTGCAGCTTTTGAGCATTGTCGTCCGGTTTTGTCAATAGATGGAACATTCTTGATAGGCAAATACAAGGGCACACTCATGATAGCAATGGCACATGATGCTAATGATCAGGTGTTGCCTGTGGCATTTGCTTTGGTGTCCGTGGAGAACCAAGACAATTGGGAATGGTTCATGAGACTTGTGAGGAGCACGGTCATTCCTCCGAATAGGGAGGTATGCATCATATCCGATCGGCACCAAGGCATATTGAAGGCCGTGGATATTCACATTCCAGGGCATGCGAGGCTTCACCACCGATGGTGTACGAGGCACTTCGTTGCAAACTTTTACAGGGCTTGTAAGAACAAGGATCTTTGCAAGGATCTTAACTCCGCATGTGAAGCCTTCTCCGTAAAGTCGTTCACGACACGCTTGGACAAAATCTATGAGAAGGGAAACGAAGGTGGGAAAGAATTCCTACAAAGGAATATTGATGAGAGACACAAGTGGTCACGGGCATGTGACGAAGGAGGCATGAGATATGGTGACATGACAAGCAATCTTGTTGAGTATTTTCTGAAGCACTCCGATGAAATCGACAAGTTGATTGGCGATAGTGAGAAGCCTCCCAATGAGATTTATACGAAGAAGGTTGCCGAGTGGCTA
Source organism: Elymus sibiricus (assembly GCA_039707655.1). Classification (NCBI taxonomy): domain Eukaryota; kingdom Viridiplantae; phylum Streptophyta; class Magnoliopsida; order Poales; family Poaceae; genus Elymus; species Elymus sibiricus. Next base: position 360,528,211 of record CM077666.1, read on the forward strand.
GAGTATCAGAAAGACAAGTCATCCATCCAGCGAGCCACTTGTTTCGATAATGTTGAAATGAAATACCAAGTGAATGAGCCAGGTGGGACAACGAGAGATGGAGAATCATATGGTGGTCGCTCATTTAAGGTGGCTCTTCGGACACGACATTGCACTTGTGAGCGGCCTAGTAAGTACCACTGGCCATGCTCGCACATGATGATGGCGGCCCGCATGAGGAATTTGCCCATCTCTGATGGAGTAGTTGTGAGGTTTCATGAATTCAACTTGCAAACTCATAAGTTAACATGGGTGTCTAGATTCCACCCTTTTCTGGACGCATCACAGTGGCCAGAGTATCACGGCCCTAACATTAGGCCGGATCCGGAGATGATGGTACAACCCAAGGGTAGAAGGAGAACAAAGCGATACAGGAATGATATGGATGAACTCATGAGCACCAGAGAGTTTGGTAGTGGACATTTCATGGAACCACGTGATAGGAACCAATGCGGTGATTGCAATGAAACGACACACAACAAGAAGACTTGCAAAACAAACAAAACTTCAAAAGGGCGCAATGCTTCTACTAGTGATGCCGGTGGCAGAGGTGGTTCAAGTGGTCGTGGTAGAGGTTTCGGTGGGGATCCTCTTGGTGGCCGAGGATCCGGTGGTGGTCTTGCTGGTGGCCGAGGATCCGGTGGTGGACTTGGTGGTGGCCGAGGATCCGGTGGTGCTCTTGGTGGTGGCCGAGGATCCGGTGGTGCTCTTGGTGGTGGCCGAGGATCCGGTGGTGGACTTGGTGGTGGCCGTGGTATAAGCGCTGGTGGTCGTGGTAGAGGCCGAGTTACCGGTGGTGGTGCTCGTGGCAGAGGTAGAGGTTCCGGTGGTGGTAGAGGAGGTTTCATGGGTAGAGGCCGTGGTCGTGCTAGAGGAATGGTTGGATACCTAGATGGACCATTTCCGTACGTGGCTGCATTTCAATATTATTTTCATGTTGTTCAATATTTTTTTTCATGTTCTTTTTGTCCTTACTAACTAATGTCTTGCAATTTTTCGTAGATATGGCGGCTTCTCAACCCAACAAGGCAACAATGAAGGGGGTGGAGGAGAAGAATGGGGAAGGTGAGATGCCGGGGTGGTGGGAGAAGGCTGCGAGGAAGTTGAGAGAGGAGGATGCAGCCGCACTAGAGAGGAAGAAGCAAGAGGAGTTCGAAGAGAAGATGAAGGAAAAAGAAAGAATGACATTTCAGGAGATCGCGATGAGGGACAAGGTGAAGATTGCATGTGAGAAGGCAGCTGCGCAATGGCAAAAGAATTTTGAAGAGAGATGTAAGAAACTTTGGGCTTTTGAGAAGGCAAAGAAAGAGAGGGAGAATAAGCTATTCATGGAGAGGGTGGTTCACGAGGCTCATCTCATAAGGAAAAGGGAGTAGGAAGAAGAAGAAGAGAGGAAGAAGAAGAAGGGAAAGGGGCCTTTCTCTACACAGTAGAGCAATGTGATTCTCTATGTGTACTCTTAATTGCTATGGATTCCTCTATGTGTTAAATTGCTATGGACTCCTTTATGTGTTAAATTGCTATGGACTCCTCTATGTGTACTCTTAAATTGCTACGGACTCCTCTATGTGTTAAATTGCTATGGACTCCTCTATGTGTTAAATTGCTATGGACTCCTCTATGTGTACTCTTAAATTGCTACAGACTCCTCTATGTGTTAAATTGCTATGGACTCCTCTATGTGTTAAATTGCTACGAACTCCATTATGTGTATTGGTGTACTCATATATGCTCTGTGTATTTTCTAGTTGTGCTATAGCATGTGTTGTGTTATATCTTGATTATCATGCATCACTCTCTCTTATTTTTTGTCTATCATCTTCTCATTCTTTCTTACACGTTCTCAAGGTCACTATTTTACTTCTAAATCTTCTCTCTCTCAAATAATCATGCTTAGTGCTATTGCACTTATCTCTCTCAAATTATCTCTCACTTTCTATTATTTTCTCACTCTGGTTCTGTCTATGTGCCAAACGCCAAGCAGCTTTGGCGTTTTGATGTTGTCTGGAAACGCCAAGGACTTCGGCGTTTCTATGTTTTCTAGAAACGCCAATGGCGTTGGCGTTTCTGCTCTATATAGAAACGCCAAATGTTGCCTTGGCGTTCCTTTAAGACAGTACCGTCGAAACACATGCAACGGAAACGTTTCCATGTGGGCTGGAAACGCCAGGGGTCCTCGGTGTTTCTACCCTACTTAGAAACGCCAGTTGTCCTCGGCGTTTCTACCCTGCATTGAAACGCCACTGTAGTTGGCGTTGCCACCTTACTATGCCAATCACAGAACAATTTCTGCCAGATGCAAATGTCACATATTTTGACAGCAAAGTTATCAAGTCCAGCACAGATAGCAATGGCACTTTCACAACAAAATCAACATAATCCAACTGAAATAATAGTTAACAAGTCTAGGATCCACATAATAGTTAATAAGTCAAGGAGACATAATAGTTAACTAGTCTAGGATCCACATAATAGGTAATAAGTCAAGGAGACATAGTACTAACAAGTTCGCGAGACATAAAACATAACAAGTTCACACATTCACTTCTTCCCTCTTTTCGTAGGGAGACACAAACCTACATGAAAAGTTCAGGACACATAAAGCATCAGTCATCACTTCACTTCTTCCCTCTTTTCGCAGCCATCTCCCCCCTCCTCATGTAGCCCTCTGGAGTGTTCTGCCATCCTGGACGTCGGCTGATTCTTGAGCTAGCTCGGTGTGCTGCTTCTGACGGCTGAGAAGGTTGAGTTGGCTGCGGAGCATCTTCCATCTGCGAAGCCCGAAGCTCCATATAGTCCGGATCCGCTTCTTCATCTGTCTCCTCTTCCTCTTCCTCAATCCGTGCTCGGCTCGAAGAAGCACGAGCTCCGCTCGAACATGGACGAGCGGAAGAAGCACGTGCTCGGCTGGAAGATGGACGAGCGGAAGAAAGCACATCCATTGTATACTGAGCACGTGCCCGCACATCCGTGGATGAACCACCGTAGCAAGAAAGTAGAGCGGCTAGTGTGCAGTGACGATTCACGACCTTCTGCACAAGGAAAGACATTGACATGTTAATATGCAAAAAGAGTTACGATGAAAGAGCAACGATTAACAAGGCCTCTAACCTGCAGAGTACTCCTAACAAGCCCGTCCGTTTGTGGACCAGGGGCACGGCCAAGCACCACATTACTTTCATTGATACATCTCCATAGCTCGGTGCCCTGAATAAAACATATGTCACACATCACCCACGAAGAAATGACACATGCTCATATTTCAAAAGAGAGACAAAAGAGAGACATACCACTCGGTCATGCAGAGGGCCATAATCTAGGTGCGCTCCAATGGTCTCCCTAATAGAGTTGTTGAATGCACCATCAGCAGCCTCACTTGGCATTACGTCCAAGCAGTCGGCACGAGTCCAAGCACCCTTGTGGATAACTCTGTACTCTTGGCGAAGCCACTCCAAATGCCTTAGATATGCCTCCTCGTCGTTGTCGGGTGTGGGATCATTTTCAACTCGAGCATTCCTCTGAGCATTCCACATGTCCACCCACATAAGGTGGTGATCCTCCCAATTCGTGACATTCTTGTTGTTTTGCCGGCTCGTCCTACAAAGCATGAGAAGAATACATCAGTTTTAATTTTTCGTGTTAGACATTGATCAACATGTGGTACAAAAAACTCTCACCTATGTAGCTACACACTTGTCTCAACGTAGTCCGGCGGGGTGCGTTGTTGTACTCCAAATTGCTTTGCAACACGATGTGGAAGATGCCACTCAACCGCAAAAAAGCATATCAAGGGGCACCGCACACGCCAAAGATGTCTGTCACGAAGGCACATATTGCTCAAAGGAAACTGCCTAAGTACCATGTACGGCCTCCAATTGACCTACATCACAACATGTCACTCGCTCATGCACAAAAATAAATTCAGGATTGATGGCAAAGTATTTGGATAATTACCTGATTATAACTCAGCATGTCAAGCTCGCTTATGTATGCCTTGTACCGCCCCATGGCAGCGATACTCGACACTTGGACATTAGCCCATGTGTGTGCGATAGTGGGGTACCGCTCCTCATCCCCGTCAAAATCCCACTCCCAGGGTTCTTCCGGAGGAATGGTGACGTTACGGCCTACAGGGATACGCTCCCACATCCAAATCTGTAGGGCCCAAACGAAACCACCAAGACAAGATTTCGACTTACTCCTCATACATGCTCCGTCCAACTGCACATTTGTACACACATTAAACGATCACACGCAAACATCTATTTCATATAATGAAAATGCATCATATTAAGCATTACCTGACGGTACAGGAAGGCTAGTGCCGCGGACCCCCAACTCCACTTAACATCCCAGTTACGAAGAGGGTCCAAGAACATCCAGGAGGCTGTGTCCCCCGTGCTATCCGGAAACACCACTTGGGTCAAGAGATTCCATAAGTAAGCCCCGGCGTACTGCTCCACAACCGCCGGACTGGCATTCTTTGGGCACTCGTAAAAATGTTCTCGTATCCACGAGAACAACACACCGGATGACCTAGGATCCTTCTTGGTTTCATTAAGCCACGGTGGTGGTTCAACACCAACCAATCCTGCAACCCGTTGTCGCCACCCCTCACACTTCACCTTCCCGGTCAGAGCCCTGCCCTCGATCGGAAGCCCGGAGATCATCGCAATATCCTCCAAAGTGATGGTCATCTCACCAAGAGCAAGGTGGAAAGAGTGCGTCTCCGGCCTCCAACGGTCCGTAAGGGCGGTAATGGCCGTCGAGTTCAGCCATGGTGGTGTGCCTTTAAAGTTGAGCACAAACTGAAGAAGATCCATTCTTCTAAAATAAGGCTCGTAGCGAAGGTCATATTTGAGAGATTCACGCGGGTTGTGGCCCCTCAACCAAAGTACTGGAGGAACCTAAAAAAACAAACGCACAATTTTGTTACTTCTCTCAACAAGTCACAATATGAAAATCAAACAATGTAGATACATAATTACCTCCCCTCTTTTCACTAGCACAACACGATGCTTGATCTCGTAATGATATTTATCCGGCTCAAACATCCTACATGATACATTATAGACTAGTTAATATGAATGCTTAAAACTTTGAACACGTTATAAAATACTCTCTAAATCCACTTGCATTTTACACATTAATGCTTAAAACTTTTCACCACATTCACATACATACATACACAATCATACATACATAATACACATTTGAAATTCTATCTAAAGTCACAAGCATTTAAAATTCTATCTAAAGTCACAAGCATATTTAAAAAAAAAGACACTTTCAACCAAACTTATCACAAAGAATTTATTCAAACTTATTAGGAACAAATAATCTTAGGATTCAACCTAATACAATTTTTTTTCCATATCTCTAAATCCAATACTAAACAATAGCAAGTGCTTCAACACAACTACTATATCTTCCTTCTAAACAAAATCTAATCCAAACAATGTTCAAATAAATCACAAAAAATGGATCTTAGGGTTCCACCATGTTTCAAATAATGCATCTAAAATAGGCAATATTGACTGAATTTTTTTGGAGGAATAGGGGGAGAATACCTCAAGCAACTTGGGGATGATCCGATCCATGAGTTCCAATGGCCAAAATAGAAGATTTGGGAGGGATTTGGAGGAGAGGAGAGAGGGGCGAAACCTCTGTTCGTCCTGGCGGCTGGAGGAAGAGGCGGGGCTGCGAGTGGGCTGGGTCCCACCCGCGGCCCCGCGGTTGTTACTTAATTCAGGCTAGAAACGCCACAGTCCATGGCATTTCCATGGTGGCCAGAAACGCCAGAGGTCCTTGGCGTTTCCAAAAACGCTAGCTAGCTCGGCGTTTCTGGTCTGCCACGTCAGCAGGACAACAACGCGACATGCCTCGGCGTTTCCACGTCTAGAAGCAACGCCACGGGCTGTGGCGTTTCTAAAAGGGCTAGATTGTGAAATACTTTTCTGTCGAGTTCATTTTGTGCCATTCTTTGCGTATAAGGTCAGAACAGTGATTTCGGCCGTAATTAGGCCGGTACGTGGGTCAGGCCAGCAACGTTCGAGGGTTTGGCGTTTCTATGTTTGGCAGAAACGCCATGGCTTGTGGCGTTGCTAAAATGGGTCAATTTGTGAAATAAAATCTGAGAGAGTTCATTTTGTGCTAAAGTTCCCTGACAAGGTCGAAATAGTGATTTTGGCCGATTTTTGCTGGTGGCGAGCTACACATTCCCAGCAGTTCTGATGCCAATTACCTTGAGCCACTGTGTTTATTCCCAACGACGCTCATCTCTCCGTAAGTTCTGTGTTTCTCCTGTCAGACCCAAAGAAGTTGTTCAATTTTTTGGAGCAGAGATGTGTGATCGGTGCAATTGTGTGGTTGGGACCATGGTCTCTCCTAAACATGTTTAGAAACGAATTAGTTGTGGATCTGCAAAGTACCTCATGAATTGTGGACTTGGCCTTGGTGAAATTATTGAGATCCATCCCGTCGGGTTGTTACCAGATTTTCTATTCAATACTCAGATTATTTTGTTTCTTTGTGATCTGTGTCAGTTTGTTTGTACTTGCATGTGCAAGGAAAATGAACCAGCATGATCAAGCATTGTTGAATGTCTTCTTAAGTGGAGAAGTTCTCAAGCCCTACGCCCAAGGAAGAAAATAGGCTTTTTCACTTTGTTGTATCAAGTAATTTAACTTTACAGTTCGCTGTATATTATTGTGTTGAACTCAGTCTCCCGTCTGAGTGATCCTTTTTACAAAAAGCATATGTACACTTGTGTAGTTGTATGAGACTAATGGAGCAAGAAGGGCATGCAGTATTGTCTTCATCGCATCCACTAACAGAAGATTTCTACTTGGAAATCCTAATTGAAAAAAGCTCTACCGACTCAAGCCGAGCTGGCTCTGGTCGGTTTTTTTTTTTTTTTTTGAAACGGAGGCAAAAGATTTGCCTAATTCATTAATAAAGAAAGAGCGAACAAGAGTTTGAGGCCTCAAGGCCAAAGAGGCCAAGAGTTGAATATTTTTTTTTACAATAAACTACTCTCCCGGCATCATTTGACCCAAAAATTTCGCACCCACAATGGCCCATAGCCTTGCCTCAAGCTTGATGGCTTGGAGGAGAATGAATGAGGGGGCGGAGTGGTTCCGGAATACCCGTGCGTTTCGCTCATCCCAAATTGCCTTACTAGCAAGCATGATGATTGAAGGCATCGCCCTTTTGTGGATACTTTGGGTGGAGGCCATGTCAATCCACCAATCTTCTATACTCGTAGCAGTTGCCCAGACCGAAGTGTCCACCTCCACCAGTTGAAGCCAATCTTTAACGAAAGCCCAAACCCTCAAAGTGTATCTGCACTAGAAGAATAGGTGCTCCACAGTCTCAGGCTCTCGCTTGCAAAGCGGGCATGGGCCACAGTTTGGCCATCCCCTTTTGGCCAAGCGGACTGCTGTCCAGACCCTATCTTGGATGGCAATCCAGGCCAGAAATTTTACTTTTGGAGGGGCCCATGCCTTCCACACAACCTTGTACATGGCAGAGTGGGTGATAGTTAGGAATTGTGCATTGTAAGCGGAGGATGCGGAGTAGTCACCACTGATAGTATGCTTCCATAAAATGCTATCCTCCACGTCCTCAGACAGGTGCACCTCTCGAAGGGCACTCCATAACGCAAAAAATTGCCGAACGTGGTCAGCAGTGAAGACCGTCGTCAAATCAATCTTGCCAATCCAGGCGCCCTCCCGTAAGGCCTCCCTGACCTTCCAATTTTTCCTCTTGGAGACATCAAAAATGAGGGGGGCAATGTCTTTTGGCTTTCGACCGTTGAGCCACGGTGACTCCCAAAAACGGGCGCGAGCACCACTACCAATGGTGATAGTAGTGGATGCGTCGAAAAAAAAACCTTGCCTGCATCATTACATGGGTTTCCCAAGGCCACCCACAAACATGAAGGCTCTGTCCACTCGAACCACAGCCAACGCAGGCGTAGAGCTTGGCTGAATTTTTCAAGGTTGAGCACTCCAAGCCCCCCAAGATCCTTGGGCCGGCAGACCTTGTCCCAGCTAACTTTGCACTTTGCCCCTGTCGTCTTGCTCGACCCTGACCAAAGAAAGGCTCCCTGCTACTTGTGAACTGTGTAGGGATTTCCCCGAAGAGGAGAGGATGATGCAGTACAGTAGAGATAAGTATTTTCCTCAGTTAAGAACCAAGGTTATCAATCCAGTAGGAGAACCACATAGAACCTCGTTAGCAGCACCTACACACACAAAATCAAACACTTGCACCCAACGCAAATAAGAGGGTTGTCAATCCCCTTAGCGGTCACTTGCAAGGATTAATTCTGATAGTGATAGATAAAAAGGTGAATTGCAAAAGTAAATAAAAGTAAATAAATTACAACAAGGTATTTTTGGATTTTAATATATAATAAAAGTAGACCCGGGGGCCATAGTTTTCACTAGAGGCTTCTCTCTTGAACATATAGCATACGGTGGATAAACAAATTACTGTTGGGCAATTGATAGAAAAGCGTATAGTTATGACGGATTCATGGCAATGATCATGTATATAGGCATCACGTCCTAGACAAGTAGACCGACTCCTGCCTGCATCTACTACTATTACTCCACACATCGACCTCTATCCAGCATGCATCTAGTGTATTAAGTCCATAAAGAACGGAGTAACGCCTTAAGCAAGATGACATGATGTAGATAAAGTAAAATCACGCATGAATAAACCCCATCTTTTTACCCTTAATAGCAACGATACATACATGTCATGTCCCTTTCTGTCACTGGGATTGAGCACCGCAAGATCGAACCCATTACAAAGCACCTCTCCCATTGCAAGATAAATCAATCTAGTTGGCCAAACCAAATCAATAGATCGGAGAGAAATACGAAGCTATAGCAATCATGCATAAAAGAGTTCAGAGAAGACTCAAATAATATTCATGGATAATCTGATCATAAACTCACAATTCATCGGATCCCAACAAACACACCGCAAAAAGTGATTACATCGGATAGAACTCTAAGAACATCGAGGAGAACATTGTATTGAAGATCAAAAAGAGAGAAGAAGCCATCTAGCTACTAACTATGGACCCGAAGGTCTGTGGTAAACTACTCACGCATCATCGGAAGGGCAGCAAGGTTGATGTAGAGCCCCTCCGTGATCGATTCCCCCTCCGGCGGAGTGCCGAAAAAGGCCCCCAGATGGGATCTCTCGAGAACAGAAGCTTGCGGCGGCAAAAAAAGTATTTCGTGGACTCCTCTGTTGGTTTCCCGATTTTAGAGAATTTATAGTGGAGGAATTAGGTCAAACGGAGCTGTGTGGGCCCCACAAGCCACCAGGGCGCGCCCCCCCTGGGGCGCGCCGTGGTGCCCCATGGGCCACTGCTTCATCTTCTCGTCTCCTCCCGAAGCTTCGAGTGTTTGTTATTTCCAAAAAAAAAATCTCCAAAAAGTTTCGTGGCATTTGGACTTCGTTTGGTACTGATATTCTGGAAAACCAAAAACAGGCAAAAAACAACAACTGGCACTGGGCACTAAGTTAATAGGTTAGTCCCCAAAAATGATATATAATTGCTGTAAATGTATATAAAACATCCAAGATTGATAATATAATAGCATGGAACAATCAAAAATTATAGATACGTTGGAGACGTATCAAGCATCCCCAAGCTTAATTCCTGCTCGTCCTCGAGTAGGTAAATGATAAAAACATAATTTTTGATGTGGAATGCTACCTATCATATCATATATTCTTTTCTTTATAGCATGGACATTTGGACTTGAATGATTCAAAGCAATAGTCTATAATTTGACATGAAGATACAAATACTCAAGCATACTAACAAGCAACCATGTCTTTGAAAATATCAATGCTAAAGAAAGTTATCCCTAGCCCATTATGCTCAATCATTGATCCATTCATGAAACACACTCAATATTAGCTACACTCAGTGCACAAGTATGACAATAGTGCTCTCTAGTTGGTGCTTTATAAGAGAAGATGGACACTCAAAATAAAAATAAAAATTGCATAATAGTAAATAGATAGGCCCTTCGTAGAGGGAAGTAGGGATTTGCAAATGTGCCAGAGCTCAAAGCTTAAATTAGACAGATAAAGTTATTTTGAGAGGCATGCTTTTCCTGTCAACGAAAACGACCGAGAATTCCCAATATTTTCCATGCTAGACACATCATAGGCGGTTCCCAAACAGAAAGTAAAGTTTATTTCCTTTCCACCATTCTTTCACAATCCATGGCTAGCCGTATCCACGGGTGCCCTCCATACCAACACTTTCCAAGGAATTTTGTTGTTATTAATTTTTGATTCATTGTGGGACTGGGCATCCCTATTACCAGCCACTCTCTCGTGCAATGACAAGTGAATAAACACTCATCGTGAGAATAACACACCTAGCATCGAAAATATTGGCCACCCCCTGCCGCTTCATGAGCGGTATGGGCACACAAAACGAAAAATTATTTTGAAAATTAGAGTTGGCACATGCAAATTTACTTGGAACGGCATGGAAATACCACATATAGGTAGGTATGGTGGACTCATTTGGCACAACTTGGGTTTAAGGAGTTTGGATGCACAAGCAGTATTCCCGCTTAGTACAAATGAAGGCTAGCAAATAGATTGAGAAGCGACCAACCAAAAAGCGAAAACGGTCATAAACATGCATTGAACATAACTAACACCGAATAATGCACCATAAGTAGGATATAATTTCTTTGCATAACTATTGACTTAATGTGCATGCATAGGGAATCACAAACCTTAACACTAATATTCTTACTAAATCACAATTACTCACTAACATGACTCACATATCATCATCTCCATATCGTAAAACTATTGCAAGAAATCACACTTATCATATCCAATGATCTATATGAAAGTTTTTATTATATCCCTCTTGAATATTCATCACTTTGGGACCAAATTCATATCTTGTGCAAATTACCATTACTATTATCAACTCTCAAAAAGATATAAGTGAAGCATGAGGGTACAAATATTTCTTCAAAATTTTAGTCTTATCAACTCTCAAAATAATATAAGTGAAGCATGAGAGTTTAAATATTTTCAAAATATAGCCACTGCCGTGCTCAAAAGATTTAAGTGAAGCACTAGAGCAACTGCCTAGCTCAAAAAAATTAAGTGAAGCACATAGAGTATTCTAACAAATCATGATGAACGCGTGGCTCTCTCAAATTGGTGTGTCTAGCAAAGATGATTGTGACAAACTAAAAAGCAAACAAAGTAAAGACTCATATAATACACGATGCTCCAAGTAAAACACATATCATGTGACGAATACAAATATAGCTCCAAGTAAAATTACCGATGGTTCATAGAAGAAAGAGGGGATGCCTTCCGGGGCATCCCCAAGCTTAGACGCTTGAGCCTTCCTTGAATGTTACCTTGGGGTGCCTTGGGCATCCCCAAGCTTAGGCTCTTGCCACTCCTTATTCCTTCATCCATCTGATCTCACCCAAAACTTGAAAACTTCAATCACACAAAACTCAACAAAACCTTCGTGAGATCCGTTAGTATAAAAAAATAAATCACTACTTTAAGTACAATTGCAAACCCATTCATATTTTATTTTTGCATTATACCTACTATATTATAACTTCTCCATGGCTTATACCCCCCGATACAATCCATAGTTTCATCAAAACAAGCAAGTAATGCATCAAAAACAGAATCTGTCAAAAACAAAACAGTCTGTAGAGATCTATTTAAAAGCCATACTTCTGTAACTCCAAAAATTCTAAAAAATTAGGACAACGTGGGCAATTCATATACCAATACTGTGTAAAAAATTCAATTTTTCTGGCGCTCCAGTACAAAACTAAAATTCCAGCACTGGACGCAAAACTTTCTGTTTTCCAAACAACATCAATTATACTATCTCCCAAATCATCCCAAAGGCATTACTTGGCACAAACACTAATTTAAACATAAAAACTCAATCATAACAGTAGCATAAATGTGAAAACACACAATAACAGAAACAAAAGGTAAAAAATTATTTTATTCATTGGGTTGCCTCCCAACAAGCGCTATTGTTCTATGCCCCTAGCTAGGCATAATGCATAGTTTCAAGTATTGTCATCCTTGGTTTCCAACTCCTCAATCACACATCCATTTTTTCTAATAGATTTAACATAGGTGTTTCTCATCATCACACTTCTAGGCACAAAATCAAGAATTTTACTTTTGTGAATAGGTTCCTTAATTATATCAATGAAATTGTAGGGGAACGCGACAAAAAACAAAAAAAATCGGTACAACGAGCACGCCCAGGACCACTATGGAGACTGCATACAGGGTTTGATCTGATCATTACCGACTCGTAGCGCAGCGGAAGTAGAGTCGATGTAGATCGTCGGTGCAGATCCCCGCAACTAGGATTTACAACCTCCCAACCACGAGGATGTACTCCCTCGTCGGACAGCCCTTCGGGAGGCGGTCGGACAGTCCCTCGGACGATGTCACGGACAGCCCTTCAGGAGGACCCTCGAAACTCGAACGGTAACTCGGACAGCCCTTCGGGCAAAAGATCGAAACTACGACCTCTCTACGGGGTTGCACACATACGGTGTCAGCTATCCGGCAGGGCTTCGCCGTCCAGAACTAGTTCCTGCCGGAACCCAGACAACCTTTCGGCTCTACGAAACTATTTCGTGGGAGGGAGAGAGAGAGCCAGACAAAGCATGGCATGTGTATGAGAGCAAGGGATGAGAGTGGAGAGCACCCCTCCACCTCTATTTATGGGAAAGCCAAGGGGTAGGATTGGCACAAAAAATACCAAAGTACCCCCACGTTATGTCACACATAAAGGGAATAAAAGGCAAAAAAGAATGGCATGTGGAGCTCCATGGAGGAGCTCCACCTTGGCCGGCCACCCCCCAAAGGGGGTTCCTTAGTCCCTAAGTCTTCTAGAAGCCTTTTGGGAAAAATCCCAAAAGGTGGCTTTCCAAAAAATTAACCATAAAGTGATTTTCACTATTCACGGAACCAATTTTCCGCGACCGTTAAATCCGAAAATATTTTTGTGGGTCTTAGAATAATTCCAGTACCCACTAAAATGATTTTGGATGTGTTCCGAAACAATTCCGGATTAGTGATTTTCATCTGCGAAAAGCAACCAAACCGGTTCCGGCAGCTCCGGAACATTTCCGGTTTTTATCCCGGAAAAATCCCAGAAGTTTCCAGAATAATTCTGGCACCCTCCAAGAATTTCCAGGCATGTGCCGAAACCAATTTAACTTAATGGTATACCCCGAAACAACTTTTCAGTTTTACCGAAACTATTCCGGTGTTCTCTCCGGAACATTTCCGTTGTCTCCGAAACTTTTCCGGTGACTTTCTCTCAGACTCCCTGTCTAGTATTCAGCAGATAGATGACCCTTAAGCGTGTGACCCTATAGGCTCGGTGAAGCATAGACATGACCCGGAACACTTTCCGATCAATGATCAACATCGGAGCCATGGACACCCATATTGACCCCTATACCCACACGAATAAAAATTCGAGTGAACCTCCAGTTGCCGTGTGCTATTCCTGTTGCTTCGCGATATGTTACAAACACCCGAGGTGAGATTTTCTGCATCCCCGTGGATCAACAACTTGTCCACTAGGCCAGTTACCTCGTTACCGGTTTTGTTCTCTTTTCTCGTTTCCGTGTTCCGGCATCCCTGTGATCAAATCACCCTTTGTCTGGCCAGACGATGATGGATACCGTAACACCGAGAGGGCCCGAGAATATCTCTCCATCGTCGGAGTAGCAAATCCCAATCTTGAGCTATCTAGTTTCTTTTCATACTTTTCCGTGAACCCGTAAGCCGCCGTAATAGCCACCCAGTTACGGATGACGTTTAACAAACCCCAAAGTTCACGAAGCAAGTACGAAGGAACTCGATACTCTCATGGTCTAAGGAATAATGCAAACATTAACTTTCTCTGTGTTATTAACCATTAACTTGTGACGAATGTATCTCATAGCATAACATCAATACAGGTCGATTCAACACAAGTGTTCTTCTAACATTGTGCCCTCAAAATTGCCGGCATAGCCATGCCCATGATCAGGAAAACAGGATCATCATGCAATACTTGAGCTAGTCTTAGAGGCAAGACTAGGAATACATTTTACCGTTTAGTATACCACACGTGCACATGAGTTTCCCTCCGAGCCTCGTGGATATTGCAGACTCGAGAATCATTGCAGTTATAGCATGGAACATAAACATTCATTACAAACTCGGAGATACAAAATAACTGTTATTACTGCCTCTATGGCATATCTCCTACAGACTCCCACTTGCACTAGAGTCATAATCCAGTTACATGGCTTCCCTAACACCAATGGCTATCCGGTGCTGCTCATGCTTTGCTCGTGGTAGAGGCTTTGTCATCGGGTCTGACACGTTCAGATCCGTGTGAACTTTGCGTACTTTCACTAAATCCGCTTCGACATGATGTCGAATGAGTTTATATTTGCGTTCAATATGTCTTGTCTTATGGTGCGAACTTGGCTCCCTTGCCTGAGCCACGGCGCCACTATTATCACAATAGATCTCCACCGGGTCCAGAGCACTTGGAACCACACCAAGGTCTTCAAGAAATTGCTTGATCCATACCGCCTCTTTGGAGGCCTCTGAAGCTGCAACATATTCCGCCTCCATCGTAGAATCTGCCATAGTCTTTTGTTTGGAACTTTTCCAATCAACTGCGCCGCCGTTCAATATGAAAACATAGCCTGATTGAGATTTGAAGTCATCTGGGTCAGTCATGAAGCCTGCATCAGTGTAACCACTTACAATGAGCTCTTCATCACCTCCGTACACAAGGAGTAAATCCGTGGTCCTTCCGAGGTACTTAAGAATACCCTTGACTGCGGCCCAGTGTTCCAATCCTGGATCACTTTGGTACCGGCTGCTAACACTTAGCGCATAGGAAACGTCCGGTCTTGTACATAGCATGGCATACATAATAGAACCAACTGCCGAAGCATATGGAACATCATTCATCTGTACTCGCTCATCGAGAGTCCGAGGACACTGATTCTTGCAAAGCATTATGCCAGGTGACATGGGGAGTAGGCCTTTCCTGGAGTTCTCCATGTTGAACCTTTTCAACACCTTGTCAATGTACGTGCTTTGGCTAAGCGCTATCAGGCGTTTTGATCTATCTCTATAGATTCCGATGCCCAATACATATGCCGCTTCGCCTAAGTCTTTCATTGAAAAACTCTTCTTCAATGAGTCTTTTATTTCGCTAAGAAAATTCACGTCATTTCCAGTCAACAATATGTCATCCACATACAAGATTAGAAATGCTTTTGCGCTCCCACTAAACTTCTTGTAAACACAAGATTCTTCGTCATTCCTGATGAAGCCAAACTGTTTGACCACTTCATCAAAATGAATGTTCCAGCTCCTTGATGCTTGCTTCAGACCATAAATGGCTTTCTGAAGTTTGCATACCTTTCTAGCATCCTTATGAACGACAAAACCTTCAGGCTGTATCATGTATACATCTTCTTTGAGATTTCCATTTAGGAAAGCCGTTTTGACGTCCATTTGCCATATTTCATAATCGAAATAAGCAGCAATTGCTAGTAATATCTGACAGACCTAAGCATAGCTACGGGCGAGAAAGTCTCGTCGTAATCCACTCCTGGAACTTGCGTGAACCCTTTCGCGACAAGTCTAGCTTTGTGGATAGTAATGTTACCATCCGCGTCCGTCTTTCTTTTGAAAATCCATTTACAACCAATGGGCTTTACGCCTTCTGGAAGTTCTTCCAAGTTCCAAACTTGGTTTTCATACATGGATTCCATCTCGGATTTCATGGCCTTGTGCCATTCCCTTGAGCTGGGCCCCACCATCGCTTCCTTGTAGTTCGCAGGTTCATCGTCTTCAAGAATGAAGATTTCGTTATGAAACCACTCAGGTGGCTAGATAGCCCTACCTGATCTGCGCGGTTCAGTTACAACATTGTCTGAAGTTTCCGCATCACATGCGACAACTTCCGGCTCGGTTGTAGGGATAATTAGCGGAATTTCTTTCGGTTCCTTAGCCATATCAATGGTTGCCGAAGATTCATTAATCTCATCAAGTTGTACTGTCCTCCCACTCACGTCTTTAGCGAGAAACTCTTTCTCAAGAAATTGTCCATTTCTGGCAACAAACACTTTGTTGTCGGACGGGTGGTAGAAGGAATACCCAATTGTTTCCTTGGGATAACCTACAAAGTAACATTTGTCTGATCTGGGATCGAGTTTGGTAGGTTGTAAACGTTTTACGTATACCCCACAACCCCAAATCCTGAGATGCGACAAACCGGGTTTCTTCCCGTTTCATAACTCGTATGGTGTCGTCTCAACAGACTTAGACGGTGCTCTGTTTAATGTGTGAGCGACAGTTTCTAGTGCGTGACCTCAAAAAGATATCGGCAGATCTGTAAGAGACATCATCGACCTTACCATGTCTAACAGGGTTCGGTTACGTCTTTCCGATACTCCGTTTCTCTGTGGAGTTATGGGAGGCGCAAGTTGTGAAACGATTCCACAATCACTCAGATGTTGGCTAAACTCATGACTAAGATATTCGCCCCCGCGATCAGACCGCAGAAACTTAATCCTTTTGTTACAATGATTTTCTACCTCATTCTGAAATTCTTTGAACTTTTCAAAGGTTTCTGACTTATGCTTCATTAAGTAGATATATCCATACCTACTCAAATCATCAGTAATAGTCACGAAGTAGAAATACCCACCCCGTGCGATTGTGCTCATTGGACCACATACATCGCTATGTATTATTTCCAACAATTCACTCGCCCGTTCAGGGTGACCCGTGAACGGCGTCTTGGTTATTTTTCCCATCAAGCAAGCTTCACATGTGTCAAATGATTCAAAATCAAAGGACGGTAAAACTCCATCTTTATGGAGTCTTTGCATGCGTTTCTTTCCGATGTGGCCAAGCCGACAGTGCCACATGAAAGTGGTGGTGGTATCAGCCTTCTTAAGGCGTTTAGCATTCACGTTAAAGACATCATTTCCACATTCAAGATTTAGTATGAAAAGGCCCCCAACAATGGGTGCAAATCCATAAAACATATCCTTACAATAAAGTGAACAACCATTGTTCTCAGACTTGTACGAATACCCATCGTGTACTAAACATGATCCGGAGATAATGTTTCTACACAATAGTGGAATAAGATAACAGTTACTTAGTTCTAAGATAAATCCTGAAGGGAGACATAGAGGCATAATGCCGATGGCTTGAGCGGCGATCCCAGCGCCGTTCCCGGCGCGCATCATGACTTCATTCTTTGCTAGCTTGCACACCTTCTACAAGCCCTGTATCGAGTTGCAAATGTGAGCAACCGATCCGGTATCAAATACCCAAGACTTAGAATTTTCGCTAGCAAGCAAAACGTCAATGACATTAACTTGTATAACAAGTATGCCTTTTCCGGTTTTCCCGGACTTCTTATCTTCCAGATATTTCTTGCAGTTTCTCTTCCAGTGTCCTGTGCCCTTGCAGTAGAAGCACTCAGTTTCATTCTTGGCTCCGCCCTTAGAGTTGCTTTGGGAGCCGGTCTTACCGGCACCCTTGCCCTTCTTTGGCTTGCCTTTCTTTTTGAAACTGGCAGTTTTATTTACAAGCAACACTTGCTTGCGATTTTTCCGCAGTCCTCCTTCCGCAGTTTTCAGCATGGCGAGCACCTCTTCCGGTGTCTTCTTCATCCCACTCATGTTGTAATTCATGGTAAAACCGTTGTAAGACGGGGGGAGTGAAGCAAGCAACATTTCCATCATATGGGCTGGTGGAATTGGAAATTCTAGGGTTTTAAGCCTTTCAGCGTAGCCAATCATTTTGACCACGTGTTCGCCAACTGAACTGCCCTCAGCCATCTTGCAATCCATCACGGCCTTCATGATATCAAATCGTTCAGACCGTGCGGTTTCCTTGTACAGAGCATCCAATTCCCGGATCATATCGCGGGCATTATGGAATTCAAAATGTTTTTGAAGCTCTGGACTCATGCAAGCTAGCATGAGGCACTGCACTAAGTTGTAATCATCATGCTTAGTGGCCCAGACATTTTGTTCATCTTCCGGGGTAGTTGCCGCTGGTCTAGCTGGAAGAGAATTTTCAAGCACATACATTCTCTTAGCGCTCCTGAGGACAATCCTCAGGTTACGGACCCAGGCCGCATAGTTGTTTCCAGTCGCAGCTAACTTCTCTTTCTCTAACATCGGGCCTAAGTTGAATGCGGCATTGCGAGCCATTTGATCTACAACGGTAAACACAAGTTTCACTTAGACTTTGTTCATAATGATTTTTGCACTAATGAATAAACAATTTTATTCTAAAGTGCGCTCCCACTCAAATCAATATCTCTCATAATTGATTGTGAGTGATTCAAGATCCGCATTTTAATTCGACGCCATTGACGGGTTCATCACTGATAACACGAATTTCAATCGGCAGGCCAACTTGCCAATCACATCTCTACGTGAGTCTTGTCCATCTTTCGATGCGCGTGTTCCGAGCTCACCTGAACGTCAAGACAACTAAGTGATCACGCAGTGAGGTCTGACCTTCACCCGCCTTACACCTCTCTAATCGTTTGTGCTCATGTGTACATGGCGCACCCCGAAAAGATACGTGTTGTAGACGGTGCTACACTTGGGAGAACACTAACTACTTGATATTTTAAGTGAGAGATCACCCTAATAAAAAGCGACTACCGCGCAATCAAAAAGGGTGCATCATAAGGGATAAACATCTCAGGCAATTCATAATAGCATGATATGGTATAGCCCTTTCTGACGGAGAAGTCTTTAATTTCTTCGTCTTCGGCATTTGCGTCGGTGTTCACCTTCGCGAAGATTGCCACCACCTTGTCGATGCACCAGATAATATTGCTATCTCTATAGCTAATAAAATAAGTGCATTACTTAAGGTTGACACGCAGGTCATTAAAGTGACAATCATATGGCTCCAGCCATTATGCCGAATCATGACATGCAGGTCATGTTAGTAAATTTACATCATATAGTCATCTCATACATAATCGAATTAATATGAGCACTGCTATACCACATCACATGCACATCCTGCAAAACCAAGTTAGACGCCTCTAATCGGTTTATGCAAAATTTTATTTTACGTGGCTTCTAAGGTTTTGACTTAAACCGTAGCTACCAACGTTTATCATCAAGTATGATTATTCAAGTCGCTAGATTAACATCACGGGGTGTATGAAACACGAGATAATAAAATCTCGAGCCCCATACTAAACTTCGTCATACGCATGACCCCCGTGTAGATCATATCTGCATTGCCCTTTTGTCTGCGAAATTTCATCTTTCTTTTGAATATGGTGGAACCCAAAGAACTGATAGCACTTCGTTGATCAATCAGGATCGCGGATTGCCAGAACTTTGTCAAATTCCACCATGCTGTCTCGAGATCAGAAATACGCAAATTCTAGGGAAGCAACAAGAACATCGGGTAACAGATTTCATCTGCTACCCGCATAAATAATTTTCAGCAATAGATCTCATCTACTACAAAATTATATTATGCAATACCCATACATCTTCATGTATTTTAGATCGTAACCTGCATCTACGCATAGCACGACTCTTGATGCCACTATAGGGGAACGCGACAGAAAACAGAAAATTTCGGTACAGCGAGCACGCCCAGGACCACTATGGAGACTGCATACAGGGTTTGATCTGATCATTACCGACTCGTAGCGCAGCGGAAGTAGAGTCGATGTAGATCGTCGGTGCAGATCCCCGCAGCTAGGATTTACAACCTCCCAACCGCGAGGATGTACTCCCTCGTCGGACAGCCCTTCGGGAGGCGGTCGGACAGTCCCTCGGACGATGTCACGGACAGCCCTTCGGGGGGACCCTCGAAACTCGAACGGTAACTCGGACAGCCCTTCGAGCAAAAGATTGAAACTACGACCTCTCTACGGGGTTGCACACATACGGTGTTAGCTATCCGGCTGTGACATCCCCATGTATTAAGTACAGTGATCACCTCTTAATCATGCCAAGTCACCATGCTTAGTAGTGCTTGATCATCATTTGCATCATATCTCATTTCAAATTCCAATTCAAATTGAAATTCAAATTTAAAGTGAAAATAAAAGTTGCTCCAATTTGGACACTAAAATGTTCATTAAATAGCAAATAATCCATAACTAATTATGTTAAGAAAAACAACATCACCTAAATTACCTAGATGAGTCTAACATCATCAAAACAGTACCAAACAGCAATATTTAAAACCATTTTATTTAAATAAAATTCAAATGAAAACATATTTTCTCCAAACCAATTTCGGGTAGTAATTAAAATTGCACTGTAAATATTGAGCTAAGTTACATATTTTACAAAACTCTAATGGTGGCCTAACAATTTACAAAACATAAATAAAGACAGAAATCAGAGAAAAGAAAAAAGAAAACGGTAAAGGACTACTGTGCACGTGGGCTTGAGTGGCACAGTGCAAATTAGCCCGGCCCACCTCGGCCTTCTCCTTCCTCCCGCCAGGCCACGCGCGCCATGGCCGTCCGAACGCCGATCGCCACGCGCCGTGCATCCCGCGGCTCCCCCGTGCGGATAAGACCACCCCCGAGTCCCTCTCTCCTCCCTCGAAACCCTAGCCCCCCCCAGAATTCCCCCTCGTCCTCTCCCTTGCTCGCATTCGAGCTCACCGACGCCGCCATCTCTGCCCCGCCGTGATGCACGCGGCCACCGTGCCCCGATCGTCGCCGCAACGTGTCCACCGCCCTCCCCGACCTCGACTACGCCCTCTGCCCCAACTGCTTGGAGCTCGGAGCCGCTGCAACGTCGCCGGCGTCGTCATCTTCAACCTACGGGCGCCCGCGTCGCCGCCGTCGATTCGTCGCCGTCCAGCCTCCCCGCGCCCACTTTAGCACACTTGCAGGCTCCCCGTGAGCTGCTCTACCTCTCCCCTCTTCTCTCCCCCTAGCGGTCGTCCCCTAGCCGCCGTCTCCGTCGTGACCGAATGCGCCACCGTGGAGCTTGTCGCCGGCGAGTCTCCGGTGTCGTGGTATTCTCGCGGGGGGTGCGCGATTCACGACAGATGCCATGGGATGGCTTGAGGTGAGGGCAAGGCTGCAGTGGAGATCCGGGACGGGTTTGGGGCAATTGGACACGGTGGTTTACCCAGGTTCGGGGCCCTCGCGGGGAGGTAATACCCCTACTCCTGCATGTCTGGTGTATATGCGGTGTATATGGTTGTACAGACTCGCTCCTGGAGCTGTGTCTGAGAAGAGCTATGAGCTATGTGCTCATCTACCTGTACATGTGCATGTGAGGAAATGAGAGAGTGAGTGGGAGTGGAGCTCCTGGCTATGTGTGTGCGTGAGTGGCCTTGTGGCCGTGGGCTGTGAGGCCTCCCCTGGTGCTCCTTATAAAGGGAAGCCCAGGGGACAAGGGGTGGCCCACATGCCCACTACACTATTGGGGGGACACAAGACGTGTGAACAGTGCCGGTTGTCCGTCTACAGTGCCAGCCGCTCATCTACATTGCTGGGTCGTCGGGTCCGCCGGGTCCGTCGGGTGCGCCAGGTCGCCAGGGGACGTCTGAGGTTGACTTTCCCAGATTCCAGCCGGACGGGCTCCACCCGGATGGCTTCACCCGAACGGCTCCACCCGGACGGGCTCCAGCCGGACGGGCTCCACCCAGACGGCTCCACCCGGATGGCTCTACCCGGATGGCTCCACCCGGATGGCTCTACCCTGCCAGGGTGAACAGTGCCAGGTTCCAGCCAGCCAGGCAGGTCGCCGGGTCGCGAGGCAGCGAGCCGGACGGGACGCGGGGCGGCGAGCCGGACGGGTCGCCAGCATGCCAGGGGACGCTCCCCTGGCAAAGTTTTTGAAGTGTCGTTTCGCCGTCTTGGGACTACCCGGGGGTCATCCCCCCGACAGTAGCCTCCGAGCCTCCGGGCGAGTTGGCAAGTCGGGCGGAGGGTTTTCGCGGGCGATGATGTAGCAGATGTCGTTGATGACAGCCGGCTGCGGGCTGCAGTCGGCGCGGCTTGCTTCCAGTGGGGGCGCGCCAGCGCACCCACTAGGTGTAGCCTCCGAGCCTCCGGGCGACTCGAAGAGTCGGGCGGAGGCTATTTGCTGATGTTGGAGCAGAGGTCGTCGATGACAGCCGGCTGCGGGCTGCAGCCGGCGCGGCTCTTTCCAGTGGGGGCGCGCAAGCGCACCCACTGGGTGTAGCCTCCGAGCCTCCGGGCGACTCGAAGAGTCGGGCGGAGGGTCTCCGCAGTCGTGGTAGCAGACGGTGGCGCCGAGGATGCCGGTGGCAACCGGCGGCGGGCCTGCAACCGGTGCGGCGTTTTCCCTGCGGGCGGCACGCCGGCACACCCACTGGGTGTAGCCTCCGAGCCTCCAGGCGAGGAGGGGGGGGGGTTCCCCACAAAAATGATCGTGCAAAAGACAAAGTTAGTCGGTGCAGATATATCAAATATTTAGCTTTGGCAGCGCAAGTTTTATGCAGAGGGTGCCGGCTCGGTTTCGTCCGAGCCCCCTTCAGTCTTTTTTATGTCCGCTCCGCTCTTTGGCTTTTGCTCTTGCTAGCCGGACAGCCGGGTGCCGGTCTGTAGCTGAGGCGAAGAGTGGGCCATGGAGTAGAGTGTACAGTACTCGAACTCTGGGAGCAGATTCGACCGAGCAGATACTCTCAAAGGAAACGACCGGGTCGCCCAAGTCGTTTTCTTCCCCGGACGTTTTTCGCGTGGGGTGACCTTCAGCTTTTGATCTCGCTAGCCGGACAGCCGGGAGCCGGTCTGTAGCTGAGACGAAGAGTGGGCCTTCGGTACCGTGCACACTACTAAGCCGTCTGCGGGGAAGAACGTATCGGGCCAAACGGCCAGCCCCCGGGCCGAGACTAGCTGGCGCCGGGGTGAACAACAAAATAACTGGAGAAATGCAGCGACAGACCTCGAGGGTCGTTCGGGGTTATCCGTTTGAGTTCACGGCCCAAAGGTATGCGAATGGGGAGCTCACATTGCTTTTGACGCGGACGGGGCGGAGGTGTCTGCCGGCAGACGGCCCGAGCCTCCGGGCGGTCGAGGGGCGCCCCAGCCGGTCGGGCCCGATCGGCCAGGCGTCGAGGCGGACGAGCGGCGAAGCGGGCAGGCGGCCGGGCCGGCTCTCCAGCCGGCCCGGCGTCGAAGCGGGCGGGCAGGCCAGCCGGCCAGGCGGCGACGCGGGCAGGCGGGCCAGCCGGTCGAGCGGCGACGCAGGCAGGTGGGCGCAGCGGACGTCTTTTTCTTTTTCTATCCGACAGTTTTTTTTTGCAGCAGGTCTTTGACTTTTCTTTCTAGTCGGCTGACCAGTCGACCACAGCAGGTGGCTGGAGCGAGCCGGTCCGGGAGACCAGCGGGACGCGGAGCAGCCAGCGGCAGTGCGGGTGGCTGAGCTGGCGCGGAGCGGCAGCCGGCCGGAGGCGGCGGGGGCACGCGGGCGGACGGGCCGGCGCAACAAGGCGGAGTGGCGGAGCCGGCGTGCGCGGATGCGTGGGCGCGCGAGCGGGGCAGCCGGCAGGCGCGGCGGTGGCTAGCCGGCGGGCACGCGGAGGCCGGCCAGCGCGGGAGGCGGCCGGGAGGCGGCGCAGCCGGCCGGAGCGGCGAGCCAGCAACCGAGACACGGCAGCGAGACGGGCGCGCGGAGGCGGAGCAGGCGAGCCGGCGTGCGCGGGCGGGTCCGGCTGGCGGCGAGCCGGACGCGGGGCGAGGGGGCCGGCCAGCGCGGGAGCGACGAGCCGGCAGCCGGGAAGCGGCAGCGTGACGGGCGCGGGGGCACGGACGGCGGGTCGCAGCGGCCAGGCGTGGACGGGGAGCCGGCTGGGCGAGGCAGCGCGCGGGGCCGGCGCATGGGGCGGAGAAGGCGCCCGCGGAGTGGGCGGAGCCAGCGCGACGCGCGCGCTGCTGGAGGTTCGGCCGGGGTGGCTTCAGGCAGGGCGCGCGGAGAGGGCGGAGCCGGCGCGCGTTGGGGCGTGACCCGGCGGAGTTGGAGCGAGCAGGCCAGATCGGAGAGGGGCGCGGGGAGCTGCTGGCCGGCCCGGGACGACGCGGTGCTGAGCAGCGCAGGCAGATGGGCGCGTAGGAGGCCGGAGAGGCCATGGCGATGTCGAGTGCGGGCAGAGCAGCGCGGCAGCCGGACTGGGGAGTCAGACGAGCGCGGAGCTGCAGGCCGGCGAAAGCCGTGCACGGGCTGGCGGGCAGCGCCGCCGCCAGGGCCGCGAAGGTGGACGGGCGTAGAGCCGCGGGACGACGCGGGCGCGCGGGCGTTGTCCGTCTTGCGTTTAGCCACTGTGCAAGCATTGTACAGGCAGTGTCTGACCACGGTACGAGCTGTGTATGGCTTGTGCGTGGAAGCTAAGCGAGCGTGGACATCCAGGCGATTTTCTTGGAGGAGGGAACGGGCATGCGGGAGCCTGATGGCGAGGCAGGGGCGCAAGGGGCAGAGGGCGCCACGGGTCTGGTGGTAGCCGTGGAGCAGCCGAGCTCGGGCAGGGAGGCGCGCGGTGCAGAGCGCCCGCGGAGAAGAGAGTGAGGCAGGCGGTGTCGAGACCGGCGGCGAGGACGTGCCGTCCCGCGCGGTCGCCCCGGGGGCGTGTTGACGTCGAGCCCCCGAGCTTCGCCGGAGAGACGGCGACGACGTCGCGGGTCGTCGCAGTGGTGATGACGAAAACGGTCCCGCCCGGACCGCGGTTCCAGCAGCAGCTCGCCCCACGGTGGGCGCCAACTGTCGTGGTATTCTCGCGGGGGTGCGCGATTCACGACAGATGCCATGGGATGGCTTGAGGTGAGGGCAAGGCTGCATTGGAGATCCGGGACGGGTTTGGGGCAACTGGACACGGTGGTTTACCCAGGTTCGGGGCCCTCGCGGGGAGGTAATACCCCTACTCCTGCATGTCTGGTGTATATGCGGTGTATATGGTTGTACAGAGTCGCTCCTGGAGCTGTGTCTGAGAAGAGCTATGAGCTATGAGGTATGTGCTCATCTACCTGTACATGTGCATGTGAGGAAATGAGAGAGTGAGTGGGCGTGGAGCTCCTGGCTATGTGTGTGCGTGAGTGGCCTTGTGGCCGTGGGCTATGAGGCCTCCCCTGGTGCTCCTTATAAAGGGGAGCCCAGGGGACAAGGGGTGGCCCACATGCCCACTACACTATTGGGGGACACAATACGTGTGAACAGTGCCGGCTGTCCGTCTACAGTGCCAGCCGCTCATCTACAGTGCTGGGTCGCCGGGCGCGCCGGGTCCGCCGGGTGCGCCAGGTCGCCAGGGGACGTCTGAGGTTGACTTTCCCGGATTCCAGCCGGACGGGCTCCACCCGGACGGCTCCACCCAGACGGGCTCCAGCCGGACGGCTCCACCCGGATGGCTTCACCCGGACGGCTCCACCCGGATGGGCTCCAGCCGGACGGCTCCACCCGGATGGCTCTACCCGGATGGCTCCACCCAGCCAGGGTGAACAGTGCCAGGTTCCAGCCAGCCAGGCAGGTCGCCGGGTCGCGAGGCGGCGAGCCGGACGGGACGCGGGGCGGCGAGCTGGACGGGTCGCCAGCATGCCAGGGGACGCTCCCCTGGCAACGGTTTTGAAGTGTCGTTTCGCCGTCTTGGGACTACCCGAGGGTTATCCCCCCGACATCCGGTGACCAAATGGTCACGGGCTCATGCCCATCGACCTCGCCGCGTCGCGTAGAGGCTCCCTAGCCGCTCCATTTGGTCGCTAGCTCACCGCAGCCGCGCGCCCGAGCTCCACCCGTAGCCGCCGCCGCCGCTGTCGTCGCCGTGCTCTTCTCCGACCACCCCAGCCGGCGAGACCACCGCAGATCAACGCGGCGCACTCCCCTCGTTCGAACGCGACCTCTCGCGCGCGATTTGGTGCCCAGTACGCGAAATCCGACCACCGCCTGACGCGCGCCGCCGCGGATTTGGTCGCCGGAGTAACTCCGGCGACGGCGACGGCGCCGACGACTCCGGCCGTCCGCCGACGTGGCCTGCCCTGGGCCACTGACGTGTGGGCCCAGTGGGTCCGTTGACCCGGTCCACCCGCTGACATGGCGGCCCCGTGTCACTGAGATTGCGGGCCCCGCCTAAATTAAATCATTTTTAAAATAAATAAAATGTTAATTAAAACGTTAATTAATTACTAATTAGTCGCTGACAGTAGGTCCCACCCCCTAATTAATCAGTAATTAGTTAAATTAATCAGTAATTAGTTAAATTAATCTGTAATTAGCCACTGTGTCACTGACCAGTGGGACCCACTGGTCAGGTTTGACCTGGCTCAGCCGAGTTTGACTGCTGACGTCATCATGACGTTCTGCTGACGTCACCTAACACTGTTTCGGATAATTCTAATTTAATAATTAAAATAATTCCAGAAATTCAGTAAAACTTTGAAAAATCATATAAAATAAACCGTAACTCGAATGAAAATAATTTATATATGAAAAACGATCAGAAAAATATGACGAATCCGAATATGCCACCCATTTACCTGTCAACCCTCTCTAACATGATGAACATGGAACTTTTCCCTCTGTTTCATCTGTCCGATAATTGCCCGGAGCTGGTAAAACACCTCCAGATGTTTCCCGCTCCGACTAACTTGCGTAGTGCTGCATTAGGATACCCCTCAAATAACGTGCTGCCATGCCATGCGTCTGTGATTGCATTTGTTGCCGTGTATTTATTGTTTCTTCTCCCCCTCTTCTCTCCGGTAGACCCCGAGACTGACGCTGCTGCCGAGTACGACTACGTCGCCGACGACCCTCCTTCCTTTTCAACAGAGCTTCCAGGCAAGCAAAACCCCCTTGATCATTCCTATACCACCTATTCCTTCTCTCCCATGCTTGCATTAGATTTTGCTACTGTAATTGATTGCTCCTATTCGGATGCATAGCCTGCTTTTGTAACCTGCTATTGTTACTTTACCTGTCATCCTAAACTGCTTAGAATAGGTTGGTTAGTGATCCATCAGTGACCCCTCACCCTTGCCCCTGTTGCCCCGCTTTGCTACCAGCGCCTCGATCATTGTGATCGATGTGCAGAGACCGACACATCACCGCACACCCCCCTTATTTGTACGGCTCTGCAGGGCTACTATCGAGTGCAGAGGGTGATACCTCATACTGCACTTCTGATGATATTTCTGTAGTTTAGCACATCGATGGTGATTGCAGAGGGTGATTCCTCTTCCTCCACCTCCGATGAGGCTTCTATCGTGCAACCCCGCAAGTGTGAATACCATCGAGGGTGATTCCTCCGGGTTCTCCCTGACGGGTACATCGAGTAGGAATCCATCGAGGGTGATTCCTTGGATTCCTCCTTGATGTTCTGAACACACAGTTACCGGGATTTTACTACATTTACTGAATAAAGTCGGGTTGACCGTGAGGGTACCCGCGAGATAATTACGAGGCGCGGCCGAGCAGGCAGAGATCGCCCTAGAGAGGGATGGGGCTGGCCCTTGTTGCACTTCCTCGAGACAGGACGACAGGAGTACCGATCATCACCGCGAGCTCCTAATAATGCGCTAACGGATTTGGGTATTTGATCTGAGTTGGCTGCTGGCCATATACGCACTACCACCACGTGGGATAATGTTTATGGGACCCTCGGCGCCGTATGTATCAGCCGAAAGCTCTGTCAGATGTCCAGTTCAGCATTGTGGGCCTGTCGGGCCAATGCCATCCAGGATGAGGTGGTTCTCGTCCCGGCTCATCGCATAACGACCCGGAGTGCAAAGGGCGATGGGCCCAAGACCCCTGAGCGCTTAGGATGTAGACCGGCAGGGACCTCTCTGTTGAGCCTAGGTAGGGCTGCGGTGTGTCGATCAGCCGAGGCCGGGCATGACCCAGGAAAGTGTGTCCGGCCAGAGTTAATCGAGCGTGTTGGGTAACAGTAGTGCACCCCTGCAGGGAAGTTATCTATTTGAATAGCCGTGTCCACGGTAACAGGACGCTCAGTGTTGTATCCCGATCTACTACTACTTGAACTGGATACATATTAATTAATTGTAAGCTCCGGGATTGCTTTCTCGCAGGGAGTCGAGGAAGGATCCCTAGTCTTTGCTTCTACATGCTTGTTACTCTATTATATGCTAATCTGCACTCTTCGAATGCTGCAAGACGATGAAGATGCTAGTCTTCGATAGGCTAGGCCTTCCTCCCCCTGTTCTGGCATTTCTGCAGTTTAGTCCAAAGATATAGCCCCATTCCTTTGATACCAATGCATAATTAGTATAGTTCTGATGTCAGTCTTGCGAGTACTTTGGATGAGTACTCATGGTTGCTTTGCTACCTCTTTTTCCCCATACCCGATTGCTGCGACCAGATGATGGATCCCAGGAGTCAGCTGCTACCACCGACGACTGCTACTACACTTCCGGTGGAGCCTACTACTACGTGGAGACCGACGACCAGGAGTAGTTTAGGAGGCTCCCAGGCAGGAGGCATGCGCCTTTTCGATCAGTGTCGTTGTTATGCTAGCCTTCTTAAGGCAACTTATTTCCCTCTTATGTCTGTACTCAAATATTATGTTGTTTCCGCTGACGCTTGATCGCGAACTTATGTATTCGAGCCCTCGAGGCCCCTGGCTTGTATTATAAAGCTTGTATGACTTTTATTTGTGTTTAGAGTTGTGTTGTGATATCCTCCCATGAGTCTCTGATCTCGATCATGTGAATTTACGTGTATGATTAGTGCACGGTCGAGCAGGGGCGTCACACCGGCAGGGCTTCACCGTCGAGAACTAGTTCCTGCCGGAACCCAGACAGCCTTTCGACTCTACGAAACTATTTCGTGGGAGGGAGAGAGAGAGCCAGACAAAGCATGGCATGTGTATGAGAGCAAGGGATGAGAGTGGAGAGCACCCCTCCACCTCTATTTATAGGAAAGCCAAGGGGTAGGATTGGCACAAAAAATACCAAAGTACCCCCACTTTATGTCACACATAAAGGGAATAAAAGGCAAAAAAGAATGGCATGTGGAGATCCATGGAGGAGCTCCACCTTGGCCGGCCACCCTCATGCCCCCCCCAAAGGGGGTTCCTTAGTCCCTAAGTCTTCCAGAAGCCTTTTGGGAAAAATCCCAAAAGGTGGCTTTCCAAAAAATTAACCATAAAGTGATTTTCACTATTCATGGAACCAATTTTTCGCGACCGTTAAATCCGAAAATATTTCTGTGGGTCTTAGAATAATTCCAGTACCCACTAAAATAATTTTGGATGCGTTCCGAAACAATTCTGGATTAGTGATTTTCATCTGCGAAAAGCAACCAAACCGGTTCCGGCAGCTCCGGAACATTTCCGGTTTTTATCCCGGAAAAATCCCAGAAGTTTCCAGCATAATTCTGGCAGCGTCCAAGAATTTCCAGGCGGGTGCCGAAACCAATTTGACTTAATGGTATACCCCGAAACAACTTTTCAGTTTTACCGAAACTATTCTGGTGTTCTCTCCGGAACGTTTCCGTTGTCTCCGAAACTTTTTCGGTGACTTTCTCTCAGACTCCCTGTCTAGTATTCAACAGATAGATGACCCTTAAGCGTGTGACCCTATAGGTTCGGTGAAGCATAGAAATGACCCGGAACACTTTCCGATCAATGATCAACATCGGAGCCGTGGACACCCATATTGACCCCTATACCCACACGAATAAAAATTCGAGTGAACCTCCAGTTGCCGTGTGTTATTCCTGTTGCTTCGCGATATGTTACAAACACCCGAGGTGAGAGTTTCTGCATCCCCATGGATCAACAACTTGTCCACTATGCCAGTTACCTCGTTACCGGTTTTGTTCTCTTTTCTCGTTTCCGTGTTCCGGCATCCCTGTGATCAAATCACCCTTTGTCTGGCCAGACGATGATGGATACCATAACATCGAGAGGGCCCGAGAATATCTCTCCATCATCGGAGGAGCAAATCCCAATCTTGAGCTATCTCATTTCTTGTCATACTTTTCCGTGAACCCGTAAGCCGCCGTAATAGCCACCCAGTTACGGATGACGTTTAACAAACCCCAAAGTTCACGAAGCAAGTACGAAGGAACTCGATACTCTCATGGTCTAAGGAATAATGCAAACATTAACTTTCTCTGTGTTATTAACCATTAACTTGTGACAAATGTATCTCATATCATAACATCAATACGGGTCGATTCAACACAAGTGTTCTTCTAACATTGTGCCCTCAAAATTGCCGGCATAGCCATGCCCATGATCAGGAAAACAGGATCATCATGCAATACTTGAGCCAGTCTTAGAGGCAAGGCTAGGAATACATTTTACCGTTTAGTATACCACACGTGCACATGAGTTTCCCTCCGAGCCTCGTGGATATTGCAGACTCGAGAATCATTGCAGTTATATCATGGAATTTAAACATTCATTACAAACTCAGAGATACAAAATAACTGTTATTACTACCTCTAGGGCATATCTCCTACAGAAATTGGGGTGCACGCTAATCATTTTAAGATCCTCATTTCCCTTACTAGAAGTAGCACCATTGGTTTTAGGAACATACATAAACTTGCAATTTTTAATTTGAGGAATTCTATCAATATTCTTAACGGAGGAGAAAGCGAGCCCAAATTATTAATAATTTCCTCTAACTTATCGATTCTAGCGGGGCTTTGTTCTATTCTTTCATTAATTACCGGTTCCTTTTCCTTTAAGGTTTTCAATGTGATTCCTACCTTAGAACCAAATTGAGTAATATGATTAGGAATTTTTTTATCTAAATTCTCAAGATGTTCAACAGTAGGTATTTTATTTTCAATAGTTTCTAACCTTTGCATAACATGTTCCAAGGTCAAAGTTGTTTCATTAACAGTGACAGGTGGTGATCCCACTAAATTTCCCATAGCATTGAAAGCATCCATAGAGGGACACATCAAGAAATTTCCTCCGGTAATAGTATCAAGTACAAATCTATACCAAGTAGTAATGCCCACATAAAAATTGCGAAGACGGATGGTGGTAGATTGCTTATGAGTTGATCTATTATGAGCATCACAAATCCTATACCAAGCATCTTTTAAATTCTCTCCTCCCATTTGTTTAAAATTAAGCACTTCATTTTCAGGGGTAATAGTAACGAGCGAAGAACTAGCCATAATGGTAAGATGAACAAACAAGAAAAAGGCAAACGAAAAATATTTTTGTATTTTTGTAAAAACTTTTTAGAAGTGGGGGAGATGAAAACGAGAGGCAAAGGCTAATAAAATAAATGCAAGGAGATGAAGGTTTATGCGTAGGTACTTGATAGATGTTGATGATGTCTCCCCGGCAACGGCGCCAGAAATTTTTCCTGCTACTTGTGAGCTGCGTTGGTAATTCCCTGAAGAGGAAGGGAGATGCAGTACAGTAGAGATAAGTATTTCCCTCAGTTATGAAACCAAGGTTATCAATTCAGTAGGAGAATCACGCAACACCTCATTAGCAGTACCTGCACACAAAACAACAAATCCTTGCACCCAACGGAAACAAGGGGTTGTCAATCCCTTGGCGGTTAATTACAAGATTAAATTGTATGGTGATAGATAAATAGATTGAACTAAAATATAAAATAAAATAAATAAAGTAAAAGTGCAGCAAGGTATTTTTAGGATTTTTAATATATGATAGAAGTAGACCCGGGGGCCATAGTTTTCACTAGAGGCTTCTCTCATGAAAATAGCATACGGTGGGTAAACAAATTACTGTTGGGCAATTGATAGAAAAGCAAATAATCATGACAATATCCAAGACAATGATCATGTATATAGGCATCACGTCCGAGACAAGTAGACCGACTCCTGCCTGCATCTACTACTATTACTCCACACATCGACCGCTATCCAGCATGCATCTAGTGTATTAAGTCCATAAAGAACGGAGTAACGCCTTAAGCAAGATGACATGATGTAGACAAAGTAAACTCATGCATGAATAAACCCCATCTTTTTACCCTTAATAGCAACGATACATACGTGTCATGTCCCTTTCTGTCACTGGGATTGAGCACCGCAAGATCGAACCCATTACAAAGCACCTCTCCCATTGCAAGATAAATCAA
Source organism: Elymus sibiricus (assembly GCA_039707655.1). NCBI lineage: Eukaryota > Viridiplantae > Streptophyta > Magnoliopsida > Poales > Poaceae > Elymus > Elymus sibiricus. The sequence continues at coordinate 360,560,423 of CM077666.1, forward strand.
TCTAGTTGGCCAAACCAAATCAATAGATCGAAGAGAAATACGAAGCTATAACAATCATGCATAAAAGAGTTCGGAGAAGACTCAAATAATATTCATGGATAATCTGATTATAAACTCACAGTTCATCGGATCCCAACAAACACACTGCAAAAAGTGATTACATCGGATAGAACTCCAAGAACATCGAGGAGAACATTGTATTGAACATCAAAAAGAGAGAAGAAGCCATCTAGCTACTAACTATGGACCCGAAGGTCTGTGGTAAACTACTCACGCATCATCGGAAGGACAACAAGGTTGATGTAGAGCCCCTCCGTGATCGATTCCCCCTCCGGCCGAGTGCCAGAAAAGGCCCCCAGATGGGATCTCTCGAGAACAGAAGCTTGCGGCGCGGAAAAAGAATTTCGTGGACTCCTCTGTTGGTTTCCCAATTTTAGAGAATTTATAGTGGAGGAATTAGGTCAAACGGAGCTGTGTGGGCCCCACGAGCCACCAGGGCGCCCCCCTGGGGCGCGTCGTGGTGCCTCGTGGGCCACTGCTTCATCTTCTCGTCTCCTCCCGAAGCTTCTAGTGTTTGTTATGTCCAGAAAAAAATCTCCAAAAAGTTTTGTGGCATTTGGACTTCATTTGGTACTGATATTCTGGAAAACCAAAAACAGGCAAAAAACAGCAACTGGCACTGGGCACTAAGTTAACAGGTTAGTCCCAAAAAAATGATATATAATTGCTGTAAATGTATATAAAAACATCCAAGATTGATAATATAATAGCATGGAACAATCAAAAATTATAGATACGTTGGAGACGTATCATGCGGCAATATATCTCCCCTCAAGGCACGAACTTAGCAGCAACCTTGTCCTCAAGGTATTGAAAATCAACGTGCTTGAGCTGCCATATCGATAGAGGGAGGCCTAGGTATTTCATAGGAAAATACGCGCGTGAGGCAGGGAGCCCCTGAAGAATGGCCTCGAGGTCTAGGTTCCGACAACGGATGGGGACAACAGAGCTCTTCTAGAAGTTAGTGCATAATCTGGTGACCTCCCCAAAGCATTGCAGAATAGAGGCGAGGTTGGACACATCCTCCTGGACAGGTTTGACAAAGACAGCCTCGTCGTCCACGTAGAGAGATGTCCAGAAGGAAGAACCACGCCCCCTGATCTTGTGGAGGAGCCCATGAGTCGTGGCCAAGTCAAGTATTTGCTGAAGGGGATCGATTGCGATGACGAATAGCAATGGTGACAATGGGTCACCAATACGAAGGCCTTTGCCATGCCTAATTGGGGGATCGACAATCCCGTTGAGGAGAACTCTCGAGGAAGATGTGCGAAGGAGCGCGGTGATCCATTCCTCGAAAATATTTGGGAAGCCTCTCCGTTGAAGGAGGTCAAGAATATAGTCCCATCGCACTGAGTCAAAAGCTTTGCGGACATCTAGCTTGAAGAGCAATGATGGTGTTTTGCTCCTATTGAGGCAGCGGGCCAGGTTTCGCACATACATGAAGTTATCATGGATACTCGTCTTCTTTATGAAAGCGCTTTGAGCGTTGGAGACCAGCTTATCCATATGGGGGCGAGCCTCAGAGAAAGCATCTTGGCAATTATCTTTGCGATGGCATGTATCAAGCTAATGGGTTTGTAGTCAGCGATGCTCTCGGCCCCATCCTTCTTGGGTAAGAGGACCACATTGGCGGAGTTCAACCACTGTAGGATGGCATTTTGCAAACTTCCAAAGCAATGAATAACCTTCATAACATCCAGTTTAATAATCTCCCAACAGCTCTTGAAAAAAGCACCAGTGAAACCGTCAGGGCCCGGAGCCTTGTCACTGGGCATTTGGAAAATTGCGGCCCTCACCTCGTCCTCGGTGAACGGGGCTCCAAGCTCGTGTAGCTCCAGATCAGGGAAGTTAAGGTTTTGCCAATTAAGGTCATGCTTTCTCCTATCAGTTCATCCCAAAGTGTTGGAGAAATGCTCTGTGATAATTTCCTCCTTGTCCTCATGACCAGTGACCCATCCGTTGTTGTGTTCAAGTCGAAGAATGTGATTTTTCCTTCTCCGTGCGTTCACTCTTAAGTGGATTTTTTTTTGTTTTTGCGTCTCCATCCTTCAAGCTAGTAATCCTGGAGCACTGTTTCTTACGTGATCGCTCAATCACGGATAAGCTAATGACTCTCCTCTTTAGCCTGGAGCGGAGCTCAAGCTCGTCAGGTGCAAGCGTCCTTAACTCCTGGGCCACGTCTAATCTGAGAATTACCATGAGGGCAGCATGCAACTGTATTTTGGCATTGGAAAATAAGGATCTGCTCCACGCTTTTAGGCGTGTCCCGGTCATCTTGAGATTCTGGAACAAAATTTGGTAGGGATCGGTGTGCCTAGTGTCCTGCTACCAAGCCCCTTTCACCACCTCCTGGAAGCCGGGATAGAGGTCCAGAAATTTTTGAATTTGAACGTGCGTGGCCGTCGCAGGCCACACTCCTCCGCGAGAAGAAGAGGGCAGTGATCTGAAAGCGACGAAGACAAGGCGTGTAGCACATGGTTTCCGAAGAAGACATCCCACTCGTTGTTGCAGATGAAGGAGTCTAACTTGCATAGGGTCGGGTTCTACCGCTCGTTACTCCAAGTGAAGTGTTGGTTCTTGATACGTCCATTTTGCATCATGTTTTACTACTGTTATTTATAGTGTTTTTAATCAATATAACACTTTGTGGAGCAATTCTAATGCCTTTTCTCTCTTAATATGCAAGATTTACACAAGGAGGGAGATTGCCGGCAGCTTGAATTCTGGACCTGAAAAAGCTATGTCAGAGATACCTATTCTGCACATCTCCAAATGAGCTAAAATTTCACGTAGATTTATTTTGGAATAAATAAAAAATACTGGAAGCAAGAAATACCAGAGGGGGCCACCCAGGTGCCCACGAGGCACCAGGGCACGCCACCCCCCAGGCGCGCCTTGGTGGCTCGTGGGGCCCCTGGCCAGTCTCCAGTGCCCATTTTCTGGTATATAAGCCCATTTTCCCTAGAAAAAATAAGGAGAAGACTTTTGGGGCGGTGCGCTGCCATCTCGAGGCGGAACTTGGGCAGGAGCACTTTTGCTCTCCGGCGGAGCGATTCCGCCGGGGATACTTCCCTCTGGGAGGGGGAAATCAGAGCCATCGACATCACCAACGATCCTCTTGTCGTGGGAGGACCAATCTTCATCAACATCTTCAACAGCACCATCTCATCTCAAACCCTAGTTCATCTCTTGTATTCAATCTTTGTCTCAAAACCTCAGATTGGTACCTGTGGGTTGCTAGTAGTGTTGATTACATCTTGTAGTTGATGCTAGTTGGTTTATTTGGTGGAAGATTATATGTTCAGATCCAATATGCTATTTAATACCCCTCTAATCTTGGACATGAAGATGATTTGTGAGTAGTTACTTTTGTTCTTGAGGACATGGGAGAATTCTTGTCATAAGTATTAATGTGAATTTGGTATTCGTTTGATATTTTGATGATATGTATGTTGTTGATTCTCTTAGTGGTGTCATGTGAACGTCGACTACATGACACTTCACCATCTTTGGGCCTAAGGGAATGCATTGTGGAGTAGTAATTAGATGATGGGTTGCTAGAGTGACAGAAGCTTAAACCCTAGTTCATGCGCTATTCCGTAAGGGGCTGATTTGGATCCATGTGTTTAATGCTATGGTTAGAGTTATCTTAATTCTTCTTTCGTAGTTGCGGATGCTTGCGAGAGGGGGCAATCATAAGTGGAAGGCTTGTTCAAGTAAGAATAGCACCCAAGCACCGGTCCACTCACATATCAAATTATCAAAGTAGCGAACGCGAATCAAACCAACATGATGAAAGTGACTAGATGAAATTCCCATGTGTCCTCGAGAAAGCTTTGCTTATTATAAGAAATCGTTCCAGCTTGTCCTTTGCTACAAAAAGGATTGGGCCACCTTGCTGCACTCTTTGTTACTATTGCTACTTGTCATTTGTTACAAATTATCTTGCTATCAAACTACTCGTTACCGATAATTTCAGTGCTTGCAGAAAATACCTTGCTAAAAACCGCTTGTCATTTCCTTCTGCTCCTCGTTGGGTTCGACACTCTTACTTATCGAAAGGACTAAGATTGATCCCCTATACTTGTGGGTCATCAAGACTCTTTTCTGGCGCCGTTGCCGGGGAGTGAAGCGCCTTTGGTGAGTGGAATTTGGTAAGGAAACATTTATATTACGTGCTGAAATTTACTGTCACTTGTCACTATGGAAAGTAATCCTTTGAGGGGTTTGTTCGGAGTATCTTCACCTCGACCGGAAGCACAAATAGTTGCTCCTCAACCTTCTGCACCTACTAAAAATATTTATTATGAGATTCCTTCGGGTATGATAGAGAAACTGCTAGCTAATCCTTATGCAGGAGGTGGAACGGTACATCCTGATATGCACTTAATCTATGTGGATGAAATTTGTGGATTGTTTAAGCTTGTAGGTTTATCCGGAGATGGAGTTAATAAGAAAGTATTCCCTTTATATTTGGAGGGAAAGGCATTGACATGGTATAGGCTATGTGATGATACTGATACATGGGACTGGAACCGATTGAAACTGGAATTCCACCAGAAATTTTATCCTATGCATTTGGTTCATCGTGGTCGGAATTATATATATAATTTTTGGCCTCGTGAAGGAGAAAGCATCGCTCAAGCTTGGCGGAGGCTTAAGTACATGATGTACACATGCCCCAACCATGAGCTCTCAAGATAAATTATCTTACATAATTTTTATACTCGGCTTTCTCGTGATAATCAAACCATGCTCGATTCTTCTTCGACTGGCTCCTTTATGAAGAAAACTATTGAATTCAGATGGGATCTTCTGGAAAGAATTAAACGCAACTCTGAAGATTGGGAACTCAACAAAGGTAATGAGTCAGGTATAATACTTGAGTTCGATTGTGTTAAATCTTTTATGGATACCGATGCTTTTCGTAAGTTTAGCACTAAATATGGACTTGACTCTGAGATAGTAGCTTCCTTTTGTGAATCATTTGCTACTCATGTTGATCTCCCTAAGGAGAAGTGGTTTAAATATCATCCACCTGTTAAAAAAAAGATTGAGGAACCCATTAGTGTTAAAAAAAAGATTGAGGAACCCATTAGTGTTAAAAAAAAGATTGAGGAACCCATTAGTGTTAAAAAAGATTGAGGAACCCATTAGTGTTAAAAAAAAGATTGAGGAACACTTTTGTTTTCTTGATGGATATTCTGGTTTCTCTCAAATACCTGTATCACAATCCGATCAAGAGAAAACCACCTTTACTTGTCCTTTTGGAACTTATGCTTATAGACGTATGCCTTTTGGTTTATGCAATGCACCTGCCTTTCAAAGATGTGTGATTGCTATATTCTCTGACTTTCGTGAAAAGATTGTTGAGGTTTTCATGGATGATTTTTCTGTTTACGAAACTTCTTTTGATGATTGCTTAAGCAACCTTGATCGAGTTTTGCAGAGATGTGAGGAAACTAACCTTGTCTTGAATTGGGAGAAGTGCCACTTTATGGTGAATGAAGGTATTGTCTTGGGGCATAAAATTTCTGAAAGAGGTACTGAAGTTGATAAAGCTAAGGTTGATGCTATTGAGAAAATGCCATGTCCTAAAGATATTAAAGGTATAAGAAGTTTCCTTGGTCATGCTGGTTTCTATAGGAGGTTTATTAAAGACTTCACTAAAATTTCTAGGCCTCTTACCAATCTCTTGCAAAAAGATGTTCCTTTTGTTTTTGATGATGATTGTGTAGAAGCCTTTGAAACACTTAAGAAAGACTTAACCACAGCACCTATTGTTCAACCACCTGATTGGAACTTGCCTTTTGAAATTATGTGTGATGCTAGTGATTATGCTGTTGGTGCTGTTCTAGGACAGAGAGTTGATAAGAAATTAAATGTTATCCATTATGCTAGTAAAACTCTAGACAGTGCTCAAAGAAATTATGCTACTACTTAGAAAGAATTTCTAGCAGTTGTGTTTGCATGTGATAAATTTAGATCTTACATAGTTGATTCTAAAGTAACTGTTCACACCGATCATGCTGCTATTAAATATCTTATGGAAAAGAAAGATGCTAAACCTAGACTCATTAGGTGGGTTCTGTTGCTACAAGAATTTGACTTGCATATTATTGATAGAAAGGGAGCTGAGAATCTCGTAGCAGATAATTTGTCTAGAATGGAAAATGTTCTTGATGACCCACTTCCTATTAATGATGATTTTCCTGATGAACAATTAGCTTTCATAAATGCTTCTCGTAATACTCCTTGGTATGCGAACTATGCTAATTATATTGTTGCTAAATTTATACCACCTAGTTTCACATACCAACAAAAGAAAAAGTTCTTCTATGATTTGAGACACTACTTTTGGGATGATCCCCATCTTTATAAAGAAGGAGTAGACGGTATTATTAGGTGTTGTATACCTGAGCATGAACAGGAACAAATCCTACGGAAGTGTCATTCCGAGGCTTACAGAGGACACCATGCGGGAGACAGGACTGCACATAAGGTATTACAATCTGGTTTTATTGGTCTACTCTTTTCAAGGATGCTCGTAAGTTTGTCTTATCTTGTGATGAATGTCAAAGAATTGGTAATGTTGGTACACGTCAGGAAATGCCTATGAATTATTCACTTGCTATTGAACCATTTGATGTTTGGGGATTTGATTATATGGGACCTTTTCCTAAATCCAATGAGTATACTCATATTTTAGTTGCTGTTGATTACGTTACTAAGTGGGTAGAAGCTATTCCAACTAGTAGTGCTGATCATAACACTTCTATCAAAATGCTTAAAGAAGTTATTTTCCCAAGGTTTGGAGTCCCTAGATATTTAATGACTGACGGTGGTTCACATTTTATTCATGGTGCATTCCGTAAACTGCTTGCTAAATATGATGTCAACCATAGAATTGCATCTCCCTATCACCCTCAATCTAGTGGTCAAGTAGAATTGAGCAATAGAGAAATAAAATTAATTTTGCAAAAAACCGTCAATAGATCTAGAAAGAATTGGTCTAAGAAACTTGACGATGCATTATGGGCTTATAGAACTGCTTATAAAAATCCTATGGGTATGTCTCCTTATAAAATGGTTTATGGAAAAGCATGTCATTTACCTCTTGAGTTAGAACATAAAGCATATTGGGCAATTAAAGAACTCAATTATGATTTTAAACTTGTCGGTAAAAAGAGGTTATTTGATATTAGCTCATTAGATGAATGGAGAACCCAAGCTTATGAAAATGCCAAATTGTTTAAATAAAAATTTAAAAGATGGCATGATAGAAGAATTCAAAAACGGGAATTCAAAGTGGGTGAGCAAGTTCTATTGTACAATTCTCATTTGAGATTCTTTGCAGGAAAGCTTCTCTCTAAATGGGAAGGACCGTATATCAATGAAGAAGTTTATCGCTCCGGAGCCATCAAAATAAACAACTCTGAAGGCACTAATCGGAGAGTGGTGAATGGGCAAAGAATCAAGCATTATATTTCAGGTACTCCCATTAATGTTGAAACTAATATTATTGAAACAATTACACCGGAGAAATACATAAGAGAGACCTTCCAGAACACTCCAGAACCCTGAAAAGGAAGAGGTACGTGATACGGCAAGTAAACCGACTCCAAAAATTCCATAAAAATACTTTCTGTCAGTTTTGGAATATTAGAAAAAATACAAAAATAAGAAACAGCCGAGGGGACCCACGAGGTGCGCACGAGGCACCAGGGCGCGCCACCCCCCCAGGCGCGCCCTGGTGGCTCGTGGGCCCCTCGTGAGCCCTCCCGACTCCGTTTTCTCCTGGATTACTTGTTTTGCAAAATAAAAATTCTTTATATATACTCCTGGATGTTTTGACCACCGTATCGCAGAAATCTCCTTTGTTCTTGTTTCGTGCTATTTTTCTGACAGATCCGAAAGTATGTCGTCTCAAGACTCGGTTGGACAGAGCCATGTCTCTTATGTTGCTGCAAACCCAAGAGCCTATGATGATGAAGATCACCATAGGTGGCCAATCAACGAGGAGGTCACAGCTGACTTAAAGAGGCTGGATTCCATAGAGTAGGAAGAAACTTCTCGACCACAGCCCAGGGACATGCACGTGGAATATGGGGAATCAAGCTTACCGGATACGGTTAAACCTCCCAACACTAAATTTGTTTCTTATCGTAACTTGAAAAAGAGTGTTGCTTCATCTCCATCAACCAGGAAACACCCTTGGGTGGATGGTGCATTAACTGTCACCTGGAAGCTCTGGAAGGAAATTATGGATCTTAAGCATCAAGTCAATAAGCTTGAAGAGGAAAATCGCATCCTCAAAGGCATCATCGCCAAGAACATCCCACCACCATCACCGAAGAGGGAAACTTGAGTACATGGGTATGGGCACTCCCCTTGGCTTTTGCCATGCTTGGGGGAGGTGCCCCGGTATCGTATCACCATCACTTTTATTATCTTTACCTATTTTTAGCTCGATCCTTAGTGATTTCGTGATTTAGTTGAATAAAAGTTTAGTATGATCTATTTTTGAGTGCTAGTTTCGTGATATATCTATCTATGTAATTGAGTTGAGAGTTATATAATAAAGAGTAGTTTGAGTTTTTGCTTCTTTACTTTTATGTTTCAATCCTAGCAATGAAAATAATGAAAAATATCATATGCTAATCTTATGGAAAGTAATGACATTACATAAAGAAAAGTATAAGTGGTAAAATTTATTGGAAGTTAACAAACATAGCATTGGTCAATGATGCAATTCATGAAAAAATTAATAGGGAAGAGAAGATTCACATGCAAATACACTATCTTGGACATCTTTTATGATTGTGAGCCCCCATTAAGTATTTTATGTCAAATTGTTGACGTTGGACAAGGAAGACAACGTAATGAATTATGTTTGCTTATATTCACATAGAAGTTATATTATCATAGATCGTCCAACATGTGGTGCTTGCTCAATATCTTTGCTAGCCAAAAAATCCGCACCAAGTAGAGATACTACTTGTGCATCAAAAACCCTTAAACCCAGTTTCATGTCATGAGAGTCCACTATATCTACCTATGGATTGAATAAGATCCTTCAAGTAAGTTGTCATTGGTGCAAAAAGTAATAAAAATTGCCTCTAAATGTGTATGAACTTTTATTGTAAGGGAAAATAAGCTTTGTATGAACTTGTGATGGCAAAGAAATAAAAGCGACAGACTACATAATAAAGGTTGCTATCACAAGGGGCAATATAAAGTGACGTTCCTTTGCATTAAGAGCTTGTGCATCCAACAACAAAAAGCGCATGACAACCTCTGCTTCCCTCTGCGAAGGGCCTATCTTTTACTTTTATGTATTTACTTTTTATGCAAGAGTCAATGGTGTTCTCCTCTATTCCTTTTTATTTTTCTCTTTTGCAAGCATCATGTGGTGGGGAAAGATCTAGGCACATATATCCAGTTGGATATGAGTGATCATGAGTTATTATTGTTGACATCACCCTTGAGGTGAATAAGTTGGGAGGCGAAATTATAAGCCCCTATCTTTCTATGTGTCTAGCTGAAACTTTTTGCTCCATATATATGTTGTGAGTGTTAGCAATCATAGAAGACTATATGATGGTTGAGTATGTGGACTTGCTAAAAAGCTCCTACATGAGACCCTTCTTGAAAATATGATGAATTGCAATTGCATTGTTGAATGAGAACATAGTTTGTTAGTTTTCAAGAAAGTTTATGCCTTATACTTCATTGTTGTGTTGAATTGTTACTTGCTCATGAGAAGTTTTATGATAATGAATATTGCTGTTATAATAATGATCATGATGCTACAATGTCCGTATTTTGTTTTTATCGACACCTCTCTCTCTAAACATGTGGACATGATTATCGATATCGGCTTTCGCTTGAGGACAAGCAAGGTCTAAGCTTGGGGGAGTTGATACGTCCATTTTGCATCATGTTTTACTACTGTTATTTATAGTGTTTTTAATCAATATAACACTTTGTGGAGCAATTCTAATGCCTTTTCTCTCTTAATATGCAAGATTTACACAAGGAGGGAGATTGCCGGCAGCTGGAATTCTGGACCTGAAAAAGCTATGTCAGAGATACCTATTCTGCACATCTCCAAATGAGCTGAAATTTCACGAAGATTTATTTTGGAATAAATAAAAAATACTGGAAGCAAGAAATACCAGAGGGGGCCACCCAGGTGCCCACGAGGCACCAGGGCGCGCCACCCCCCCAGGCGCGCCACCCCCCAGGCGCGCCCCGGTGGCTCGTGGGGCCCCTGGCTAGCCTCCAGTGCCCATTTTCTGGTATATAAGCCCATTTGCCCTAGAAAAAATAAGGAGAAGACTTTTGGGATGGTGCGCCACTGTCTCGAGGCGGAACTTGGGCAGGAGCACTTTTGCTCTCCGGCGGAGCGATTCCGCCGGGGATACTTCCCTCCGGGAGGCGGAAATCGGAGCCATCGACATCACCAACGATCCTCTCGTCATGTGTAACATCCCCATGTAATTAAGCTACAGTAATCACCTTTTGATAATGCCAAGTCAGCATGATTAACAGTGCTTGATCATCATTGCATCTTATCTCATTTCAAATTCCAATTCAAATTGAAATTCAAATTTAAAGTGAAAATAAAGTTGTTCCAAATTGGAAACAAAAATGTTCATTAAATAGCAAATATTCCATAACTAATTATGTTCAGAAAAACAACATCACCTAAATTACCTAGATGACCCTAGCATGATCAAAACAGTACTAAACAGCAATATTTAATACCTTGTAATGTAATTAAAATTCAAATGAAATCATTTGCTCACCAAACCTTTTTCTAGCAGTGCCAAATATTGCATATTAATTATTGGGCCAAGTCACATATTTTAATAAACTCAATTTGTGTCCAAACTATTTACTAAACAGAAACTAAAAAGAGAAAACAGAAAAAAAGAAAGAAAAGGAAAAGGGCCGCACTAACTGGGCCTAAGTCAAACCGCGCAGCCCAGCCCACCCGCACGGTCGCCTCCCTCCTCCCGCACTGCTCACCCGCGCGGTTGACCGCGCCCGTCGCCGTTCCCGCCGCGCCTGGCCAGCCCGCGTCGCTACAGGAGATGGGGGTGGATAAGAATGCCCCCCTGGAAACCCTAGCCGCCTCCCCAGATCTTTTCTCCCTCCTCCCTCGCCGCTTTCTTCCTCCCCGCGCAACCGCCCGACGCCGTCGACCTTGCCGAGCTCGCCGGCGTGGCCACAAGCCTTCCCCGCGCCTGAGATCGAGCCCATCCGCTCCGGCGTCCTCCTCTACTTCCTCTCCGATCGACCACGGGAACGGGCTCAGCACCACCGCAGCGACCTCCCCGACTCCGTCTTCCTCCTACGGCCGCCGCCGCCTCGCCGTCGATTACGTCGCCGTCGAGCCCTCCCCGAGCCCGCTCTGCTCCCCTACCGGCTCCCCGTGAGCACCGCAACCTCTCCCCTCTCCTCTCTCCCTCTCGTTCGCCCTATAGCCGCCGTCCCCATCGCGGCCGTACCCGCCTCCGCCTGACCTCATCACCGGCGAGCATCCGGTGACCCATTGGTCACGCGCGTGTGTCCAAACGACTCGTGCGCGCGCGAAGTTGCCGCTAGGGCCAAGCACCGCTCGATTTAGCCTCTGCAAGCCTCGTCCCCGAGCTCGCCCGAGACGATCGCCGCCCGACGTCATTGCCGGCGACGTTTTCGGCCACCGCAGCCCCCGCCACCACCGCAGATCGCCTCGCCGTCGACTGCTCGTTCGAAAGAGCCCGCCCGCGCTCGAAATGGCCCACTGTGGACGAAATCCGGACCTCGCCCGACGCGCGCCACCGCGGATTTGGTCGCCGGAGTAACTCCGGCGACATCGCCGTCGACTCCGGCCGTCCGCCGACGTGGCACCACCCTGGGCCACTGACGTGTGGGCCCAGTGGGTCCGCTGACCCAGTCCACCTGCTGACTGGGCGGCCCATGTCACTGACACGCGGGTCCCACCCCAATTAAATGTTTTTAATAAATAGATAATCTGTTAATTAATTAGTTAATTAATTTATTCACTAATCAGTCGCTGACAGTGCGGGCCCACCAGTTAATTAACTCGATTAATTAGATTAAACCACTGTTAATTAGCACAGTCACTGACCAGTGGGTCCCACTGGTCAGGTTTGACTCTGGTCAGCCAGAGTTGACCGCTGACGTCACATTGACGTCATGCTGACGTCACCATTTACTGTTTCGGATAATTCGAAATTAAATAATTAAAATAAATCCAGAAATTCCAGAAAATGATTAAAACTTTGAAAAATCATATAAAATAAACCGTAACTCGGATGAAAATAATTTATATACGAAAAATGATCAGAAAAATATGAAGAATCCGAATATCCTACCCACATACCTGTCACACCCCTCTAACATACTGAACATGGGACTTTTTGCCCGTATTCGATAAATGAATAGTGCATAACTTTAATAAAATAATTCCAAATAAATTCCTAAATTATCTAATACAGTTAGATACGCATTATATCACCTCTGCATGTCATTTAGGCATGTCATGCATCGCTGTTGCATTATTGCCGTGTATTTATTGTTTCTTCCCCCTCCTTCTCTCCCGATAGCCCCGAGACTGCCGACAACACTGCAGTGTACGACGACGTCGCCGACGACCAGCCCCTCTCAGTAGAGCTTCCAGGCAAGCAAAACCCCCTTGATCATCCAGATATCACCCACTCTCTTCTCTCTTATGCTTGCATTAGTATTGCTTCTGTTGTTATTCCGATAGCTCCTATTCTGATGCATAGCCTGATTTCATCGCCTACTGTTGATACCTACTTGTTGTCCCATGATGCCTAGTTAGCTATGCTATTGATTCATCTGTGGCCCTTCACCCTTGTCCGTTGCCATGCTTGATATCGGGCCATGATCACACTGGGTGATGATCACGGAAACGTTTATATTACTGCAATACTTAAACTGTTAAAGTCGGGCTGGCCCCAAGGGTGCCCGCGAGAGAATAATATTAAAGACGGGTCGGCTCCGAGAGCACCCGCGCGACGTGTGTTACCAAGTCGGAGCGACAAGAACCCTGTTCGTCTCTGCGAGTTACTAAATACGCCTAACGGATTTGGGTATTTGATCTGAGTGGGTCGTTGGCCCTATACGCAATACCACCACGTGGGATAATGGTTATGGGACCCTCTACGTCGTATGTATCAGCTGAAAGCTCTTCAGACGTCACAGCTCAGAGATGCGGGCTGATTGCTGGGGTGGGCTGGTTACGTCACTGGTGTATTCAGTGTCGCGCCTGGGCCCCGGCCAGTCACGCAACGTGCAGGAGTGCAAAGGGCGATGGCCCAAGACCCCTTCGCACTTAGGATTTAGACCGGCGTGCTGACCTCTCTGCTGAGTCTAGGTAGGACTGCGTCGTGTCGATCTCCCGAGGCCGGGCATTACCCAGCAAGTGTGTCCGGCCAGATGTGATCGAGCGTGTTGGGTAACAGTAGTGCACCCCTGCAGGGAAGTTATCTATTCGAATAGCCGTGTCCACGGTAACAGGACGCTCAGAGTTGTATCTTGATCTGCTACAACTACAAATGGATACTGTCACAATATTAAACTGTTACTACCACTCTCGGGATCACTTTCTTGTAGGGTAGACGAGGAAGGATCTCAGGGCATTACTACAATATGTTTGATTATATATTATCTTGCTCTTCTCTCTTCTGATGCTGCAAGAAATGCTTCAAGATGCTAGTCTTCGATAGGCTAGGCCTCTCCCCCTCTGTTCCAGCATTCTGCAGTTTAGTCCAAAGATATAGCCCCATTCCTTTGATACCGATGCATATTAGCATAGTTCTGATGTCAGTCTTGCGAGTACTTTGGATGAGTACTCACGGTTGCTTTGCTATTTCTTTTCCCCATACCCGCTGGATGCAATCAGTCGATGGAGCCCCGGAGCCAGACGCCACCGCAGGAGACTACTACCAGGAGAGCCCCGGAGACACGTAACTAGGTTGAGCCAGTCGACCAGGAGTAGTTCGGAGGCCCTAGGCAGGAGGCCTGCGCCTTTTCGATCAAATGTCGCTGTTTGTGCTAGCCTTGTTAAGGCAAACTTGACTAACTATGTCTGTACCCAGATATTATTTGTGTGTATGACTTATGTATTCGGCTCCTCGTGACCCCTGGTTTGTAATATGATGATTTATGTTTGAATTTGAGTTTAGAGTTGTGTTGTGATATCTTCCCGTGCGTCTCTGATCTCGAGCGTGCACGTTTGCGTGTATGATTAGTGCACGGTCGAGCAGAGGGCGTCACATCATGGGAGGACCAATCTTCATCAACATCTTCAATAGCACCATCTCATCTCAAACCCTAGTTCATCTCTTGTATTCAATCTTTGTCTCAAAACCTCAGATTGGTACCTGTGGGTTGCTAGTAGTGTTGATTACATCTTGTACTTGATGCTAGTTGGTTTATTTGGTGGAAGATTATATGTTCAGATCCAATATGCTATTTAATACCCCTCTGATCTTGGACATGAAGATGATTTGTGAGTAGTTACTTTTGTTCTTGAGGACATGGGAGAAGTCTTGTCATATGTAATCATGTGAATTTGGTATTCGTTCGATATTTTGATGATATGTATGTTGTTGATTCTCTTAGTGGTGTCATGTGAACGTCGACTACATGACACTTCACCATCTTTGGGCCTAAGGGAATGCATTGTGGAGTAGTAATTAGATGATGGGTTGCTAGAGTGACAGAAGCTTAAACCCTAGTTTATGCACTATTCCGTAAGGGGCTGATTTGGATCCATATGTTTAATGCTATGGTTAGAGTTATCTTAATTCTTCTTTCATAGTTGCAGATGCTTGCGAGAGGGGGTAATCATAAGTGGGAGGCTTGTTCAAGTAAGAACAACACCCAAGCACTGGTCCACCCACATATCAAATTATCAAAGTAGCGAACGCGAATCAAACCAACATGATGAAAGTGACTAGATGAAATTCCCATGTGTCCTCGAGAACGCTTTGCTTATTATAAGAAATCGTTCCGGCTTGTCCTTTGCTACAAAAAGGATTGGGCCACCTTGCTGCACTCTTTGTTACTATTGCTACTTGTCACTTGTTACAAATTATTTTGCTATCAAACTACTCATTACCGATAATTTCAGTGCTTGCAGAAAATACCTTGCTGAAAACCGCTTGTCATTTCCTTCTGCTCCTCGTTGGGTTCGACACTCTTACTTATCGAAAGGACTACGATTGATCCCCTATACTTGTGGGTCATCAGTTCTGAAGATGAATCTCTCTAAGCTCGCAAGAATTTGGAGCCATGCGAAAATAGCTTATCCAGCTCATGTTAACGTTGCGCTTGTTTTTATCTAGGGCCCTGTATATTTGGTTAAAATCACCAAGCGTCAGCCATTTGATCCCCAAAGGCGGCCGGAGAGCGAGCAACTCAGCAAACAAATCATCTTTCCTGGACGAGGAGGTTGGCCCATATACTGAAGTAATTTTGAAGGTTGTGTCATTGGCAAGGATTTGGACATCCGCAGAGGGACAAAATTCAGACGTAACAATATTGGAGATTCCCCCCACATTTTCATCCCAGAGCATCAGGATGCCACCACGGGTGCCTACCGCCGGCCATTGGGGGAAGCTACGAAGCCTGTGTCTGCCCAGGAAAGCAGCCACAAATTGGTCGACGTTGTCAAGCTTGGTGCACACCAAATGACAGGAAGTGCAATTGTCTCATGAACCGTAGCACGCCGATCAGGGCAGTTCAAGCCTCTGACAATCCAGGACAAGAGGTTAAAAGGTTGTGCTAATATGATGAAACAGACAAACACCAAAGCTGGACCAACAAGGCTGAGCATTCAGAAGCATCATCGATAGGAGCATCAGGGAAACATAGTGATGACCCACAAGTATAGGGGATCAATCGTAGTCCTTTCGATAAGTAAGAGTGTCGAACCCAACGAGGAGCAGAAGGAAATGACAAGCGGTTTTCAGCAAGGTATTTTCTGCAAGCACTGAAATTATCAGTAATGAGTAGTTTGATAGCAAGATAATTTGTAACAAGTAACAAGTAATAAAGGTAACAAAGAGTGCAGCAAGGTGGCCCAATCCTTTTTGTACCAAAGGACAAGCTGGAACGAACTCGTATAATAAGTAGAGCATTCTCGAGGACACATGGGAATTTCATCTAGTCACTTTCATCATGTTTGTTTGATTCGCGTTCGCTACTTTGATAATTTGATATGTGGGTGGACCGGTGCTTGGGTGCTGTTCTTACTTGAACAAGCCTCCCACTTATGATTAACCCCTCTCGCAAGCATCCGCAACTACGAAAGAAGAATTAAGATAAATCTAACCATAGCATTAAACATATGGATCCAAATCAGCCCCTTACGGAATAGCGCATCAACTAGGGTTTAAGCTTCTGTCACTCTAGCAACCCATCATCTAATTACTACTCCACAATGCATTCCCTTAGGCCCAAAGATGGTGAAGTGTCATGTAGTCGACGTTCACATGACACCACTAAGAGAATCAACAACATACATATCATCAAAATATCGAACGAATACCAAATTCACATGATTACTTATGACAAGACTTCTCCCATGTCCTCAAGAACAAAAGTAACTACTCACAAATCATATTCATGTTCAAGATTAGAGTTGTATTGAATAGCATTAAGGATCTGAACATATAATCTTCCACCAAATAAACCAACTAGCATCAACTACAAGATGTAATCAACACTACTAGCAACCCACAGGTACCAATCTGAGGTTTTGCGACAAAGATTGAATACAAGAGATGAACTAGGGTTTGAGATGAGATGGTGCTGGTGAAGATGTTGATGAAGATTGGTCCTCCCACGATGAGAGGGTTGTTGGTGATGTGGATGGCTTCGATTTCCCCCTCCCGGAGGGAAGTATCCCCGGCGGAATCGCTCTGCCGGAGAGCAAAAGTGCTCCTGCCCAAGTTCCGCCTCGAGACGGCGGCGCCCCATCCCGAAAGTCTTCTTCTCATTTTTTTTCTAGGGCAGATGGGCTTATATACCAGAAAATGGGCACCGGAGGCTGGCCAGGGGCCCCACAAGCCACCAGGGCGTGCCAGGGGGTGACGCGCCCTGGTGCCTCATGGGCACCTGGGTGGCCCCCTCTGGTACTTCTTTTCTCCAATATTTTTCATTTATTCCAAAATAAATCTCCGTGAAATTTCAGCTTATTTGGAGATGTGCAGAATAGGTATCTCTGACATAGCTTTTTCAGGTCCAGAATTCCAGCTGCTGGTAATCTCCCTCCTTATGTAAATCTTGCATGCTATGAGAGAAAAGGCATTAGAATTGCTCCACAAAGTGTTATATTGATTAAAAACACTATAAAAAACAATAGGAAAACATGATGCAAAATGGACGTATCAACTCCCCCAAGCTTAGACCTTGCTTGTCCTCAAGCGAAAGCCGATATCGATAATCATGTCCACATGTTTAGAGAGAGAGGTGTCGATAAAAAAAATACGGACATAGTAGCATCATGATCATTATTATAACAACAATATTCATTATCATAGAACTTCTCATGAGCAAGTAACAATTCATCACAACAATGAGGTATAAGACATAAACTTTCTTGAAAACTAACAAACTATGTTCTCAGTCAACAATGCAATTGCAATTCATCATATTTTCAGGAAGGGTCTCATGTAGGAGCTTTTTAGCAAGTCCACATACTCAACCATCATTTAGTCTTCTATGATTGCTAACACTCACAACATATATATGGAGCAAAAAGTTTCAGCCAGACACATAGAAAGATAGGGGCTTATAATTTCGCCTCCCAACTTATTTACCTCAAAGGTAATGTCAACAATAATAACTCATGATCACTCATATCCAACTGGATATATGTGCCTAGATCTTTTCCCACCACATGATGCTTGCAAAAGAGAAAAATAAAAAGGAATAGAGGAGAACACTATTGACTCTTGCATAAAAAGGTAAATACATAAAAGTAAAAGATAGGCCCTTCGCAGAGGGAAGCAGAGGTTGTCATGCGCTTTTTGTTTTTGGATGCACAAGCTCTTAATGCAAAGGAATGTCACTTTATATTGCCCCTTGTGATAGCAACCTTTATTATGTAGTCCATCACTTTTATTTCTTTACCATCACAAGTTCGTACAAAGCTTATTTTCCCTTACAATAAAAGTTCATACATATTTAGAGGCAATTTTTATTGCTTTTTGCACCGATGACAACTTACTTGAAGGATCTTATTCAATCCATAGGTAGATATAGTGGACTCTCATGACATGAAGCTGGGTTTAAGGGTTTTGGATGCACAAGTAGTATCTCTATTTGGTGCAGATTTTTGGCCAGCAAAGATATTGGGCAAGCACCACATGTTGCAGGATCTATGACAATATAACTTCTATGTGAATATAAGCAAACATAATTCATTACGTTGTCTTCCTTGTCCAACGTCAACAATTTGACATAAAATACTTAATGGGGGCTCACAATCACAAAAGATGTCCAAGATAGTGTATTTGCATGTGAATCTTCTCTTCCCTTATTAATTTTTTCATGAATTGCATCATTGACCAATGCTATGTTTGTTAACTTTCAATAAATTTTACCACTTATACTTTTTTTTTATGTAATGTCATTACTTTCCATAAGATTAGCATACGATCTTTTTAATTATTTTCATTGCTAGGATTGAAACATAAAAGTAAAGAAGCAAAAACTCAAACTACTCTTTATTATATAACTCTCAACTCAATTACATAGATAGATAGATCACGAAACTAGCACTCGAAAGTTGATCATACTAAACTTTTATTCAACTAAATCACGAAATAACTAAGGATCAAACTAAAAATAGGTAAAGATAATAAAAGTTATGGTGATACGATACCGGGGCACCTCCCCCAAGCTTGGCACAAGCCAAGGGGAGTGCCCATACCCATGTACTCAAGTTTCTTTCTTCGGTGATGATGGTGATGATGAAGTGGTGGGCTTGTCCTCCAGCTTCCATGGCATAGGTTCCCCATCATAAAAGGATGAATGAGTCTCCGGAGTCCTGAAACTTGCAGCTAAACTCATACCTTAGAATCTTGCCTCATACTCAAAATTTTGGTTTTGAAGATCATAGATTTGGCCTTGGAGATAGTCAATTCGTTCGTTGAGCTTGAAAACGATGTCCCCCATTGATTGGCCATCCACCTTGTGATCGTGGGTGAATTCCATGATCATGGAGTGGTTAGCGCTGAGTCCACGTTCTACCATCCCTTGGCACTTGAAAATCTCCTGCTCCCCCGCTTCGAGCCTGGCCTCCACGCTCCCGATCTTCTTGGGTCCTTGAACATCCCGGATGTGAAGCACCCCCTCACACATCTTGATGGCTTGAGGGTGTTTCATCACCTCCGGTAGGTAGGGGTTGATGACCTTCTTGTAGAACTTGTCCTTGGAAGAGCTTGGTGGAGCCATAGCGATCTAGATCTCTTCCTTTTGAGGGTTCTGGAGTGTTCTGGAAGGTCTCTCTTATGTGTTCCTCCGGTGTCATAATTTGGATAATGTTAGTCTCAACATTAATAGGTGTACCTGAGATGTAATGCTTAATTCTTTGCCCATTGACCTCCTTCAGATTAGTGCCTTCGGCGTTATTGATCTTAATGGCTCCAGAGCGATAAACTTTCTCGATGATATACGGTCCTTCCCATTTAGAGAGAAGTTTTCCTGCAAAAAATCTAAAATGAGAATTGTACAATAGAACATACTCACCCACTTTGAATTCCCGTTTTTGAATTCTTTTATCATGCCATCTTTTAACTTTTTCTTTAAACAATTTGGCATTTTCATAAGCTTGGCTTCTCCATTCATCTAGCGAGCTAATATCAAATAACCTCTTTTCACCGGCAAGTTTAAAATCATAATTGAGTTCTTTAATTTCCCAATATGCTTTATGTTCTAACTCAAGAGATAAATGACATGCTTTTCCATAAACCATTTTATAAGGAGACATACCCATAGGATTTTTATAAGTAGTTCTATAAGCCCATAATGCATCGTCAAGTTTCTTAGACCAATTCTTTCTAGATCTATTGACGGTCTTTTGCAAAATTAACTTTATTTCTCTATTGCTCAATTCAACTTGACCACTAGATTGAGGGTGATAGGGAGATGCAATTCTATGGTTGACATCATATTTAGCAAGCAGTTTACGGAATGCACCATGAATAAAATGTGAACCACCATCAGTCATTAAATATCTAGGGACTCCGAACCTCGGGAAAATAACTTCTTTAAGCATTTTAATAGAAGTGTTATGATCAGCACTACTAGTTGGAATAGCTTCAACCCACTTAGTAATGTAATCAACAGCAACTAAAATATGTGTATACCCATTAGAGGAAGGAAAAGGTCTCATATAATCAAATCCCCAAACATCAAATGGTTCAATAACAAGTGAATAATTCATAGGCATTTCCTGACGTCTACTAATATTACCAATTCTTTGACATTCATCACAAGATAAGACAAACTTACGAGCATCCTTGAAAAGAGTAGGCCAATAAAACCAGATTGTAGTACCTTATGTGCAGTTCTGTCTCCCGCATGGTGTCCTCCGTAAGCCTCGGAATGACACTTCCGCAGGATTTGTTCCTATTCATGCTCAGGTATACAACATCTAATAATACCATCCACTCCTTCTTTATAAAGATATGGGTCATCCCAGAAGTAACGTCTTAAATCAAAGAAGAACTTTTTCTTTTTGTTGGTATGTGAAACTAGGTGGTATAAATTTAGCAACAATATAATTAGCATAGTCTGCATACCAAGGAGTATTACGAGAAGCATTTATGATAGCTAATTGCTCATCGGGAAAACTATCATCAATAGGCTGTGGGTCATCAAGAATATTTTCCAACCTAGACAAGTTATTAGCTACGGGGTTCTCAGCTCCCTTAATATGCAAGTCAAATTCTTGTAGCAATAGAACCCACCTAATGAGTCTAGGTTTAGCATCTTTCTTTGCCATAAGGTATTTAATAGCAGCATGATCGGTGTGAACAATTACTTTATAATCAACTATGTAAGATCTGAATTTATCACATGCAAACACCACTGCTAGAAATTCTTTCCCAGTAGTAGCATAATTTCTTTGAGCACTGTCTAGAGTTTTACTAGCATAATGGATAACATTTAATTTCTTATCAACTCTTTGTCCTAGAACAGCACCAACAGCATAATCACTAGCATCACACATAATTTCAAAGGGCAAGTTCCAATCAGGTGGTTGAACAATAGGTGTAGAGGTTAAGGCTTTCTTAAGTGTTTCAAAGGCTTTTACACAATCATCATCGAAAACAAATGGAACATCTTTTTGCAAGAGATTAGTAAGAGGCCTAGAAATTTTAGAGAAGTCTTTAATAAACCTTCTATAGAAACCAGCATGACCGAGGAAACTTCTTATACCTTTAATATCTTTAGGACATGGCATTTTCTCAATTGCATCAACTTTAGCCTTATCTACTTCAATACCTCGTTCAGAAATTTTATGCCCCAAGACAATACCTTCATTCACCATAAAGTGGCACTTCTCCCAATTCAAGACAAGATTAGTTTGTTCACATCTCTGCAAAACTCGATCAAGGTTGCTTAAGAAATCATCAAAGGAAGTTCCATAAACGAAAAAATCATCCATGAAAACCTCAACAATCTTTTCACAAAAGTCAGAGAATATAGCAGTCATACATCTTTGAAAGGTAGCAGGTGCATTGCATAAATCAGAAGGCATACGTCTATAAGCATAAGTTCCAAAAGGACAAGTAAAGGTGGTTTTCTCTTGGTCGGCTTGTGATACAGGTATTTGAGAGAAACCAGAATATCCATCAAGAAAGCAAAAGTGTGTATGCTTGGACAATCTTTCTAACATTTGATCAATGAAAGGTAAGGGGTAATGATCTTTTCTAGTGGCTTTGTTCAATTTTCTAAAATCAATTACCATCCTATAACCAGTTACAATTCTTTGTGGAATGAGTTCATTTTTATCGTTAGGAACAACAGTAATGCCTCCTTTCTTAGGGACACAATGAACAGGACTTACCCATCTACTATCAGCTATGGGATAGATTATACCTGCTTTCAAAAGCTTTAATATTTCAGTTCTTACCACCTCCTTCGTCTTAGGATTTAATCGCCGTTGATGATCGACAACTGGTTTAGCATCGGGCTCCATATTAATTTTGTGCTGACATAGAGTGGGACTAATGCCCTTAAGATCATCAAGAGTATATCCAATAGCAGCACGGTGCTTCCTCAGAGTTTTTAGTAATCACTTTTCTTCATGCTCTGAAAGGTTAGCACTAATAATAACATGATATATCTTCTTTTCATCTAGATAAGCATATTTCAATGTATCAGTCAATTGTTTCAATTCAAATACAGGGTCACCCTTAGGTGGAGGAGGACCTCCAAGTGTTTCAACAAGCAAATTGTGTTTAAGGATAGGTGGTTGATGAAAGAACATCTTATCTATTTCATTTCTTTCATTCATGTGCATATCATTTTCATGGTCTACCAAATATTGTTCTAACGGGTCAGTTGGAGGTACGGCAATAGAAGCAAGACCAATAATTTCATCTTTACTAGGCAATTCTTTATCATGAGGTTGTCTACGAAACTTAGAGAAATTAAACTCATGAGACATCTCACCAAAATTAACACTAACAATTTCTTTAGCGCAATCAATCTTAGCATTAACAATATTCAGGAAGGGTCTACCAAATATAATTGGACAAAAATCATCTTGTGGTGATCCAAGAACAAGAAAATCAGTAGGGTATTTGATCTTACCACACAAGACTTCAACATCTCTAACAATTCCAAGCGGTGAAATAGTATCTCTATTTGCGAGCTTAATAGTAACATCAATATCTTCAATCTCAACAGGTGCAATATCATTCATAATTTCTTGATATAAGGTAAACGGAATAGCACTCACACTAGCACCCAAATCACATAAGCCATGATAACAATGATCTCCTATTTTAACAGAGACAACAGGCATGCCAACGACATGTTTATTCTTATCTTTAGGATCGGGCTTAGCAATTCTAGTAGCTTCATCACAGAAGTAAATAACATGCCCATCTATATTATCGACCAAGAGATCTTTAACCATCGCAACATTAGGTTCAAATTTAATTTGTTCAGAGGGTCTAGGTGCTCTAATATTACTTTTGTTAACCACAGTTGAAGCTTTAGCATGTTCCTTAATCCTAACAGGAAAAGGTGGTCTCTCAATATAAGCAATAGGCACAACTGGATCAACATTGTAAATAATTGTTTCTTCTTTAACACTAATAGGTTCTTCAGTCTTTTCTTTAACACGGGGATGATATTTAAACCACTTCTCCTTAGGGAGATCAACATGAGTAGCAAATGATTCACAAAAGGAAGCTACTATCTCAGAGTCAAGTCCAAATTTAGTGCTAAACTTATGAAAAGCATCGGTATCCATAAAAGATTTAACACAATCGAACTCAAGTATTATACTTGACTCATTACCTTTATCAAGTTCCCAATCTTCAGAGTTGCGTTTAATTCTTTCCAGAAGATCCCATCTGAATTCAATAGTTTTCTTCATAAAGGAGCCAGTCGAAGAAGAATCGAGCATGGTTTGATCATCATGAGAAAGCCGAGCATAAAAATTCTGTAAAATAATTTCTCTTGAGAGCTCATGATTGGGGCATGTGTACATCATGTACTTAAGCCTCCCCCAAGCTCGGGCGATACTTTCTCCTTCACGAGGCCAAAAATTATATATATAATTCCGATCACGATGAACCAGCTGCATAGGATAAAACTTTTGATGAAATTCCAATTTCAATCGATTCCAATCCCACATTCCGATATCATCACATAGCCTATACCATGTCAATGCCTTTCCCTTCAAAGATAAAGGGAAAACCTTCTTCTTAACTTCATCTCCGGGTAAACCTGCAAGCTTAAACAATCCACAAACTTCATCCACATAGATTAAGTGCATATCAGGATGTAGTGTTCCATCTCCTGCATAAGGATTAGCTAGCAGTTTCTCTATCATACCCGAAGGAATCTCATAATAAATATTTTTAGTAGGTGCAGTAGGTTGAGGAGCAACTCTTTGTGCTTCCGGTCGAGGTGAAGATACCCCGAACAAACCTCTCAAAGTATTGTTTTCCATAGTAACAAGTGACAGTAAATTTCAGCACGTAATATAAATGTTTCCTTACCAAATTCCACTCACCAAAGGCGTTTCACTCCCCGGCAACGGCGCCAGAAAAGAGTCTTGATGACCCACAAGTATAGGGGAACAATCGTAGTCTGATGACCCACAAGTATAGGGGATCAATCGTAGTCCTTTCGATAAGTAAGAGTGTCAAACCCAACGAGGAGCAGAAGGAAATGACAAGCGGCTTTCAGTAAGGTATTTTCTGCAAGCACTGAAATTATCGGTAACGAGTAGTTTGATAGCAACATAATTTGTAACAAGTGACAAGTAGCAATAGTAACAAAGAGTACAACAAGGTGGCCCAATCCTTTTTGTAGCAAAGGACAAGCCGGAACGATCTCTTATAATAAGCAAAGCGTTCTCGAGGACACATGGGAATTTCATCTAGTCACTTTCATCATGTTTGTTTGATTCGCGTTCGCTACTTTGATAATTTGATATGTGGGTGGACCGGTGCTTGGGTGCTGTTCTTACTTGAACAAGCCTCCCACTTATGATTAACCCCTCTCGCAAGCATCCGCAACTATGAAAGAAGAGATAAGATAAATCTAACCATAACATTAAACATATGGATACAAATCAGCCCCTTACAAAATAGCGCATAAACTAGGGTTTAAGCTTCTGTCACTCTAGCAACCCATCATCTAATTACTACTCCACAATGCATTCCCTTAGGCCCAAAGATGGTGAAGTGTCATGTAGTCGACGTTCACATGACACCACTAAGAGAATCAACAACATACATATCATCAAAATATCGAACGAATACCAAATTCACATGATTACATATGACAAGACTTCTCCCATGTCCTCAAGAACAAAAGTAACTACTCACAAACCATATTCATGTTCAAGATCAGAGGGGTATTGAATAGCATATTGGATCTGAACATATAATCTTCCACCAAATAAACCAACTAGCATCAACTACAAGATGTAATCAACACTACTAGCAACCCACAGGTACCAATCTGAGGTTTTGAGACAAAGATTGAATACAAGAGATGAACTAGGGTTTGAGATGACATGGTGCTGGTAAAGATGTTGATGAAGATTGGTCCTCCCATGATGAGAGGATCGTTGGTGATGACGATGGCTCCGATTTCCCCTCCCGGAGGGAAGTATACCCGGCGGAATCGCTTCGCCGGAGAGCAAAAGTGCTCCTGCCCAAGTTCCGCCTCGAGACGGTGGCTCCCCATCCCAAAAGTCTTCTCCTCATTTTTCTAGGGCAAATGGGCTTATATACCAGAAAATGGGCACCGGAGGCTGGCCAGGAGCCCCACAAGCCACCAGGGCGCGCCTGGGGGGGTGGCGCCCCCTGGTGCCTCGTGGGCACCTGGGTGGCCCCCTCTGGTACTCCTTTCTTCCAATATTTTTTATTTCTTCCAAAATAAATCTCTATGAAATTTCAGCTCAATTGGAGATGAGCAGAATAGGTATCTCTGACATAGCTTTTTCAGGTCCAGAATTCCAGCTGCCGGCAATCTCCCTCCTTATGTAAATCTTGCATATTAAGAGAGAAAAGGCATTAGAATTGCTCCAGAAAGTGTTATATTGATTAAAAACACTATAAATAACAGTAGTAAAACATGATGCAAAATGGACATATCATAGTCCTTTCGATAAGTAAGAGTGTCGAACCCAACGAGGAGTAGAAGGAAATGACAAGCGGTTTTCAGCAAGGTATTTTCTGCAAGCACTGAAATTATCGGTAACGAGTAGTTTGATAGCAAGATAATTTGTAACATGTAACAAGTAGTAAAAGGTAACAAAGAGTGCAGCAAGGTGGCCCAATCCTTTTTGTACCAAAGGACAAGCTGGAACGAACTCGTATAATAAGCAAAGCATTCTCGAGGACACATGGGAATTTCATCTAGTCACTTTCATCATGTTTGTTTGATTCGCGTTCGCTACTTTGATAATTTGATATGTGGGTGGACCGGTGCTTGAGTGCTGTTCTTACTTGAACAAGCCTCCCACTTATGATTAACCCCTCTCGCAAGCATCCGTAACTACGAAAGAAGAATTAAGATAAATCTAACCATAGCATTAAACATATGGATCCAAATCAGCCCCTTACGGAATAGCGCATCAACTAGGGTTTACGCTTCTGTCACTCTAGCAGCCCATCATCTAATTACTACTCCACAATGCATTCCCTTAGGCCCAAAGATGGTGAAGTGTCATGTAGTCGACGTTCACATGACACCACTAAGAGAATCAACAACATACATGTCATCAAAATATCGAACGAATACCAAATTCACATGATTACTTATGACAAGACTTCTCCCATGTCCTCAAGAACAAAAGTAACTACTCACAAATCATATTCATGTTCAAGATCAGAGGGGTATTGAATAGCATTAAGGATCTGAACATATAATCTTCCACCAAATAAACCAACTACCATCAACTACAAGATGTAATCAACACTACTAGCAACCCACAGGTACCAACCTAAGGTTTTGCGACAAAGATTGAATACAAGAGATGAATTAGGGTTTGAGATGAGATGGTGCTAGTGAAGATGTTGATGAAGATTGGTCCTCCCATGATGAGAGGGTTGTTGGTGATGTCGATGGCTTCGATTTCCCCCTCCCGGAGGGAAGTATCCCCGGCGGAATCGCTCCGCCGGAGAGCAAAAGTGCTCCTGCCCAAGTTTCGCCTCGAGACGGCAGTGCCCCATCCCGAAAGTATTCTTCTCATTTTTTCTAGGGCAAATGGGCTTATATACCAGAAAATGGGCACCGAAGGCTGGCCAGGGGCCCCACAAGCCACCAGGGCGCGCCGGGGGGGGGGGGGGGGTGGCGCGCCCTGGTGCCTCGTGGGCACCTGGGTGGCCCCCTCTGGTACTACTTTTCTCCAATATTTTTCATTTATTCCAAAATAAATCTCCAGGAAATTTCAGCTTATTTGGAGATGTGTAGAATAGGTATCTCTGACATAGCTTTTTCAGGTCCAGAATTTCAGCTGCCGGTAATCTCCCTCCTTATGTAAATCTTGCATATTATGAGAGAAAAGGCATTAGAATTGCTCCACAAAGTGTTATATTGATTAAAAACACTATAAATAACAGTAGGAAAACGTGATGCAAAATGGACGTATCACATAGCAACATTGGTAGGAGGCACACACCAAACCTGCCAACAGGGCAGGGCCACACCACACATGCATAAGGATTGAGCCTAATACACTCCTAGAACAAGCAACTCTCACAAACTTGCATTTAACTAGCACTAACATGGGGAACTTGTAGGTCGGCGTTGAATTCCCTGCGTATTTCATAATTCTCCGTCCGTGAGAGATCCTATTATTTACAGTTTTGGTTATTGGTTAGTTTGTTTTTCAGAAATGATAAATACCTGACGTCAGATTTTAAGAATTACAGAACAAACGACCTTCTCACCGTTGGATGGAAGCACAAATCTTAAAGCGTTGCTATTTTGCCATGTCAACTTTCCCAAGCCGTTCGTGCTGGCAAAGCTGTCGAGCGAACGTTTTCAGCGTCTACCCCCACATACCCCACTCCTTGCTCATCCACTCTCTCGATACATCTCCGTCTCACTCTCCCCCTCCCCCCAAATCGGATCCCGGCGTTGAGCATGAGGCACCAGATCCCAGCAACGAGCATGAGGGCATCGTATCCAGAGGGACAGGGATGCGCACCCTACAGCCACCCACTATTTTTGTTGAGGTTGCCGGCGGCCAACGCATGGCTGCTCGACTGGGCAGCGAGGGAGATGGGTGCGGGAGCAACTGCACCGCCGGTCGCGGATCGGCCTCGTCGGGTGCGAATCGACGCGGGCGAAGGTGTGAGATGGATGCCGGGGAGTAGCTGCGCAACCGGCCGCAAATCGGCCTCGTCGGGTGCGGATCATCGCGGGCGACGGTGGGACGCTCGCCGTGGCCGCGGCCGCAACCGCCTCCTCCTCACGCAATCTCTAGGAGCACCGCGCCGTCACTTGACTTGACCTATAGGGGAGGATGATCGCGGTTGGGTCACCTTGTCCGCTGTATTTGTCTGTGCTCGTTGTTCCTGCGGTCGCCATGATAGCTTTTGTTTAGTAAATACTGACGCCAGTGTACCCACATCGGGCTATGGTCCTCAAACTGCTCTTGCCCTCCCCTTTCACTTCCATAGTGGTCTTCTTTGGCCGGCCCACTCATTTCACTCTCAAGCTCTCTGAGAAGAGAGAATCCGATTAAAGATGTTTTGAATTCAGCCTTTCCTTCATGTTCGTGCTTTAAGTCAAATCAAATTGTTTAGCAAAAGTTGCCATGGCAGAAATGCTATGAGTAGTTGCCATGGATAGAATTGCTGTGAGTAGTTGCCATGGCAAAATTATGGAGTAGTTGCCATGGCAGAATTCTATAGTAGTTGCCATGGCAGAATTGCTATGAGTAGTTGCATTTGACAGAACTGCTACGAGTAGTTGCCATGGCATAATTCTAGAGTAATTGCCATTACAGAATTGCTATGAATTTTGATATACCATGGCAATTTGTTTAGCAAAACTTGCCATGATAGCTTTTATTCTACTGATTTTTTTGCCATGGCAAATTGCTATTCATTCTTTCACAAACCATCTCGGCCTTTGTCAATCCACTATGTTTGTCTAATTTTGCCATGTATTAGAGATATGTAAATTTGCCATGACAAATAATGTATAATTCATACCATTGCCCCCCTACATTTCTCATGAATTAGACATCGTTTAGTTTCATATACCATGGCAAATGACTATGAATTTAGAGACCGTTTGCCATGGCAAATTATCATCAATCGACACGACAAATTTACAACCTTGATAGCTACCATCTTTTCTTTTAGTAAATAGCTGTCAAGGCAAATTTTTGATATGAATTTGCCATGAATTTTCATAGACCATGGCAAATTGCTATTTGTTTTTCAGAGATCATTTTGCCATGCCAATGCACCATGCTCTCTAAATTTACTTAGGGTTTTTTGCATGCCTTTTTTCCATGTGTGTGAGCTGCCCACTCATATTTGTCATTTGATGTAGAACAATCATATTTTCTTTCCTTTTTTAAACTTACCATGTGAAGATCATGGTTATTTCGCCATCAATGATTCATATCATTTGGTAAGTCTCCAACTTTTCCCACGGCCAATATAGTTTTTCATTAAATTTGATGTTCAAATCCATATATACATTGTTGGCAAATTTTGTGTAACATACATTGACAAATCTTCTTACTGTAGATCATGGCAAATAATTCTTCTCTTGCAACATGGCAAAAAAATACTTTTTATGAGACCATGTCAATTTTACGTTCATGGAGCATGGCATTTTGTAGCTTATGTATAATGGCACATTATGTTTCTTCTGCAACATTTCGTAGAAGATTACTTTCTAATGGGAACATTGCAACTTAAGTTCACGGAGCATGGCAAATGCAGTTTAAAGGGCATGGAAAATTATTTTCTTTTTTGTAAAAATGGTAACAAATTACTTTATTTTTATGGGACCATGGCAAATTTATTTGCATGGAGCATAGCAAATGTAGTTTGTGTTCATGGCATTTTTTTAATATATGAATACATTCATGACAATTTTCTTCATACAAAGCATGACAATCATAACCGCCATGGCAATTTTTAACATGCATCTGCCATTGATTTTTTTTTCATTTTTGTGTTTTTACATAGACAACATTTTTTCCTAATAACATGGCAATTTTAATAAAAAATCGATGCAAACTTGCAATATGAATCTGGCATGTCAATTTTTGTTCATAATTTTTGTCCCAATTGTTCATTCTTTTTCCCCCCTACAATTTGCATACAAAGAATGGCAATTTTATTTAAAACACCATGGCAATTTTTAATATGCATCTGCCATGGCAATTTTATTTCATTAGTTTCATGTTGTTTTTGCATGCACCGCAATTCTCGCTAACACAAACATGGTATTTAATTAAAATACCATGGCAATTTTTTGCTAATTTTTTCCATTGCAATTTTTCGCTAATTTTTGCCATGTCAATTTCCCAATGCAATTATTTTGACATGGCAATTCTTGGAAATTGCCATGTGAGCATTTTATCAGAGATGTTGTTAGCTTAGGTTTGCCATGGATTTTTTTATAATCAAATTTGTTGTAAAACTTACCATTTGTAAAAAAATAACATCATGGAAAATCATAAAAAGGTTTGGTCAACTCGAATGGCATAATTTTTGGAATTTTTCATTTGTTATAAAAAATCATGGCATTATTTAACGAAAATTGGGCCCTTTTGAGCCCAATTGGGGGTTGTTTAAGGCCCAACCGGAGGCTGTTTTGTTCTGCAGGAAATGGTACATGCAGGGGGTCGTGGGGCGAACGAATCGTTCGTTCCAGCTCGCCCCCAGATTTTGAA
This sequence comes from Elymus sibiricus, assembly GCA_039707655.1. NCBI lineage: Eukaryota > Viridiplantae > Streptophyta > Magnoliopsida > Poales > Poaceae > Elymus > Elymus sibiricus. The sequence goes on from CM077666.1 coordinate 360,591,159, forward strand.
ATCACTAATTGAGGAGTACTTCTTCCAAAGATCACTCCCACCTCCCCAGGTTGCGACAAGTGGCACAATGCATGTGCACCACTTGTCGCAACCTGTGAGTTTTCCCTTTTTTCGTAGATCCGTTTATTCAAAACGTTTTATCTCTTAAACCGTGCATCAAAATCCCGTTTTCACCATTGGATTCCTCGCGTCGAGATCTCAAAACTAGATCCCATGTTGATAGGTTTTGACGATTTTTATTCACGAAAAAAACGGACAGAAAAAACAAACCGAGAGCACGTTTGTTTTCCCTTTCCGAAAGAGGCACGACTGTGCCTCTCACGGTAGCAAATCCGTGCCTCCATGAGAAGTAAATCCATGCCTCTCGCGGAAGAAGAAAAAAGAAAACGCTTTTTTTTCCGTTTACGAGAGGCACGGCCTTGCCTCTCGCGAAAACAAAACCGTGCCTCTCGTGGAAGCAAAACCGTGCCTCTCGCGGCGGCTGAGAGCTGGTGCGCTCTCAGCCACACCAAGTGATCGTTGGGAGGCTCCCGAAGGAGCGCTCGTTAATTAGTTGCTCTCCCCAGATTGAAACTTTTCGTTTGATGATGGGACAATCGTCTGCTGGCGAACAGTTCGTTCGTTGCAACTCGCGAGGACGCTAAAAATCCGACATTCCTTTTTTGAAAATAACTGTATATATTTCGCAAAAAAAATATAATTGTATATACCTTGACCAAAATCAGTTACAAACATAGCACAGACGAATCATCGTCGAGAAACCGCGAGAGACAACAGGTGTCCCAACACAAATGCAAAAATACCCTCAAAGAAAAAGAAGATACAATCCGGATCCAGGGGGCTTAACGCAAACCAAGCCAACACCAGTTGCTAACTGTCGCCGCCGTTGAGACTAACAACAACGAAAATGATGAAAGCCATCAAATCCTGAATCGAGGGCATACCATCGCCTGAATCGGCTTTCTGAGTCAAATATGAACCCCGCCGCGAACGAAGAGACGTTGCCGTTGTGGCACGTCGACCGAGGATCAACCCCGTGCATCTCCTCGGCTCCAGCTCCAACACCTCCATCCGATGAAGTCAAAGAAAAATCATGATATTTGCAACCACAAGCCACCAACGAAGTACTATGCCACCAAATTTCTCGCCAGCCGCCGCGGCCTCATGAGAGCATTATCCATGTAATGTATTTACATACAATGCATATATGAAGTGTTACAGTTCAATCATAAAAGCATGGAACAACTTCTCCGTGCATTGGATTTGTGTTGATGTCCATTGCATCTTCAAACATAGGCTAACAAAATAAAAGGTGACATGTTCATTCCCATCATAACTAATTGGCTAATTGAAATATCTAAATTACCTTTCGAGTTAATTAACCATGTGTAAAGAGCCATTACCTTCATTAGTTGATATATTATTGAGAGCCTAAAATCTTGAGGATAGTACATTTATGTACACAAACTAAGAAAATAGATGAATAAGAAATTGATGTTTAATTGATATAAGTTACCAAATGCCTACTAGTGATTACAAAATTCCTTCTGACCTTGTTTTCACATGAGCCCTATAAAGCTTAAAGATTACCAAATGTTCATAAATTCAACAAATGTTCATGTTTTCAAAAAATGTTTAGAAATTTCAATTTTTGGCTAAAATTTCAAAAAATAATTATTTTTAAAGTTTAAAAAAATCAAAAAAATATTCTTTATTAAAAAAATCACAAATTCAATTTTTTTGGGAATGTAAAAAAATGTTCACATGTTTCAAAAATTGTTTAGAATTTCAAAAAATGTTCCCTCTTTCAAATTGTGTGTACAAATTTAAAAAATGGCCCCGTTTACAAAATTTTGGTTCGGGAATTAAAAAAAATGTTCCCATTTTTCAAAATTTGTTCACAAATCAAATAAAATGTTCCCTTTTTATTTTATTCAAAAATTGAAGCAATGTTCACATTTTCAAAAAAATATCGTGTTTGTCAAAAAATTATTCTGAATTTCAAGAAATTTTTTACAAAAGAAAAAAATCCGATCTACCCCACAATTAATTCTTCAAAATTCACGCGGGTATATAGTCACAAAGACTTACAAGCTGTACTGTTTAACTACATGCCTCTGTGAGCAATTGGTCGCTAGTTCTACTCCTGTGTAGCACACAGATTTTTTTACGATTTTTTGCACCGATTGTGCACGACTGCTACTCCGTGTGCCAGCCCAGGTGGGGGGGATTCCAAAACGCATTTTTCCAGCTGCTACTGTGTGGACCGGCCAGGTGGGGGGATTCCCCTGTATGAAACGTATTTTTTCTGCCGCTACTGCGTGGGGGTTTCCTATTTGGCGCGTAGGTCACGCCCTAGCGACCTAGCATGTACTCCCTCCTGCCTTCGATCCTGTTTTGGGCCGGCCCATTTTCGGATTTCTTCCTCACCTGTTTTGGGAAGGTTCTAGAACCTTCCTTGAACCGGTTTTTTCCTATATTTTTCTTTCTTTCTTTTCTTTTTCGTTGTTCTTTTCTGTTTGCTCTTTTTCTTTTTTTCTTTCTTCCTTTTTTTGTTGTTTTTCTTTTTTTGCGAACATCTTTTCAAATTTTTTGAACATTTTCATGAAATCGCGAACAATTTTTGGAAAATTATGAACATTTTTTAAACTAATGAAAATATTTAAAATCATGATTTTTTTTTAAATTCGTGAACATTTTTACAAATTTGCGAACACTTTTTAAAATCATCAACATTTCTTGAATTCATGAACATTTTATACTATTTGCAAACATTTTTTTTAAATTGTGAATTTTTTTAGCATTTTCTTTTGAATCGGCGAACATTTCTAGAATCGATGAACATTTTTTTGCAAATTGGTGGAACAATTTTTGAAATTCACAATTTTTTATTTTTTTCAATGATTTTTTAAAATGTGTGAACATTTTTTGAATCAGCGAATATTTTATGAATCAGTAAACTATTTTGTAATTCACAAACAGTTTTTGCATTTTTAGGACTTTTTCAAAATTCATGAACATTTTTTGAATTAGCGACCATTTTGTTCAATATAATTATTATTTTTTAATACACGGACTTTTTTCAAAATCATGAACAATTTTTGGTTTCCCGATTTTTTTTTATAAATGGCAAACATTTTTTTTGAACATGCGAACATTTTTATAAAACTCACGAGCATTTTTTGAATTCACAAATTTTTTATGATTTATTGAATATTTAGTTTTAAAGTTCTTAATTTTTTAAAATATCAGAACTTTTTTGAAGTCCCAAATGATTTAAAGTAGAAAAAAAACAGGAAAAAAATAACAAAACGAAATTTAGAAAACAGGCCTTCAAAATTCATAATTTTTTTAAAATGTCAGAATTTTTTTGAAGTCTCAAATTATTTAAACTAGAAAAAAAGAAAACGGGGAAAAATAAAAATAAAAAAAGAAATTGAAAAACAGGCCGCCCGCACATGGGCTAGCCTAAACAGGTGCGCTACGTTTTCTCCTGCGCGCAGAGCGCCATATAGGAGGTCCCTACTGCATGGGCCGGCCCAGACGGGGAGATTCCCCTGCCCGAAACGTTTTTTTATCACTTATAGTGGCATCGGTGAGTAATATTTTGCAACTTTGGGGAGAGAAGCACTTATCCCTTTTTTTTATTAGCACTTATCCCTTTATTAGTTGGTATAGATATAGATTAGTAGACCATTAGTGCGTTCTGTTTGGATTCAGATATGCACGCGCCCTTCTTGACAGGGCCCAAAGTGGACTCCAGCAGCTAGCATGTGCGTTTCTGGAAACCTGTCCTTAGAGGCAGCTTAAGGTGCGACGACTCGTAAATGATGCCACTGCTGCAAATCAAAAATCCACATGAACACTACGTGATCACCTGGATACCTGGCGCCCAGCCAATCGATCGAGGAGACAGCGGAATCCTTCCATTCCATCGGCCTGCAGATGCCGCAGAAGTCCACGTGAATGCACGCAGCGGCGTCTGCAACCACGTACTACGTCGTACTACCAACTGATACTGATCAATGCTGGCCGGCGATCGAGGCCACGACGGCCATTTTTCACCGCCCGCTCCCGCACCCCATGGATCGACCGAGCGAATCAGGGACCAGCTGGAGAGGACGGTGCCCTTCTCGTGGCCTCGTGCAGCGCGCGACGACCCGGCGCGTTCCGCGGCGCCCAGTCGCCCCGCGCCGCGCGTACACCGACCTCCTCTCCTGGCCGATCCATCGATCGATCGGCCCGTTATTATTCCTCTTCGCCGCGCCATCGGACGCGACGACGCGTCCCCTATAAGTGGACCGCAAGTGCAACGGCGACTTCCTTCCCAGATAAGCTCTGTCCCCGATAAGTAGAAGCTCGAGAGAACTACTCCAAGGCGCGAGGAAGATTGTGAGGTACATTAGCCGATCGAGGAGGTGAAGAGCGGGAGAAGATGGTGATCAAGGGCGCGCTGTTGTTCTTGGTCGTCTGCGCGGCTGCTCGAGCTGCTTCTGCCGGCGATGGTGAGAGGCACAAACGAAAGTTGCTTACTCCTTGCATGCATGCTTGATTGGTAATTTGGTGGAGTGGAATGGACTGCCAGATTCATACTATAGGAGACTAGGTTGTTAGTGAAACTAGTGTCGGGTTATTAACTCTCTGTAAGAAAGTTTAGTGTTAATTGTCACGCGATTGCACAGCATAGTTTGTTACTACGTAAAAACCTGTAGTAGCTCAGCTTAGATTTTAAGGGGCTAGTAAGATTTGTGAACTTTTTAAGCATCAGCTACGCTAGATGACAGAGCGTGGCTTCTCCCAAAATGCTGGCGTTGATTGTTTGTGTTAGTTTCCTTAAATGCAGCATAAATTCTGTCTCTAATCCGTCATGTTACGCTACAGGCCCGCTGCCGAACGGCAACTTCGAGGACTCGCCGGACAGCTCCCAAATGGAGGGCTCGAGGGTGAAGGAGGAGAACGCGATCCCGCAGTGGAAGATCTCCGGGCACGTGGAGTACATCGAGTCCGGGAAGAAGCAGGGCGACATGATCCTGACGGTGCCGGAGGGCTCGCACGCCGTGCGGCTGGGCGAGGATGGCTCCATCCACCAGCAGCTCTACGTGACGCCGGGCACGCAGTACTCCGTCACCTTCAGCGCGGCGCGCACATGCGCCCAGTACGAGAAGCTGACCGTGTCGGTCGTCCCCGGCGACGCGTCCGACGAGATCTCCATCCAGACGGTGTACACCAGCAGCGGCTGGGACTCCTACTGCTGGGCTTTCCAGGCCACGGATGGCGTCATGACGCTCACCATCCATAACCCCGTCCACGAGGACGACCCCGCCTGCGGCCCCATGATCGACTCCGTTGCCATAAAGACGCTCTACCCTCCTCAGGCCACCGGCAGTAAGACACAATCTCATGCATGAAATTTCGAGATGTGCATGTGCGGTTTATAGTATACGTCAGATCAGCCCTTTACCTGACTCTCTGTGTGCGATTTTGTGTTTGTCCAGATAACTTGCTGAGGAACGGGGACTTCGAGCAGGGGCCGTACATCGCGCCGGGATCACCATTTGGGGTGCTGGTGCCGCAGAGGGACGAAACCCACATCTCCCCGATCTCGGGGTGGATGATCATGTCCTACTCCAAGGTCGTCAAGTACGTGGACTCGCCGCACTACGCGGTGCCGCATGGCTCCTACGCCGTGGAGCTGGTGGCCGGAGGGGAGGCCGCGCTGGTGCAGGAGGTGGACACCGTGCCCGGGAGCGCGTGCAGGCTGGAGTTCTCGGTCGGGAACGCCGGCAACGGGTGCGTGGCGAGCGAGGAACAGCCCATGCGCGTGCAGGCGTCCACGGCGGGCGGGAGCAAGACCGTGGTCCACCGCTCCGACGGCTACGGCGGGGGCACCACGCGCGCCTCGCTGGAGTTCACGGCGAGCCAAAGCCGGACGAAGGTGGTGTTTTCCGGGTCGAGCTACCACACCAAGTCCGACAGCAGCGGCAGCCGCTGCGGGCCCGTCGTCGACGACGCCTCGCTCGTCTGCGTTCCGCCGACGCCTGCCCGCCGGTTGCTTCGCTGAAATGATGCGTTCGTTCGTTCCCGAAGTTGACGGCTGGTACATTGCGTCTGAAACGACTCTGCTTTTTTGAAACGACTCTGCTAACACCAGCGCATCCGTGGCCGTCCTGGTTTGGCAATTGTACCACTACACATTTTATTCGTTACTTATTTATTTAGGGAATTATGCGGACTTGCTAATTTTCTGGCACCTGAACTTTATTTAGGATTTTGAATGAACATCGCCGCCGTCATGGCCGTGGCCGTGGAGGCGTGGAAATGACTCTAGTTTAAAAGCCGTCGGATGCAAAATGAAGGGCTATATCATTTTTTTTAAATGAGACCAATCCAAGGGCTAACCCTCGTTGGCTTTTTTATAGGAGAAACTCCGCGAGCGCCGCGAGTCGAGTCAGAGCCGAGGCTCGAACCCGGGCGGGCTGGCTGCAACTCCAGCAGCTCAGCCAACGGATCGATGCCCCGTCCTCTATATCGTTTTTTTCAACCTCTGGCAAACCTCTTGTTCATCTTCTTCCCTAATCCGCCTGACGTACCACCGGCCAAACCGCCTGCCGACGCTCGCGGCCGGCAGCGCTCCCGCGCCAGCTTCGCCGCCCCGCCCTCCCCTCAACTACCGCCAACAGCCGTGCTGCCGCTATCCCCGATCATTCCTCTAACCCCGACCATGGTCAATTTTTTTCGGCGAACCTGCACCCACCCACACCCCTAAGATAGATCGTTGGCGAGCTTGCCACCCTAAGATATATAGATGGTCAGCGAGCCTGCCACCCTAAGTTAGATTGCCTGCGAGCCTTTCTAAGATCAACTGGCCCAAATTCTATTTTCAGGCGACTTACATTTAGCTATTGTGCTAGTTTAATCATGGAATGGTGTACTAGAAAAAAAGTTCTTCTTTTTTGCGGGTTTTTTTTTTTTTTTTGCGGATGAACGTTCTTCTACCCATGCCTTTGTCCGTAGCTGGATAGGACATTTTTATTGTGTGTGAAAAGAATAGAATGCACTTACAAAAAGAAAAGAATGCAAAGTGATGCAAGATTCGGCTATCACTAACCCAAATACTAAATAAAATAAATTGAATAAAAAGGAATAGAATCGGAGCATCAACTGCATGTCACTCGGGACACGCGTACGGTGCTGGCGCCTGGCGCACGCACCAGATCAACCATGCTTTCTCGTCCAGCTTACAGGATTTCTGTGTTAGAGCATCTACACCCGCACGCTTCAAACTCGCCTCATACGTCTGGGCGGCCTGCTCGGTCACTGACCGATCACGATTTTTCGATCCAGCCGGACGCCTCAAACGGGCCTCAAACGCCCGGGCTGACCGGCACCCCATATCCAGCCTAAATATGGGGCGGATATGGGGCACCATGGCGCGCCCGGGCACACCCGCCACGTCGGCCTGGCCCGCGCTGGCCCGCCTCGACCCCACATATATTCCTTTCGATCCGGTCGCTGGACCAAACCTTAGCCACTTCACTCCACTCCCCTTCGCCACCCAAGCTCACCTGCACCGATCTCCGGCCATCTCCGGCATGGCGGGCAGCGGATCCGAGTCCTTCACCTCCAGATCTGTCGACCCCGAGCTCATCCCACGCGGCCCCGAGGAGGAGATGGCCGTCCGGCTTGCGCTCCGCCGCTCTCGGGACGAGGCCCGTGCGAGGCAGCGCGCGGACTCCTTCCGTCGGAAATCCATCGCGTCCGCCCAAATGGCGCATGGATCCGGCGCTCGGGGTGCCGCCGCTACCTCACCGGAGGCGGTGCGGTCCGCCTGGCGTCTGAACGCGGTGGCGGACGCGCAACCCCTCCGTTGGCGCACGGAGCAGCAGGACGCGCCATGATTGTCGTCCGACGCAAACATGGCGCGGTGTGCCCGGCGCGCGAGGGAGCGGGCGCGGGAGGCGGCGGCAGCCCTCGCGGCGGCGGACGTCGGCGAGGCGGAGTCGCATTCTCCGGCGCCCCGTATGATGTAGTCCGGGCGCCGCAACCGCGTCGTGGTGGATGTCGGCTCGTCTCAGGACGGATCCATCATCGACCTGACGTCCACCGGCACCGTCCGGGTTACAGGCTCCGACGAGGAAGAGTAGGGCATGGGACCCAAGCGGACTCACGAGACTCAAGGCGCCGCCGTCTCCCATGCCCTACTCTACCTTACCGGCGACCGGACCAACACTCTGGGGAGTGCAGCCGACCGCCGGACATGGGCACGGACTAGCTCTGCTTAAAAATCGGTTTACGTTGCATGTAATAATATGGATTTAAGATTTTTAATTTGAAATATCCGGATATGGAATGCATTATTTGAGGCGTGACCGATCAGTGTCCGCGGACACACCGCCGGACGTTTGAGGTGTCGGATTTGCCACATGCGCGACTGTAGAAGCTCTTGCGCCACCTAAATGATGGAGTCGACAGGCCGTATCGGCGAATCCAATTCGCGTCCACGCTTTTCAAAAAAGCTCGCCACTATAAATAAACGAATTCCTCCAGCCCACCGCATCCCACCAATACTATTCTGACCCCGCCGCACGCACCCATACCCAGCAAAGCAAGCCCACCGACCCGGCCCGGTCGCCGGAGATGGAATCGGCGGGGAACGACCGGAGGGACGCGGCGCTGGGGGGCCTGGCGGTGCTCCCCGACGAGCTGCTCTGCGCCATCGTCGACCTCCTCCAGCCCACCGACATCGGCCGCCTCGCATGCGTGAGCAGGTCACCGTCTCTCTCTCTCTCTCTCTCTCTCTCTCTCTCTCTCTCTGTGTTCTGTTCATTTCTCCTCTGTTTTGCAGTTAGCTCCATGTATTAGTTAAGACAATGTCGGCTCGTACCAGAGTATTGTGATGATGACAATGTCAAACATCAGGAACTACCCTCTGGTCTCCTCTGTTTTGCAGTTTGCTTCCTTTTCTTATGCAACAATCCACCACATGTTTATGCTAAATGCTTATTGGTATTAGTAGTCGTACTAGACTGGTAGTAGCAGTTAAAACATAACTATACAGCTAGATAGACAAAAATCATGAAGCACTAATTTCCTTCATGTTCTGTGTGCACGACACTAAAAAGTCACCTATTTTAGACTGGACGAGTACATAATCATACTCCTCCGGTCCTGTAAAAGCGGCCGTTTTAGTCAAAGGTAGAGCCAATATTTCGGAAATTTTGGCTACCAATATCTTTACAAATATTTATATTAGATACCTGAAAATCGCTGAATTAGTCTTGAGAAGTATTTCCATAATATATGATTCTTTTGGATTTTATGGATGTATGTACTTTAAAGACACTAAAGGTCAAAACTGTATTTGGAATACCGTGTCCGTGTCCGAAACAACAGGTTTTAGGGGACCAGAGGGTAGTTCCTGATGTTTGACATTGTCATTATCTAGAGATCATGAGCTAAGACGTCATGTTTGTGTTTCTACCTTAAAACGGTGGTAGGATGACGCAGTATCTGAAATCATTTTACACTTTGCAGTGTCATGTACATACTTTGCAACGAGGAACCTCTCTGGATGAGTAAATATCTTTCTGTTGGTGGTCATTTTGAGTACAAAGGTTCTTGGAAGAAAACAACGTTGTCTAGGTATATGACCATTCTATCTGTCGTGTAACCTTCTGTATTTTGAAAGCAATCCTAAGTTGACCAATGATTACCAATGAAAAGGTTGGATGCTTCATTTTCAGGCATAATCTTTGCTCCGAAAATACTGAGCTTGAGCAGAAGGCTCGTCATTTTGATGGTATGGTACATCTACTTTATGTTTGTTGTGTTTGCCTTTTTTATTTCCCTATTCATACTTATTTTCATGCAGGATTCAACTCCTTGTACTTATACAGGAGATGGTATAGATGTTTTACTACTTTGAGTAGTTATTCCTTTGACAATGGCCATGTGGAAAGAAAGGATGATCTTTCTTTGAATCATTTCCGTTCTCAGTATGATGGAAAAGGCCCAGTAAGAATTGAGTTAGCTTTTGCTTTTAATTCAGATTTATAACATGTGGATTTTCTACGTTATTGTTTTGCAATGATTTTTATCTGAAATCATATTGGTGGTATTGCACAACTAGGTTTTGCTTGGTAAGCTGGCTGAATCCTGGCCAGCGAGGACGAAATGGTCAATGCAGCAGCTGGTACATGATTATGGTGAAGTTACATTTAGGATATCACAAAGAAGCCCTAAGAAGATAATAATGAAACTGAAAGACTACGTTTCTTACATGGAACTCCAGCATGATGAAGACCCTCTTTACATATTTGATGATAAGGTAATCATCACTTCATTTCATTTACTACTGAAGTTATGAAAATAAAAAGGAAACTTAGTTCAGAAAATTGTTACAGTTTGGAGAATCAGCACCAGCACTATTGGAAGATTACAGAGTCCCTCATTTATTTCAAGAAGATCTTTTTGATGTCTTGGATTATGAGCAAAGACCAGCTTTCAGATGGTTCATTATTGGACCAGAAAGATCAGGTGCCTCTTGGCATGTTGATCCAGGATTAACCAGTGCGTGGAATACTCTTCTTTGTGGCCGAAAAAGGTTGGATCATTTGTTTTATATATGTGTGCGTAGGTGTTACTCGATAGTGCACTCAAGCTGTGGTACTCACCACGTAGTTGTATATTTGAAATCTAGCAGCAGTTAAATAAATGTGCATGGATCTTGTGCAACATTTCTGGCCTATTGGATTCTTAAGGTCATTGCAGTGCTTCTATTTTGGTGCAGCTTGTGGGTGACTGGGTGCTGCTCTGTGTGTTGCTTATTTTAAAGTCAGATGTGAAAAAACAGTCGTGCAGAAATAATCAGCCAACTGGGCGAGTTGAATTAACGATTGACAAATTTAGTCAGGATGTCCATAGTTAATGTCTTGGGAGTGAGAGAGAATCATGTCATATATGTTGAACAGAGACGGAAGATAACCAAGGGCAATAGAGAGATGTGATTCAACTTGGGTGCATGCTTTGTATTTTAAATTGAAACTTAAAAACCATAGATCTATACTGTGAACTGTGCGAGGATATGCTATACAACCTTAACTTGTACTCCTCTTGACTTGTTAAAGCTGATTGTCCTATGTTGTACAATGCTGAAAATTTGGAAGGAGCAAGAATTTGTGTTTCCACTAATGATGTCCACTTTATTTCATAGATGGGCACTGTACCCTCCAGGAAGAGTGCCTGGTGGTGTCACGGTACATGTAAGTGCTGAAGATGGTGATGTTGACATTGAGACTCCAACATCTTTGCAGGTAATGAACTTATTACTGTTTTTGATTTTCTCCAAACTTTACCCCATATCATTTCACATTATTTTGATCGTTTGCAGTGGTGGCTTGATATCTATCCTCATCTTGCTGAACACGAGAAGCCACTGGAATGCACACAATTACCAGGAGAGACTATATTTGTTCCTAGTGGATGGTGGCATTGTGTTTTAAACCTTGAGACGACAGTTGCAGTTACACAAAATTTTGTCAATCAATCAAATTTTGAGCATGTATGTCTAGACATGGCACCTGGTCACTGTCACAAAGGAGTTTGTCGTTCTGGCTTACTTGCTGTTCCGGGAAAATCTGTTAGAGATATTGAAAATCATCCACCTGGAACAATTACATGGAACCACAATGACATGGCCCGTACAGAAGAAAGACTGAAAGGTTCAGGGTCTGTAAGAGCTTCAAACAGTGAAAGTCAGTGTTCTTCATTTGAGTTCTCAGACGTCGACAAAAGTTTGGAGAACCAAGTTTTCTCGTATGATATAGGTTTCTTATCTCAATTCCTTGAGAAAGAAAAAGATCACTATACTTCTGTCTGGAGTCCTACTAATCCAATTGGCCAGAGAGAAGCAAGAGAATGGCTGCGAAGGCTATGGGTTCTTAAACCTGAACTGAGAGGACTAATATGGAAGGTGAGCTTTGTTCCATCATTTACATAAATTTTTACTATGTCAATCTTTTTTATGAAATTACCATGTGGTTTATGTATCTATTTCTTGATAATGGTCTGTTCCTTCTGCCAATATATATGTTTATTTGTGTAGGGTGCATGCCTAGCAATAAATGTGGATAAATGGTATGCATGCTTAGAGGAAATAAGGGCATGCCATAGTTTACCGGCACCGTCAGAGGATGAGAAGCTTCCTGTTGGGACAGGTAGCAACCCAGTAAGTATACACACACTTTTACTAGCTGTCTCAGATTTAGAACTGTCGATAAACAATTCTGGCATGTTAGTATCATGTAATTCGTGTTGGTTCAAAATACTTACTCCATAAATATCACTCACAGAAACTGATTCATATAGAATCTTGGTTTACTTGTTACTGTATACATAATTGCTCACTGCTATGCGCGGATCCCCAAGACATTAAACATATCTGAGATTCTAAGATGTATTCTATGATGCCAGTTAGTGTCAAATTGCAGTTCATATACACTCATCGCTGCATGGTATGTGAATATAACATGTACCACAATTTTCAGGTCTTCATTGTCTCTGACAATGTGATTAAAATCAATGCTGAAGGAGGTTTGGGTTATTCTGCCCATGGTTTAGGCACAGAGGTATTGTTGCATTGGTTCTGCAACTTAATAAAATTGAATGCAACACTCACGATTTTGATCCCTTTCTTGATGCAGCTTGAGTTCTATGATCTTCTGCGAAAAGTTGGCTCGCCTTTGGTCAACCACATCCCTGAGATCATTGCAAGTGGCTTTCTTGTGTACGAAGATGGCGTCTACAGAACAGTCCCATGGAATGGAAAAGGAATGCCAGATGTTTTGGCTAAATACTATCCTCTGGAGCTTTCTTATGCAAACAGCTGTTTTCCTCTTGGGTTATGGAGCAAACAACAGTTTGGAATGGATGGTTCCGCTGAATCTTCAAACAGACCTATTTGGCCTTACATGGTTACCAGAAAATGCAAAGGGGATATCTTTGCTCACGTGTAAGTTTTATTCATTTCTCAAGTGAAAATGGGAATAATTACTTGATTAATTATGTAAATACGTGCTTACTCTACTCTTCATTTTTCTTAGCCGTGATACATTGTCCAAGGCTGACCTATTGAATCTTGCATCATCCTTGGGAGTTCAAATGCGAAATATCCATTTATTACCCCTTCCACATGGGGAATCATTACCCGAACCTGAGGACAATAATGTGAAAGACAGCGATCCACCTGAATGGAAACAAGTAATTTCTACTCTAAACAGAAGAAAGAATAATATAAAGAAGCACCTAGCTAACTGGTAAGTGATTTTTTTTTTCTAAAGCAGGTTTGTTCGGCATAGATTTTAAAAGTTTTACTAAAACAGGACATTGTTGCTCAGTTTATTTTATCCAGAAACATTGTGGGTTTGCAAGTCAATTTTGTGTCCGCAATCATGTGAAGTGATTAAGAAGAATATTGTCTTATAGAATGCTTCAGTTGCAACTTAAAATCCTCTACGAAAGTGTACTTGAGTTCCAAAAACATTGTAGAGGCAGGCATTCAATAAATAACCATTACATTCTTTAATATTCTAACATTTCAACATAATCAAAATATAAATTGCAATTACTATGCATTGATTTGGTATTGACCTGTTCTATATTATATTGATTCAAAATTCCATACACTGCCTGATACCTCAACATTGCTTACATATTTGTGAAGGGGAGGTACCGTACCAACAGTTTTAATTGAGAAGGCTGAAGAATATCTCCCTCCTGATATGAGTTCTCTAATCAAGTTTGTTAAGGTAATTTTTCAATCTCGTCTTCTTGTATGCATCTCGGTCGAGCATTGTGTTTAATGGTATGATTGAACAATTAGGATGACGACGGTGACTCGATGTACACATTCCCTTCTTGGATACATTCAGATATTATGGATGATAACATTCTTACTCAGAGGGCTCCCGAAATGGGTTCCCTCACTGATACCAAAAGCACTGGTGACGGAGATCTGGAGAAACTGAATGAAATCCATATTATTGACTTCAGTGATCTGTCCATTGGTAAGCAGCCAGTTTACTTTGTTTCCTGGAAATCTGACATTGTTCAAGTTATTGTCATGTGAACATTTAACGAAATACTAATTTTGTAATATATCACTGACATCTGAATCGAAGATGGGATAACTATCTGTAAAAATGCTTAAGTTGAGCTGCTCATATCTAACAGTTTGCAATCTTAAAAGCTATGTAAGATTGTTAGAAAGAGTTTATATGTATTTATTTGATTGCGGTCAAATATTGTTTGTCGTAACAGGGGATCCTCTATGTGACTTAATTCCGCTGCACTTGGATGTTTTTCGTGGTGATATTGATCTTCTGAGGGAGTACCTAAGAAGCTATCAGCTTCCTTTCCTCAGAGGGAAATCAAACAACGACATCTACAAGTCGGTGCAAAATTCAAAGTTCAGCACCGCATCATATCGCGCGATGTAAGTACATACATAGTAAACAATGATAAGCAATGCTTGTGCACCTGTGATCGATCCTTGTTTGTTTGTCAGTCTCCAAGGGAGAAACATGTGTTGGTTCTGATGTGCGCTGCTTGCTTACAGGTGCTACTGCATACTGCACGACGACAACGTCTTGGCAGCTATATTTGGCCTGTGGAAGGAGCTGAGGGATGCAACGTCGTGGGAGGATGTCGAGCACTTGGTCTGGGATGACCTCAATCGACACCAGCAATCGTTGCCTACACTCTCTAGCTAGCTCACTCGTCACGACTAGCAATACATACGCTCAAAAGAAATGGTCCCTTTGGCATATTGCCCAGCTTCGTTTATAAGAGCAAAAAAATAAAAAATAATAAGGGGCAAAACATTTTGTTTACTCTGGTGTGTAGCAGCTTTGCTGTTTTCTTTTCTTTTGCAAAGATGCACGTCCGGCCGTTACGCCTAGTGCCCCCCGTCGACGTGGTTGTGGTCAAAGCACAACGTGGCCGGTCAGCACGGGTTAGTGGTCAGTACGACCTCTGATGAACCACTTACACCCTCCGTCTCAAAATGCAAGACCATTTACATTTTGGGACGGAGGGAGTGCCTTCAGATTGGAATGTGCACTTTCATAGTACGAAACTCACGACATTTCGGCAAAAGAATTAGGACCTCCCTTGCATTTAACTCCTTTTTAATCGTGTAAGATTCAAGATAGCATGTAATCTTGTACTATTTTTTTCTATACCAATCTTGTGGACCAGAAAGGAATTCTATACATATCATGTGAAACGAACGCCTAGAAAGGCTGAAATCTTTGCAGGGTGTTGCCGGCTGTACCCCGGGTCCACATCATCTCCAAGGTTTGCAATTTCCTTACTAGTTTGGATGTTGCTAATCCTGAATCCGACAAGACGAATGGCTGCCTCCAAAAGGAGAAAGCAAACAAGGATAGGAGCAAGAATGGTGGCACTAACCACCGGCCCGCCATTCTGAAGGAGAAATCAAGCATGAGCAAAAGCATGAAGGGTGGCACTAAAGGGAAGGTGTTCGCAGTTCCATGATGGATGTTTTCCGGCTTTCTGTGCGGCTTACATGAGTTTGGTTGTACCCGTTATCTTTGTCGATGTTTTCCCTCAAGTTGCAGCCAACTGATGGGGCTACCTCTGTGATGTTGAGACCCATGTGTGAAGGGTTTCCAGGAGTAGCGTATTGGGAGCTTTCATCGATCTTTATTGGGAGCTTTCGTCGGTTTTTTGACGAAAAAGCAGCCTTAGGCCGATTCTCATTGATGAAGAGGAAGAAACCAGTTACAAGGAACTGAAACTTAAAAGAAGAGAAAAAAGAAAAGAAAAGCTACAAGCATGGAGCCGATTGTCCCGCCTATGCACATCGGCCACAGTCCACATCTCATGGCGGCTCAAAGAAGATGGCCATTGGCGCTAGCCCCGCGAGTAGCCAGGTCCTTGCCTTGTCGACAATTTGGGAGACCGAGCTAGCCCTAGCGTTGAAGATCCTCTCATTGTGCTCCTTCCAAATGCACCATGAGACTAGAAGGCAGGTGGACTTCCACGTTGCCCTACGAGACCGGCAACGACCTGATCTGCACTCTGAATCGCGACTTGATGCGGTTGTTGATCGTCATGTCCAGGTCCGAGAATGGCTGTCCCAGTGATTGCACCGTCTTGGTCCACAGCTGCACCGAGAAGGGGCATGTTGCAATGATGTGGTGTGTCGCCTCCGAAGCGGCACGGCAAAGCGAGCAGATCGGATTATAGGGGATTTGCCGGTGCGCAAGGTTATCTGCCGTCAGGCACTTCCCCCGCATCATAATCCACGCAAGACTTCGCCTTTGTATTTGTGACCATGGGGCTTCTTGGTTTGTGAGCAGTCTGCATGCCTTGTAGGGATGTTGCTTGTTCTTCTTTCTAAGACAAATTGGTAGCGTTTTTGTTTGATTTTCTGCTAATAAAATAGACAATTCATTTTTTCCTTAATTAACGAACAAGGCAAATCTATTGCCTCCATTTTAATAATCTTTCCAGGGTCAGATAAGGCTGATCTCCGGACATAATGTGGATCATTTGAATGTTGCTTTCATGGGTAAAAGAAGACATTACTCAAAAAAGCGGCTGGCGACTATCACCACGATGTAAAGCGTGTCTTGTTTGGGACTGGGACCTATACGTAAGTCGCCTGAATATTTGTTTTGGGTAAGCCAATTTTCTGGGCCGTTGGATTAAGATTCAACGCCATCCTTCTTTCTTCTTCCTCCTCCAACCGCTGCTCCTCCCACAAAATCAACTTATCCAAATTGTAAATTCGGGCAACTTACCTATAGCTATTGTAGTCTTGTACAGGGTTATTTGTTTCATTTTCTTTGTAATAAATAACTTACGTATAGCTATTGCAGCCTCCAGCCAGTTGAGCCTGATCTCACGCCGACCCTGTCCGCCTCGCTATGCAATTGGCATAGCCATCCCCTGACACGCGGCAGGGCCGCAGGGAGGAGCGTTGACAAAGTAACAGAATGGCCATGTGAGCACAGTCCACGCAGGTGTGCCCTCCCTAGTCACCATGGTTCCCAGTTGAGAGTTGAGACCCTACCCAGAATGAACTGTATCGGTCGCCCCATTTCGCCTCTGGCAAGATGCCCGCCGCAGCACCACTGACAGCCTTCTCGATCTTTGCGCATGGGTGAGCGTGCACCGGCCGACCAAGCGAATAAACGGAACCTTCCGTTCCGACGTCCATATGCAGTGATTGCGGCAACCAGAACATCACAGATACCGCTGAAGTCCACGTGGTCGCACGTAGGGGTAGGGGGAATCCTGCCGCAGCTGCACTAACATTTCAGATTTCACCACGCGCGTCGCCGACGGACCAGCGAGGCGAAGCCCCCTCCGCTCGTGCTCCGGCGCATTCCGCGGGGCCAAATTGGCCAGACGCCTCAACGGTCGGCCTATAAATGCAGCCAGATGGCACCTTCCCGGTTAAGTAACTCCGTGATCGAGAGCACCTGTCCCGAAGCCGAGAAGAGAGCTGTACGCCGGTAAGGCTCATAGCTGGAGTCTGGAGAGATGGTGCTCAACGGCGCGCTGTTCTTGCTCGTCTGCGCGGCTGCTCGAGCTGCTGCTTCGGGCGGAGATGGTGAGAGCAGCCACCAAGGCTACTGTTACTCCTTGATGTTCTTACGGATCTCGCTAGTTGTTAGTACTAACCGCACAGATCATACTGCTCCGAGACAGGACCATGTACTACATTGTCGTTTAATTTGACACGTGCTGTCATGCAAACTGCAGGTCCGTTGCTGAACGGTAACTTCGAGTACGCGCCGAACAGGTCCCAGATGAACGGCACGAGGGTGATGGGGAAGTACGCGATCCCGTACTGGAAGGTGACCGGGTTCGTGGAGTACATCGAGTCCGGCACGAAGCAGGATCACATGGTCCTGATAGTGCCTGAAGGCAGGCACGCCGTGCGGCTGGGCACCGAGTCCTCCGTCCAGCAGCAGCTCAGCGTGACGCGGGGCAAGTACTACTCCATCACCTTCAGCGCGGCGCGCACCTGCGCCCAGTCCGAGAAGCTGAGCGTGTCGATCGTCCCCGGCGACGTCTCCGGCGGCGAGCTGCCCATCCAGACGGTGTACACCAGCAGCGGCTGGGACTCGTACGCCTGGGCCTTCAAGGCCAAGCAGGGCGTCGTGTCGCTGATCATCCACCACGGGGACGACCAGGTGGACGACCCCGCGTGCGGCCCCATCGTCGACGCCGTCGCCATCAGAACGCTCAACCCTCCTCGCGCCACCCACCGTAAGACATACTACGATCTCGTTAACAGCACCTACAAAAAATCCCATCACGTTACCGAATTCTTACTCTACGCCTGTGCAGAGAACATGCTGATCAACGGGGACTTCGAGGAGGGGCCGTACATGACCCCGGGCTCGCTGTGGGGGGTGCTGGTGCCGCCCATGGACGAGGACGCCACGTCGCCGCTGCCGGGGTGGATGATCATGTCCTACTCCAAGGTGGTCAAGTACATCGACTCGGCGCACTTCCGGGTGCCGCACGGCTCCCGCGCCGTGGAGCTGGTGGCCGGCGTGGAGGTGGCGCTGGTCCAGGAGGTGGCCACCGTGCCCGGCAGGTCCTACAGGTTGCAGTTCTCGGTGGGCGACGCTGGCAACAAGTGCGCGGCGTCGCCCATGAGCGTGCAGGTGGCCACGGCGTACGGGGGCAAGCGCGTGTCGTACGAGTCCCGCGGCACCGGCGGGCACGTGCGCGACGCGCTCGACTTCAAGGCGGAGGGGAACAGCACCCGGGTGGTGTTCTACAGCACGGGCTACCACACCACGTCCGACAGCAGCGGCACGCTCTGCGGGCCCGTCGTCGACGACGTCTCTCTCGTCTGTGTTTCACACCCGCATGCTCGCCGGTTGCTCCGCTGATGCGTCGCAGGAGCCGGTACGTTTTTTTTTATAATGAGTTGGGAGCCGGTAGAATGTGAGTTCTTCGGGAGAGAGCGGCTCGGAAGTGGAAAATGGCCGCTCAGAATTATAGTAGTTGAGTGACAACAGACTTAACATTGTGCTTTGTTGATGCTTCCTGCGAACAGATTGATCATAATTCACTGCAACAGTATCACTGTAATCAGCTGGAATGTTACGTTTTTACACTTCTCCTTTTCAAATCACTTCTCCGCGTACGAAATGCTGAGTATGTGTCCCTGTTCAGTACATGTGTTCTACTGTAAATTCGGTTTGGCATGTCGTTGTTGTAACTCCAAATGTTTCACTGTTGCCGCTACACTGTAACAGCTACGCACAATTCAAATCTCCCCGAGGGGCAAGAGGTTTAACCGAGCAGTGATTTAGTAGAGGGATTGTGGGGGTGAAAGAATTAGTGGGGATAGGGTGAGGGGTGGGGATCACCCAACCGGTGGGTGGATTGAATCCCCTAGGGGATTGGATCGCCACCAACCGAAAAAGGCCGGAGGAAAGCAGGAAATTCCACTATCCAGTGACGAGAGATTCTTGGAGTAGTAGCTTCAGGTCCTCAAGCCTGTAAAGAATTAATAGATGTGATTTACCTGATGAAAAAAAAAACCAAAAAAGGCAAAATCACGACCTACCTCACATTACTAAGGTCGGGATAGGTTGCAATTGCATCCTTGAAATCCTACAGAAAATTCAGGAGATCAAGCACCTGGAGTGTTGAACTGAACAATAATTTGTAGCTAAGCTTGATCTTACTTGGTTAGCAGTTGAAGGTGTGTATGTTATTATACATGACATCCCTGCTCCTTTTGCTGCCTGTCAAAAGAAAGTCATCTCTCGAGTTCAAAAGTACTACCTCTGTACCAAAATATAAGACGTTTTTGCAGTTCAAATTGAACTACAAAAACGTCTTATATTTTGGTATGGAGGGAGTATAAGTTTAGTTGATAAATAAAAACTTGGAAGACCTACTTGTAGTCCAATGACACTGTCTTCTACCACAAGGCAGTTCTTGTTTTCTAATCCTAATTTCTGCATCGAACAATTAAGTCTTTAACACAACCGATTTTTTTTAAAAAAAATCTCAAGTAAAGTTTGACATGATCTGCTCCAATTGTGCTCACTACCTTTGCTGCTGTAACATATATCGATGGATCGGGTTTTTTCAGTTTAACATCATCACCTGCAACATGAAACGATCAAGAATTTTGAACGCCGTGGAATGTCTTATCATAGCTTTCAGAATATAACCACCTACCAAACAACAAATAATTGCAAGTGCGTTTAAATAGGATCTGGCCTTAGCCAGGTGGAAAATGTAAGCTAAAACACATCTCAACCTGTTACTAGACTTTATATTCTTCATTTCACTGATTTCTTGTTTTTCTTGACCTTGTCACTAGCCATTGTAATATTTTATTTGAACCAATGCAAAACTATAAAACAAGAAAACAACTAGGATGACTGGTATGAAAACTTTGTAAAGACAATCCAACACGCCGCTTCACATTTTGATGATAGTTGCCAGTTAACCTCAAAACAACCATGGTAAATATGATCAGAAAGAAGCAAAACAACCAGAACTATACCGGCGAGGAAGCAGTCCAGACCATTGAATCTTTCCTATAAAACCATACAATGGTGAAGAAATGCAATACCAACCGAGAAAATAAAATTCATGTCAGTAATATAAGAAACACAACATAAGTCAAATGCAACTTACAAGTCCAAGAAGATTTTCAAGACACAACACCACTGAACTTTTAGTTGCCGCAGAGCAAACAGCAAGCTTGATGCCCTACACCATCATACCAAAGTCACCTCATTTTTGCAAAATAGCCCCATACTATTGTAATTTAATAGGAACATTAAATAAGAATTCATCTAGTGTCCATTACAAAAAGGATTAAATGGAATGTTGCAATGCAGTTTACAATATGAGGAAAACACTAGCACAAAGCAGAATAGATCTTCCAATAAGTATTACCGCACCCTTAACTTCATCCATCAGGCGCAAAACACCAGGTCTAGGCTCCACCTAGTATACAAAGCTGAAAATCAGTATGAGATGATGAGTGAGAATTTCTCAACGCATACACTTCACTTACAGTTCCAGATTTGATTATTGCTTTGTACCTCTCTGTTTTCCAGTCCTGCAAAAATGTACTTGTGTAAAATTCATGGATTCTTAGACATGGTTCGAAGCATTTGTACTTCTTGAAAAAGGATAACAAGGAGCTAATGCATTTGATTTAGAACCAAGGACATAAAAAATCTGACCTGAATAACGTCAACTAACTTCTCCCTGTCTGAGTCGCTTGAAGGTGCTGTCTCCAATATCTTTGAAGAAGGCCACCCATTTTCTCCAAAGTACCTGTAACAGATTGAAACCAATTCAGAACCAATATCCACACACTAATCATCAACTACTTAAACAGCATGTGGACCCTAGCATGCCCTGCCCTGCAAAATCAGTTATTCCCATTCAAACTACTTGCCACATTTTTTTTCGAATGGTAACTACTTGCCACATTAAACTTTGCACACCATTCTAATGAGTAATGACCAACTGCATCCTGCATACATTAAACAATGCAGGTAAGCAAGAATTAAGATTGTGAAATCGAAATGCCAGCAGCAAACGGTGGGAGGCTGATCGCAAACTCAATCACAGCGCAATTACTGAGGCAAAACATCAAGCAAGCAATCACAGGGCACACGAAGGAATTGCGTAAAAGGCAGATTGCCACACGCGCAAAGGAAGGAAGCCTCAAGCTTGCGGGCGTGACGTACCATCGCATCTTGGGCTTCCCGCCGCCGATGCGGTTCTGGAGGTCGTCATAGAAGGCCTCGTCCCAGTACAGCGGCGTGTCAGCCGCGGGCGGGCAGCGGACCCCGAAGTGCGCGAAGGCGTCGTTGTAGGCCTGCCGGTGGAGGTGCTCCGACTCCAGTATGACGCCATCGCAGTCGAAGATCAGGGCGTCGAGCGACCGCGGCGGGGAAGCCGAGGCGGAGACGACGAGCGAGGACGTACGCGGGAGGGGGAGGCGAAGTCGGACCGCGGGGAGGCTGGAAGGGGGGCGGTGGCTGAAGAAGCTGCGGCGAGCCGTGGCGGCGACGGCGGCCGGGGTGAAGGAGGTGGGGACGAGGAAGGAAGTGGAAGCCATGCCCATGGGAGGCATCGGAGATACGAATGGAGATCAGGAGATGGAACGGAACAGGCGCGAATGGTTCGAGAATGGCTGCTTATCTACCTGCCACTTTTTCGCCGTGGTGTCTTTCTTATCGCGTATGAGAGGAGGGAAACAATTCCCAAACGGTTCCCTTCAGTTGGGCCTGTAGACAGTTGCCGCCCTCGAATCGGTGTGAGCTCAAGCAGCAAGCAGACGACGCAGAATCTCTGCTCATATCACAGGCGCATCTTAGATTTGGCATAGATTCAGTTCAATCTTGTAAATTTGGCTTAACTGTAGGTTTTAAGAGAAGCTCATATTTCAACCATGAATTGTCACTCAACTCTAAGAAACAAGCCCCAAACTTCAAAACCTTCTATTTTATACAAACCCAAACTCACAAAACCAGACATATATCAATTTCCTCTCCTCAAGCCAGTTTTCTGGGCACTGGGTTGTTTTGATTGGTTTTGGAGAGTTGACCGCCTAGTCAGCAGCCAACTCGATCGCCACGTCACCCTGGTATCTACACCTGCCCCCCCCCCCCCCCCCCGGGTTTCATTTTCCCACCATCCTCCCCGAGGCCTCACCCAGTCCCCTCCGCTGCCGGCGCCTAACCAACCCCTCTCCCTCCCTGTGCGACACCGGCGACCGGGAACCTGCGGCGCCTCCACACGGCCTTCATGCGTGCTAGCCTCTGCTCCCCCGCTCCACCTCTACCCAACCTGTTGTCGTGGCGTCGCCTTGCGTATTGCAACAAGCGCTGGAGTTCAGACCCAGTGCTAGGCACCCTCGAAGAGGAAGCGGCGTTGCAACTGGAACGGCAAGGCGCGGTGTCACGGTTGAAGCATTCCATTTTGTGCCAACAAAGGAACCGAGCTCCCAGAGCCCTCCTTTTCCCCACGGCCGCAATGACCGCCACCGTCGCGCTTGTCCATGCCGAGCAACCAGGGCTTCTCCTCTCCTATTTCTTCCACCACAGAGTACCCCAAACGTCCGCTGTCGTGGTGAAATCACGGCAGATGCCATAGGATGGCTAAAAGTGGGGGGCAGCGTAAGGATGCCGGTGGGTTCCGGAGGCGAGATTGGCACGCGCAAGTGTGAGACACGAGACGTACCCAGGTGCGGGGCCCTCTGAGGGAGGTAACACACCTAGTCCCGCCGAATGCACTAGTATGAATCACAAGGTTTGCAAGGATGCTCCTGGAGCTGTTGGGCGGAGGAGGAAGAGGGGGCTAGCTCTCCATTCTGCCTCTCCTGCGAATGTGTGTGTGTGTGCTAAGAGTTCAAGACCCTCTGCATGGAGGGCTCCTGGGGGGTCTTATAGCCTGACCCCCCAGGGATACAATGGTAAATCTAAGTGAGGGCGGGGCCCTGCTGTCATCGTCTGGAGCCGGCAGTGGGGCCCACCGGCTGCACGGCACTGTAGCCCGCCGCCTCCTACGTCATGGAGTGGTTGGCGTCGTGGGGCTACAGTGCCACGCCATGCTGACGTCGGTCGCCCGGGTCAGCGGGGTTGGCGGCATTGTAGCCACGCTCTCCCGTCGTGGGCGAGCGGTCTTGTCGTACGGTCGGATGGGACGGGCGCTGACCCGTAGCCAGCCGGCCCGGCCATGGCGCCGTGCCCAGCCGGCCCGCGCCGGGGAGCCGGCTAGAGGGCCAGCCGGATTGAGGGGCCGCCCCGATGTTCTGAAAGAATGCTTTGGACTCCGGTGCCTACCCGGGGGTCATCCCCCCGACAGTAGTCCCCGAAGCTGTAGAGGCCCGCCGGCTCCGAGCAGGGGAGCCTTTGCAGCTTACCCCCCTGGAGAAGGCGGTTGATGATGACGTGCGCTGTCCCGGCCGGGTTCTGGCTCGACGCCACGGGCGCCGGCTGCTGGGTGCCGGGCCAAAACGCCTAGCCGTAATGAGAACTGAAGGGACCGGCCGGCTAGAGCCCGGCCGGCGTGACGATTCGCGTCCGCCGCGGACCGTGGACCTACCACGTGCAGACCAGCAGCGAGCGAGGCTCTGCTAGGCCACGCGCGCGATGGGACGCAATAGCGGGCCGGGACCCATCAGGCCGCGGCCTCGGCCCACGCGCAGGATCTGCTGCGGCCGCGCCTGTCGATTGGGCTTCTCGAGGTAGTTAATGCGCGTGTGTATTGCGCCCATGTATTGCGGGGGAGTGCGGATCGTGGGCGCAAACGATCCCACTCCCCCACGTTTCGCCGCGAGTTTAAATGGCGGGGAGGGGGACTGGCCGAGGCGTCGCTCGCATTCCACCCCCGCTCCCTTGCCTTCGTCTTCCTTCCTCTACTTCCACTTTCTCTCGCTCGCGCAAGCAGAGCTCTGCCACGACGGCGTTTGCCCGAGCCACCACCGCATCGCGCCGGCGACCCACGGGGTGTGGGTCTTCCTCAACCTTCGCCACACCGCCGCCACGCCCGCGCCCCCATCGAACCCAGCAATGGCGCCGCCAAAAGGTTCTTGGGAGGGCTCGGTCGTGAGCGACGACAACATCGCGTACCTCCGCCGCACGCGGAGGCTGCCACAGGCGGAGGAGGTGGAGGTGCGCGCGCCTGACGCAGAGATCGTGCCGGCGCCGCGAGACGGCGAGGTGGTCGTCTTCCTCACGCACTTCGTTCGCTGGTTCGGCCTCCCCGCGAGCATCTTCTTCCATAGATTCCTTATGTATTTCGGCCTGCAACCACACCACCTCAGGGCGAACTCCGTCCCGCAGCTCTCGGCCTTCGTGGCGCTCTACGAGGGCTACGTCGGCCTCTTGCCGTACACCAAGCTGTGGTGCCGGCTCTTCTACCTCAAGCAGCAGGGAGCGGCGCCCGGCGTCATGTCCGCCTGCGGGGCGGCCGTGGTGTACAGCCGGCCGACCGGGAGCTTCCCCAAGCTCCCCCTCGAGGAGTCGGCCAAAAAGTGGCAGAAGTCGTTCTTCTACGTGAGGAATGTCAACCCGGTGGTCGACCGCATTAATTTGCCCCCCTTCAACAATGTGCCACCGGCTGAGAAGCTGAATTGGGGCCACAACCTCAAGAACCCGTCGACGGAGATCGTGGGCATCTGCAGCCGCATCAAGGAGATGACCGATCACGAGGGGCTCATCGCCATGGACCTCATCGCGGCCTTCATCAGCCGCCGGGTGCTGCCGCTGCAGCCGGCCGCACCGGATCTGTGACATGAGAGGCTGACACAACCCTTGCCGGATGTTGACGAAGGAGCTGTCGCCGACTGGGGTCGCCCGGCGCATCAACGACATCACCACCGCCGGGCTCGACGAGAAGGCGTGGCACTTCGGCAAGGAGCCCTACAGCCGACAGGCTCCCGCGTCGGCGGTGAGTCCCTGGTCCATGTTTTCTGCCACCTCTTCTCTTTTCTTGCGCCCTGACGCATCAGGCTGGCTGCAGCGCTTCCCGAGCCAGCAGACCCATGACGGGCCGAACCCCCAGGTCCTGCAGCCGAACCGAGCTGACTCGGATGAAGAGGAGGCTAGGGACGGCGAGGAGGAGGAGGAAGGAGGTGACGGACGCCTCGAGGATGTCGGAGCCGGCGGGTCCGGCCAAGCCGGTAAGTCCCTGACCCCAGACCCCTTGCGCGAGTGGACGGATGACGATGAAGATGACCTGAGCGGTGCGCGCGGTGCAGCGCAACCGACCGTGGAGGCGGAAGCCAGCGCCGCCCCTCGGAAGCAACTGTGGAAGGCGGCTGGAGCCGGGACGTCCGGTGAGCTGGCGGACGCGGGGCGGCCGCACGGGAAGTAGCCTGTCGAGCCACGGCCGGCTGGGAAGTGCCCGACTGTGGTGCAGCCGGGGGGCGTGAGGAGGTCCGTCAAGAAGACGCGCCGGCTCCTCCCATCGGTGGGCCCGAAGCAGGCAGTTCCCATGGCCTCCGGGTTAGTATCTTTTTCTGCTTTGTTCTTGCTTGTCGCTCTTGCTGTTTTCCTGTGTTTGCACTGCTTTCCTCCCCCCTCACACCCTTCATGTGCCGTCCAGGGCCCCCCTCAAGCTGTCAGAGACGGCTGCTTCAGCCACGCCCGAAGGCGCGGTCGGCCGGCAAGGGGCCCGGAGCAGCGCGGACGAGCGCAAGCTGGCCGAGACCGCCGAGGAGGAGCTCGCGGCCCGGCAGGCCGGCGTTGCGCTGGAGGAGGCGGAGCGCACCGCATGGAGGGCGCGGGCGGAGGCCGTGAGGGAGGAGCAGGAGGCCTCGGCCAAGGCATGAGAGGATGCCACGAGGCCGCGAGGAGGCGACGCGGAGGACCCCGAGTGGCCGGCTTGGGAGGCGGGCTCGCCGCCGCCGTCGCCGACCCCGGAGCACCGCTCAAAACTGGTGCACGACCCGACCCGCCGGGCGGAAGCCGACGCCCGCGCGGCCACCGAAGCAGCCAGCCGGAGCGCGGAGGGCAGCCACGAGCCGGCCGTCGCCGAGACGAAGGCGCCCGAGGCGGTGCCGGACGCGGACCAGGACGGAGGAGCCGACGGAGGCCGTGATGGGGGCCCTGAGGGCGCGATCGTCACGACTGGAGGAGGCGCGCCGCAAACGAGCACGGGTGCCGCGCCTGAGGGGCCCGAAGCCATCATCTTCGCGCCGCGGCCAGCCGGCAGCGGAACCAGCACCGGCTCCGCGGCTCAGCTGCAGGGGGACTGGGCGAGTGCCAGCGAGGCCACCAGCGGGATGGCCCCGAGCAGCCTGTCTAGCGCGGTGAATGCGATGCGAGCGCGGTTTGCCGACTACAGCTGAAAGTGCATATGGCACTTAATTATATTTTGGTGTGATGACAATGTGGTTAGAGGAACTAATATCGGTTGCTAAAGTTTATCTCACGATATTGGTTCCATGAAGGTTATTATGGAGTTGTGTGACCCCCCCAATTCAAAAAGATCAAAGGCGTGGTTTACCGGCGACTCGAAGGTTTTTCGTTTTGGTTCGATTTGAGTCATAGGAAAAACCGCACTATCAAGAGGGGTCATCGTGGAATAAGTGTCGTGTGGGAATGCCTCCAAAACTTATACACCAGCCCTCCTACTCCTCCACCAAGTTCCCACTTATTTTATGCTTTGCCGAGGTGTCCTGTGAGTTTCATCAGAAACCCTCTGGACACCCCGTGTGCACGGGGTCTCTGACTCCCGTGCGCACGGGGTGGTCAGAAAGGTTCTGGACACCCCGTGCGCACGGGGTCTCTGACCCCCGTGCGCACGGGGTACCTCGAAACTCTCTGGACACCCCGTGCGCACGGGGTCCTGGACCCCCGTGCACACGGGGTGAATGGAAAGTTTCTGGACACCCCGTGCGGACGGGGTCTCTAACCCCCGTACGCACGGGGTACCTCAAAACTCTCTGTACACCCCGTGCGCACGGGGTCCTGGACCCCCGTCCACACGGGGTGGATGGAAAGTCTCTGGACACCCCGTGCGCACGGTGCTGACTTAGCCCGTGCGCACGGGGTCCAACGGGCAGAAATCCCCTCCCGGCCAAGAACACTATAAAAGCCCCCTTCTTCCACCTCCAACCTTTAACCCTAATGTCTTGTTGAGCTCCTCCATTGCTACACCTCATTTTGCTCAATACTCTCAATCCCTCCACCCAAACTTGTTGAAACTTTGGGGATTGGGAGAGCAAGACCCGATCTACACTTTGATCAAACCAAATCGCGTTCCCCGCAATATTCATCCACCATGACTTGTTACTCTTGGAGCTTGGGCTCCTAGGCGGTTAGAGGTTCCTCCGGAAGCTTCCTTGCTTGTGGTGTGCTCCAGAGAAGTTTGTAAAGGTGTGGTGGTCGCCTTCAAGACCAACCCCGAGTGATTCGAGGCTCATCCGTTGGGGGTGACTCGATAGAGATTACGGTGAGCCTTCGGTGGCATTCCGCAAGCTTTGGCTCCAGCACCGCTCTAAACGGAGAGTAGCTCTTCCCCAAGGAAGAGTGAACTTCAAGATAAAATCCGCATCCTCGTCTCACTTGTGGTTAATCCTTTCTCGCACTTTGCTTTGTGTTGTACGCTTGTTGGCTTGCTAATTAGATTGTTGCCTAGCATATTTAGCTTGGAGCTTGCTTGTCATATAGGTTGTATTCAGCTAGTTGCATATCTAGTGAACCCTATTTATCCGCTAAACCTTAAAATTGGCAAGAAAGATTAAAATTTGTAGTCTCCTATTCACCCCCCCTCTAGTCGACCATATCGATCCTTTCAATTGGTATCAGAGCCTCGTGCTCTAATATAAGGTTTTACAACCTTAGAGGATATGGGCGATCTAGAGAATGAGGGAGGTGGCGCGCCACTTGCGGTGGATGGTCAAAACCTACCCCCCACCGTGGCCGACGCACTTGGTGCTCCGGTCATTGCTCCCGTCGCCCCCATTAACCCGGGTGCCCCCTTAACCGCGGTCGACATTCTTTCAATGTTTGCGGACCTCAAAACCGCGATGTTGAAAGAAGTTCGTTCCTCGGTCAAGGAGGAAATTGATGCTCGCTTAAAGCCCTCGACATCCGCCTCAAACTCATTTGATCCAAATGCAGTTCACGATGCGGACGATTCGAGAGAACCCCTTGCATCCCCGGCTCGCACTCAAGTTCCCAAGTACAATGCCGTGGAACCCTTTTACTCACCCCAACCTTTGCAGCACCCTCGCATTAATCCTGTTGGGCCTCCGCCCCCTTTGAAAGCTAACGCGTTTGCTAAGTGGAAGCTAGATATGGAGTCTCACATTCGTAGTGCATCTACTCAACTATGGTGGATTGTGGTCAACGGTTTCAACCCCAAGGATCCCATGAATCTCACTCCAAGAGAAGCGGTTGATGATCAACTCAATGCTACCGCCCACAACATGTTGCGCACCGCGGTGACCGATGACTATAGTGACTCCATTGCTCTACTCAAGACCGCCAAGGAAATTTGGGATTGCCTTGAGGAGGCCCTCGAAGGTGATGAAGCAATTCGAAGATCTCGGTTGGCTTTGCTCAAGCAAGAAGTCAACCTATTTGTGAGAAATGAGGGTGAGACCGCGGAAGAAGTGTACCGAAGGCTAAAGTACCTTGTGCTCAATTTGAGAACCTTTGGGTGCACTTGGGCAAATGATGATTTCATTAAGGACAAGTTCATTGATGCTATGGTTCTCACGGAACATACCATGGTGATGATGATACATCAACGCCCGGACTATCACAAGTTGACCGCGGCACAAGTTGTATCCACTTTCTCAAGTCATGCTCTTTTGGAGACCAAGTCCAAGAAGACCTTTGCCATTGCTCAAGCCACCAAGAACTCAAATCTTGCGTTGAAGGCCAAGAAAGTTGTTGCTCAACCCTCAAGGGATGAAGAAGTTGTTGAAGAGACTTGTGAGGAAGATGTTGACACCTCATGCCCGGCAAATGACTTTGCGGAAGACTTGGCTCTCTTGGTCAAGAAATATTCCGGGACCATGGCAAACAAAGGGAAGAATCTTCAAGGAAGATCGTTTGGACGAAGAAAATGCTACAATTGTGATAGCCCAAGACATTTTGTGCAGGATTGTCCTTATGAGAGACGCGAAGACAAGTCCGAGAAGCTTGTGCTCAAGAAGAAGAAGTTCACCAAGTTCACCAAGAGGAAAGATGACAAGGCTCTTGTTCATGAGGAGTACATGTCTGGAGATGAAGATGACGGTGATGATGATCATGTGGGCACGACCGCTATTGCCGTGCATGCCACTACCTCCTCCTCCACCACCGGCCTCTTCGACTCTCCCAACGAGGACAAGCCTTTCACTTATCGTTGCCTCATGGCCAAAGAGGTAAAAAAAAGTCCAACTCTCAAAAACCCGCCATCCACACTTCCAATGTCTCATGTGAGATAGTGGAGGATGGGTGTGAAGATGGCGTGGATAATGATGAGGAATCCTTGATGGCTTTCATGAAAACTCTTCATGGTGAAGCTCGTGCTCATTTTGGCGATCTCCTTAAGTCACTCGCCGAACGCGATGATTTTATTGAGAACGTTGAAAACATCCTCATAGAGGAAAAAGAGAGAGTCAAACTTCTCGAGCACGAACTACATGGAGAGAGTGTCATGAGAGCATCACTTGAGGAAGCCTTGTCTTCTCATCAAATTGACTTTGTTAAAACCAATGATGCTTTGCAACTTGCTCTCGAGAACAAAGATGCCCTTAAGGTTAGGGTTGAAAAGCTTCTAGTTGATCACATGAGACTTGTTGAGGAACATGAGCTCCTTGTGACTAGTTCCAAGGTTGTCAAAGGTGACCTCATTGCCCTCACCGATTCTTATGCTCAACTTAAAGCTTCAACCATTAAGGCTCTTACCTCCGTCCCTCATATTGAGTTAAATGATGAATCTTGTACGGCTAACTTTGCTCATGATTGCACCTCTCTCCAAGAGGAGAATAAGAAGTTGAAATCCCAAATTGAGAAAGGACTTGTGTCGTGCATTCAAGGGGAGAAAAACCTCAATGACCTCTTGAGCAACCAAAAGGAGTGTGTTGCCAAGGAGGGAATTGTGTTTGACCCCTCTTCCAAGAAAAAGAAGAACAAGAAGAAGAGCAACAAGAAGAAGATCGGTCCTACTCCTACTCCTCAACAAAAGGTAGTATTTGTGCACGAAGGGCACAAGGAGAAGGAGAAGGAAAAAGGGTTTGTTGGGAATGGCAAGGTCACTAGGGACAAGGCCAGTCCCAAGGATTTTGCCGGCAAGAACAACCCATCCTATGTCCTCATGAGAGGAGATGATGGTTATACCTTTGCTAAATTTGTTGGCACTAACTATGATGATTATGCTTGGACTATTTGGGTACCTAGGACCCTTGTTGCTAACTCTCTAGGACCCATTGCAAAATGGGTACCTAAAATCAAAGCTTGATTCATGTAGGACTATACCTCCGGTGGAACACAATGGGTGATCGATAGTGGATGCACCAATCATATGACCGGAGAGAGGGAGATGCTTGTGGAGTTCGTTGATTCGCTCAAGGCTTCTTCGAACATCTCCTTTGGTGATAATAGCAAGGGCAAGGTATTGGGGTTGGGCAAGGTGGTAATCTCTAGTGATTCTTCACTTAAGAATGTCATGCTTGTTCAATCCCTTCACTACAATTTACTTTCTACTATTCAATTGGCACGTGCCGGTTATGATTCTCATTTCGGTGAATTTCATGTGACCGTCTTTAAGAGGAGCAATCTCAAAGTGGTCTTTGTTGGGCATGTTGAAGACAACCTTTACGTGGTTGATTTCTCAAAAGAGAAAACTTATCTTGCAACATGTCTAATGGCCAAGGCCGACGTGGGGTGGCTATGGCACCGACGGCTAGCCCACATTGGCACGAGAAACTTACAAGCTCTCTTAAAGGGGGAGCACACCCTTGGACTAACCAATGTGTCTTTTGCCAAAGATCGTCCTTGTAGTGCTTGCATTGCCGGAAAACTTCATGAAAAAGCTCATAAGGTGACGACTATCATTACCACTTTGAGGCCTCTCGAGCTCATTCACTTGGATCTCTTTGGGCCTCCATCTTATGATAGTTTGGGAGGGAGGAGGTATTGCCTTGTCATTGTTGATAACTATACAAGATGTACATGGGTGTTCTTTCTCAAGACTAAAGATGAAACACAAGACACCTTCATCAACTTTGCCAAAGAAGCTCAACGTCAACATAATTGTGAGATCAAGGCAATTCGAAGTGACAACGGCACCGAGTTCAAAAATTACACGATGGACGAGTTCTTGAGCGATGAGGGGATCAAGCATCAATATGCCGCACCATACACTCCCGAACAAAATGGTGTTGCGGAAAGGAAGAACCGGACTCTCATTGAGATGGCAAGGACCATGCTTGACGAGTACAAGTCTCCATACAAGCTTTGGGCCGAAGCCATCAACACCGCGTGCCATGCTACAAACCGGCTTTATCTTCGTAAGCTCAAGAACAAGACTCCCTATGAACTCCTAATCGGGAGAAAGCCTAACGTCAAATACTTTTGAGTATTCGGTTGTAAGTGTTTCATTCTAAACAAGAAATCCCGTTTTGCTAAGTTTGCGCCTAAAACTTATGAGGGCATATTTGTTGGATATGCATGAAACTCTCATGCTTACCGTGTTCTCAACAAATCCACCGGATGCATTGAGGAAACGGTAAATGTGGAGTTTGATGAAGATAACAGTTCCCGTGCGGAGCAAATTGTTCCTAGCGTTGTAGGTGATGAGGCTCCTTCACAAGCTATAAGGACTATGGGGATAGGCCACATTCGTCCACAAGAAACACCCCAAGTCCAAGTAGAAGAAGAAGAAGTAAGAGCCCCTCTTGTGGATTCTCCACAAGGAAAGTCATCACCGCCACCACAAGGTCAAGATGCTATGGGAGATCATGAACCTATCCAAGAACAAGATCAAGTCCCTCATGTTCCCGAGCAAGATCAAGGGCAAGCTCAACCAAATGGTGAAGAACCAATCCTTGAGGCCCATGATCAAGCTCAAGTTCATTATCAAGATCAAGATCAAACCCAACCTCAAGCGTCTTCTCCAACGTCACATTCTAGTGAACGAGAGCTTGAGGTTGTGAAGAGAAGGGTGTCTCCAAGGCTAAAGCATTCTCAAGGCCAAGCTTCTTCCACAAGTTCAAAACCAAGTGAAAAAGAGCTTACACTCAAAGAGCAAAAAACGGCCGCCAAGCTAAAGCATCTTCAACATCTCACCGACAACATTTATGGAAGCATCAACAAGGGGGTAACTACTCGTAGACGTTTGGCAAACTTTTGTGAACATCACTCGTTTGTCTCTTGTGTTGAGCCCCTTAAGGTTGAAGATGCCCTTGACGACCCGGATTGGGTAGATGCCATGCATGAAGAACTCAACAACTTCACCCCCAACAAAGTATGGACTCTTGTGGAGAGACCCAAAGAACATCATAATGTCATTGGAACAAAGTGGATCTTTAAGAACAAACAAGATGAGCATGGACAAGTCACTAGAAACAAGGCAAGGTTAGTGGCACAAGGGTTCACCCAAGTTGAAGGTTTGGACTTCGGTGAAACTTTTGCCCCCGTTGTCCGTCTTGAGTCCATTCATATCTTGCTTGCATATGCTTCACATCATGATTTTAAATTGTATCAAATGGATGTGAAGAGTGCATTTCTTAATGGTCCTCTTAAGGAGTTGGTGTATGTCAAACAACCTCCCGGTTTCGAAGATCCCGATCACCCCTCTCACGTTTATGAACTCCATAAGGCGCTCTACGGACTTAAACAAGCACCTCGTGCTTGGTATGATCACCTTACGGCGTTCCTAAGCGAGAAGGGGTTCCAGATCGGGTTAATAGATTCCACTCTCTTCACGAAGAGGGTAAAAGGAGAATTGTTTGTGTGCCAAATATATGTTGATGATATTATTTTTGGTTCCACTAACCATGCTATTAACGTTGAGTTTGAGAATCTTATGACCAAGGAATTTACTATGAGCATGATGGGAGAGTTGAAGTTCTTCCTCGGATTTCAAGTGAAGCAATTGAGAGGAGGAACCTTCATCAACCAAGCACTTTATATTCAAGACATGCTCAAGAGGTTCAAAATGCTAGATGTCAAGCCCATGAAAACGCCCATGCCCACCAATGGCCAACTTAATCTTGATCCCAATGGTAAAGATGTGGATCAAAAGGTATATCGCTCCATGATCGGTTCTTTGCTTTACCTTTGTGCATCTAGGACGGATATTATGTTGAGTGTGTGTATGTGTGCAAGATTTCAATCCGCTCCCAAGGAGAGCCATTTTTCGGCAGTGAAAAGAATCCTTCGATATTTGGTTCATACCCCAAACTTGGGCCTTTGGTATCCCAAAGGAGCAACTTTCAAGTTATTGGGATACTCGGATTCGGATTGGGCAGGAGACAAGGTAGACCGCAAGTCCACTTCTGGCTCATGTCAATTCCTAGGGAGGTCATTGGTAAGTTGGCCTTCAAAGAAGCAGAATTGTGTGTCTCTTTCAACCGTTGAAGCCGAGTACATTGCCGCCAGAAGTTGTTGTGCACAATTATTATGGATGAGGAAAACTTTGATGGATTATGGTGTCAAATGTGACAAAGTGCCTCTATTTTGTGACAATGAAAGTGCAATCAAGATCGCCGACAATCCGGTGCAACATAGCCGAACCAAGCATATTGAGATTCATCATCACTTCATTTGGGATCATGTGGCCAAGGGAGACATTGATTTATTTCATGTCAACACCGAGAAGCAACTTGCCGACATTTTCACCAAGCCACTTGATGAAGCAAGATTCCGCGAGTTAAGGCATGAGCTAAATATCGTGGATATAAGTAACTTGGTTTGAGGTCCTTGCATACACACACATGCTCTACTAGTATCTTGTTTTAGATGTAGGCACCTATGTAGGGGGAGCTAGCTCAACTCATGAGCTATCTTATCCTACTAGTGCATAAAGTGAACAAAATCTTTCACATTAGCCATTTTAAGATGGCACTTGTGCTTCAAAGATGAGTATTGGTCTTGGGCCCAAGGTTCATATCTTCGCGGTGCCATGCCAAACAAACTCAAACATGGTGGCTTCGGCCACTGCCCTTCGTTGGAGGTTGGATCCTTTTTTTTTGGTCTTCTTGTCCTTGTGTTCGTGTTCGGAGTGCTTGTGTTTTTCGGTTCTCTTCGAGTGCAAGTGCTACACATACACCTTTCTAGTAGTGTTGGATTTCTCTTGCGACGTGTTCAGAAGTGAGACGGGAATGCTTTTTGAGCCTTGGTAAGAATTTGCATTCAGCCACGACCCAACAAGCGTCTGCCTGTCGAAACCCTCTGGACACCCTGTGCCCACGGGCTTGTACTGTGCGCACGGGACCCCCGTGTCCACGGGCCATGTTGACCCCGTGCGCACGGGGTCTGCGGTTTCTGGCCCTGAAGAGGTGGGATGTGTGTGTGTGTGTGGGGGGGGGGTTTGGGTTCATTCCCACCCAGCCGCCCCCTCCGCGCCCCAGGACGCCTCCAGGCTGCCGCCGCGGAAGTGGTTGCCGCTGGGCGAACCCCGTGTCCACGGGGTGTTTGATGCCCGTGCGCACGGGGCCTCATGTCCACGGTCGTGTACCGTGCGCACGGGACCCCCGTATCCACGGTGGCCAGACCCCCGTGCGCACGGGGTACACAGTGGTGCCAGTCCTGTTTCTTCTCTCTCCTCCATTCCTCGCCAGCTTCTCAAGCACTTGTACTCATTTGCGTGTCTCTTGCGTGTTGTGTTGTTGTTGCTTTTGTCTTTCAGAGTCCGCTGACAAGAGGTCCGAGCTCCGTCGCAAGCGCAGTAAGGCAAGTGAAGATCATTTGGTTCTTGCTATTCGTCAGCCATCAGATGGGAGAGGCCAGAGTTCCATGACTGCTAATCGTGCTCATCGTTCTGCGTCGAAGAAGCCGGTGATCGAAGCCTCTGATGATTCCGAGGATGAGTATGATTCTCAGGATGATGCTCACTATGAGGTAGAGCCAGCAGATGCATCTGATGATGATGATGATGATGAGGGGGAAGGAGATGAGAGCCCAGAGGAACATGTTATCCCAAGAGGTCGCAATGTCAAGAATCTTCCTCTCTCTCAGTGGACCAAGCCAGAACTTTGGGCTCGCAGGCAAGATTTCCCCTATGTGCCAGAAACCAGTACAAGAATTGACCCAAGATTCAAGAATGATTTTCAGCACCGTGTGTTCTCTGAGCTGATCATGACCAAGAAGACCAAGTTTGCCCCCCACAAGCAAATCAATGTGGAGTCTCTTCGGGACAATGCTCATATCTATCCCGGTGTGTATGATGCTCTTGGGAGACTTGGCTTGATTCCCTTCGTCACCTTTCATCATCCATTCAATGAAGATCTTGTGATGCAGTTCTTTGCCACCGTGTACTTTCACAATGATGTGGCTCGCACTATGACTTGGATGTCTGGCACGTATGAGTGTGAGGCCCCCATGGCTAAATTCTCTTCCATTATTCCTTATCAGTTCCTTGCTGAGGAGCATGCTGATTATGGTCATGCCCGTGAGACTGGAAGAGACAAGGATGAAATTGCGTTGGCTTACAAGCCAGAGAAGGCTTTCACCACAGGTTCTATCAAACACTTGAAGCCTACCTATGATACTATGCGCCACATCCTTAGGTACACCCTTAATCCTAAGGCCGGAGATTCTCACAATCTGAGGAGCTCCATGTTGGACATCTTTGTCTACATTCGTGACAGGAAGAAAGTGGATGTTCTGGACTTCATGTTCTATGAGATCAGGCAGTGTGTTCAGGAGAACAAGTCGTGCATATATGCTCCGTTCATCCAGGCATTGATTGAGTCTGTCTGCTCCGCCAAGTACATTGCCAAGTACCGTACCTCCTTTCCGAAGCATGATGCCAACTGGCTTCCGGCTGCTCCTCCACCTTATGTTGCCACCAAGAAGGGGCGCAACCCCAGACCTGAGGATTGTGCTACCTACACTGAGGGCTATTCATCCCATGCATGGATTCCGCGTGGCAAAGGGAAGCAAGTTTCTGCTGATGCCAGTTTCACCAGAGAGGAGAAGAAGTCTCTTTTGAAGACCGTGAGCAACATGTTCAAGATGTGTCAGTCCATTCAGCGCCGCCAGGTCAAGGAGATCAACAAGGACAAGTTGGTGAGGCGTCAGAAGAAGGCTGAGCGTGCTGCAGCTGGTGAGGAGGTTGGCCCAGGGTCCGAGGACAACGATAGTGTGGCCACAACTCGTTCCTTTCCGATGGCAGGGTGGCATTTTGATGATGATGATGCCTCGAGCGCGCCACCTCTTGTCTAGTGGTGTCTTTGCTTCGCCTTTTTTCCCTTTTTGTTGTCTTGATGACAAAGGGGGAGAAGTGGTGTTTTTTAGTTTTTTTAGGTGTTTGTGTGTTGCGAGATCTCAAGCCTCGGTGCTATTGCGGTTGTTTGGTGTTTTTTTGGCTTGCGATACTCTTATTTGCTTTCCGTGGTGTGGTTGTGAGCTACCTCTTATTAGTTTGTGAGACTAATTATCCTGATTCATATCTATGCTTATGTTTTGTCTATCATGTGCTATATGATCGTGCTCTTATTATTTTGTCTCACTCTACTTCCTCACCACACTTCTTGCATGTGATCTAGGCACCGTGTTAGGTTTTATTTTGTTGATCACATGCCTTGACAATATGGATCTAGGGGGAGCCTCATATGTGTGTGCTTGATGCATAATCAAGCATATCTTTTTTTCTTGCACATATATAGGGGGAGCTCCTATGATCAACTATTGTCGCATGGCTATTTTCTTAGATGTACCCTTTATGCCATGTCCTAACCATATTGTCATCAATGCACCAAAAAGGGGGAGATTGAAAGTGCATATGTCACTTAATTATATTTTGGTGTGATGACAATGTGGTTAGAGGAACTAATATCGGTTGCTAAAGTTTATCTCACGATATTGGTTCCATGAAGGTTATTATGGAGTTGTGTGACCCCCCCCCCCCCAATTCAAAAAGATCAAAGGCGTGGTTTACCGGCGACTCGAAGGTTTTTCGTTTTGGTTCGATTTGAGTCGTAGGAAAAACCGCACTATCAAGAGGGGTCATCGTGGAATAAGTGTCGTGTGGGAATGCCTCCAAAACTTATACACCAGCCCTCCTACTCCTCCACCAAGTTCCCACTTATTTTGTGCTTTGCCAAGGTGTCCTGTGAGTTTCATCAGAAACCCTCTGGACACCCCGTGCGCATGGGGTCTCTGACCCCCGTGCGCATGGGGTGGTCAGAAAGGTTCTGGACACCCCGTGCGCACGGGGTCTCTGACCCCCGTGCGCACGGGGTACCTCAAAACCCTCTGGACACCCCGTGCGCACGGGGTCCTGGACCCCCGTGCACACGGGGTGGATGGAAAGTTTCTGGACACCCCGTGCGCACGGGGTCCTGGACCCCCGTGCACACGGGGTGGATGGAAAGTTTCTGGACACCCCGTGCGCACGGGGTCTCTGACCCCCGTGCGCACGGGGTACCTCGAAACTCTCTGGACACCCCGTGCACACGGGGTCCTGGACCCCCGTGCACACGGGGTGGATGGAAAGTCTCTGGACACCCCGTACGCACGGGGCTGACTTAGCCCGTGCGCACGGGGTCCAACGGGCAGAAATCCCCTCCCGGCCAAGAACACTATAAAAGCCCCCTTCTTCCACCTCCAACCTTTAACCCTAATGTCTTGTTGAGCTCCTCCATTGCTACACCTCATTTTGCTCAATACTCTCAATCCCTCCAGCCAAACTTGTTGAAACTTTGGGGATTGGGAGAGCAAGACCCGATCTACACTTTGACCAAACCAAATCGCGTTCCCCGCAATATTCATCCACCATGACTTGTTACTCTTGGAGCTTGGGCTCCTAGGCGGTTAGAGGTTCCTCCGGATGCTTCCTTGCTTGTGGTGTGCTCTGGAGAAGTTTGTAAAGGTGTGGTGGTCGCCTTCAAGACCAACCCCGAGTGATTCGAGGCTCATCCGTTGAGGGTGACTCGATAGAGATTACGGTGAGCCTTCGGTGGCATTCCGCAAGCTTTGGCTCGGGCACCGCTCTAAATGGAGAGTAGCTCTTCCCCAAGGAAGAGTGAACTTCGGGATAAAATCCGCGTCCTCGTCTCACTTGTGGTTAATCCTTTCTCGCACTTTGCTTTGCGTTGTATGCTTGTTGGCTTGCTAATTAGATTGTTGCCTAGCATATTTAGCTTGGAGCTTGCTTGTCATATAGGTTGTGTTCACCTAGTTGCATATCTAGTGAACCCTATTTATTCGCTAAACCTTAAAATTGACAAGAAAGATTAAAATTTGTAGTATCCTATTCACCCCCCTCTAGTCGACCGTATCGATCCTTTCAACAGTGGCCAGCTGCGGGAGTACGCCCAAGGGGCGCAGGGGCAGCTGCTCCAGCTCGAGCAGGCCGTTGCGGTAAGTGTTTGCTTTCCTGCCTTTTCCTTGGTTTCTTCCTTCGCATTCTTTCCACCGAGCGGCAAGGCTGTTTTACAGTGGGGGCGCGCTAGCGCACCCACTAGGTGTAGCCCCCGAGACTCGGGCCGGCTATGAGGTAGGCGGGCCGAGTCTTCTTGCATTGATTTCTCCTAACCTTTCGTTCTGTAGGCCCTCAACGACCAGCGGGTGACGGCCTTCAACAAGCTGTGGCACCAGCACAAGGAGGTCAAGGCCAAGCTCGTGGTCGCGGAGGCAGAGCTGCAAAGCGCGAAAGGTACTCGTCTTGCATTTTTCCAGTGGGGGCGCGCCAACGCACCCACTGGGTGTAGCCCCCGAGATTCGGGCCGGCCGCGCAGCAGGCGGGTCGAATCTTCTTACATTTCTCCTATCTTTTTTGCTTCTGCTTCTCGTCCGGCTACTGACCGGGACCTCCGTTCGCCTGCATAGCGGCGGCCGTTGACCCGGCCGAACTGCAGGGACTCCGGAGCCGGCTGGCTGACACCGGCCGGTAGCGCGACGCGGCGGTCGCAGAGCGCGACCGGCTGTGCGAGCAGGCGGACCGGCTAGCCCGGGAGAAGGACGAGGTGACGGCTGCCCACCGGGCCGAGCTGGACCGGCTGGCGGAGGAGCACCGCAAGGCGGCATCCCAGAAGGACGAGCAGGTGGCCAAGACCGCGAGGAGGTCACCCTGCTCAAGGAAGACTACGATTGCCGCGCCAGCGAGTGGTTGGTGAAGGAGCAGGGGATGCTAGTGGAGGTGGAGCACATCGACGAGCTCCTCTCCCATAAGTCCTTCAACTGCTTTTCTTGTGTTCATGTGCCCGGCCGGCAGTTGCAGCCGGCTAGGTCTTTGGCTCTTTTCTTACTTCTTATCCTTCTTCTTCTAGAGGCCTTCCCTGAGACGCAGGCAGCGGCCGAGGGAGCCGTGGATGCCCACCGGGACGACCAGAGGGCGGCGGGGGTCCACAATGGGATGCTTGCCACCTGGACGGTTACGGAGATCGCCATTGCCACCGAGGCCCAACTGCGGATGGTGGAGCGTGTGATGAACCGGTTTCGCGACGCCGGCCTGGCGGTGGCGGGTGCCCTTTGGC
Organism: Elymus sibiricus; assembly: GCA_039707655.1. Classification (NCBI taxonomy): domain Eukaryota; kingdom Viridiplantae; phylum Streptophyta; class Magnoliopsida; order Poales; family Poaceae; genus Elymus; species Elymus sibiricus. Next base: position 360,631,342 of record CM077666.1, read on the forward strand.
CGAACGCGGTGCAGCCCCAGACCATCAGCCGGCTGGCGAGGTGGTTCGAGGCTGGAGCGGAGCGGCTGGACGCGTGGATTGCCTCCGCGGTCCAAGCCGGCGCGGAGATGGCGCTAAGCTTCGCACTGTCCTGGTGTCCGGGCATTGATCTGGACCGGCTGGCCGCCCGGCGGGCCGGGGCGGAGGCGGATGCTACTTGTAGACTGCGTTGGTATTTCCCCGAAGAGGAGAGGATGATGCAGTATAGTAGAGATAAGTATTTCCCTCAGTTAAGAACCAAGGTTATCAATCCAGTAGGAGAACCACACAAAACCTCGTTAGCAGCACCTACACACACAAAAGCAAACACTTGCACCCAACGCAAATAAGAGGGTTGTCAATCCTCTTAGCGGTTATTTGCAAGGATTAATTCTGATAGTGATAGATAAAAAGTAAATTGCAAAATAAAATAAAAGTAAAGAAATTGCAGCAAGGTATTTTTGGATTTTAATATATGATAAAGATAGACCCGGGGGCCATAGTTTTCACTAGAGGCTTCTCTCTCGAGCACAGAACATACGGTGGGTAAACAAATTACTGTTGGGCAATTGATAGAAAAGCGCATAGTTATGACGATATTCAAGGCAATGATCATGTATATAGGCATCACGTCCGAGACAAGTAGACCGACTCCTGCCTGCATCTACTACTATTACTCCACCCATCGACCGCTATCCAGCATGCATCTAGGGTATTAAGTATAAAACAGAGTAACGCCTTAAGCAAGATGACATGATGTAGACAAAGTAAACTCAAGCAATATGATTAAACCCCATCTTTTTATCCTTAATGGCAACAATACAAATACGTGTCATCTCCCTTTTTGTCACTGGGATTGAGCACTGCAAGATTGAACCCATCACAAAGCACCTCTCCCATTGCAAGATAAATCAATCTAGTTGGCCAAACCAAACAGATAGATCGGAGGCTATAACAATCATGCATAAAAGAGTTCAGAGAAGACTCAAATAATATTCATGAATAATCTGATCATAAACCCACAATTCATCGGATCCCAACAAACACACCGCAAAAGAAGATTACATCGGATAGAACTCCAAGAACATCGAGGAGAACATGATATTGAAGATCAAAGAGAGAGAAGAAGCCATCTAGCTACTAGCTATGGACCCGTAGGTCTGTGGTAAACTACTCACACATCATCAGAAGGGCAGCAAGGTTGATGTAGAAGCCCTCCGTGATCGATCCCCCCTCCGGCAGAGTACCAGAAAAGGCCTCCAGATGGGATCACGGAAGAATAGAGGCTTGCGGCGGCGGTAGGGTTTTCTCTTCTAGCTCTCTGTTGGTTTCCGAATATTTGAGAATTTATAGAAGTGGAATTAGGTCAAAAGGAGCCATGAGGGGCCCACAAGGCATCAGGGCGCGCCCCCTGGGGCCGCGCCCTGTTGCCTTATGAATCCCTCGTGAGGCTTCTGGCTTCCTCTCAAAGCTTCTAGGGTCTCTTTTGTCCAAAAAAAATCATCAAAAAGTTTCGTGGCATTTGGACTTCGTTTGGTACTAATTTCCTGCAAAACCAAAAACAAGCAGAAAATAACAACTAGCACTGGGCACTAGGTTAGTCCCAAAAAATGATATATAATTGCATGTAATTGCATATAAAACATCCAAGATTGATACTATAATAGCATGGAACAATCAAAAATTATAGATACGTTGGAGACGTATCAACGGACTTGGTGTAGCGGGCTTGCCCGATTGCCGTGCGGGCCAGCGACATTGCGTCGTTCACCCCCCACAATGAGTTCGTCTTGGAGCGGGCGGCAGACAGCGCGGTGATCCCTGCGGACACCTTTGGCCTGGCCTTTGAGGACCCGGACAACAGCAAAGGCGAGACGGAGGACGAAGGGACCGGCTCCAGCACCGGGGCCTATGCCGCCGCCGCCGCCGAGGAGGACACCGGCGCCACGGAGGAGCCGGCTCAGCCTGGAGCCGATGCGCCCGTAGAATAGGATCTTGACTTTTTTTGTTTTTATTATCATGCTCGAACTGTTGTTAGTTAGCAAGTCCACCCACCTGGGGTGTAGATTCATGTAATGAACTCCTGGCCGCGGGGCCTTTTGTTGTATATACATGCGTGTGATTTCTAATTGTGTATGCTTTCTGCCGTTGTCCTTAGGCCTTTTGTCTTTTCCGCCTCCTCTCTCAGCTTCTGCCCCGCCAGCCGGACAGCCGGCAGCCGGTCTGTAGCTGGGACGGGGAGTGGGCTTTGAGGGGAGAACGTTCAATACTTTAGGCTTTCAGGACTTAGGTTTGAGCAAAACACCCACTGGGCTGGCTGGCTATAGGCGGCGAAGCCGGCTGGAGTGCAGCCGGTCTGTGCGGAGATGGATGTGAGGTGCAGCCGGTTTTGGCCGAGCCGGATGCTTCTCCTTAGTCGTTTTTCGTGTGAGGACACTTTCGACCTTTAGCTCTTGCCAGATGGACAGCCGGGAGCCGGACTTTGGCTGGAAGCGAAGAGAGGGCTTTGGCGACGCGCACAATACTAAGCCGGCTGCAGAAGAGCGAGGCGTGGGCTAGCCGGTGAGCCCCCGAGCCGGACTTGCCGACCCGGGAGGCGAAAACACAAAGAGTAGTATAAACGCGCGCGGGAGAGCCCCCGAGCCGGTTTTGCCGTCTCGGGGAGGGACAGTAAAAAAATAGCAAGGCATGCAAGTTGCTCAATAGAGATGAAAAGGTAGCCCCCGAGTGTCGTTCGGGGGACCTGTTGCTTTCATTAAATCCAAAAGGTAGTGATACATATACCTACTAGTTCAACTGTAAAACGGACGGAGGATCTCCGCGTTCCAGGGGCGTTCCGTCTCCTCGCCGGAGGCATCTCTCTTGCGCTTGTTCGCCTTCTGCGCGTCGATGAGGTAGTACGCATTGTTGCACAAGGCTTTGCTGACGATGAAGGGGCCCTCCCATGGGGAGGACAGCTTGTGCTAGCCGGCTGTCCGCTGGACGAGCCGGGGCACAAGGTCGCCCTCGCGGAACGCGAGGGGTTTGATCTTCTTGCTGTGGTAGTGGTGGAGGCCCTGCTGGTATATGGACGACCGGCTCAGGGCTAGCAGGCGCGCTTCCTCGAGCAGATCGACGCCATCTTCACGCGCCTCCTTTGCTTCCGCCTCCGTGTACAGGGTGACCCGAGGCGAGTCGAACTCAAGGTCTGTGGGGATGACCGCCTCGGCCCCGTACACGAGGAAGAACGGGGTGAAGCCAGTGGATCGGTTGGGCATGGTCCTGAGGCTCCAGAGTACAGCCGGCAGCTCGTCGATCCAGCTGCCGGGTGAGTGATAACCCACAAGTATAGGGGATCGCAACAGTTTTCGCGGGTAGTATTTCACCCAGATTTAGTGATTCGACACAAGGGGAGCCAAAGAATATTTGTGAGTATTAGTAGCTGATTTGTCAATTCAACCACACCTGGAGAACTAAATATCTACAGCAAAGTGTTTAGTAGCACAGTAGTATGATAGTTTCAATAGCAATAGTAACAGAAACAGTAACAGAAGCAATTTTGCAGTGATTGTAACGCAACAGCAACGGAAGTAACTTAGCAAAGATCAATATGAGAAAGTCATAGGCATTGGATCGGTGGTGGATAATTATGTTGGATGACATTCATCATGTAACAGTCACAACCTAGGGCGATACACAATAGCTCCAATTCATCAATGTAATGTAGGCATGTATTCCGTATATAGTCATACGTGCTTATAGTAAGAACTTGCATGACATCTTTTGTCCTACCCTCCCGTGGCAGCGGGGTCCATAAGGAAATCTAAGGGATATTAAGGCCTCCTTTTAATAGAGAACCGGAACAAAGCATTAGCACATAGTGAATACATGAACTCCTCAAACTACGGTAATCACCAGAAAGAATCCCAATTATTGTCACCTTGGGGTATGCGGATCATAACACGTAATAGATGCATATAACTTGCAAGATAGGATCAAGAACACAAAAATATTCATGCAAACATAAAGGGTTCAGATCTGAAATCATGGCACTCGGGCCCTAGTGATGTCGGGGGGATGATCCCCGGGTAGGCAACGGAGCCCGGATCCACCTTCTTTTCAAAACATCGGGGAAGGACGAGCCCCTCAGTCCGGCTAGCCTGCGCGCCGGCTCCCCAGCGCGAGCCGGCTTGGCGTGGCGACCCGGCTGGCCGGCTGGCCCATGCCGGCTGGCCACTAGAGAGCAAACCCTCATGGCAAGACAAGTAAGGCAACAACGCCCCCTCCTTTACACCGCCCCCCGCGGGCAAGGCGACAGCATTCCCTGTGCCCCCGCCCGGGGCGGGCGGTGTCCGGGCGGCGCAACCCTGTTGCTAGGCGGCGCCCACCGCCCTCCGACGAACGACGAGACCTGCCACAGTGCCGCGCTGCCGACCGAGCCCGTGCCCGGCGGACCCGGCGCACCCGGCGGACCCGGCGCGCCCGGCGTACTCGGCGCACCCGGCGGACCCGACGACCCGGCGGCCCCCACCGCCGGCTCCTGGGCGATGACACCAGGGCCCCATGCCCGTGCGATTTTACCCATGTAACCCTGGGGGGTCGAGCTATAAGACCCCCCAGGAGGCCTCCATGCGGAGGGTCTTCGGTTCGCTCTTCTTGGGTTGGCTACTGAGTCCAGCTCGCATCCTCTTCCATCACACACAAACACAGCTCCAGGAGCAACCTTGTAGCCCTTGTGCTCTCCATACTCCATTCGGCAGGACTAGGGGTGTTGCCTCTCCGGAGGGCCCCGAACCTGGGTACGTCTTGTGTCCCGCACTCGCGCGTGCCAACCTCGCCTCCGAAACCCACCGGCGTCCTCCTGTAACCCCACCTTTTTAGCCATCTTATGGCATCTGCTGTGAGTACACCACGACAGTTGGCGCCCACCGTGGGGCTGCTCGCGGCACCGGCCGGAGTCAAGTTCCGGACGAGGCCCTTCACCAGCTCCGGCGAGCGCATCGTGCACGGTTTGGTCCGTGCGCCTCGCACGGCCAACCCGGCCGGCTGCAGCGCTGCGCCGAGCGCGGACGTCGCCTGCCCCGCAGGCTGCCTCGTCGTCCCTTTCGGCGCGCTGCGCGTCTTCGTCGCGCTCGTCCCCGATGTGTTCCCCAGCGAAGTGCGCAACTTCGCCGACTCGCCTGTCCCCGTTAGCTGCGTCGTCTCCGATGACATCGCAGCTCTCTGCATCCGCGCGGAGGTGCTGACCATCGGCGCCAGCTCCGGCTCCCCGCGCACCATGGAGAAGGCTACCGCGGCTACGACCCCTCCTCGCCGGGCCGACCCGCTCCGCGAGACGATCCGGAGTCTGGAAGCCCCCATCACGCCCGACGCCGACTCAGCGGCCGCAGCGGCTCGGCTCAACGAGGACCGCCAGCATCTGCTGGTCGAGGCCACGGAGCTCGCGGCAGCGCGGCGCCGGCTGGAGTCCGCCCAGCATGAGTACGATAGCGCCCACGGCTTCACGCCGGCCGCCACCGGGCCCAGCCGGGCCGCGGAGGTGCGGATTCGTGGGGGCGCTATCGTCCGTGCGCTAGGCGCAGGCCGGCCCGTCTACGACACCCCCGTCAAGAATATGCGCGCGGCGCAGGCGGCCATGGTGGACCTCGAATTCCTGGAGGGCGAGGAGCTGCTGCAGCAGCAGCAGCGCATCCGCGACCTCATCGCTGCGGCGAACGAGTAGCAGCAACGCTTCGACCTGGCCCAGCCATCCGCCTCCGCCTCAGGAAAAACCGGAGACCCGGAGAGGGCTCTCCGGGACGTGCGGCAGACGTCTTCGCACGCCACTAGCGCGAGCCGCTCTGGCCGGCACCGGTCCGGTCGGAGCCGGCACAACCGTGCCACCACCGCTGGAGACAGCAATGCTGGCGAGACGGCCGGCGACGGCCAGGTTCAGCAGCCGGAGCCTCCCGTGCGGCCGGCTCGGTGGCCCGAGCCGGCCCTAGAAGCTCCTGCCCGCCCGCGGTCCCGTGGCCGACCGAATCGGTCCCTGCGGTCCCGTGGCCGACTGAATCGGTCCCCACGGTCCCGTGGCTGACCGACTCGGCCCTCGCGAGCCCTACGACGAAAGCGACGCCCGTCACCGCATCGACCGGCTGGCGCTCTCCACGGCCCTGGAGGAGGAAAGCTCTGTCGGCCCGGCGTGCTTTGGCCCCCGCATTCGCGAGGAGCCCTTCCCCAAAGGCTTCTCGTTGCCCCGCGACTCCCCAAAGTACAACGGCGCCACCAAGCCGGAGGACTGGCTGACCGACTACACCACAGCTGTCGGCATAGCCGGCGGCAACCGACGCATGGCCGTCCGATACGTCCCCCTCATGCTGCTCGGCTCGGCCCGGACGTGGCTTAACAGCCTCCGAGCCGGCAGCATGAACTCCTGGCTGGATTTCGAAGACGCGTTCATCCGCAACTTCACCAGCACCTACAAGCGTCCCGACAAGCCTCGCCAGCTCTGCATGTGCGTCCAGAAGCCGGGCGAGCCCCTTCGCGATTTCCTCACGCGGTGGACGGAGCTCCGCAACTCCTGCGAGGGCGTCCACGAGGTCCAGGCCATCCAGTACTTCATCGACGGATGTCTGGACGGCACTCTGGTCAAGCACCGGCTGGTGTGCGACGAGCCGGAGACCCTGGCGGAGCTCATGGCCGTGGCGGACAAGTATGCTACGACCGACTCCGCGATGAATGTGAAGATCACGATCGACGCAGACGGCAAGCTCCTCCCGGCCCAGCCGGCTCCCCCCAAGCCGGCTGGCGATAGCTACCAGCGCCGCCAGGACGGTAACAACCACAATAGCTACAACGGCAAGCGCCGGAACGACCAGCAGGTGCCCCGCTACGACAACCGGCAAGTCGCCGCCGTGGAAGGAGAGCAGCCAACCAAGCAAGGTGCCAGCCAGCGCCCGCGCACGGGCAAAGCCGCCTGGCAGCCCAAGTTGTCTTTCGAGCAGATGCTCGACGCCCCCTGCAAGAACCACAGCGGCGCGAAGCCGTCGACGCACACGCTCCGGTAGTGTAGTTTCACCCAGCGCCTGTTGAAGGGCAACCTTCCACCCCCGCCACCCGGAGTCGGCCCGCAGCAGCCGCCGCTCCCGCCGCCTCCACCGCCACCTGGCGCCCTCGCCGACAACCCTTTCCCACGCCTGGACGCGTCCTACGTCGTCTTCAGCAGCGAGGGGGATGACAAGCATGCCAAGTGCAAGCACGCGGCCGAGGTGAACGCCATCGTCCCTCCGGTTCCCCAGTACATGCACGGGTCCGACCGACCGGTGAGCTGGACCCGGGAGGACCACCTGGCCGTCATGCCCACGCAGGGTGGCTACGCCCTTGTGCTCGACCTCACCCTCGTCTCCGAGAAGCGCACCTGCCGTTTTTCGCGGGTGCTGATCGACGGCGGCAGCAGCATCAACATCCTGTACCGCGATACCATGACCAAGCTCGGTATCGAGGCGCAACAGCTGGAGCCGACCCGGACGGTGTTCCACGGCATCATGCTGGGTCTCTCCTGCTCTCCGATCGGCCGGATCTGGCTTGTCGTCCTGTTCGGCTCCAGCAGCCATTTCCGCCGCGAGCCGATCTGGTTTGAGGTGGTCGACCTGGCCAGCCCCTACCACGCGCTACTGGGCCAGCCCGCGATGGCCAAATTCATGGCGGTCCCCCACTACGCCTACCTGAAGTTGAAGATGCCGGGTCCCAAGGGCCTCATCACCATCGTCGGCGACTACAAGAAGTCTCTCGAGTGCGCCAAAGCCAGCTCCCAGCTGGCCGAGTCGCTGGTCATCGCCGAGGAGAGGCGCCAGCTCGACCGGATCGTGGCGCTGGCTAACGCGCTGCCGGCCATGCCGACTCCGCCCAAGCCGGCCGTCGACGGGGCCTCCTTCAAGCCGGCCAGAGACACGAAGAGGGTCCCGCTCAACCCGGCCGACCCCAGCTCCAGCAAGTACGTCGTCGTGGGCACTGGCCTCGACAGCAAATAGGAAGGCGAGCTCGTCGATTTCCTCCGTGAGAATCATGATATCTTCGCATGGTCTCCCAAAGACATGCCGGGTGTCCCGAGGGAATTCGCCGAGCACAAACTTCACGTCCGCAAGGACGCCAAGCTTGGCCGACAGCCGCTACGCCGTTTCTCCGAGGAGAAGCGAAGAACCATCGGTGAAGAGATCGCCCGGCTGCTCAAAGCCGGGTTCATCATGGAAGTGTTCCACCCCGAGTGGCTGGCCAATCCAGTCCTCGTCCTGAAGAAAAATGGCACCTGGCGCATGTGCATCGACTACACCAGCCTGAACAAGGCATGCCCCAAAGACCCGTTCGCTCTGCCCCGGATCGACCAAGTCATCGACTCCACAGCCGGCTGCGAGCTCCTGTCCTTCCTGGACGCCTACTCCGGCTACCACCAGATCAAGCTGGACCCGGCCGACGCCCTCAAGACGTCCTTCATCACGCCCTTTGGGGCGTATTGCTACATCACCATGTCGTTCGGCTTGAAGAATGCCGGCGCCACCTTCCAGCGCTGCATGCAGAAATGCCTGCTGCCCCAACTCGGCAGAAATGTGCACGTCTACGTCGACGACATCGTGGTGAAGACCAAGCAGCACCTCACGCTCCTAGCCTACCTCAAGGAGACCTTCGCCAACCTGCGCCGGTTCCAGATCAAGCTCAACCCGGAGAAATGCGTCTTCGGTGTGCCGGCTAGCCAGCTCCTCGGCTTCCTCGTCTCGGCGCGTGGCATCGAAGCCAACCCGGAGAAGATCAAGGCAATCGAGCGCATGCGCAAGCCGACCCGGCTGCGCGACGTCCAGAAATTCACCGGCTGCTTGGCCTCTCTCAGCCAGTTCGTCAGCCGGCTGGGGGAGAGGGCCCTGCCCCTATATCAGCTGATGAAGAAGACGACGGCGTTCGAGTGGAGCGACCAAGCGGACGAGGCTTTCCGCGACCTCAAACGCATGCTATCCACCGCACCCATCCTGGCCGCGCCGGCTGAGAAAGAGCCACTCCTGCTGTACATCGCCGCCACCTCCCGCGCAGTCAGCACGGTGCTGGTCGTCGAGCGCCCTGAGGAGGGCAAGGTGCAGCCGGTCCAGCGACCAGTGTATTTCTTGAGCGAGGTGCTCTCCGCCTCCAAGCAGAACTACCCCCACTACCAGAAGATGTGCTACGGCGTGTACCTTGCCGCCAAGAAGCTGAGGCAGTACTTCCAGGAGCATACCATTACCGTGGTGAGCACGGCCCCCATCGGCGAGATCATGGGCTGCCGGGATGCCTCTGGCCGGGTGGCCAAGTGGGCCATCGAGCTAGCCGGCCACACGATCCTCTACGAGCCGCGCACCACCATCAAGTCCCAAGCGCTGGCCGACTTCCTCGTCGACTGGACCGAGACCCAGTACCTACCGCCGGCGCCCGAGTCGACTCACTGGCGCATGCACTTCGACGGCTCCAAGATGCGCAACGGCTTGGGAGCCGACATTGTGCTGTCCTCCCCCAAGAACGACCGGCTGCGGTACGTGCTGCAGATCCACTTCGCCGCCTCCAACAACGTTGCCGAATACGAAGCCCTCGTGCACGGTCTCCGGCTGGCCAGGGAGATCGGCATCCGGCGCATCCTCTGCTACGGCGACTCGGACCTGGTGGTGCAGCAAGTTTCCGGCGACTGGGACGCCAAAGACGCCAACATGGCCAGCTACCGCTTCCAGCAGCTGTCCGGCGGGTTCGACGGCTGCGAGTTCCTCCACGTCCCACGCGCGGACAACGAAGCAGCCGACGCCCTGGCCAAAGTGGGCTCCACCCGGCAAGCCATCCCGTCTGGCATCTCCCTCGAGCACCTGCGGAAGCCGTCCATCAAGCCGTCTCCCGAGTCCGAATCAATCTTCGTCCCGGATGACCCCAATGCACCCCCACCCGACCCTGGAGTTCCCGGCCCAAGCTCGGAGACTGCCGGCTCCGGCTCGGGGACTGCCGTCTCCGGCTCGGGGGCTGCCGGCTCCATCTCGGGGACTGCCATCTCCAGCTCGGGGGCTGCCGGCTCTAGCTCGGGGGCTGCCGTCCCGGATCTCATCCCGGCGGCCGTCCTCACGGTGGTGACGGCACCGTCATGGGCTCAGCCAATCCTCGCCTTCCTGGAAGACGGCGACCTCCCCAACGACGAAATTGAAGCCCGACAAGTGCAGCGGCGCGCGTCCGCCTACAGCATCATCAACCACGAGCTCGTCAAACGCAGCACAACGGGCGTGTTCCAGCGCTGCGTCGAGCAGAACAAAGGGATCGAGATCCTCCTCGACATCCACCAGGGTGAGTGCGGCCACCACGCCGCCTTGAGATCCCTGGTGGCCAAAGCTTTCCGGCACGGGTTCTACTGGCCCACGGCCCTGCAAGACGCCGAGGAGCTGGTCCTGAAGTGCGAGGGCTGCCAATGCTTCAGCAAGCGCAGCCACCAGCCGGCTTCAGCCCTCCAAACCATCCCGATCATGTGGCCCTTCGCCGTTTGGGGGCTCGACATGGTGGGGCCCTTCAGGACCGCCCGAGGCGGCATGACGCATTTGCTGGTCACCGTCGACAAGTTCACCAAGTGGATCGAGGCCAGACCGATCAAGAAGCTCGACGGGCCCACGGCCGTCCAGTTCATCAAAGACATCGCGGTTCGCTATGGCATGCCGCACAGCATCATCACGGACAACGGCACCAACTTCGCCAAGGGCGCGCTGGCCCACTACTGCTCTGCATTCGGTATCCGGCTCGACTTGGCCTCCGTCGCACATCCCCAGTCGAACGGCCAGGCCGAGCGGGCAAACGGCCTCATCCTAGCCGGCATCAAGCCGCGACTCGTCGAGCCACTCGTGCGCTCACCCGGCAGCTGGCTCGACGAGCTGCCGGCCGTCCTCTGGAGTCTCCAGACGACACCCAACCCCTCAACCGGGTTCACCCCGTTCTTCCTCATCTACGGAGCCGAAGCAATCATTCCAACCGACGTCGAGTTCGACTCGCCCCGGGTGACCATGTACACAGAAGCCAAAGCAAGGGAGGCACGTGAAGACGGCGTCGACCTGCTTGAGGAGGCGCGCCTCCTGGCCCTCAGCCGGCCAGCCATCTACCAACAAGGCCTACGCCACTACCACATCAAGAAGGTCAAGCCCCTCGCACTCCGCGAGGGCGACCTCGTGCTCCGGCTCGTCCAGCGGACAGCCGGCCAGCACAAGCTGGCCTCCCCCTGGGAGGGCCCCTTCATCATCAGCAAGGCTCTCTGCGACCGGAACGCATACTACCTCATCGACATGCCGAAGCCGAACAAGCGCAAGAGAGATGCAGCTGGCGAGGAGTCCAGCCGGCCTTGGAACGGGGAGCTCCTCCATCCGTTTTACAGTTGAACCCATGCATGTATGTATCACCGCCTTTTGAATTTAATGAAAGCAGGAAGCCCCCCCGTTTTCATTTGTCCCGCCGAGTCGGCATAGCCGGCTCGGGGGCTCGGGGGCTTCCTTTTCTGTTTTACTCTGTGTCTATGCACCTCCCCGTTTTTTATTCTCCCGCCGAGTCGGCATAGCCGGCTCGGGGGCTAGCCGGCCAGACCGCGCCCCGCCATTTTCCCTTAGTCCATCTCGAAACGTAGGAACCACCAAAGCCCTCTCTTTGCCAGCCACAGCCGGCTCCCGGCTGTCCGGCCGGCAAGAGCCAAAGGCCGGAAGCATCGTTACGCAAGAACGGCTAAGGGAGACAGCCCGGCACGGCCAGCCCGGCCCAACCCTCCCTCTCTCACTAATTCACCGCACGACCGGCTGCGCGCCAGGCGGCTTCGCCGCCTGTCGCCAGCCGGCCCAGTGGGTGTTTCGCTCGCGCTCAACGTCTGGAAAAGCCTAAGTATTGTACGTCCGCTCTCAAAGCCGAATCCCTGCCCTAGCCACAATCCGCAACCGGGCTGTCCGGCTAGCGGGAAGGAAGCTCGAAGAAAAGACAAACAAGAAAAGGCCCAAGGCCGAACAATAAACAGTGAAATCACATGCAAAATTTATATACAGCAAGGCCCGCGGCCGCAAGTTCATTACATGGAACTACACCCCCAGTGGGTGGACCTGCTACCTAACAAAGTTTGAGTGCAGGAAGGATAAAACGGAAAAAGCAACCCTAAGCGGCACCCGCGTCGTCTCCAGCCAGCGTCGGCTCAGCCGAGGTGGACGCGGCCGCCGGGTCGGGCCCAGTGCTCTCCGGCATCTCGGTCATGGCGTTGTCGTCTGGGTCGGCCTCGTCATTGGCGTAGGCCCCCGTCTCGGCCGAGCTGCCATCCGGGTCATCGCCGTCAGGGAGCTCCTCGCCGTCTTCCGTCCGCTCCAGGACGAACTCGTCGTGTGGGGCGAACGAGGCCAGGTAGCTGGCCCGCCCGGCGATCCGCTGCGCCCGCGCCGCCAAGTCCTCTTCCGCGCCGGCCCGCTGCGCCGCCAGCCGGTCGACGTCCAGGCCCGGAAACCAGGACACGACGAAGCGCAGCGCCGTCTCCGCCCCGGCCCTGGCCGCGGAGGCCCTCCACGCACCGAGTCGCTCCACCCCGGCCTCCAGCCATCGCGCCAGTCGGGTCACGCTGTTCGGTGCCACCGCACTCGACCAGAGGCTGCTCGCCATGCCCACCCCGGCCTCGAACAGGCGGTGCATGTGCCCCTCCACGGCTCGAAGACGGGCCTCGCAGGCAAGAACGATCTCCGAGACGCTCCAGGCGGCGTAAACGTCGACCTCGGCCCCTGTCGCGCACAGGTCCGCCCGGTGGGCATACACAGCCGCATCGGCCGCCTCCTGCGTCTTCCGGAAGACTCCTGGCGAAGAAGGAAACAAATCAGTCAAAGAAAGCAACTTGCCGGCTACGCCAGCCGGACCAAGGAAAAGATAGCACTTACGGGCGAAGGTCTCGTCGAGGTGCTGCGCCTCGCCCAGCATCCCGTTCTCTCGTATGGCCGACGCACGAGCCTGGGCCTCGAGATCCTTCTCGAGCTGGGCGATCCTCCTGCCGGCGTCCGCCAGCTCCTCGGCCGCCTTGCCGCGCTCCTCCGCCAGCCGGCCCAGTTCCGCCTGATGGGCGTCCACCGTCTTGGCCTTCTCGGCCACCAGCCGGTCCACCTCGGACTGGAGCCGGTCGCGGTCGCCGACGGCGCGATCACGCTGCTCGACAGCTTCGGCAAGCCGGCCTCGGAGGCCTGGCGCCTCGGCCGCGTCGGCTGCGCGGCAAGGTTCCCGGTCATATGCCGGAAGCAAAGACTAGAAGAAAAAGACAAAGCTATAAGATTCGACCCGGCTGCTCCGCAGTCCGGCCCGAATCTCGGGGGCAACACCCAGTGGGTGCGCTGGCGCGCACCCACTGAAGGCATGCAAGACGTACCTTGAACCCCGCGCAGCTCCTCTTCCTTGGCAGCGAGCTGGGTTTTGGCCTCGCGGTACCGCTCCCGGAGCCGGTTGTACGCGCTGGCCCGGAGGTCGTACAGATGCTGCACGTAGACAGAAGATTAGAAAAATGCAAAAGCCAAGCTATAAGATTCGACCCGGCTGCTCCGCAGCCCGGCCAAACCTCGGGGGCTACACCCAGTGGGTGCGCTGGCGCGCCTCCACTGATTCAGCAACCAAGACAAGCAAAGAAGAAAAACTCACCGCAATCGCCTGCTCCAGACTCCGCGCCGCCTCCTGCTCTTCCCGGATGAAGGCCTGCAGGCGCTCATTCCGACCACGAAGCCGCGAGCGCAAGGCATCCGCCGCGTCGTCCTCCCGGGTTCACGGCCCGACCACAACCTCGCTGGAGCTCACCCAGGGCTGCTGGATCGCGCTCCCGGCGCCGGACCCGCTTCCACCCGACCGCGCGGAGTTCGTGGAGGTTTGGGGCGGCACGATGACCAAGGTACCGGCGTCCCCGGTCGCTGTCTCCAGGGCCGGCGTCGGCTGCGCTTGGCCGGACCGCGCGGAGTCCGCCTCGCGCTCCCTCCCGTCGCCTTCGCCTCCTCCTGCCGGGTCGGTCCGGGGCGGCGTGTCCACAACGATGTTCTCATCGACGTCCGACTCGCCTCCAGCCGGCTCCGTCCGCCCCGCCCGCTCGCCCACTCCCTCCGGCTGCGGCTCGATGATGGTGGCATCCGGCATCAACCCCCTCTCCATCTCCGGCCAGGCCGGGTCCTCGGCGGTCCGAGCCCGCTTCGTGGAGGCCCTCTCCCACGCCCGGGCCGAGGCCTCCGCCATCTCCTTCTCGGCCTCCGCCAACTCCTTCTCGGCCGCCGCCCGATCCCGCCAGGCGTCACGGCACGCCGCGTCAAGATCTTGGCCGGACTGGCGGGCCTCGAGGTCCTGCTCCGCGGTTCGAGCCAGCTCGCGGTCGACGGCGCTGCTCCGGGTTTTCTTCCACACGGCCTCGCCCGCCACGGCCTCCGCCGCCGCCATCGCCAGGTCAACGGCGGACCTGTACGCAGCAAGTTATCACCACAAAGGCTTAAGCAAGAAACAAGCAAAAGATTAGAACAAGACAAGGGACACTTACCCAATAACCTTCGGGACCTCCTGCCTCGATCCCTCGGACGGGGCGAGCCGGCGTTTCTTCTTGACGACGGCCCTCTCGCGCGCTGGCCCCGTCGCCGCCGGGCGTTTCGTGGCCGGCCTCGTCTCGACCGCCTCCTTCCCATGTGGCCGGCTTCCGGACGCCGCCGCGCGGGCCGGCCCGGCGCCGGCCATCTTCCGCAGCTGTCTTGGCGGGTCGACACTGGCGTCCTCCCTGGCCGAAGGCGCTGCACCGTGGGAACCGGTGAGGCCCTCGTCGTCGTCGTCCGGCCAGTCGCGCAGGAGTTCTAAGAGCGGAGACTTACCCGCATGCCGCGACCCGCCGGCCGCGGTGTCGGCCAGGCGCGCCTCGACCGCCCCCTCCTCCGCCTTGGCGCCGGCGTCCTCTACGTCCGAGTCAGGCAGGTCGGCCAGCAGAAACGGGGGGTTCGGCCCGGCGTGGTTCTGCTGGCTGGCGAATAGCTGCGGCCCTCCCGTCGCGTCAGGACACAAGAATAGCGTTGAAGCAGCAAAAAATAAAGACCAGGGACTCACCGCCGACGCTGGGTTCTCCCGGTGATAGGGCTCCTTCCCGAAGCTCCACCCCTCCTCCTTCAACCCGGCCTTGGAGATGTAGTTCACCCGCTGGGTAATCCCGGCCGGCGTCAGCTCCTTGGTCGACATCCGGGTCAGGTCATGCCGGCCGCTCATGTCGCACATCCGGTGAGCCCGGCGCTGCAGCGGCAGCACCCGGCGGGCGATGAAGGCCGCGATGAGGTCGACCGGCTTCAGCCCCTCGCGGTCTATCAGCTCCCCGACCCGGCGGCAGATGTTCACCATCTCCTGCGGCGGCTTCTTGGGGCAGTAGCCCCAGTTCGGTTTCTCAAGAGGCGGCGCGTCGACGAACGGCGGAAGGTTGATGACGTCCACCGCCTGGTCGGCGTTCCGGACGTAGAAGAACGTCGTCTGCCACTTCTTGGCCGAGTCCTCAAGCGGCAGCTTGGGAAACGGCCCGTTTACTCGGCCGATGACCACCGCTGCGCCGCAGTCGGACATGACGCCGGCTGACGCCCCCTGCTGCTTGAAGAAGAACATCTTCGCCCACAGCTCCACAGTCGGCAGCATACCAAGATAGCCCTCGCAGAGCGTGGTGAACCCGGCAACCTGTAGCACGGCGTTGGCGCCGAGGTGATGCGGCTGCAGCCCGAAGAAGTCGAGCCAAGCGCGGAAGAAGAGGCTCGCGGGGAGGCCGAACCCGCGCTGAAAGTGCGAGAAGAAGACAACATGTTCGCCCACCTGCGGCTACGGCACCCTCTCCGAGCCGGGCGCGCGCGCGATCAGCGCCTCCGCTGGCGGCAGCCGCTTCGTGCGGCGGAGGTAGCGGATGTTCTGCTCGGTCGTGATGGAGCCCTCCCAAGAGCCTTTCGGCAGCGCCATTGGAGGGCTCTACGGGCGTCGAGATGCGACGATGAAGAGGAGGAGGAAGGGAGAGCGGCGCGCTGCGGGATTCGTGCGTGGTGCGCAGCAGCAGGCGTGGGCGAACCACGCGATGGCGGCAGCACTCCGCTCGGGCCCGACGGAGAAGAAGCAGGAGCAGGGGAGAAGCAAGGGGCGGGGGTGTGTGCGGAAGCGTTTCTGTCGCACTCTCCCTGTCCCTCATTTATAACTGCGAGAGATCGTGGGGGAGTGGGATCGTTTGCGCCCACGATCCCCACTCCCCCGCATTGTGCACGCACGTTCCCCATGCACATTAACTGCGCGGGGAAGCGCAATTGCCAATGGTCACCGCAGTGAATCCTTCGCGCGCGGGCCGAGGGCGCGTCGTGGCGGGCCCGGTCCGCAGTCACGTCCCGTCGCGCGCGTGGGCTGGCAGGCCTCGCCCGCCGCGAGGCTGCACGTGGCGGTCCGTCAAGTGGCGGCGGACGCGAAACGTCGTACAAAGCAAGACTCATCTGGCGGATGTTTCCGTTTCCCGCCCTGGCCGGGGTGCCACGACCCGGCTTCCGGAAGCCGGCCCCCAGCGGGTGTTCCCGGCGTCTGTAGCCGCGCTGCCGGCATGCGGCCGGGCGAGGCCGCTCGGCCGGACTCCCGCACTTCATCAACAAATCAACTCCTCAGGGGGGTAAGCTGCGAAGGCCCCCCTGCCTGAACCCGGTGAACCTTCACAGCTTCGGGGACTACAGTCGGGGGGATGATCCCCGGGTAGGCAACGGAGCCCGGATCCACCTTCTTTTCAAAACATCGGGGCAAGCCGAGCCCCTCAGTCCGGCTAGCCTGCGCGCCGGCTCCCTAGCGCGAGCCGGCTCGGCGTGGCGACACGGCTGGCCGGCTGGCCCATGCCGGCTGGCCACTAGAGAGCAAACCCTCATGGCAAGACAAGTAAGGCAACAACGCCCCCTCCTTTACACCGGCCCCGGCAGGCGAGGCGACAACATTCCCTGTGCCCCCGCCCGGGGCGGGCGGTGTCCGGGCGGCGCAACCCTGTTGCTAGGCGGCGCCGGCCGCCCTCTGACGAACGACGAGACCTGCCATAGTGCCGCGCTGCCGACAGAGCCCGTGCCCAACGGACCCGGCGCACCCGGCGGACCCGGCGCACCCGGCGCGCCCGGCGTACCCAGCGCACCTGGCGGACCCGGCGGACCCAGCGACCCGGCGGACCCAGCGACCCGGCGGCCCCCACCGTCGGCTCCTGGGCGATGACACCAGGGCCCCATGCCCATGCGATTTTACCCATGTAACCCTAGGGGGTCGAGCTATAAGACCCCCCAGGAGGCCTCCATGCGGAGGGTCTTCGGTTCACTCTTCTTGGGTTGGCTACTGAGTCCAGCTCGCATCCTCTTCCATCACACACAAACACAGCTCCAGGAGCAACCTTGTAGCCCTTGTGCTCTCCATACTCCATTCGGCAGGACTAGGGGTGTTGCCTCTCCGGAGGGCCCCGAACCTGGGTACGTCTTGTGTCCCGCACTCGCGCGTGCCAACCTCGCCTCCGAAACCCACCGGCGTCCTCCTGTAACCCCACCTTTTTAGCCATCTTATGGCATCTGCCGTGAGAACACCACGACAAGTGACAAGCATTAAGCATAGCAAAGTCATAGCAACATCAACCTCAGAACATAGTGGATACTAGGGATCAAAGCCCTAACAAATTGACTCGATTACATGATAAATCTCATCCAACCCATCACCGTCCAGCAAGCCTACACAGAAATTACTCACACACGGTGGTGAGCATCATGAAATTGGTGATGGAGGATGGTTGATGATGACGACGACGTCGAATCCCCCTCTCCGGAGCCCCGAACGGACTCTAGATCAGCCCTCCCGATGAAGAACAGGAGGTGGCGGCGGCTCCGTATCGTAAAATGTGATGATTCTTTTTTTCCGATTTTTTTCTGGACGAATAGGTACTTATAGCGTTGGAGTTAGGGTTGCCAGAGCTATCAGGGGCCCACAAGCCTGCTTGGCGCGCCCTGGGGGGTGGGCGCGCCCCCTGGGCTTGTGGCGCCTGGGTGGGCCCCCTCTGGTAATTCTCTTCGCCAGTATTTTTTATATATTCTCAAATAATTCTCCGTAAATTGTCAGGTCCATCCGAGAACTTTTTTTTCTGCACAAAAATAACACCATGGCAATTCTGCTGAAAACAACGTCAGTCCGGGTTAGTGTCGGGCCCGTGGAACCCAGGGTATCTCGGCCCGTCTGCCAGCGGGCACCCCGAGCAAGACCCCTCATGAGGCCCAAGCCTCCTAAGGACCCCTCCTCCGGGAGCAGGTAGGCGAGACTCAGCCACGACTTCACCGAGAGCTTCGCGAGGCCCTCTCGCGAGGCGGCCTCCCGAGGTTGCCTCCCGAGGCACCCTCCCGAAGGCATGCAAGGCAAGTGCTGTTCGGCTCGGTCGCGCGGTCTCATGCCCACCACGTGGGTGACGCGCGCGGTGATGAATGGCGACAAAGGCCGCGCCAGCAAGCGTGGATAGAGAGGATTTCCCCTTTTGTGCTAAGGAAGCAAGGCCAGCGGTCCGTTTCCCAAAGCAACCCCCGAAGGTTGCCCGATCGGTGAAAGAAGACCAAGACGGCGGACGCGCAGGGCGGAGGTCATCCCCGAGCCCACCGGCGCATCATGGATAATCGCTTTGCAGACGAAGACCACCTTTTGTCAGGATAGACTGTGCCCCTGTCCCCCTTCAAACTTGCTGTTGTGTGGCAACCGTTCCCGCCAATGTTTTTGGGGGAAGAGGACCAAGGCAGGTATAAAAGGAGGGCAGGGTGCCGTTGTAGAGGAGATCGACTCTTCTACCGCCAAAACCTTGTACTCTCGCTAGAGCAATCCCAACCAAGCAGGAGTAGGGTTTTACACCGCAAGATGGCCCGAACCTGGGTAAACCGCTGTGTCTCCGGCCCGCTCCCGCTTGCACACTCTCGCCGTAGCTTCGCCGTAGTTGTGCTGTGGTAGGGGACGAGGCGGTTGGAATGAGCTCACCCCAGTGTTCGAACCTTTGGGTCCCCGGAGCCCGACCTTCGTCATTTGGCACGCCAGGTAGGGGTGCGCTACTGTTCTTCCGCTCCGTTCTCCACTCCACCAGCTTCATGGCCGACGCTCGCCGCGAGCGCGCTGAGCGCAGGGCGGGCCGCATGGCCTAGACGGAGCCGGTGGGCCGTGGCAACCGCTGCCGCCACCGACCCTGCCGCCCACGAGCAGCAGGACTCCTCCCTGTATCCCTCTGTGCTGGAAGACGGCCGTACCACCACGGCTTCCTCCTCCCTCGCCCGCCGTGGGCCGCCGAACGCGCAGGCCGCGCTGCTCATGGCGCGTGAGCTGCTCCGCTACCGTCTAGCTGACACCGGCTACGACGCCTGGCTTGGTCGCATCACCGAGTTCGTCAACGCCGCTGGGGACGCTCCGGCGCCTTCCCACTCGCTCCGCCCTCCGCCGTTTCACGCAGGGGACATCGCGCATGGTGCTCCCCCGCGTCCTCGCCGGTCCGAGACAAGGCCAACTGCCAGATCATCCGCCGCGTGCCGCCTGATGCGCGTGAGCTCCTCGAGCAGCAGCGCCGGTGCCAGGACCAGGCCGTCCAGGAGGTCGCAGCGGCTGGGCGCTAGAACCGCGCCGACCTCGGCGGCGGTGTTCCCTCGAGCGGCGTGGGTTGCCGCGCCTTCACCCGCGAGCTGCGTCAGGTGGTGTGGCCCGCCAAGTTCAAGCCGGACCTGCCTCCACGCTACGACGGCACCCGCAACCCCGCAGAGTTCCTTCAGCTCTATGCGCTGAGCATCGAGGCGGCGAACGGCGACGACAAGGTCATGGCGAACTGTTTCCCCATGGCCCTCAAGGACGGCCCGCACTCTTGGCTCATGAATCTCCCTGAGGCGTTGATCTCGTCGTGGGGCGAGCTCTGCAACCGGTTCATCACCAACTTCAAGGGCACGCACGACCACTCCCTCACAATCAACGACCTGCGGCATGTGCGGTAGCGCCCGGACGAGACCCTCCGCAAGTACATCCAGCGCTTCAGCCAGGTGCGCAACAAGATCCCGCGTGCCTCCGACGCGTCCGTCATCTCTGCGTTCTCCACCGGCGTCGCGGACGTCAAGATGCACGAGAAGCTCGCCATCAACGATGAGCTGGACTCGGTGCTGGAGCTGTTCGACCTCGCCGACAAGTGCGCCAAGGCTGAAGAAGGTCGCCTTTTCATCCACAACGACCCTGATGCGGCGCCCGACACCACCAAGGCCAAGAGCAAGGACGTCAAGCACAAGGTCCCTACCGTGCTTGCGGCGGAGCCCGAGCAGAAGCGCGGACGTGACCGCGATGAGCCCAGGAAGCACGGTCGGCCGCTCTGTGTCTACCACAACATGCACTCCCACAACACTGAAGACTGCCGGGAGCTCAAGCTGCTCCGCGACGAGCGCCTGGGCCGCCGAGGCGCCGGTCGCGGGGGCGGCCGCAACGGCAACCGCTGGGACAGCCACAACGGGAATGTCAACTTCCGCCAAGGTTGGCGCGACCAGCCTCGTGAGGCCGCCTGGCACGATCAGCCTCGTGAGGCAAACCCTCAGGCCAATGCCGCTCTTCCGCCGCTGCCACCCCAGAGGAACTACGTCAACCAGCCTGACGAGGGCGCAGGGGGCTACCAGGAGCCTCGCGCAGTTGCCTACATCCTCGGCGGGGCTCAGGCTCCTGCGTCCAACCGCCACTTCAAGCAGTTCTCTCGCGAGGTGAACGCCGCCCTCCCGAAGCCTGAGGACGCTCGGCCCCTCAAGTGGTCGCAGTACGCCATCACCTTCGACTCCAAGGACCACCCCAAGTCTACGGCCACCGCAGGCACGCTCCCCATGCTGCGCACTCCCACCATCAGCAACGTCGCGGTCACCAAGACCCTCATCGACGGAGGCGCCGGCCTTAACGTGCTCTACATCGAGACCTTCGAGCAGCTCCAGGTGCCTTACGAGCAGCTCATGCCGACGAGGCCCTTCTCGGGCGTGACCGACGGCTCCACCCTGCCTCTGGGGCAGGTGCGCCTCCCCGTCACCTTCGGCACCCGCAAGAACTACCACACTGAGCTCATCGACTTCGACGTCGCCCACCTCGGCCTGCCCTACAACACCATCTTGGGCTACCCCGTGCTCGCCAAGTTCATGGTGGTGTCTCACCAAGCCTATAATGTCCTCAAGATGCCTGACTGCAGCGGCATCATCACCGTCTCCTGCGACGAGAAGGACGCGATCTGCTCCCTTGAGCACGCCTACAAGGCTGCCGCAACCGCCCATCCAACTGACGAGGATGCGACCGAGCCTCCTAAGGCCGCGCCCGCGAAGAAGAAGCAACTGTTCTCTTAGGACCGCGCCGAGATGAAGAAGGTGTCGGTTGACGGCAGCGGCTTAGGCCCTGCCTTCACCATCAGCACCTGCCTTTCTCCTGCATAGGAAGGCGCGCTCATCGCCTTCCTTCGGGCAAACTCGGATGTTTTCGTTTAGAAAGCATCTGATTTGTCCGGTGTACCGAGGGAGGTGATCGAGCACCACTTAGCGGTGTGCCCCAATGCACGCCCCGTCAAGCAAAAAGCATGGCGCCAGGCGCCCGAGAAGCAAGAGTTCATTGTCCAAGAAGTGCACAAGCTGCAAGAAGCTGGAGTGGTCCGTGAGGTGCGCCATCCCGAATGGCTCGCCAACCCAGTCGTCGTCCCCAAGAAGGGCGACAAGGAGCGAATGTGCGTCGACTTCACGAGCCTCAACAAGGCCTGCCCTCAGGATCCCTTTCCACTGCCGCGCATCGACCAGATTGTGGACTCCACCGCCAGATACGAGCTACTCTACTTCCTGGATGCCTTTTCAGGCTACCACCAGATTAAGATGGCGCCAGAGGATGTGGAGAGGACGGCCTTCATCACCCCTTGCGGCGTATACTGTTACGTCCGCATGCCCTTCGGCTTGAGGAGTGCTGGCGCCACCTTCCAGCGGCTGATGCGCATCACGCTGGGGCCTCAGATGGGGAGGAACGCGGAGGCCTACGTCAATGACATCGTGGTCAAGACTCGTGTGGCCGGGTCCCTCATCGAGGATCTCGAGGAAATGTTCGCCAACCTACGCAAGGTCAACCTCAAGCTCAACCCCAACAAGTTCGTCTTTGGAGTCCCTTCCGGCAAGCTCCTCGGCTTCCTGGTCTCCCACCGTGGCATCGAAGCCAACCCGGAAAAGATCAAGGCCATTGAGAGAATGCGTCCTCCCCGGACCCTCAAGGAAATGCAGCGCTTGGCGGGATGCATGGCCTCCCTGGGGCCATTCATCTCCAAGTTCGGCGAGCGAGCCCTGCCATTCTTCAAGCTCATGAAGAGATCTGGCCCCTTCAAGTGGACTCCCGAGGCCGATGCCGCCTTCGAAGACCTCAAGAGGTACCTCACGAGCCCGCCCATCATGGCCGTGCCACGCTCTCGCGAGCCCTTGCTCCTATACTTGGCGGCCACCCCCCAGACGGCCAGCCCGGCGCTCGTGGCGGTGTGAGAGGAGCACGTCTGCGCTAAGGAGAAGCCCTTTGAGCCGCGTGAGCCTCCCGAGCCCTCCGAGCCTCGCGAACCTCCTGAGCCTCGTGAGCCTCACGAGCCCTCCAAGCCTCCCGAGCCTTCTGAGCCTCATGAGCCTCCCGAGCCTGCCGAGCCTCGCGAGCCACCTGAAGAGCAAGCTGCCATCACAACCATGCGCCTCGTCGAGCACCCTGTGTATTTCGTCAGCACGGTGCTAAGGGATGAGCGCGAGCGCTACCCCATGCAGCAGAAGCTCCTCCTCATGCTCCTCATCGCCTCCAGGAAGGTGCGCCACTACTTTCAAGGCCATCCCATCAAGGTCATCTCCTCTTACCCCTTGGAGCAAGTTCTGCGTAGCCCCAACGCCGCCAGCCGCGTCGCCGAATGGAACATCGAGCTGCAGGCCTTCCAGCTGGAGTTCTGCACCACCAGAGTCATCAAAGGAGCAGCTCTGGCCAACTTCGTGGCGGAGTGGATGGATCCGTATGAGGGGGAGCCTCGCGAGAACAAATCCCTCCTGCCTGTGGACGAGGCGCCTGGTGGCTGGACCATGCACTTCGATGGCGCCTTCTCACGGCAGGGCGCGGGGGCTGGAGTCATGCTCACCTCGCCAATGGGAGACAAGCTCTACTTCGCTGTGCAACTCTGCTTCAGGCACACCGACAAGGTTTCCAACAATATTGCGGAGTACGAGGGCCTCATCGCCGGCCTCAAGGCTGCTTTCGCTCTAGGCATCAAGCGTCTCACCATCAAGGGCGATTCGCAACTTCTCGTCAACTTCTCCAACAAAAGCTACAAGCCCAAAGACGAGCACATGGCCACCTACCTGGAGGAGGTACGTAAACTTGAAAAGCGTTTCTTAGGCTTGGAGCTCCAGCACGTGCCCCGCGGCAGCAACAAAGAAGCAGACGACATCGCCAAGCAGGCATCTCGTCGCGAGCCTCAAGATTCTGGCATCTTTGAGGAAAGGCTCCTGAAGCCATCCGCTGCGCCACCCACTGCAAGCACCACGCTGCTTCACGAGGAACTCCCGCCCGCACCACCCATGGGCGCACCAGACTGCGGCCCAGCCTCAGGAGCCCGCCTGCTGCTGCCGCTGGAGCCTCAAGCAGACAGCTGGACCACGGAGTTCAAGGCCTACTTGCTCCACGTCACCCTTCCAGAGAAGGACTCAGAAGTAGAGCGCGTGGCCCGGCAGGCCACCGCTTACTGCTTGCAAGACGGCAAGTTGTACCACAGGCGCCCCAATGGCGTCTCGCTGCGGTGCATCTCTGAAGAACAAGGGCACGAGCTGCTCGCCGACATCCATGGGGGAGACTGCGACCACCACTCCTCTTCACGCACATTTGCCGGCAAGGCGTTCCACGGCGGTTTCTACTGGCCCACTGCGCTGCATGATGCTACCACACTGGTCCCAGCCTACGAGGCCTGTCAGTTCCACGCCAAGCAAATCCACCAGCCGGCGCAAGGCCTCCGGACGATTCCCCTCTCATGGCCTTTCGCGGTCTGGGGGCTGGATATCCTGGGGCCTTTCCCTCGCGCGGCTGGCGGCTACCGCTACCTCTACGTCGCCATCGACAAGTTCACCAAGTGGGCAGAGGTCGAGCCCGTGCGCACCATCCCGGCAACCTCTACCGTCAAGTTCATCAAGGGCCTCGTGAGCTGCTTTGGCGTCCTCAACCGCATCATCACCGACAATGGCTCTCAGTTCACAAGCGGTCTCTTCAAGTCCTACCGTGCCAGCCTCGGCACACAGATCTGCTACGCCTCTATGGCGCACCCACGAAGCAACGGCCAGGCCGAGCATGCCAACGCTGAGGTCCTCAAGGGCCTCAAGACGAGAAGCTTCAAGAAAAAGCTCGAAGCTTGCGACAAGGGCTGGCTTGACGACCTGCAGTCTGTGCTATGGTCCATCCGCACAACGGCAACCAAGCCTACCGGCGAGACCTCCTTCTTCCTCGTCTACGGAGCCGAGGCGGTCCTTCCTTCGAAGCTTAAGCACGGCTCTCTGCGAGTCCTTGCCTTCGACGAGGCGCGTCAGGACGGCTCGCGGGAGACCGACCTGGTGCTCCTTGAGGAGGCCCGCCGTCAGGCCACTCTTCGCGCCGCACGGTACCAGCAGGCCCTGCGTCGCTATCACAGCCGCAGCATCCGCCCTCGCACTCTCGAGGTCGGCGATCTCGTCCTACGCAGGATCCTCTCCAGAGAGGGACTCCACAAGATCTCACCCATGTGGGAAGGCCCTTTCAGGGTTGCTCATGTCTCCAGGCCCGGCGCCGCCCGGCTGGAGACGGAGGACGGAGTTCCTCTGCCTAACGGCTGAACATCCAACACCTCCGCAAGTTCTACCTGTGACCCTCACGCGTACGAACGAAATGGGGTTGTACACGCCTCGGAGACTCTCAATGCGTTCGCCTGACGGGCACGCGAGAGCTCCCGCCCATGCCCAAGTGGAAGCCCCATGCTCCGCGCTGGCGGAACGATCGAGCCGCGATCATACCCACACCCCGGTGGAAGCCCCATGCTCCGCGCTGGTGAAACAATCAACTGAGGGCGCCCCACGGGCTGCACCAACCTCAAGCTGACCAGTGCCGGACACGGTAGCCCTTCTTTTTCTCTTTTGGGTGTGTGACTGAGGGCGCCCCATGGGCTGCACCAACCTCAAGCTGACCCGTGCCAGACACGACAGCCGCATCTCTTTTTGGTTGTGTAATGGAATCCATTATCTTGCATCAGTAAAGCTTCAATTTCCATACATGGTGTATTTCGTCATATCTTTGCCTCACAAGCCGTGCGAACTCATGACCTCTCTCATGAGCCTCACGCGAGCGGGGGCTGGACACGGCATCTGTGCTCGGGTCAGTCCCAACAGCACCAAAAAACCCAAGCAGTCGGGCTCTGGCTCGCGGGACTGCTCCCGTGCACGCCACCCCACCAAGGTCCTTGGTGTCTTATCTCCTCGCGTAACGCCCATGAGCGAGCCGGCGAGCGTGCGCTGCTCCTCTGTTGTGGGACTTTCTGCATGCAGTTATCTCAGGAACAGGTCACCTGGAAGGCCTCGCGAGGATGCCTCGCGAGGTGGCCCCATGGCAAGACGCCCCCTTGAGCCTCAGGAAGCTTCGCAGGCCCTGCTTTGGGAGCCAACCTACGACGGCCATCTCAGCAGGAGATCTCGCGAGCGAAAACCCCGCAAGGCACACCCTACAAGTGGCGGCTCACCGGACGCTACCCTCCACAAAAGCTAAGTCTAGTACGTAGTGAGCCACCCTCGCCATCTCCCAATCTTCCCCTTCTAGCAACCTCATCGAGAGCTGGCGTTTCTCCTTCTGCGAGCCGCTTGCACGTCAAAGTGGGGCTCCCTGAGCATCGCGCCTCGGGATCTCTTACCGCCCTCGGTGCCCTACACCTCCTGGCCTTGCTCAGGCACGAGTCCTAGCATACCAGTGGCGGCTATAGCCCGCTCGGGGGCTGGGCCCTGACGATGTAGAGCACACAAGGCAAGCAAAAAGAGAAAACATGCCTCGAGAGAAAGCTTCACGAGGGCACAAGCATACATCACAGCAAATCATAAAGTATTTAAACACAAAAAGGCATTGTCTTCACGCCCCCACGGGGCCACGTTAATTGTACGCAGGATAATGAAAGAGAAAGGCCTAAGAGAACGCGCCGCCGTCATCGCCGCTACCGTCGCTGTCGTCTTCACCCTCCTCAGCTCCACCAGAGCTCTCACTCCTGCCGTGGGAGAACTTCGTGAGAAGCGCGTCCACGTGGTCCTCCACCGCCTCCCCGAGGCCGTCGCGGAGCTCCTCAAGAATAGGAGCCATCACCCTGTCGAAATCGAAGTTGGGGTCGGCATGGAGAAGGTGGCAGGAGATGCGTGTCGCCGCCTGCGTGAGGAGATCACGGCACTCCCCCTCGATGATTCCGCCCACCTTCTTGGCGCTGGCCTCGAGCCGCTCCACGAGCTTGGTGAAGAAGTCGAGGTAGCTGGCGTCATGGGTCTCGAGGGGGCTGCTGAGATTCTCCTTGCAAATCGAGCCCAGGGCGCTGCGGGTGCGAAGCTCGAGGGAGCGGAACATCTTGGAGTGTTCGAGCTGCCGCCCTCGTGCCCGGTCCGCCTCGTCTCTGGCCTGCTCAACAATGCGGGTGACGCCCCCCACCTGTAGCTGGAGGGAGGCCAGCTCGGCCTCGGTGTTGGCCTAGGCCTTCAGCGCGGTCTCCCGCCGGGTTTCCGCTTCGGTCAGCACCTCCTTAAGGCCCGCGACCTCATGCTGGAGCTCCTCGCGCCTCGCCTTGAAGCGGTCCTCCTGCAGCTTCAGTTCTCTTGCTGTGCTCCTTGGCAAGCGCCTTGCAGTTCTGCGTGACCCTCCTGTCGGCGTCCTCCTAAATCTTCTTCTCCTTGGCTGCCAGATTGGCGTTGGCCTTGTCCAGGTGCTGGGCATAGGAGCCCTGAGCGGCGGCTACCTCGCGTTCCAGCACCTTCAGCCTTTCGCGCTCCAGGTCCTGCGCAGACACTGTACGCACGAGCTCCTGCTCGCGGATCCCAAGGTCTGCCTCGTGGGCCGCCAGTTCCTCTTCGCGGGCGGAGATGGCGTTTTTCCACGCCTGAAGGTGCCGTTCCAGCGCGGTGTTCTGATCCTGGAGCTCCTTCCCGCGGGCCTCCGCCGCCTCACACCGCCTATCTGCCGCCTCGGCCTCTCGGAAAGCGCGCTCACTGGCCTCCTTCGCCTCGGTGGCGGCCTTCTCGCCTCTCGCGCGAGCAGCCTCGTTCTGGCGCTGGCCCAGCTTGACTGCAACCTCAAGTTGATGCCACCCTTGGGCTAGGCGTAGGCGCTCTTCAACAAGGCGCGCCTCTACAGCCTGAAGCTCTGCTCCGAGCTGGCCTAGTGCGGCCATGGCATTCTCCAAGGCCCCGTGCCTGATCATGGTGCGGCTGCTCACCAGCGCCAGGGCCCAGTCCGGGTTCGGCTCTTCGTCGTCCTCCGCCATCGCGGCTCGCGAGGGCCCGGCGCCGCTCGCCAGGAGCAGAGGGCTCGCAGGGGCCTCCTCCTTGTCTTGCCGTGGCGGCGCACTCCGCGGGCTCGGCGCCCCTCCGGCAGAAGCTGCGCGCATCGGCAAGTCGCGTGGGCCCACCGCGGCGCCTCCGCCACCCGCGGTACACGGCGGGAGAGCTGGCGTCTCCGCCTCTACCGTCACGACGTCTGCCCCTGCAGCGGGCGCCCCAGGGACCATGGAGCCGCCTCTTGAGGACGCCTCCCGAGGCTCGCCCGCTTGGACGTCCCGAGCCTCGTCCTCCTGCGGCTCAGGAGGGGCCACCTGCCCCTCAGCCTTCGTGAGCCTGACCCCGGTGCCGAGACGACGCATGTTTTCCTCATGACCCTCGGCCCCAGCGACCGACGGTGCGGCCCCCACCAAGCCAGGGGTCCTCTTCTTCTTCTTCTTCTTCTTCTTCTTCTTGCTCGGGGAGGTCCAATGTAGAGCAAAGACTCAAGCACACGCGGCGCACCGGATGCAAGGGAAGGGAAGGTAGACGCTTACTCATCATTGGCGACCCATTTCCTCTTCTTCAGCGCCCGCGGTAATGCACTGCCGCCGCCGTCCTCGCGGGGCCCCTTCTCGCGACCAGTCCCCGGGGTAAGGCCCGGGGGTCCGGTGGCCCCGACTTCAGCACCGGCCTCCTTCGCAGGGGGACCACAGGATTTGCCCTCGGCGCCGCCCCCGGTGGCTCGCGGCTCCACGGCCCCCGCGCGGGGGCTCCCCACGCCCCCGTCCTGTCGAGCACGGCGGGGCGGCCCCAGGCGGGGTGATGTCATCATTGTTCCCGGGCCCGCGGACGAGTTGGCGGCGAGTCCACCGGGATAGGCCGCCGCCGTCCTCCGCGTCGCCCACCGTGGCCCTGGCGTCACCACGGTCCCCCGAGCTGGGAACCACCAACAAAGGGTTGTCCCGAGGCCCCTCGAGGCCGTCTGGGAGCGGCCCCCACTGGTCGAAGCGCGGCATTGCGCCGGCTAGTGCCACCTTGTTCTTGTAGCGATACAGGGGCAGCCCGTCCCTGGGCGGCTCGTCTGCCTCCTCGCCTGTCAAGGTGTGGAGCACCTCGTTCAGCACCTCCGACAGCAAGCTGTCCATGCTCAGCCGCATCGGGTCCTCTGGGCCGGTGAAGGCCCACATCGGGTGGGAGTGTCACTGGAGGGGAGCGATGCGCCGGCGAAGGAACTCCCTCACGACTGTGACCACTGTCACGTTCGCGGCCCTTAGCTCAGCCAACCTCCTCCACACCCGCGCCAGCCTCGGGTCGGCGAGCCTCTCATGCCCCCATCCGGAGCTTCTCGCCGCCGGAGCCCTCGGCAGCTGCAGCAAGGGGCTGAATTGGGCCGTGTCCATGTACACCCATTGCCGCCTGTAGCCTTCTACCTCCTTGGTGAGCCTCATGTCGATACCATCGCCTGCCGTCTCTTCTACGATGCGGAACGAGGCACACCCGGAACATTGGTCCACCGCTGACAGCCTCAGGCTGAAAAAGTGGCGAAAGAGCGCCACTGAGGGCGTCACACCCAGGAAGGCCTCGCATAAAAAGGCGAATGCGGAGAGAAGAAGAACGGAGTTCTGCTCGAGATGCAGCGTGTGGACCTGGTAGTGCGAAAGAATGGCGTTGAAGAAATCGAAGAACGGTGGCAGCACGCCGGCGAAGAGTGTATGAAGGAAGAGGACGCCGGAGGTAGCGTCGAGGTTGGCAGTCAGGCGCGAAGCCGGCCAGATCCGAGTGGCCCCCCACTCGTTGGAGGCGGCTGCGGTCATCGGAAGCACCTTGCTAAGCCCCTCGGCGTTGACGATCATGGGCCTACCCAGAGCAGGCTCCGGCACCACCTCCACGACCACCGCCTCCGTCGCCTTTCCCTTCCTGGCAGGGGGCGCCATGGCAGCGCGGCCAAGATCTGGGGTGGCGAAGCTTCAGGAAAGGAAGGGGGAGCTGTGCGCAAGAAGGAAGATGCGGGGAGACCGGATGCGCGAAGGAAGGCAATGATGGTCTTGCGCCGTGCGCGGGCAGGCTTTATGTCAGCGCGGACAGTTACCAAGGCGTCGTGGGAGAAGTGGGGGCGTCCGCCATCACATCGTGCGCCATGCGTCGCGCCTGGCCCGCAGGCGGTTAGGGCCCGTGTCGTTTTGCCCCCGAATAGGCGGGAACGTGCGCGCCACGGGCCCGGGGGCTACTGTCGGGCCCGTGGAACCCAGGATATCTCGGCCCGTCTGCCTGTGGCCCAGAACGCAGCGCCTGGTGGAGGCCCAATAGGTGGCCTACCAGCAGGCACCTCGAGCAAGACCCCTCATGAGGCCCAGGCCTCCTGAGGACCCCTCCTCCGGAAGCAGGCAGGCGAGACTCAGCCACGACTTCACTGAGAGCCTCGCGAGGCCCTCTCGCGAGGCGGCCTCCCGAAGCACCCTCCCGAAGGCATGCAAGGCAAGTGCTGTTTGGCTCGGTCGCGCGGTCTCATGCCCACCACGTGGGTGACGCGCGCGGAGACGAATGGCGACAGAGGCCGCGCCAGCAGGCACAGATAGAGAGGATTTCCCCTTTTGTGCTAAGGGAGCAAGGCCAGTGGTCTGTTTCCCAAGGCAACCCCCAAAGGTTGCTCGATCAGTGAAAGAAGACCAAGACGGCAGACGCGCAGGGCTGAGGTCATCCCCGAGCCCACCGGCGCGTCATGGATAATCGCTTTGCAGACGAAGACCACCTTTTGTCAGGATAGACTTCGCCCCTGTCCCCCTTCAAACTTGCCATTGTGTGGCAACCCTTCCCGCCAATGTTTTTGGGGGAAGAGGACCAAGGCAGGTATAAAAGGAGGGCAGGGTGCCGCTATAGAGGAGATCGACTCTTCTACCCCCAAAACCTTGTACTCTCGCTAGAGCAATCCCAACCAAGCAGGAGTAGGGTTTTACACCGCAAGGTGGCCCGAACCTGGGTAAACCACTGTGTCTCCGGCCCGCTCCCGTTTGCGCGCTCTCGCCATAGCTTTGCCGTAGTTGTGCTATGGTAGGGGACGAGGCGGTAGGAACGAGCTCAACCCAGTGTTCGAACCTTTGGGTCCCCGGAGCCCGACCTCCGTCAGTTAGTTCCATTCAAATCATGCAAATTAGAGTCCAAAACAAGAGCAAAAGTGTTTGGAAAAGTAGATACGTTTGGGACGTATCAACTCCCCCAAGCTTAACTCATTGCTTGTCCTCAAGCAATTCAGTTGACAAACTGAAAGTGACAAAGAAAAACTTTTACAAACTCTTTTGTTCTTGTTGTTTGTATATATACTTAACTAGCATCCAAGTTTTCAGCAAAGATTATGAACTAACCATATGAATGATAACACTTAGATATCACATTTACTCATATCAATTACATAACTAACTAGCGAGCAATAATAAGATATCTCGGATGCCAACAATTTGTCAAAACAATCATGATATAATATGATAACATGGTATCTCGATAGCCCTTTCCGAGACCACAAAACATAAATGCAGAGCACCTCTGAAGTTCAAGTAACGACTAGATATTGTAATTCATGGTAGAAGAGATCCAGTCATGTCACACCCAACATTAACTATACTCAATGCATAAAAATGACAATAGTGCTCTCCAACTGGTGCTTAAATGAGAGGGTGATGACTCAACAATAAAAGTAAAATAACATAAAAGTAAATAGATAGGCCCTTCGCAGAGGGAAGCATGGATTTGCAGTGGTGCCAGAGCTCTAAGCTTAAATTAGAGATGAAAACAATTTTAAGGTATGCTTTTTCTGTCAACGTTATGACCGAGAATTTTCAATATCTTCCATGCTAAACACATTATAGCCGGTTCCCAAGCGAAAAGGTAAAGTTTACCCCCCCTCCACCATACCAACGCAAGCCATGGCTAGCCGAATTCACGGGTGCCCTCCATACCAACAACTTTTCGGGGGAGTTTGTTGCATTTATAATTCGATTTTGACCACAGGACTGGGCATCCCAAATACCAACCCCTCTCGTGCAATAACAAGTGAATAAACACTCATCTGAGAATAACCCGCTTAGCATGGAAGATACTGACCACCCCCTATCGCTCCATGAGCGGTACGGGCACACAAAACAGATGTTTATTTGAATGATAAGAGATGGCACATGCAAATTTACTTGGAACGGCAGAGTAATACCGCATATAGGTAGATATAGTGGACTCATCTGGAACAACTTTGGTTTAAGGGTTTTGGATGCACAACCAGTATTCCCGCTTAGTACAGGCGAAGGCTAGCAAATAGATTGAGAAGCGACCAGCTAGAGAGCGAAAACTGTCATAGTCATGCATTGAGAATAATTACCACTGAATACGAGCATGAGTAGGATATAAACACCATGAACATAAATACCGTGGAGGCTATGTTGGTTTTGAATCAACTACATGTGTGAACATGTGCCAAGTCAAGCTACTTGAATTGTTCAGAGGAGGATACCATACTAACATACTACATCACAACCATTTTAATGCATGTTGACACTCAAGATAAATCATTATCCACTCCTAGCTATTTAAGCATGGCATGAGCAACTATGATCTCTAATTGTCATCACAAACATGTTTACTCATAATATGCTGAATCATGAATACCGAGCTAAACATATTTATAAATACAAAAACAAGAAGAGTTCATACCAGCTTTTCGTCACCGCAATCACTTCATCAAATATCATCATTATTGCCTTTCACTTGCACGACCGAATGATATAAAATAATAATAGTGCAAGAGTGCCGTGGACTAAGTTGGAATCTGCAAACATTTATTCAAAGGAGAAGACAAGGTAATAGTGGCTCTTTGTTAGTTCAACAATAAAGCATATGAGAGCCAGTCAACATTTTCATCGTGGTCTTTCTCCTTACTACGACTCAACGAAAAGAAAAGAAATTCAGAGAAACATACTGAAATATTTTTGGAGTTTTTAGTTTTTCTAAAGAAAGCAATTAACGAAGGAAAACGAAAAACGAGAAAAACTATTTACACGGGAAAGCTTCCAATAAACAAAAGAAGAAACGAGAAATCTTTTTGGGTTTTATTTTAATACTACGAATTAACTAAACGGGAAAGAAACTACAACTAATTTTTTTGGATTTTTGAAAGTTTTTCAAACACACAAGAAGAAAGCGAAAATAAAACTAACATGGATATACAATGAAAAAGGATGAACACTGACAACTGGAATGAATGTGTGATACATGAATGTAATGTCGGTTAGAAATACATACTCCCCCAAGCTTAGGCTTTTGGCCTAAGTTGGTCTATGGCCACGGGTTGAAGTCTGCCCCTCCAGGCTAATACTGGGGCTGCTGAGGATCCCATAGTGGCTGCTGAGGGTCCCACTGATAGACAGGCTCCTGAGCGGGTGTTGGCTCAGGCACTGGGGGCGGTGCCAGGCCCCAATAAGCGTAAATGTCCTCCGGCATGATGGTATATCCGTCCCTATAAAGATCAAACAAAGCAGACACAGGCAAAGTAATAATCTCACACGTACCATGACTAAATACCAAGTTATACTGAAATCGTCTAAGGCCCCTGCCAATAAAGTCATGTCCAACCATACTGTCGTAATCAAGATGCATAGTGGGTAAAAGCCTCTCTTACCTCTCGTCGTGTCTAATAGGAATCTCAAAATGTTTAGCGAGGCGAGAAGCGTAAATACCACTGTAAATAACGCCCTTCGAACGGTTGGTGTGTAACCGCCGGGCGACCATAGCACCCAAACTAAAAGTCCTATCAGCGTCAAGATCATGGCGTAAAATAGCGAGGTCAGGCGAGCTGAGCGTGCCACTCTCCCAACGACCAGTCAAACACCTCCCAGCAAATAACGAGTAATAGCGCAAAATAGGGAAATGTAAACTAGCAACCCTAGCCTCAGAAACTCCTCTCGATTCCCCTACAGTCACCTCCGAAATAAACTCCAAGACATACCGAGGGTGTGGCTCTACTGGGCTGCCCTCATTAGGAAGTTTGCATACCTCACAAAAATCCTCAAGTATCATCTCTTTAGGAATATCATATAGGTTAAATGACACCATGGGTATATCTCTCCTAGAATGAAAGTGAAAACTTTGCACGAAAGTATTAGTGAGGAGAAGATACTGTTCACACTTATCTTCGAGGAACGGGATGATGCCGACATTGTTCGCCAAATAATAGAAATCATCGAAAATCCCCGCATCCCTCAAGAATGTGTCGCATGGCCATTCGCACGGCCGCACCTCGGCCGCACGAGGAAGATGGTACTTGGGCATCGGAACCTCCTTAGGATTCCGGCTCGAAGAACCTCTCAACCTCCACTTGAGCATTTTCCTTTTCTGAAAATTTCAGAAATTTTTAGTGACTCAAAATAAAAGTGAACGAAACTCAACAAAATTGGTAGCAACTACTCCCACAAGTATCTAGAGGCTATATCATGCATCAAAACTACTTAGGACCATACAAATTCAACATGCAAGCTCATACACACGATCACCACAGCAGCAAAAATTTGCAAAACATAAAGCACTAGAACAAAAACTAATTGGAGCATTGGAGGAGTCACATACCGAGGAGTAATTCCTCAAAACAGTTTCGGAAACGAAGTTCCGAGCAAGGATATCAAAAATCACAGCAAAATGAGCAAGAACACGGGTTTGGGAGCAAGTTTGATTTTTTCTGGAGGAAGAAAAAGGAGATGGGTGGCTGGCATAAGTGAGTGGGTCCCTGTGGGACCCACAAGCCTGCAGGGCGCGCCCAGGGGTGGGCGCGCCCTGTGAGCTTGTGGCTCACAGGTGCATCCCCCTGGGGTGTGTTCAGTGCCAAAAATTCTTATATATTGCATAAAAAATCATACTAAATTTTCATGGCGTTCTGAGAACTTTTATTTTTGGGCCATCTATTATATACTTAAAACGATAGAAAACGAACGGCGGTGATTTGACGCTCTAAAAATAAGTTGTATCAACGGTTAGGATTTGGCAAGGACACGTTCCATAATATTGCACGCGTATGTTAGGCAAGGACACATATTTCACGTACAGACTTGGATTAGGCAAGGACACATTAGATTAAAAAATTGTAGCATTACATACATTTTTTTAGGGGACATATAAATATTATATTGTACAAATAAGTTGACAGGTCACGTGTCACATATGAGGTATACAGATTTAACGTAATACACAGGAATAAAGCATAAGCAAAAGGAATATGAAAACGTTGCTGATTAGGTCTCTCACGCTGCCAATACGAGATACATGGACTATCAAACAGAGGCAACAAGCCAAATATGCCACGCACGCAGGCTACCATTCTTTACAAAACTTTTTTTAAGAAACTCACGCTAGCTAATCGAAGTCCCATAGGGCAGATTGCATGCGTTGATGCCATTGATGATACCAGCCAGTCCACAGTTTTTTTAGGAAAAGCAAGTCTTTTTATGAACATCATGACCATCTCGCCGTGTAAGTCCGACGTAAAACAGCTTTGCTCCAACGCACCTACCTAGGAATGTCAAAATCATTATGAGTTGCAGCTCAAACAAAAAAAAATTATGAGTTGGAAGGAAAGAGAGACATGCGAACACTGAGGTTGCTGGGAGTCTGGGACGTAATGATTATCTAGATCAAAGCAACAATCGAATGCATGTGACCACTTCATGCTCTATGCGATCTCGCCGACATGCCGGTGCAGCACCAACGACGATGAGGCTGCTCGCACGCAAGCGGCTGTCTATGGTTGAATAGAAGACGTATTTGGTTGTGCACTTGGCTGGCACGAGGAGGAACTGATGGTGAAGTTGATTAAAACATCGTCTATTTAGCTACTCTGCCATGTTCATGATTGTAGACTAAACCTGCGCATTCACGATGGCAGCGGCAAAGGCGCATGTCGCTGGACAGGAACACGTCGTGGCCGCGTGGTGAAATCGAGTCAATGGGCAAACACAATTAGAAGCTTCGGCCTAGGAGAGCAGACAGGTGCTTTCATCGATATCTCTCTTGCCTACGCACATAAGATGATTGATTCTTCATGGGTACCAGCTACTACCTGTGTATGATCATGCCTGCTAGCCTAGATATATGATATATGCAAACGGTTTTTTAACATCTATGCACGCGTTTAAGAGATATATGTTCTTTTCTCAGGGATATATGTATTTATTTTAATGTTGTCGATGGAATATGCATCATGCATGTTGTGAGATAATTTGGTTGTGAGATAACTACCTATATTTCACATGGATGGCCAATACATTGGACTTTTTGTTATGGATTCCATTTGATTAAGAATCAACGGTTATATGGCATTTAGATACAATTTTGAACATCTAATGATTATAATCTGCTATGACAATGGTCTACCAAATGAAATTCCTCATGTTTTGCTTTTATGCGATAATTTTTAGCATGTTTTCCTGGGCAGTACAAAAGTGTGTCTGACCTGAGTAGAATGAAGATGAGTGAAAGCATTCACCATTACTTGAAATAGGAACGACTATAAGTGCTAACTTGAGAACGTCAAAAGAGTAAATGTGTGTGTATAAAAATCAAGAAAAGATACACCACGCAAGTTTTTCATGTATGCCAATGTGATCCACTTACCAACGAGCATATTGAAACAACAATGACATGTTTCGAGTAATATGAGTATTGGATCATATGGATGCATGACACCACACGAACCGAGTAACATATAATAGCAACGCCACTAATTATGAGATAGGTGGAGAAAAGGTGAAATGTCTATATGTAAGCCATGGATATTTAATCTATGTTGTGCGTATAATTTCTCTAAAAAGGTGTTTTAAAAGAACTATACCAAGGTATTCCTCCTTCAGTGTCTAATTATCTATGGTGTGTGAATCAGAAAAGCACATACCGAGAACAATATGTGTAATCAAAAAATTCAAAATTTTCTATCAATACAAAATGTAATAAAATTAAGAAGTAAAACTAATATTTTTTATTCTTTGTGGAGTTTTTTCACATAACTACCACCTATGATATTACAAATGCATATTCATATGAAAAGTATTAGTCAAAATCATATCATCGAGAACATGTATAAATGAAGAGATGTATGGTAGTACATATTAAATCTAGCCGCGCAATTGCGCGGGTAACTCCGCTAGTTTTTATTGCACGGATAATTCAGAAAACAGGATAATCATGGCATTTTATTTTATTCAACTATAAATAACAGAGAGCAAAAGATGGGTACAGAAAGTTGTGCTTACTAAATTCATCAACCACATGCCCCTCAAAAAGAATCCGTTAATAAGGTTGATCAAGTCTTATTGACAAACTATTTCCAAATGGCATGAAACCGAAGAATCTTCGTATAACACTAAGTTACCTCAATGGAGATATGCATTTCCCCAACAATAAGAATTTCATACTTCTTTTTGACAGTAGGAATAGGAAATTTGAAACCTCCAATAGTAATTGTCGAAACTTTTTCAATACAATTGATACCATTCACCGGACTTTGTTTCTTCGGAAAATAAACCGTATGCTCATTACCATTGACATGAAAAGTAACCTTGCTTTTGTTGCAATCAATAACAGACCCTGCAGTGTTCAAAAAAGGTCTACCAAGGATAATCGACATGTTGTCGTCCTCGGGCATATTAAGTATAACAAAGTCTGTTAAGATAGTAACATTTGCAACAACAACGGGCACATCCTCGCAAATTCCAATAGGTATAGCAGTTGATTTATCAGCCATTTGCAAAGATATTTCAGGCGGTGTGAGCTTATTCAAATCAAGTCTTCTATATAAAGAGAAAGACGTAACACTAACACCGGCTCCCAAATCACATAAAGCAGTTTTAACATAACTTATTTTAATGGAGCATGGTATAGTAGGTATTCCCGGGTCTCCTAGTTTCTTAGGTACTCCACCCTTAAAAGAATAATTAGCGAGCATGGTGGAAATTTCAGCTTCAGGTATCTTTTTTTTATTAGTGACAATATCTTTCATGAATTTAGCATAATGAGGCATTTTCAGCATATCAATCAAGCGAGTGCGCAAAAAGACAGGCCTAAGAAATTCAACAAAGCGCTCAAAGTCTTCCTCGTCTTTGTTTTTAGATGGTTTAGTAGGAAAAGGCATAGGTTTTTGAACCCATGGTTCCCTTTCTTTTCCATGTTTTCTAGCAATAAAATCTCTTTTATCATATCTTTTATTCTTAGGAGGTGGGTTATCAAGATCAACAGCAGGTTCTATTTTTTACATCATTATCTGGTTGAGCCTCATCATGAACATCATCATCATTATCATTATCCTTATCGTTAGGTGCATGTTCATTACCAGATTGTGTCTTAGCATCAGAAATAGAAACATCATTAGGATTCTCAGGAGGTTTTTCTATCTCAGGTTCATTAGAAGCATGCAAAGTCCTATCATTTTTCTTTTTCTTTTTCTTCTTAGATGGACTAGGTGCATCAATATTAATTCTTTGAGAATCTTGTTCAATTCTTTTAGGATGACCTTCAGGATATAGAGGATCCTGAGTCATTCTACCTCCTCTAGTAACAACTCTAACAACACGATCATTCATTTTATTATTCATCTCATTAAGCAAATCATTTTGTGACTTAGCAATTTGTTCTAACTGAGTGTGAACCATAGAAGCATGTTTACTCAAACCCTTAACATCATTAGCAATTCTAAACATCAAATCACTCAAGCGATCAACCGTGATGGCATTTCTTTTTAACAGAGTGCTAACATGCATATTAAAATTCCCTTGCTTAACAACGTAGTTATCAAATTCATCCAAGCATTGACTAGAAGGTTTATTGTAAGGAATATCACCTTCATCGAATCTATGAAGAGAATTTACCTCCACTACCTGTGTCGGAACATCAAGTCCATGTATTTCTTCAATAGCTAGTAAATTCTTAACATCTTCAGCTTTAATACCCTTTTCTCTCATAGATTTCTTAGCTTCTTGCATATCTTCTGGACTGAGGAATATAATACCTCTCTTCTTTGGAGATGGCTTGGGTGGTGGTTCAGGAAGTGTCCAATCATCGGCATTTCTCAACATATTATTCAATAATTCTTCAGCCTGTCCAACAGTTCGTTCCCTGAAAACAGAACCGGCACAACTATCTAGGTAGTCCCTAGAAGCATCGGTTAGTCCATTATAAAAGATATCAAGTATTTCATTTTTCTTAAGAGGATGATCAGGCAAAGCATTAAGTAGTTGGAGAAGCCTCCCCCAAGCTTGAGGGAGATTCTCTTCTTCAATTTGCACAAAATTAAATATTTCCTGTAAGGCAGCTGGTTTCTTATGAGCAGGAAAATATTTCTGAGAGAAGTAATATATCATATCCTGGGGACTACGCACACAACCAGGAGCAAGAATATTAAACCATCTCTTAGAATCACCCTTTAATGAGAAAGGAAACAACTTAAGGATGTAGTAATAGCGAATTTTTTTCCTCATGAGAAAATAGGGTGGCAATATCATTCAATTTAGTAAGGTGTGCCACAACAGTTTCAGTTTCATAACCATGAAAAGGATCAGATTCAACCAAAGTAATTAACTCAGGATTGACAGAGAATTCATAATCCTTATCGGTAACAAATATAGGTGAAGTATCAAACTTAGGATCGTATTTCATTCTCTCCATCATAGACTTTTCTTTTAACTTAGCAAGCAATTTTCTAACATCATATCTATCATTACAAGCAAGAATTGCCCTAGCTGTCTCTCCATCAAAAACATAACCATCGGGTATATTAGGCATTTCAACTCTAGTAGGAGGACTAGGCATGGCAGGTGAATCATAATTTTCAAGAATTTCAACATTTTCAATTTCTTTTGCTTTAGCAATTTGTTCATCAAGAAATTCACTTAGTGGCAAAGTATTATCAAGCACAATACTAGCATCATCATAAGTATCATTCATAGCAGGAGTAGTATCATCAATAACTTGTGACATATCAGAATGAATAACAGGTGGTGGTGTCGCAAGTTTACTCAAAACAGAAGGTGAATCAAGTGCAGAGTGTGATGGCAGTTCCTTACCTCCTCTAGTTATAGAGGGGACGATCTTGGTCTTAGCGTCTTTCAGATTCTTCATAGTGATCAACAGATATAAATCCCAAGTGACTCAACAGATAGAGCTATGCTCCCCGGCAACGGCGCCAGAAAAAGGTCTTGATAACCCAGAAGTATAGGGGATCGCAACAGTCTTCGAGGGTAGCATTTCACCCAGATTTATTGATTCAACACAAGGGGAGCCAAAGAATATTTGTGAGTATTAGCAGCTGAGTTGTCAATTCAACCACACCTGGAGAACTAAATATCTGCAGCAAAGTGTTTAGTAGCACAATAGTATGATAGTTTCAATAGCAATAGTAACAGAAACAGTAACAGAAGCAGTTTTGTAGTGATTGTAATAGCAGCAGCAACGGAAGTAACTTAGCAAAGATCAATATGAGAAAGTCGTAGGCATTGGATCGGTGATGGATAATTATGTTGGTTGACATTCATCATGTAACAGTCACAACCTAGGGCGATACACAATAGCTCCAATTCATCAATGTAATGTAGGCATGTATTCCATATATAGTCATACGTGCTTATAGTAAGAACTTGCCTGACATCTTTTGTCCTACCCTCCCATGGCAGCTGGGTCCATTAGGAAATCTAAGGGATATTAAGGCCTCCTTTTAATAGAGAACCGGAACAAAGCATTAGCACATAGTGAATACATGAACTCCTCAAACTACGATAATCACCAGAAAGAATCCCAATTATTGTCACCTTGGGGTATGCGGATCATAACACGTAATAGGTGCATATAACTTGCAAGATAGGATCAAGAACACAAATATATTCATGCAAACATAAAGGGTTTAGATCTGAAATCATGGCACTCAGGCCCTAGTGACAAGCATTAAGCATAGCAAAGTCATAGCAACATCAATCTCAGAACATAGTGGATACTAGGGATCAAAGCCCTAACAAATTGAATCGATTACATGATAAATCTCATCCAACCCATGACTGTCCAGCAAGCCTACGAAGAAATTACTCACACGCGGTGGTGAGCATCATGAAATTGGTGATGGAGGATGGTTGATGATGACGACGGCGTCAAATCCTCCTCTCCGGAGCCACGAACGGACTCCAGATCAGCCCTCCTGATGAAGTACAGGAGGTGGCGGCGGCTCCGTATCGTAAAATGTGATGATTCTTTTTCTCTGATTTTTTCTGGACGAATAGGTACTTACAGCGTTGGAGTTAGGGTTGCCGGAGCTGCCAGGGGCCCACAAGCCTGCTAGGCGTGCCCTGGGGGGGTGGGCGCGCCCCCTGGGCTTGTGGTGCCTGGGTGGCCCCCCTCTGGTAATTCTCTTCGCCAGTATTTTTTATATATTCTGAAATAATTCTCCGTAAATTTTTAGGTCCATCCGAGAACTTTTATTTCTGCACAAAAATAACACCATGGCAATTCTGCTGAAAACAGTGTCAGGCCGGGTTAGTTCCATAAAATTATGCAAATTAGAGTCCAAAAGCAGAGCAAAAGTGTTTGGAAAAGTAGATACGTTTGGGGCGTATCGGAGAGCGCACGAGCCGGGGCTTGATGCTGGCCAAGATCAGGCTGTTTGCCCGCTCCGCTTGGCCGTTCGACTGGGGATGCGCAACGGAGGCCAGGTCGAGCCGGATGCCGGAGACGGAGTAGAAGCGGGCCAACGCGCCCTTGGCGAAGTTGGTGCCGTTGTCGGTGATGATGCTGTGGGGGACGCCGTAGCGGACTGTGATGTCTTTGATGAACTTGACGGCTGTGGGACCATCGAGCTTCTTGATCGGCCTTGCCTCGATCCACTTGGTGAACTTGTCGACGGCCACCAACAGGTGCGTCATGCCGCCTCGAGCGGTCTTGAATGGTCCCACCATGTCGAGGCCCCAGACGACGAAGGGCCACGTGATGGGAATGGTTTGGAGAGTCGCAGCCGGTTGGTGACTCCGCGTGCTAAAGTGTTGGTAGCCCTTGCACTTGAGGACCAGTTGCTTGGCGTCCTTCAGAGCAGTCGGCTAGTAGAAACCGTGGCGGAAAGCTTTGGCCACACGGGACCTCGAGGCGGCGTGGTGCCCTCACTCGCCCTGGTGGATGTCTCGCAATATCTCGAGCCCCTTGGCCGGCTCGACGCAGCGCTGGAACACGCTGGTTGTGATGCGCTTGACGAGCTCGTGATTGATGATGTTGTAGGCAGAGGCCCGGCGCTGCACCTGCCGGGCCTCGACCTCGTCGTTGGGGAGTTCGCCGCTCACCAGGAAGGTGAGGATCGGCTGTGCCCAAGATGGTGCCTCTACCGCCGTCAGGACAACAGCTGGCACGGGACTGGCCGGGACGGGAGGCGGCGGGCCGGAGCCGGCAGCCCCTGAGGCCGAGCCGGCAGCGCCCGGGA
Source organism: Elymus sibiricus (assembly GCA_039707655.1). Classification (NCBI taxonomy): domain Eukaryota; kingdom Viridiplantae; phylum Streptophyta; class Magnoliopsida; order Poales; family Poaceae; genus Elymus; species Elymus sibiricus. Next base: position 360,673,327 of record CM077666.1, read on the forward strand.
CTGAGACGGTAGTCCCCGAGCCAGACGGGGCAGCCCCCGGGACCGGGTCGGAGCCGGTGCTACTTGTAGCTTGCGTTGGTTTTATCCCCGAAGAGGAAGGGATGATGCAGCACAGTAGAGATAAGTATTTCCCTCAGTTATGAAACCAAGGTTATCGAACCAGTAGGAGAATCACGCAACACCTCGTTAGCAGCACCTGCACACAAACAACAAATCCTTGCACCCAACGCAAACGAGGGGTTGTCGATCCCTCGGCGGTCAATTGCAAGATTAAATTGTATATGATAGGTAGATAGATTGAAACAAAAATACAAAATAAAATAAATAAAAGAAAATGGCAGCAATATTTTTAGGGTTTTAGTAATATGATTTAGATAGACCCGGGGGCCATAGTTTTCACTAGAGGCTTCTCTCAACAAAATAGCATACGGTGGGTAGACAAATTACTGTTGGGCAATTGATAGAAAAGCAAATAATCATGATGATATCCAAGGCAATGATCATGTATATAGGCATCACGTCCGAGACAAGTAGACCGACTCCTACCTGTATCTACTACTATTACTCCACACATCGACCGCTATCCAGCATGCATCTAGTGTATTAAGTCCATAAAGAACGGAGTAACGCCTTAAGAACGATGACATGATGTAGACAAGATAAACTCACGTATGAATAAACCCCATCTTTTTACCCTTAATAGCAATGATACATACGTGTCATGTCCCTTTCTGTCACTGGGATTGAGCACCGCAAAATCGAACCCATTACAAAGCACCTCTTCCCATGGCAAGATAAATCAATCTAGTTGGCCAAACCAAATCAATAGATCGGAGAAGAAATACGAAGCTATAATAATCATGCATAAAAGAGATCAGAGAAGACTCAAATAATATTCATGGATAATCTGATCATAAACTCACAATTCATCGGATCCCAACAAACACACTAGAAAAAGTGACTACATCGGATAGAACTCCAAGAACATCGAGGAGAACATTGTATTGAAGGTCAAAAAGAGAGAAGAAGCCATCTAGCTACTGCCTATGGACCCGAAGGTCTGTGGTAAACTACTCACGCATCATCGGAAGGGCAGCAAGGTTGATGTAGAGCCCCTCCGTGATCGATTCCCCCTCCGGCGGAGTACCGGAGAAGGCCTCCAGATGAGATCTCTCGAGAACAAAAACTTGCGGCGGTGAAAAAAGTATTTCGTGGACTCCCCTGAGGGTTTCTGATTTTCCCTGAATTTATAGTGGTGGAATTAGGTCAAACGGAGCTGAGGTGGGCCCATGAGGCACCAGGGCGCGCCTGCCCCCCCAGGCGCGCCCTGGTGGCTCGTGGCCACCTCCTCTGGCGTCTTGTCTTCTCTCGAAGCTTCTAGTGTTTATCTTGTCCAGAAAAAAATCTCCAAAAAGTTTCGTGGCATTTGGACTTCGTTTGGTATTGATTTTCTGTAAAACAAAAACAGGGCAGAAAACAGCAACTGGCACTGGGCACTAAGTTAATAGGTTAGTCTCCAAAAATGATATATAATTGCAATAAATGTATATAAAAACATCCAAGATTGATAATATAACAGCATGGAACAATCAAAAATTATAGATACGTTGGAGACATATCAGCATCCCCAAGCTTAATTCCTGCTCGTCCTCGAGTAGGTAAATGATAAAAACAGAATTTTTGATATGGAATGCTGCCTATCATATTCATCACATATTCTTTTATTTTATAGCATGAACATTGGACTTGAATGATTCAAAGCAATAGTCTATAATTTGACATGAAGATATAAATACTCAAGCATGCTAACAAGCAACCATGTCTTTCAAAATATCAACGCTAAAGAAAGTTATCCCTAGCCCATTATGCTCAATCATTGATCCATTCATGAAACACACTCAAATATTAGCTACATCCAATGCACAAGTATGACAATAGTGTTCTCTAGTTGGTGTTTTATAAGAGAAGATGGAGACTCAAGTAAAAATAAAAATTGCATAAAAGTAAATAGATAGGCCCTTCGCAGAGGGAAGCAGAGATTTGTCAAATGTGCCAGAGCTCAAAGCTTAAATTAGAGAGATAAAAATATTTTGAGAGGCATGATTTTCCTGTCAACGAAAACGACCGAGAATTCCCAATATTTTCCATGCTAGACACATCATAGGCGGTTCCCAAACAGAAAGTAAAGTTCATTTCCTTTCCACCATTCTTTCACAATCCATGGCTAGCCGTATCCACGGGTGCCCTCCATACCAACACTTTCTAAGGAATTTTGTTGTTATTAATTTTTGATTTCATTGCGGGACTGGGCATCCCTATTACCAACCATTCTCTCGTGCAATGACAAGTGAATAAACACTCATCGTGAGAATAACACACCTAGCATGGAAAATAATGGCCACCCCCTACCGCTTCATGAGCGGTACGGGCACACAAAACGGAAAAATTATTTTGAAAATTAGAGTTGGCACACGCAAATTTACTTAGAACGGCATTGAAATACCGCATATAGGTAGATATAGTGGACTCATTTGGCACAACTTGGGTTTAAGGATTTTGGATGCACAAGCAGTATTTCCGCTTAGTACAAATGAAGGCTAGCAAATAGATTGAGAAGCAACCAACCAAAAAATGAAAACGGTCATAAACATGAATTGAACATAACTAGCACCGAATAATGCACCATAAGTAGGATATAATTTCGTTGCATAACTATTGACTTAATGTGCATGCATAGGGAATCACAAACCTTAACACGAATATTTTTACTAAATCACAATTACTCACTAACATGACTCACATATTATCATTTTCATATCGCAAAACTATTGCAAGGAATCACACTTATCATATCCAATGATCTATATGAAAGTTTTTATTTATATCCCTCTTGAATATTCATCACTTTGGGACCAAATTCATATCTTGTGTGAATTACCATTACTATCATCAACTCTAAAAAAGATTTAAATGAAGCATGAGAGTGCAAATATTTCTTCAAAATTGCAATCTTATCAATTCTCAAAATAATATAAGAGAAGCATGAGAATTCATTTCTTGAAAAATTTCAATCAACTCTCAAAATAATATAAGTGAAGAATGAGAGTTCATTTCTTCAAAATATAGCCACCACCGTGCTCAAAAAGATTTAAGTGAAGCACTAAAGCAACTGCCTAGCTCAATTTTTTTTAAGTGAAGCACATAGAGTATTCTAACAAATGATGATAAACGTGTGGCTCTCTCAATATAGGTGTGTTCAGCAAGGATGATTGTGACAAACTAAAAAGCAAACAAAGCAAAGACTCATATAATACAAGATGCTCCAAGCAAAACACATATCATGTGACGAATAAAAATATAGCTCCAAGTAAAATTACCGATGGTTGGTAGAAGAAAGAGGGGATGCCTTCCGGGGCATCCCCAAGCTTAGACGCTTGAGTCTTCCTAGAATATTACCTTGGGGTGCCTAGGGCATCCCCAAGCTTAGGCTCTTACTACTCCTTATTCCTTCATCCATCGTGATCTCACCCAAAACTTGAAAACTTCAATCACACAAAACTCAACAAAACCTTCGTGAGATCCGTTAGTATAACAAAATAAATCACTACTTTAAGTACTGTTGCAAACCCATTCATATTTTATTTTTGCATTATACCTACTGTACTCTAACTTCACCATGGCTTATACCCCCGATACAATCCATAGATTCATCAAAACAAGCAAGTAGTGCATCAAAAACAGAATCTGTCAAAAACAGAACAGTCTTTAGCTATCTATTTAAAAGCCATACTTCTGGAACTCCAAAAATTCTGAAAAATTAGGATAACGTGGTAAATTCATATACCAATACTGTGTAAAAATTTCAGATTTTTTCGACGCTCCAGTACAGAAACAAAATTCGGGCACTGGAAGCAAAACTTTCTGTTTTCCAAACAGCATCAATTATACTATCTTCCAAATCGTCCTAAAGGCTTTACTTGGCACAAACACTAATTAAAAACACAAAAACACAATCATACCGGTAGCATAATTGTAAAAACACACAATAACAGAAAAAAATTTATTTTATTCATTGGGTTGCCTCCCAACAAGCGCTATTGTTTTATGCCCCTAGCTAGGCATAATGCATAGTTTCAAGTATTGTCATCTTTCAAGTTGATTCCATAAGTGGCCCTCATAATTGATTCATATGGTGCTTTAATTATTTTCCTAGGGAAATGCTCCACACCCTTTTTTAGTGGAAACTGACATTTTATATTCCCTTCTTTCATATCAATAACGGCACCGATAGTTCGTAAGAACGGTCTACCAAGTATTATTGGGCAAGAAGAATTGCATTCAATGTCAAGTACAATAAAATCAACGGGCACATAGTTTCTATTTGCAAGAATAAGAACGTCATTAATTCTACCCATTGGTTTTTTAATAATAGAATCCGCAAGATGCAAATTAAGAGAACATTCATCTATATTGGTAAAACCTAGCACATCCCATAGAGATTTAGAATTGTGGAAACGCTAGCACCCAAATCACATAAAGCATTGCACTAATAATTTTTTATTTTAACTTTAATGGTGGGTTCCCATTCATCATATAATTTTCTAGGAATTGAAATTTCTAGTTCTAGCTTTTCTTCTAACGCTTTCATCATTGCTTCTACGATGTGTTTAGTAAAAGCCTTGTTTTGCTCATAAGCGTTGGGTGAATTTAACATGGATTGTAACAAAGAAATGCACTCAATCAAAGAACAATTATCATAATTAAAATCTTTGTAATCCAAGAGAGTGGGCACATCGCTATTTAAAGTTTTTACCTCTCCAAACCCACTTTTAGCAATTTTTTCATTAAGATTTTCACCCTCCGAATTATGGGAACGCCTACTAGCTAAAGTTGACTCTTCTTCAGTCCCCTTTTCATCAAGTTTTATATTGCTAAACAAAGAATCAATAGATGAAACACCAATCATTTTAATATCCTCATCATTACTATGATAAAAACCGGGAGGAATCGCTTTTTCTAAAAATTCTCGTTTAGCTTTTAGCATAGCGGTTCTTTTCTTACTCTCATCCATGGAGACATATAAAGATTTAATTGATTCACTAATATCAATTTTGGGTGGCAAATTTTTAGTCTTAAGATTTTCCACATCATGAATAATTCTATCAATGCTCCTAGACATATCATCAAGTTTACTCAATTTTTCTTCTATCGTAGTGTTAAAAACTTTTTGAGCATTAATAAATTCTTTAATATTACTTTCAATATCAGAGGGCATCCTATTATTATTATTATAGGAATTACTATAAGGATTGCCATAATTATTAGAGGAATTTCCAGGAAACGGTCTAGCGTTGAAATTACCTCTATAAGCATTATTATTAAAATTGTTTCGCGAAACAAAATTCACATCTACGGGATCATTATTTTGCTCAATCAAAGTGGCATTGGCACATCATTAGGATCAATATGAGCATTTTTACTGGCAACCAATTTCATAAGCGCATCAACTTTATCACTCAAAGTACTAATTTCTTCAATAGAATTCACCTTTTGACTAGCAGGAGTTCTTTCAGTATGCCATTATGAATAATTTGCCATAATATTATCAAGCAATTTAGTAGCTTCTCCCAAAGTAATTTCCATAAAAGTACCACCCGCGGCGTAATCTAAAAGATTTCTAGAAACAAAATTCAATCCCGCATAAATTTTTTGTATGATCATCCATAAATTTAAACCATGAGTAGGGCAATTTCTTATCATTAATTTCATCCTCTCCCAAGATTGGGCAACATGTTCATGATCAAGTTGCTTAAAATTTATAATTTTATTTCTAAGAGAAATAATTTTCGCAGGAGGAAAATACTTGGTAATAAAAGCATCTTTACACATATCCCAAGAATCGATACTATTTCGTGGTAAAGATGAGAACCAAATTTTAGCACGATCCTGCAATGAGAATGGGAATAATTTTAATTTCACAATATCATTATCCGCATCTTTTTTCTTTTGCATCTCACACAATTCTACGAGAGTGTTAAGATGGGATGCGGCATCTTCATTAGGACTACCGAAAAATTGTTCTTTCATAAAAAGATTTAACAAAAGCGGCATTAATATCACAAGTCTCCACACTAGCGGCGGGAGGAGCAATCGGAGTATTAATAAAATCATTATTATTAGTATTGAAAAAATCACACAATTTTGTATTTTTGTAAAAACGTTTTAGAAGTGGGGGAGATGAAAACGAGAGGCAAATAAAGTAAATGCAAGGAGATGAGAGTTTATGCAAAGGTACTTGATAGATGTTGATGATGTCTCCCCGGCAACGGCGCCATAAATTCTTCCTGCTACTTGTAGCTTGCGTTGGTTTTATCCCCGAAGAGGAAGGGATGACGCAACACAGTAGAGATAAGTATTTCCCTCAGTTATAAAAACCAAGGTTATCGAACCAGTAGGAGAATCACGCAACACCTCGTTAGCAGCACCTGCAACCAAAACAACAAATCCTTGCACCCAACGCAAACGAGGGGTTGTCAATCCCTCGGCGGTCAATTGCAAGATTAAATTGTATATGATAGATAGATAGATTGAAACAAAAATACAAAATAAAATAAATAAAAGAAAATGGCAGCAATATTTTTAGGGTTTTAGTAATATGATTTAGATACACCCGGGGGCCATAGTTTTCACTAGAGGCTTCTCTCGAGAAAATAGCATACGGTGGGTAGACAAATTACTGTTGGGCAATTGACAGAAAAGCAAATAATCATGACGATATCCAAGGCAATGATCATGTATATAGGCACCATGTCCGAGACAAGTAGACCGACTCCTTCCTGCATCTACTACTATTACTCCACACATCGACCGCTATCCAGCATGCATCTAGTGTATTAAGTCCATAAAGAACGGAGTAACGCCTTAAGAACGATGACATGATGTAGACAAGATAAACTCACGTATGAATAAACCCCATCTTTTTATCCTTAATAGCAACGATACATACGTTGTTGGAGGCGGCGAAGTGGATCTGGAGCACGTACCGCAGCCGGTCATTCTTGGGGGAGGAGAGCACGATGCCGGCTCCCAAGCCGATGCGCATCTTCAAGCCGTCGAAGTGCATGCGCTTGTGCGTTGAGTTGGGAGCCGGCGGCAAGTACTGGGTCTCCGCCCAGTCGACGAGGAAGTCAGCGAGGGCCTGGGACTTGATGGCTGTGCGGGGCTCATAAAGGATCATGTGGGAGGCCAGCTCGATGGCCCACTTGGCGACCCAACCGGAGGCATCCCGGCAGTCGATGACCTCTCCGAGGGGAGCTGTGCTCACCACGGTGACGGTGTGCTCCTGGAAGTACTGCTTCAGCTTCTTGGTGGCCAGGTACACGCTGTAGCACATCTTCTGGTAGTGGGGGTAGTTCTGCTTGGAGAGGGAGATCACCTCGCTCAGGTAGTACACAGGGCGCTGGACCGGCTGCGCTTTGCCGTGCTCAGGGCGCTCCACCACCAACACCATGCTGACCACGCGGGAGGTGGCCGCGATGTACATCAACAGGGGCTCCTTCTCAACCGGCGCGGCCAAGACGGATGCGGTGAAGAGCATGCGCTTGAGGTCGCGAAAGGCTTCGTCTGCCTGGTCAGTCCACTCGAATGCCGTCGTCTTCTTCGTCAGCTGATACAGGGGCAGGGCCCTCTCCCCCAGCCAGCTGACGAACCGGCTGAGAGAGGCCAAGCAGCCGGTGAACTTTTGGACATCGCGCAGCCGAGCTGGCTTGCGCATGCGCTCGATCGCCTTCATCTTCTTCGGGTTGGCCTCGATGCTATGCTCTGAGATGAGGAAACCAAGGAGTTGGCCAGTCGGCACGCCGAAGACGCACTTCTCTGGGTTGAGCTTGATTTGGAACCGGCGTAGGTTGGTGAACGTCTCCTTGAGGTCGTCCAGGAGGGTGAGGTGCTGCTTGGTCTTCACCATGATGTCGTCGACGTAGACATGCACGTTCCTGCCAATCCGTGGCAGGAGGCACTTCTGCATGCAGCGCTGGAAGGTCGCGCCGGCGTTCTTCAAGCCGAATGACATGGTGATGTAGCAATACGCCCCGAAGGGGGTGATGAAGGACGTCTTGAGGGCGTCAGCCGGGTCTGGCTTGATCTGGTGGTAGCCGGAGTAGGCATCCAGGAAGGACATCAGCTCGTAGCCGGCTGTGGAGTCGGTCAGTTGATCGATCCGGGGCAGAGCAAACGGGTCCTTGGGGCATGCCTTGTTCAGGCTTGTGTAGTCAATACACATGCGCCAAGTACCGTTCTTCTTCAGGACGAGGACTGGGTTGGCCAGCCACTCGGGGTCGAGGACTTCCTTGATGAAGCCGGCTGCAAGTAGCCGGGCGATTTCTTCACCAATGGTTCTTCGCTTCTCCTGGGAGAAGCGGCGCAGCAGTTGCCGGACCGGCTTGGCATCCGGCCGGACGTGGAGTTTGTGCTCGGCGAACTTCCTCGGAACAACCGGCATGTCTTTGGGGGACCATGCGAAGATATCCCGATTCTCACAGAGGAAGTCGACGAGCTCGCCTTCCTATTTGCTGTCGAGGCGGCTGCCCACGACAACGTACTGCTCGGAGTTGGGGTTGGCCGGGTCGAGCGAAACCTTCTTGGTGTCCTTGGTCGGCTGGAAGTACGCCTCGTTGGTCGGCTGCTTGAGCGGAACCGGCATGGCCGGCTGCTCGCTAGCCAGCGCCATGAGACGGTCGAGCTGGCGCCTCTCCTCAGCGATGACCAGCGACTCGGCCAGCTTGGAGCCGGCTTGGGCGCACTCGATGGATTTCTTGTAGTCGCCGACGATGGTGAAGATGCCCTTGGGACCGGGCAGCTTCATCTTCAGGTAAGCGTAGTGGGGGACCACCATGAACTTGGCCAGGGCGGGCTGGCCCAAGAGCGCGTGGTAGCGGCTGGCTAGGTCGACCACCTCGAACCAGATCGGCTCACGGCGGAAGTGGATGCTGGTGTCGAACAACACATCCAGCCGGATCTTGCCGATTGGGGAGCAAGAGTGGCCTGGCACGATGCCATGGAACACTGTCCGGGTGGGCTGCAACTGCTTCTCATCAATGCCGAGCTTGATCATGGTGTCGCGGTAGAGGATGTTGATGCGGCTTCCGCCGTCGATCAGCACCCGCGAAAAACGGCAGGTGCACGTCTCAGAGACAAAGGTGGGGTCGAGGACGAGGGCGTAGCCGCCACACATGGGCATCATAGCCAGGTGGTCCTCCCGGGTCCAGCTGATGGGACGGTCGGACTAGTGCATGAACTGGGGAACCAGGGGGACAGTGGCGTTCACCTCGTGCTGGCGCTGGCACCGGCTGTGCTTGTCGTCACCCTCGCTGGTGAAGACGATGTAGGCCGCGTCCTGGCGAGGAAGGCGTCGTCGCGGTGGGCGCCGGCTGCCGGAGCCGGCGGGGGAGGCGGTGGAGGTGGGGGCGGAAGTGGGAGCTCGCCCCGCATTAGGCGTTGGGTGATGCTGCACTGCCGGAGAGTGTGCGTGGACGGCTTTGCACCGCTGTGGTGCTTGCAGGGGGCGTCGAGCATCTGCTCGAACGTGAGCTTGGGCTGCCAGGTGGCCTTGCCGGTTCGCTGCCGCCCTGATCGGCTGCCGGCTGCTCCTCTTCGACAGCCGCGACTTGCCGGCTATCGTACCGAGCATCCGGCTGCTCGCCGAGGGTTGGCTGGCTAGACCTGGACAGCCTTGCCGGCAGCGTCGAGCTGGACCTACACGCGCATTGCGGAGTCGGCCCTGGCGTACTTGTCCGCCGTGGCCATGAGCGCCGCCATGGTGGCCGGCTCAGAACACATCAGCTTGTGCTTGAGGAGGGTGCCGTCTCGGCACCCCTCGGTGAAGTACTGGATGGGTGGACCTCGTGGACCCCTTCGCAGGAGTTGCGCAGCTCCGACCACCGTGTGAGGTAGTCGCGGAGGGACTCGTCCGGGCCCTAGACGCACATGGAGAGCTGGTGGGGTCGACCAGGACGCTTGTACGTGCTGGTGAAGTTGCGGACGAACGCGTCTTCGAAGTCCAGCCAAGTGTTGATGCTGCCGACTTGCAGGCTATTCAGCCATGTCCGGGCCGAGCCGAGTAGCATGAGGGGCACGTAGCGCACCGCTACGCGCTTGTTGCCACCGGCGATGCCGACGGCCGTGGTGTAGTCGATCAGCCAGTCCTCCGGCTTGGTGACGCCATTGTACTTGGGGGTGTCGCGGGCCAGCGTGGAGCCCTTGGGGAAAGGCTCCTCGTGGATGCGTGGCCCGAAACAAGCTGGGCCGACGGAGCTCTCCTCCACGAGGGCCGTAGACCGCGCCAGCCGGTCGATGCGATGGAGAGCGTCGTTATCATCGTAGGGCTCGCGAGGCCCCAGCCGGTCGGCGACGGGAGCACACGGCACCGCGCCGACCGAGGCCGGCCGGGCCTGTCGACCAGGCGGCGGTGGGCGTTCTGGCTGGCGCCGGCCGTCTCCGGCCGGCTCATTAGCGTTGCTGTCTCCGGCTGCTGGTGCGCGGTTGCGCCGGCTCCGGCCTCCCCGGTGCCAGCTGGAGCGGCTCTGGCTGGCGTGCGGGGAAGATGCCTGCTGCATGTCCCGAAGGACTCTTTCCGGGTCTCGGCCATTCTCCGAGGCGGAGGCTGACAGCTGGGGTGGATCGAACAGCCTCTGCTACAGGTTGGCAGCAGTGATGAGGTCGCGAACGCGCTGCTACTGCTGCACTAACTCTTCGCCCTCCAAGAACTCAAGGTCTGCCATGGCCTCCTGCGCGGCGTGCATGTTCTTGACGGGGGTGTCGTAGGTGGGCTGGCCTGCACCTAGCGCCCGGCTGATGGCGCCACCGCGGGGCCGCAACTCGGCGACCCGGTTGGGCTCAGCACTAGCCGTCGTGAGGCCGTGGGCAGTGTCGTACCGCTGGGCGGACTCCAACCGATGCCGCGCCGCAGCCAGCGCCGTGGACTCGTCCAGCAGGTGTTGTCGATCCTCGTTGAGCTGGGCTGCAGCGGCGACCGGGGGCGCGTAGGCTCTACAGCACCGCGCAGGGGGTCGGACTGGCCGGCGCGGGCTGCAACCGCAGTCGCAGCAGCCTTCTCCTTCCGCGCCCGGAGCCATGGCTGGAGCCGATGGTCATCACCTCCACGCGGGTACAGAGGTCCGCAACGTTGCTGGCGATGTCGCAACCTGCGGGGAGGGGAGAGTCGGTGAAGCTGAACACCTCGCTAGGGTACTCGTCGGGGAGGAACACGACGAAGACGCGCAACCCGCCGAAAGGGACAACGGAGCAGCCAGCGGGGCCGGCGGCGTCCGCGCCACGGCCGGCATGGCCAGGTGCATGGACCAAACCATGCACGATGCGCTTGTCGGAGCTGGTGAAGGGTCTCGTCCGGAACTTGACTCCGGCTGACACCGCGAACAGCCCCACGGGGGGCGCCAACTATCGTCGTGAAATCACGGCAGATGCCATAGGATGGCTAAAAGTGGGGGGCAGCGTAAGGACGCCGGTGGGTTCCGGAGGTGAGATCGGCACGCGCAAGTGTGAGACACGAGACGTACCCAGGTTCAGGGTCCTCCGAGGGAGGTAACACCCCTAGTCCTGCCGAATGCACTAGTATGAATCACAGGGTTTGCAAGGATGCTCCTGGAGCTGTTGGGCGGAGGAGGAAGAGGGAGCTAGCTCTCCATTCTACCTCTCCTGCGAATGTGTGTGTGTGCGCGCGCTAAGAGTTCAAGACCCTCTGCATGGAGGGCTCCTGGGGGTCTTATAGCCCGACCCCCCAGGGATACAATGGTAAATCTAAGTGAGGGCGGGGCCCTCCTGTCATCGTCTGGAGCTAGTAGTGGGCCCCACCGGCTGCTGGGACCCGCCGGCTGCGGGGGCCGCCGGCTGCACGGCACTGTAGCCCGCCGCCTCCTGCGTCACAGAGTGGTTGGCGTCGTGGGGCTACAGTGCCACGCCGTGCTGACGTTGGTCGCCCGGGTCAGCGGGGTTGGCGGCACTATAGCCACGCTCTCCCGTCGTGGGCGAGCGGTCTTGTCGTACGGTCGGATGGGACGGGCACTGGCCCGTAGCCAGCCGGCGCGGCCATGGCGCCGTGCCCAGCCGGCCAGCCGGATTGAGGGGCGTGGGCCGCCCCGATGTTCTGAAATAATGCTTTGGACTCCGGTGCCTACCCGGGGGTCACCCCCCCCCCCCGACATCCGCTGACCTTGAGCCCTCTGCAATTAGGCTGACGAAGCCCGTCCGAAGAGCTCCAGTGAGGCCGCGTGGCCGTCACTTTCGCGGCTTCCACGGCATCATCGTGAGGTATATCTACATCGACGAATGGAGGACAGCATTCTGGGTGTTCAAGTTCGAGTTTGTGCTGTCGGCGGCCAATGGCCAGCGAGTTGGATGATCGGATGATTTTCCTGAGACGAGGCTGCTCCTGGCTGTAAAACATACGATGGTGGAAGCGTTTGCTATCATTAAATACGGGAATAGCAAACGCTTCCACCATCGTATCTTTTACAACCAAAGAAAGATGTATATCTAAGGTATTTAATGATTCTTTTTTTACTACTGACCAATGAACAGTTGTAGGAGCATGCAGAAACTGACACACCTTATTTACTGAGAAGGATATATCAGGTCTAGTCAGTGTCAAAAAGAACAATAAGGAGCTAGTACCTGGTGGAGTCTCTCCCCCAAGTATTTCACCCTCCGTCAAGGACAATTTTTCTGAAGTAGATAAAAGTGTAGTGACTTGCTTACAATCCTTCATGCCAACTCTCTTTATTATGTTTGCAATATATTTTTCTTGAGACAAAATAATCCCATTGTGTTCTAGTGTTATCTCTAGTCCCAATAAGTAATGCAAGTTGCTTGATCCTTCTACGAGAAATCTCCACGCAAATCATGGAGTAGTGCATCAACTGCCTTTGAACATGAGCTTGTGACAATAATATCAGCGACATAAATTATCATAAATATGGTAATTTCATTTCTGCTATAAAATAACAGAGAGGTATCTGCCTTTGAGGGAGTGAAGCCAAGTGTTTGACATTTGGTGGATAGACGAGAATACCATGCACGTGGTGTTTGTTTCAACCCGTATAATGCTTTATCCAGTCTGGCTAACAGCACCCCGTTTCAACAATCCTTGCAGCTTACGGACAGAGATTGGACGGCAGGAAGGATTATCTTGAATGCCATTAAGAGTGATGCGGCGCCCTTTGTACACAAGAAGGTTGGTTTCTTTGGACCTCATATCCTGGTGGTTGCCTCATATAAACTTTCTCTTCCAGAACACCATGAAGGAATGTATTCTGCACATCTAATTATGACATACACCATCCATTTGATACAACAGTTGAAAGAATTAATCTAAAAGTTGTCGCGTTGACTACTGGACTGAAAGTGTCCTCGTAGTCAATACCATACCTTTGCTTGAACCATTTGGTAACGAGACATGCTTTGTACCTATCAATGTAACCACTTACTATCAATGATATTACATCACCTCTGAAAAGGTACAAGATTCCGCGTGTCATTCTTCATGAGAGCATGAAATTCTTCATCCATTGCCTGTTTTCACTTTGCATCGCGAAAGGCTTCCTGCAAATTTTCAGGTTCCCCTGTACTCCAAAAATCAACCAACGAATGCATCCATCCTTAATTCTTTAGGGCAAAATACCACCTTTAGACCATGCATGAGTGCATGGAGGTGGCTGTGTAATCTATTGTGGCTCAGGCACAAAATGTGCATAGGACCCTGTTCCTGCAAGCCCTGGGTGCCCGTCCGTGCGAGGAGCAGAGGAGACAACATCAGTGCTCGCCCTCGCCGCGCTCATCCAGCGATAGGGTGCCACTTGGCGCGTCGGTGTCATTGGTGTGCTAGAGGAGTCTGTCATACGCCAATGCAGAGCTGACAGCGGTGACGTGGGACGAGAAGAAGACCCCGCGGGTGGGCACGATGCACCCAAGGAATCCCCCCTCCCCTGCCTGGTGCGGACCCCGCAGCCTAGGACGCGGTTTGCTGGCAGGTCCCGCGAACTAGCGCAAATCCCGGGGTAGATGCCCTGCTAGGATCAGTTGGGGATCTCGTGCGTGCAGCTGAATCGGCTTCACCCTCTGTGTTGTGATCTTCTGTGGCAGATTGTTCCTGCATACAATAACCAACGTGTACATTGTTTTCTGAAATTTTAGCAGCATTAGAGCATCTCCAGCAGTGGCGCTAAAATTTGGCGCTGTATATTCTTTTTGCAGCGCGCTGTAAGGCGATGAAGCGCGCGGCGCCAGCGCGACCTCCACCGGAGGCTGCATTCTTCGCGCGCGAGCCCGAGCGATAGCGCGCGCTGCAGTGCACGCACCAAATATGCCGCGTTGGATAGCGCAAAGTACCGCGCGCGCTAAAAGATTTACAGCGCGCGCTTGTTTACAGCGGCTGCTGGAGCGCGCAAAATGGACTCCGGCGCTGCATATCGTCGGTTATTTTAGCACGGGCGCGGTATACAGCGCCTGTTGGAGATGCTCTTAGTGTTAGAAATAGTTACATGGATCACGCGCATGTTCCCCATGATCCAAAGGAGTGAAAGGATTAAGGCAGTTAGGTGGTAAAAGAAGGATCTGGGCTGGAAGTTGTGCGCCAACATTAGGATGTAGGTTAGAAAAGGGAAATATGAACTCATAAAAATGACATCTCGAGATATATAGACTCGACCGGTGGCGACATCGAGACATTTGTACCCCTTATGAAGGCCACCATAGCCTATAAACACACATTGCTTTGGGCATAATTGAATTTATGTTGATTGTGAGGGAGAAGATTTGGCCATAGTGCACATCCAAAAATTCATAAAGAAAATGATAGTTTGGTTTAGCATGTAAGAGACGCTCCATGAGTGTTTGGAACTCGATGACTTTGCTAGAGAGTTTGTTAATAAGATAAACAACAATGAGAAAGGCTTCATCCCAGAATTTAAGTGGCATACATGCATGGGCGAGAAGTGCTAAACCAACTTCAACTATATGACGATGTTTGCGCTCAGCGGACCCACTTTGTTGATGGGTATAGGAGCATGAAACATGGTAAGAAATACCAATGTGACTAAAAGAAATTTAACTTAAGGTATTCACCTCCCCAATCGGTTTGCATAGCAAGGATCTTTTTATCAAATAATCTCTCTACATGATGCTAAAAATCATGAAACTTCTGAAACACATCAGATATATTTTTGAGCAAATATATCCATGTAAGCTTAGTGAAGTCATCTATAAAGCTTACATAATATATTGATTTCTGCCCATTGAGGGTGTGGCAGGACCCCTTACATCTCAAAAAACGATCTCTAAATGAGCATTCGAAGTACTAGTTGAACTAGGATAAGGGAGTTGACGGCTCTTCGCTTTTTGACAAGCATCACAAACTGACTCATTAACTTTATTGGAAAAAAGAAGATTATTTTCTTTTAGAACTTTGTTGACCAACACATAGGAAGAATGCCTTAGACGTCTATGCCACTGAGAGGATGATAGTTTCCTTGCTTAAAGAGCTTGCAGTCCATGAACTGACGGCTTGCATGGTGGGGGCTAAAGGCAACCCCTACTCTCGGCGTGTAGCAACACCCTCCCCATTACCTAGTCCTTAACAGAGATAAATACACACCAAAATTCAAGGTAAGCCAGGTTATCATGAGCAAGTTTATAGGTTGAGACAAGATTTTTTGATGTGGATGGGGCACGTAAAATATTCTTAAGATATAAAGTACGATCAGGGGCAAGATTTTTATCGCACACAACTCACCTTCTGAAATCTTGCCCGATGGATAAGCCATCGCACACGTTTCGCTTTCCGGCAAACAGTTCTATTTTTCTACCGTGTGTAATGATTCAATCACACACATATAGACCCTAAGGTGTGTGATAGATATGTCGGCAAAAACGACAAAATTGACCTGAGGACGAAAAGAATTCACAAACTGAACTGTTTTTGAAAAAATTTCACCCAGCTGACCCTTTTGTGCAGCGCCCGACAGTCAGGCGCTGCACTCCACTGTGCAGTGCCTGACTCTCAGGTGCTGCACGCCTGGCCAGCGTGGCATAGCTGGGCCCCGCACCGAGCAGTGCAGCGCCTTGGTGCTAGGCGCTACACATGTAATGTGCAACGCCTATCTCTTAGGCGCTGCACATTTTGTTAGGGTTAGGGCTATGGGAGAGGCTGGCCCCCCTCCCCCACCCCCCCCACACACATCCCAATCCCCAACCCCACACCCTCTCTCCCCCTCTCTCCCCCTCCTCCTTCCTTCTCAAAATCTTGCAAATCTGAAGATTTTCTCCATGGATTTCAAACCCAATCCCTCCCTCAAGGTAATCTCCTCCGATCCCGTGGTTTTCATCCAAGAAATGCTCACATTTGCTCAATTTTTGCTAGGGTTAGGCAAACCCTAGTTCTTCATGGATTTTGCAATTTATATGGAGATATGAGATGATTGTTTGACATTTTGCTAGGGTTAGGCTTCTTAGTATGTTAGGGTTAGGGTTATTGTTCTTGTTATGTTGGGGTTGGGGTTATGGTTGTTGTTAAGTTGGGATTGGGGTTATTGTTCGATATCTATGTTAGGGCTATGGATTTTGAGTTAATATTGGCATGACTACTTATGAAATATATTTTTCATTGTGTTGTTTTAATTATTTTAGGGATGGGAAGAACATGTGTTTATGTTCATCATGTGGACAAAGACGCCTTTTTGAAAGGCAATATTGAACCGGACCCGGATGAGCTTGACATGGTGTTTGAGAGTACTCCTAGCTATGCCGAGGTCTTGGAACAAGTTAGGAAAGATTTGAATTGGATGGACCCAAGTGATATCGTTGAGTTGGAGGGAAGGCATAATGTGGGTTTTGGAATGCACATCCGTTGGAAGACCATGCGTGTGAACTCCGAGCAACGTTGGGTTGCATACAAGGAGATGGTGGCCGAATCACTAGACAAGGCTCTTGAGTTATTTGCTACGAAGAAGGTTGAGTCTAGTTTGCATTTGGACTTGAACCGGACCGCCTCCCCGTTGGTTGCTAGTAGTCCCCCACCCATGAAGCAAGATGAAATGAGTGAACCTCCTTTGACTCAACAAGTGAGGCCAACATTGAGCCCGATTTCAAACAACAATGTGGGTGATGACAATGAAGTTTTGCAAGAGGAGAATGATGAGTATGAGGACGATGACAATGAAGTTGATCTCCATGACAACAATGTGGGTGATCTCGACAAATATCATGTGCAAGAGACAATGGACCATTCCATCCCTTATTCCCGTGGCTATGCATCGGAGTCGGATGACGAAGGTCCCAATGAAGAACTTGATGAGGAGGGGTTCACGGTGAAGGAGTCCGAAGCTTTCGAGAAGGTATTCGGGCGGGATCATCGGACACCATTGTTCAAGGATGTTAGTCTCGCGGATGAAGCCGTGGTGGACGGTGGCAAAGGTGTATGTCTTGGAGTTAGGCCATCTTCTCACCGGGATTTGTGTCAGAAGTCGGGCTCCAAGGACCCAAAGGTTTGAACACTGGGGTGAGCTTGTTCTACCTACTTCGTCCCCTACCACGGTTAAGCGACGGCGAGGCTGCGACGAGAACACGCTAGCGAAGGACCGGGCGAGGACTCAGCGGTTTACCCAAGTTCGGGCCACCTTGCGGTGTAAGACCCTACTCCTGCTTGTTTGATATTGCTCTGGTGCGAGAGAGAGAGTGTGTACAAGGTCGAGGGTGACCGGAACCGGAGACGGAGCGCCCTTCTACAATGGCTGCTATGCCCTTTATATCAGCCATGGTCCCCTTCCCCTTGGAAACTTAGGCGGGAAGGGTTGCCAAACTTTGGCGATTTTGAAGGGGGACAGGCGCTCAAGCTATCCTGACTAAAGGTGGTCTTCGCCTGCCAAAGCATGATCCATGACGCGCTGGTGGGCTCGGTGATGACCTCCGCCCTGCGCGCCCATCGTCTTGGTCTTCCTCCGCCGATCGTGCAACCTTTGGGGTTGCTTTGGAGAGTAGATAGCTGGCCCTGCTCCCTTAACACGAAAGAGGAAACCATCTTCATCCGCGCCTGCTGGCGCGGCCTCTGCTGCTGCACGTTGCCGCGCGCGTCACCCACGTGATGGGCTCCAGGTCGCGCAGCACGCCGAACGGCCTTCGTCTCGAGCGCCTGCGGGAGGGGGCCTCAGGAGGCCACCTCAGGAAGCCGCCTCGCGAGGTCACTTCGGGAAGCCGCCTCGCGAGGTCACTTCGGGAAGCCGCCTCGTGAGAGGGCCTCACGAGGTCGATGATGGTGGATCCGAGCGTTGCCTGCTACTCCCTGAGGAGGGAGCCTCAGGAGGCCAGGGCCTTATGAGGGGTCTTGGTGAGATGCTCGGTGGAGACGGCCCGCTGGGCCCATGCCAGGCGTTGCGCCCTGGGCCAAAGGCAGACGGGCCTGGATACCCCGGGTTCCATGGGCCCGACAGTAGCCCCCGGGCCCGCGGCGCCCACGTTCCCGCCTACTGAGGGGCGAAACGGCGCGGGCCCTAACCGCCTGCGGCCTGGCGCGACGCGTGGCGCACGATGTGATGGGGGACGCCCCCACTTCCCCACGACGCCTCGATAACTGCCGCGCTGACATAAATCTTGGCGCGGGCGGCGCGAGGCCATCATTGCCTTCCTTCATACTTGCTAGTGCTCCAACTCCCAACGCCGGAGAAGGCGGAGCGACGAGGAGAGTTTCACGCCGAGATAAAGAGGGAAAGGGGAGGGCCGGAGTCCCCCACCCATCTTCTCCTTCCTCAGCTTCCTCCGCCTTTTTGCTAGAGCCGCTGAAGAGATGGCGAGGGGGAGAGGGCGCGGCCGTGCTTCCGCCGCCGCATCGCAGGTCCCGCCCCGGAGGCGCGGTCGTTCCCTGACGGTTGCCGGCGCCGGGCCCGGCAGTCGCGGGAGGGGCGCCGCGCCAGAGGCGCGCAAGGCCGAGGCGGCCGCGGCGGAGTGGCCGCGCTCCTGCCGCAGGCGGGGAGCCACTCGGCGGAGGCGGCGCATGAGTTCATTGTGAACATGCACCGCAGCCCCTACACCTGGCTCCGGCTCCCGAACTCCTTCGCGGCGGCGATGGAGGACCACGCGCCTTTGGGCCTGTGGGTGCAGGCCGACGGTTGCTGCAACGGCCCTTCCTGGGTGGCGACGGAGCTCACCCCCTCGGGCTTCATGTTCCTGAGGCAGGGGTGGAAGTCGTTCGCCCTCGCCCATGGCCTGAAGCGGGGGCACGTCCTCCAGTTCAAGTACGACGGGGCCGCCATGCTCTTCGTGAAGATCTTCGGGCTCTCCGGTAGCCGCCTGGAGTGTTGCGCGGAGAGCGAGGATGGCAGCTACAGCGGCTCCTCCAGCGAGGACGACTCCTCCGATGGTGCTGCCCCCTCCGGCGGGGGCGGAAACGATGGCGACTCCCCCCGCGTCAAGAGCGAGGACGAGGACTCCGACTAGGCGCGCGCGGCGAGGACTTCGGAACCGATGGCGGCGATTGCGCGCACGGTGACGGAGCCGCTCGCGCCCGCAGCGCCTGCTTGAGGATGCGCGCGGCGCCCTGCGCTGGAGTCTTGAGGGCGACGGCGCCTCGCCTAGGCCCCTTCTTTCTTTTCATTTCCCTACATTGAACCGATGTAGCCCGCGGGGGCGTGAAAACAGTATCTTCTATGTTTAACTTAGTGCTTTTGTGACATGGGGTGCATGCATTCTCTCCCGAAGTCCTCTCGTGAGGCTGGTTTTTTTTCCTTTGTTCGCCTCAGCGCTCTACGCCGTCAGGACCCAGCCCCTGAGCGAGCCTCAGCCGCCGCTGGTATGTCCGGTCCTGATGCCGGGACAAGGCCAGGAGGTGAGGAGCACCGTGAGCTAGTGAGGGCTCCTGAGGCGCGATGCTCCGGGAGCCCCCTTTGGCGCGCAAGCGGATTACCCAGAAGAAAAACGCTAGCACCCAGCGGGATCGCTAGGGGAGAGAGCTCGAGTGACAATAAGGGCGCTTTGCGAGGTAGTCAAACTTAGCTTTTGGCGGAGAGCGGCGTCGGGCGAGCCACAGCTCATGAGGGGCTCGCGCAGCCCGCGAGGCGTGCACGCGAGGGATGCTCACGAGGCTCAGCGTTCGTAGTGTCTTCGCCTCGCGAGGCCGGCTCGCGAGAGGCTACCCGCGAGGTCCTCACGCAGCTTGCCTCCTGAAGGACAGCATGCTGACAGATTTCACAATGGGGGGAGCGGCACGCGCTCGCTAGCTCGCCCGTGGTCGTTGCGTGAGGAGATAAGGCAGCAAGGACCTTGGTGAGGTGACGTGCATGGGAGCAGGCCCGCGAGCCAGAGCTCAGTCGCTTGGATTTGGCGGCACTGCAGGGACGGACCCGAGCACAGGCACCGTGCCTAGCCCCCGCTCACGGAATCGGTCAGGGGAGGGGCCACGAGCGTGTGGCGCTCTCCGGTCGGCATCGAACTTAACAGGCAATTAAGCAGGTAACATAACTCATCGAGGTAAAAGCAGCAAAATTCGCTACACAACCAAAAGGATAGGGGCTATGCTGCCGCGTCCGGCGCGGATCAGCTCGAGGTTGGTGCAACCCGTGGGGCGCCCTCAGCCGCATTTGAACAAAATCACCTTAGAAGACGGGTTTCGGGAGCGAGGCTCTGGAGGCGCGGCAAGGAGGTGGGCCGTGCAGGGCGGCTCGCCGGGCGGACCTGGCAGAACCGCGCTGCAGCGACGTCAGACCACGTGGCGAGGCGCGCCAAGAGAGCCCCCGCCCCCCCCCCCCCCCCCGGGGCCAGGGGGCTCGCAAGGCCTCGGGAGCTCGCGAGGAGCAGGAGGCTCACGAGGCCCTGGCGTGAAGGGCGCCAGCCTCTGGAAAGAAGCGCCGGCGTTCCTCCACCCGAGAGGCATGCGCATGCCGCCGACGGTGGGGCCAACGCCATGGCCAATCCGAGGCGACTGAAAGGGATCCTGAGGGCAAAACTTGTTGAGGCTGGTGAAGTCGACGCACATGCGCTCCTTGCCACCCTTCTTAGGGACGACGACTGGGTTGGCGAGCCATTCGGGATGGCGCACCTCACGAACGGCTCCGGCTTCTTGGAGCTTCTGAACTTCATTGACGATGAACTCTTGCTTCTCTGGCGCCTGGCGCCGTGCTTTCTGCTTGACCGGGCGTGCATTGGGGCACACCGCTAAGTGGTGCTCGATCACCTCCCTTGGCACACCGGACAAGTCGGATGCTTTCCAGGCGAAAACATCCGAGTTTGCCCGAAGGAAGGCAACGAGCACGCTTTCCTATGCAGGAGGGAGGCATGTGCCGATGGTGAAGGCAGGGCCGGAGCCGCTGCCGTCCACCGACACTTTCTTCGTCTCGGCGCGGTCCTGAGAGAACAACTGCTTCTTCTTCGCGGTCGCGGGCTGGGAAGGCTCGACCGCATCCTCGTCGGCCGGGTGCGCGACTGCGGCAGCCTTGTAGGCACGCTCGAGGGTGCTGGCCGCGTCCTTCTCGTCGCAAGCGACGGTGATGATGCCGCTGCAGCCGGGCATCTTGAGGACGTTGTAGGCATGATGGGTGGCCGCCATGAACTTGGTGAGAGTCGGGTAGCCCAAGATGGCATTATAAGGTAGGCCGATGTGCGCCACGTCGAAGTCGATGAGCTCGGTGTGGTAGTTCTTGCGGGTGCCGAAGGTGACGGGGAGGCGCACCTGCCCCAGCGGAATGGTGGAGCCATCGGTCACTCCGGAGAAGGGCCTGGTCGGCATTAGCTAGTCGTAGGGCACCTGGAGCGTCTCGAAGGTCTCGATGGAGAGCACGTTGAGGCCAGCACCCCCGTCGATGAGGGTCTTGGTGACCGCGACGTTGCTGATGGTGGGAGTGCACAACATGGGGAGCGCGCCTGCGGAGGCTGTGGACTTGGGGTGGTCCTTGGAGTCGAAGGTGATGGCGTACTGTGACCACTTGAGGGGCCGCGAAGCCTCTGGCCTCGGGAGGGCAGCATACACCTCGCGAGAGAGTTGCTTGAAGTGGCGGATAGACGTGGGGGCTTGGGACCCGCCAAGGATGCAGGCGACCGCGCGAGGCTCCTGGTAGCCCCCAGCGCCCTCGTCAGGCTGGTTGTCGTCGTTCCTTCGGGGTGGCGGTGGCAGCGGCGGGAGAGCGGCGTTGGCCTGAGGATTCGCCTCACGAGGCTGGTCGCGCCAGGCGGCCTCACGAGGCTGATCGCGCCAGCCCTCGCGGTAGTTGCCATTGTTGTTGCGGCTGTCCCAGTGGCCGCCGTTGCGGCAACCTCCGCGGCCGGCGCCGCGGCCGTTGCCGTCGTCCCGGCGGCTCTGGCGCTCGTCGCGGAGCAGCTTGAGCTCCTGACAGTCTTCGGTGCTGTGGGAGCGGACGTTGTGAAAGGCGCAGAGTGGCCGGTTGTCCTTCCTGGGCTCGTCGAGGTCGCGGCCGCGCTTCTGCTCGGGCTCCGCCGCGAGTACGGCAGGGCCCTTGCGCTTGACGTCCTTGCTCTTGACCTTGGCGCCGTCGAGCGCCGCGTCGGGGTCATTGTCAACGAAGAGGCGGCCTTCTTCAGCTTTAGCGCACTTGTCGGCGAGGTCGAGCAGTTCAAGCACGGAGTCGAGCTCACCGTTGATGGCGAGCTTCTCACGCATCTTGATGTCCGTGACGCCGGTGGAGAACGCAGAGATGACGGCCGCGTCGGAGGCCCGCGGGATCTTCTTGCGCACCTGACTGAAGCGCTGGATGTACTTACGGAGGGTCTCGTCTGGGCGCTGCCGAACACGCCACGGGTCGTTGATGGTGAGGGAGCGGTCCTGCGTGCCCTTGAAGTTGGCGATGAAATGGCTGCAGAGCTCGGCCCACGACGACATGGAGGCCTCGGGGAGGTTCATGAGCCAGGAGCGTGGGCCGTCCTTGAGGGCCATGGGGAACCAGTTCGCCATGACCTTGTCGTCGCTGTTCGCCGCCTCGACGCTCAACGCATAGAGCTGGAGGAACTCCGTGGGGTTGGGGGTGCCGTCGTAGCGTGGCGGCAGCTCAGGCTTGAACTTTGCGGGCCAGACCACGCAACACAGCTCACGGGTGAAGACGCGGCAGCCCACGCCGCTCGAGGGGACGCCGCCAGCGAGGGCGGCGCGGTTTTGACGCCCCGCCGCTGCAACGTCCTGAGCGGCCTGGTCCTGGCATTGCCGCTGCCGCTCGAGGAGCACTCGCGCGTCAGGAGGCGCACGGCGGATGATCTGGCAGCTGGGCTCGTCCTGGCCTGGCGAGGACGCGCCACGGGATGGCTCACGAGCCCGCGCGCTGTGTTGGGGCCCGGCGCGCTCGTCGCGCAGAGGAGGCGGCGGGGGAGCGCCGTGCGCCAGGTCTCAAGCACGAGACGGCGGCGGGCGGAGCGAGTGGGAAGGTGCCGGAGCGTCCCCGGCGACGTTGACGAGCTCGGCGATGCGACCAAGCCAGGCGTCATAGGCGGCGTCAGCTGGACGGTAGCGGAGCAGCTCACGCGCCATGAGCAGCGCCGCCTGCGGGTTTGGCGGCTCACGGTGGGCGAGGGAGGAGGCCGTGGTGGTGTGGTCGTTCGCCTGCACGGAGGGGTGCAGGGAGGAGTCCTGCTGCTCGCGGGCAGCGGGGTCTGTGGCGGCAGCAGCCTCGGCTTCGGGGCGGCGTCGATTGCCGCGGGCCACCGGCTCTGTCTGAGCCACGCGGCCAGCCCTGCGCTCGGCGCGCTCGCGACGTGCGTCGGCCATGGGGTTGGTGGAGCTGAGGGCGGAGCAGAAGAACAGTAGCGGCCCCCCTACCTGGCGCGCCAAATGTCGGAAGTCGGGCTCCGGGGACCCAAAGGTTCGAACACTGGGGTGAGCTTGTTGTACCTACTTCGTCGCCTACCACGGTTAAGCGACAGCGAGCCAACGGCAGGAGCGCGCTAGCAAAGGACGAGGCGAGGACTCAGCGGTTTACCTAGGTTCGGGCCACCTTGCGGTGTAAGACCCTACTCCTGCTTGTCTGATATTGCTCTGGTGCGAGAGAGAGAGAGAGTGTGTACAAGGTCGAGGGTGACCGGAACCGGAGACGGAGCGCCCTTCTACAATGGCTGCTCTGCCCTTTATATCAGCCATGGTCCTCTTCCCCCTGGAAACTTAGGCGGGAAGGGTTGCCACACTTTGGCGATTTTGAAGGGGGACAGGCGCTCAGGCTATCCTGACTAAAGGTGGTGTTCGCCTGCCAAAGCATGATCCATGATGCGCTGGTGGGCTCGGTGGTGACCTCCGCCCTGCGCGCCCGTCGTCTTGGTCTTCCTCCGCCGATCGGGCAACCTTTGGGGTTGCTTTGGAGAGTAGATAGCTGGCCCTGCTCCCTTAACACGAAAAGAGGAAACCATCTTCATCCGCGCCTGCTGGCGCGGCCTCTGCTGCTGCTCGTTGCCGCGCGCGTCACCCACGTGATGGGCTCCAGGCCGCGCAGCACGCCGAACGGCCTTCGTCTCGAGCGCCTGCGGGAGGGGGCCTCAGGAGGCCACCTCGGGAAGCCGCCTCGTGAGAGGGCCTCACGAGGTTGATGATGGTGGATCCGAGCGTTGCCTGCTACTCCCTGAGGAGGGGGCCTCAGGAGGCCAGGGCCTTATGGGGGGTCTTGGTGAGATGCTCGATGGAGACGGCCCGCTGGGCCCATGCCAGGCGTTGCGCCCTGGGCCAAAGGCAGACGGGCCTGGATACCCCGGGTTCCACGGGCCCGACAATTTGGAAGACGGCAAGAACGGGATTTCTCCCGGGTCGAAATTCGAAACCTTGTTGGAATTGAAGATGTGGCTCGACAACTACTCGGTCACACATTATCGTCCACACAAGGTGGTTCACTTGGACGTCAATGTGCGTTACACGGTTGCATGTGAGGCTGACCGATGTCCATGGATTGTGCGTGCAAGACCATGGAAAGGAGGGCCCACTTGGCACGTAGTTAGTTGTGTACCAAGTAACATGTGCCGAGGCAAGAAGGTGGATGGCAAGATTGTGTCCCAAGACCATAGACAACTCACGTCCGATTTCATCGCTTACAGGCTTTCCAACACAATATCCACACTTCCAATCATGAGCATTCAGAGCGTCATGGACCTTGTGAAAGCCATATTTCATTACAAGGTGAAATACGGCAAGGCATGGAAGGAGAAGCAAGCCGCATTCAAGATGTTGTATGGTAATTGGGATGAAGCATATAACCGAATCCCTAGGTTGTTGTTAGCTATGGCCGCCACTAACCCGGGCATGGTTCATGTGGTCGAGCCTCATGGGCAAAAAACAACAATTCACGACGGAAGGACCGTGCGAGTATTTGGCCGTGCATTTTGGGCGTTCGAGCAATGCATGAGGGCTTTCGAACACTGTCGGCCGGTCATCGCCGTTGATGGCACGTTCTTGACCGGACAATACAAGAGCACCTTGTTGGTTGCAATATCAAGTGATGCCAATAACCGGGTGTTGCCTTTGGCTTTTGCTTTGGTTGAGGTGGAGAACAATGATAACTGGGAGTGGTTCTTGCGTCTTTTGAGAACCAAGGTATTACCGGCTCAAAGGGAAATTTGTGTCATATCGGATCGCCGTCAAGGAATTCTTAATGCGGTGGACATTGACATTCCCGGGCATGCTCCGTTGCACCATCGATGGTGCATGAGGCACTTTTGTTCAAACTTCTATAGGGCATGTGGCCTTAAGGAGTTGGCCGATGATCTTCAAGATTGTTGTCTCGCTTTCTCCGACAAGCGGTTCGCCAACTTGTACAACAAATTGGTCACACACAAAAAACTTGATCCCGGGGGTCTTAACTTTCTCAATAGGAACATTCAAGAAAGGAATAGGTGGGCACGTGCTTTTGATGAAGATGGCCGGAGGTATGGTCAAATGACAAGCAACATGGCCGAATGCTTCAATAGGGTGCTCAAGGGTGTACGTGCATTACCCGTGACGGCAATAGTTCAATACACATTCGACAAGATGAATGCGTACTTTCTAAAGCACTCAATGGAAACGGATAAGCAAATTGCGGGTGAGAACAAGAAGAAGTACAAGTACAAGTTCCCACCAAAGGTTGATGAATGGTTGGAATTTCAATCACGGAAGGAGGACTCCCAAGAAGCTATATTATATAACGACGACGATTGGTTGTTCGAAGTGAAAGAGCCAGGAGGAACCACAAACGATGGCCGCCAACACGGAGGACGGGCTTTCAAGGTCTCCCTAACATGGTGTGATTGCTCTTGCCAGAGGCCATTGTTGCTTCATCTCCCATGCTCGCACTTGTATACCGCAGCTCGCGTTAGGAGTGTGGACGTCAATCACCCGCTCACCGTGAGGGAGTCCGAGTTCTCAATCATGACGGTTAAGAATACATGGGTTCCCTGATTTCACCCATACTTCGACCAATCACAATGGCCGGAGTACCATGGAGTTCAACTATGGCCCGATCCGGAATTGAAGGTCGTTAAATGGGGAAGACGTAAAACAAAGCATTTTAAAGGTGACATGGACGGATGGGGCCATGGTGGCGGTCGAGAATCGGCCAACGGCCAATTCCAAGAGCCTCGTGAAAGATCCCGTTGTGGTGACTGCAAAGGTGGGGGACACAACACAAGAACTTGTACCAAACCAAGAAAGAGATCAAAGAAAAATGATGCAAGCACAAGCCAACAAGGAGATACACAAGTTCCTAGCCAACGAGGGCCAAGCCAAGCAAATAGTAGTGAACATGGTCATACGCAACAAGGGCCAAGCCAAGCAAGTGGTAGCCAACCAAGTGCTAGTTAACAAGTGCCAAACCAACCAAGTAGTAGCCAACAAGGGCCAAGCCAACGAGGAACTAGGCAACAAAGAGGGAGGCAACTAGGTCTTACAAGAGGCCGTGGTGGTGGTGATAGAGGCCGTGGTGGTGGACTTGGCCTTGGTGGTGGTCTCGGCCAAGGTGGTGGTAGAGGAATGTTTGGATACCTAGATGGACCTTTTCCGTACGTGGCTTACTACCTATTTTGTTGCAGTATACATGTTTTTCATACTTTGTTCTTGTCCTTACTAACTATTATTTTGCAATTTACATGTTTTTTAATATGTTCTTCTTGTCCTTACTAACTATTATGTTCTAATTTTTATAGGTATGGCGGCTTCTCAACCCAACAAACCAACAATGAAGGGGGTGGAGGAGAAGGATGGGGAAGGTGAGATGGCGGGGTGGTGGGAGAAGGCTGCGAGGAAGCTGAGAGAGGAGGATGCAGCCGCACTAGAGAAGAAGAAGCAACTTGAGTTCGAAGAGAAGATGAAGGAAAAAGAGAGAGGGATATTTGAGGAGATCACGAGGAGGGACAAGTTGAGGATTGCATGTGAGAAGGCAGCTGTGCAACGGCAAAAGGATTTTGAAGAAAAATGCAAGAAACTTTGGGCTTTTGAGAAGGAAAAGAAAGAGAGGGAGCATAAGCTATTCATAGAAAAGGTGGTTCATGAGTCTCATGTCATAAGGAAAAGGGAGGAGGAAAAAGAAGAGGAGAGGAAGAAGAAGAAGAAGAAGAAGAAGAAGAAGGCAAAGGGACCTTGCTCGACACAATAGAGCAATGTGAGCTTGTTGTCTACTACGCTATGATCTTCGATTTGGTTGTCGACCAAAGTTTGTAGTATTATGTGCTATCACTCTTCTATGTGTACTTCCATGTCCGCCAACCTCCTCTATGTGTTCTAGTATGTCCTATGGACTCCTTCATGTGCTATGACTTTTGTAAGTCTACTACGATGTGCTATGACTCCTCTATGTCTACTAATATGTGGTATGGACTACTCTATGTGTATTTGTGCTATGTGTTGTGGACTAATCTATGTGTATTTTGCTATGTGCTTCTTCATATAGGATTTGAACCTCAAAATGTATTTTTTTTCAGTTTTCTAAAAAAGCCAACCATGCAACGCCTGAGGGCTAAGCGCTGCACTACACAGTGTGACGCCTAGGAGTCAGGCGTCACACTGTGTAGTGCAGCGCCTGAGGCAAAGGCGTTGCACACACACTTAGACACATATTTGGAGGAAAACCTACTGGAACCTGTCTGTTGCTTATATCCATGTGTGCAACGCCTAGGTGTCAGGCGCTGCACTACACAGTGTGACGCCTGACACCTAGGCATTGCACATCTGGATATCAGCAACAGAAAGGTTCCAGTAGGTTTTCCACCAAATTTTTGTCTAACTGTGGGTGCAACGCCTTTGGCTCAGGCGTTGCACTACACAGTGTGACGCCTGGATCCTAGGTGTTGCACTGTGTAGTGCAGCGCCTGAGTCAAAGGTGTCACTCTTCTGTTCACTGTAGAAATAGCAGATTTGATGTTCATTTCTTTTTCATCCAATATTTGTATTGATAATATATAACATGGATCTAACATAAAGCAATTTGGTCATACATTGACAATTTGAACATCACTTCAAGTTCAACATCACTTCAAACAGAAGTAGCACATTACCAAGAGTTCATCAACATCATCTCAACATCTTACATAACCTCACAAGTTCATCAACCAAATAAAATGACGACAAGTTCAGTTTGTTACAAGTTCAACAAAGAAGTTCACAAAGAAACGGACGGCTAGGTCTAAATGTTAGCAGATAGGTGGTTGCCTCCTTCCACAAACTCCATGCCCTCATCTGCAGATACTGTCCACTCCCTCAATCCGTTGCCGGCGGTGGTGAGCGGTATGGCAAGGGATCCACCGGCTCCGGGGGCGGCGGGGTGCGGGTAGGCATCAGACCTATGATGCAATCCATCAGACCTATGATGCAATCCCATCTCTCTGCACGACTACGATCTGTTGACTTCGCTTCCTGCTTTGCCCAATGGACGAACGCTACTGGCGGCTCGTATGGATGCGGCATCCTGCACTTCTCCTCCATGTTGCCCTCGAACCAAATTCTCCAGGCGAGATTCAGCAATTCTCGATCTGCACGATCCTTGCACACCCGAGCATGTCTCCTGGCGACGGAATTCAGATCTGACCCCTCTTCCACCTCCTCCTCTGCTTCCTTCCACTCCCTCACGCACAGCGTCCATGAGAGAGCATCGTTTCTGATCTGCATCGCCCGCTCCCTCCAGCGCTGTGCCCTGGTCTCCGCTTGGGCCTCCGCCGAGAGCGAATCGAGCGGCTGCAGGAGATCTGGAAACGCCTGGTAAACCAGAGGCAGCGGGATTCGGTACCCCCTCCCCTCCCCCAATGGCACCCCGGTAGATATGGAGGCGTGGACCATGGGGAGGGGTATGCGGGAAGGACATGCTCGGATAAGCGGCGGCGGTGGCGGTGGCGGCTGCGTAAGACAAACAATCAAAGCATAGCAATAAGCATCACAAAACACATATGCATCCAAAACAATATAAGGTTCCATAATGGTTTCATCTCATTCATCTCAAAAACATCTCAACATGTAGGGTTCCGGAACGAAAGCATCCTTGTCAATACAAATCTAGGATTTCATCTCACTCATCTAAAAAAACATCAACACAAACTAGGTTTTCACTATGTATAGGGTTCATCTCAACAATCTAGGTTTTCACTATGGAAGCATATATTGTCAATACAAATCAACTAAACTAGGGTTACAAAATGATTACAAATCATCTACAAATCCTAGATCCCACAAATCTATTTCAAAATTTACATGCAAATTTCTAATCCAACCAAATAAGGGTTCCACAAATCTGAAAAATACGTAACATTTTCTGGATATAAAGAAGGGGATCGGAGGAGAATACCCTCTAGGATGGATTGGTGAAGAAATGCACGCAACAAATCGTCAGATCTGAGGATTTTGGGAGAGAGGATTGAGAGGGGGAGAGGAGGAAGCCGCTGCCGCGCTCTGTTCTGTAACTGGAAGGAATGGGGTGGGGTGGGGGAGGGCCAGCGCGCGGCAGTTATTACAAAGTCACAGTGTGGCGCCTAAGAGCTAGGCGCTGCACACAACTGTGCAACGCCTACCTCAAAGGCGTTGCACATCTGGACAAACTTTCCAGAGGACCACAGAAACTTTTCAGCCTGTTTGGAGGCAAAAATTTCGCTAAGTGTGGGTGTGGCGCCTGAGATCTAGGCGCTGCACTGTACAGTGCAACGCCTAACGTCCAGGCGTTGCACTGTAAGGTGCAGCGCCTAGGTCCTAGGCATTGCACTCACACTATGTACTGCAGAAACTAAACTGCTCCTGTTATACATTTTCATTCAATATTACTACAATTTCAAAAACTAAACTGCTAAAATGAAGCAATCAGGATCAACATTATGATAAATTCAACATCACTTAAACTTAAACATCCCTTGAACTTAAACAAAGTCAAAAAGTTCAACATTGCTACAAGTTCATCGACATAACAAGTTCAACAAAGTAAACAAGTTCAACAAAGACAAATGTTCACAAAGAAACCGACGACTAGTTCTATTTCGTAAGAAAACGACAGCGACTAGTTCGTTCAGCGCGTTGTATTGCCGCCTCTTCCCCTCTTGCTGGTTATCTTCTTCCTCCTGGGACGAGCAACCGGCTCCGGTGCCTCCTCCTCATCATTCACATCATCATCCTCCAAGCTCGCCATCCGCGAGCTCCCAGCGAGCGCCCTCTTGCCTCTAGTGTTGTAATCTTCGGGCGTGTAGCGTTTGAATCCCTTCCTAGGCTTCAACATGTATTGTGAACGAACTTGATAGTCTTGCAATGTCGTGTCATCGTCAACCTATCATACAAGCAAATGATATGGTCAAGAACGTGCGTCATAACGAAATGACCAATGCATCAAATAAATGAATATGTGCTATTGTCGTACCTCTTGGGTGACCACACCCTCATCCTCCAAATGAGCTGTCGAGGTAGTCTCATCCTCCAGATGAGCCCCATGGTCAGATGGTGTAACGGACCTAGACAGCTCTGGTTCTGAATATTCGGGGTCACGGCAACCGATAAGGTTGGCCAACCGCCTTAACCTTTGGCCTTGACGCTGTAACATGGACAAGTGAATGAGATATCCAACTTTGCTACATATGTAACATGAACAACTTAATGAGATATGTACCTTCATGAATGATCGAAGTGCACCTTCCTCATTACCTTGTCCAACCGGGGTTGTGTCCAGAATATTCTGGGTTTCATCAGCTGCTTTCTTGATCTGCTTGCGCTGTTCACGGGAATGAAATAAATATGTTAGGCAAGTAAAGTTATGTAATAGGGCTAACGGGAACACGAAGAGGGGAACACTTTACCACAAAGTTGATCACTGGAGCATGAGGGACTCGGGTGCCTTCCCTAACATATTTGTTGTATTCGGTCTGGGCTAGCCCATCAAAGACGGTGGGTTGTTCCAAAATCTCGTCATCATACGCCGGCTTCAATATCTCCACACGAGTATTTGCAAGATACCATTTAAGGTAGTTGTTGAAGGCGAGCGGGCAGTGCTCACGAAGTTGCGATCCTGCAGTCGACTGAGCTCGCTCCACACTTAGCTCGAACATGGTGACATACTTCTTATGATGTTTGTCCCAGTCCTTGATCTTTCGCTGCTTTTTCCTATCCAACCTGCATGTTAACAAACCAAATTTTAGGACCATCAAAAAGGACTTGAAGATGCTAAGTGCACAAGGGTCATTCTCTCTTACCTGTGAAGCATTTTGTCCGTGTCCTCCCATTCCGGCGGGTGACCCTGGAACAGACCAAACTGGCGGAACACACGATGTGGCATGTGAAGCTCAACCGCCCAGTTGCATATGAGCGGGCACCGCATAAGCCAAAGATGCCTATCCCGCAAGCACATCGGATTCAGGATGAATTCTCGTGCATCACCTAGTCTATCCTTGGCGCCATATGGCTCCCATTCCACCTGGAACATAGCACAACAACGCAACATTGATATCGAGTTTTCATAAAAGCACGAGAATGAGTGATGTAATGTCAATGTTTACCTGCTCAGCCGTAATCGTGTCCAACTCGTTGGTGTACTGCCTATACATGAGAGTGACATCGCTCGTCATCTCGGATACCACATCCCACTTGTAAGCCCAAGTGGGGAGCCGTAGTTCGTCCTCTTTGTCGTCCCATTCATTGAACTTGATGTCCTTCGGGAATCCGACCGGCAGCCGCTCCCAACTCCATACCGAGAGTACGAGCATACAACCACCAATACATCCGTCCTTCGAGATCCTACAGCAAGCATCGTCCAACTGCACATAAAGGAAAACATGGTTCACTCAAGAGCAAGATTGCATTCATAATGTAGAAATGAAGTGAAAAACAAACAACTGACTACCTGTCGGTACAAGTAGGCCAGTGCTGCCGAACCCCAACTCCATTTGTTGTCGAAGACGGTCAACGCCTTAAGCCACATCCATGGAGCGTTCTTGCCAGTGGCGTCGGCAAACAAAGTCCTGGAGATAACGTACCACATGTAGACACGAGCATATATCTGGATCACATCATCATTAGCACCTTGAGGGCAATGCGCAAAGTTTGCTACAATCCACGTGAAAGGAGCTCCGGCTGCGACTCTCTCCTTCTTCTTCTCTCCCTCTTCTACCTGAGCCTCTGGAGGAGCCATACCGATAAGGGCCTCCATCTGCTGGCGCCACCCATCAGAATCGGTGCTCATACAGAGAGGCTTCCCCTCGATAGGAAGACCGGTGATCAAGGCGACATCCTGGAGCGCCACGGTCATCTCCCCGGTCCGAAGATGGAAACTGTGCGTCTCCGTCCTCCATCGATCAATAAGCGCGGTGATTGCTGCAGCATTCAGGTTCGGCGTCGACTGGCTGACCAGCTGAATGAACGGGAGGAGTCCTGTCTGCCTGATGTACGGTGTGTACCGCTGATCGTAAGGCATGACAGCACCAGAGACCCCGTGAGACCGAATCTTCAGAGGTTGAAGGAACTGCAAACACGCAAATCAGATGATTACATATAGGCATGCCTATTTGAACTAGATACATATTTCAAAATACCAACTACTATGATTATTACCTGTTTCTTCTCCGACATCATGTAGGCCCGGTGTTGAACGTCATAGTAATCTTCGAGAAGCCAAACCATCCTACAATATTGAAACAGTAAACATACTTGACAAAACTAAAACACTTCCTATTCATGACTTCACATGCGAGCATTTTTCATGTATACATAATAAAACACTAGGTACTAAAAGAAATTTAAACACTAGAGTTCAAATGTGACTTCCTAAAACACTTCCTATGTGACTTCTTTTTCATATATACTCAACAACAAAACATGCGCAAACTACGGTTAAATACTAATGTAATACTCAACAATAATGCTCAACAACCAAATATGACTTCCTATGTGACTTCTTTTCCATATATACGTACAAATTTGTATGGAACCGACATTGACAATACAAATCAACAACATTAGGGTTCCAAAAAGATTGCATATCATCCCGAAATCCTAAATCACACAACACTATTTCAATGTATCATATAAATTTCTAATCCAACCAAATCAAGGGTTTCACCCTAACTTGCAAACAAATCTGAAAACAAAGTGAACTATTTTATGGATACAAAGGGGATCGGAGGAATTTACCTTGTACGAGGAATGAGGAACTAAATCCACGGCCCAAACCTTCAGATCGGAAGAATTTTGGAGAGGGGATACAGAGGGGGAGAGCAGATGGCTGCCGCCTTGCTCCTCTGTTCGGTTACTGGAACGAACTAATGGGGGGTTCGGATGGGGGTGGCGGGCTGCGGCGGTTTAAGTCATTGTGCAGCGCCTAGAACTAAAACGCAGCACTGCTCGGTGCGGGGCCCAGCTGTGCCACGCTGGCCAGGCGTGCAACGCCTGAGAGTCAGGCGCTGCACAAAAGGGTCAGCTGGGTGAAATTTTTTCAAACACAGTTCAGTTTGTAAATTCTTTTCGTTCTCAGGTCAATTTTGTCGTTTTTGCCTAGATATGTCTCCGTAGCCCCATCCTGCAGTGAACGACGGCAGGTTAATTTGACGGATTAGATGAACGCGGGCAGAGCGGCCAGGAGTCCGAGATATGCTAGCTGCTATCGTTGTCTCTCGATCCTGCCGGTGATACAGTGGTCAACTCTGAAATAACTCCTGCCTCGAGATCCTCAATCAGCGAGCAGGAAGTCTCCTCTATAAGTGGACGCACACCACTGAGCTAGTGTGTACACTACACTTGGATCATAGCCTACTTTTCAAAGCACTACTACTTCACTCGCTGTGCCGTAAGACATCATAGATGATGAGGAGGGGAAGAGAGATGGTGCAAGGTCCCCGTTGCGTCGCGCTGTTGCTGCTCGTCTGCATGGCTGCTCTCGTGGCTTCGGACACCACTGATGGTGAGAGCTTTCGAGCTGTGTTATGTGTTTTACTTCTAGCGTATGGCATTTGTGTGACGAGCTGATTAATCATGCCGGGAGCTCTGTTATGTCATTTTTTCCATGTTCATCAGGCCTCCTGCCGAACGGCAACTTCGAGGAGGCGCCGGACAGGTCGCAGATGGAAGGGACGAGGGTGACGGGCCGCTACGCGATACCGCGGTGGGAGATCTGTGGGTGCGTGGAGTACATCTGCTTGGGCCAAAAGCAGGGGGACATGGTCCTGCCGGTCCCGGAGGGCGCCTACGCCGTGCGGCTGGGCAACGACGCCTCCGTCCAGCAGCAGCTCAGCGTGACGCCGGGGACGCACTACGCGATCACCTTCAGCGCGGCGCGCACCTGCGCTCAGGCCGAGAAGCTGAACGTGACGGTGGCGGCGGAGTCCGGCGAGCTCCCCATCCAGACGGTGTACACCAGCAGCGGCTGGGACTCCTACTGCTGGGCGTTCGAGGCCAAGGACAGCGTCGTGTCGCTCACCGTCCATAACCCCGGATACGATGAAGACGCTGCCTGCGGCCCCCTCGTCGACTCCTTCGCCATCAAGACCCTCCTGCCACCTCAACAAAGCAACTGTACGTACTAGGATCATACGGGCCCTCCTCTCGTTTTAAGTATAGCTACGTACTACCTGGTTTCTGTATTGGTTCGCCCAAGATAACTAGCTACTCCGGCAGATAACATGCTGAAGAACGGGGACTTCGAGGAGGGCCCGTACATCTGCCCCAGCACGTCGTGCGGGGTGATGGTGCCGCCCATGGACGAGGACAGGTACTCCCCGCTGTCTCCGTGGATGATCATGTCGTCGACCAAGTCCGTCAGGTACGTGGACGCGGCGCACTACGCGGTGCCGCAGGGCGCCCGGGCCGTGGAGCTGTTGTTCGGCGCGGAGAGCGCGCTGGTGCAGGAGGTGTGCACCGTGCCGGGGCTGTCGTACAAGATGGAGTTCTCGGTCGGGGACGCGGCCGACGGGTGCACGGGCTCCCTGGCCGTCGAGGCGTACGCGGCTGGCGGGAGGGTGAAGGTCCCGTACGAGTCGCAGGGCACGGGCGGGTACACGCGCGGCGTGCTCGAGTTCACGGCGACGGAGGACCGGACGCGGGTGGTGTTCGTCAGCGCCAACTACAACATGAAGCCCGACGGCACGGTCTGCGGGCCCGTCGTCGACGACGCCTCGCTCGTGTGCGCGCAGAGCCATGCTCGCCGGCTGCTTCTGTGATTGTGCTGTGCCACAATGTATTATGGTCCGTTGGTTTGTGACACGAACATTTTGACCTCAAAACTACGAACGCTCGGCAGTTGTAAACCAGGCTCGTAATATGTATCGTGGATAATTTGCATTAGGGAACATCATTTTAAGTACGGGATTGCTAAATCTTAGTCCACTGAGATTTAATCAAGTTTCAGTCGATGCTTTATTCGTAGGATCTTACGTGGAGATCCGTGCAAAAAAATCATTTTAGTTTTTTCTTTCTTCTTTTTTATATGTTCTATCACTTGACTGAGATTTGATTAAATCTTGGTCGATTAAGATCTAACCACGTCCTTTTAAATATTACTCCGTACTACGTATTTCTTACACGTTCAAGAGGCATCTAGGCAAGTGACTTGGGAATGATCCTAGCAAAAAAAAAGAGTGACTTTGGAATGATAAAACACCAGCAAGTGCAAGACGCATAGTTCCGTGGCAGACTGACCCGAGCGCATGACGCGGCATGCATCGTGGCAGCCGAGCCGCTAGATGCGGCGCCTGCAGCGCCGGGTGCCGGGAGAGGGAGTAGACTGAGCATCTTCAATGCAAATTTAAAGACATAAAACTAGGCGTTGTATAATTTACATTATAAAATAATGCATTCTACATCCAAAAAAAGACAACTCCAATAGATGATATATATTGTTGATGTAAAAGTGCAACTCCAATAGATGATACAAATTGGAGATGTAAACTATAAACTTCAACTAGTACTTCATTTGAAACATAAATTCAAACATAGCAAGTTAAACTACTACTACTTCATCTGAAACATAATTAAACATAGTTCTAATTAAAAACATAAACTAAACGACTACTTCAACTACTTCAAACTACTACATTCATCAAATTACTACTACTCCAACGACTACTACTAGTTCGAACTACTACTTGAACTACAGCGAAGATGAAACTACTCCTCATCGGAGCTCTTGAACTGCTCCCAGAACTCATCCTTGCTCGGGTCGTCTCACCCCTCATCGTCCTCCTCCGAGTCGCCCAGCCCTCCGACTCAGACTTGACGGGGATCACCGTCGAGGGGCCGGCCCCGTCCTCCTTCTTCACCCCCTTCTTCTTCTTCTGCTCGGCATCGCGCTTTCAGAAGAACTCGCGCTCGCCCTGAACATACTCCGGATACTCCCGCGCGAACCTCGCCATCACCGCCTCATCGCTATCGCCGGGAGCAACGACAATGGCCGGCCTCTTCTTCGTCTTCTTCTTCATTATCTCCTCCATCCGAATATCCTCTGGCACAAGGAACTCCGCATCCGCCCGGGTCTCAATCTCCGAGAAGTTGAGGTCCGTCCTTGGCCCCCCGGCACGCCACACTACCACGCGCGGCCTTGTCGGCGGTGGTGTAGGTGCCGAGCCAGAAGCGGCGTCCGGTGTCGGAGAACTCGACGCCGAAGTTGCCGGACGGCTTCGCCCGCACGTCCAAGAACCATATTTTGCTCTTCGGGAGCTTCTTCGGCGGCATGGCGACAACAGGGTGGTGGCGGCTGGGCGGCGGGCGAAACAAGGCGACGGCGTCGGGGCGGCGGCCTTGGGGGAGCGTCGAGGCGGCGGTGGATGCGCGTGGCGGAGGTGGGGTGGAGGCTGGGCGGGGGCGGTTCAGCGGCGGCAAGGACGGAAACGGCGGGCGAGGCCGAATCGGGCGACGGCGGAGTTACGGCGAAAACACGGCCGATTCGCGGCGTGGCGGCGGTCGGAGGTGGGGTGGGGCTTGACGAGGGCTTGGGGTTGGCGGAGGAGCGGCGGCGACGGCGGAAACGGCGCCGGGGCCGAATCGGGCGGCGGCGGAGGCGCAATGAAAAAACTCCCGATTCGCGGCGTGTGGAGGCGGCCGGCGGCGGAGGAGCGACGGAACCGGCAGCAGGGGCGGCGGTGGAACCGGATCTGGTGCGGGGCGACGGCGGCGTGGTGTGGTGGGCGGGCCGGCGACGGCGGCAGTGCGGCGGGAGGTGGGAGGAAGAAGATGTGGGTGGGGGAAAAGGAAATGAAGGGCGGTTGGCGGTTGGCACGCGGCCGCCGGTTTTACATCTCCTGAAGGTGGAGATGCAAATTTATATCTTCAGGTGTTGTATTTTACATCTCCTGAAGGAGGTGATGTAATTTTTTTGCATCTACATCATCTGTCAAAGGTGAGTTTTTGGGTCTCGGAGATGCAAAAATTACATCTACATCATCTATTAAAGATGCAAGACTAGACGTCCTTTCTCTACAACAGAGCGTGGACGTTCAACCTTGTTCTTTTTTTAGGGAAGAGCATTTTTTTTAGCAACCTTGTGGCTAGGCCGTCTGGCGACATGGCAGCCCAGTATGCACCTGCTATATCGTCAT
This sequence comes from Elymus sibiricus, assembly GCA_039707655.1. Taxonomy (NCBI): domain Eukaryota; kingdom Viridiplantae; phylum Streptophyta; class Magnoliopsida; order Poales; family Poaceae; genus Elymus; species Elymus sibiricus. The sequence continues at coordinate 360,711,313 of CM077666.1, forward strand.
CGTGACGACCCAGCCCACACAGCGAGCCGCTTTACCAATGACGCGTCGTCCCCAAACCCCGAGGCTGCTCCACTGCATTGGGTGTTGCGGTCTTGCGGAGGAAACTGAAGCGTAGAGCAACCGGAAGCGAGTGAGACCCGAGGCATGCTTGGCTGTCCTTCTCGTGCCCTGGAACCCGGCCCCCTCTTGTCGCCTTCCATTGCCAGCCTAGCCAAGTTGCCATGCATGCATCGTAAAGGGAAGCCACGATGGCCGCGCTGCTCGCTCATCGACCAGTCCCTGTTTAAAAGCTCCAGCAGAGTTGAGGCTTGAGAGCTCAGGAGCAGAGAGCGCTCGCCAGACACGGACATGGCGGAGGGGATGCGATGCCGGTGCATGACACTGCTCGTGCTCGTCGGCGTTGCTGCTCCAGCGGTTTCGGCCGTCACGGACGGTAAGATCCCGCAAATTGGTGCTCGTATACGTTACGTTAGCGTAGCAGGGATACCTCGTGAGTAGGCTTCATGTTGCTGAGCTTTCTGTTCTAGTACTTGTTAGTTTCGGTGGCAATGGAGTAAATTGCAAAAAACCACAATAATTGGGGACCCTAATTCAGAAAACCATCACCTTTCGTTTTTTTTTTTTGTAAAAAACCGCCACCATTATGCTGATAGTTTTCAAAAAACACTAATCGATCACTGAACACATGTTGATACAGTTTCTGATGGATGGGGCCCGCTGTAAGTGCTGACGTGGCATAAAACTTGACACTGTTTGACTCAGCCGTTAAACCGGGGTAGGGCCCACCCGTCAGTGTGCACACACCCACTCCTCTCTCTCTCTTTCTCTCTCTCTCTCTCTCTCTGACATTCTGTCGAGCACCATGTGTGCTCTAGGCAGGACGCTGCCGTTGCCCCGTCACCGGAGACAGCTGCTCGCGCTCTGCCTCTGCACCCCGTGCCCAGCCGCGAGCTCGACCCGGCGCCGTCGTGCCGCCTGGCCCTCCCAGCGGCGTCGCGCCGCCCTGTTGGCCGCCCATCCTCACCCCTGCACTGCCCCTGGGACAGCCAGCGCGCCATGGCCACATCGCTCTCGGTGAGCATGGGGTCGCGTGTCGCCTCCTTCGCCGGGAAGCCCGGAGACGCGGAAGTAGCAGAGCACCGCGAACCCGACCAGGACTTGCGACCTGTTGGGCGCGAGCTGCAACGGCGCGATGCCGAAGTGAGCGTGCGCGTCGCTGTAGAAGGGGCTCGGTGGCAGGGGCATACCCGCGGCGAACACCTCCGCGCGCGGGAGGAGGGGGCCGGCACGCACGCTGCCTTGGGGAAAGCTGCTTTCAGGAGAGCGCGCGCGGCCGCCAGTGCTTGAGGATGGCAGCGCTGTCCGGCCAGCGTAGCGCGCGCGCGGGCAGCAGAGCTCACTGGGTGGTTGCGTGGTGCGTGTATGTGTTGTGTGCGTGATGGCCATGCAACTTGGCTACTTTCCTGGGTTGCTGGGCGTGGTGTGCTTGCCTGGTTGGCGTCCGGCGTGCCGGCGTGCCGGCGTGGTGTGTGCGTCCATGACGGGCATCTGCTCGGTGCCCTACGGGACGACAGGAAGTTGCAGCAGCACTTGCGGCGGGGAGAAGCTGCAGAACGGGGTGGGGGTGACAAAACCTTGCCGACGGCGTCGCTCAGGTGGCCTTCGACGCCGGCGGCTACCGCGCCGGTTGAAGAACTCTGGCTGTGCGCCACTCGCTAGCTGCCGCTGCTTTGCGCCGGACGCCACGGCCGTCTCGTATGGTTGCGCGCGAGCTGTTCGAAACAATGCCACAAAGAAATGCTGGGGGAGAGAGAGGAGAGTAGATGCTGACGGGTGGGCCCATGTGCACTTTACTGTTTGAGTCAAACAACGTGAGATTTTGGTGCCACGTTAGCACTGACAACGGGACCCACGGGTCATATTCGTCGTCAACCGGTGCTAATCGACCGATTAGTGTTTTTTGAAAACTGTCAGCACAATGATGACGGTTTTTTGCAAAAAAAACGAAAGGTGGTGGTTTTCTGTATTAGGGTCCTGAATTGTGATGGTTTTTTGCAATTTACTCGTGGCAATGCTAACGTACTGTATTATTGCTTGCCCTGTTCATAACTTGATACTATGTGCATGTCATTTCAGACTACATTCAATGAGCATGCTGTCAAAACTTTGACAGTGTGACTCCTAGCTAATGCGCCCTAAGTAAGCACAAGTATCTAGATTGGCACTATTTTTTTACTAATACAGTTAATACTACCCACGTACGTACAGAGTACTGTGGTATGGAAAATTAGTCAAATACTATATCTACTAGCTTGTAGACTGCGCCGAGTCCAAGGCAACAAATTTTAGAGCACGCTCAACTTAAAATCATAAACACAATATTTTCCCTCAAAAACAAAATCGTAAACACAATAGATCTAAGCGACTAAGCTCATTTGCACGGCTCATGTGTCCCAGCTTTCTGCGGCCGCAATGTATGAATTGCTTTACCATGATTGTTATGGCTAATACGTCTCGTGGGGGATCATCTACCCTGTATTCTTGTGTGCATAGGCCTACTACCGAACGGCAACTTCAAGGACGGGCCAGCCAAGTCCCAGCTGAACGGCACGGTGGTGATGGGGCGCCACTCCATACCCAACTGGGAGGTCTCGGGGTTCGTCGAGTACATCCAGTCGGGGCAGGGAGACATGATGGTGGCGGTGCCGGAGGGCGCCAGCGCCGTGCGCCTGGGCAACGACGCGTCCATTCGGCAGAACATCAGAGTCACGCGGCGTGCCTACTACTCCATCACCTTCAGCGCGGCGCGCACCTGCGCTCAAGCCGAGAAGCTGAGCGTGTCGGTCGCCGCAGATTCCGGGGTGCTCCCCGTCCAGACCGTGTACAGCAGCGGCGGCTGGGATTCCTACTCATGGGCCTTCAGGGCCAAGCATAGCGCCGTGTGGCTCGCCATCCACAACCCCGGCGTCGAGGAGGACCCGGCATGCGGCCCCGTCATCGACGCCATCGCCATCAAGACCCTCCAACCTCCCACGAAAACCAAAGGTAACATCGCTAGCTTCCCACATCGATCTGAAGATTCAACTTGGTAGCGAGTCCTAGTGATTCCTAACGACCGAGTAATTCAACTCAAACAGGTAATATGCTCAGGAATTGCTACGACACAGATCACTGTCCTCGCGTCACGCACAGGCAGCTGGATCAATCGTCGATTCAGGTTACAGATAGATGAATGTTTGAGGAGAGGACGAACAGAGAGGAGCAGGTTTTTTTTTTTTTTTTTTTTTTTTTTTTTTTTTTTTTGAGGAACACAGAGAGGAGCAGGTGAGGATACATGTTCTGTTTCTCGATGCCTATCCTATCCACACAGCTTCAGCTAAGTAACAACAGCCAGCCCCACACACACACACGCCTAACTCACTCATGGACCGGCCCATTCTGTTCAGTCGTCATCCGCCGGTCCAAGGCCCGCCTTATATCTCTCCTTCTGCGACGTCCAGCCCGTGGTACCGTAGCACTCCCCTCCCCATCTGAGACTGCTTGCCCCCAAGCAGGTGCGTGAAGAAAACGGCAACGAAGAGCAGCCTGCGACTCCCAGGTCTGTAAAGAAGAAGGAAGGCCCTCCCAGCGTACCCGAACTTGATCGACGAAATGGCGCCCTCGCTGGATGCTTCTGTTGCCAACCAATTCACATGGCTGCACTAGAGAGTAGTCATCAGTAATGAAACACAAAGACAGGTCAGAAGCTGCAACCTGGGCTGGAGGAACTGATTTCTTGAGCTGGGACACGTGGAGCACAGGGTGAATTTGACTACCCGCTGGAAGCTTGAGTTTATAAGCAACTTTTCCCACTCTGGCTAAAATTTCATATGGGCCGAAGAACTTGAATGAAAGCTTGTGGTTAGAGCGTTTGGCCACTGTCATCTGAGCATATGGTTGTAGTTTCATGTACACCATATCACCCACCACAAACTCGCGTTCTGTGCGCTGCTTATCCTCTTGGGATTTCATACGTTGCTGTGCTCTCATGAGATGTTGTTGGAGCAGAACAACAATTTGCTCACGTTCTTGCAGCCAACCAGCAAGATCAGAGGATGTTGAACTTTGCAGATTACAAACTCCCAAATGACGTGGCTTGTAACCATACAAGATTTCAAATGGTGTCTTTCCTAAAGCAGAGTGGAAGTTAGTGTTATACCAGTATTCCGCTAATGGTAGCCACTGAGCCCATTTCTTTGGAGAAGCATGAACAGCACAGCGCAAGAATGTCTCGAGACATTGATTTAGCTTCTCGGTCTGACCATCAGTTTGAGGGTGATTTGCAGAGCTCATGTTCATCTTTGTGTCGGAAAGCCGAAACAGCTGTTGCCAAACATTGCTTGTGAAGATAGGGTCTCGATCAGAAATGATCACCGAGGGCAGACCATGAAGGCGGTAAACATTATCCATGAACTTTTGAGCAATTGTGAGGGCTGTATAAGGATGGGAAAGTGGTATAAAATGGCCATATTTGCTGAATTTATCAATGACGACCAAAATGCAATCAAAAGAACCAGACTTGGGTAGGCCTTCCACAAAATCGAGACTGATAATACTCCAGGCTTCCGTGGGAATGGGCAGAGGGTCAAGCAATCCCGGAAGCTTAACATGCTCAGATTTTGCTTGTTGACAGACCGTGCATTGTTGAACATACCTGCGGATGTCTTGTTTCATTTTGGGCCAGGCAAAGAGGGATTTGATTCGGTGGTAGGTGGCCAGAAACCCAGAATGTCCTCCCACTCCAGTATCATGTAGAGAGAGCAAGATTGCCTTGTGAGCATCAACATTATTACCAAGCCATATACGGTCCTTATAGCGAATGAGTCCTTGGTGCAGAGAGTATCCCCGGGGATTTGGGCTGTGAATGCTTAATTCTTGAAGCAAAGTTTTGGCTTGATCATCTACATTGTACCCCTCCACAATGGTTTCCAACCAGCGAGGGCGACACAGAGAGATAGCAAATAATTCATTCTCAACTGGATGGCGAGACAAGGCGTCAGCAGCAGTGTTGTCCTTGCCCTTGCGATACACTAACTTGTATTGGAGGCCCATCAACTTGACAAATGCTTTTTGTTGCATCTCACTGGTCAGTTTCTGATCAGCCAAATGAATCAAACTTCTGTGATCTGTGACAATGGTGAATGGGGCATGTTGCAGATATGCACGCCATTTATCCACTGTCAATAATATAGCCAAACACTCCTTTTCATAAGTGGACATGGTTTGAGCTGTGGGTCCTAGGGCTTTACTAAGATAAGCAAGGGGATGCCCCTGTTGCATCAGAACAGCGCCAACACCATGTTTAGATGCATCTGTCTCGACTGTGAATGGGAGCTTGAAATTTGGAAGGGCTAACACAGGGGCCTCTAACATTCGCTGCTTCAAGTGATTAAAGGCTTCTTGTTCTTTAAATGTCCATTGGAAAAGCTTGTCCTTCTTCAACAAATCTGACAATACACGACTAATGAGGCTATAACCTTGAATGAATTTGCGGTAGTACCCAGTGAGGCCGAGAAACCCGCGTACTTGTTTCACATTGCAAGGGGTTGGCCAATCTTGCTCTGCCTTGATCTTGTTGGGATCGGTTGCTACGCCCTGGGCACTGATAATATGTCCGAGATACTCCAATTGCTGCTCGGCGAAAGGGCATTTGCTGCGCTTCGCAAAGAGCTGGTGCTGGTGAAGTAATTCAAACACTTGATGGAGATGCTGCACATGCTCTTCGAGAGTGGAACTATAAATGAGGACGTCATCCATAAAAACCAGCACACACTTCCGGATCAGAGGAGCAAATATGGTGTTCATGGCAGCCTGAAAAGTGGCAGGGGCATTAGTTAGCCCAAAGGGCATAACTCGAAACTCGTAGAGACCCCGGTGTGTCTTGAAGGCAGTTTTATGCTCATCATCTGGAACCAAACGTATCTGGTGATAACCTGCCCTCAAATCAATCTTGGTAAACCACTTAGATCCGGCTAGCTCGTCTAGCAACTCATCGACGATAGGCATAGGGTATTTGTTCTTCAATGTGATGTTGTTAAGGTGACGGTAATCGACACAAAATCTCCAAGTGCCGTCTTTCTTCTTCACCAGCAAAACAGGAGAAGCAAAGGGACTGGTGCTGTCCTGAATAACACCGCGCTGCAGCATATCAGTGACCTACGCTTCGATCTCTGTTTTCTGGAGTGGTGTGTAACGATAGGGCTTCACATTAACAGGTTTGGTGCCTGCAAGCAGAGGAATATGATGGTCGAATTTGCGGTGCGGAGGTAATGACTTTGGTTCATCAAAGATGTGAGGATAGACATTAAGAACTGCTTGCACTGGTTGAGGAATTTCCTTATAAGGGGTTGGTACTTCAGACATGGGGCATAATTCGATGACATTGCACTTCCCCAACCTGAATCATGCCCTGGAGAGCTTTTGCTGAAATGGAAGTACATGAGTTCAGGTTAGACCGGACCCCTCGTAGGATGATGCGCTGCCCTTCATGTTTGAACCGCATTGTTTTTTTCTTCCAGTCGACCCACATCCGGCCTTGGTTTTGGTTTTCCAACCAGTCCATGCCGAGGATAATGTCATATGAGCTCAAGGGAAGGATCTTAAGATCCGTGGTAAACTTGTGGCCTTGTGTATACCATGTCAAGGATGGAATACATTTGTTGCAAGTGAGCTGACCACCCCCAGCCACTGTAACACGAGCAAGAGGCATATCTTGCCTTGGGAATTGCAGCTTGTCGGCCAAAGCTTGACTGATGAAATTACTGGAACTTCCCGAGTCAATAAGGATGAGAGTGGTATACTTTCCCACTTGACCTTGCAGCCTCATGCTTCGCTTGCTAGTAGTGCCCGAAACTGCATGAACAGACAACTTCATACAATTGTCCTGATCTGAACCTGAAGGATGATCACTATCTGAATTCTGTGTGGAGTCAGATAACTGTAATGCGTCCAACATCTCTTCCACCACGTGTAGCTGCACCTGAGGAGGACATTTGTGGCCTGGAGTATACTTCTCCCCGCACTTGTAACATTCCCCTTTGGCTCGGCGTTGAGCACGCAGAGAGTCAAACTTGGTGGGCACTGCGGCTTTGTCCTCGACTTTCTTGTCATCAGGACGGCTGCCCAAGAAACCCGGCAGCTGAGCATGATGCTTGTACTTGAGCTTCATGGCGTCTCTTTGAGTATACTTGGTGGAATGAATAGGAGTGTCGTCCACCAGCGGGACTTCCTGCGTTTGAGCAAGGGACAAAGCCAGATCAACCGTTCCCGGTTTGTGCAACTTGATAGCAAATTTAATTTCAGGTTTGAGGCCGGAAATAAACTGATGCACAAAAAAAGTCTCATCATATGAGTGATTGTACAGCAGAATTTTATGCATCAGTTCCTCATATCTATGAGCATAATCATCCACTGACCCAACTTGTTTGAAGCTAAAGAAAGTGTCCATGAGCTTAGCATATTTATCTCTATTGAACTTAGCGAACACTCCTACACATAATTCAGGCCAAGTAGCTATACTATGCAAAGCCTCATATGTCTGCAGCCAAAGAGCAGCATTGCTTTTGAAATGCATTGTTGCAAAGTCGACCCATAAGTGTGGTTGCACATTATACATCTTAAAGTATTTTTCACACTGAGTTTTCCACCATTTAGGATTGTCTCCATCAAAGGTGGGGAAATCTGATTTAGGCAAACGGGGGGCAAAATTGTGGTGCTGATGAGGAGTATGCATATGAGGGTCGGCATCATCATCAGAAAAATTATACTCAGCATCTCGGATAGCCGAAGGCTCACCCCTGACCAGGGCGTGACCAGAGGTTCGGACCTCTCCGGTACCAACACCCTGGGGATACGGTTGAAGACGGTGCCCATGGGGCTGAAGCATACCCGTGCCCAGGTCGGCCGGCGTCGGGGTCGCGCTGGGTGGTGTCTGCGCCTCCAGATGGGTGATGCGCTTGGCCACCGACGACATCGACTGCTTCAGTTCTTCAACAGAGCGGTCCAGCGCGGTGTTGGCTTGTAAGACGTGGTCGAGCGTCGTCTCCACCCGCTTGGACGCCGTGGACAGCTCGGTGGTAGTGGAGGTGAGCATGTCCAATTTGGTGGTGATCTCCGTGAAGCGAGCGGCGTTCGCCTGCCCTGCTTCCGCGGTCGCCGTGTTCGCCTTGACGGCGGCGGTCACCAGGCCCTGTAGCTCCGCAAGCGTGAGCTCGGCGCTCGCCATGCGGTCGCTGAGGGTAGGCTTGCCCGATTTCCCCGTTGCGGCACTCCAAATCGGCACTAACCCAGCGAAGGTACACCTCTCGGTGTTTTGCGCGCATTCACGAAGTGAATCGCACCTTTCGCCCAGGATTAACAGCACCAATCGAGAGGATTTGACACAGATCAGAGAAAAATTTGGGGAAAAATTGGGGATCGAAACGAGGGCTCTGAATACCACTTGCTACGACACAGATCACTGTCCTCGCGTCACGCACAGGCAGCTGGATCAGTCGTCAATTCAGGTTACTGATAGATGAATGTTTGAGGAGAGGACGAACAGAGAGGAGCAGGTGAGGATACATGTTCTGTTTCTCGATGCCTATCCTATCCACACAGCTTCAGCTAAGTAACAACAGCCAGCCCCACACACACGCCTAACTCACTCATGGACCGGCCCATTCTGTTCAGTCGTCATCCGCCGGTCCAAGGCCCGCCTTATATCTCTCCTTCTGCGACGTCCAGCCCGTGGTACCGTAGCAGGAATGGCGACTTTGAGGATGGACCGTACATCTTCCCGGACTGCCCGTGGGGGGTTCTGGTACCGCCGATGGACGAGGACAACTGCTCGCCGTTGCCGGGATGGATGATCATGTCGAGAACCAAGGTCGTCAAGTACGTGGACGCGCCGAGGTACAGGGTGCCGCACGGCGCGCGGGCCGTCGAGCTGGTGGCCGGAAGGGAGGCCGCGCTGGTGCAGGAGGTGGGAACCGTGGCCGGGCGATCGTACAGGCTGCAGTTCTACGTCGGGGACGCGGCCAACGGGTGCAAGGAGTCCATGGTCGTGGAGGCTATGTGGCGGCGGCGAACCTGAAAGTCCAGTACCAGTCCCAGGGCACAGGCGGGTACAAGCGCGCCATGCTCGATTTCGTGGCGGTTGGGAACCTCACGCGTGTGGTGTTCCAGAGCCTTCACTACCACATGAAGGTCGACGGGACGCTGTGCGGGCCGGTCGTGGATGACAGCGCAAGCGCGCCGCTCGGCGACTATTCATGTGTACTCGATTGGTCCATGCACGATGCGGCAACTAATCGCTTCTGGACGTAAGAGCTAAGATGAGTAGGAAAATTTAGATTGTTGCTCGTTTGATTAAAGTAGGCCTACCTGACTAGAGAGCGGACGTCCCTGCACACGACGACCGCTGGTCGCGGCAATTTGGCAATGACTCTCACATTAGAATGTGGGTCAGAAACCATGTCTGGAACATCAAGGATGTGCTTGGTAGGTCGTATCATTTTTTTGGTTATTTGCATCTCTGTCTGAGTTGGGTATTGCTGAGAAAATATAGGCAAAAATAATAATTCATGTTTTGCATATAGTTTGGTAGCATGCATTGTGCCACTGAGGTTTGAGGCCTAGCGTTTGGTTGGCAGTAGTTCTAGGTTATGGTTGTCCACGTGCAAAACATGGCGTTTGGTTGTGCACGATCTATGTTGTGGTCATCTCTTCTCACTAGTGGTGACCTTACTACACACTGCACTAGATATGCAGCATAATAAATATTCAGTCCTACCTAGTAAACAAATTGCAGCTTATCCTACCTACTGCTCCCTCCGATTCAAAATAAATGGCGTGGTTTTAGTTAACAAATTGCAGTACAAATTAACAATCATATGGCTTAATAGGGGAAAGTTCATCGATGCCCAACTAGGAGCAAATCCATCCTCGTCTTCTTCTCCTGGTGTTGTTGCTTTTTCCTCTGTTGACGCTTTTTCTTCTTCGGATCCTTGTGTTACCTCTGCTTACCCACATGGGCTCAGCCACTCCAACCTTTTACTCTTCTAAAATTTGTTGTCATGTGCCTTCACACCATGGCCGGACTCATCAACATCATCGGCCGTCACATCTTTCTAATCCAGCACAAACTCATCACAACCCCATTCTAGGATCCAGTTATGGAGAAGGCAACATGCAAGAACAAGCTTAATTTGGGTGGGAAAAAGGAGGAATGTCTTCTGATCCAGGATCTTAAATCTATTCTTCAGAGCTCCAAATTCACTCTCAACCGTAGCTCTAAGGCTAGAGTGTCTAAGATTGAACAATTCCACTGCAGTCCTAGGATGGTTTCTTTTCGACAAAGGACGCTTTTATTATCTCAAAATGTAGCATCAAGTGGATACAAAACATAATGAGTGACACCCGGCCTTTGCATAGCTAAGATGCACACAGCCACAAAACAAACGTCTGACAAAGTACATAAAAGCGACATGTTGGCAACAGTAAAGTCATATGAGACCAAAACTATCACTAGTAGAAAACAGGGCATCTGTCCCGGTTCCAGAGGGCCTTTAGTCCCGGTTCTGGAACCAGGACAAAACGATCGGGACTAATGCCCATCACTTTTAGTCCCGGTTGGCTTACGAACCGGGACTAAAGGTGCTCGACGTGGCCGCTGTGGGGCGCCCAGGCAGGAGGACCTTTAGTCCCGGTTGGTAACACTGACCGGGACTAAAGGGTCTCCACGTGGCCGTTGCGCAGCGCTCAGGCAGGAGGACCTTTAGTCCCGGTTGGTAACACCAACCGGGGCCAAAAGGCAGCCACACGTCAGCAGCTCGCAGGCGGTGGGGTTTTTTTTTTGAAAGGGGGGGGGGGTTTAGGGGTTTTGGAGGGTTTAGGGGTTTCATATTGTGTTAGCTAGCTAATAGAGAGAAGTGACCTCTCTTTCTCCATGCTTGGTCGACGCTAGCTACTACATATAGAGAGAACTCGACGCTAGCTAGTAAGCAAATGAAGGAAACCATTAATTACACAAGATCGTCATGAACATATATAGAGAGAAGTGACCTCTCTTTCTCCGTGCTTGGTCGAACAACAAGTTTTCGTATATCTATCCGACACTACTACATATATACAATATAACATCCCTGACATCATCAAGCGCCAAACTCCCATTGAATTTCCGTATGGTATTCTCCCTTTTCATGTATGACGTGGTCAAGAAAGAATCCCGCCAATTCCTCTTGAATTGCTCGTATGCGATCATGTGGTAGGAGTTCATCCCGCATCTGCCAGATCTAATTTAAAGAAGGGGGTCAATACATATATATGAATGAAACTCAACACAATTGATGGTAATAAAATAAATTTGTGAATATTGTTTACGTACTTCAAATTGTTTGTCAGACAAGCAGCCCCGCTCAGTGGTCGAGCGGTGAATGAACTCGCAAACGTAGTATCCACATAAATTATTCCCGCCTTCCTGCCACAAGCACTTTACCAGAATAGAGTTCAATCAAACTGATAATCAAGCATGATAATGGTATTGATGAAACTAGAATCAATGAGAGATGCGCGGAACTAGCTAGTACTACTTACTCTAGGTTGTGTAAATCGCAGCTCGTTCTTCAGACCCGGAACCATTCCGGTGAACTGTTTCCAAACCCTGCCAGGCAAAGAAAATGATTACTTGATATCAGGAAATGAACGAAAGTTGTCGATATGGTCCCGGTATTGATTGAACTTACTTCTGGAGCATTGCAGTCATGTCCGCATAATCCTTGGGATCTTTACGTCTTGAGTCTAAGACAGTTACTACTCCCCCGTCAAGCTTAATGGATAGCAGAATAAAGTGGAACCTTCGCACGCATAACTCATCAATTACAGTACTTAACCTCGAGTAAGCGAAACCGAATATGCACAAGACAGTAACACTCACTTGAAGTTGTAAGGAAAGAGTATTTCCCTTTTGTTTTGATGTCGAAGGAACGCTTTTAGCAAGTTTTCCTCGGTATCTTTAACTCTGTTTTGTACCGCCCATTCATTTACGGTATTTGGGCTAATGAACCCAATGTCATAGATTTGTCTTTTTGGGCATTCGACGATCTTCAATCTGCATAATATAGTGAGGATAATTATATATACATGCAATGAACGAGCTGAGCTAGAGACTTAATTACAGAAGTAATACTTATAGACAGTAGCAAGTCATGAGTTGTTTGTCGAGGGCCTCTTGATTGAATAACTGAAATAACTCCACAAATTCAACAGGCATCAGGTCGACTCCAATGAGGTCGTCCTCTTCTTTAATTCTCACCATCAAACTATCGGACCCATTCTTCCTGCAGGTTTCCAAGTACCACTCATGCAATCTTCTCATCATCGTTGTTAGATGAGGATGATCAGGTTTGACGAGAGGCTTCCCGTGCTCGTATCTAAAGATCTCTACTACCTCAGCCGTTTCAAACTGTACATCATCGCCCACGTAATCACCAAGAGTGGTACCGGGTAGTAGCCCCGGATGATTAGCGATATCGGTAGACACCTTGAGCGGGAGGCACTATTGCTTCTCCTGTTCGCCGAGCTGGGGAATTGTTTTCCCACTTCTTCGTCTTGAAGCACTGGCAGTACTTCCCGACCGCCGCGCTTCATCATATGTCTTTTCAATACAGCGGTCATAGTTGGATTGCGGCGGAGGCGGTGGTGGTCGCTTAAGGGCATCCAGAGTGCGCTTCCTTTCACCGGATCTATTGTTTCCTTCGGAGGTGGACGTTTCCGTTCAAAATGGGCCTGCAGTTCGGCTTTCACGATGTTATCGGTTTCCTTGTCAGTCCTCTCATATGGTAACTTTGCAGGAACCCTGAGGCTTGGACCAAATTTGAATTTCTTCCCGCCTTTTGTACTGCTAGCCGCCGGAGCGGCGGCGGCTCTCTTCCGCTGTTGCTGAGGCGGCGGAGTCCGCTGACGCGCCGGAGGAGGCGGAGGAGGAGGCGGAGTCCGCTGACGCGCTGGAGGAGGCGGAGGAGGAGGCGGAGTCCGCTGACGCGCCGGAGACAGCTGAGGCGGAAGAGGACTCTGCTGAGGGGCCTCATCCGGCTGAGCTGGACTGTGAGGAGTCTGCTGAGGGGCCTCATCCGGCTGCGTCTGCTGAGGCGGCATCCAGTTTGGAAGCTTGATGTTCTCCTTTCTCCATAGACAGGTACTCCTTAAGGCATTTTCCAGAAGATTATCCCCTTCACCTGTAGGGTAGTCAAGCTCCAGCCCCTCAAATCGCTCCATTATTTCATCCACCGTGACAATAGCATAGCCATGTGGAATCGGACGGCAATGGAAAGTTCCCTCAGCTCGAGGAGGTAAAACAGAGCCGACCGCCGCCTTCAAGGTCAGGTTCTGTCATTTCGCCATTAGCACACAATGTTCAGCCTCCGTGATACTATCCATGGGGTAGCGAGGAGCCGTGAAATCAGGCTGAACGAGCTCCGTGGAAGCCACGCTGCTTCTCCGCTGAGATGGTGGGGTAGCTTCTGGGGCAGTGTCGAAGGAAGGATCTTCGTGCCGCTGAGATGGTTGGCCGGTAGCTCGCTAGTTTCGCTAATCTTGCACTGAGCTTCTGCATTTCGCTTGCTTCCTCTTTCTTCTTTCTCTCTCGGCTTCTATAACCACCGCTGTCAGGAAACCCATGCACCCACGGAACGGAGCCTGATGTGCCTCGTGTTCGTCCAGGGTGTTCAGGATTCCCAAGGGCCTGTGTCAGCTCATCATTCTCTCTGTCGGGATGTAACCTCCCTTCCTGCACTGCCTGGATTGCTTCCTGAAGCTTCTTGACGGGTATTGCAAGTTGAGCTTTCGTCCAAACACACTTCCCTATGTCTGGGTCCAAAGTTCCCCCAACCCCGAAGAACCAAGTCCTTGACCGATCTGGCCAGTGCAATGTCGCTGGTTGGACCCCTTTAGCAAGCAGGTCTTGCTCAGCTTTGTCCCACGTAGGCCGGGCTTTGCTGTAGCCACCTGACCCCGTAATATGGTGATACTTCTTCTTTGCAGCATTTTTCTTATTTGTCGCTGACCTTTGCTTGCCCTTGTCCGATTTCTTGTAGGCCACAAATGCGGGCCAGTGATCTTTTATCTTCTCATATGGACCGGTGAATTCTGGAGTCTTGTCTTTCTCGACAAACTTTTTGTTCAAATCTTTCTTCCAGTTCTTGAACAGTTCTGCCATCTTCTTAAGAGCAAACGCCTTGACCTTATTCGGATCCGCCTCTGGTGGTAGGCTGAAATTTGTCATCAGCGAGGTCCAAAGATCATCTTTCTGTCTATCCTGGACATAAGAAACTTCAGGATCCTTCTTCCATTCTTGGATGCTGATCGGGACGCTGTCCCTAACAACCACTCCGCACTGATGTATAAATGTGTCCCTGCTCTGCTTGGGAGCAATCGGTTGGCCATCTCGACCGACTTCTTCGATCGTGAACCTTTCATCCTGGGGCAACCTTTTCTTCGGGCCTCGTCTCCTTACGGAAGTTTGGATCGATCCGGAGGGCTAATTAAAAGAAGAAAGAAGCGTTAATATATGTACATACAAAACAATTAATGCATCAAGTCAGTAGAGGATTAATTAATATATGTATATATACCTCGCCGGACTTTGTAACAGTTAAGGCTCCCTCCTCCGTTCGGTCACCGGAGCCGTCATGATCTCCTTCCTCCTCCGTTCGGTCACCGGAGCCATCATGATCTCCTTCCTCCTCCATTGGATCACCGGAGCCGTCATCCTCTCTTTCCTGACCATCGATGTCATTGAGAAACGACAAGGTGATATCACCTCCGTCGCGGATTATATCCCCCAACAACTCTTCTTTTTCTAAGTCTCTGTCCATAGTTTCTGCAAATATTACAACCATGAGAGATGGATTAGTGGCAAACATAGACCTAGCTAATAAAAACAAGGAATCATATGCATATATGAGCAATGGATTAGTCGCAAACATCATGCAAAGTTATCGGGGGTTATACTTTCGAGAGAGGATACTTTGCGGACCGCCTCTCTCATGCATGTCCGACGTCCCCCCTCATGTCCCTAGGGTTTGGGTGGCCTCGAGAGTTGGTTGGGCGAGCGGACCGGGAGTAAATTTTGAATATATGAGTCTTTTAACTCATTTTGAATATATGAACATTTTAACTTAGTAACTTAGTAAATTGGTAAGTTTTAACTAATTTCTATGAACAAAAAATATATTCTATGAACAAAAAAAATCATCATATGAACATTTTCTATATATATACATCCATCCATCCATACATACACATACATACATCCATACATACATACATCCATCCATCCATACATACATACATACATGGACAAAAAAATGCTATATGAACAAAAAAAATTGTACGAACAAGGCGGCGGCGGCGGCTAAGCAGAGCAGAGCAGGGGCGGCGGCTAGCAGAGCAGCGGCGGCGGCTAAGCAGAGCAGGGGCGGCGGCGGCGGCAGCGCAGGGGAAGGGGCCGGGGAGCTCACTGGGGGTTGGCGTCAGGGCAGGGAGCGGCCGCGGGCGTCGGGGCAGGGAGCGGCGGCCGGCGTCGGGGGCGGCGGAGCAGCCTGGCGGCGTCAGGGCAGGGACGGCGACGGGGAGCGGCGGAGCAGCCTGGCGGCGTCGTGCGTTTCGGCATCGGGGGAGAGAATGGGGAGAAATTCTCTAAGTGCTGCTTATATAGTCACACCTTTGGTCCCGGTTGGTGGCATGAACCGGGACGAAAGGCCCCCCTTTCGTCCCGGTTCGTGCCACCAACCGGGACCAAAGGTGTATTTCGCCAGGCGAAAGGGCGGGAAGCCCAAACCATTGGTCCCGGTTGGTGGCTCGAACCGGGACGAAAGGGGGGCCTTTCGTCCCGGTTCGAGCCACCAACCGGGACCAATGGTCTGTGCTGCCGCATCCAAAACTTTAGTCCCACCTCGCTAGTTGAGACGGGCTCGGAGTTGTTTATAAGCACTGCTGCCGCTTCCCTCTCGAGCTCCTCTCTACTGCAGGCAGTAAATGCCTATCTGACGCCTGCTTGCACTGCGGGCCTGCATCCTGGCCCATCTCTAGGGTTTCTAGTCGTATGCAGGCCGTGGTGGCTAGTAGGTGGGCCTTTTTTTTATTTTTTGCATATGTTATGTTCTTAAATTTTTAATGTTATTTTTTGCATATATTATTTTTAGTTATATAATTTTAGTTGCATAAATTTTATATAATTTTAGTTGCATAAATTTTATATAATTTTAGTTGCATAAGTTTTATTTTTTATTGATTCTTTTTAGTTGATTCCTTTTGCTATTAGAGTTTTATAAAAGCTTTTTAGTTTTCTATTAAAGTTTGTAACAAAAAATACTTTATGAAAATTCTTTTTACTATTAAAGTTTTTAACAAATAAATACTTTGATAATTTTAGTTAATATTATTTTGATTATTTTTAGTTGATTATTTTTGCTATGGAAAAATATTATATTTAATTGATTCTTTTTAGTTCATTCTTTTTGCTATTAGAATTTTATGAAAGCTTTTTAGTTCATTCTTTTTGCTATTAGAGTTTTATAAAAGCTTTTTGATTCATTCTTTTTGCTATTAATTCATTCTTTGAGCTAAATGAACCTGAAATTGAAAAGCAGTACAAATGAACTCTGAAAAGGTTGAAAGTTGTCATGGTATCATCATTTCACCCACATAGCATGTGCTAAAAAGTTGAGAGGGTTACGGCAAAAACTGGATGCACTTCGTGTACAAAATGGACAATCTCTTTCGAAGTATCACGGTTTCGCACGAAAACTCATATGTTACAAAGGCATTTCATTTCTTGACATGTAATTGCAGTGATATTCTAGATCAAAGCCATCATCAGAATAGTTGTGGAGAGAAAATCTTCACTTTTTCTTCGCGTGTGTCCCTTGCTTATTGCGACGTAACCATGGATAATCTTCATCGTTTAACAGGGTGCTTGGGTCAGCCTTCACTTTGAAGGGAGGAATTTCATGAAACTTTTCATAATCTTCAGACATGTCTGTCTTGCCCTACACTCCCACGATGTCTCTTTTCCCTGAAAGAACTATGTGGCGCTTTGGCTCATCGTATGATGTATTCGCTTCCTTATCTTTTCTTTTTCTCGGTTTGGTAGACATATCCTTCACATAGAAAACCTGCGCCACATCATTGGCTAGGACGAATGGTTCGTCTGTGTACCCAAGATTGTTGAGATCCACTGTTGTCATTCCGTACTGCGGGTCTACCTGTACCCCGCCTCCTGACAGATTGACCCATTTGCACCAAAACAAAGGGACCTTAAAATCATGTCCATAGTCAAGTTCCCATATGTCCACTATGTAACCATAATATGTGTCCTTTCCCCTGTTGGTTGCTGCATCAAAGCGGACACCACTGTTTTGGTTGGTGCTCTTTTGATCTTGGGCGATCGTGTAAAATGTATTCCCATTTATCTCGTACCCTTTGTAAGTCAATACAGTCGAAGATGGTGTCCTGGCCAACGAGTACAGCTCATCTCCAACAGTGGTGTTACCCATGAGATGTGTTTGCAACCAACTGCCGAAAGTCCTGATGTGTTCACATGTAATCCAGTCGTCACACTGCTCCGGGTGTTTGGAGCGCAGAATATTCTTGTGTTCATTGACATACGGGGTCACCAAGGTAGAATTCTGTAGAACTGTGTAGTGTGCTTGAGCCCAAGAAAGCCCGTCCCTACATATTATTGAGTCCGCTCCTAGCGTGCCTTTTCCAGTCAGTCTCCCCTCATACCGCGATTGAGGGAGACCAATCTTCTTAAGGTCATGAATGAGGTCAACACAAAACCCAATGACCTCCTTTGTTTGATGGCCCGTGGAGATGCTTCCTTCTGGCCTAGCACGGTTACAAACATATTTCTTTAAGACTCCCATGAACCTCTCAAAGGGGAACATATTGTGTAGAAATACAGGGCCCAGAATGGCAATCTCGTCGACTAGATGAACTAGGACGTGCGTCATGATATTGAAGAAGGATGGTGGGAACACCAGCTCAAAACTGACAAGACATTGCACCAAATCATTCTTTAACCTTGGTAGGATTTCTGGATCGATTACCTTCTGAGAGATTGCATTGAGGAATGCACATAGCTTCACAATGGCTAATCGAACGTTTTCCGGTAGAAGCCCCCTCAATGCAACCGGAAGCAGTTGCGTCATAATCACGTGGCAGTCATGAGACTTTAGGTTCTGGAACTTTTTCTATGGGATATTTATTATTCCCTTTATATTGGACGAGAAGCCAGACGGGACCTTCATACTGAGCAGGCATTCAAAGAAGATTTCCTTCTCTTCTTTGGTAAGAGCATAGCTGGCAGGACCTTCATACTGCTTTGGATGCATGCCGTCTTTTTCGTGCACATGTTGCTGATCCTCTCGTGCCTCCGGTGTATCTTTTGTCTTCCCATACACGCCCAAGAAGCCTAGCAGGTTCACGCAAAGATTCTTCGTCACATGCATCACATCGATTGCAGAGTGGACCTCTAGGTCTTTCCAATAGGGTAGGTCCCAAAATATAGATTTCTTCTTCCACATGGGTGCGCGTCCTTCAGCGTCATTCGGAACAGATTGTCCGCCAGGACCCTTTCCAAAGATTACTTGTAAATCCTTGACCATATCAAGTATGTGATCACCAGTACGGAGGGCGGGCTTCTTCCGGTGATCTGCCTCACCTTTGAAATGCTTGCCTTTCTTTCGACATTGATGGTTGGTAGGAAGAAATCGACGATGTCCCAGGTACACATTCTTCCTGCATTTCTCCAAATATATACTTTTGGTGTCATCTAAACAGTGCGTGCATGCGTGGTATCCCTTGTTTGTCTGTCCTGAAAGGTTACTGAGAGCAGGCCAATCATTGATGGTTACAAACAGCAACGCATGTAGGTCAAATTCTTGCTGTTTGTGCTCATCCCACACACGTACACCTTTTCCATTCCACAGCTGTAAAATTTCTTCAACTAATGGCCTTAGGTACACATCAATGTCGTTGCCGGGTTGCTTAGGGCCTTGGATGAGCACTGGCATCATAAGGAACTTCCGCTTCATGCACAACCAAGGAGGAAGGTTATAGATACATAGAGTCATGGGCCAAGTGCTATGATTGCTGCTCTGCTCCCCAAAAGGATTAATGCCATCTGCGCTTAACCCAAACCATACATTCCTTGCGTCACCTGCAAAGTCCCCCCACCTTCTCTCGATTTTTCTCCACTGCGACCCGTCAGCGGGTGCTCTCAACTTCCCGTCTTTCTTACGGTCTTCTTTGTGCCATCGCATCAACTTGGCATGCTCTTTGTTTCTGAACAGACATTTCAACCGTGGTATTATAGGAGCATACCACATCACCTTGGCAGGAACCCTCTTCCTGGGGCGCTCGCCCTCAACATCACCAGGGTCATCTCGTCTGATCTTATACCGCAATGCACCGCATACCGGGCATGCGTTCAAATCCTCGTACTCACCGCGGTAGAGGATGCAGTCATTAGGGCATGCATGTATCTTCTGCACCTCCAATCCTAGAGGGCATAGAACCTTCTTTGCTTCGTACGTACTGTCAGGCAATTCGTTATCCTTTGGAAGCTTCTTCTTCATTATTTTCAGTAGCTTCCCAAATCCGTTGTCAGATACACCATTGTCTGCCTTCCATTGCAGCAATTCCAGTGTGGTACCGAGCTTTGTGTTGTCATCTTCGCAATTTGGGTACAACCCTTTTTTGTGATCCTCTAACATGCGATCGAACTTCAACTTCTCCCTTTCACTTTGGCATTGTCTCTTTGCATCAACAATGACCCGGCGAAGATCATCATCGGGCACATCGTCTGGTTCCTCTTGATCTTCAGCTTCCCCCGTTGCAGTATCACCATATTGAGGGGGATAGTTGTCATCATCCTCTTCTTCTTCGTTGTCTTCCATCATAACCCCTCTTTCTCCGTGCTTGGTCCAAACATTATAGTGTGGCATGAAACCCTTCTCAAGCAGGTGGACGTGAAGGGTTTTCAAGTTAGAGTAATCCTTCGTATTCTCACAGACAGGGCATGGACAATACATAAAACCATTCTGCTTGTTTGCCTCAGCCACTTCGAGAAATTTATGCAGGCCCTCAAGATACTCGGAGGTGCGTCGGTCACCGTACATCCATTGCCGGTTCATCTGTGTGCATTATATAATTAAGTGTATCAAAAACCATTACAGAACATCATGAATAGAGAAGTGACCAAATTAATACAAGTTCATCATCACATTAAAACCAAAGTACAGTAGTGATCAAATGTTATTACTGAAAAAATAAATACATAAAGTTCATACATATATAGTTCTCATAGAACAACATATAGCTCTCTAGAGTATCTAATTAAAACATACATTGAAACTATGAAAAACATTTAAATGCAACAACAAATGCGATCATAATCGTAACTAAGGTAACAATTGATCCAACGGCATAATGATACCAAGCCTCATTATGAACGGCATATTTTCTAATCTTTCTAATCTTCAAGCGCATTGCATCCATCTTGATCTTGTGATCATCGACGACATCGGCAACATGCAACTCCAATTCCATCTTCTCCTCCTCAATTCTTTTCAATTTTTTCTTCAAGTAATTGTTTTCTTTTTCAACTAAATTTAACCTCTCGACAAGAGGGTCGGTTGGAATTTCTGGTTCACATACCTCCTAGATAAAAACATCTATGTCACGTTGGTCGGCATAATTGTCATAAACACTAAATGAAACAAATCATAATAAAAGATAATATACCACATCCGAATCATAGACAGGACGAGGGCTGACGGGGGCGGATACCAAAGTCATGGCACTATATAATAACAAACAATAATAAAAGTAAGAAAATTATACAAGTAGCTATATAACTCATACAACAAGAATTTTTTTCTTTTAAAAAGAAGATAAGAACAAGAGGCTCACCACGGTGGTGCCGGCGACGAGATCGGCACGGGCGATCGACGGCGGTGAGGACGGGGACGAGGACAATGGTGCACCGCCAAACCTAGACAAATCTTGGGGAAAATGGAGCTTGGAGGTCGAGCTTGGAGAGGAGAAAGCTTAAGTGTGACTCGGGCATTTCATCGAACACCTCATGTGCATAGGAGGTGAGAGCAGAGCAGCACACACCTCCCACACCGGCCGGCCAAAAAACAGAGGAGTGAGCGGGCAGGGGAGAGCATATATATAGGCATCTCTTTAGTCCCAGTTCGTGGCTAGAACCGGGACAGAAGACACACATTTAGTCCCGGTTCCAGCCACCAACCGGGACTAAAGGGGCTGTGCCAGGAGCGAGGCCCTTTAGTCCCGGTTCGTGTCTGGAACCGGGACCAAAGGGGTCAGACGAACCGGGACTGGTGCCTGCCGTGGCCCGGCCGGCGCCCTGGCCTCACGAACCGGGACTGATGCACCCATTGGTCCCGGTTCGTAACAGAACCGGGATTGATGCTCTTATCTGGCCTGGACCAAAGCCCTGTTTTCTACTAGTGTATGCCTATGTCGACAGAGAAGATGGACCGATCCGGAGATTATGCCGCCAACCATGTTGGGTAAAAACCTCCCTGGCCACAAACGAAGACCTCCAGCCGTTCGGTGTAGCATAGACCACATACGAAGCCAGTGCATATACATGCATAGGAGAAGCGATTTGCCATTAAAAACACAATTATTTCTACATAGCCAAAGCGACCATAATAAGGCAGACGCTCCCACCCGAATTAGCGTACTAAACGTATTTGGTATTCCGTCAAGCCAGTGACCTAGGATGGTTTCTTGAAGAGAACTCATTCAGATGGTACCTAGTTTTCCTGAAGGTTGGAAGAACACTAGATGACATACATATCCATCATATCCTAGGTAGAACTTTTCATCTGGGATATTGATCCCATCAGGTCGAGCCATCTTGTCAACAAGAATATTTACATCATAGACTGATCCTTCCCAATCAGATAACACATATGCGAACTTCAGATTGAAGTCAACAACATCAAGAACATTCTGTGTAGTGCTTTCTACCCCTATGACCTCGGCACTCTAACAGTCCCACGAGTATCATCTTAGTATCATATATTGAGCCAATAACATGTGATGGCATAAAAACATATTTTTATGGCTCTATCACAACAATACAAGCTTGTTATGACATGAACTACGAGTAAATGATAATGAATGTGAATTTACAGATGAAAATTGTAAATGGAGGTCCAAGAAGGAATAAGAAGATTTTTTTTTCATACCTCAAATGTAATGTTGACGGTGCAGAAAAAAAAGTTCAATATTAATTGTGTGTGGTAGAGCTTAGTGAGGGCCAAAGGGGGCCATGCCCCCTCCCAACCACTTTTTTGGTTCAATATTAATTAGTTCAATATTAATGCTTTTCCGGTCATGGTGGCCGAGCCAAAGGTGTCACTAGAATGCCCTACCGTTTGGTTCCAAGTTATGACCGTTGTCGACCTGTCTGTACCAATGAGCGAGACAGAAGTCTTGGTGACGACAAGTGTAATTTTCTCGCTGCATTGCATTAATGTCGTCAATTAGTACTAAGTGCATGATGCCTCATCGTAATAGAAACCGCATGATGCCTCACCGTAATAGAAACCGCTGGAACACGCTTTGACGCATCTGGCTTGCTGTGGCGGGGCTTAGTGAAGGCCAAAGGGGGCCATGCCCCCCCCAACCACTTTTTTTTTACATAAACACATAATATTTAACACTATTTCAGCCAAATTAAACAAAATACAATATATTAGCTACCTTAACTCTATTTAAAACTCATTTCGCCCCCTCTCAAATCGTGTTGAAGCTCCGCCACCACCTGTTTGGAATCACACGTTCACACATCATGTTTTTCTCGAGTGCAACTCAAATATTATAACTCCTTTGATCCACCTTGTTTCTCTGTTTTTCCTACATGCACCCCCTCCTTTGTAATGAAACAAATCATTGTACTTCACTTTGAGTTGGTTATAGAAATGTTTAGGCTGGCTTTGCCCCACAATGTTGACGATTGTGACTCTGTGAGCCTTCAAGAAAATGCCAAATGATGTGGAATATCTACATATCAATCTATGTCATGCAACACTATTTTTAATACATGTGATGTATTGCCTAGCAAGTGAATGCATTCCATAAGAAAATATTGCTGCTCCCGTGCAAAGTTAGAGGCTTAGAGCTGATTTTGTAATCAAGGACTCACACTGCACCTGCCAAGGCATGAGACATATAAATCATTGCCTGTGCATATCAAACACGACTCTGAGGGGACACCAA
This sequence comes from Elymus sibiricus, assembly GCA_039707655.1. Lineage (NCBI taxonomy): Eukaryota > Viridiplantae > Streptophyta > Magnoliopsida > Poales > Poaceae > Elymus > Elymus sibiricus. The sequence continues at coordinate 360,734,653 of CM077666.1, forward strand.
TCCAATTCTAGAGTCAAAAGCATGCACCAGAGACTGTTACGTGAGACTGGATGAACAGTGACACATGCAACGTGGTTTGCTCTTCTCCTTTTTTAAAACAGTACAGACGCTCTTCTCCTATATATATAACTTCCCTGATATGATTTTCCTCGGAAAACAAACACTGTGACTTATATTAATTACGATTTATTTTTTTGAAAAATGATTGAGTACAGAATATCCGAGTGATCGCAAAAACCACATGTATTATTTTTAGACTCTGAGTAGTCGTTGGATAGTTGTCCCACGTATTTCGAACCACCTCGGCTCTAAGCGGACGCTTCCTTTGTTTATGTGATTTTAAACGATTGAAAAGAGAGCAAGGAACCTAAAGATATTCGATGGATCGAGGCTAATTAACCCACATCAAAGTGACGAAACTAGCCCTCGGGGACATCCAGCAGCGCGAGCTCGTTTTCGGAGCACACGACAAGGCCTTGAAATGGTTCCCTGATACGTCTCCAATGTATCTATAACTTTTTATTGTTCCATGCTATTATAGTTTCAATCTTGGATGTTTTATATGCAATAATATGCTATTTTATATCATTTTTGGGGACTAACCTATTAACCTTGTGCCCAGTGCCCGTTGCTGTTTTCTACTTGTTTTTGGTTTTTCAGGAAATCAGTACCAAACGAAGTCCAAATGCCACGAAACTTTTTCAAGATTTTTTTTCTGGACAAAAGAGACCCTGGAAGCTTTGGAAGGATGCCAGAAGCCTCACGAGAAGGTTACAAGGCAACAGGGCGCGACCCCAGGAGGGCGCGCCCTGATGCCTTGTGGGCCCCTCGTGGCTCCTTTTGACCTAATTCCACTTCTATAAATTCTCAAATATTGGGAAACCAACAGAGAGCCCCACAAAATAACTTTGCCGCCGCCGCAAGCTACTGTGCTTCCGCGATCCCATCTGGAGGCCTTTTCCGGCACTCTGCCGTAGGGGGGATCGATCACGGAGGGCTTCTACATCAACCTTGCTGCCCCTCCGATGATGTGTGAGTAGTTTACCATAGACCTACGGGTCCATAGCTAGTAGCTAGATGGCTTCTTCTCTCTCTTTGATCTTCAATACAATGTTCTCCTCGATGTTATTGGAGTTCTATTCGATGTAATCTTCTTTTGCGGTGTGTTTGTTGGGATCCGATGAATTGTGGGTTTATGATCAAATAATTCATGATAAATATTTGAGTCTTTTCTGAACTTATTTATGCATGATTTTTATAGCTTTGTATTTCTCTCCGATCTATCCGTTTGATTTGGCCAACTAGATTGATTTATCTTGCAATGGGAGATGTGCTTTGTGATGGGTTCAATCTTGCGGTGTTCTATATCCCAGTGACAAAGTAGGGGATAAGACACGTATTTGTATTGTTGCCATTAAGGATAAAACGATGGGGTTTATTCATATTGCTTGAGTTTACTTTGTCTACATCATGTCATCTTGCTTAAGGCGTTACTCCATTTTTAACTTAATACTCTAGATGCTTGCTGGATAGCGGTCGATGGGTGGAGTTATAGTAGTAGATGCAGGCAGGAGTCGGTCTACTTGTCTCGGATGTGATGCCTATATACATGATCATTACCTTGAATATCGTCATAACTATGCGCTTTTCTATCAATTGCCCAACAGTAATTTTTTACCCACCGTTTGCTATGTGTTCGAGAGAGAAGCCTCTAGTGAAAACTATGGCCCCCAGGTCTACTTAAATCATATAAAAAACCTAAAAATACCTTGCTGAAATTTTATTTACTTTATTTTATTTTGTAATTTATTTTATCTATCTATCACTACCAGAATTAATCCTTGCAAGTAACCGCCAAGGGGATTGACAACCCTCTTGTTTGCGTTGGGTGCAAGTATTTGCTTTTGGTGTGTGTAGCTACTGCTAACGAGGTTCTGCTTGGTTCTCCTACCGGATTGATAACCTTGGTTCTTAACTGAGGGAAATACTTATCTCTACTATACTGCATCATCCTCTCCTCTTCGAGGAAATCCCAACGCAGCTCACAAGTAGCAGGAAGAATTTCTGGCACCGTTGCCGGGGAGACATCACCAAAACCTATCAAGTACCTTCACACAAACTATCATCTACTTGCTCTACTTTTATTTTCCTTTTTATTTGCATTTGCCTCTCGTTTTCATCTACCCCACTTCTCTAAAAAATCAAAAATCCCAAAAATATTTTGTGTGCTATCTTTGCTTGTGCTGCCATGTGCCTTCTATTTGCTTGCATCTTCGCTTGCTAAAAATTATTGATATGGATCCTCATCCACTTGCTAATCATTTTAAACAACTAATTATGATGAACCTATTGCTAGTGAGTTGAGTGCACTTGATTATCTTTATGAAGTTTTGCTTGAAAATCATGAATCTGAAAATTGTGATGAAGTGTTAAAAGAAGAAATTTATAAAGTGATTCATGATAGCTCCTTGAATGAAAAGCATGATTGCAATGATATTATTATAAATTCTATTAATGTCAATTGTGCTAATGATATGCAAAACTTCAAGCTTGGGGATGATAATTTTGTTATGTCCACTACTTATTGAAGTGATCATGATTGGGGTGATAATGCTTCTTATGATCTTGAAAATTTATTTAAGCCTCATGATGAATATGATATTGATAATAACGTTTGCAATAATACTGAAAGTGGGTTTGGAAGAGTGTCAACTCTAGGTAAAAAGAATCCCACATATTTGGAGAGTGTTCAATCTTATGAAATTTTTGATAAATGTGGATTTGGAGAGGTCATGACTTTAGTTGATTTTAATCCCACTATTTTGGAAGAGTATAAAACTTTAATGCATGTGGATCATGAAGAGAATATCTTATATGATAGCTATATTGTTGAATTTGATTATGACCCTACATGTAATTATTATGAGAGAGGCAAATATGGTTATAGAAATCTTCATGTCACTAAATTACCTCTCTTTGTGCTGAATTTATTAATGTTTCATCCTTCCTATTTGCATATGCTAAAAATTGCTTGTCTTGATAATTTGTTTTCCTATAAAATGCCTATGCATAGGAAGTATGTTAGACTTAAATGTGTTTGTCACATATTTTATGATGCTCTCTTTGTGTTTCAATTCTCATCTTTTATGTGAGCATCATTAATATTCCAAGCCGATCTTAATGGCTATAAAGATAGCGCTTGTTGGGAGGCAACCCAATATGTATCTTAAATTTTTGCTTTATTTTCTGTTTTTGTGTGTTTACACAATTATAGCTACTGTTATGATTGTGTTTTTATCTTTTAATTAGTGTTTGTGCCAAGTAATGCCTTTGGGATGATTTGGATGATAGTATAATTGATGCTGTTTGAAAACAGAAACTTTTGAGTCCAGTGCGGAATTTTTCTGATTTTACCGGAGCGTGATAAAATTCTGAATTTTTTACACAGTATTGGTATATGAATTTTCTACGTTGTCCAAATTTTCAGAATTTTTGGAGTTATAGAAGTATGACTTTTATTCAGATCTTTACAGACTGTTCTGTTTTAGACAGATTCTGTTTTTGTTGCATAGTTTGCTTATTTTGATGAATCTATGGATTGTATCGGGGGGTATAAGTCGTGGATAAGTTGGAGTACAGTAGCATTATGCCAATATTAAATATTAATCAATTTATAACAGTACCTAAAGTTTAAGATTTGTTCGTTATACTAACGGATCTCACGAGGTTTCTATTGAGTTTTGTGTGCTGAAGTTTTCAAGTTTTGGGTGAGCCTACGATGGATGTAGGAATAAGGAGTGGCAAGACACTAAGCTTGGGGATGCCCAAGGCACCCAAGGTAATATTCAAGGAAGACCCAAGCGTCTAAGCTTGGGGATGCCCCGAATGGCATCCCCTCTTTCGTCTACAATCTATCGGTATATCACTTGGAGCTATATTTTTATTCATCACATGATATGTGTTTTACTTGGAGCATCTTGTGCTATAATTTTATTTTCTTTGTTTGCTTTTTAGTTTGCCACAATCATCTTTTCTGAACACACTTTTGAGAGGGACACACATTTATCGTGATTTGTTAGAATACTCTATGTGCTTCACTTATATCTTTTGAGCTAGGTAGTTGCTCTAGTGCTTCACTTATATCTTTTAGAGCACGGTGGTGGTTATATTTTAAAGAAATAGTTGCACTCTCATGCTTCACTTAAATCTTTCTGAGAGTCTAATAAATAGTAATGGCAATTTGCACAGGTTATAAGATTGGTCCATAAAGGATAGGTATTCAAGAGGGATATAATAAAAACTTTCATGTAGATCACTCAAGATGATAAGTTTGATTCCTTGCAATAGTTTTGCGATATTAAGATGGTGTAACACCCCCAGGGGTTAACTACAGTGACCACATGCTAATCATGCCATGTCATCTAATTTTACTAAACCAAAATTCCACTAGTCTCAAATCAAACTTAAATTTAAATTCAAATATAAGTCAAATTATTATTTCCTCAAACATGAAAAATAAAGTGTTCATATTTTTGCAAATAATCAGTAGGTAATTGTCATGAAGGAACCAACATTAATTGAAATATTTAAGTGACCCTAATTAGCTAAAATAGTACCAAAACAGCTCCATTTAATCCATTTTTATTTAAATAAAATTCAAATGAAAACATCTGGACTCCAAACCTTTTTATGGCAGTGCAGTATATTGCCTAGTATTTATGTGGCCAAGTCACATATTTTACAAAATCCATTTGGGCAGCTCAAAATATTTCAACTCTTCTCTGTAAAAAGAAAAACAGAAAAATGAAAAGAGAAAAAGAGAAAGGCTACTGTGCCTGGGCCTAAGTCAAACAGGCAGGCCCAGTCCACCACCTGTCCTCTCCCACCTCCCGCGCTCTCTCTCTTCCCCGCTGTCGCCTCTGCTGCACGGGGCGCGCGCCCGCGCCTGCCGCCCCCTTCCTCTGGTCGACAGCGCGACGCGCCTGGCCGGTTAAGGGCAGCGCCCTGCCCTCCCCTGGCTCCTCCCCCGCCTCATTCTCCCCCTCTCTGCCTCCTCTCCCGAGCGCCGCCATGACCGGCCTCGGCTAGAGCTCGCGGCCACCGTCTCCCTCTCGTCGCCGCAGTCTGTCCCGCCGCTCCGTCGTGCTCGACTACTTCCCCTGCGCAGACGGACGCGACCCGGAGAGCCCTGCCTCGACGCCCTCGGCCTTCTCCTTCCTCTGCGGCCGCAGTGATCGCCGTCGCTGCGCCACCCTCTCCGACGCCTCCCCGAGCATGCTGCCATCCCCTACCGCCTCGCAGTGAGCTTCTCCCCGTTTCCCCTCTCCTCCCGCCGTCGATTTTGACCCCTAGCACCGATCCCCAACGTGGTCGTACCTGTCGCCGCTCGAGCTCGTCGCCGGCGAGCTTTCGGCGACCAAATGGCCCCGCGCCTGTGCCCATTGAGCTCACCGTGCCGCGTAGGCCCTCCCTAGCCGCTTCGTTTGCTCGTTAGCGCGCTGCATCGCCGATCCCGAGCTTCGCCTGAGAACGCCGCCACCCGCCGTCGTCGTTGTGCGCCATTCCGGCCATCCCCGCCCGCGAGACCGCCACCGTTGGATGCGGCGCTCGACGCCCATTCGAACGGCACCGGACGCGTCCATTTTGGCCCCCCACAGGTGAATCCCGAGCGTCGCCGGCGCGCTCCGCCGCGTTCGGGCTTGCCGGAGTAACTCCGGTAGCCAGCGCTGACGTGGACGCCTGGGGCCCACCCCCTGTGCCACTGACTGTGGGCCCTTGGAGCCCAGTTGACTGGGTTGACCCAGTCAACTCTGCTGACTGGGCAGCTCGTGTCACTGACATGCGGGCCCCACCTGTTTAAAACATTTTTAAAAATAAATAAAAAGATAATTAATCTGTTAATTAATCTAATTACTAATTAAGTCACTGACAGATGGGGCGCACCCCCTAATTAATCTTTAGTTAGTTTAATTAATCCCTAATTAGTTCACTATGTATGACATGTGGGACCCACTGTTCAGGTTTGACCCTGGCCAGCCGGGTTTGACTAGTGACGTCATCTAGACATCATGCTGACGTCATGGACTACTGTTTCGGATAATTCAAATTTAAATAATTAAAATAATTCTAGAAATTCAATAAAACTTTGAAAAATCATATGAAATAAACCGTAACTCGGATGAAAATAATTTATATATGAAAAACGATCAGAAAAATATGACGAATCCGAATATGACACCCACATACCTGTCAGCCCTCTATAACATAATGAACATGGAACTTTCCCCTCCGATTCATCTGTCCGATAATTGCCCGGAGCTGCTCCAGATGTTTCCCGCTCCGACTAGCTTGCGTAGTACTGCATTAGGGCAACCCTCGAATAACATACTGCCATGTCAAGCATTTGTGTTGCATTGTTTGCCGTGTATTTATTGTTTCTTCCCCCTCCTTCTCGACCGATAGACCACAAGACTGTCGTCGACACTACTGAGTACGACTACGTCGTCGACGACCAACCCCTTTCAGCAGAGCTTCCAGGCAAGCAAAACCCCCTTGATCATTCCTATATCGCCTATTCCTTCTCCCTCATGCTTGCATTAGATTTTGCTACTGTAATTGTTTGCTCCTATTCTGATGCATAGCCTGTTTTTGTAACCTGCTGTTGTTACTTTACCTGTCATCCTAAACTGCTTGGAATAGGTTGGTTAGTGACCCATCAGTGATCCCTTGTCGGAAGTGGGGCTCCGGGGACCCAAAGGTTCGAACACTGGGGTGAGCTTGTTCTACCTACTTCGTCTCCTACCACGGTTAAGCGACGGTGAGGCGACGGCGAGAGCGCGATAGCGAGGGACGGGGCGAGGACTCAGCGGTTTACCCAGGTTCGGGCCACCTTGCGGTGTAAGACCCTACTCCTGCTTGTTTGATATTGCTCTGGTGCGTGTGTGAGTACAAGGTTGAGGATGGTCATAACAAGAGCCGATCCCTTCCTTTCTACAAAGGCTGCTCTGCCCTTTATATCGGCCATGGTCCTCTTCCTCCTGGAAACTTAGGCGGGAAGGGTTGCCACACTTGGCGATTTTGAAAGGGGACAGGCGCTCAGGCTATCCTGACTAAAGGTGGTCTTCGCCTGCCAAAGCATGATCCATGACGCGCCGGTGGGCTCAGTGATGACCTCCGCCTTGCGCGCCCGTCGTCTTGGTCTTCCTTCGCCGATCGGGCAACCTTTGGGGTTGCTTTGGAGAGTAGATAGCTGGCCCTGCTCCCCTAACACGAAAGAGGAAACCATCTTCATCCGCGCCCGCTGGCGCAGCTTCTGTTGCCGTTCGTCGCCGCGCGCGTCACCCACGTGACGGGCTCCTGGCCACGCGGCAAGGCGGACAACCTTCGTCTCGAGCATCTGCGGGAGGGGGCCTCGGGAGGCCATCTCGGAAAGCCGCCTCGCGAGGCCACTAGGGAAGCCGCCTAGTGAGAGGACCTCGCGAGACCATTGATGGTGGTGCTGAGCGTTGCTTGCTACTCCCTGAGGAGGGGGCCTCAGGAGGCCAGGGCCTCGTGAGGGGTCTTGGTGAGAGTTCGGTGGTGACGGCCCGCTGGGCCCACGCCATGCGTTGCGCCCTGGGCCAAAGGCAGACGGGCCTGGATACCCCGGGTTCCATGGGCCCGACAGTAGCCCCCGGGCCCGCGGCGCGCGCGTTCCCGCCTACTGAGGGGCGAAGCGGCGCGGGCCCTAACCGCCTGTGGCCAGGCGCGACGCGTGGCGCACGATGTGACGGGGGGCGCCCCCACTTCCCCACGACGTCTCGGTAACCACCGCGCTGACATAAATCTTGGCGCGGCGGCGCGAGGCCACTATTGCGCTCCTTCATACTTGCTATAGCTCCAACTCCCAACGCCGGAGAAGGCGGAGCGACGAGGGGAGTTCCGCGCCGAGATAAAGAGGGAGAGGGGAGGGCCGGAGTCCCCCACCCATCTTCTCCTTCCTTTAGCTTTCTCCGCCTCCTTGCTAGAGCCGCCACGAAAATGGCGAGGGGAAGAGGGTGTGGCCGTGCTTCTGCCGCCGCATCGCAGGTCCCGCCCTGGGGGCGCGGTCGTTCCCCGACGGCTGCCGGCGCCGGGCCCAGCAGTCGCAGAAGGGGCGCCGCTCACGGGCGCGGCGGGCGAGGCGCGCAAGGCCGAGGCGGCCGCGGCGAAGCGGCCACGCTCCCGTCTCAGGCGAGGAGCCACTCGGCGGAGGCGGCACGTGAGTTCATTGTGAACATGCACCGCAGCCCCTACACCTGGCGCCGGCTCCCGGACTCTTTCGCGGCGGCGATGGCGGACCGCTTGCCCTTGGGCCTATGGGTGCAGGCCGACGGTTGCTGCAACGGCCCCTCCTGGGTGGCGAGGGAGCTCATCCCCTCGGGCTTCATGTTCCTGAGGCAGGGGTGGAAGTCGTTCACCCTCGCCCGCGGCCTGAAGCGGGGGCACGTCCTCTAGTTCAAGTACGACGGGGCCGCCACGCTCTTCGTGAAGATCTTCGGGCTCTTCGGTAGCCGCCTGGAGTGCTGCGCGGAGAGCGAGGATGGCAGCTACAGCGGTTCCTCCAGCGAGGACGACTCCTCCGACGGTGTCGCCCCCACTGGCGGGGGCGGAAGCGACGGCGACTCTCTCCGCGTTAAGAGCGAGGATGAGGACTCTGACTAGGCGCGCGCGGCGGGGGCTCCGGAACCGATGGCGGCGGCATCGTGCGTACTGTGACGGAGCCGCTCGTGCCCGCAGCGCCTGCTTGGGGATGCGCGCGGCATCCTGCGCTGGAGTCTTGACGGCGCCTCGCCTAGGCCCCTTCTTTCTTTTCATTTTCCTGCATTGAACCGGTGTAGCCCCGCGGGGGCGTGAAAACAGTATCTTCTATGTTTAACTTAGTGCTTTTGTGACATGGGGTGTATGCACTCTCTCCCGAAGTCCTCTCGTGACGCTGGGTTTTTTTTTCTTTGCTCGCCTCAGCGCTCTACGCCGTTAGGACCCAGCCCCCGGGCGGGCCTCAGCCGCCGCTGGTATGTCCGGTCGCGATGCCGGGACAAGGCCAGGAGGTGAGGGGCACCAGGAGCTAGTGAGGGCTCCTGAGGCGCGATGCTCAGGGGGCCCCCCTTTAGCGTGCAAGGGGAGAGAGCTTGAGAGATGGTAAGGGCGCCTCGCGAGGCAGTCACACTTAGCTTTTGGCGGAGAGCGGTGTCGGGTGAGCCACGGCTCATGAGGGGCTCACGCAGCTCGCGAGGCGTGCTCACGAGGCTCGGTGTTCGAAGCGTCTTCGCCTCGCGTGGCCGGCTCGCGAGAGGCCGCCCGCGAGGTCTTCGCGCAGCTCGATTCCTGAGGGGCTGCATGCCGAAATATTTCGCAATGCGGGGAGTGGCACGCGCTTGCTAACTCACCCTTGGCCATTGCGTGAGGAGATAAGGCACCAAGGACCTTGGTGAGGTGACGTGCGCGGGAGCAGGCCCGCGAGCCAGAGCTCAGTCACTTGGATTTGGCGGCACTGCAGGGACGGACCCGAGCACAGGCGCCGTGCCTAGCCCCCGCTCATGAAAATGGTCAGGAGAGGGGTCACGAGCGTGCGGCGCTCTCCGGTCAACACCGAACTTAACAGGCGATTAAGCATGTAACGTAACTCATCAGGGCGAAATCAGTAAAATTCATTACACAACCAAAAGGATAAGGTTCTGGGTGCGAAGCTCGAGAGGCGTGGCGAGAGGCGACGCGCTGGGCGCACCTGGCAGTACCGCGATGTAGTGACGTCAGGCCGCTTGGCGAGGCGCGCCAAGAGAGTTCGCTCCTCCGGGGCCAAGGTGCTCGCGAGGCCTCGGGAGCTCACGAGGAGTAGGAGGCTCACGAGGCCCTGGTTGAAGGGCGCCAGCCTCAGGAAAGAGGCGCCGGCATTCCTCAGCCTGAAGGGCATGCGCATGCAGCCGAAAGCGGGGCCAATGCCCTGGCCAATTCGCGGCAGCTGGAAGGGGTCACGAGGGCAGAGCTGGTTGAGGCTGGTGAAGTCGACGCACATGCGCTCCTTGCCGCCCTTCTTGGGGACGACGACTGGGTTGGCGAGCCATTCGGGGTGGCGCACCTCACGAACGACTCCGGCTTCTTGGAGCCTCTGAACCTCATTGACGATGAACTCTTGCTTCTCTGGTGCCTGGCGCTGTGCTTTCTACTTGACTGGGCGTGCATTGGGGCACACTGCTAAGTGGTGCTCGATCACCTTCCTCGGCACACCGGACAAGTCGGATGCTTTCCAGGCGAAAACATCCGAGTTTGCCCAAAGGAAGGTGATGAGCGCGCTTTCCTATGCAGGAGGGAGGCCTGTGCCGATGGTGAAGGCAGGGCCGGAGCCGCTGCCATCCACCGACACCTTCTTCGTCTCGGCGCGGTCCTGAGAGAATAGCTGCTTCTTCTTCGCGGGCGCGGCCTCGGAAGGCTCGGCCATGTCCTCGTCGGCTGGGTGCGCGACAGCGGCAGCCTTGTAGGCACGCTCGAGGGTGCTGGCCGCGTCCTTCTCGTCGCAAGCGACTGTGATGATGCCGCTGCAGCCGGTCATCTTGAGGACGTTGTAGGCGTGATGGGTGGCCGCCATGAACTTGGTGAGAGCTGGGTAGCCCAAGATGGCGTTATAAGGCAGGCCGATGTGCGCCACGTCGAAGTCGATGAGCTCGGTGTGGTAGTTCTTGCGGGTGCCGAAGGTGACGGGGAGGCGCACTTGCCCCAGCGGAATGGTGGAGCCATCGGTAACTCCGGAAAAGGGCCTGGTCGGCATCAGCAGGTCGTAGGGCACCTGGAGCGCCTCGAAGGTCTCGCCGGAGAGCACGTTGAGGCCGGCACCCCCGTCGATGAGGGTCTTGGTGACCGCGACGTTGCTGATGGTGGGAGTGCACAACATGGGGAGCGCGCCTGCGGAGGCCGTGGACTTGGGGTGGTCCTTGGAGTCGAAGGTGATGGCGTACTGCGACCACTTGACGGGCCGCGAAGCCTCTGGCCTCGGGAGGGCGTCATACACCTCGCGAGAGAGTTGCTTGAAGTGGCAGATGAACGCGGGGGCTTGGGACCCGCCGAGGATGCAGGCAACTGCGCGAGGCTCCTGGTAGCCCCCAGCGCCCTCGTCAGCCTAGTTGACGTCGTTCCTTCGGGGTGGCGGTGGCAGTGGCGGGAGAGCGGCATTGGCCTGAGGATTCGCCTCACGAGGCTGGTCGTGCCAGGCGGCCTCACGAGGCTGATCGCGCCAGGCGGCCTCACGAGGCTGATCGCGCCAGCCCTGGCGGTAGTTGCCATTATTGTTGCGGCTGTCCCAGCGGCTGCCGCTGCGGCCACCTCCGCGGCCGGCGCCGCGGCCACTGCGGTCGTCCCGGCGGCTCTGGCGCTCGTCGCGGAGCAGCTTGAGCTCCTCACAGTCTTCGGTGTTGTGGGAGCGGACGTTGTGAAAAGCGCAGAGTGGCTGGTTGTCCTTCCTGGGCTCATCGCGGTCGCGGCCACGCTTCTGCTCGGGCTCCGCCGCGAGTTCGGCAGGGCCCTTGCGCTTGACGTCCTTGCTCTTGGCCTTGGCGCCGTCGAGCACCGCGTCGGGGTCGTTGTGGACGAAGAGGCGACCTTCTTCAGCCTTGGCGCACTTGTCGGCGAGGTCGAGCAGCTCGAGCACGGAGTCGAGCTCACCGTTGATGGCGAGCTTCTCGCGCATCTTGATGTCTGTGACCCCGGTGGAAAACGCGGAGATGACGGCCGCGTCGGAAGCGCGCGGGATCTTGTTGCGCACCTGACTGAAGCGCTGGATGTACTTGCAGAGGGTCTCGTCTGGGCGCAGTCGAACACGCCACAGGTCGTTGATGGTGAGGGAGCGGTCCTGCGTGCCCTTGAAGTTGGCGATGAACTGGCTGCAGAGCTCGGCCCACGACCAGATGGAAGCCTCGGGGAGGTTCATGAGCCAGGAGCGCGGGCCGTCCTTGAGGGCCATGGGGAACCAGTTCGCCATGACCTTGTCGTCGCCGTTCGCCGCCTCGACGCTCAGCGCGTAGAGCTGGAGGAACTCCGTGGGGTTGGGGGTGCCGTCATAGCGCGGAGGCAGCTCAGGCTTGAACTTCGCAGGCCATACCATGCGACGCAGCTCGCGGGTGAAGGCACGACAGCCCACGCCGCTCGAGGGGACGCCGCCAGCGAGGGCGGCGCGGTTTTGACGCCCGGCCGCTGCGACGTCCTGAACGGCCTGGTCCTGGTGCTGGCGCTGCCGCTCGAGGAGCACCCGCACGTCGGGGGGTGCGCGGCGGATGATCTGGCAGTTGGCCTCGTCTCGGTCTGGCGAGGATGCGCCACGGGATGGCTCATGAGCCCGCGCGCTGCGCTGGGGCCCGGCGCGCTCGTCGCGCAGAGGAGGCGGCGGAGGAGCGCCGTGCGCCAGGTACCCAGCACGAGACGGCGGCGGGCGGAGCGATTGAGAAGGTGCCGGAGCATCCCCGGCGACGTTGACGAGCTCGGCGATGCGACCGAGCCAGGCGTCGTAGGCGGCGTCAGCCGGACGGTAGCGGAGCAGCTCACGCGCTATTAGCAGCGCTGCCTGCGGGTTCGGCGGCCCATGGTGGGCGAGGGAGGAGGCCGTGGCGGTGTGGCCGTTCACCCGCACGGAGGGGTGCAGGGAGGAGTCCTGTTGCTCGCGGGCAGCGGGGTCGGTGGCGGCGGTTTCGGCTTCGGGACGGCGGAGATTGCCGCGGGCCACCGGCTCCGTCTGAGCCACGCGGCCAGCCCTGCGCTCGGCGCGCTCACGACGTGCGTCGGCCATGGGGGTGGTGGAGCTGAGGACGGAGCAGAAGAACAGTAGCGCACCCCTACCTGGCGCGCCAAATGTCGAAAGTGGGGCTCCGAGGACCCAAAGGTTCGAACACTGGGGTGAGCTTGTTCTACCTACTTCGTCTCCTACCATGGTTAAGCGACGGCGAGGCGACGACGAGAGCGCGATAGCGAGGGACGGGGCGAGGACTCAGCGGTTTACCCAGGTTCGGGCCACCTTGCGGTGTAAGACCCTACTCCTGCTTGTCTGATGTTGCTCTGGTGCGTGTGTGAGTACAAGGTTGAGGATGGTTAGAACAAGAGCCGATCCCTTCCTTTCTACAAAGGCTGCTCTGCCCTTTATATCGGCCATGGTCCTCTTCCCCCCTGGAAACTTAGGCGGGAAGGGTTGCCACACTTGGTGATTTTGAAAGGGGACAGGCGCTCAGGCTATCCTGACTAAAGGTGGTCTTCGCCTGCCAAAGCATGATCCATGACGCGCCGGTGGGCTCGGTGATGACCTCCGCCCTGCGCGCCCGTCGTCTTGGTCTTCCTTCGCCGATCGGGCAACCTTTGGGGTTGCTTTGGAGAGTAGATAGCTGGCCCTGCTCCCCTAACACAAAAGAGGAAATCTTCTTCATCCGTGCCCGCTGGCGCGGCTTCTGTTGCCGTTCGTCGCCGCGCGCGTCACCCACGTGATGGGCTCCAGGCCGCGCGGCAAGGCGGACAACCTTCGTCTCGAGCGTCTGCGGGAGGGGGCCTCGGGAGGCCACCTCGGAAAGCCGCCTCGCGAGGCCACTCGGGAAGCCGCCTAGTGAGAGGACCTCGCGAGACCGTTGATGGTGGTGCTGAGCGTTGCTTGCTACTCCCTGAGGAGGGGGCCTCAGGAGGCCAGGGCCTCGTGAGGGGTCTTGGTGAGAGTTCGGTGGTGACGGCCCACTGGGCCCACGCCATGCGTTGCGCCCTGGGCCAAAGGCAGACGGGCCTGGATACCTCGGGTTCCATGGGCCCGACACCCCTCACCCTTGTCCCTGTTGCCCCGCTTTGTTACCAGTGCCTCAATCTTTGTGATCGATGTGCAGAGACCGTCACATCACCGCACACCCCCTTAGTTGTATGGCTCTGCAGGGCTACTATCGAGTGCCAGGGGTGATACCTCGTACTGCACTCCTGATGATATCCTTGTAGTATAGCACATCGGCGGTGATTACAGAGGGTGATTCCTCGCTCTCTCCTTCCCGATGATGACTCTGTCATGCAACCCCTCAAGTGGGGACCATCGAGGGTGATTCCTCCTGGTTCTCCTTAACAGATTACATCGAGTAGGAATCCATCAAGGGTGATTCCTCGGGTTCCCCTTGATGTTTTGGACACATGGTTACCATGACTTTTACCTCAGACCTTTGTGCAGGCGGGTCGACCCCGAGGGGTACCCGCGGGAAATGTGGAGTCGGGTTGACCTGGAGGGTACCCGCGAGATAATTACGAGGCACGGCCGGGCAGGCAGAGACCGCCCTAGAGAGGGATGGGCCTGACCCTTGTTGCACTTCCCCGAGACGGGACGACAGGAGTACTGATCGTCACCACGAGCTCCCAACACACTAACGGATTTGGGTATTTGATCTGAGTAGGCCGCTGGCCTTATACGCACTACCACCACGTGGGATAATAGTTATGGGACCCTCTACGTCGTATGTACCAGCCGAAAGCTCTTCAAATGTCACAGCTCAAAGATGCGGGCTGATTGCTGGGGTGGACTGGTTACGTCACTTGTGTATACAGTGTCACGCCTGGGCCCCAGCCAGTCTCACAACGTGCAGGAGTGCAGAGGGCCATGGGCCCAAGACCCCTTCGCACTTAGGATTTAGACCGGCGTGTTGACCTCTCTGCTGAGCCTAGGTAGGACTGCGTCGTGTCGATTACCCGAGGCCGGGTATTACCCAGCAAGTGTGTCCGGCCAGGTGTAATCGAGCGTGTTGGGTAATAGTAGTGCACCCCTGCAGGGAAGTTATCTATTCGAATAGTCGTGTCCACGGTAACAGGACGCTCAGTGTTGTATCCCGATCTACTACAACTTGAACTGAATACATGTTACATTAATTGTAAGCTCTGGGATCACTTTCTCGTAGGGAGTCGAGGAAGGATCTCTGGGCTTTGCTATTACATGCTTGATACGTTATATTATGCTAATCTACACTCTTCTAATGCTGCAAGACGCTGAAGATGCTAGTCTTCGATAGGCTAGGCTTTCCCCCTCTGTTCTGGCATTTCTGCAGCATAGTCCATAGATACAGTCCTTCCTTTGATACCAATGCATAACTAGCATAGTTCTGATGTAAGTCTTGCGAGTACTTTGGATGAGTACTCACGGTTGCTTTGCTCCTCTTTTTTCCCATACCCGATGGCTGCATTCAGATGGCGGAGCCCCGGAGTCAGCTGCTACCGCCGACGACTACTACTACCCCTCTGGTGGAGCCTACTACTACGTGGAGACCGATGACCAGGAGTAGATTCAAAGGTTCCCAGGCAGGAGGCCTGCGCCTTTTTGATCAGTGTCGTTGTTATGCTAGCCTTCTTAAGGCAAACTTGTTTCCCTTTTTATGTCTGTACTCAGATATTGTGTTGCTTCCGCTTCCGCTTGATCGCGAGCTTATGTATTCGAGCCCTCGAGGCCCCTGGCTTGTAATATAAAGCTTGTATGACTTTTATTTGTGTTTAGAGTTGTGTTGTGATATCTTCCCGTGAGTCTTTGATCTCGATCGTGTGCATTTGCGTGTATGATTAGTGCACGGTCGAACAGGGGCATCACAGATGGTAATATGTGGATGTACTAGTGAATGATTATGGTTTAGTAAGAATATTGGTGTTAAGATTTGTGATTCCCGAAGCATGCACGTATAGTCCCTAGTTGTGTGATGAAGTTGGAGCATGATTTATTATTGATTGTCTACCTTATGAGTGGCGGTCGGGGACGAGCGATGGTCTTTTCCTACCAATCTATCCCCCTAGGGGCATGCGTAGTAGTACTTTGCTTTGAGGGCTAATAGACTTTTGCAATAAGTATGTGAGTTCTTTATGACTAATGTGAGTCCATGGATTATACGCACTCTCACCTTTCCGCAATTTGCTAGCCTCTTCTGTACCGTGCATTGCCCTTTCTCACCTCAAGAGTCGGTGCAAACTTCATCGGTGCATCCAAACCCCGTGATATGATACGCTCTATCACACATAACCCTCTTTATATCTTCCTCAAAACAGCCACCATACCTACCTATTATGGATTTCCATAGCTATTCCGAGATATATTGCCATGCAACTTCCACCGTTCTTTTTATATGACACACATCATCATTGTCATATTGCTTTGCATGATCATATAGTTGACATAGTATTCATGGCTCAGCCACCGTTCATCATTTTTTATACATGTTACGCTAGATCATTGCACATCCTGGTACACTGCCAGAGGCATTCATATGGAGTCATATTGTTCTAGTATCAAGTTGTAATATTGAGTTGTAAGTAAATAAAAGTGTGATGATCACCATTATTAGAGCATTGTTCCAGTGAGGAAATGATGATGGAGAGTGTGATTCCCCCACAAGTCGGGATGAGACTCCGGACGAAAAATATAAAAAAAAGAAAAAAAAGATGCCAAAAAGAGCCCAACAAAAAAATGAGAGAAAAAGAGAGAAGGGCAATGTTACTATCCTTTTCCACACTTGTGCTTCAGAGTAACACCATGTTTTTCATATAGAGAGTCTCCTGAGTTGTCACTTTCATATACTAGTGGGAATTTTTCATTATAGAACTTGGCTTGTTTATTCCGATGACGGGATTCCTGAAATGCCCGAGGTCTTCATGAGCAAGCCAGTTGGATGCACACCCACTTAGTTTCAGTTTGAGCTTTCATACACTTATAGCTCTTCACTGGTACAGTGAGCTGCTATACAAATAGTTTTTACCCCCTTTCCACGACAGAGTTTTAAACCGTCGCCTTGCCTGTGTGTGCGATATGGGGGGGGGGGTCTTCCCACACGACCCAGAAGCCGTCCGTGATAGGGAGTGCTGATGCAGACGCGTCGTCAAATGTAAGCGTATGCGATGCACGAACATATCGCACACACTATATTTTTGGCACACGTGTGGGATTGGTGAGTCAAACGTTTCTAATGGCGCAGGGAAACCAAACGGTGTTTCACATTGGACCGTTTGCGAAATAGTACCTAAGGCAAACGGGCCATCATAGAAACTGTGTGCAATATGTGGCCCATCGCACATGAGTATTATATGGCAATCGTCTACCATGCATGACATCATCACACACGTTTCCTGAACAATTTACGAGTGGGATTGTATTTTGCATTGGGCACGGTTTCCTCTAAGCTCTCGTGTGCGATAATGTGCTATCACAAACGGTTCAAGAGCCCCAACGCACACGTAGAAGTGCTCAAAACCGTCTGCGATTTGTTGTGTATCACCGACGGTTCCGCTATGAGTGGCGTGTGCTTTCTGTTCTGGATCACACACACTCATTTAGTCAAACCGTGTGCGCATCAATGGCCATGTTAAAGCAAAAATAGCGCATTCGAATTGCCCTGCAAATAGCAAATTTGCCACAATATGCAATTAAACAAATAGTGTCCACAGGACGAACATTCATCAGAATTCGCAACAATATGCAATTGAACAAATGCTAGCTAAATTCCACTGATTTATCGACAAATGCAGTACATAATCATAGTGTACGAAAAATGAAGACCTCATCACATGGAAAACAATGCATCCATGCCTGTATGTTTAGCGGCTAACTCGTGTTGAATGTTTACTCATTGTTTCAGGAATAGCCATGCTGAAATCTTCATTATCACCAGTGGGATTGATGAAGTGATTCAGGAAGAAGTTGCTGATAAATCTCCTAACCTCCATCAATTCACCAGGGAGGAGCGGTTCAGGGGTCATCGGTTCAAAGATGAGCTGCAGGATTTTAGATCAGAATGTGCCATACGAGTGGACTAGAAGATATTAATTAAGATACAGACTTACTGGTGCTAAATTGCGTGCATCGTTACATCAATCAGTAGATTTGAAGATGGAGATCATGTGTCTGTAGACATAGTATCCACAAAGGTTGGTCCCTGGTTGTTGCTGAGGACACTGAAATTTTTTGTACAGAATTAGTCATGTATTTGCCCTGTTAGGAGCAACCTAACCGGTGTAAGATGTTTATTTTTCTTTGGAGAGAAATAGAAAGAGGTTTATTTAGAAACTTGAACATTAGACTAGCGTAAGAAAAGGTATTTGCAAACATTTGGATACATTTTCTGAAAATAACGGATTTCGGTGTATTACTGGATAAACGATCTCGTGGTGCAGAGGTAGTGCACTATTGAACTGGTTCCCTCATTTAGTTATGCACGATGCCAACACACTGCAAATGAAGATGAATTTCCACATACTCAGTTCTTGAATCAGATATGAATGCAAATTTTAACATCATAGAATTCAATACCTATCCATGAATTGCTGAAGATGCGTCAGATCCTGAGGCTTTATTGAATCTCTGAGAGAATCCAGGTAGTAAACTCTGTTCTGGTTTGGAGCAATGACTACCAAGATCCAGTGAATGCTACAGATTAAGAAAACCATGAACTTACGAACTATGACGAAATGTGAAAGACGGTCAATGTATGTGTGGTTGCTTATTTGACTTACCCTTCATGATATGGCCAGAGAAAGAGTTCTGCACGGGGCGTGCGACACAAGATACTGGCGACCTTGCCAATGGCCCACTCCCAATTATCTGTGCCACCACGTAATAATATGCCATTTGCTACGTGAGGATCTATGAAATACACTGCCTCCATTTTTCTTTGCGTGATCAATCCCCTGAGAGGAATACAATACAGTTAGCTTTTTTTCGTTTACAGCCTTGTAAGGAGAAGTTGATCAGAGTTGGTGAAGTACTTACAACATCAAGCATTTAACAAGAGTCATATCAAGCACATCGAAGTTGAAGAAGAGATGAAAGTCCTCGAATTCCACACTGATGGATCCTTGACCGTGACCGAAATGATCACTGTTGTAGTGGACTAGCAGACCCTTATGACCTTCTGACATTGCATCCATGTAATATTTATGTAACTTGCGGCAACTGGAACTGCACTCCTCTAAGTATTCGTCAACAAGAAATGGCTGGCCGTGGACGTACTTGCGTGCTACAAGTACGTCTGCTTTATTTTTAGCAAGTATCCTTTCGACTTCTTCATCGGGCGAGCTGTCAGAACCAGTATAACACTCCGATTCGAACAACTTGCTGGTAATTTGGTTCTGGGTGATGAGTGCTTTTAGTAAGAGGCTATCATTCGCATTCTTGCTCGGTCTCAGGGGCCGCTTCCTCGCGGGTGCGGCCGTGGCTGCTTTCCTCTTGGTACTTGAAGCACTTCTGGTGCAAGGTTTGGATAGTTGTTAGACGGGCTGCTGAGCAGGCGGTGAAGATACGACGGGCTGCTGAGCAGACGGTTTAGCTACGCCGGACTGCTGAGCTGGCGGTGCTGCTGTGACGGACTGCCGAGCTGTAGGAGCAGAGGCGTCGAACTGCTGACCAGGCAGTGAAGCTATGTTGGGCTTCTGTGCAGGTGGTGCCAACACGTCGGTGTGCTGAGGAGGCTGTGCCAACGCGTTGGTTTGCTGAGCAGGCAGTGCCGACGCATCGGTATGCTGATCACGCGGCTGCGAACCGACGGACTGATGAGCAGGCGGTTCCGAACCTTCTAGCTGCTTAGCAGTCTGTTCCACCAGGTTGGTCTGCTGAGCATGCGGTGCCGCTGTGTCTGCCCCTGCTGCTTTAGTGGCCTGCATTTGAACCGGTGGTGCGTCTTCAGCAGTTGTAGGCCTTGCACTGGCTGCTCAGGGGCGGACGATGACATGGCCTGTACGGCACGACTTCGGGCGGGCTGATCACAGGTTGATGCATCAGCCGTCGGATTAGGAGTATTAGGTTCCTTGGGGGAAGCACGCGAGAGCTTCTGTGGCAAGGAGAGAGTCGTCGGTTGAAGGGCGACATTGATTACTCTTGGCGGGGCTTGAGGGATCTCATCTATGAAGTCTATTTCCTTTCGTGGCCACTGGATATGATTTAACAGTGTTTCTTGCAAGGTCCTCTCCTCATCACAGTCCCCTAGGACATTCTTCAGGGCAAATTTATTGAATCAAGGCTTTACTTCAGTCACGTAGCACTTCACACAGCCCGGCTTCAATGGCACATTGTCCAACAAGAGGCCCCCTTCATAGTGGGGGGACAAAATCCAGGTGGTTGCACATTTTAACGTACCTTCATAATGTGTCAGCACGCCCCTCAGTTTGTCTTTCATTCTGGATAGATCAGATATATCATCATCATGCGCAGCTGCAGTCTCAGTGTTGCTGGGGTCAGCTGATGCACATCTACTCTTGTGCGGTGCTGTCGCGCAATAAGCAGCATCGTCCATGCCTGCCTCCCCTCCCGTCTGCTGGCTATCTCTTAGTGTTAGAGTCTTCTGCATCATCATTGACTCCTCAATTTCCATTTGAACTTTTGGATACCTGTCCATCCTCAACCTTTCATACAATTCTTCCTTCTTCTATTCACTCCTCGCTTTTTTCATGGCGAGCCTCTCTTCTTTGCTGAGTGTGAAAGCCCTCTTGTGCGGGACATTGACACCTATAACCCTTGCACGGCCAGGGGGCTCTTTTGTTGCCAGAGCATAGGATAGAATGTCACATGGCCCTGAGTTCCTGTAGAACCTTCCAGGGTTGTTGGTGGAAGCCTTTAACATCACGCGATACAGTTCTTCGTCATGTGAGTTTTCAAAGTAATAAGATCTGTCGTCACGCCTCCTTGCGCGTGCCCGCAAGTAGTCTCTAGCGCGTTCACCCCTGATTTCACTAAAGGCCGGTTTTCCACCCGCAGCTATTGCTTCTTTGTCCTCCAGGTCCCATATCGGTTTCATGCCGTAGTATCCTGCCACACCCATACGGTGGGGGTGTGTGTTCCTCTTCTGAAGTTCCGATTGCTTGGCACTCTTATTAGTAAACTCTGCAGTTGCCCTGACCCTTTTGAATTCTGCCCAGTCTGCCTTTGTAATTTGGGGGTATGCAGGGATTGGGTCCTTACCTTCACTCAAGTACTTCTTGTACAACACGTGCTTCCAGTTTCTCCAAGCATCCCTGGCCTTCTTCAGTGCAGCGTGTTCCACCTGCATTCTCCACTGCTCTGGAACGTTGAAGTGTTCCATGATTTCCCAGACTATCCTGTGCCGTGTTTCTGTGTCTACCATCCAAAACCCCGGCAGATTAATGTTGAGCCTTGCCCTGCCAATAAATCCACACACACTCCTAAACCTCGTGCATGCTTTATCTGGTTTAGTTGGAGCCCAAGACTTTAAATTGATGTCGGTTACTTCATACACACCTTTAGGCTGGTGTGTGAGCTTTCTTGGAGCGTTCTTCAGTGTCCTGACCAGAAAGGTGATTGTGGCAGCTCTATCCCATTCCAGATTACTTGTTCCCTGATCATCTGCTGGAGACCTAGGGTTGTCGGACTCAGATGAAGATACATCGCTTGAAGCATGAGTGCTGTCGCTGCTACTCGGCATCTACAGAGAACAAATGCGAAATTCAGAAAAGGGGGATAAGCATAACGCTAACAACTTGGTAGCAAGCTGTCTAGACATGTCATGTACTAATTTCGAAAATGTACGGCTAATTTTTTCATTTTGTGTGACTCGAGCGCCCACGATCTGTAAATCAACAATAACTAATTAGAACAAATACAGCTTATATGTACAAGTTAGGAAGGTAGATAATGAACATATATACGCTCTCCGTTATTGTATAGCCAATTTGGGAACATATAGAACCAAATAGGATGAGGGATCGCGAGGAAATATGCCTCACCTCGATGGAGAGCAGTAACTGACAGGTTTTTGTGCAAACCCGGTAGGATAGGCGAGGGGTACAGGATCGATATGGTCGAGGGCGACTGGCGAGCAAAGGAAGACGATGAGGCGCGGGCAGCCGCGTGTTGGGAACGACAATGAAGGTAGGGTTGACACCGAAGAGCGGGCACACGGCCGGGTTGAGCACGCCGGCGCCGGATAGGGTTCTGGTGTGGATCTGAGGGAGGGGGAGCTGGCGATGGAATTTTGGTAGAATATGCGGACTATTGAGTGAAACGGGGGCGGGCGGTGGGGGGGTGTTGGCGGCTTCGGTGAAAAAAGGGCGCCGGTCGCGGCGTGGAAAGGCCTATGCAAACGAAAGCCTCTACGAGCCCATGTGCATAAACAACATAATTTCATTTGAAATGAAGACGTGAGTTCAACGTTTCGCCTCGAATTTTTTTCATGGTACGCAATCACCGTCATAACCTAGGTTTGATTTTCTGGCGCATTTCAGGTCTCGTTTGCTACATTTAAGCAATTTTTTGCATTTACCATGCATTTAGTGCATATAAATCAAAACCCTACTGCAACTACATGTGGGTGTTCGCAAAAAAGGTGTAAAAATCATTGTTGTGTCGGTTTGCTAGTTTTTATTCATTGTCCAAGAAACGGGAAGAATTTTCAAACATTGTGGCCATGAGATGCGGCCACCAGCGTAGGGCTTGTTGGTAATTTATTTACAGGAAATGCGGATGGACTTCGAAAATCGCGAAAATCGGTGTGTCACTGTGGTGCGATCTCAAGACCGAGTGGAAATTTTTGGTAAAGTTTGGCACAAGTTACGATGGTCGCTCCTTGCAAACCGGAGCATCTCACAAGAAGGATCATAGTTCCCAATAGGAGACGTGGCAATTCGGACTACGATCGTTGGTTATTTTATCGTTTCACCTCGAATATTTTTCCACGGTACGCAATCACCATTACATGCCAGTATTGATTTTCTTGCGCATTTCAGGTCTCGTTTGCTATATTTAAGCCATTTTGGTATTTACCGTGCATTTTGTGCGTATAAATCAAATCCCAACCGCAACTACATGTGGGTGTTGGCAAATAAGGTCTACAAAATCATTTTTGTGTCGCTTTGCGTGTTTTCATTCATTGTCCAAGGAATTGGAAGATTTTCCAAACATTTCGGATGCGAGATGCGGCCACCGGCGTAGGTCTTGTTGGTATTTTAATTACAGGAAATGCAGATGGAGTCCAAAAATCGCGATAATCGGTTTGTCACCATGGCGTGCTCTCAAGACCCCGTGGAAATTTTTTGGTAAAGTTTGGCACAAGCTTGGATGATCGCTCGTTGGAAACCATAGCATCTCACAAGAAGGATCATAGTTTCCAAAAGGAGACGTGGTAATTCGAACTCCAGTTGCTGGTGACTTCATCGTTTCGCCTCGAATTATTTTCCACGGTATGCAATCACTATTATACCCTAGGTTTGATTTTCTGGCGCATTTTGGGGCTCTTTTGCTATATTTAAGCAATTTTTTGCATTTACCGGGCATTTATTGCATATAAATCAAATCCCAACTGCAACTGTATGGGGTAATGAAAGGGATGAGGATCGCCGTTTGATCTGGGTGCATCTAACAATGTAGACGTACGATCCGTGGGGTTTGGGTTCTGGCATATCAGAACGCACGACTCAGATCGCGCGCAGTAGGGGTCGGTTTGATAGGCAGACGGCTTTCGTGAATGAACCGTGTGCTATTGGAAAACATCTACAGCAAGGAGCAGCATAATTTTGTTTGAAAAGAAGACGTGGTAATTTTGAAATGAAGACGTGAGTTCAACGTTTTGTCTAGAATTTTTTTCCACCGTACGCAATCAGCATCATACCCTAGGTTTGATTTTCTGGCGCATTTCAGGTCTTGTTTGCTACATTTAAGACATTTTTTGCGTTTACCATGCATTTAGTGCATAGAAATCAAAACCATACTGCAACTACATGTGGGTGTTAGCTAAGAAGGTGTAAAAATCATTTATGTGTCGCTTTGCTAGTTTTAATTCATTGGCCGAGAAACGGGAAGAATTTTCAAACATTTCGGCCGCAAGATGCGGCCACCGGCGTAGGGCTTGTTGGTAATTTAATTACAGGAAATGCGGATGGACTTAGAAAATCACGAAAATTGGTGTGTCGCCGTGGCGCGATCTCAAGACCGAGTGGAAAATATTTGGTAAAGTTTGGCACAAGTTACGATGATCGCTCCTTGCAAACCGGAGCATCTCACAAGAAGGATCATAGTTCCCAATAGGAGACGTGGCAAATCGGACTCCAATCGTCGGTGACTTCATCGTTTCGCCTCGAAATTTGTTCCATGGTACACAATCACCATTATACCCAAGTATTGATTTTCTGGCGCATTTCGGGTCTCGTTTGCTATATTTAAGCCATTTTTGAAGTTATCATGCATTTTGTGCATATAATTCAAATCCCAATAGCAACTACATGTGGGCTACTTGCAAAGCAGGTCTACAAAATCATTTGTGTGTCGCTTTGCGTGTTTTCATTCATGTCCAAGGAATGGGAAGAATTTTCAAATATTTCGGATGCGAGATGCGGCCACCGACGTTGGTCTTTTTGGTATTTTAATTACAGGAAATGCAGATGGAGTTCGAAAATCACGAAAATCGGTGTGCGACCATGGCGTGCTCTCAAGACCCCGTGGAAATTTTTTGGTAAAGTTTGGCACAAGTTTGGATGATCGCTCCTTGGAAACCAGAGAATCTCACAAGAAGGATCATAGTTTCCAAAAAGGAGACATGGCAATTCGAACTCCAGTTGCTGGCGACTTCATCGTTTCGCCTCGAATTTTTTCCACAGTACGCAATCACTATTATACCCTAGGTTTGAATATCTGGCGCATTTCGGGGCTCCTTTGCTATATTCAAGCCATTTTTTTTGCATTTACCAGGCATTTAGTGCATATAAATCAAATCCCAACTGCAACAACATGTGGTGATGAATGGGATGAGGATTGCCGTTCGATCTGTGTGCATCCAACGGTGCAGACGTACGATCCGTGGGGTTTGGGTTCTGGCCAATCAGAACGCATGACTCACATCGCGCGCAGCAGGGGTCATCGGCCATGGTTTGGTAGGCACACGACTTTCGTGAATGAACCATGTGCTATTTGCAAACCAGATTGCATATGTTCTGTTCATACATACTGGAGTGAGATCAATTGAGTGTGCTAGCTATAGGGTATACAATCATAAATAGTTCAAACTCATTGCGTGTGCTGACGACATATCAAGGTCAACATATTAATCGTTCTTAGATCAATAGAAGGCCGGGCATAACTCACAATTCAGTACATGCGACAGTTCTAATTGAATGAATTAAGTTGCAGAGTAGACATAATAAATAGTGTTACGTATTAATTCCCATGTACATGGGAGAACTGGGATCATTAGGTTGACCCCGAATGAACTTAGGATTTCTAATGATTTTAGGCCTCCCTTTATGTTTGGTGCGTGATCCCTTCGCTGGCATCTCAGCAAATTCATCATACTCGTCCTCATCAGCAACACCCTCGATGCCCAGTACCCTCCTCTTCCCACGCATCACTACATGGCAGTTCTTATGCAAGGGGTCTTCCACATAGAAAATCTGGGTTGCATCACTGGCAAGAATGAATGGGTCCTTGTGATATGCCATCTTTGTCTTGTTAACACAGGTCTTCCTGTATTCATCAACCTTTACCTGACTAAGAGGGACCCATTTGCACCTGAATAATGGCACCTTAACTTTCACATAGTTAAGCTCCCAAATCTCTTCGATGGTTCCATAGTATACCCTTTTATCAGCTTCATCTACAGTTATGCATTCTATTCGAATGGAGCTGTTATGATATGAGGTCTTCTTATCACGTTCCTCAGTGTAGAACGTGTAGCCATTTATGTCATACGCTTGATACCTCAATACCGTAGGTGATGGCTTTTGTGCCAACCACGTTGCAATGTCATCCATGGATCCACGTGACAAACGATCCTTCAGCCATCTGACGTAGTCCTTATTGTGCGCCTTCATCACGACATCTAATGGATTCACCATGGGTAAGAAGCTTTGTCATATCTCCGCCAAGTGTTCTTCAGCATAAGCGTCGAGAACTGGGCTGTTAAGCAGTAGCGTCAAATGGGCTTTATCGGTCTCATCTCCGGGTGCAGCGTGTGGCACGCCAGCAAGGACCGGCTTACCAGCCAGCCTTCCCTCGTGGCAAGAGAGGGGCAAACCTATAGGTCTTTGTTTCATGTATTCGGTGCAAAACTCAACCACCTCATCCGCGGTATAACCTTGTAGGATGCTTGCCTCTGGATGACATCGGTTCCGACAATAGCGCTTCAATATTCCCATGAACCACTCGAAGGGATACATGTTGCGAAGAAACACAGGACCACAGTACTTTATCTCATCGATAAGGTGCACAGTGAGATGGACCATGACATCAAAGAATGACGGTGGGAAAAACATCTCTAGGTTGGACAATATTCTTGCAATATCCTCTTGCATATGATCCAGCTCCTCACGATTTACCACTTTCTGCCATAGTTGGTTGAAGAAATCACAAAGATCAATGAGTGTGTTTCTTATGTCTGTGTCCATCAAATTCCTGATGGCCACCGGGAGGATTTGTGTCAACATTGCGTGGCAATCATGTGACTTCATGTGTGCCAACTTCATTTTACCCGTGCTGACATCCACGAGACTTCTGATGTTTGCGGAGTAGGAAGAGGGTGTCTTAATTGAAAACAAATAATTGTAGAACTCTTTTGCTTCTTTTGCAGTGAAATTGTAACTCTGGAGAATGTGGAGGAATTTGTCACCATCTTATACTTCATTCATGCGTTCTGGTTGATCACCAAGCATATCGAGTCGTGCTTCGTCACCATCCTTTGTTTTACCTTTAATCTTGAGCAGAGTAATAAGGATGCTTTCACATACGTTCTTCTCTACGTGCATGACATCGATGCAGTGACGTACACTTAGAATCTCCCAGTAAGGTAATTGCCAGAACACTGATTTCTTCTTAAACACTTGCGTCCTGGGTGTTTTTTTCGATGACAAACCGGGTCCCTTGCCAAGCACAACTTCAATTTTTTTAGCCATTCTATGGACCTCCTTCCCAGAATAAGGTCTTGGGCCCAAACCTACCTCTGCCGTACCATCAAATTCAGCTTTCATCTTTCGGTATGGGTGTTCTCTCCATAAGAATCTACAATGACGCAAATACATGATTTTGTGCGAGTTGGGAAGAAATCTACTCGCTGTCCTATCCATGCATGTGACACATCCTACATCTCCCCTTGTTTTCTGCCCTGACGTGTTGCCTAATGCCGGCATATCTTGGATGGTGTGCAGCAGCAATGCATGTAGATTGAAAATCTCCTTTTTGTAAGCATCATAACATTTTACACCAGGCTCTTTTACCCACAATGTCAGCAGTTCTTCTACCAGTAGCTGAAAGTAAATGTCGATGTCATTTCCAGGTTGCTTCGGGCCTTGGATAATCATTGACATCATGATGTATTTTTTCTTCATACACAACCAAGGAGCAAGGTTATATATGCACAGAAGCACCGGCCATGTGCTGTGTTTGGTGCTCATATCGCCAAATGGATTCATCCCATCAGTACACTCCCCGAGTCATATACTTCTAGGATCCTTGGCAAAGTCTTTATGCTTTTCCTCGATTGACTCCCACTGAGCCCCATCTTTCGAGTGCCTCAAATATTCATCCACAATTCGCTCATCATGATGCCACCGCAACCTCTTTGCCTGTCTAGGGTTTGCAAACAAATGCTTCAACCTTGGAATTAAAGGCAAGTACCAAACAACCTTGAACGGGATTCCTGTCTTGATCTCATCATCCAATTTGTACTTGTCCTTTGCTTTCCTGCGCTTGTATCATGGATGCTTGCATATGCGACATGCACGCAAATCTTTGTCCGCACCGCGGTACAACATACAATCATGCACACAAGCGTGTATCTTTTGGACTTCAAGTTCCAACGGGCAAACAACTTTCTTCGCTTCGTTCGTGCTTTTGGGGAGCACATTATCTTCTGGAAGAATGTCTTTGAAAGGACCTAACAACTCTGTGAAGCCCTTGTTTGATAGACCGTTTTCTGCTTTAAATCTGAGAAGCACCAATGTGGAACTCAACTTGGAATATTTCTTTTTGCAACCTGGATACGAATCTTTCTTTGAGTCCGCTTCAATGGTTGGCAGATCCTTGTACCCAACCATATCTTTATCTGGGCCCTGGAAATCTGCAATCATAGCAGCAAAATCTGGCATACCATCAAGGTCATCGTCTTCGTCGCCGTCTTGGTTTTCCAGTGGGGTTTTTCGATTGTCTCTGTTCCATTGGTAGCTTGACGTCTGAGCCCCGAGGTTAGATTCAACATCCATGTGACTCTGATCGGGGTTTGGCATCTCGCCGCCTTGGTTACCTTCATCCATGACCGGCTCTTCACCGTGTCTAGTCCAACATGTATATCCATCCATGAACCCCCACTTGAATACGTGGTACTCGATGTCTGTAACTTTATGTGACTCTGTATTGCCACAATCCTTGCATGGACACAGGATGTAATCCTCGTTACGGACTCTCTTCTTTGTCCTTTCAGCCAAAGTGATGAACTCCGTCACGCCACTCGCAAACTTTGAGCTTCTCTGATCCTTCATCCATTCAGATTGTTCCATCTGCACCACACGAGGGGTAATTCAGAAAAGCATTAATAAATGGATTAATTGATGCCCAAAGATGCGTGCATAAATCACAAGATTTTATTTTCATAGTTTACGAGGGGCGCTCCATATTGTTTTATCCAGCCGTGCGATGACACAAATTAATGACCAGTCAATTTTCACGCAGAGTACAGTATACACTACCCTTATGAAGTGAATACCTTAATTAAGCCACTCAATGAAAAGAATACCTTAATTAATTAGCCGCGCGGCGACCTCCACCCAGCAGACAGAGAAGCACGATGCTGCGGCATGCCAAGACAGCAAGGTCGAGGAGCAAAGCTTAGTGGGGCATCCGCCTGAAGTTCGAGCTCCACTATCCCGCCTTCGACTGCGAGGGATGTGCTCCAATCACACCGCCGTCGACCTCGAGGATTGATATCTCCTCCTATATCCCGCCGCCGACCGAGGATTGACCTCCTATCACGCTGCCACCACCGACCGACCGAGGATTGACCTCCTATCCGGTAGCCGCTGCCTCGGCCGCCGCCCCCATCTCTATCTATAGAGCGGCTATTTTTATTTTTTGACGGGTATCCGCAGAGCGGTTATTTACAGTATTAACTCCATTATTGCGTCCCCACATGTACTGGGTAGTACATCACATATGGTTATGTCACAGGAACTGTGTGTCATGCACGTTGTCTTCTCACACGGTTTAGTGTGGTAATCGTGTGTGAAGTTGTAATATCGAACACAAACGATATGTACAAACTGTGTGCCGTATACAACAGAGTGCGATAAGTAGTTCCCGACCGTTATCAAATCCCCACAGTTTCCCCATTTCCCCCAAATCCCTAGATAGCCCCCAAATTCCCTCGCGTGGCGCTGACATTGGGGGAATGCGGATGAGTGGTGCTGATGGTTTGGGTGCGGCTGCTCTGACTCGCATCGTCGCTCCCGGCAGCGCGATGGGAGGCACCGCCCCGACGGCGGTCACCGCCGAGCGCTTGCCTAAGGTCATCAGAAGGCCGGTGTACTACAGATTCGAATCATCTTGTCAGGTTCCAATCAATCCCGATCTTTTTTAGCATGTCCAAATTAAAGTAGCTCCCTGCTCAATCCATCCTGAATGACCCCCGCTCCCCCACCCAGGAAAGCGATCAACCGTCGGATCTGGAGTATGACTCCAGACTCTCGCAACATGAGTTCGACTCCGAGTTTTGCGCCACCGAGAAGTACCAAAAGCTGAGCTATGCGCACGGACACACTCCCGCTCGATGTGTATGCACAGAGGGATTTCACATTGGCAGATGGTTTCTCAGTTGCCCCTTAGAGGTTAGTGCTAAGTTCATCATTTAAGTTGAGTTAATGCCCCCGCCCATCCTGAATATTTAACATTGCCAGGGATATGAGGCTTGTGCCTTTGTTAACTAGTTGGATGATGAATGGCATGGCAGGGCTCGGAGTGTTATCACCAAGCTCGCAGAAGATAACGTAAAGCTGAAGAAGAAACTGACTGATCTGGAGTGTACAATCACTACGATGAAGCAAGAAAGACTCAATCACAGGCAACAGATGAAAGCAAGAGACAAGAAGGAACTAGCATGTGTAGTTGTAGTTGTCGCATTAGCCATCTTCTATGCGCTGTTTGCAATGATGATTAGCGGTTTTGTTTGATTATTACAGGCTACATCAATAAGCAGAGCTGATCTATTGCTTGACAACTGTCCTATGAAAACTGCCTGTTTCACATTTGGACGCTCCAACCTGTGTGTGTAATTATCACATTGAGAACCGCGCAACCGCGGGAATTTGGAACGACTGGGTACTAATTATTGCGGTTGATTATATCAGGATTCTAACCGCCTGCCAAGGCGCCAATAAAAACCGTCAATGCCCCGCTTCAATTGCCATTCCTCTTTTCTTCATACCTCGCTTTAGTCTCCACCGTCTTCATCGTCCCGGCCGGCCGCGCTGCACACTTACACACACTCTGCAATCTCGCTTTGTGTATGTACCACGGCCATGTCGAGCGACAGCGAGGACGACAGTTCCGCCAGCAGCCTTCCGCCCAATGATAGGTCAACCTCGGAATCATCCCGCTCGTCTTCCATGAGTCCGGCGTCGAACCCTGACTTCGATTTTATCTGGATCATGGAAGGGACACCGCCGCCCGAGTCGTCGGACGACGATCAGACAGACGAGGACCCGTCGGAGGACGATGAAGACGACGACGATCATGATGATGAGGAGGTATGTTCGAACGAGGAGGAGGATGACGAGGACATCAACGACGATGACGACAGCGATGGCGATGAAAAGCCAACGGTCAGCGGCAAGAAGCGTCCTCGCCATGACGATGTCGCGGGGCCATCCAACAACACCAAGAAGAAGAAGGACTAAATTAAGTAGACTGTATATCTCTGTTGCCGTTCGCTCATATTAGTCTATGTCCCTTGTCAATCTCATCGCAAACGGTTTGCAATACGTATTCGACAGAGATCTTTTACATTATCGCCCACAGTTGGTTTCTTGAATTGTGTGCCCTGTCGAGCACACAATTCACAACAAAAAATCGTATGCACTGTCTATAATTATCACACACAATTCTGATTACCGACCTGTTTGCCGGATATCACACACATCTTGTTACGCCGAATCATTTCTGTTCTTCTGGATCATCGGAAACAGTTCATCCGAGTGAACTGTATGCCGTATATCGCACACACACCTCGAACCGGCTGACCGTGTTTGTTGTTTTGGCTTATCGCAAACAGTTCGTATGGATCAACTGTATGCCACGTATCGCACACGCGTCTCTAATCTGAATCATTTTTGATGTCTCCGGCATCGCAAACGGTTCGTATTATTGGCAGCGGTTTTATTACGACACCGTTTGCGATGCATGCAGCGCACACAGTTTGGTCGCGGGGTCTCTGATTCATGTGTCGCGTTAGCGGTCGCCTGCAGTAGTGCTTAGTGCATCCGTTGCATGGCAATCCCTACTCCTCGCATTGATATCAATTGATGGGCATCTCCATAGCCCGTTGATTAGCCGCGTCGATGTGAGACAATCTTCCTTTTTGACTTCCCCTTATTAATCTCTATCATCATATTCTATTCCACCCATAGTGCTATGTCCATGGCTCGCGCTCATGTATTGCGTGAGGGTTCAAAAAGCTGAAGCACGTTAAAAAGTATGAACCAATTGCTCGGCTTGTCATCGGGGTAGTGCATGATTAATACTTTGTGTTAGCAAGACTAAGCATGACGGGCTATATGATTTTGAAGGGATAGCGTTCTTTAGCATTTTTATTTTGAAAGGCATGATTGTTTGTTGGTATGCCTGAGTATTGATGTCTTTATATCAAATTATAGACTATTTCTTTGAATCACTCATTTCTTAATATTCATACCGTAAAAGAGATTACATGATAAACATGTTAGGTAGCATTCACGTCAAAAATTCTATTTTTATCATTTACCTACTCGAGGATGAGCAGGAATTAAGCTTGGTGTAGCGACCCCACCTCAAACGGTCAAGCCTCTGTGTATCCATGCCATCCCTGGATCAGTATGCTGGCACACACAGTACATCAATGTATATATCAAAGTGCAATCACATGTATAAACAATGTAAAACTGATATATACCTCATAAGTCTCAGCGGAAACAACCAAACGGGTGTGGAGTCCCATCAACGCCATCGACAGGTTGAGTGTAGACCGTAACCCTACGACGAAACTCACTCGTCGTAGAAAGAAAGAAAAAAATCCTGCAACATGATACGTTGCAGCCGTGTAGGTCAGTACATTGAATGTACCAGCAAGATCACAATAAGAAAAACTGATGATGAAACTATTCTATATGCAATATGGCTTTGTGGCTCTGTGTCTGAGTTTTGTTTGCATAAAAGCTGCTTTTATTATCCCTACATCAAAGAAGTAACAGGAGTCTTTACTACAGAGTTTTCTACCATGACATGTTTCCGCCAACTGATGTCTCATAGCCCAGAACAATTCTATGTTGCCCATAATTAATTATCAGTCAGTGTTGAGAGTTCCGAGATAGATCCAAGTCCAGAGGCTCAAATTGTCCGTAACCGGGGACACGGCTAATCGATTAGGTTTTAACTCTGCAGAGTGTTATGCACTTTACGCACTTCAAGGTGTTTGAGAACAAGATGACCGAAACATGGTCTTCCGAAGAGTTCCTCTGACCATTGTCCGGTGCTCATCCAATCCTACCATAGTTCTACATCTGCTAGCACCGTCCTAGCCAAAGTCACAACTAAGGTCAACCAAGCCAGAGCCCATAATGACTTGCGGTTGCACAGGTAAGCTTCTGGGCATGAAGTATTCTTCCATCTCTTTGAGTCTGGGTGAAGCTTTCCGCAAGATGTCATGGCGCTTCTCCATGCATCCTGGCCATCCACTGGTTGCTCCAGGGTGCTCATCAAAACCATCCTTCACCCAGTAGTGTGTATTGAAATCTTGTCTCGAGTCTCGAAATCTTGAGGCCTTGAAGATGCAGTCCTTGCAGATGCCATCATGAAGTTGTCGTCATTGACGTAGAGTCCACCTTCTCACACCACTCCCGGGCACTCATACCAAACCCCCGTCTACTTTAGCGTAGCATTAAAACTAAACAACGTCCCGGGCTTGGTAACAGGGAGATGGGTTCCTACCTCATGCATTCTACTCAACTACAAGATTTAATATCACTACTGGAGGAATTGTTGAAAGGATGGTTCTACATGCAAATAAAACTTAGGTGAAAACAGATGGTCAAAGTGAACTTGCCTGGTAAGTTGATGAAGATTATAACGTTCTCAGAAAAAGAATTGGTAGAACTATTCGTCACTCCGTTGAAAATCTATATAGTCAAACATTGCATTCACATAAGCAATCATTCCAGCAAGAAATTTCTAGCAATCGTAATTATCAATAAACAATTAAAAAAACAAAGAAATCAAGTAATAAAACCTAAATAAAATCCAAAGAAACTTCAAGGAAAACTACGAGAAAAACTACTAAAGAAAAGTCTAAGACTTTACTACAAACAATAAAAACAATTTTGTCCTACATAAAACTTAACAGCAAAATAAAGCTCTAAACTAATAAATTAACAGAAAATAAAATATAAAATAACTAAGTTAACAGAAAGTATTTTTCGTAAAATTTTACTAGCAAAAAGAAACAAATAAAATGCTTTCGTAAAACCCTATTTATGACCTAACAAAGTTTTACAACAAAACTAAAGAAAATAAATTTTTTAAATAAAATAAAATTGTCTACTGTTATCCAACAGAAACAAAACTAAATTTGTCAAAAAAACATAAAGGTTTTAGTTAAAAACAATTAAATACTAAGGGAAAAGAAAATAACTCTAAACTATGTAAAACAGTACTGTTTCACCTAAAACCCTAATTTAAAATAAACAAAAACTAATTTGCAAAGCCTACTGTTTATAGAAAAGATCATGTGATCACTAGTAAAAAGAATTAACTAAATAGCTATTTTTAAACTCAAGATATTCACAAAACAAGGTTTGAAGAAAATTCATACAAACTCAAATTTAACTTTTTCAAACATGGCCAAACTTGGTATCTACAGAAACTAGAACAAATTATAAAACTAATGCAAAAAGAATCACTCCAAAATACTAAATATCTTAAAAGATATAAGAAAAACAAAACAGAAACTTTTTCTGAATTCAAATAAAAGAAAACAGGAAAAAAAATAACAATAGGGGTCGGCCGCTGGACACGCGGTGCCCTCTGGTTGGCTACGGTTGCGGGCGCTAGAGCTAATCGAGCGGTCAACCGAAGATTAGGGGTTTTGGTGCGCGGCGCGGCTAAAAAAATAATAGATCTAGGCTGACGGTCCGATCTAGATCGGACGGCTACGGAGTGTTCGCCGCTGGCCCTAAACGGCGGACGCCCTCTGTTTAACAGAAAACGGTTTGATCTAAAAAAAACTAGGCCGATCAAATCTATGCCCTACGTCTATGATCGAATAGAGGGGAGCGATGGTGGCTTACAGAGGGCAACGACGACGAGGTTGACGGAGGCGTGCGGCTCGGGGGTGGTCGGCGGAGGTGCTCCGGTGATCATCGGAGGCGGCGGAGATGTCGAGCGGGCGCGTCAGCGTACGTCGCGTCCGGTGGTGGTCTCAGCGAAGCACGGGGACGTCGGACGGCGACGGCGCGAAGAGGCCGCTGGCCTGGCCGGCTAGTTTTTTTTAACAGAGAAGAAAAAAAAAGTTAAAAGAAAAGAAAAAACAAACTATAGACATATTATATATCAAAATGTTCAGAAAAAGATTTCCTAAAACATGGACTATTTTTCAAGTCCAAATAAATTCTACAAAATTTGAAATAATGCAAACAGTGCTACTGTTGCATTTAAAATCAATAAACATATTTTTAAAATACCAAAATGATTTCAAATTCATTTTTCTACATTTTTCAGTTAAAGGGAATCATGTTACCCTATTTTCAATATATTTTATTTTTTGGAGAAAAATAATTTGAATAAAAAACAAATAACTCCAAATTGGATTTGAATTTGAATTTCAAACCACTTTCAAATCCTTCTTTCAAACTTCCAACTCATATTTCATATAATTTGAAGAAGTCATTTTATCCCCTCTCATGAAAATCATTGAGTTGCATAAACTCTCTGAATTTGAAATATTTTCAAATGGAATTCAAATTCTTTCAAAACCCTTTTCATTTAAATGGAAGAAGTCATGTCATCTTCACTCCAGGGTTTTGTATTGAAATGAATTTAAATTCACTGAGTTCAAAAATGCAAGGTGAAAGTTTTGGGAAAGTCATTTCATTCCCTCTCTTTAAACTTTCAAAAAGTTTCGATTTTCACTCACTTTCAGTCAATCAATCAAACAATCAATTATATTTATTTAATTAATATAACATTCCAAAATTTAGAATTTTGGGATGTTACAAACCTACCACACTTAAAATGAATCTCGTCCTCGAGATTCGGAGAGGCTAGCAAGAAAAAGGTTAGGGTTGGGGGTCTTCTAGCAAATCCATTAATCGGAAAGGTCGGGGGTGCTACAACACTTAAAATCAAAGTCATGGGTCCAACAAAACTCATGTACTTCATCCTTTGGGTTGACAGTGTTGATCTTTTCATATTCTCTGGGTTAACTCTTTCACTGGTGCTCTTCCGATAAAAGTATACCCTTTTATCAAAAATCCTGTGTCCTTACATCAAAACAAGGTCCTTCCAGGACTGGGTCTTCTTAGCTGACAGGTCTGTCGCCAATTCTAAACAACTATCGGAAATCTCATGGTGGTCAACAATTACAGGTTTCAGCAGGAATTGGGTCTGGGCTAAATCTCACCGTTTAACCTACGATGTGGCAATAGCTGCCTTGTACAAGGGCTTCTTATCATACCATTCTAAGGCTTAAGCAAAGTTTTCAACGATCATCGTCTCTCTACTATAGGTAAGTCGCTCTAGATTTACCATTCCAAATAGCAAGAGTGAACGATAAGAGTAAGTCGGTATGGTGATCAATCCATTCCGCACCCAAATCATTACCCCGTATAAGGTTTAGTGAATCTCGTATTTCTAACACTCGGGTATTCTCACAAGCATTGCAGAATTTTTCTTGTCCTCGAACTGGGTTTGGGTAAATCCATTAATTCTGCAAGCCAAATATAACATCTATCGTTTCTTCACAACTCTCGGGTTTTTGCGTAACCCCCCTATGAAACGTCTGTTGGTCAAATCATAGCTTCTTCCAGAATTCTCCCTTCAACAGGATTGGGCTTGTTTTCCTTAGCAATTCCTGGGTCCTGTGGGTTATGGGCCCACTTCAATACTTGTACAGCTTTAGCTCATCCTTGGAGTTACAAATGTTCCATCTTCCAACATTACACCTCCTTTAAATCGAATAATACTTCATTCCTTCATATTCTTGGGGTAACCATCATAACGAAAACAAAACTCCAACTCCAACATTTTCCTTTCCATTGGTCCAGTGTTTACATAGAGAAATATCACCATGAAATGCACAAATTCATCCATAAGTCATATTCTTTTCATATCCAATCCTTTATTACATCATTAATCATTTCTCAAAACTCCAATATCAAAGTTCTTTATTACAAATGCTGCCATCGACATAGTTTGGTATGGTCAAGCATTACTTCCATCTTTATTTCATTTGTCCTTCTTGGAGATGCTTCAGTCCCACTGGAATTATGCGATGTGCTCCTTAAAATCATCGATCTTTTGTTTCATCATGGTGGCCTTGAGCTTCATCTCCATCATCTCTGCATGCACCTCTCTCAGGTATTCCTGGGTATGACGGAGTCTTGCTTCCAGTATGTCTCCAATCTGACGTATGGTTTCTATGGCAGCTTCATGAACAGAGTCGAAGAAAGTTGCTCGGGGTACTCGGGAAATGAAAAAGTACTGCCCCATAGTCTTTGGGCAAACTCCTTTCACATGGTGGAGGTGTACCTCCACGTACCAAAGTTCCACTCCATTTTCCATGAAGGGATAACCTTTGTAAACTGCATCTCCTTCAAGGTGAATATGCTTCATCATGTCCTTCAGGATTCTTGGGTAATCCTGATCACTTGT
Organism: Elymus sibiricus; assembly: GCA_039707655.1. Taxonomy (NCBI): domain Eukaryota; kingdom Viridiplantae; phylum Streptophyta; class Magnoliopsida; order Poales; family Poaceae; genus Elymus; species Elymus sibiricus. The sequence goes on from CM077666.1 coordinate 360,771,728, forward strand.
CAGGGTCATGATCATTTCCGGGCCCTTGAGGAAAGACTCATAAAGGGTTGTCATCTGCAGTTGTAAGATAGAAGGGGTATTCAGAATAATGTATGTATCTCCTTGGGTAAACATTCCTATCATCCAAACAAAATTTCAAATTCAATTCCCAACATCTTACAGGGTATTGTCATCCTTAGAACAAAATGTACTGGGTTATCCATTCACCATATTCTATTGTATCCTTGTACTTTATCAAAATCCCAGTTTATGCATCAACAAATCATTTTTATCCATGTTTACCCACATAATCATTTCCAAAATAACAACTTCATACAGTCCTTTCAGCATATGACATATCAACTTTATTGATTCATGAATTATTACAATCTCCGGGACTTCCATTACATAATTCAAATCAACATCCTTAAGAAAACAAGAGTATTTCCTATTACACTTATTCATCCAATATTCATCTACTCATATTTAGCTTTCTTCTTAACTGGACATTTAGTAGCAAAATGTCCTGCGTCCTTGCAGTGAAAACAAATGATTTCCGACAAGTCTCGGGGCTTCTTGGTGATTGTGCCTGCTCCCCGGGTTCTTGGCTCCCTTCCTGGGAACATATTGGCATAGTGACCTAAGGTCTTGCACTTGAAACATGTGATATAACTCAGGTCCTTCTGTGCAAAGATTTGGCTCTTCCTGGTATACGTTCTGTTCTTCTTCCTGGATTTCTTCGTACTGATCAGAGATTCTATTTCCTGTGGATCAAACTCCACTTCTTCAGTCGGGAAGTTTCCCAGATACTCTTTTCTTTCCTTCATGCAATACCGTGAAAAATGTCCTTCTTCTCTGTTGGTGCAATAAATTGCCTCCTTATGTTTTGGAGATTGTTGACAAACAGTGAGGGACTAATGTGTTTGCTAGTGCACACAGAGTAATAGGTCCCTGGAGTCAAGAGGAGTTTGGATTCAAACTTTGAAGAATATTCCCTGCGTGGCAGTGAAGGTTATCACCGAAGATTATGACGACAAGAGTGACCCCTCAAAAATTGTTGACGCAAAGTAATTCGTTCGGTGTCCGTCCGAAGAAAGTGACTGCAGCCGAGGAGATTGAAGACGAAGTGAAGACGTAGTATTCGCTTCGTCGTTTCTTTTCTCTTTCTTGAGTCACAGGACCACCGTACTATTAAGAGGGGTGTAGCGTTCGAAACTTTGATTCGCTGATGCTAAACCCAAATCCTATGAAAGTTACGAGAGAAATCTCTTTGTGTTCTGAGCAAATACTTGCCAGCAAGAGACTGTGATCTTCTTCGCTGCGAGAGATTTGTCTCTAACCGAGGAGTTAGCATTACTTGCTCCCCAAGTAATGTTACCGTTGCTCCCAAAATCCGACCGTTGTGAACGTGTCGGTTGGCCATTGGCTGGACCGCGTGTCCAAAATGGTCATTTCCCATCCGGGAAGACTGCGGCTATAAATAGCCACCCCGCACCGGCATTGTCCGGTGGCTGCTCCGTTTGATTCTGAGAAGATTGTTGAGCAACCCCCTCTCCGAGAGATTTGAGTTTAAAATCCACCGAGAGAAAACCCTAGAGCCAAAAAATTAGATAATGGTTCAACATCACTCGAATCTAAGTCCAGTACGCTCCGCCTATTACTCTTGAGAGCTACGAACTCTCTAGACGGTTAGGTGTCAATTCCTTCAGAGACCAAGAGTAATTGTGGTTCTCAAAGAAGAAGTCTGTAAAGGTTCGGAGATCGCCTCAAGCATCTACCACGAGTAATCAAAATTGGTTGACGAACCAATTGTCGAGGAGAATAGGGTGAAGAGAGTTTATCTTCTGTGTTAAATCACAACCCCTCCAACCAGACGTAGTCCTTTTGCAGAAGGGCGAACTGGTCTACCAAACACCCTGTCGCTATCGAGCATCACTGGTCACCTCTGCTACCCCCTTTTACATTCGAACTGTAACATATGACATATTTCAAACATGTGATTCACCTCGATGCATGCTGTTAGTTTCCATTCAGTAGTTCATATTCACTCACTGCTTACTGTTTTCATTCGTTCCGCTACTGGGTTCCGAGAGTTTTGATAATTCTGAAGAAAATTTAAAACTCTCATTCACCTCCCCCCCTCTGGTAGACATACTTCGTTCCTACAATTGGTATCAGAGCAAGGTACTCCTTGACTCTGCTCATTTTGGTCTAACCACCTTGGAGTTTAAGTATGTCTTCAGTGAGCTACAAGTCGCACCTCAAGATTCCCATCTTCGATGGGACGGACTATCCCTTCTGGAAGGAGAAGATAAAGATCCGTCTCCGAGCCATTGATGATGACATGTGGAATGTGGTGCAGAATGGATTCACGGTTGAAGTGCCCCAGGTCCCCAGTGACCACGAGAAGAAACTCATTCAGATGGATGCTCAAGCTAAAGATGAAATTGGTGGCCATCTCTCTCGTGCTCAATTTCTTCGCTATCGTCAGTGTGAAACTGCTAAGGAATTGTGGGACATTCTCGAGAAGATAAATGAGGGCGTTTCAACTCAGAAAGAAGCTCGCATTAATACTCTTCGGGCCAAGTTCAATAGGTTCAAGCGTATTGGAAATGAAAGCTGCCAGCAAACCTTCGATCGTCTGAGTGACATTGCAAACGAGCTCCAAGGTCTCGGCGCCAAAGACATCACTGACCACGAAGTTGTGAAGAAACTGCTCCGATCCCTTGACAGTTCGTTCGACACTCTAGTCCTGATGATTCGGGAACGAGTTGATTTCAAAGTTCTCGACTCTGCTGATATCATGGAAAGGCTAAACACCCACGAAGAACAAGAAGAAGAAAAGAGAGATCTCTATGGCTCTAGTCACCGAAAAAGTCATGCTCTCAAGGCTGCGGCTGATTCTTCCTCAGAAGGAAACGCCGATGAAGATTCAGATGACACCGAAAGGATCAGCAAGGATCTCGCCTTGATCACGAAAAGATTCCAGTGCCTTCATAGGAAAAATCAGTTTCATAAGAAAGGATCCAGCAACTCTGGCGGCTCCAAATCCTCACCAAAACTGACTGGAGATTACACCTGCTTCAAGTGCAAAAAGCCAGGGCATTTCATTTTGGACTATCCTCTCTAGGAAGCTGAAATCCGTGCAAGTGGAAGATATGATTCAAGAAGCTACCATGGCAAAGGCAAAAGCAAAAGCTACGACTCCGATGATGAGAAGAAAACAAAGAAATTCTTCAAGAAGAAGGATAGCTCCTCCAAGTCCTCGTCAAGATCTTCCTCAAGGAATCCCTCCAAGTCCTCATCCAACCGCAAGAACACCTCTCGCAAGGCCAAGGCGTACATTGGCAAGGAGATGGATTCCGAAGAAGAAGCTTCATCTGACAACGAAGAGGTTGAAGAATCCGATGAGGATTCTGATTCCGGCATGGCTAGCATAGCCTGTGCCTCCACTCCTGCATCAAACTTCTTCGAGAATCATTCGAGCGACAACGAGTCTCCGGCGTATTGCTTCATTGCCAAAGCCTCGAAAGAAAAGGTATCTTCCAAACATCACAAGGTTCACTCCAGTGATCAATATTCTTCTGATGAGGATGACCATGCTAAACTGATTAAAATTGCCCATATCCAACAAAACTCTCTAGAGAAAATTGAGAAAACCCTCAGGAAGTCTGAAGGGTTGTTGGTTGAGGAGATGGAGAAAAATCAGTCGTTGACCGAAGAGCATTCCGCTCTCGAGTCTCGAATCAAAGAACTATCAGATCATCATGATTTTCTCTCAGCTAACCACGAGAGATTGACTTATGATTACCTGAAATGGAAACAGGAACTCAAGTCGCTGAGAGAGGCTCATGATGATTTGATCAGAGAAAATTCTCTTCTCACCCAACAGCTCAAAGAGAAACCTGAATTGTTTGTACCCCCTTGCTTAAAATGCCTTGAACGCAGTAACGCTGAATCAAATGCTGAATCTTCTATGAATGCTAACCCCTCGGTCGAGGAAAATGGTTCTGTTTCTGATGAAAATGCTAGGTTGAAGGATCTTCTTCAGACAGGAATGTTCAAGTCTCTCAAAGGGCATCAAACCCTGTGTGATGTTCTGAAGAAATCCATTCTTCACAAAAATCCCAGGAAGGAAGGTATTGGTTTCGAAAGGAAACTGAATGAGAATGGCTCCTACTGGGAACCTAATCAATATCCTCGCACTGTGTGGGTACCTGCTAAGAGCAAAACGCTCGATCCAGCTTTACTTTCGGGATATAACTCTCCTATCCCTGAATATTCATATGACGATTCTCTGGACAACTATAAGTTGTTCAAAAACCAACGTGGTGAGGCTCTTGCTCGCTATGTTGGACCAAACTGCAGGAATGGCCCCCCAAAGGAATCTATGTGGGTGCCTAGGAAAACTATTGAAGCATTGCCTGTTACTAGACTACTAACCATGCAGGAAGAAAATGCTCGATATATCCTTGAAAAGATTCGACAGAATGAGTACATACTTGCTTCACCCAACCGATATACTCATTCGTCTGGAAGGAATTTCAATGCATACTCTTTCGACTATGCTCGTACTCATTCAAGTTACAATTCATGTACTTATCGAAAGAAATCACATCCTGCTCGCTCATATGTTTCGAAGCCACCTACAAAAATGTGGGTGGTTAAGAAAGCCTAATTTCTCTGCAGGACTATGTCTCCGGGTGTACAGAATGGATAATGGATAGTGGATGCACTAGTCATATGACCGGAGAAATGTCGTTGTTCGTCGACCCCAACTTAACTGCTTCATCTGGGAAGTATATTACTTTCGGCGACAACAACAAAGGAAAGGTAATTGGGTTAGGTAAAATTGCTATATCCAAGGACAAGAACATTGATTATGTTTTACTTGTTCAGTCTCTTGGATTCAATCTCATGTCAGTTGGCAAGCTTTGTGATCTAGGCTTGCTAGTTCTATTTTCTAAATCCAAATGCATCGTATTTATGGCCACTGATAATTCCTTCGTTTTCGAGGGAAATAGAAAAGGTGATTTATATATTGTGGATTTCTCTAAGGGTCCCTCATTCCGAACTTGTTTGCTTGCAAAAGCAACCGAAGGATGGCTGTGGCACCGAAGACTTGGTCATGCAGGTATGAGAAATTTGCAGACTCTCGTGAAGAAAAATCATCTCAGTGGTATTCCTGATGTGAAATTCGACAAGGATCGTCTCTGTGCTGCGTGTGAAGCCGGTAAATTGGCCAAGAAGCACCATTCATCAAAAACTGTCATGACCACAACAAGACCACTGGAAATTCTTCATATGGATTTATTCGGACCTCAAAACTATGCAAGTTTCGGAGGCAGTCATTATGGTCTGGTTATTTTTGATGATTTCTCTCGATACACTTGGGCATTCTTTCTCGAAGACAAAACCTGCACCCAAGACATCTTCAAAAGATTCGCTAAGAAGGCTCAAAATGAATATGATGTGCGAATTAAGCATGTTAGAAGCGACAATGGTACTGAGTTCAAAAATACTCATATTGAAGACTTTCTCGATGAAAATGGTATCACTCATGAATTCTCTGCCGCATACACTCCCCAACAGAATGGAGTTGTTGAGCGAAATAATAGAACTCTCATTGAAATGGCGAGAACAATGCTCAGCGAGTATAAAACTCCCATTTGTTTCTGGGCTGATGCTATTAACACAGCTTGCCATGTTGTTAATCGTGTTTATCTTCACAAATTCCTTAAGAAAACTTCATATGAGCTTATCACTGGCAAGAAACCGAATGTTTCTTACTTACGTGTTTTTGGTGCACCTTGCTATATTTGTGACATGAATCATAATTCTAAGTTTGCACCAAAGGCACATGAAGGTTTTCTTCTTGGTTATGGCTCGAACTCGCATACTTATCATGTCTATAACTCTCATCACGGGAAAGTTATGGAAACGGTAAATGTGTGGTTTGATGAATCTAACGGCTCCCAAAAGGAGCACCTGCCTAATGTGATAGATGAACCTCTGATTTCGGATGCTATTCGGCAAATGGCTATTGGGGACGTCAGGCCAGTCGAAGGAAATACACCCGACTCTTCCGATGATGATGCTCCCATAGCTCGATGAACACGCCAATCTACTGCCAAAGAAAATTCCGCACCGAACACAAATGGCAACCCAAATGCAAATGCACATGCCGATCAAAATGGCAATCATGATGAAAGTGGCGATACTAATGCCAATCCTGATGCCGAGGAAAATGAAAATGATCATCAAGAAGGAAATCCTCTCCCACGAGTGGCAAATCGAGTTGACCCTACTTTAATCCTCGAAGATCTCGAGAATCCAGGTTACCGACCCACAACTCGCTCTTGCACTCGTTTGGCTAACTACTGTGGCAGTTTCTCTTTTGTCTCATTGACAGAACCTACCAAGTATGAAGAAGCTATGAATGATCCCGATTGGATGAATGCCATGCAAGAAGAATTGGTGCAATTCGAATTAAATGATGTGTGGGAATTGGTTGACAAACCGAATCCTAAGAAGCACAATATCATCGGCACAAAATGGATTTTCCGGAACAAGCAAGATGAGAATGGCATTGTTGTGAGAAACAAAGCACGTCTTGTTGCTCAAGGGTATACACAGGTAGAAGGTATCGATTTCAGTGAAACATATGCTCCTGTTGCTCGCCTTGAGGCAATTCGTATTCTTCTCGCTTATGCAAATTACAATGATATTCTGCTTTACCAAATGGATGTGAAAAGTGCTTTCTTCAATGGTGAAATTGATGAGGAAGTATATGTTAGGCAGCCTTCGGGCTTTGAAAACCCTCAGTTTCCTAACAAAGTTTTCAAGTTGAAAAAGGCACTATATGGGCTAAAGCAAGCCCCTCGAGCTTGGTACGACACTCTGAAGAGGTTTTTGCTCGACAAAGGGTTCAAGCTAGGATCCACTAATTCCACTCTTTTTACTCATGCCATTGATGGTGACCTATTCGTATGTCAAATTTATGTGGATGATATTATTTTTGGCTGTACTAACAATGCCTGCAGCATGGAATTCGGGCGAATGATGTCCGAGAAGTATCAAATGTCTATGATGGGTGAACTTAAGTTCTTTCTCGGACTACAAATTCGTCAACAGGAAAATGGAATTTTCATATCTCAGGAAAAATATCTGAGAGACTGTCTTAAGAAGTTCAAAATGCAAGATTGCAAACTGAAGGGTTACAAAACTCCCATGCCCACAAATGGCCAGCTGGACGCAGATGTGTACGGTAAAGATTACGATCAAAAAGCCTATTGTTCGATGATTGGTTCGTTGCTTTACCTATGTGCATCCAGACCTGATATTATGTTGAGTGTTTGTATGTGTGCTCGTTTTCAAGCTGCACCGAAGGAATCGCATCACCAAGCGGTCAAGCGTATTCTGAGATATTTGGCTCACACTCCCACCTTAGGTTTATGGTATCCTAAGGGAGCACAGTTTGACCTCGTTGGATATTCATACTCAGATTATGCAGGTGACCGGGTTGACAGGAAATCTACCTCGGGGACATGCCATTTCCTCGGTAGATCATTGGTATGTTGGTCGTCAAGGAAACAGAATTGTGTCTCACTCTCTTCGGCTGAGGCCGAATATATTGCTGCTGGCGCTTGTTGCACTCAGTTATTATGGATGAAGCAGACTCTAAAGTATTATGGCATCAAGGTCTAGAAGATCCCTCTATTGTGCGACAATGAAAGTGCGATCAAAATTGCACACAATCCTGTGCAGCACTCTCGCACCAAGCATATTGAGATCAGACATCATTTCCTACGCGATCATGTTGCTCGAGAGGATATTGTTATCAGTCACGTCAATACCGAAGAGAATCTCGCCGACATCTTCACCAAGCCTCTCGATGAGAAAAGATTCTGTGCGTTACGGTGTGAGCTAAATATCCTAGATTCCGCAAACGTGCAGTAAGATGGACTCGGCACCCGTACCATCACTTCCACATCTTAGAAGGAATGGGTGCATAACACTCGAAGAGTTTGAAAATTTCGACAAAGTGAAATTTTCTTTCTGAGTGTGAATACATTAACGAAGAACTAGACTAACCGGGTGCCACGATAATTGTGCGATGCTCGGGGTCATACAGTTCTTATACGGTGGGTAATGCCACCACAATTTCTCTTCGTTGAAGTTGGATTTGAATCTTTTGTGTTAGTCCGAATGTATTTCACTCATAGCTTTTCTCTCGTGTGCTTGTGTTTCTTCGCCTAAGTGAAATACCTAGGACCCTGTTTTTTCCCTCTATTCTATCTCATCCAGTCTATGCTGATCCATTATGAATGCACAAATTTCATCTGGGAACGAAACCTTATCTGGTGTCCTTGGCCACGTTAAAGTTTCGATCCGAACTTAATCAGCTTTGGTGAAAGCCGTCCAAAATTTGGGGTTTCCCGCCCAAGTCTGGACCACGTTCTTTGGTGACGGTTGCCACGTGCTCCTCATCAACTGCCAGGTTATCTGGTCCATTGAATCGCAATAGTCCTCTGACGGTGGCCGTCCGATCAGATTCACCGGGTGCGGTTATTTCCTCCTCGCATATAAATACTGCGCCGCCACCCTCCTCGTTTCACTTCGCATCTTCACCGTCGCCACCTTCCGAAGCCCCACCGCACTGCTTCTCCTCGAGCTCGATGACGTCGACCATCTTCGCCGCTTCGCTGCCGGAAAGAGGTCGCTGGAGTCATTCCTCGCCGCCGCGGATCATCTTCCTCTCCGCGCCGCCGTAGTAGCTGCACATCACCAAGTTAGGGTATGTGTAGTGCGAACTCGTTCTTCCATTCTTCCTGTTCGAGTTCGTCTCCAGTAAAAAATGCCTAAATTTTTACTGTATTTCTCAGATCCTTACTGGTAGGTACCTTGTGCAGATGTGGTTTGTAGTTGTCCATCGCATCCAATTTTTTTTTCAGATCTAGGGTTTGTGTTATGTCTCGTACGAACGAAATGATTAGCACGTTTACTTGTATTTTCTTCGAACCTACTAGTTCGTTCTACACATTTCTTTCGCCCGAAACATTTCTCAAAGTCTGCATCTATTTCTTCATCAAAAACGATTTCTTTTTCAAAATCTTCGCTGTGTGCATTCGTAACCCTGTCCCCATTTTCCCTCGCATCTATCTATGTTCACAGGAAAATGCAGTCAGTTGAGGATTCAGCTAAACGAGCTAGTCGGGCTGACAGAGATGATGTTATTCTGGGCACTGCTGATGAATCCAAAGCTCTGAATGCTAAGGGCCCAATGGTAGGCCCATCAACCAGCAAGCGAAAAAGGATCGATCAAAATGACAATGAGCAAGAAGAGACTGCTCCGAAGAAGAAGAGGGGTGGCAGACAGGCATACACCAACACCGCCGAATACATCTCTCATGACCGATATGATACTGTCCCAGGAGAAACCAAACACCAAAGAGATATGTGTCAACAATGGATTCGCCGCCACTGGGTGCGCAAGTGGTTCAACTATGAATTTGTTCATCCTCGGTTTGCTCAGAACTTTGCTTTTCATCCACCGTGGGGTGACTGCCGTGAAATTTCTCTCATCAAAGCAAATGGTCCCCAAGAGAGACCACCTCCTCCGTCAAATGCTCATGAGTCATCCCTTCGCATACCTGCATCATATCCCGATGAGCTAGCTAAGCGACAGCGAAATGCCATCAAGCGAGCCCAGAGGGCCGAAAAACAAAAGGCTCGTGAACAGGAAAATCTACGCCTCCTCAAAGATGATGTGGAGAAGAAAAAGGCCAAAGGAAAATCTTGTTGGGGAACGGAGCATGAATTTCAAAAAATTTCCTACGCTCACGCAAGATCTATCCATGGAGATGCATCGCTACGAGAGGGGAGAGTGTGTCTACGTACCCTCGTAGACCGTTAGCGGAAGCGTCTCACAACGCGGTTCATGTAGTCGAACAATCATTCGAGCTCCACCGATCGAGTACCGAACGTACGGCACCTCCGAGTTCTACACACGTGCAGCTCGGTGACGATCCTCGCCTTCTTGATCCAGCAAGACGTCGAGGAAGTAGATGAGTTCCGTAAGCACGACGGCGTGGCGACGGTGACGGTGAAGTGATTCCGGCAGGGCTTCACCTAAGCTCTCCGAAAATATGACCGAGGTGGAAAACGGAGATCGGGGCACCGCACACGGCTATGGGACAATTGTTGTACCTTGGGGTGCCCCCTTGCCCCCGTATATATAAAGGATGAGAGGGAGGAGGCCGGCCCCCTAGGGGTGCGCCAAGTGTGGGGAGTCCTACTAGGACTCCTTAGTCCTAGTAGGATTCCACCTCCCATACGGAGTAGGAAAGGGGGAAGGGAGAGGGAAAGGAAAGAGGGGGCTGCGCCCCCTCCCCTAGTCCAATTCGGTTTGGGCAAGGGGGGGCGTGCGCCTCCTCACGTGGCCTGCCTCTCCTTTTCCCGTATGGCCCAATAAGGCCCATTACTTCTCCCGGTGAATTCCCGTAACTCCCCGGTACTCCGAAAAATACCCGAATCACTCGGAACCTTTCCGACGTCCGAATATAGCCTTCCAATATATGAATCTTTACCTCTCGACCATTTCGAGACTCCTCGTCATGTCCGTGATCTCATCCGGGACTCCGAACAAACTTCGGCCACCAATGACATAACTCATGTAATACTAAATCATCATCGAACCTTAAGTGTGCGGACCCTACGGGTTCGGGAATGATGTAGACATGATCGAGATGACTCTCCGGTCAATAACCAACAGCGGAACCTGGATGCTCATATTGGTTCCTACATATTCCACGAAGATCTTTATCGGTGAACCTCATATGTCAACATACGTTGTTCCCTTTGTCTGGCGGTATGTTACTTGCCCGAGATTCGATCGTCGGTATCCAATACCTAGTTCAATCTCGTTACCGGCAAGTCTCTTTACTCGTTCCGTAATACATCATCTTGCAACTAACTCTTTAGTCACGGTGCTTGCAAGGCTTCTGTGATGCTGTATTACCGAGAGGGCCCAGAGATACCTCTCCGATAGTCGGAGTGACAAATCCCAATCTCGATCCATGCCAACTCAACAAACACTTTCGGAGATACCTGTAGTGCACCTTTATAATCACCCAGTAACGTTGTGACGTTTGATACACCCAAAGTATTCCTACGGTATCCGGGAGTTGCATGATCTCATGGTCAGAGGAACGTGTATTTGACATAGTGAAAGCAATAGCAATAAACTGAACGATCATTTGCTATGCTAACGGTTGGGTCATGTTCATCACATCATTCTCCTAATGATGTGATCCCGTTATCAAATGACAACTCATGTCCATGGTCAGGAAACCTTGACCATCTTTTGATCAATGAGCTAGTCTAGTAGAGGCATACTAGGGACATAGTATTTGTCTATTATCCACACATGTATTTAGTTTCCGGTCAATACAATTCTAGCATGAATAATAAACCATTATCATGAACGGAGAAATATGATAATAATAAACACTTTATTAATTGCCTCTAGGGCATATTTCCAACAGTCTCCCACTTGCACTAGAGTCAATTACATTGTAATGAATCTAACACCCATCGCATTCTGGTGCTGATCATGTTTTGCTCATGGAAGAGGTTTAGTCAACGGGTCTGCCACATTCAGATCCGTGTGTACTTTGCAAATCTCTACGTCTCCATCCTTAATCAAATTCCGAATGGAGTTGAAGCGACGCTTTATATGCTTGGTTCTCTTGTGAAACCTGGGCTCCTGTGCTATAGCAATTGCTCCAGTGTTGTCACATAAGATAGTCATTGGACCCGATGCACTAGGTATGACACCTAGATCGGATATGAACTCCTTCATCCAGACTCCTTCATGTGCTGCTTCGGAAGCAGCTATGTATTCCGCCGCACATGTAGATCCCGCCACGACGCTCTGCTTGGAACTGCACCAACTGACCGCTCCACCATTAAGAATAAATACGTATCCAGATTGTGACTTAGAGTCATCTGGATCTGTGTCAAAGCTAGCATCGACGTAACCCTTTACGAAGAGCTCTTTGTCACCTCCATAAACGAGAAACATGTCCTTGGTCCTTTTCAGGTACTTCAGGATATTCTTGACCGCTATCCAGTGATCTACTCCTGGATCACTTTGGTACCTTCCCACCAAGCTAATAGCGAGGCACACATCAGGTCTGGTACACTCATCTTCTCTTTGTCTTCTGCCGTGGTCGGGCTTTGAGTCTTACTCAATCTCACACCTTGCAATACAGGCAAGAACCCTTTCTTTGACTGATCCATTTTGAACTTCTTCAAAATCTTGTCAAGGTATGTGCTTTGTGAAAGTCCAATGAGGCGTCTTGATCTATCTTTATAGATCTTGATGCCTAATATGTAAGCAGCTTCTCCGAGATCCTTCATTGAAAAACTTTTGTTCAAATAACCCTGTATGCTTTCCAGAAATTCTATGTCATTTCCCATCAATAATATGTCATCCACATATAATATGAGAAATGCCACAGAGCTCCCACTCACTTTCTTGTAAATACAAGCTTCTCCATAAGTTTGTATAAACCCAAACGCTTTGATCACTTCATCAAAGCGAGTATTCCAGCTCCGAGATGCTTGCACCAGTCCATAGATGGATCGCTGGAGCTTGCATACTTTGTTAGCACCTTTAGGATCGACAAAACCTTCCGGTTGCATCATATACAATTCTTCCTTAAGGAATCCATTAAGGAATGCCGTTTTGACGTCCATTTGCCAGATTTCATAATCATAAAACGCGGCAATTGCTAACATAATTCTGACAGACTTCAGCATCGCTACAGGTGAGAAAGTCTCATCGTAGTCAACTCCTTGAACTTGTCGATAACCTTTAGCAACAAGTCGTGCTTTATAGACGGTGACATTACCATCAGCGTCTGTCTTCTTCTTAAAGATCCATTTATTTTCAATAGCTCGCCGTTCATCGGGCAAGTCTACCAAAGTCCATACTTTGTTCTCATACATGGATCCAATCTCGGATTTCATGGCCTCAAGCCATTTGTCGGAATCCGGGCTTGCCATCGCTTCTTCATAGTTCGAAGGTTCATCGTTGTCTAGCAACATGACCTCCAAGACTGGATTCCGTACCACTCTGGTGCGGAACGTGTCCTGGTTGACCTTCGAAGTTCAGTAACAACTTGATCCGAAGTTTCATGATCATCATCATCAACTTCTTCTCTGGTCTGTGTCGATGTCACAGAAATTTCTTTCTGTGGCGTACTACTATCCAGAGGAGGTATAATTACCTCATCAAGTTCTACTTTCCTCCCACTCACTTCTTTCGAGAGAAACTCCTTCTCTAGAAAGGATCCATTCTTAGCAACGAATACTTTGCCTTCGGATCTGTGGTAGAAGGTGTACCAAACGGTCTCCTTTGGGTATCCTATGAAGACGCACTTATCCGCTTTGGGTTCGAGCTTATCTGGCTGAAGCCTTTTGACATAAGCATCGCATCCCCAAACTTTCAGAAACGATAGCTTAGGTTTCTTACCAAACCATAGTTCATACGGTGTCGTCTCAACGGATTTAGACGGTGCCCTGTTTAAAGTGAATGCAGCTGTCTCTAATGCATAACCCCAAAATGATAGTGGCAAATCGGTAAGAGACATCATAGAACGCACCATATCTAATAGAGTACGATTACGACGTTCGGACACACCATTACGCTGTGGTGTTCCAGGTGGCGTGAGCTGTGAAACAATTCCACATTGTTTTAAGTGATTGCCAAACTCGTAACTCAAATATTCTCCTCCACGATCAGATCGTAAGAACTTTATTTTCTTGTTATGATGGTTCTCTACTTCACTCTGAAATTCTTTGAACTTTTCAAATGTTTCAGATTTATGCTTCATCAAGTAGACATAGCCATATCTACTCAAATCATCTGTGAACGTGAGAACATAACGATATCCACCGCGCGCCTCAACACTCATCGGACCGCATACATCGGTATGTATTATTTCCAACAAGTCTGTTGCTCGCTCCATTGTTCCGGAGGACGGAGTCTTAGTCATCTTGCCCATGAGGCATGGTTCGCACGTCTCAAATGATTCATAATCAAGTGATTCCAAAAGTCCATCTGTATGGAGTTTCTTCATGCGTTTTACACCAATATGACCTAAGCGGCAGTGCCACTAATATGTGGTACTATCATTATCAATTTTGCGTCTTTTGGCATCAATATTATGGATGTGTGTATCACCACGATCGAGATTCAACAAGAATAAACCATTCACAAGCGGTGCATGACCATAAAAGATATTATTCATCAAAATAGAACAACTTTTATTCTCTGATTTAAATGAATAACCGTCTCGCAATAAACAAGATCCAGATATAATGTTCATGCTCAATGCAGGCACCAAATAACAATTATTTAGGTTCATCACTAATCCCGAGGGTAGATGTAGAGGTAGCGTGCCGACGGCGATAACTTCAACTCTTGAACCGTTCCCGACGCGCATCGTCACCTCGTCCTTAGCCAATCTTCGTTTATTCTGTAGCTCCTGTTTCGAGTTACAAATATGAGAAACCGAACCAGTATCAAATACCCAGGTGCTACTACGAGTATTGGTAAGGTACACATCAATAGCATGTATATCAAATATACCTTTGTTGATGTTGCCAGCCTTCTTATCTGCCAGGTACTTGGGGCAGTTCCGCTTCCAGTGACCAGTCCCCTTGCAGTAGAAACACTCAGTCTCGGGTTTGGGTACAGACTTGGGTTTCTTCGTGGGAGCAGCAACTGATTTGCCGTTCTTCTTGAAGTTCCCCTTCTTTCCCTTGCCCTTCTTGAAACTAGTGCTCTTCTTTACCATCAACACTTGATGCTCCTTCTTGACTTCTACCTTCGCAGCTTTGAGCATAGCGAAGAGCTCGAAAATAGACTTTTCCATTCCTTGCATATTATAGTTCATCACAAAGCCCTTATAGTTTGGTGGCAGTGATTGGAGAATTCTGTCAATAACCGATTCATCTGGAAGATTAACTCCCAACTGAGTCAAGCGGTTATGCAACCCAGACATCTTGAGTATATGCTCACTGACAGAACTATTCTCCTCCATCTTACAGCTAAAGAACTTGTTGGAGACATCATATCTCTCGTCCCGGGCATGAGCTTGAAATACAAGTTTCAGCTCTTGGAACATCTCATATGCTCCGTGATGCTCAAAACGTCTTTGGAGCCCCGGTTCTAAGCCATAAAGCATGGCACACTGAACTATCGAGTAGTCATCAACACGTGTCTGCCAGGCGTTCATAACGTCGACAGACGAGGGAGGGGGTGTGACACCTAGCGGTGCATCAAGGACATAAGCCTTCTGTGCAGCAATGAGGATGATCCTCAGATTACGGACCCAGTCCGCATAGTTGCTTCCATCATCTTTCAACTTAGCTTTCTCTAGGAACGCATTAAAATTCAGTGGAACTACAGCGCGGGCCATTGATCTACAACATACAATTGCAAAGATTATTTAGACTATGTTCATGATAATTGAAGTTCAATTAATCAAATTATTTAAGAACTCCCACTTAGATTAACATCCCTCAAGTTGTCTAAGTGTAACTTGATCCACATCAACTAAGCCACGTCCGATCATCACGTGAGGTGGATTAGTTATCAATGGTGAACATCTTTCATGTTGATCATATCTACTATATGACTCATGTTCGATCTTTCGGTCTCTTGTGTTCCGAGGCCATATATGTGTATGCTAGGCTCGTCAAGTTTAACCCAAGTATTCTGCGTGTGTAAAACTGGCTTACACCCATTGTATGCGAACGAAAGAATCCATCACACCTGATCATCACGTGGTGCTTAGAAGCGTCGAACCTTCGCAACGGTGCATACTAGGGGAGAACACTTATCTTGAAATTTAGTGAAGGGATCATCTTATAATGCTATCGTCGTCCTAAGCAAAATAAGATGCATAAAAGGATTAACATCACATGCAATTCAATATATGTGACATGATATGGCCATCATCGTCTTGTGCTTTTGATCTCCATCAGCCAAGCACCGTCATGATCTCCATTGTCACCGGGTTGACACCATGATCTCTATCGTAGCGTCGTGACACCTTGATCTCCATCGCAGTGTCGTGGTCGTCTCGCCGGCTATTGCTACTACTACTACTGCTAACTCATAGCGGTAAAGAAAAGCAATTACATAGCGTTGGCATTGCATACAATAAAGAGACAACCATAAGGCTCCTGCCAGTTGCCTGATAACTTACAAAACATGATCATCTCATACAACAACTTATATCACATCATGTCTTGACCATATCACATCACCAGCATACCCTGCAAAAACAAGTTAGACGTCCTCTACTTTGTTGTTGCAAGTTTTACGTGGCTGCTACGGGTTTGCAAGAACCGTTCTTACCTACACAAAACCACAACGTGGTGTAGTGATTGCTTTTTGATCTTCTAAAAGAACCCTCTTCATTGAAACCGATTCAACTAAAATGAGAGAGACAGACACCCGCCAGTCACCTTTATGCAACGAGTGGACTTAGCGGTGAAACCTGTCTCGCGTAAGCGTACGCGTAATGTCGGCCCGGGCCGCTTCATCTCACAATACCGCCGAATCAAGTATCAACTAGTAACGGCAAGCAATATGTATACACCCACGCCTACAACTCACTTGTGTTCTACTCGTGCAAATCACATCTACGCATAGACCTGGCTCGGATGCCACTGTTGGGGAACGGAGCATGAATTTCAAAAAATTTCCTACGCTCACACAAGATCTATCCATGGAGATGCATCGCTACGAGAGGGGAGAGTGTGTCTACGTACCCTCGTAGACCGTTAGCAGAAGCGTCTCACAACGCGGTTGATGTAGTCGAACAATCCTTCGAGCTCCACCGATCGAGTACCGAACGTACGGCACCTCCGAGTTCTACACACGTGCAGCTCGGTGACGATCCTCGCCTTCTTGATCCAGCAAGACGTCGAGGAAGTAGATGAGTTCCGTCAGCACGACGGCGTGGCGACGGTGACGGTGAAGTGATTCCGGCAGGGCTTCGCCTAAGCTCTCCGAAAATATGACCGAGGTGGAAAACAGAGATCGGGGCACTGCACACGGCTATGGGACAATTGTTGTACCTTGGGGTGCCCCCTTGCCCCCGTATATATAAAGGATGAGAGGGAGGAGGCCGGCCCCCTAGGGGTGCGCCAAGTGTGGGGAGTCCTACTAGGACTCCTTAGTCCTAGTAGGATTCCACCTCCCATACGGAGTAGGAAAGGGGGAAGGGAGAGGGAAAGGAAAGAGGGGGCTGCGCCCCCTCCCCTAGTCCAATTCGGTTTGGGCAAGGGGGGGCGTGCGCCTCCTCACGTGGCCTGCCTCTCCTTTTCCCGTATGGCCCAATAAGGCCCATTACTTCCCCCGGTGAATTCCCGTAACTCCCCGGTACTCCGAAAAATACCCGAATCACTCGGAACCTTTCCGACGTCCGAATATAGCCTTCCAATATATGAATCTTTACCTCTCGACCATTTCGAGACTCCTCGTCATGTCCGTGATCTCATCCGGGACTCCGAACAAACTTCGGCCACCAATCACATAACTCATGTAATACTAAATCGTCATCGAACCTTAAGTGTGCGGACCCTACGGGTTCGGGAATGATGTAGACATGATCGAGATGACTCTCCGGTTAATAACCAACAGCGGAACCTGGATGCTCATATTGGTTCCTACATATTCCACGAAGATCTTTATCGGTGAACCTCATATGTCAACATACGTTGTTCCCTTTGTCTGGCGGTATGTTACTTGCCCGAGATTCGATCGTCGGTATCCAATACCTAGTTCAATCTCGTTACCGGCAAGTCTCTTTACTCGTTCCGTAATACATCATCTTGCAACTAACTCTTTAGTCACGGTGCTTGCAAGGCTTCTGTGATGCTGTATTACCGAGAGGGCCCAGAGATACCTCTCCGATAGTCGGAGTGACAAATCCCAATCTCGATCCATGCCAACTCAACAAACACTTTCGGAGATACCTGTAGTGCACCTTTATAATCACCCAGTAACGTTGTGACGTTTGATACACCCAAAGTATTCCTACGGTATCCGGGAGTTGCATGATCTCATGGTCAGAGGAACGTGTATTTGACATAGTGAAAGCAATAGCAATAAACTGAACGATCATTTGCTATGCTAACGGTTGGGTCATGTCCATCACATCATTCTCCTAATGATGTGATCCCGTTATCAAATGACAACTCATGTCCATGGTCAGGAAACCTTGACCATCTTTTGATCAACGAGCTAGTCTAGTAGAGGCATACTAGGGACATAGTATTTGTCTATTATCCACACATGTATTTAGTTTCCGGTCAATACAATTCTAGCATGAATAATAAACCATTATCATGAACGGAGAAATATGATAATAATAAACACTTTATTAATTGCCTCTAGGGCATAGTTCCAACAAATCTGAAAGTCGTTCTAAGCGCAAGCATGATCCCAGCGCTGTTGCGAAGAGAAAGAGCGCACCAAAGAGGACAAAGGCTGAACCTGCTGATGATTTTCGAGTGGATGATTCTTCTGCTGATGATGATGATCCTCCGCTCACCAAGGAAGAAATTGCTGCTACTCTCAGCGAGGAAGTAAACATTACCACATCAACTGTGCTGCCTGATATTCGGGTTAACTCGGTCCCGGAAGCACCACCGAAGAAGATCCCAAATAGAAAGACCCCTGCTACCACTGTCATGATGAAGCAGCATGTGAACACAACTCCTCATCCAGATGCTATCAATTTGAAGGATTTGGTAGTTGTCGCTCTTGTGAGTACTGCCAAGCCAGGCGAAAATATTCCCAAACCTGTCTTGAAGAAAATCAAGGCGCCTACCGAGAAAGTTGCTCCACAGGCTACTGCTCCGAAGGAGAAGGCTGCTAAATTTGCGCCTACCTTGACTTAGCCGTTGGCTTCAAAGCCTCCTTCCGAGCCAGTTCCTGTCCAGACTGCACCCTCTCTCAAGTCTGATGCTCCTCATTACTACGATCACATATTCATCATGGAACAGCTTGATAAATTTGTGGACAATCCTTTCGATGGAGAAGTGGCATCTCTATCTATTCCTGTCGAAGTTATTACTCAAGCCACTTCCGTAGTTCAAGAACTGAGAGAAGATGCAGTTGAGATCAACTCTCTCTCTGCCGAGCTGATGGACATTGATGAACGCATGAAAACTACTTCTTCAAAATTTGTCATCAAAGCGCTCGAAGATTCCTACAAGGATATCAATCGTTCCATGACTCTCCTTCGCCACCGCAGGTTACGCTTTCACACGGATCTAGATGAAATTGTTCGGAAGATCTGTGATGAACATCAAGCAAAAGTCACTGGATACAATGATCTGATCAAGGGCCATATTGATCAAGTTGCTCAGCAAAAGAAAAAGCAACGAAAAAGAATTGCAACGAAAAATGCACCACCTGCTCCGAAAGAACCATCACCTGTTCCCCAAGTTGCTAAGTCTCCTGCTCCGCAAGACAAATCTCCTGAGCCAGCTATTCTTTCGAACCCTCCAGCCAAGGACTCAGATGTTCCTCCCTCGCCAAGGCAAACTAAATCAGTGCCTGTGGCCTCCCCTGCTCGAGCTGATTTTCCCTCGCAACAATTTGTCTCTGAGGAAGGTGAAATCCCTCGGTCCGAGCCCCAAGCTTCTCCGGCTCATGTAACGACAAAAGTCTCAGCTTCTCTTATAGTCGAGCAACAACCCTCAGTGAATGAATCCGCCTCAGTGCCTACAGTGATTGAACCCGCTTTGCCGTGTTCTACCTCCACACCTCCCATAGTTGCAACACCTGCTCCGTCTCCACTCAAGTTATCCATCGACACAGCTACCCGAATGCCAGATGTTGGTCCCTCCGAACGGAAATTTGTCTCTGCTCGCCGCGCGAACTCGGTTGTCTATGGTGATGAATATCTTTCTCCTGAAGAAGAACTCAAGTATCCATATCCTTATGAAGAACTGCCTTTGTTCTCGTCAGACGCATGCGCAAAAGGTCCCCTTTTCAATCGAAATGCGCATCCCAAATTCTTTCAAGCCAGTCCGTATGATGGGCCGCGCACTTCTGATTCGCCTCATTTCTTGACTAAGGAACATGCCATCTATTACTCTCGGGTCCTGTATGAGAGCCAAAAGATATTTCCTCACGAATATCTCGACATCTCTGCCAAGCGCAACCTTGGCTGTTTCAATCAATTGCTTCAGGATCTGGATGATTTCTGCCTCACCAAGGTCTTTGAGTTCGAGCACCCTTGGAACAGAGAGATTATTCTTCAATTCTATGCTACCCTATATATCTCTGGCGATGAATCTGATAGCTCCAAATGGATTATGGAATGGATGACCGAAGGGAAACGCATCAAATGTACCTCAACGGATTTTGTCTCGCACTTCATTTCCCTTGCTTTGAGCACGGTGATACTGAAATTCGGGTTCATAACATTGATGTTATATCAGATGAAATTTTTCTTTGCACTATGGATCAAGAAAAGATTCGTGACTACTCTGGTCCTCCTCGTCCAGAGCACTTAACGTTCGAAAATCAGTGGCTATTCCACATGCTTTCCTACACCATCTGTCCTCTGGCGGGTATGAATCCGGACAAGTCCATCTCAGATGTGCTTCGCAATGCTATATATGCAATCTCTGAGCAATACATTTTCGATGTGGAAGACATGTTCCTACGCATTCTGAAGGATTCCGCTCAATATCCCTTCTGCATCAAAGTGTTTGCGCCATGGATCCAGAAAGTTATTGATCATGCAATGCGCACAGTGTATCTCGCGAAGGAAAGCCATAAGTGCTTCATTCCTCCTGTTTGCGATACTTTGAAAGTCATGGATGATATCTCTTCGGGCAAATCACCCGCATCAAGCCCTTAAGACTATCACAAGAAATTCGACGGGCCACGTCTGCCTCAGCGCGACCGAAAGATTTCGCCTCATCCTCCATCGCAACTCGAAGTTAGTTTGCGTACTCAACAACTGCTGCTGCAGCATATCGCTGAGGATCGACGCGAGAAAGAACATCTCTTGCATCGCAAGTTCTTCACCGAGAAACAACTCCTAACTGTCAATCTCCAAGAGCTCTATGATTATATTGACAAAGGCTTCACTGTCCAAGATTTTCAAGATCGGAGTACCCCTCCTCTGCCTACTTGTGAGCCTACAACAGATCTTCTTCATCTCATGCTTCGCAAACTGCTTGACGAATCTGAAGCCACCTCACCGACAGAGAAACCTGCCGAAGGCAATATGCATTCCCGTGCTCCTCCTGTGGCCACTCCAGCTATTCCCTCGTCTGCTCAGCCCCAAGCTGTTATTCCTGAAGGAAAATCTATTGCCGCTGAAGACGAAGTCACTCCTATCACTTCCGAAGAAGAACTCTCCACAGATAGTTCATCTGGAGATGCCACCGACTAAACCGTTCTGCGCTTTTGTACTCATGTTATTCGTCACCTTTTTGACACTTGTTGACAAAAAGGGGGAGAATTACATCGAGTCTTGATAGATTTGCTTTCGGTGTTTCGATTGTTTAGGTTTCGTGCGAGTTTGCAACTTTTGGTTTTTAAGATTATCTGTACTTTGTTGTAAAACTTGTTAACTTCTGTTAACTTCTGTGCCTTAATGTCTATAACCCCTGCTGCTGCACCATTCCTCTCGAAGCATTTGTCTTGCAGGTGGAATTATTATCAGAAGTTATAAATGATTGCACTATGATCTCGATGGATTATATCTCATCAGTGCAAATCAATGTCTCGAATGATTGAAATTTCCTCCATATACTTCGATTCTTGCAGGAGAATTTAACTCGTATTTTTTTCCCTGCATACATTAAGGGGGAGTCTATTTCACCTTCGAGCAAATTAACACTTACTCACTCTTGTTGGAATTGTTCTTTACTTATCTATCTTCACTTCGATGATTATCTGTTTTGTCTTCAATCGTCCAAAAAGGGGGAGATTGTTGGTGCAATAAATTACCTCCTTATGTTTTGGAGATTGTTAACAAACACCGAGGGACTAATGTGTTTGCTAGTGCACACAGAGTAACAGGTCCTTGGAGTCAAGAGGAGTTTGGATTCAAACTCCGAAGAATATTCCCTGCGGGGCAGTGAAGGTTATCACCGAAGATTATGATGACAAAAGTGACCCCTCAAAAATTGTTGACGCAAAGCAATTCGTTCGGTGTCCGTCCGAAGAAAGTGACTGCAACCGAGGAGATTGAAGACGAAGTGAAGACGTAGTATTCTCTTAGTCGTTTCTTTTCTCTTTCTTGAGTCACAGGACCACCATACTATTAAGAGGGGTGTAGCGTTCGAAACTTTGATTCGTTGATGCGAAACCCAAATCCTATGAAAGTTGCGAGAGAAATCTCTTTGTGTTCCGAGCAAATACTTGCCAGCAAGAGACTGTGATCTTCTTCGCTGCGAGAGATTTGTCTCTGACCGAGGAGTTAGCATTACTTGCTCCCCAAGTAATGTTACCGTTGCTCCCAAAATCCGACCGTTGTGAACGTGTTGGTTGTCCATTGGCTGGACCACGTGTCCAAAATGGTCATTTCCCATCCGGGAAGGCTGCGGCTATAAATAGCCACCCCGCACCGGCGTTGTCCGGTGGCTGCTCCGTTTGATTCTGAGAAGGTTGTTGAGCAACCCCCTCTCCGAGAGATTTGAGTTTAAAATCCACCGAGAGAAAACCCTAGAGCCGAAAAATTAGATAGTGGTTCAGCATCACTCGAATCTAAGTCCAGTACGCTCCGCCTATTACTCTTGAAAGCTGCGAACTCTCTAGACGGTTAGGTGTCAATTCCTTCAGAGACCAAGAGTAATTGTGGTTCTCGAAGAAGAAGTCTGTAAAGGTTCGGAGATCGCCTCAAGAATCTACCATGAGTAATCGGCATTGGTTGACGAACCAATTATCGAGGAGAATAGGGCGAAGAGAGTTTATCTTCTGTGTTAAATCACAACCCCTCCAACCAGACGTAGTCCTTTTGCAGAAGGGCGAACTGGTCTACCAAACACCCTGTCGCCATCGAGCATCACTGGTCACCTCTGCTACCCCCTTTTACATTCGAACTATAACATATGACATATTTCAAACATGTGATTCACCTCGATGCATGCTGTTAGTTTCCATTCGGTAGTTCATATTCACTCACTGCTTACTGTTTTCATTCGTTCCGCTGCTGGGTTCCGAGAGTTTTGATATTTCTGAAGAAAATTTAAAGCTCCCATTCACCCCCCTCTGGTAGACATACTTCGTTCCTACATTCTCCACATGAATAGCAGGCATTGGAGTAAAATCTAGTTAGGCCTTCTCCAGGGTCTTCAACATCTTCCTTCATCACAGGTTCTCCTAAACTTTCCTTGAGAGCTTCCTTCATGGCTTCCTTCTGTTGCTTGATGACTTCCTGCACCTTGGGATAAATTTGGCATTGAGCCGGGTAATGGGTAGTTCCTTCTCACAAGAAAATGTCACCAACCTAGTTGGGCATTCTTCCTCTGGGTGATTTCCTTCACAATGTGGGCATCCATCCTTGTGATCTTCATGGGTGTGCCCTATTTCTCCACAAATCTTACATGCACAAGGTTTCTTCTTCAGGTTATCGCAGTTCTCCCGGATAAGACGGGATTTAAACAGAGTCGTCTTGAATTCCGTTCTTGCTCCATTACATCCTTGTATGGTTTGACGTATCTTCCACCAAGTTACAGTACCTTGTGTGATGTACCGTAGGGTGTATGGAACCATATACTCTCTTCCGATACCGTACTCCTTCATGTGATCTTCCATGTTCTGTATCCACTGTTCTAACTCCGGCTGAGTCATCACCCTCAGAAATACGAGTCCATCTTCATTCATCATCTATTGGGTCAAAGGGTTTTGGGGATGAGATGCGAGAAAGGGATAGAGAAATACACACAATACAAACAATATAGTTTTGAAAAATAGGTTTTATTTGTGGCTATCGGAAAAACACACACAAATGATAGCTCACGATTCATCGCATCTAACGTGAGTATACAACAGGGGATTGGTCTTCTAAAGGTCATAATAATATTGGGATTCTTCAGGGTCTTCAAATTCTTCGGGTCTTCGGAGTCTTCAACCATTGTAGCTTCAATCCTTGTACTTTGAGGTGGTCCTCAGTTGCTCCTCCATGTGATCAAAAGACAAAGGGGTATATTCTAACTACTTGAGGTAAAACTCAGAAAAGGGTGAGAAGTAGAGGATCTTTTTGAAGAGAAAATTTTCGAGGTATCCTGTCCTAGGGCTTTCCAGTTTCTAGGGTCACGTCCTACAGTCAACATGTGCTCTGATACCATCTCTGTAGCGACCCGACCTCAAACGGTCAAGCCTCTGTGTATCCGTGCCATCCCTGGATTAGTATGTTGGCACACACAGTACATCAATGTATATATCAAAGTGCAATCACATGTATAAACAACGTAAAACTGATATATACCTCATAAGTCTCAGCGGAAACAACCAAACGGGTGTGGAGTCCCATCAACGCCATCGGCAGGTTGAGTGTAGACCGTAACCCTACAACGAAACTCACTCGTCAAAGAAAGAAAAAAAAATCCTGCAACATGAAACGTTGCAGTCGTGTAGGTCAGTACATTGAATGTACCGGCAAGATCACAATAAGAAAATAGATGATGAAACTATTCTATATGCAATATGGTTTTGTGGCTCTGTGTCTGAGTTTTGTTTGCGTAAAAGCTGCTTTTATTATCCCTACATCAAAGAAGTAACAGGAGTCTTTACTACAGAGTTTTCTACCATGACATGGTTACGCCAACCGATGTCTCATAGCCCAGAACAATTCTATGTTGCCCACAATTAATTATCAGTCCAGTGTTAAGAGTTCCGAGATAGATCCAAGTCCAGAGGCTCAAATTGTCCGTAACCGGGGACACGGCTAATCGATTAGGTTTTAACTCTGCAGAGTGTTGTGCACTTTACCCACAAGATTCAATCCCTCTTTTTACGTTCTCGCACTTCAGGGTGTTTGAGAACAAGACGATCGAAACATGGTCTTCCGAAGAGTTCCTCTGACCACTGTCTGGTGCTCATCCAATCCTACCGTAGTTCTACATCTGCTAGCACCGTCCCAACCAGAGTCACAACTAAGGTCAACCAAGCCAGAGCCCATAATGACTTGCGGTTGCATAGGTAAGCTTCCGGGCATGAAGTATTCTTCCGTCTCTTTGAGTCTGGGTGAAGCTTTCCGCAAGATGTCATGGCGCTTCTCCATGCATCCCGGCCATCCACTAGTTGCTCCAGGGTGCCCATCAAATCCATCCTTCACCCAGTAGTGTGTATTGAAATCTTGTCTCGAGTCTCGAAATCTTGAGGCCTTGAAGATGCAGTCTTTGCAGATGCCATCATGAAGTTGTCATCATTGACGTAGATTCCACCTTCTCACACCACTCCCGGGCACTCATACCAAACCCCGTCTACTTTAGCGTAGCATTAAAACTAAACAACGTCCCGGGCTTGGTAACAGGGAGATGGGTTCCTACCTCATGCATTCTACTCAACTACAAGATTTAATATCACTACTGGAGGAATTGTTGAAAGGATGGTACTACATGCAAATAAAACTTAGGTAAAAACAGATGGTCAAAGTGAACTTGCCTGGTAAGTTGATGAAGATTATAACGTTCTCAGAAAAAGACTTGGTAAAACTATTTGTCACTCCGTTGAAAATCTATATAGTCAAACATTGCATTCACATAAGCAATCATTCCAGCAAGCAATTTCTAGCAATCATAATTATCAATAAACAATTAAAACAACAAGGAAATCAACTAATAAAACCCAAATAAAATCCAAAGTAACTTCAAGGAAAACTACGAGAAAAATTACTAAGGAAAAGTCTAAGACTTTACTACAAACAATAAAAATAATTTTGTCCGACATAAAACTTAACAGCAAAATAAAGATCTAAACTAATAAATTAACAAAAAAGAAAAGATAAAATAACTAAGTTAACAGAAAGTATTTTTCGTAAAATTTTACTAGCAAAAAGAAACAAATAAAAAGCTTTCGTAAAACCCTATTTACGACCTAACAAAGTTTTACAACAAAACTAAAGAAAATAAATTTTTTAAATAAAATAAAATTGTCTACTGTTATCCAACAAAACAAAACTAAATTTGTTAAAAAAACATAAAGGTTTTAGTTAAAAACAATTAAATACTAAGGGAAAAGAAAATAACACTAAACTATGTAAAACAGTGCTGTTTCGCCTAAAACCCTAATTTAAAATAAACTAAAACTAATTTGCAAAAGCCTACTGTTTAGACAAAAGATCAAGTGATAACTATTAAAAAGAATTAACTAAATAGCTATTTTTAAACTCAAGATATTCACAAAACAAGGTTCGAAGAAAATTCATGCAAACTCAAATTTAAAAATTTCAAACATGGCCAAACTTGGTATCTACAGAAACTAGAACAAATTATAAAACTAATGCAAAAAGAATCACTCAAAAATACTAAATATCCTAAAAGATATAAGAAAAACAATACAGAAACTTTTTCTGAATTCAAATAAAAGAAAACAGGAAAAAAATAACAATAGGGGTCGGCCGCTGGACACGCAGCGCCCTCTGGTTGGCTGCGGTTGCGGGCGCTAGAGCTAATCGGGCGGTCAACCGAAGATTAGGGGTTTCGGTGCGCAGCGCGGTTAAAAAAATAGATCTAGGCTGACGGTCCGATCTAGATCGGACGGCTATGGAGTGTTCGCCGCTGGCCCTAAACGGCAGACGCCCGCTGTTTAACAGAAAACGGTTTGATCTAAAAAAAACTAGGCCGATCAAATCTACGCCCTATGTCTACGATCGAACAGAGGGGAGCGATGGTGGCTTACAGAGGGCAACGGCGGCGAGGTCGACGGCGGCGTGTGGCTCGGGGGTGGTCGGCGGAGGTGCTCCGGTGATCGTCGGAGGCGGCGGAGATGTCGGGCGGGCGTGTCAGCATACGGCACGTCCGGTGGTGGTCTCAGCGAAGCACGGGGACATCGGACGGTGACGGGGCGAAGAGGCGGAGCTCGGGCGCTCCGGCGAGGGCGTGCGACGTAGATGCGGCGGCTGTAGATGAAGGAGAGGCGCACAAACATGTCAAAGAGATGTGCACGGTCGAGGGCTTGCTATTGGCGGATAGGGGAATCTAGGGGAGGCTCACTGACACCGGAGTTGACGGCGACAGCAGCTTCGGCCGGCGAGATGCGATCGACGAACGCGTGGGCTACGGGTGGTTTCGGGCTGGGGTTTAAGAGGGGGTCGAGAGAGGAGGAGCGCGGATATATATAGGACAACAACTTGGGGGAGGGGGCAAGCTCGGGGCGCGTTCCCAAGAGAATCGGACGTGGCGGCGGCGTCATGCGCGAGCCGGACTCGGCTATTGCGTGCGGGAGGAGGAAGGAGAGGTGGGGTCCGGTCATCAGCGGGCGCAGGAGAGAGAGAGAGAGTTGGGGCGGGCGGCCGGCCCGTAGGGGTCTCGCGAGGGGGGGGCGGTCGGCTGGGCTGAAAGCTGCTAGCGGCTGGCCTGGCCGGCTAGTTTTTTTTAACAGAGAAGAAAAAAAAAGTTAAAAGAAAAGAAAAAAAACAAACTATAGACATATTATATATCAAAATGTTCAGAAAAAGATTTCCCAAAACATGGACTATTTTTCAGGTCCAAATAAATTCTACAAAATTTCAAATAATGCAAACAGTGCTACTGTTGCATTTAAAAACAATAAAAATATTTTTAAAATACCAAAATGATTTCAAATTTATTTTTCTCCATTTTTTCGTTGAAGGGAATCATGTTACCCTATTTTCAATATATATTTTTTGGAGAAAATTAATTTGAATAAAATCCAAATAACTCCAAATTGGGTTTGAAATTGAATTTCAAACCACTTTCAAATCCTTCTTTCAAACTTCCAACTCATATTTCATATAATTTGAAGAAGTCATTTTATCCTCTCTCATGAAAATCATTGAGTTGCATAAAGTCTTTGAATTTGAAATATTTTCAAATGGAATTCAAATTCTTTCAAAACCTTTTTCATTTAAATGGAAGAAGTCATGTCATCTTCACTCCAGGGTTTTGTATTGAAATGAATATAAATTCACTGAGTTCAAAAATGCAAGGTGAAAGTTTTGGGAAAGTCTTTTCATTCCCTCTCTTTAAAGTTTCAAAAAGTTTCAATTTTCACTCACTTTCAGTCAATCAATCAAACAAACAATCAAAAAATCAATCATATTTATTTAATTAATAAAACATTCCAAAATTTAGAATTGTCATTCATGTTTGGTGTGGACATGGACGGTAGGATCCGGCTGTGCTCAAGGTGGTGAGGAGCTCACTACCGCACCATCCTAGGCCTTGGACGGTGCCATTTAGGATGATAACAAAGAGAAGGAAACCGACATGCAAGTCTGAATAAGATTTAGGGCTAGGGTTATGGCCCTGTTTTGTACCTCATTATTGGGCCCCCTTAGGGCCATGAATGTGGTAGAAAATTGGCCCTTTTGTGGAGCGTACAACAATGGTGGTGGGTCTGAAAGGCCCATTAATTTAGGACACCCTTAGCTAGCGAACGGTCACTAGGAGGAGTGGCATTTGCGAACGTTTTGATGGCAGTTTTAGTTGTGTGTGGGGTGACAGCTTCTTCAAAACAGGGGAGACTAGTATAGGATCTCACATTAGATGAGATCATTTTTTTTTGAAAATACAAAAAATGTTCAAACATTCTCAAAAAAATTGCAGACACACATCAATGTTTGATGTACAATGATAACCCACAAGTATAGGGGATCAGTTGTAGCCTTTCTCGATAAATAAGAGTGTCGAACCCAACGAGGAGCTAAAGGTAGAATCAATATTCCCTTCAAGGTCTATCGACCACCGATACAACTCTATGCACACTTAACGTTCGCTTTACCTAGAACAAGAATGAAACTACTTGTAGGTGTAATAGGATAAGTTTGCAAGGATAAAACTAGAAGTACTTAGCAAGAATAAGACTACGAGTAAATTGCAAGATAATAAAAGTTAGTTGTTTAGTAGAAAGCTTTTTGTAACACAAGAGAAAGATTTGTCCCTAGGCAATTGATAACTAGCCCGGTAATCATTATTGCAATTTTATATGAGGGAGAGGCATGAGCTAACATACTTTCCGTACTTGGATCATATGCACTTATGATTGGAACTCTAGCAAGCATCCGCAACTACCAAAGATCATTAAGGTAAAACCCAACCATAGCATTAAGAAACAAGTCCTCTTCACTCCCATACGCAACAACCCCCTTACCCGGGTGTAAGCTTGTGTCACTCTAGCCGCCTACTATAAGAGAATTATGAACGTATTGCAAACCCTACAGCGGGAATCCCTCACACTTGCGCGACACGGAGGGCACCATAGGACAGGACCAAAATAAAACATACAACTCAAACCAATCACGATCATCAATCAACCCATAGGACAAAACGAATCTACTCAAACATCATAGGATTGCCACATATCATTGGATAATAATATATAGCGTTAAGCACCATGTTTAAGTAGAGATTACAGTGGGGAGAAGAGGTGTTACACCACTGCATAGAGGGGGAGAGAGTTGGTGTTGACGGCGGCGAAATGTTGGTGTAGATCGCCGTCACGATGGTTGCCCCGGCGGCGTTCCGGCGCCACCGGGAGAGACGAGGAGAGAGCCCCCTCTTTCTTCTTCTTCCTTGCCCCCCCTAGATGGGAGGAGATTTTCCCCTCTGGTCCATGGCCGCCATGGCTCCCGGAGGGGAGGAGCCCCTCCGAGATTGGATCTCTCTCTGTTCTCTTCTGTTTCGCGTTCCCGTTTTCTGGCCGAAAACCGTTTCTTATATTCCCGGAGATCCGTAACTCCGATTGGGCTGAAATTTTGAGGGGATTTTTATCCAGATATTAGCTTCCTTGCAGCCAAAGGATACCTCCAACTGACCTACAAAGGACCCACAAGCCTGCCAGGCGCGCCCTGGGAAGGGGGGCGCGCCCTCTGGGCTTGTGGCCCCCTCAGGCATTGTCTCGCGTTGATTCTTCTTCCCAAAAATCACATATATTCCAAAATAAATCTCCGAAATTTTTATCACGTTTGGACTTCGTTTGATATGGATTTTCTGCGAAACAAAAAACATGCAACAAACAGGAACTGGCACTAGGCACTGGATCAATATGTTAGTCCAAGAAATCATATAAAATATTGCCAAAAGTATGTGGAAATTGTATTATAATGGCATGAAACAATCAAAATTTATAGATACGATGGAGACGTATCATACAACCTCAACAAGTTTCAACTCCTAACTCGACTTACAGTAATAGAAACAAAAAAGGAAAAAAAATCGGATATGAATCGTATAAAAATACTATTCACCCAAAGCTGCCATTATTCACATTTGAACTTGTCTTTTTTGAATCTCTAAATGTACATCATTTTCTTAGCTGATTTTTTTGGAGTTGTAGACTTACCCCGCTGGTATGTTGTCAAATAATTTCAGATTTTTTTGAAATGTCTAAATATGAAATTTTGTGGTTGATCTCACTGATCTCACCTAATGCGAGATCCTATACTAGTCCCCCCTTCAAAACAACATGGCATTTTTTGGGATGAAGACTCAAAACTGCCATCTTCCCAGAACATGTCATGCTGTTCTGGAGAAGCTGCCACCCCCGAGACAACTAAAACTACTAGAAAAAAACGTTCGAAATGCCACCCTCTCCCAGCGAACGTTAGCCAGATAAGATTCCTGTTAATTTAACCCGGCCTATGTTATCATTGGCGGGTATCAGGCGATCTTCAATGCTAACTAGTAACATCGAGGATACCCAGTGCACCTTGCGCCCAATCCGTCGAGCTGTTTCAACATATCATTGTCAATTTTGACCGTACTTTTGCAGGGAAGGTGTATGGATGCATGATCGAATCCCCTTTCTAACTGCACGGTGATCATTTGTACAACAAACTTGCGGTGGCGGGGTTTCCCCTTGCCTTCGAGCAACATGATTTCACATGATGGTACAATGATCTCAGTATTTTTATCGGTCCTTCACCGATACAAAAGATCCAAATAAACAACCTAATACAATTCTCGGAGGTTTCTTCCAAATCCAATCATGTTTTCGGCGGATGAACATTTCATTTACAACTTCTCATATACTTTTAGTTACGTGTGATGCAAACTTAGTGGAAAATTAAGTCGCATAACATCCGGTCGCGAAGTAAATAACTGGTAGAGAAAAATATATCCGCAAATGAGTATGTTTTTTTATTCTTGATCTCATGATAATCTAGATAGTAAGACAGCTTACAAATCACGATGCAAGTAAATGGTTGTATATTTATAGGCCTTGGGTTGCAACATAATATTTTGTACAACTTAAATGTTTGACGATGTAGTGCTTGAGCAACATTGAAATATTATTTTGGATTGAAAAACCGAGCCGTGCAAAGTGCACCTGTCACGGCCTTAGTTTGTAAAAGTGGAATGTGACGAACTAATGTTTATTTGTTTGCGGGTAACTAGAAATGAATCACGCTTAAGCACATCTCTTAATTGTGTCCGGTTCCACCAAGACGTTTAATTATGCAGCAGGGGCCGGGTTGTGTTGTTTAGAAGTAAAACACAACTATTGAAAAATTTGAAGCAAAATCTTTGACGTGCTGGCAACAGAGGGAATGATATAATTCCCGCAGAAAAAAAGACGGAATGATATAAACTAAGAAAGGTGGGTTTGGCCAACGGCACGCTTTTTTCAAGTGTACAGTTCTTTATTGTCACTTACCTTATCCATGTTACATAGATCATCAGTACGTACAAGCACAAATCTAATCATCAGTGTTGTTCTTGTGTGTCGACATTTAAGCATTGGCGCCTTTTTCTTCACTAGATTTCATCTTGTTAGTCAAGTACCAACCATTTTGCTCATAATTAATGATCGCCTCCTGGCCAAATGGACGCGCTTGCATCTTTTGTAGAAGCAAATCTAAACCACATCATAGTCACAACAATGAGCTTACTTAACCTGCTAGTACGTTATGCATGTTGCATAGAAATCTATGTTAATTCAAATTAGAATATGTTTTAGATATTTCAGTATGAACTACATACGGACTGAATAAGTGGACAAATACACTAAAACACGTCTATATACATCCAATTCAGAAAAATGTTAGAACATCTTATAATTCAGAACGGAGAGAGTAGATTTCTATCCATATGAAAACTTTTATTGTAGAAACTAGCATGAGTTATTGTATAGAACAGATGGAGCTAAACATCGAGATGAGTATACCAAATGACTAATCGTGTGTATGCAGAACTGAATCGACGATATGTTTACGTTCGTTGGTGATCGGTTATATTTCAATACCATGCATATGTTGAACTTATCACCGAATCTAACTTGCAACATATTTTCAAATGGTATAATTTATACTCTACAAGGTTCTGTAATATGTCCACCAAATAATACACTAGAAATCACAATTTAGATATTAGTTATACATTATTGTTTAGAAACTTATAACATGATATTTAATGAAACTAAAATATACATGAACATATGCACATACATACAAATATGTAAGTATCCACTATAGAATTTATGAAATTGTCACAAAAATAATTCAAAGATAACTTCGGCTACAACACTTAATATAAATTTACCATACACAAAGTGATAAGTGATATAAATTAGAACTAATTACAAAGAACATTGGTTAACTGTTTCAACTAGATTATGTGGTTAACTATGCCAACAAAATAATAAAATTATAATCCTTAATATTGTATAGTGTGATAAATAAGATTAAATAAGTACAAAATTGGTATAAAATTATTTATTTATTTGCTTCGGGTCCCCAATTTTTTTGGTCCTGCTGAAGAATGCCACTACAGGGGTACGTACTGCTGCAGTTGAAAGTCATGGCTATTGGCGTCTCCGAAGAACCGTATATACTGATGTATCTCATGTCGCTGATGTTGATGGCTGAAGTCTGCATGCAAATAACACAGAGTGAGAATAACTACAATCAGGATGACATTTATATACATTGGATACCCGTATGTGTTCCCGTTACCTGGTCAGGGCAGTCAATGTTGTGGGGCAGTAATGCTGGTCAATCAGGGTCAGATTATGCACGCTTAACATGTTGCAGTGCATGAATGTGACTTGGTTTACCGAGCTCTGCTTGGAATTAGCCCATGTGTTGATCCTCACACCGTTTTGTGGTGCCGGGGACACAACAAATTCTTCACTGACTCGTAGTCCAACCCCTGCTGGTGACCTAGACTCCCAATACCAGTTGAGATAAAAAAATAGATTACACTAATTTGTTAGCATGTTGTACCACAAATCCTTCTTTGTTCCATGCGAGAGAAAATAAACATATCAACTTCTTACCTTATGCCACCGCACATGATGTCTTTGATCCAAAGATCCGAGCTCCCTGGACCAATGGATATGCAATCATCACATGTGCTGATGTTAGATTGATATATCTCCACATTCGTTGACATCTGTATGTGACTGCCATTAATATTGGCACTATCAGCTCGAGCATCAACCACAACTCCCTATACCATAATATTACTGCTTTAGAAGACCACAAAGTGAAACAACGAGTTGCTCACCCCATCTGTCACTAGAGATGATGTAGCTAGGTATCATAAGAAGAGGGGGCCAAACACAAATTACAAATCATTAGGGGGGCAAACGCAATTTTTTTCTACTTTACATGAATCTCCGAAGCCCTTGACGTTGCTGGCCACGCCGGCATGTTCGGCGTTTCTGCGCGCCACGTAGGCTCGCACCACCAATGAGGCCAGCAACACCCCACAGTTCGGCGTTTCTGAATAGGGCAACAACGCCAAGAGCCATGGCATGGCTGAAAAGGGTCAAATCGTGCTAAAAAATACGCGAAAGGTCATTTTGTGCTAAAAATTCCTGACAAGATCAGAACAGTGATTTCGGCCGGTGCTTTTCCTAATATGTTGACTGTTTTGTTGCTGTCTAGTCTAGCTGATTCTTGTATGACGTGGGGAAACTAACCATAAAAAGGACTCTGCCATTGGTGGCTCGGAATCTTGAATTTTCTACGTACGTAGCGCCCGTCTCGGCCACGTTGTGTGCAGTGCGGGGGAGACGAGACGAGCACGGCATGCATGAGGAAGATGAGACGAGGCTGGTGCGTGTAGTTCTACATGGTATCGGCGATTGTCTTGAGACACATGCACCACTCGTCAATGGGAGAGTCATTTTGGTGTAACCCCAAAAAACTCCTGCTGGAGGAAGACGATGCGCTGCATTCGATTGTCGGTGAAGACGTTGGTGATCTTGCTCCAGACGGCGGCGGTGGAGTCACTATCACTCACGACGGTGCGGAAGATGTCGTTGGAGACGGTGAGAAAGAACCACCGGATGACGGTGGCATCGATCGCCATTCACTCATGACAGTGCGGAAGATGTCGTCGGAGACGGTGAGCAAGACCCTGCCAACACAATATTAAAAAAAGATTCTACGGCCTACATAAATCTCATGTCTAAGGACTAAATAAGTCTAGACGTGACGGTGGTATTGAAATATATTGCCCGCCTCTCTCCATCAGTTCGGACTTGTGAATGAGTTGGCCGGAGCATGAATTCAATATGGTATTAGAGCGAAGATGTCTTGATTTCAAGACCTGGCTGTCGCAATTAAATTACAGCCCACTTTCAGTCCACTCTTAGGCCTGAAAGAGCCACACGTGAGGGGGGGTGTTGATGTATAAATGCATAGCCCACCTTTCCCCATCAGCTTGAGCTTTTGGGTGAACTGGCTGGTGCGTGCAGTTCTACACATGAGTTTGAAGCTGTCCACGATGCGCGACGGTGTATGGCTACCACCTACGAGTACGTGCTATGCTTGGACCATCTTCTAGGAATTGGACCATCGAACTAGCTACTAGTACGTAGACGACTCGAGTAGCAACCAGAAGCTAGCGAGGCTCCATGGTTGCACACATGCACAAGACTCCATTACATAAGACTAGACGAACAGTAACCCGTGCAACATGATTTGCTCTTCTCCTATATATGTAGCTTTCCTGATATGATTTTTACCTGGAAAACAAACGCTGTGAATTATATTAGTTATATTTATTTTGAAAAATGATTGAGTACATAATATCTGAGTGATCGTAGAAGCCACATGTATCTTTTTTCAGAATCTTAGTCGTTGGATAGTTGTTCCACGTATTCGAATCACCTCGGCGCTAAGCGGATGCTTCCTTCCTTTATGTGATTTGGAACGATTGAAAAGATAACGAGGAACCGAAAGATCTTCGACGGATCTAGGATAATTAACCAACATCAAAGTGACGAATCTAGCCCTCTGGGATATTTAGCAGCGCGAGCTCGTTTTCGGAGCACACGACCAAGGCCTTGTGGTGGTTCTCGTGTAGTTAATTTTTCCGTTTGGCTTTTGGGGTTTTGGCGTGTTCCCCTTAGAAACATGTTGTCTCTTGTAATTACATGTTTGTATCTCCTATCTTAATGAAAAAGCAACGCTCCTGCCGATTGCTAAAATAAACCTTTTACGTCTTCACTATTAGTGCAAAATCACCTATTAATGGATCCAAAACCTATCCATTTACGGGATCTTAGGTCTGCCACTACTATGTACATGTCTATGGTACTAACGGGGCCAGACCCGTCAATGGTGATACAACGGGGGCACGAGGGGAATTTCACACAAGAGAAGGGAGAATCTTGGCTTGGGTAGCCTGCAACGGTGTCCATGAAGCCGCCATCGCCGTCGTTCGTACCGCAAGACATAGTCCTTGCCCTTCATGTATGGTGTGGAGATGGGCGGTAGATCTCCGATGGTACTCAAGGGTGGAGGAGCTCGCTACCGCGCCGTCCTAGGCCTTGGACGGTGCCATTAGGGTTGACACCAAAGAGATGTCAACCGACCTGCAAATCTGAATAAGATTTAGGGCTAGGTTTATGGCCCTATTTTTTACCTCATTATTGCTACCCCTTAGGGCCATGAGTGGGCCAGAAAATTGGCCTGTACTAGAGCGTACAACAATGGTGGTGAGCCTGAAAGGCCTGTTAATTTAACCCGACCTATGTTATCATTGATGGATATGTCGCGCTCGTCAATGGTAACTAGTAACATCGACGACACATAATGCACCTTGCCCCAATAGGTCGAGCCATTTCAAAACATCATTGTCAATTTTGACTGTACTTTTGCAGGAAGGTGTACGAATGCATAGTAGAAGCTCCTCTCCGACTGCATGATAATCATTCATATAACAAACTTGTGTATGCTTGGCGGTGGTGGGGTTTGCCCTGTCACTCGACCGACGCGATTTCACAAGATGGTACAATGTTCTCGGTATTGTCATCGGTCCTTCACCAATACAAAAGATCCAAATAAACAACCTAATACGCTTCACCAAGGTTTCTTCCGAAGTCCAATCACGTTTTCTGCAAGCGGACATTTCATTTACAACTTCTCATATACTTTTAGTTATGTATGAATGCAAACTTACAGACAAATTAAGTCGCGTAACATCTGGTCGCGAAGTAAATAACAGGTAGAGAGAAAAAAAATAACAAAAACAACCGTATCACATGAGCATGGTTTTTTACTCTTGATCTCCCGATAATTCAGATAGTAAGACATCTTAGAAATCACATGCAAGTAAAGGGTTGTACATTTCTAGGCCTTGAGTTGCACCATAATATGTTGTACAACTTAATATTTGAAGATGTAGTGCTTTATCAACATCGAAATAATATTATTTTTATTGAAAACCTAGGCGTGCAAAATGCACCTGTCACTCTGCTAGTTTTGTTTTGTAAAAGCGGAATGTGACGAAGTAATGAATATTTTTTTGGAATAACTAACTACTCGCTCCATCCCATAACGTAAGACGTTTTTGCATGCTAACATAGCTTGCAAAAATGTCTTATATTGTGGGACGGAGGGAGTAGTAATGAATCACACTTAAGGGCATCTCTTAATCGTTTATGGTTTCACCAAGACGTTTTAGTATGTAGGACAATGTGTTGTTTAGAAGCAAAACACAACCATTTGAAAAGTTTGAAGCAAAGTCTTAGACATGGTGGCAACAGAGGGCATGATATGAACTGAGAAAGCTAGGTTTGGCCAATGGAACGCATTTTTTCAAGTTTGCAGTTCTTTTTTGCCATTTACCCTAGCCATGTTGCAGAGATCATCAGTACGTACAAGCACACATCTAATAATCAGTGCTGATCTTGTGTGTCGACATTTAAGCATCGGTACATTTTTCGTCAATTTCATCTTGTTAGTCAAGTACCAACCATTTTGCTCGTAATTAGTGATTGCGTCATGGCCAAATGAACGTGTTGATACGTCTCCGTCGTATCTACTTTTCCAAACATTTTTGCTCTTGTTTTGGACTCTAATTTGCATGATTTGAATGAAACTAACCCGGACTGACGCTGTTTTCACGAGAACTACCATGGTGTTGTTTTTATGCAGAAATCAAAATTCTCGGAATTGGACGAAACTTTTTGGAGATTTTTTATGAAATAAATAAAAATTACTGGCGTAAGAATCAACAGAAGTGGGGCACCTGTTGCCCACAAGGCAACGGGGCGCGACCCCCCCCTAGGGCGCGTCCTGATGCCTTGTGGGGCCCACAGGCGGCGTCTGACCTAATTCCAATGCTATAAATTCTCTTTCCCCGAGAAAAAAATAGAAGAAGTTTCATCGCGTTTTACGATACAGAACCACCGCCACCTCCTGTTCTTCATCGGGAGGGCTGATCTGGAGTCCGTTCGGGCCTTCGGAGAGGGGGATTCGACACCGTCGTCATCATCAACCATCCTCCATCACCAATTTCATGATGCTCACCACCGTGTGTGAGTAATTTCTCCGTATGCTTGCTGGATGGTGATGGGTTGGATGAGATTTATCATGTAATCGAGTCAATTTGTTAGGGCTTTGATCCCTAGTATCCACTATGTTCTGAGATTGATGTTGCTATGACTTTGCTATGCTTAATGCTTGTCACTAGGGCCCGAGTGCCATGATTTCAGATCTGAACCCTTTATGTTTTCATGAATATATTTGTGTTCTTGATCCTATCTTGCAAGTTATATGCACCTATTACGTGTTATGATCCGCATACCCCAAGGTGACAATAATTGGGATTCTTTCCGGTGATTACCGTAGTTTGAGGAGTTCATGTATTCACTATGTGTTAATGCTTTGTTCCGGTTCTCTATTAAAAGGAGGCCTTAATATCCCTTAGATTTCCTTATGGACCCCGCTGCCACGGGAGGATAGGACAAAAGATGTCATGCAAGTTCTTACTATAAGCACGTATGACTATATACGAAATACATGCCTACATTACATTGATGAATTGGAGCTATTGTGTATCACCCTAGGTTGTGACTATTATATTATGAATGTCATCCAACATAATTATCCATCACCGATCCAATGCCTACACTTTCCGCATATTGATCTTTGCTAAGCTACTTTCGTTGCTGCTGCTGTTACAATCACTACAAAACTGCTACTGATCCTGTTCCTGTTACTATTGCTATTGAAACTATCATACTACTGTGCTACTAAACATTTTGCTGCAGATATTTAGTTCTCCAGGTGTGGTTGAATTGACAACTCAACTGCTAATACTCGCAAATATTCTTTGGCTCCCCTTGTGTCGAATCAATAAATCTGGGTGAAATACTACCCCCGAAAACTGTTGTGATCCCCTATACTTGTGTGTTATCAAGACCTTTTTCTGCCGCCGTTGCCGGGGAGCATAGCTCTATTTGTTGAGTCACTTGGGATTTATATCTGTTGATCACTATGAAGAATCTGAAAGACGCTAAGACCAAGATCGTTCCCTCTAAGACGAGGGGAGGTAAGGAACTGCCATCAAGGTTCGCACTTGATTCACCTTCTATTTTGAATAGGCTTGCGACACCACCGCCTGCTATTCATTCTGATATGTCGCAAGTTATTGATGATACTACTTGTTGGAAGTATGCCCTAAAGGCAATAATAAATTGGTTATTATCATATTTCCTTGTTCATGATAAATGTTTATTATTCATGCTAGAATTGTATTGACCGGAAACTTAAATACATGTGTAAATACATAAACTACACCATGTCCCTAGTAAGCCTCTACTAGACTAGCTCGTTGATGAAAGGTGGTTATGGTTTCCTGACCATAGACATGATTTGTCATTTGATAACGGGATCACATCATTAGGAGAATGATGTGATGGACAAGACCCAACCGTAAGCTTAGCATCAGATCGTTTAGTTTATTTGCTACAGCTTTCTTCATGTCAACTATCTGTTCCTTAGACCATGAGATCGTTCAACTCCCTAACACCGAAGGAATACTTAGTGTGTATCCAAACGTCACTTCGTAACTAGGTGATCATAAAGGTGCTCTACAGGTATCTCCGAAGGTGTTTGTTGGGTTGGTACGGATCGGGACTGGGATTTGTCACTCCGTATGACGGAGAGATATCTCTAGGCCCTCTCGGTAATACAACATCGTAAAGAGCTTGCAAGCAATATGGCTAATGAGTTAGCCACGGGATCTTGTATTACGGAACGAGTAAAGAGACTTGCCGGTAACGA
This sequence comes from Elymus sibiricus, assembly GCA_039707655.1. NCBI lineage: Eukaryota > Viridiplantae > Streptophyta > Magnoliopsida > Poales > Poaceae > Elymus > Elymus sibiricus. Next base: position 360,811,471 of record CM077666.1, read on the forward strand.
GATTGAACTAGGTATGGAGATACCAACGATCGAATCTCAGGCAAGTAACATATCGCCGGACAAAGGGAATTGCATACGGGATTAACTGAATTCTTGACATCGTGGTTCAACCGATAAAGATCTTCGTAGAATATGTAGGAACCAATATGGGCATCCAGGTCCTGCTATTGGTTATTGACCAGAGAGGTGTCTCGGTCATTTCTACATGATTCTCGAACCCGTAGGGTCGTACGCTGAACGTTCATTGACGCTAGAGTAGTATTGGAATATGTACGTTGGTGACCGATTGTTGTTCGGAGTCCCGGATGAGATCCCGGACGTCACGAGGAGTTCCGAAATGGGCCGGAGGTAATGATTTATATATGGGAAGTCCTATTTTGGTCGCCGGAAAAGTTTCAGGATTTTTCGGTATTGTACCGGGAGTGCCGAAAGGGGTCTGGGGGTCCACCGGGGGGGGGGGGGGTCCACCAGCCCCGTGGACTCACGTGGGCTGTAGGGGGGGCGCCCTGGCCTAGTTGGGCCAGGTGCACTAGCCCCCCACTTGGCCCATGCACCAAAGGGCTAAAACCCTAGGGGTGGAGGCGCCCCCACTTGCCTTGGGGGGCACTCCTCCCCCTAGGCCGCCGCCCCCTGATACGTCTCCAACGTATCTATAATTTTTGATTGTTCCATGCGGTTATATTATCAATATTGGATGTTTTTATAATCATTTACAGCAATTATATATCATTTTTGGAGACTAACCTATTAACTTAGTGCCCAGTGCCAGTTGCTGTTTTCTGCCCTGTTTTTGTTTTACAGAAAATCAATACCAAATGAAGTCCAAATGCCACGAAACTTTTTGGAGATTTTTTTCTGGACATATACAACACTAGAAGCTTCGGGAGAAGACCAGACGCCAGAGGGGGTGGCCACGAGCCACCAAGGCGCGCTTGGGGGGGGGGGGGGGCAGGCGCGCCCTGGTGCCTCGTGGGCCCATCCCAGCTCCGTTTGACCTAATTCCACCACTATAAATTTAGGAAAAATCAGAAACCCTCAGGGGAGTCCATGATATACTTTTTCCGCCGCCACAAGTTTCTGTTCTCGAGAGATCCCATCTGGAGGCCTTCTCCGGTACTCCGCCGGAGGGGGGATCGTTCACGGAGGGGCTCTACATCAACATTGCTGCCCTTCCGATGATGCGTGAGTAGTTTACCACAGACCTTCGGGTCCATAGGCAGTAGCTAGATGGCTTCTTCTCTCTTTTTGATCTTCAATACAATGTTCTCCTCGATGTTCTTGGAGTTCTATCCGATGTAATCACTTTTTTGCGGTGTGTTTGTTGGGATCCGATGAATTGTGAGTTTATGATCAGATTATCCATGAATATTATTTGAGTCTTTTCTGCACTCTTTTATGCATGATTATTATAGCCTCATATTTCTTCTCCGATCTATTGATTTGGTTTGGCCAACTGAGTTGATTTATCTTGCCATGGGAAGAGGTGCTTTGTAATGGGTTCGATCTTGCGGCGCTCAATCCCAGTGACAGAAAGGGACATGACACGTATGTATCGTTGCTATTAAGGGTAAAAAGATGGGGTTTATTCATACATGAGTTTATCTTGTCTACATCATGTCATCATTCTTAAGGCGTTACTCCGTTCTTTATGGACTTAATACACTAGATGCATGCTGGATAGCGATCGATGTGTGGAGTAATAGTAGTAGATGCAGGCAGGAGTCGGTCTACTTGTCTCGGACGTGATGCCTATATACATGATCATTGCCTTGGATATCGTCATGATTATTTGTTTTTCTATCAATTGCCCAACAGTAATTTGTCTACCCACCGTATGCTATTTTCTCGAGAGAAGCCTCTAGTGAAAACTATGGCCCCCGGGTCTATCTAAATCATATTACTAAAACCCTAAAATATTGCTGCCATTTTCTTTTTTTTTTGTATTTTTGTTTCAATCAATCTATCTATCATATACAATTTAATCTTGCAATTGACCGCCGAGGGATTGACAACCCCTTGTTTGCGTTGGGTGCAAGGATTTGTTGTTTGTGTACAGGTGCTGCTAACGAGGTGTTGCGTGATTCTCCTACTTGTTCGATAACCTTGGTTTCATAACTGAGGGAAATACTTATCTCTACTGTGCTGCATCATCCCTTCCTCTTCGGGGAAAATACCAACGCAAGCTACAAGTAGCACCCCCTCCCTAGGAGGAGGGGCTAGGGCCGGCGCCCCCTCCACCTCACCCCTATATATAGTGGGGAGGGGCGTAGGGGGCTGCACCCTTCCGCCTGGCACCTCCCTCTCTCCCATATACTCCTCCACCACCTTCCGGTACGCGCTTGGCGAAGCCCTGCCGGAATTCCGCTGCCACCACCACCACCACGCCGTCGTGCTGGTTCCGATCTCATCTACCTCCTCCCCCTCTCTTGCTGGATCAAGAAGGAGAGGACGCCATCGAGCTGAACGTGTGCTAATCTCGGAGGTGCCGTCCGTTCGGCACTAGATCGGATTGGATCGCGATTGGATCGTGAAGAGTACGACTACATCAACCGAGTTACAACGCTAACGCTTTCAGTCTACAAGGGTATGTAGACACACTCCCCTCTCATTGCTTTGCATCTCCTAGATTAGATCTTGGGTGTTCGTAGGAATTTTTTTGATTTTCATGCAACGTTCCCCATCAGTGGCATCATGAGCTAGGTCTATGCGTAGATGTATTTGCACGAGTAGAACACAAAGAAGTTGTGGGCGTTGATGTTCAAATTGCTTACTTCCTTTGTCATATTTGGATTCGGTGGTATTCTGGGATGAAGTGGCTCGGACCAGCCTTACTTGTCCACGCACGAGAGACCGGTTCCACTGACTGACATGCAACTTGTATTGCATAAAAGTGGCTTTGCAGGTGTCTGTCTCTCCCACTTTAGTTGAATCTGATTTGACGAGGGCGGTCCTTGTAGAAGGTTAAAAGGCAACTTGTATATCACCGTTGTGGTTATGCGTAGATAAGAATAGTTCTTATAGTTTGCCCTAGCAGATACGTAAAAATTGCAACAACAAAGTAGATGACGTCTAACTTGTTTTTGCAGGGCATGTTATGATGTGGTATGGCCAAAACCTGATGTGATATATGTTGAGGTATGAGATGATCTTGTTTTGTAATAGGTTCACGGCTTGCATGTCGATGAGTACGGCAACCGGCAGGAGCCATAGGGTTGTCTTTAATTTATTGTATGACCTGCGTGTCAATCATTAAACGCCATGTAATTGCTTTACTTTATCGCTATGCGTTAGCAATAGTTGGCGAGACAACCATGTGACGACACAATGATGGAGATCATGGTGTCATGCCGGTGATGATGGAAATCATGCCGATGCTTTGGAGATGGAGATCAAAGGCACAAAGATGATGATGGCCATATCATGTCACATATTGATTGCATGTGATGTTTATCTTTTATGCATCTTATTTTGCTAAGGACGATGGTAGCATTATAAGATGATCCCTTCACTTAATTTCAAGATAAAAGTGTTCTCCCTAAGTATGCACCGTTGCGAAAGTTCATCGTTTCGAAGCACCACGTGATGATCGGGTTTGATAGACTCTACGTTCCCATACAATGGGTGTAAGCCAGTTTTACACATGCAGAATACTTGGGTTAAACTTGACGAGCCTAGCATGTAGAGACATGGCCTCGGAGCACGAGAGACCAAAAGGTCGAACATGAGTCATATAGTAGATATGATCAACATGGAGATGTTCACCATTGATGACTGCCCCATCTCACGTGATGATCGGACATGGGTCAGTAGATGTGGATCATGTAAACACTTAGACAACTTGAGGGATGTTGATTTAAGTGGGAGTTCTTTAGTAATTTGATTAGAAGAACCAATTATCATGAACTTAATCTAATTGTCTTTGCAAATTAATGTTGTAGATCAATGGCTCGCGCTGTAGCTCCCCTGAATTTTAATGCGTTCCTAGAGAAAGAAAAGTTGAAAGATGATGGTAGCAACTATGTGGACTGGGTCCGTAATCTGTGGATTATCCTCACTGCTGCACAGAAAGTATATGTCCTTGATGCACCGTTAGGTGATCCACCCGCTCCCGCAAATCTGGACGCTATGAATGTCTGGCAGACAAGGAATGATGACTACACGATAGTTCAGTGCGCCATGATTTACGGCTTAGAACTGGGGCTCCAAAGACGTTTTGAGCACCACAGAGCATATGAGATGTTCCAGGAACTGAAATTGGTATTTCAGGCTCATGCCCGGGTTGAGAGGTATGACACCTCCGACAAGTTCTTTAGCTGTAAGATGGAGGAGAACAGCTCCGTTAGTGAGCACATACTCAAAATGTCTGGGTACTATAATCGCTTGAATCAGTTGGGAGTTAATCTTCCGGATGATGTAGCGATTGACAGAGTTCTCCAATCACTGCCACCGAGCTACAAAGGCTTTGTGATGAACTATAATATGCAAGGGATGGAGAAAACGATCCCTGAGCTTTTCGCGATGCTAAAAGCCGCGGAAGTAGAAATCAAGAAAGAGCATCAAGTGTTGATGGTCAACAAGACCACCAGTTTCAAGAAGAAAGGCAAGGGAAAGAAAGGGAACTTCAAGAAAAATGGCAAACCAGTTGCCGCTCTCGTGAAGAAACCCAAGGCTGGACCCAAACCTGAGACCGAGTGCTTCTATTTTAAGGGGAATGGTCACTGGAAGCGGAACTGCCCCAAGTACTTGGCAGATAAGAAGGCTGGCAACATCAACAAAGGTATATTTGATATACATGTTATTGATGTGTACCTTACTAGTGCTCGTAGTAGCGCCTGGGTATTTGATACTGTTTCAATTGCTAATATTTGTAACTCGAAACAGGAGCTGCGGAATAAACGGACACTAGCTAAGGACGAGGTGACGATGCGCGTTGGAAATGGTTCCAAGGTTGATGTGATCGCCGTCGGCACGCTCCCTCTATGTTTACCTTCGGGATTAGTTATGAACCTGAATAATTGTTATTTGGTGCCTGCGTTAAGCATGAACATTATATCTGAATCTTCTTTATTGCGAGACGGTTATTCATTTAAGACAGAGAATAATGGTTGTTCTATTTATATGGATAATATCTTTTATGGTCATGCACCCTTAGTGAATGGTTTATTTCTGTTGAATCTTGATCGTAGTGATACACATATTCATAATATCGATGCCAAAAGATGTAAAGTTAATGATGATAGTACCACATACTTGTGGCACTGCCACTTAGGTCATATTGGTGTAAAGCGCATGAAGAAACTCCATGCTGATGGACTTTTGGAATCTCTTGATTATAAATCATTTGAGACATGTGAACCATGCCTCATGGGCAAGATGACTAAAACCCCGTTTTCCGGAACAATGGAGCGGGCAAGTAACTTGTTGGAAATAATAAATACCGATGTATGTGGTCTGATGAGTGTTGAAGCACCCAGTGGATATCGTTATTTTCTTACCTTCACAGATGATTTGAGTAGATATGGGTATATTTACTTAATGAAACACATGTCTGAAACATTTGAAAAGTTCAAGGATTTTCAGAGTGAAGGGGAGAATAATCGTAATAAGAAAATTAAATTTCTACGATCTGATCGTGGAGGTGAATATTTGAGTTACGAGTTTGGTATGCATTTAAGACAATGTGGAATTGTTTCACAGCTCACGCCACCTGGAACACCACAGCGTAATGGTGTGTCCGAACGTCGTAATCATACTCTATTGGATATGGTGCGTTCTGTGATGTCTCTTACCGATTTGCCACTATTGTTTTGGGGTTATGCATTACAGACAGCCGCATTCACATTAAACAGGGCACCATCTAAATCCGTTGAGACGACACCGTATGAATTATGGTTTGGCAAGAAACCTAAGCTGTCGTTTCTTAAAGTTTGGGGATGCGACGCTTATGTCAAGAGGCTTTAGCTTGATAAGCTCGAACCCAAAGCAGAGAAGTGCGTTTTCATAGGATACCCTAAAGAGACCATTGGGTATACCTTCTATCACTGATCCGAGGGCAAAATCTTTGTTGCTAAGAATGGGTCCTTTCTAGAGAAGGAGTTTCTCTCGAAAGATGTGAGTGGGAGGAAAGTAGAACTTGATGAGGTAATTGTACCCTCTCTCGAATTGGAAAGTAGCACATCACAGAAAGAAGTTCCCGTGATGCCTACACCATCCAGAGTGGAAGCTAATGATGATGATCATGAAACTTCGGATCAAGTTACTACTGAACTTCGTAGGTCGACCAGGGTACGTTTCGCACCAGAGTGGTACGGTAATCCTGTCCTGGAAGTCATGTTGTTAGACAACGGCGAACCTACGAACTATGAAGAAGCAATGATGAGCCCGAATTCCGAAAAATGGCTTGAGGCCATGAAATCCGAGATATGATCCATGTATGAGAACAAAGTATGGACTTTGGTGGACTTGCCCGATGATCGGCAAGCCATTGAGAACAAATGGATCTTTAAGAAGAAGACAGACGTTGATGGTAATGTCACCATAATATAAGGCTCAACTTGTTGCAAAGGGTTTTCGAAAAATTCAAGGAGTTGACTACGATGATACTTTCTCACCTGTAGCGATGCTTAAGTCTGTTAGAATTATGTTAGCAATTGCTGCATTTTATGATTATGAAATCTGGCAGATGGACATCAAAACAGCGTTCCTTAATGGGTTTCTTAAGGAAGAGTTGTATATGATGCAACCAGAAGGTTTTGTCGATCCTAAGGATGCTAAGAAGGTATGCAAGCTCCAGCGATCCATTCATGGACTGGTGCAAGCATCTCGGAGTTGGAATATACACTTTGATGAGGTGATCAAAGCTTTTGGTTTTATACAAACTTACGGAGAAGCTTGTATTTACAAGAAAGTGAGTGGGCGCTCTGTAGAATTTCTAATATTATATGTGGATGACAATTTGTTGATTGGAAATGATATAGAATTTCTGGAAAGCATAAAAGGTTATTTGAACAAGAGTTTTTCAATGAAAGACCTGGGTGAAGCTGCTTACATATTGGGCATCAAGATCTATAGAGATAGATCAAGACGCCTGATAGGACTTCCACAGAGCACATACCTTGACAAGATTTTGAGGAAGTTCAAAATGGACCAGTCAAAGAAGGGGTTCTTGCCTGTGTTGCAAGGTGTGAAGTTGAGTAAGACTCAAAGCCCGACCACGGCAGAAGAAAGAGAAAGGATGAAAGTCATCCCCTATGCCTCGGCCATAGGCTCTATAATGTATGCCATGCTGTGTACCAGACCTGATGTGTGCCTTGCCATAAGTCTGGCAGGGAGGTACCAAAGTGATCCAGGAGTAGATCACTGGACAGCGGTCAAGAATATCCTTAAGTACCTGAAGAGGACTAAGGACATATTTCTCGTTTATGGAGGTGACAAAGAGCTCGTCGTAAAGGGTTACGTTGATGCTAGCTTCGACACAGATCCGGATGGCTCTAAGTCTCATACCGGATACATATTTATATTGAATGGTGGAGCAGTCACTTGGTGCAGTTCCAAGCAAAGCGTCATAGCGGGTCTACATGTGAAGCGGAATATATAGCTACTTCGGAAGCAGCGCAAGAAGGAGTCTGGATGAAGGAGTTCATATCCGATCTAGGAGTAATACCTAGTGCATCGGATCCAATGACTATCTTTTGTGACAACACTAGAGCTATTGCCATTGCCAAGGAGCCCAGGTTTCATAAGAAGATAAAGCACATCAAGCGCCGCTTCAACTCCATTCGTAATTACATTAAGGGTGGAGACATAGAACTTTTCAAAGTACATACGGATCTAAATGTGGCAGACCCATTGACTAAACCTCTTCCACGAGCAAAACATGATCAGCACCAGGACTCCATGGTTGTTAGATTCATTACAATGTAAACTAGATTATTGACAATAGTGCAAGTGGGAGACTGTTGGAAATATGCCCTAGAGGCAATAATAAATTGGTTATTATCATATTTACTTGTTCAAGATAAATGTTTATTATTCATGCTAGAATTGTATTGACCAGAAACTTAAATACATTTGTGAATACATAAACTACACCGTGTCCCTAGTAAGCCTCAACTAGACTAGCTCGTTGATCAAAGATGGTTATGGTTTCCTGACCATAGACATGAGTTGTCATTTGATAACGGGATCACATCATTAGGAGAATGATGTGATGGACAAGACCCAACCATAAGCTTAGCATCATATCGTTTAGTTTATTTGCTACAGCTTTCTTCATGTCAAGTATCTGTTTCTTAGACCATAAGATCGTTCAACTCCCTGACACCGAAGGATTACTTAGTGTGTATCCAAACATCACTTCGTAACTGGGTGATCATAAAGGTGCTCTACAGGTATCTTCGAAGGTGTTTGTTGGGTTGGCACGGATCGAGACTGGGATTTGTCACTCCGTATGATGGAGAGATATCTCTGGGCCCTCTCGATAATACAACACCATAAAGAGCTTGCAAGCAATTTGGATAATGAGTTAGCCACGGGATCTTGTATTACAAAACGAGTAAAGAGACTTGCTGGTAACGAGATTGAACTAGGTATGGAGATACCGATGATCGAATCTCGGGCAAGTAACATATCGCCGGACAAAGGGAATTGCATACAGGATTAACTGAATTCTTGACATCGTGGTTCAACCGATAAAGATCTTTGTAGAATATGTAGGATTCAATATGGGCATCCAGGCCCCGCTATTGGTTATTGACCAGAGAGGTGTCTCGGTCATGTCTACATGATTCTCGAACCTGTAGGGTCGCACGCTTAACGTTCGTTGACGCTAGAGTAGAATTGGGATATGTACGTTGGTGACCGAATGTTGTTCGGAGTCCCGGATGAGATCCCGGACGTCATGAGGAGTTCCGGAATGGTCCGGAGGTAAAGATTTATATATGGGAAGTCCTATTTTGGTCGACGGAAAAGTTTTGGGATTTTTCGGTATTGTACCAGGAGTGCCGAAAGGGGTCCGGGGGTTACCGGGGGGGGGGGGGGGTTCACCAGCCTCAGGGACCCACATGGGCTGTAGGGGGGGCGCCCTGGTCTAGTTGGGCCAGGCGCACCAGCCCCCCACTTCGCCCATGCGCCAAAGGGGCAAAACGCTAGGGGTGGAGGCGCCCCCACTTGCCTTGGGGGGCACTCCTCCCCCTAGGCCGCCACCCCCTCCCTTGGAGGAGGGGCTAGGGCTGGCACCCCCTCCGCCTCACCCCTATATATAGTGGGGAGGGGCGCAGGGGGCTGCACCCTTCCGCCTGGCGCCTCCCTCTCTCCCGTATACTCCTCCACCACCTTCCGGTACGCGCTTGGCGAAGCCCTGCCGGAATTCCGCTGCCACCACCACCACCGCGCCGTCGTGCTGGTTCTGATCTCATCTACCTCCTCCCCCTCTCTTGCTGGATCAAGAAGGAGAGGACGCCATCGAGCTGAACGTGTGCTAATCTCGGAGTTGCCGTCCGTTCGGCACTAGATCGGATTGGATCGTGAAGAGTATGACTACATCAATCGCGTTACGACGCTAACGCTTTCGGTCTACAAGGGTATGTAGACACACTCCCCTCTCATTGCTTTGCATCTCCTAGATTATATCTTGGGTGTTCGTAGGAATTTTTTTGATTTTCATGCAACGTTCCCCATCACTACTTCTGCTATGAATGAAACTATTGATGATGCTAGTACTATACTTGATAATATTGTGCCACTTGGTGAATTTCTTGATGAACAAATTGCTAGAGCTAAAGAAACTGCAAATGTTGAAACTCTTGAAAATTATGATTCACCTATCATGCCTAGCTCTCCTACTAGAGTTGAAATGCCTGAGACATCTAATGGTTATGTTTTTGATAGAGATACAGCTAGGGCAATTCTTGCTTGTAATGATAGAGATGAGGTTGGAAAATTCCTTGCTGAGTTGAAAGAAAAATCTATGAGGGAGAGAATGAAATATGATCCAAAGTTTGCTACCTCTCCCATATTTGTTACTGATAAGGATTATGAATTCTCTGTCGATCCTGAGTTAATTACTTTGGTTGAATCTGATCCTTTTCATGGTTATGAAACTGAAACTGTTGTGGCACACCTTACTAAATTAAATGATATTGCCACCCTATTTTCTCATGAGGAAAAAATTCGCTATTACTATATTCTTAAGTTGTTTCCTTTATCATTAAAGGGTGATGCTAAGAAATGGTTTAATACTCCCGCTCCTGGATGTGTGCGTAGTCCCCAGGATATGATATATTACTTCTCTGAAAAATATTTTCCTGCTCATAAGAAACAAGCTGCCTTACATGAATATTTAACTTTGTGCAAATTGAAGAAGGGAATCTCCCTCAAGCTTGGGGGAGGCTTCTCCAATTACTTAATGCTTTACCTGATCATCCTCTTAAGAAAAATGAAATACTTGATATCTTTTATAATGGACTAACCGATGCTTCTAGGGACTACCTAGATAGTTGTGCTGGTTGTGTTTTCAGGGAACGAACGGTTGGACAGGCTGAAGAACTATTGAATAATATATTGAGAAATGCCGATGATTGGACACTTCCTGAACCTCCACCTAAGCCAACTCTGAAGAAGAGGGGTATTCTATTCCTTAGTCCAGAAGATATGCAAGAAGCTAAGAAATCTATGAAGGAAAAAGGTATTAAAGCTAAAGATGTTAAGAATCTACCACCTATTGAAGAAATACATGGGCTTGATATCCCGACACAGGTAGTGGAGGTAAATTCTCTCACTAGATTCGATGAAAGTGATATTCCCTATAATAAGTCTGCTAGCCAATGTTTGTATGAATTTGACTTACATCATTAAGCAAGAACACTTCAATTTATATGTTAGCAATCAATTAAAACAAAATGCCATCATGATTGAACGCTTGAGTGATTTGATGTTTAGAACTGCTAATGATGTTAAGTGCTTAAGTAAACATGCTTCTATGGTTCAGACTCAGTTAGAACAAATAGCTAAGTCACAAAATGATTTGCTTGATGAGATGAATAATAAAAAGAACGATCATGCTGTCAGAGTTGTTACTAGAGGAGGTAGAATGACTCAGGAGCCCTTGTATCCTGAAGGTCATCCTAAAAGAATTGAACAAGATTCTCAAAGAAATAATATTGATGCACCTAGTCCATCTAAGAAGAAAAAGAAAAAGAAAAATGATAGGACTTTGCATGCTTCTAGTGAACCTGAGGTAGATAAGCCTCCTGAGAATCATAATGATGCTTCTATTTCTGATGCTAAAACACAATCTGGTAATGAACATACACCTAGTGATAATGATAATGATAATGAAGATGTTCTTGTTAATGCTCAACCAGATAATGATGTAGAAATAGAACCTTCTGTTGATCTTGATAACCCATCTCCTAAGAATAAAAGATATGATAAAAGGGACTTTGTTGCTAGAAAACATGGGAAGGAAAGAGAACAATGGGTTCAAAAACCTATGCCTTTTCCTTCTAAACCTTGTAAAAACAAGGATGAGGAAGATTTTGAGCACTTTGTTGAAATGCTTAGACCTGTCTTTTTGCGTACTCGCTTGATTGATATGTTGAAAATGTCTCCCTATGCTAAATACATGAAAGATATTGTCACTAATAAAAGAAAGATACCTGAAGCTAAAATTTCCACCATGCTTGCAAATTATTCTTTTAAGGCTGGAGTACCTAAAAAGTTAGGAGATCCGGGAATACCTACTATACCATGCTCCATTTAAAGAAGTTATGTTAAAACTGCTCTATGTGATTTGGGAGCCGGTGTTAGTGTTATGCCTTTCTCTTTATATAAAAGACTTGATTTGAATAAGCTCACACCTACTGAAATATCTTTGCAAATGGCTGATAAATCCACTGCTATACCTATTGGAATTTGCGAGGATGTGCCCGTTGTTGCTACAAATGTTACTATCTTAACAGACTTTGTTATACTTGATATGCCCGAGGACGACAACATGTCGATTATCCTTGGAAGACCCTTTTGGAATACTGCAGGGGCTGTTATTGATTGCAACAAAAGCAAGGTTACTTTTCATGTCAATGGTAATGAGCATACAGTTTATTTCCCGAAGAAACAAACTTTAGTGAATGATATCAATTGTATTGAATAGGTTTTGACAATCACTATTGGGGGAATCAAATTTCCTCTTCCTACTGTCAAAAAGAAATATGAAATTCTTATTGTTGGGGAGATGCATATCCCCGTTGAGGTAACTTAGTGTTATACGAAAATTCTTCGGTTTAATGTCACTCGGAAAATAGTTTATTAATAAGACTTGATCAACCTTATTAATGGATTCTTTTTGAAGGGCATGTGGTCGATGAATTTAGTAAGCACAACTTTCTATAACCATAATTTGCTCTCTGTCATTTTTAGTTTAATAAAATAAAATGCCATGATTATCCTGTTTTCTGAATTATCCGTGCAATAAAAAATGGCCCAAAAATAAAAGTGCACAGAATGCAATAAAATTTTAACATCATTTTTTCTGGAATATATAAGAATTTTTGGCACTGAAAACAACCCAGGGGGTGCACCTGTTGCCCACAAGGCAACAGGGCACGGCCACCCCCAGGGCGCGCCAAGATGCCTTGTGGGTCCCACAGGGACCCATTCACTTATCTATTCAACCCACTTCATCTCCTACCTCCAGAAAAAAATCTTTGTAGCTCTCTCTCTCTCGTGTTCTTGCTCCCAATCCTGAGATTTTTGATCTCTTTGCTCGGAGCTCCGTTTCCGAAACTGTTTTGAGGGATTGCTCCTTAGTATGTGACTCTCCCATTGCTCCAATTAGTTTTTGCTATAGTGGATTATATTTTGCATAAATTGCTGCTATTGGTGCTACTAAAAATGAGCTTGCATGTTGAATTCTTTGAGCTCTAAGTAGTTTGAATCTTGATATAGCCTCTAGGCACTTGTATGAGTAGTTGCTATCAATCTTGTGAAGTTTTGTTAACATCTTTTTATGGTCCAAAAATTTTCAGAAATTTGTTCTTAGGAAAATGAACTTTCTTCAGAGGGGTTCTTTGAGCCGGAGCTCCAAGGGTGTCCTTGGGGATACCTATGACCACGACCTCAACATTCCGCGCAGGACGGAGGTCCGACCATGCGAGTGGCCGCACAACACCTTCATGAACGAAGCCGGGTTCCGTCAAGAGTTCGCACAATTTGTTGCGAAATCCGGGCTGACCGACTTCCTCGTAGATGAGTGTGACCAGCAACACATCCTTACAAATTCCTTCGTGCAAAATTTTTATTTCATGACTAGGCTAGATATCCCCATGGTGTGTTTCGATTTATATGCTAAACATCATGAGTTAACGCTAGATGAGTTTTGTGAGATTTGCTTGATCCCTTCTGATGGGGATTTGAGGGAGCCACGGCCTGAGGAGTTTGAGGACTTCCTTCGCACATTGACTGTGGGGGAATTTAGGGGCGTTTCAAAAGCGCGTGTCACTAGCTTCCATTTTCCTGCTATGCACTACTTTGCTTTATTCATAGGGAAATGCTTGACTGCCAGGGAGGAAGGTGGTACGCTCAGTGCCCCTGACCTCGCCATCTTGCGTCATGCTATTCACGGCGATAACACTTTTAGCTTGGGAGCTATCATTGCACGCCGCCTGCACACCAACAGGACTAAGGGTAAAGTCCATGGCGGTATTTATGCTTCGTGTCTTGCGAAACATTTTAATGGTGCCATCCGCCCAAATGACTACTTGCTACCCAAGGCTTATTTAGACCAACAGTGCATGATCAATCACCGCTTTATTGATGAAGCTGAACCTCCTCAGTATATTCTTTATAACCTGATTTTCAGCGAGAGAACTCGTGATATTATTCCGTTGCATGCACCCTCTTTGTTTGACTCTCATGCCAGGAACGGATATACCATCATGCCGGCGGACATCACAGCTTACAGGAATGAGCTAGCCGCAGCAGAGATCGAGGTCCAGCAGTGGGACCCTCAAGTGCCTCCACCCTAGTAATATCCGCCCGGTCCTGATGGATACTATGGGTGGTGATTACCAAGCTAGGCCAAAAGCCTAAGCTTGGGGGAGTACGTATCTCTCAACGACATTACATTCTTGTTCACACATTCATTCCAGTTGTTGGTGTTCATACTTTTTCATTGTATATCCATGTTAGTTTTATTTTTGCTCTCTTCTTGTGTGTTTGAAAAACTTCAGAAACCCAAAAAAATTTCTCGCTTCTTTTCGGTTTTTCTTTCTCTTTAGTTAGTTTATAGTATTAAAAAAACCCAAAAAGATTTCTCGTTTCTTCTTTTGCTTGTTGGGAGTTCTCCCGTGTAAATAGTTTTTCTCGCTTTTCGTTTTTCTTCGTTAATTTGCTTTCCTTCAGAAAAACTAAAAACTCCAAAAATATTTCAGTGTGTTTCTCTGAATTTCTTTTCTTTTTGTTGAGTCGTCGTACAGAGAAGACCACGATGAAAATGTTGAGTGGCTCTCATATGCTTTATTGTTGATCTAACGAAGAGCCAATTTTACCTTGTCTTCTCCCTTGAATAAAATGTTTGCGTATTCCAGCTTGGTCCACGGCACACTTGCACTATTATTATTTTCACATCATTCGTTCATGCAAGTGAAAGGCAATAATGATGATGATTTGATGAAGTGACTGTGGCTAGGAAAAGCTGGTATGAACTCTTCTTGTTTTTGTTTTTGTAAATATATTTAACTCAATATCCATGATTCAGCATATTATGAGTAAACATGTTTGTGATGACAATTAGAGATTATAGTTGCTCATGCCATGCTTAAGTAGCTAGGAGTGGATAATGATTTATCTTGGATGTCAACATGCATTAAAATGGTTACGATGTAGTATGTTAATATGGTATCCTCCTCTGAATGTTTCAAGTGGCTTGACTTGGCACATGTTCATGCATGTAGTTGATTCAAAACCAACATAGCCTCCACGATATTTATGTCCAGGGTGTTTATATCCTACTCATGCTAGTATTCAATGTTAATTATTCTCAATGCATGATCATGACCGTTTTCGCTCTCTAGTTGGTCGCTTCTTAATCTAATGCTAGCCTTCGCCTATACTAAGCGGGAATACTGCTTATGCATCCAAATCGTTAAAACAAAGTTGTTCCAGATGAGTCCACTATATCTACCTATATGCGGTATTACTCTGCTGTTCCAAGTAAATTTGCATGTGCCACCTCTAATTATTCAAATAAACATCCGTTTTGTGTGTCCGTACCGCTCATGGAGCGGTCAGTATCTTCCATGCTAAGCGGGTTATTCTCAGATGAGTGTTTATTCACTTGTCATTGCACGAGAGAGGCTGGTATTTGGGATGCCCAGTCCTATGCTCAAAATCGAAATTACATAATGCAAACAAACTCCCCCAGAAAGTTGTTGGTATGGAGGGCACCCGAGGATTCGGCTAGCCATGGCCTGTGTTGGTATGGTGGAGGGGGAGTAAACTTTACCTTTCCGCTTGGGAACCGCTTATAATGTGTTTTCCATGGAAGATATTGAAAAGTCTCGGTCGTGACGTTGACAGGAAAAGTACACCTCCCAAAATTGTTTTCATCTCTGATTTAAGCTTCGAGCTCTGGCACCTATGCAAATCCATGCTTCCCTCTGCGAAGGTCCTATCCATTTACTTTTATGTTATTTTACTTTTATTGTTGAGTCTCACCTTCTCATTATAAGCACCAATCCTGAGAGCACTATTGTCATCCTTATGCATTGAGTATAGTTAATGTTGTGTGCATCATGACTGGATCTCTTCTACCCTGAATTACAATGTTTAGTCGCTGCTTGAACTTTGGAGGTGCTCTGCATTTATGTTTTGCGGTCTCAGAAAGGGCTAGCGAGATACCAGGTTATCATATTATATCATGATTGTTTTGACAAATTGTTGGCATTTGAGATGTCGTTGGAGACGGTAAGGAAGAACCACCAGATGATGGTGGCATCGATCGCCATTCACTCATGACAGTGCGGAAGATGTCGTCGGAGACGGTGAGCAAGACCCTGCCAAGAAGTATTAACAAAAAGATTCTATGGCCTACATAAATCTCATGTCTAAGGACTTGTCGGGGCTGGATTTCTGGGACATAAAATCCCAGAAACAACCCCTCGTGTCACCACCAGCCCCAAGATCATTTTTACTGGTGGGCACATCCTTGATACAGATTACCAAGCAATTATAAGAATTGGATACAAGACCATAAATTTCTAATGATACAACAATGATTTCTAACAGTGGATGGCGGAAGCGGGTAGCAGATCTCCATCTCTGGTGGGGCTCCAATTCCACAGGAATGGCTGGCCGGGATAACTCCTATCATCGCGTGGCTGCTATCTTAGGCTCCTAGTTCGCATGGATGTCACTATAGTACTCCGCGTTGAAATCTTGATCTGGCCAATTAAATAGCCAGGGACAAGCCAGTGAGTACGTTGGAATGTACTTGCAAACATTATGAACAAAAGATATACCAAATGCATATGCTCATGACGGATTAAATTATATGCATATGCTGACCGAAATTAAAGCATGGCATGATAAATAATAATACAGTGTGGAGGAATAAATATATCGTGTTAGTAGTAAACCAAGAAAATAAAATGGAACATCGGGCGCTGGACCGCCCGAGGAATTCCAAGAAAAATGCCAAACGAGTGTCTGAAAGCGATGCCTCGAGAGGTCTTGAAAAGAAATGCCAAACGGGTGTCTGAAAGCGACGCCTCGAGAGGTCTTGAAAATAAAACCGAGTATCCAGGTGGACTAGCCATCCCAAGTGATACCCAGAAAAATAGAAATGAGTATCCAGGTGGACCAGCCATCCCAAGTGATACCCAGAAAATTAGAAAGGACTATCCAGGTGGACTAGCCATCCCAAGTGATACCAAGAAAAAAATAGAAATGAGTATCCTGGTGGACTAGCCATCCCAAGTGTTACCCAGAAAAAATAGAAATGAGTATCCAGGTGGACTAGCCATCCCAAGTGATACTCAGAAAAAATAGAAATGAGTATCCAGGTGGACTAGCCATCCCAAGTGATACTCAGGTTGCACATGGAAGAACAGAATTAGTCCACCATAATATTCATGATAACAATAATATTCATGATAACAATAATATTCATGATAGCATCAGTGGTGGCAATAATTATCCTGCAAAAATATATCATGCTCAATTTTAATTATTTCCTCCAAAGACCGACACTAAGACCGATACTTGACCAACCCAGACTGTAGCCCTTAACCGCAGACACGGCTATTCGAATAGGTATAACTCAGCAGAGGTTGTACTCTTTACCCACGTGTATAGGATTTCCTTAGTCAACACCGAGATGCTGACTAATTCCCATTACGGCCTTTGGGTTGAAAACACATCTAACCAGCACACACCAGCTTTAACTCACCAAAGCCAGGAATCACCCAAGGCAATGATAAATTAAAACTCTAAGTGGGAAGGCTTCTCACCTTCAATAGCATGGGATCACAATATTTATAATGCGCGCAAACAGGGGTGCTACCCCCTCGGTCCCAACCGGATACACCCATGCCCCCGGACGAAGTGACATGCCTACCATGGGCCAACGATATCTTTCACTATGGCCTCTCTGTATGGTGTGTGCACGGAAAGGGGTTAACAACTTACTGAACCGTACCCTACCTGTGGCAGGGACAAGTGGCAGCATGAAACAAGTATGGGGGTTACCGGAACAAGACTCAATCTACGGTCGACTCAGGAGGTTTAAGTTTTCCTGCAGTGGTTAGCACAACATATTTCCTTGGTAGTACCCAACAGAGTCACCATCTGGCATGTCCCAACATGCCCTCACTGATCATTCTCGTCACAACGAGATTTCAGTCTTACGGTCACTTTTCTCGTGACTGATTCTTTCCTGCAGATTAGTCCGGACCAACATTGGCATATGTGACATGTGAAAATAACCATACTCACTCATACTTCATGTTTAAATGAAGATAAAATATTTTCAAGGGATCATGCATGTATAACTAGCAATATGCAAATTTTTATTTGAATTCAACATATTCATAGCTCAATTTTTCTTGTAAACAAACAAATATGCATTCACCATACCAAGTGTTCAAGATGCTTGCCTTGAGCATGCAGAAGTGTTGCGTGCACTCCAAAAGTTTTGAAAATTTTATCCTCCCTCCATTTCCCTATTAAGGATATTGCAATTACCACATAAAGCCAAAATAGTGCTAAAAAGTTGTTTTGAAAATTCTGAAATAAATACTAAAATAAACTAGATGAAAAACGAGAAATATCAGAAAAAGAATCAAATGATTTGGAGTTCATATGATTTTCCTAGAGAATTTCTAACCTGAGATAAATAAAGGAATAGACTATTTAATAAATCCTACAGAAACAAAGCTTAGGAAAAATGTTCACCCTAGCTAGATTAATAGAGCACGAATTTAGGAGTATGCAGAAATTTGAATCATCAAATTTGGTTTTGAAAAGACAGCTATGGGATTATTTGAAATTTGCTGGAAAAGAAAAAGAGGAAAGAGCAGAAGCGTGCCCTGAGCGCTGTTTAGCCGACTGGCGTCACTGGGCCAGGCCCAGCCGCTCGGCCGCACGAGAGAGCTGACGACGTCGAAGACGTATTCCCGGAATACATTTCCTAGAGAAGAAAGCGTATTCAGAAGAATTCACCTTCACTTACAGTCGCGGGCCGTGACCTCCAGTCACTAACGGTGGGTCCCGCGGGCCCACCAGTCAGGTTTGACTGGTCCAACCGCACGCCTCCTCCTTCTCTTTCCTTCGGCCGAACGGAGGCGGCACTCCGGCGGAGCTTGCCGGCGAACGGCGGTTCCCCGCGGGATTCCGAGCACACGGGCGAGACCAGGGCTCCGAGGCGGTCCTCTAGGTATCCTCCATGGTCGCCGAGGTGGGCGGAGTCACCGGCGACGAGGTCACCCGAAGAACTCCGGCGAATCCAAATTGGGCCCTTTGCCCGTGGTTGATTTCAGGCGAAATTGAGTGATGGGATGGGATGGGATCGTGGGGTCGAGAAGAGGCTGTTGGAGAAGAGTATGAGGCGAGGGAGGCTCTGGTTGCGCCGGATTTGACCGGAGGGTGGTGGTGAGTGCCTCGGCCGGAGTCGAGGAAGATGACCTCCTCCGGTCGCGTGGCTGCTTGAGAGGCTCGGAGAGGGGTAGGGGTGTAGTGATGAGGAGCTGAAAGAGCCCGGGGTGGTTTATATAGCGCGAGGGAGGTTGGTTCGCGGGTTCCAGAAGGTGGCCGAGGTGGCGGCAGCCATTAACGGCGCCGTTGAGGTGGTTGTGGTCGGTGGCGAGGTAGATATGGCCGGCGGGGGGGGGGGGGGGTTGGCCTGGTCGGTGGAGAGCCCGGTGCGCTGCGGATGAGCTCGGCCATTGGTATTTAAGGGAGAGTAACCCGGGCAGAGACGTGGTGGAGACGGCGGCGTTGGGCGGCGGCTCTGGACGGTGGGGCGGCGCTAGAGGCCAGGCCCGGGTGTCGGCAAGCTTCCTGGCTTGCCCGTGAAGCTAGCGAAGGTGGAAAATGTGCGGGAGAGGCAGCTAAGCAATGGTGCGAGGACGAGGCCGAGCGTGCCAAACGAGCGCTCTGCTCGTGCGCTGTGCACGCACTCAGTTTGCTGGACAGAATGCCAGGGCATCCTAGGGTGCTCCAAATGAGCTGATTTTTGGTAGGGTGGTGTCTATTTGGATGAAACAGATTGTGGACAGGTTGGTTTGGAGGGAGGTGCCAATGTCAATAGCCAGCTCGAAGCTTTGCCAAATTATGCCATGCACATCTCCTGCTTGACAGAATGCTAGGGCTAGCTAGGTTATTTTGTTGGATGTGAAACTTGGCAGGATGATGCCTCATTGGATGATAGAGATTGTGGTGGAGTTAGTTTGGCAAAAAGAAAAACTTGTTAGTGCAAGTTTTGGAGAAATTCAGTTCTGGACCCAAACTTGGAGGATTTATTTGGTGGGTTTGCAAGATGCAAATGGTGTTGATTTTCTGGACTTAAGACTGTGGTTGGAAGGACTATAAGTGGGAAAAATTTCAGAATTGTTTGATGAAAGAAAATTGGGGTTGTAGTTATAACCTAGGAATGGGACAGAATTGAAAAGAGGAAGTTGTGCTCAAAATTTTCAAATGACCATGATGGGTTTTTGTATAAAAGTGATCTATAGGCATCACATAACTCCTCATAATTTTTGTGGAATTTTAGGAGAATTATTTAAAATAGTTGTAGTGCAACAGAAGCATTTCAAAGATTGAAATTGCTATTAAAAGATTTATTTCTGGGCAATTTTTATTATGAAAATAATTCCTGCTGTTGTTTAAAATATAAATGAAAAGTTTTAAGAAAACTACCAAAGCCCACAATATTTTACAAAAATTTCTATATGGAGGGAAGAATTTTGGAAAACAGAAAAGATTCTGAAATTAATAAAAGACCTAGTATAATTCAAAATTTTATTTCTGGCCAAATTTTACTTAATAAAAAAATATGGTTAAATTTTTGGGGTGTTACAAACTCTACCCCCCTTAAGAAAATCTCGTCCTCGAGATTTGTTAAGGTGGTCATTAAAATTAAACCCACCTTTCCGAGGAGATTTTTATGAGCTTATAATCTAAATAACCTAATTAGGCACAGTTAATGTGGGGCTAGTGATATTTGGTGCAGCTACAGTGAGTTACTGGTGCTGTGTTTCTGCTGTTACGACAAATTCGGAAAAAGTAAAATTTCTAATTCCAAATTTCGCTTACCGTACTCCAGTGCACAGTTGTCGGTGTAAAAACCGGCAGACCTCGGGGTAGGGGGTCCCGAGCTGCGGATCTAGGATCGATGGTAACAGAGACAAGGGAGACGATGTTTTACCCAGGTTCGGGCCCTCTTGATGGAGGTAAAACTCTACGTCCTGCTCTTGTTTATATTAATGGAGATGTATCGAGTACAGAGTAGATCTACCTCGAGATCGTAATATGTGTCTAACTTCTAAGGCTAGGTAAGTAATGTTGCGTTGATCTCCCCTACGGGCTAAACCCTATGGCTTATATACAGGCCAGGGAGGGTATCTAGGGTTACAAGGTCGGTATCTTGGAGTAAGGCGGCTGGAGAAATCCTGAAGTGTACTGCAAGTCTTCGGTAGAGACAGCCTTGACCACGTCTCCCTTCTGCGGCCTCCGGAGTCCATCTTGCTTACGTACGGGGGCATATCGGCCCACCCGAGGAGACGGGTCGGCCCGGTTAGCACCCCCTAATCCTGGAAACCGTCAGTAGCCCCCGAACTGGTCTTCTACGCCGAGGACGATGGTCGACAGATATTGCTTCGGATCTGGATTCTTTGGCTTGACAGACGAGTTCCACTTTGAGTCTCGGATTCTCTTTAACAGAGCATCAACATCCGCAGTCCAACCGAGCTTCGTACCCTGCCCGATGTAAAAAGGGTATCTTAGCCTCGAAGGCTTGCTGTTTAGGTATGAACAATCCAATTCGTCCTAACAGCTTTATCGGAGAGACTCGCCCCACGACAGGTCGAGCAGTTACTGCTTCCCCTCAATTCGCATTTCGAGGCGGCTCTTTTACTGGCACGTCCCGTCGAGGAAGAGATCGTGCCCGCTTTCTTGGGGATATCATCAAGATTTTTGTTTCCCCCCGTATGTTTCAACGGCATCTTTGATAATAATTACGAATTTATCGGCGCAGCGAAGAGGGCTCTTGGCCTTTCATAGGCTTATAAAAGCAATGGGGAGAATAGCGCGATAGCTTACGCTCCCATTCCTCCCTTGCTGCCGCTTCGTCTAGCTCCAACGCCCAGATCCAGCCATGGCCGATACCCTTAAGGGGCACTGGGGCGGCTGCACCGTGACGGCGGTGACCATCGCCGAGCTGCGCGACGCAGGGTATCTAGCCCCCGCCATCGCCGCCCGCGCTCCAGAGGCCGACGAGCTGGTACCCGCTCCCAACGTCGGGGAGCGGGTGGTCTTTGTCCCCCACCTCATCTGAGGCTTAGGGTTCCCGCTGCACCCTTTCATGCGCGGGATCATGTTTTACGACGGGTTAGATTTCCATCACCTAGCCCCCAACTCCATCCTCCACCTCGCCACTTTCATAACAGTCTGCGAGGCCTTCCTCCGCTGTGAGCCCCACTTCAGCCTATGGCTGAAGCTCTTCGGGATTAAACCGAAGTCAAGCGGCTCTGAACTCGCGGAGTGCGGAGGGGCAATGATCAGCAAGAACCAGGGAGCCACCTGGTTCAAAGGCACCTTCATCGAAACGGTGAAGGAATGGCAAAAGGAGTGGTTCTATATCACCGAACCCCTGGCCGCTGGTCAAACCGAGGTCCCGACCTTCTCGGCCGGGCCTCCCAAGAAACTCAAGTCTTGGAAGGAAAAATGCGTCGCCTGGGGGAAGCCCGAAGAGGTAGAGACCCTGATCGAGAGGATCGTGTGGTGGACCACCTCGGGAAAGGCTGAGCTGCCCGACGTCATCAACGTCATGCTCAACCGCCATATCCTTCCCCTCCAACTTCGGGCTACCCCAATGTGGGCACAGAAGCCCGAGGACATGGACACCATCAACACCTTCTTTCGCTCCACCTTGGCCACTATGTGGACAAAGCTCATGAAGCTGGCCAAGGACAAAATTCCCAAGGAGGGGGAGGACCGCGGCCTCAAGCACGACTATGAGGCACCCCCGGTGAGTGGTTCCGTCCTTCAATCTTTCATTCTTTGCTTATTGTTCCGAGGAGTAAAGTTGTTGCTTAAACTGTCGTGTTATATCGTTTTTCAGAAATGGTCGGCCTAGGTAAAAGGGGTAAGATGCCCCGCCCCACTGCCGGAGCAGCCCCCAACTTCCCTGCTCTCAGCACTTCTGACCGAGGAGCCGCATGTGGTGGCCTCCAAAGGGGCGAAGTCCCAGACGGGGAAGTCAAGTGCTTGGACCCGAGGAACTTCGGTCACTCGGTCCGAAGAGACCCACCATTCCGCCGCTCAAGACGACGACGCCGAGGAGGGTGAGGAGGAGGAGATTCCTCCTCCAAAGGGGAAGAGGTCGGCGATAGAAGATGCCGACGTGGTCATGCCGCCAAAGAGCTCAAAGAGGCCGAGGCGAGCCTCATCCGAGGCCATCAACAAGTCGTCGGAGAGAGCCGAGGTCTCCGGTGACTCAGAGGAAGACCCCCTCGCAACGGGGAGGAAGAAGCCAGCACCTCGAGGGTAAGCCCTTATCCTTGTCTTTCTTGCCTGAGTCATTGTTTCATCAAGGGGAATTCTACAGAAGCAACTTTTCATACGCAGTCCGCCGAAGGTGATCCCCAGCGGCTCTTCAAGCGGGTCGCCGTCCGCCAGCGGGACCCCAGAGCCCGCTGCTTCTCCCCCGACGCAGGTCAGTCTGGGGGAGGCGACATCCACCTTGGCTCCCGAAGTCAACACGGCGGGAGCCGGTGAGGTGTCGGTAATGGCCGAGGTCGAAACCTCGGCCCGACAAGACCCGAGGTCGAAGCACCCCGAGGTCACAGAAGAAGGGCCGCACCAGTCATTGGCTCAGCCGGAGTCTACCCCGGCACCGCCTTCACAGGCGGAGGCTCCTCGGGTGGATTCATCCGAGGTCATCCCTCCATCCCAGCCTTCTGTCCAAGGACGGATCGGCATGGGGTGGGCCGAGGAGGCGGAGGAGGCCCTGAAGGGCTGTTCCCTCAAGGAGGAGCACCGTGCCTTGATAGGCACGGCGCTGGAAGGATACCGGTCCGCAGAGGCCGGCCTGCGTGAGGTTTTCAAGAGCCTCGTAGCAGGTTTCGAGGTACACCTTCTACGAATTTGGTTTATTTTGGGTTGTTTTAGTTTCTAATCTTTGTCCGAGGACATAATAGCACAGCCTGCTAAAGGGCGTGGTAAGTGAGTAACCCCCGAGCCCGAAGTCGGTTTCAAGAAACCGGCATCGGGATCGTTTTTAGTAAGTGGGAGCCTGTGGAATAGCTCCCAGGACGCTACTCGAAGCGGCTGTCCCGGAGGGTATAAATGGTCTAAACCTTCTTCCCTCTAACAAGGATTTATTTCATTACAGGTTTCGACCTCGGTTCCGGACTCCGTCTCCGAAGAGATGGCGAAGATGAACCGGAGACTTGAGCGGTCCCAGGGTGAGCGAGTTGAAACTTGCTTTTTATATTGCGAATGAAGAGGTATAATTTATGTTTAAAGAAAGCAGCTAAGGCTTTTATCTGTGCTGACAGCGGAGCTGGGGACACTTAAGGCCGAGCTCGAAGGGGCTCGGAAGGAGGTGCGGCAGCAGAAGGCTGTTGCCGCCGCAGTCGAGAAGGCACGGGCTACCGAAATAGCGGCCGGGGAGAAGCACCAGGCCAGGGTGCTAGAGGTTGAGGAGACCCTGAAGGGCGTGTTTGAAGCACGCGACAAACTTCAGGAGGAGGGGCGGCGGACAAAAGAGGAGCTCGAAAAGCTTCAGCGTGCCCACTCCGAGCTCAAGACCTCGGCCCGAGCGGACCGCCAGCTGCTCCAGCAAGTGGAGCAAATCGCCTCGGGTAAGATGTTTCTGCTGCAGTGTGCGTTTGGCGGCAAAGGGTATGTCGAGCTTACCCAAGTATGGCGTTCCGCAGAGGTCTTCGAGGATCTCCCGCAGAGCGCAAAGGAATCGGTGGCGTACTTCGGCCAGCTGGCGGGTCATGAGGCGGAGAAGGCCTTCTGGGGTCAATTCCCAGGATCGCCGTCCGCTCAGCTGCTAAACCATCGAGTGAAGCAGCTGGTCGAATTGTTCCGCATGACGAGGCCAGCGCTCCAGGACCTCTGCGTCGCTCTGTGGCCCTGCCGAGGCTATGCCGAGGAGTCTCTTCGGCCTGACTGCTCGGCTCCGCGATGCCGTACCATGCGTGGAACGCTGGAAGAGGTTCGCATGCTTCGAAGGGGCTCGAAGGGCGTATGCTTGCGTGAAGACGCACTTCCACAAAGTTGATGCGGAGACTTGTGCTACTGGCCCTCCTGCCGACAAGCCGCGGACCGCCGAGCAGTTCTTCGCCGAGGTGGAGGCAGGTGCTCGGACCACCGAGGCCATGTGCCCTAAGAACAGTTTGTTTTATTAAGTACTCCGGGATGCCGGAGTGTTTGATGTAAAAACTTTATCTGTTTAAGAATGGCTTTAAGATTCCATGCGTATTATCTTATAGTGTTGATTATTCCTCCTTCATGACTATTTAAAATGAGAGTGGCCAGTCGTCGGCTTCGACCCCAGTGTAGGTCATACAAAGGGTGTTCCCGAAGTCACATTAGACCCTTAGCCGACGTCTCGGTGCCCGGAGGCGGTCGGTGACTTAGAGGAACTAGGCAATCAGACTATAGTGGCTTGACGTCTTTCATTTAGTCATACGAGTTTGACTGTGGGGGTTTTGATAACCAGCCCCCGATATAAGAAGTGTTCGGCCAGTTCGGCCGAGGTCTATGCCAGGACACACTTCGGCTTAGAATAGAAGCCCTTCGTTTGACACGGGTGATCTCTATCGTCACATCGCTTGACGCGGTCTTCGGATGGCGGACCAGTTTGCGCATACCTAGATAGTCAGTTTTTGGCTTTCTCCCTTGAGGCGCCATGCCAATTGACCTGGTCGGCGCAATCGCAGTGGTTCTCCCGTTACACCCTTAGTCGAATTCATCGGAAATGTATGGGGTACACAAAGGAGCCGGGCAACCCAACTATTGACCGAAATCTAGGTTCGAAACTGATGCATATAAGGCCAAAATCCGAGACGCCGAATACATCGGACTTTCTTATACAATTGCATCTTTGTTAAAGTACTTCATCGTCCCGGGGCTATGCTCGATAAAGAAATACAATAGGGACCTTGAAAGGGCATGGTTTCTTCATAATATCAATCATGTACATGCCCTGTTGACGAGAGTAATGAAAAGAATACAATGTAGATGGTAAAGAAGGAGGAGGAAAAAATAGGTCGGATAATTACTAACGGATTTTAAAGGATCCGGACCGAAGCCTACCGCACGTCTGCGTTTCCGAACTGTTGACCTGATCGCCCCGATTGAAGACGAAAATTTTGCGAAGGTCGATGCCCTTCTGGCCCTTTAGACACTCTAAGTGTTTGATGGACCGAGTTCCTCAAAGAGAGGTGTGACCGAAGTTATTCTTGTGGTTGAAACCACCTAGAGGTATTCATATTTGGCTGCTCCTTTTACAGGTGCTTGCCGGTGCTGGGGCTCTAAGCCTCGCCCTTGCATGGTGAATCCGCGCCGGACGGTTGGTAATTGTTTTGGCTCCTCGGCATCCCAGGGAATTTTGAGTGCGAAGTTATGCACTCTGGGGACGTAGTGCCCGCAGAGGGGGTGCACGAGGAGCCCGCATCCCTATTTCGGGTGTTGTGGTACTTGTCCGAGGTCGACTTGTGTAGCCCTGGCGCACTTCAAAGAGCGGGCCGTGCGTTTATTGCCGCGGGCTGCCTCCTCGGACGCTTGAACCTCGGCTGCGAAAGCCGCGGTCTGTTCCTTTGTCCGGAGTGATCGTTCTGTATTACCATTGACAGTGATGACGCCGTTAGGACCCGGCATTTTGAGCTTGAGGTAGGTGTAATGCGGGACTTCGTTGAAGCGCGCAAAGGCTGTGCGCCCTAAGATCGCGTGGTATCCACTCAGGATAGGTACGATATCGAAGATTAACTCCTCGCTTCTGAAGTTCTCGGGCGAACCAAAGACTACCTCTAGGGTGATTGTTCCTGTACAACGGGCTTCGACGCCCGGGATCACACCTTTAAAGGTGGTAGAGCTCGGCTTTATCCGAGATGAGTCAATGCCCATCTTCCGAACCGTGTCCTCGTAGATGAGGTTAAGACTGCTGCCCCCGTCTATCTGGACGCGTGTTAGATGATAACCATCAACAATGGGGTCCAGAACGAGCGCCGCAGAGCCACCATGCCTGATGCTGGTCGGATGATCGTGCTTATGGAAAGTGATTGGGTAAGCCGACCACGGATTATACTTTGGGGCGACTGGCTCCAGCGCGTATATGTCCCGAAGTGCACGTTTCCGCTCCCTCTTGGGGATGTGGGTGACGTATATCATATTGACCTCTGTTACCTTGTTTGGAAACTTCTTCTGCCCTCCATTAGTGGGCTGCCGAGGTTCATCCTCGTCGTCGCTGTGGTGCTGGGCTTTATTCTGGCCCTCTGCCGCTATCTTGCCAGCTTGTTTGAAGACCCAGCAATTCCTATTAGTGTGTGTTGCTGGTTTTTCCTGAGTACCATGAATCCCACATGGGCGGTCCAGGAGCCTATCAAGCTGGCTAGGTCCATCTTTGTTCCCCTTATAGGGTTTTCTTTTTTGCCCGGATTTAGGTCCGGTGAATCATGCGTTGACCGTGGTGTCTTCAGTATCGCTTCCGCCATTTTTATACCTGCGCTTGTTTTTATTGCGCTTTGGCTTTCCATTGGCGTCGCGAGTTTCCGAGGTGCCGGCCTCGCCGTTGTGAGTACTCCGGGCGAGCCAGCTATCTTCTCCCGCGCAAAAGCGGGTCATCAGTGAGGTCAGGGCAGCCATGGTTCTAGGCTTGTCCTGGCCGAGTTGTCGAGCCAACCATTCATCTCGAATATTATTTTTAAACGCAGCGATGGCCTCGGCTGTGGAGCAGTCTATGATCTGGTTCTTTTTGGTGAGAAACCTGTTCCAGAACTTCCGAGCTGATTCGCCGGGCTGCTGGGTGACACGGCTGAGGTCATCGGCGTCCGGAGGTCGAACATACGTGCCCTGGAAGTTCGCTCGAAAAGCATCTTCTAGGGCTTCCCAGCTGCCGATAGAATTGGGTGGGAGGCTGTTGAGCCAATGCCTCGCCGGCCCCTTGAGCTTGAGAGGCAGGTATTTAATGGCATGGAGATCATCTCCTTTGGCCATGTGTATATGTAAGAGAAAATCCTCGATCCAAACTGCTGGGTCCGTGGTGCCATCGTATGAATCTATATTGATGGGTTTAAACCCTTCCGGGAATTGATGTTCCATTACCCTGTCTGTGAAGCAGATTGGGTGAGCCGGACCTCGGGACCGAAGAGGATCTCGTCGGAGGTCGGGAGAAAATCGTGAGTAGGCTTGTTCGCGGGCGCGGCCGTTCCTGTCCATCCAGGCATCGTAGCCGTCCGGCCCGGCAGGCGCACGTCCCCTTGACCCGTAGATGGACCGAGGGGGAGCCCGTTTTTCCTCAATACGACGTCTCACGTCGTGAGGATCTATGTAATCCACGGGGTCCTTGCCATGACGGCGTGCAGGTGGCCGTTCCCCGGGGTCTTCTCGTCTTGGCCTGTCCCGGCCTCTAGGGGGCCGATCGAGGTCATCAGCGAGTTCTTCATCAAATTCTGGATGGAGGCGCCTGCGTGGGTAAGACTTCGGCGCACTATGGCGTCGGTTCTCCATATCCTACTCGGTGGAGAGCACTTCAACCCACTTTTCATTTAGCGCGTCGGTATTTTCCTACAGCTGCTGCTGCTTGCGTTTTAAGCTCCGGGCCGTCGCAACAAGGCGTTGCCGGAAGCGTTCTTGTTCGAAGGGGTCCTCGGGGACGATGAAGTCCTCGGTACCGAGGCTATCGTCCTCCTCGGACTCCGGCATGTAATTGTCATCGGCCCCTTCAAAGAGGTCGTCGGGATCGGAGTCCACAAGAGGTCGGTCTGGTGTGCCGTTCCTTAGTGGGGAGGCTTGAATGTCCTCCTCATTGTTATCGGCGTCGCCATCCTCTTCGTTGCCATTATTGGCTGTTGCGTCATTGCCACTGAGTTCCCCATTATTACCCCTCTGGCGCCGTCGCCGGTGTCTTGGAGGGGATTTGGGGGTGTCCACCATGTAGACATCATAGGTGGATGTGGCGGTCCACTTGCCCGCGTTGTTCGAGGGCAAGGTGTTCTCGATGGGGCCATCGGCGTCCTCCTCCATATCTGAGGGTTCGCCGCAGTCCAACACGTCGGTTAAATCATCGATCGTGGCGACTAGATGGGTGGTGGGTGGG
This sequence comes from Elymus sibiricus, assembly GCA_039707655.1. Classification (NCBI taxonomy): domain Eukaryota; kingdom Viridiplantae; phylum Streptophyta; class Magnoliopsida; order Poales; family Poaceae; genus Elymus; species Elymus sibiricus. Next base: position 360,840,515 of record CM077666.1, read on the forward strand.
ATGTAAATTTCCCTATCATCGGCTTTAAGTCCGATCGGATCGTAGACCGAAGTCTTGCCGTCCGAGATGGACAGGCTCTGGATGCGACAAAGCATCTCATCAAGGTGAGATAACTCTTCGGGATCCATGGAAGCGTCGTAGGCAGGGCTGATTCGAAGCGCATCCGGTGTGTGACCAGGTGCGTCTTCAGAGCGAAGGAAATCTGAACATACTTCGGGGTTTTGATTTGAAATCAACTCCGGCATCGGTATCTCTTCGGGAGTGGGAGCCGGATCTCTTTCCGGACTAGTGGTCGGGGAGAGATCAGCCGGAGTGGCGGCGTCAGTAATCTCAAAAGATGTCAAGACAGAGTTCAGCTCCGGAGTCGAGCCTCCAGAACCGGTCGAGCTTTCGATCAAGCCGGGCGTCCATCCCGATAGGATGAGTTCGCCGGGGGAATCGGCAGTGTAGTCAAGGCCACCAAAAGTTACGATCCGTCCCGGGGCATAGTTCTCGACAGAGATCAGACGACCCGTCGAGTCGGTGCAAAATACCATGCTGCCGAACATGAAAAGCTGTCCGGGGGTGTAGACGTCCCCACAGCCGTTGATGCAGTTGATCTGCCGATGAGCCATCAATCCTTCTGGTGATCACGCGGCGGAACTCTCAACGAAAGCACCAGTGTCGGTGTAAAAACCGGTAGACCTCGGGGTAGGGGGTCCCGAGCTGCGAATCTAGAATCGATGGTAACAGAGACAAGGGAGACGATGTTTTACCCAGGTTCGGGCCCTCTTGATGGAGGTAAAACCCTACGTCCTGCTCTTGTTTATATTAATGGATATGTATCGAGTACAGAGTAGATCTACCTCGAGATCGTAATATGTGTCTAACTTCTAAGGCTAGGTAAGTAATGTTGCGTTGATCCCCCCTACGGGCTAAACCCTATGGCTTATATATAGGCCAGGGAGGGTATCTAGGGTTACAAGGTCGGTATCTTGGAGTAAGGCGGCTGGAGAAATCCTGAAGTGTACTGCAAGTCTTCGGTAGAGACAGACTTGATCACGTCTCCCTTCTGCGGCCTCCGGAGTCCATCTTGCTTACGTACGGGGGCATATCGGCCCACCCGAGGAGACGGGTCGGCCCGGTTAGCACCCCCTAATTCTGGACACCGTCAACAGTGTTCTCTCCGGCTAACAGGTGGGCCCAGGGCCCACTGTCAGTCTCTTCTTCTTCCTGTGGCTCTTCTTTTTCCTCTCTCCCTCGCGTGCCCTCCCGCTCTTTCTCCACCCACAACGTTTAGCGCGTAGGGCATCTAGGTCGTACCACGGTAGTGCGCGGCGTGCTTGTCGCCAGCAGCGTGCACTAACCTAGCGGGCAAGCACCCTGTCGGCACTGCTCGCGGATTCGCCTCCGAACACTGTAATCGAGCGACAAGCGGTGCTGGTGGACTCCGCTCATCGTGCACCGAGCTCGAGCTATAAAATCGACCGCGGTTTTTCTTCCTTCTGCCTCACACCTCGCCTCACTTCTTCTTCTTCTTCTCCTTTCGGTTGCAGGAGCTCGAGACGAGGCGTTAATGGAGGACGTGGTTCCGGAGCTGATCATGATCCTCTTGGTTGGTCTGCTTGCGGCGTTGGTTGGCTTCTCACTGCTGCTATGTGCGATGATCCTCGATGATCGCCGTGATGCCGCTGCTCGTGTGGTGGCTCTCCGAGGCGGCGGTGATCATGAGGACTAGGCATCGGTATCGGTTGTGAGTGAGTGTTAGTGCGTTTTGCAGCAGGTTTAGTAGAAATAAAAACCCATGAGTTTTCTTTGAGAAAACTGTGGTGTGGTGAGAGTGATCTGGTAACGGTTAATTTGGTGCTAAGTGTTTGTGTGTGTGGTTTGTGCACTTAGTGCATGTGGTAGAGCGGGTGTGGCTATGAGTCGGATGTCGTGGCGGCACGCGGATTAAATTTATGCTAGAAAATAATTTTTGTGATAATGGCCCTTAAGAATTTTCTCCCCTAAGTGCGGATAAACCAAATGCAGATCACCACAATAAAAAAATTCATAGGCAAACTGCAATCATATTAATGCATTCATGACATATGCCCTAAAATACCTCGCAAGGATTGCAACATCTAAGCAAGTGCTAGACACAGCAACAACCATACTCATGACCGTCTACGGTTCGAAGGTAAGATCTATGGGGTCTTGCGGAAGGGTTCCGGGTGCTGGAGCACATTCTTCTTCTTCCGGAGGAAGTGGAGGAAGTAGGCGAAGAACATGCCCCTCCTGAGTTGGCAAGGGTGGTCCGCCAATGGCGATCCGAGGATTTAGAACAGCAAGAATTTGAAGGTAATCCATCAGATGTTGAGTCAAGCGCTCCTGAGCGATGACATATTGAACAAGGTTGGCCAGCACTGGATCGCTCTCTATTTGTCTCCAGGGGAACGTTGATTCTGCTCCGGGTGCTGTGCAGCTCGGAAAGGAATAATACCCCCTTTCGCTGGCACAAGGCACCGCGAATCGAAGACGGGTAATTGCTTCATATGCAACAAATTCTATGGTCATGCCTGGACTTGGCATGGATTTCCCGACGAAGACGATATACGGAGGGTCTTTGTTTGGGTCCTCCGGTGGAATGTGCACAACTGCCCAATATTTTGAGGAACTAGGGGTGATCCTCAACTTGAACAACTCATACTTGGGTGGGTGGGTGGAGCCAAGGGTGTTGCAGGTGAAATCCCACAAAACCTTAGCAAAACTACCCAGGCTTGCATCTGGGATTCTCAGGTAGGCTCCGAGGTGAGACATTGGAGAGGTTGGTTATGAACGCAGTGCACAAGGGTGATGGATGCGGTGCTCACGGCTGCTAGTTGCTGGAGTTGGATATGGAAGTGGCTTCTTATAGAGTGCCTGGGTTAGGAAACATGATGCGGCGCCGGCACAACTTGGGTATCGGCTCTGTCATAGGGTTGTCTGATTCAAAGTGTCAGATCTCGATCCCAACAAGGAATGTGACGTATTACTGTGCGTGTCGGTTTGGGGTTCGGCGGTCACGTCTAGAATTTACTCAGCCACCACACGCCAACAATTTGCGTGGGATCACGCATACCACTATTAAGGGTACACAAGTAATTTACAAACTTACCCCGCCATACAACTGCTACTACGAAAATACATGGCAACAGGGCCAGCAAGGCTCGACAACAACTCTTGTGGACTCAGTCCACCTCGTTGACATCTAGCCGGGCGTGTCTTGTGGATGTCGAGGCTTCTCCGTGTGCTTCAGTGTCGGAGCTGACCGGGGTCGGATGGGGAGCTACAGGGCTGGGGTAGCGGTGATGCCCCTCGCGGGGTGTCGAGGTTACCGTCCCGTTGGAGTAGGTCTCCAAGAGACGACGGAGTTCCCCGGGGGAGGCAAAGGCATTGCCCGGGTAGATAACAGGGGCAGATCTTGGGGGCTCAACTGACCTCCCAAGAAGCACTATCGGGGTGTCAGTGGCGGGTGCAGCTTCACTTCTCACCGGGGTCAGGAGAGCGAGTGTCCTGCGGGTCGCGATCAGATCAAGGGTGACCTGATCGAATAGTGCCTCTTGCGCTCTCAGGTAGCGCACCAGATGCACCAGGGCAGGATCCGTCTCATGGTCTCCGTTGGCGACTTGGGTCAGGCTACCATAGCCTTCACGACTAGGGTAGTAGTAGAAAGGACGGATGTTAACCCTCGGCGACAAATGCCGGAGGTTAACTATAGCCTCTCGGGCTGCAAGTTGGATGGCTTGGGGCCCGTCGGAGGTCATCCTCCCGGTGAACCGGTAGGGCGTTCTGACGGGGTGCCCCTCCCGTAGATGTGCACCGTGGCCCAGAAGTGGTGGATGGCATCACTCGTGTGCTCTTGGTACACGACATACTCCGGGGGCTCTTCTGTGCCAAAAGCTCGGCGGGTGAGATTGGCGAGGATGACAACAAAGTCTCACAGCTCGGCTGCGGTGGTCTCGTTGCGAACAATGGGGCTAGGCATCTAGGTGGTTGGATTTTGAACTGTGAGTGAGGCTGTGATGTGCTGAGTTGGGGCAAGGCTTCCTTTATAGGCCAGCAGAGTATTCCATCGCACGCTTGTGGATGGGACAACTCAGGTGTCGGCCATAGGCACACAGCCTATGGATAGGCTGATAGGTTGGGCACCGACTGTCAAAAGATGTCGGCTGGCCACTGTGTAGGCTTATGGGATAAGATGGGCTTGGCTACGGACAGGAAAGGATTTGGACGGTGTGGAAACCTAAGGATAATGACCAGGCTAAGATAATATTAGCCCATGGTCAGCCTTGGCTCTGATACCAAGGCTGTCGGGGCCGGATTTCCGGGACATAAAATCCCAGAAACAACCCCTCGTGTCGCCACCAGCCCCAAGATCATTTTTACTGGTGGACACATCCTTGATACAGATTACCAATCAATTACAAGAATTGGATACAAGACCATAAAGGTCTAATGATACAACAATGATTTCTAACAGCGCATGGCGGAAGCGGGTAGTAGATCTCCATCTCTGGTGGGGCTCCAATTCCACAGGAATGGCTGGCCGGGATTACTCCTATCATCGCGTGGCTGCTATCTTAGGCTCCTAGTTTGCATGGACATCACTGTAGTACTCCTTGTTGAAATCCCGATCTGGCCAATTAAATAGCCAGGGACAAGCCAGTGAGTACGTTGGAATGTACTCGCAAACTTTATGAACAAAAGATATACCGAATGCATATGCTCATGATGGATTAAATTATATGCATATGCTGACCGAAATTAAAGCATGGCATGATAAATAATAATATGGTGTGGAGAAATAAATATATCGTGTCAGTACTAAACCAAGAAAATAAAATGGAACATCGAGCGCTGGACCGCCCGAGGAATTCCAAGAAAAATGACAAACGGGTATCTGAAAGCGACGCCTCGAGAGGTCTTGAAAAGAAATGCCAAACGGGTGTTTGAAAGCGACGCCTCGAGAGGTCTTGAAAATAAAACCGAGTATCCAGGTGGACTAGCCATCCCAAGTGATACCCAGAAAAATAGAAATGAGTATCCAGGTGGACTAGCCATCCCAAGTGATACCCAAAAAATTAGAAAGGAGTATCTAGGTGGACTAGCTATCCCAAGTGATACCCAGAAAAAAATAGAAATGAGTATCCAGGTGGACTAGCCATCCCAAGTGATACCCAAAAAAAATAGAAATGAGTATCCAGGTGGACTAGCCATCCCAAGTGATACTCAGAAAAAATAGAAATGAGTATCCAGGTGGACTAGCCATCCCAAGTGATACTCAGGTTGCACATGAAAGAACAGAGTTAGTCCACCATAATATTCATGATAACAATAATATTCATGATAGCATCAGTGGTGGCAATAATTATCCTGCAAAAATATATGATGCTCAATTTTAATTATTTCCTCCAAAGACCGACACTAAGACCGATACTTGACCAACCCAGACTGCAGAACTTAACCGCGGACACGGCTATTCGAATAGGTATAACTCTGCAGTGGTTGTACTCTGTACCCACGTGTATAGGATTTCTTTAGTCAACACCGAGACACTGACTAATTCCCATTATGGCCTTTGGGTTGAAAACATACCTAACCAGCACACACCAGCTTTAACTCACCAAAGCCAGGAATCACCCAAGGCAATGATAAAGTAAAACTCTATGTGCGAAGGCTTCTCACCTCCAATAGCATGGGATCACAATATTTATAACGCGCGCAAACAGGGGTGCTACCCCCTCGGTCCCAACCGGATACACCCATGCCCCCAGACCAAGTGACATGCCTACCATGGGCCAATGGTATCTTTCACTATGGCCTCTCTGTATGGTGTGTGCACGGAAAGGGGTTAACAACTTACTGAACCATACCCTACCTATGGCAGGGACAAGTGGCAGCATGAAACAAGTATGGGGGTTACCGGAACAAGACTCGATCTACGGTCGACTCAGGAGGTTTAAGTTTTCCTGAAGTGGTTAGCACAATATATTTCCTTGGTAGTACCCAACATAGTCACCACCTGGCATGTCCCAACATGCCCTCACTGATCATTCTCGTCACAATGAGATTTCAGTCTCACGGTCACTTTTCTCATGACTGATTCTTTCCTGCAGATTAGTCCGGGCCAACATAGGCATATGTGACATGTGAAATAACCATACTCACTCATACTTCATGTTTAAATGAAGATAAAATATTTTCAAGGGATCATGCATGTATAACTAGCAATATGCAAATTTTTATTTGAATTCAACATATTCATAGCTCAATTTTTCCAGCAAACAAACAACTATGCATTCACCATATCAAGTGTTCAAGATGCTTGCCTTGAGCATGCAGAAGTATTGGGTGCACCCCAAAAGTTTTGAAAATTTTATCCTCCCTCCATTTCCCTATTAAAAATATTGCAATTACCACATAAAGCCAAAATAGTGCTAAAAAGTTGTTTGGAAATTTTTAAAATAAATACTAAAATAAACTAGATGAAAAATGAGAAATATCAAAAAAATAATCAAATGATTTGGAGTTCATATGATTTTCCTAGAGAATTTCTAAGCTGAGATAAATAAAGGAATAAACTATTTAATAAATCCTACAGAAACAAAGCCTAGGAAAAATGTTCACCCTAGCTGGATTAATAGAGCATGAATTTAGGAGTATGCAGAAATTTGAATCATCAAATTTGGTTTTGAAAAGACTGCTGTGGGATTATTTGAAATTTGCTGGAAAAGAAAACGAGGAAAGAGCAGAAGCGTGCCCTGAGCGTTGTTTAGCCGCCTGGCGTCACTGGGCCAGGCCTAGCTGCTTGGCCGTGCGGGAGAGCTGACGACGTCGAAGACGTATTCCCAGAATACGTTTCCCAGAGAAGAAAGTGTATTCAGAAGAATACGCCTTCACTTACAGCCACGGGCCGTGACCTCCAGTCACTGACGGTGGGTCCCGTGGGCCCACCAGTCAGGTTTGACTGGTCCAACCGCGCGCCTCCTCCTTCTCTTTCCTTCGGCCGAACGGAGGCGGCACTCCGGCGGGGCTCGCCGGGGAACGGCGGCTCCCCGCGGGATTCCAAGCACACGAGCAAGACTAGGGCTCCGAGGCCGTCCTCTGGGTACCCTCCACGGTCGCCAAGGTGGGCGGAGTCACCGGCGACGAGGTCACCCGAAGAACTCTGGCGAAACCAAATTGGGCCCTTTGCCCATGGTTGATCTCGGGCAAAATTGAGTGATGGGATGGGATCGTGGGGTTGAGAAGAGGCTGTTGGAGAAGAGTATGAGGCGAGGGAGGCTCTGGTTGCGCCGGATTTGACCGGGTGGTGGTGGTGAGTGCCTCGGCCGGAGTCGAGGAAGATGACCTCCTCCGGTCGCGTGGCTGCTTGAGGGGCTCGGAGAGGGGTAGGCGTGTAGTGATGAGGAGCTGAAAGAGCCCGGGGTGGTTTGTATAGCGTGAGGGAGGTTGGTTCGCGGGTTCCAGAAGGTGGCCGAGGTGGCGGCAGCCATTAACGGCGCCGTTGAGGTAGTAGTGGTCGGTGGCGAGGAAGATATGGCCGGCGGGGGGGTTGGCCTGGTCGGTGGAGAGCCCGGTGCGCTGCGGATGAGCTCGGCCGTTAGTATTTAACGGAGAGTGACCCGGGCAGAGACGTGGCAGAGACGGCGGCGTTGGGCGGCGGCTCTGGACGGTGGGGCGGCGCTAGAGGCCAGGCTGGGGTGTCGGCAAGCTTCCTGGCTTGCCCGTGAAGCTAGCGAAGGTGGAAAACGTGCGGGAGAGGCAACAAAGCAATGGTGCGAAGACGAGGCCGAGCCTGCCAAACGAGCGCTCTGCTCGTGCGCTGTGCACACACTCAGTTTGCTCGACAGAATGCTAGGGCATCCTAGGGTGCTCCAAATGAGCCGATTTTTGGTAGGGTGGTGTCTATTTGGATGAAACAGATTGTGGACAGGTTGGTTTGGAGGGAGGAGCCAATGTCAATAGCCAGCTCGAAGCTTTGCCAAATTATGCCATGCACATCACCTATTTGACAGAATCCTAGGGCTAGCTAGGTTATTTTATTGGATGTGAAACTTGGCAGGATGATGCCTCATTGGATGATAGAGATTGTGGTGGAGTTAGTTTGGCAAAAAGAAAACTTGTTAGTGCAAGTTTTGGAGAAATTCAGATCTGGACCCAAACTTGGAGGATTTATTTGGTGGGTTTGCAAGATGCAAATGGTGTTGATCTTCTGGACTTAAGAGTGTGGTTGGCAGGACTATAAGTGGGAAAATTTTCAGAATTGTTTGATGAAAGAAAATTGGGGTTGTAGTTATAACCTAGGAATGGGATAGAATTGAAAAGAGGAAGTTGTGCTCAAAATTTTCAAATGACCATGATGGGTTTTTGTATAAAAGTGATCTATAGGCATCACATGACCCCTCATAATTTTTCTGGAATTTTAGGAGAATTATTTAAAATAGTTGTAGTGCAACAGAAGCATTTCAAAGATTGAAATTGCTATTAAAAGAATTATTTCTGAGCAATTTTTGTTATGAAAATAATTCCTACTGTTCTTTAAAATATAAATGAAAAGTTTTAAGAAAACTACCAAAGCACACAATATTTTACAAAAATTTCTATATGGAGGGAAGAATTTTGGAAAACAGAAAACAGAAAATATTCTGAAATTAATAAAAGACCTAGTATAATTTAAAATTTCATTTCTGGCCAAATTTTACTTAATAAAAAAATATGGTTAAATTTTTGGGGTGTTACAGGACTAAATAAGTCTAGACGTGAGGGTGGTGTTGAAATATATTGCCCGCCTCTCTCCATCAGTTCGGACTTGTGAATGAGGTGGCTGGAGCATGAATTCAATATGGTATTAGAGCCAAGATGTCTTGAGTTCAAGACCTGGCTGTCGCAATTAAATTGCAGCCCACTTTCGGTCTACTCTTAGGCCTGAAAGAGCCACACGTGAGGGGGAGTGTCGACGTATAAATGCATACCCACCTTTCCCCATCAGCTTGAGCTTTTGGGTGAACTGGCTGGTGCATGCAGTTCTACACATGAGTTTGAAGCTGTCCACGACGTGCGATGGTGTATGGCTACCACCTAAGAGTACGTGCTATGCTTGGACCATCTTCTAGGAATTGGACCATCGAACTAGCTACTAGTACGTAGATGACTCGAGCAGCAACCAGAAGCTAGCGAGGCTCCATGGTTGCACACATGCACAAGACTCCATTACGTAAGACTAGACGAACAGTAACCCGTGCAACATGATTTGCTCTTCTCCTATATATGTAGCTTTCCTGATATGATTTTTACCCGGAAAACAAATGTTGTGAATTATATTAGTTATATTTATTTTGAAAAATGAGTAAGTACATAATATCTGAGTGATCATAGAAACCACATGTATCTTTTTTCAGAATATGAGTAGTCGTTGGATAGTTGTTCCACGTATTCGAATCACCTCGGCGCTAAGCGGACGCTTCCTTCCTTTATGTGATTTGGAACGATTGAAAAGATTACGAGGAACCGAAAGATCTTCGACGGATCTAGGATAATTAACCAACATCAAAGTGACGAATCTAGCCCTCGGGGATATTTAGCAGCGCGAGCTCGTTTTCGGAGCACACGACCAAGGCCTTGTGGTGGATCTTGTGTAGTTAATTTTTCCGTTTGGCTTTTGGGGTTTTGGCGTGTTCCCCTTAGAAACATGTTGTCTCTTGTAATTACATGTTTCTATCTCCTATCTTCATGAAAAAGCAATGCTCCTGCCGATTGCTAAAATAAACCTTTTACGTCCTCACTATTAGTGCAAAATCACCTATTAATGGATCCAAAACCTATCCATTTTCAGGATCTTAGGTCTGCCACTACTATGTACATGTCTATGGTACTAAAAGAGCCACTAACGGGGCCAGACCCATGAATGGTGATACAACGGGGACACGAGGGGAATTTAACATAAGACAAGGGAGAATCTTGGCTTGGGTAGCCTGCAACGGTGTCCATGAAGCCACCATCGTCGTCGTTCGTACCGCAAGACATAGTCATTGCCCTTCATGTATGGTGTGGAGATGGACGGTAGATCCGATGGTACTCAAGGGTGGAGGAGCTCGCTACCGTGCCGTCCTAGGCCTTGGACGGTGCCATTAGGGTTGACACCAAATAGATGTCAACCGACCTGCAAATCTGAATAAGATTTAGGGCTAGGTTTATGGCCCTATTTTTTACCTCATTATTGCTGCCCCTTAGGGCCATGAGTGGGCCGGAAAATTGGCATGTACTACAGCGTACAACAATGGTGGTGAGCCTAAAAGGCATGTTAATTTAACCCGACCTCTGTTATCATTGATGGATATATGGTGCTCGTCAATGGTAACTAGTAACATAGACGACACCTAATGCACCTTGCCCCCAATATGTCGAGCCATTTCAAAACATCATTGTCAATTTTGACTGTACTTTTGCAGCGAAGGTGTACAAAAGCATAGTAGAAGCTCCTCTCCGACTGCATGATAATCATTCATATAACAAACTTGTGTATGCATGGCGGTGGTTGGGTTTGCCCTATCACTCGACCGACGCGATTTCACATGATGGTACAATGTTCTCAGTATTGTCATCGGTCCTTCACCGATACAAAAGATCCAAATAAACAACCTAATACGCTTCACCAAGGTTTCTTCCGAAGTCCAATCATGTTTTCTGCAAGCGGACATTTCATTTACAACTTCTCATATACTTTTAGTTATGTATGAATGCAAACTTACTGACAAATTTAGTCGTGTAACATCTGGTCGCGAAGTAAATAACTGGTAGAGAGAAAAAAAATAACAAAAACAACCGTATCACATGAGCATGGTTTTTTACTCTTGATCTCCCGATAATTCATATAGTAAGGCATCTTAGAAATCACATGCAAGTAAATGGTTGTACATTTCTAGGCCTTGAGTTGCACCATAATATGTTGTACAACTTAATATTTGAAGATTTAGTGCTTTATCAACATTGAAATAATATTATTTTTTATTGAAAACCTAGGCATGCAAAATGTACCTGTCACTCTGCTAGTTTTGTTTTGTAAAAGCGGAATGTGACGAAGTAATGAATATTTTTTTGGAATAACTAACTACTCCCTCCATCCCATAACATAAGATGTTTTTGCAGGCTAACATAACTTGCAAAAATGTCTTATATTGTGGGACGGAGGGAGTAGTAATGAATCACACTTAAGGGCATCTCTTAATCGTTTATGGTTTCACCAAGACGTTTCAGTATGTAGGGCAATGTGTTGTTTAGAAGGAAAACACAACCATTTGAAAAGTTTGAAGCAAAGTCTTAGACATGGTGGCAACAGAGGGAATGATATGAACTGAGAAAGCTAGGTTTGGCCAATGGAACGCTTTTTTTTTCAAGTTTGCAGTTCTTTTTTGCCATTTACCCTAGCCATGTTGCCGAGATCATCAGTATGTACAAGAACACATCTAATAATCAGTGCTGATCTTGTGTGTCGACATTTAAGCATCGGCACATTTTTCGTCGATTTCATCTTGTTAGTCAAGTAGCAACCATTTTTCTCGTAATTAGTGATTGCGTCATGGCCAAATGAACGTGCTGATACGTCTCCATCGAATCTACTTTTCCAAACACTTTTGCTCTTGTTTTGGACTCTAATTTGCATGATTTGAATGAAACTAACCCGGACCAACACTGTTTTCACCAGAACTACCATGGTGTTGTTTTTGTGCAGAAATCAAAGTTCTCAGAATTGAACAAAACTTTTTGGAGATTTTTTACGGAATAAATTAAAATTACTGGCGCAAGAATCAACAGAAGTGGGGCCACCTGTCGCCCACAAGGCAACAGGGTGCGACCCCTGATGCCTTATGGGGCCCACAGGCAGCCGTCTGACATAATTCCAACTTTATGAATTCTCTTTCCCCGAGAAAAAAATAGAAGAAGAAGTTTCATCGTGTTTTATGATACAGAGCCGCCGCCACCTCCTGTTCTTCATCTGGAGGGCTGATCTGGAGTCCGTTCGGGGCTCCGATGAGGGCGATTCGACACCGTCGTCTTCATCAACCATCCTCCATCACCAATTTCATGATGCTCACCACCGTGTGTGAGTAATTTCTCCATGGGCTTGCTGGACGGTGATGGGTTGGATGAGATTTATCATGTAATCGAGTCAATTTGTTAGGGCTTTGATCCCTAGTATCCACTTTGTTCTGAGATTGATGTTGCTATGACTTTGCTATGCTTAATGCTTGTCACTAGGGCCCGAGTGCCATGATTTCAGATCTGAACCCTTTATGTTTTCACAAATATATTTGTGTTCTTGATCCTATCTTGCAAGTTATATGCACCTATTACGTGTTATGATCCGCATACCCCAAGGTGACAATAATTGGGATTCTTTCCGATGATTACCGTAGTTTGAGGAGTTCATGTATTCACTATGTGTTAATGCTTTGTTCTAGTTCTCTATTAAAAGGAGGCCTTAATATCCCTTAGATTTTCTTATGGACCTAGCTGCCACGGGAGGGTAGGACAAAAGATGTCATGCAAGTTCTTACTATAAGCACGTATGACTATATACGGAATACATGCCTACATTGCATTGATGAATTGGAGATATTGTGTATCGCCCTAGGTTGTGACCGTTATATGATGAATGTCATCTAACATAATTATCCATCGCCGATCCAATGCCTACGCTTTCCGCATATTGATCTTTGCTAAGTTACTTTCGTTGTTGCTGCTGTTACAATCACTACAAAACTGCTACTGTTACTGTTCATGTTACTATTGCTATTGAAACTATCATACTACTGTGCTACTAAACATTTTACTGCAGATATTTAGTTCTCCAGGTGTGGTTGAATTGACAACTCAACTGCTAATACTCGCAAATATTCTTTGGCTCCCCTTGTGTCGAATCAATAAATCTGGGTGAAATACTACCCGCGAAAACTGTTGCGATCCCCTATACTTGTGGGTTATCAAGACCTTTTTCTGGCGCCGTTGCCGGGGAGCATAGCTCTATTTGTTGAGTCACATGGGTTTTATATCAGTTGATCACTATGAAAAATCTGAAAGATGCTAAGACCAACATCGTTCAATATAAGACGAGGGGAGGTAAGGAACTGCCATCTAGCTCCACACTTGATTCACCTTCTGTTTTGAGTAGGCTTGTGACACCACCACCTGCTATTCATTCTGATATTTCGCAAGTTATTGATGATACTACTTTTGCTATGAATGAAACTATTGATGATGCTAGTACTATACTTGATAATATTGTGCCACTTGGTGAATTTCTTGATGAACAAATTGCTAGAGCTAAAGAAATTGAAAATGTTGAAACTCTTGAAAATTATGATTCACCTATTATGCCTAGCTCTCCTACTAGAGTTGAAATGCCTGAGACATCTAATGGTTATGTTTTTGATAGAGATACAGCTAGGGCAATTCTTGCTTGTAATGATAGAGATGAGGTTAGAAAATTGCTTGCCGAGTTGAAAGAAAAATCTATGAGGGAGAGAATGAAATATGATCCTAAGTTTGCTACCTCTTCCATATTTGTTACTGATAAGGATTATGAATTCTCTGTCAATCCCGAGTTAATTACTTTGGTTGAATCTGATCCTTTTCATGGTTATGAAACTGAAACTGTTTGTGGCACACCTTACTAAATTAAATGATATTGGCACCCTATTTGCTCATGAGGAAAAAAATCGCTATTACTATATTCTTAAGTTGTTTCCATTCTCATTAAAGGGTGATGCTAAGAAATGGTTTAATACTCTCTCTCCTGGATGTGTGCGTAGTCCCCAGGATATGATATATTACTTCTCTGAAAAATATTTTCCTGCTCATAAGAAACAAGCTGCCTTACAGGAAATATTTAACTTTGTGCAAATTGAAGAAGAGAATCTCCCTCAAGCTTGGGGGAGGCTTCTCCAATTACTTAATGCATTGCTTGATCATCCTCTTAAGAAAAATGAAATACTTGATATCTTTTATAATGGACTAACCGATGCTTCTAGGGACTACCTAGATAGTTGTGCTGGTTGTGTTTTCAGGGAATGAACTGTTGGACAGGCTAAAGAACTATTGAATAATATATTGAGAAATGTCGATGATTGGACACTTCCTGAACCTCCACCTAAGCCAACTCCAAAGAAGAGAGGTATTCTATTCCTCAGTCTAGAAGATATGCAAGAAGCTAAGAAATTTATGAAGGAAAAAGGTATTAAAGCTAAAGATGTTAAGAATCTACCACCTATTGACGAAATACATGGCCTCGATATCCCGACACAGGTAGTGGAGGTAAATTCTCTCACTAGATTCGATGAAAGTGATATTCCCTATAATAAGTCTGCTAGCCAATGTTTGTATGAATTTGACTTACATCATTTAGCAAGAACACTTCAATTTATATGTTAGCAATCAATTAAAACAAAATGCCATCATGATTGAACGCTTGAGTGATTTGATGTTTAGAACTGCTAATGATGTTAAGTGCTTAAGTAAACATGCTTCTATGGTTCAGACTCAGTTAGAACAAATAGCTAAGTCACAAAATGATTTGCTTGATGAGATGAATAATAAAAAGAACGATCATACTGTCATAGTTGTTACTAGAGGAGGTAGAATGACTCAGGAGCCCTTGTGTCCTGAAGGTCATCCTAAAAGAATTGAACAAGATTCTCAAAGAAATAATATTGATGCACCTAGTCCATCTAAAAAGAAAAAGAAAAAGAAAAATGATAGGACTTTGCATGCTTCTAGTGAACCTGAGGTAGATAAGCCTCCTGAGAATCATAACGATGCTTCTATTTCTGATGCTGAAGGACAATCTGGTAATGAACATACACCTAGTGATAATGATAATGATAATGAAGATGTTCATGTTGATGCTCAACCAGATAATGATGTAGAAATAGAACCTGCTATTGATCTTGATAACCCACCTCCTAAGAATAAAAGATATGATAAAAGGGACTTTGTTGTTAGAAAACATGGGAAGGAAAGAGAAACATGGGTTCAAAAACCTATGCCTTTTCCTTCTAAACCTTCTATAAACAAGGATGAGGAAGATTTTGAGCACTTTGTTGAAATGCTTAGACCTGTCTTTTTGCGCACTCGCTTGATTGATATGTTGAAAATGTCTCCCTATGCTAAATACATGAAAGATATTGTCACTAATAAAAGAAAGATACCTGAAGCTGAAATTTCCACCATGCTTGCAAATTATTCTTTTAAGGGTGGAGTACCTAAAAAGTTAGGAGATCCGGGAATACCTACTATACCATGCTCCATTTAAAGAAGTTATGTTAAAACTGCTCTAAGTGATTTGGGAGCCGGTGTTAGTGTTATGCCTTTCTCTTTATATAAAAGGATTGATTTGAATAAGCTCACACCTACTGAAATATGTTTGCAAATGGCTGATAAATCCACTGCTATACCTATTGGAATTTGCGAGGATGTGCCCGTTGTTGCTGCAAATGTTACTATCTTAACAGACTTTGTTATACTTGATATGCCCGAGGACGACAACATGTCGATTATCCTTGGAAGACCCTTTTTGAATACTGCAGGGGTTGTTACTGATTGCAACAAAAGCAAGGTTACTTTTCATGTCAATGGTAATGAGCATACGGTTTATTTCCCGAAGAAACAAACTTCAGTGAATGGTATCAATTGTATTGAAAAGGTTTTAACAATCACTATTGGGGGATTCAAATTTCCTCTTCCTACTATCAAAAAGAAATTTGAAATTCTTATTATTGGGGAGTGTCGTGGGAAACGACTATCTATGGGACCGAACGGGTCCCTTTGTGATTCGGCTCAGGGGACGTGCACGGGACAAAGAGCAGGTTTTTAGTATGTGCAAGAACACACATGGGATTTATCCAGGTTCGGGCCGCTGTGAGCGTAAAACCCGACTCCTGCTCTGTGGTTGATCGAATATGAGCTCTGGTTACAGGGAGCGCAGTTTTCCGGCAAGGTGCTCGGGAAAATGCAGCTACGGCGTGTAATTGAACTGGGTGTCGACCGTTCTACCTGTAGCCGTGGGCCTCCTTTTATAGGCCAAGGGGTCACCACAATGGCTAAAAAGGTCATTATAGAGTATGAACAGTGACTTGCACCATCATCACGTCTATCTTCCAATAGGGTAAGACAAATGCATTTAATGCACCGTTAGGTGCTACGTTGGGGAGGTGAGGCCTTGGGCAAAAGATCTGTACCACCGGTCCTGGCGCCCTCCTGTAATCTCGACACGTCCAAGGGACGGGTGTCATTAAAGTTAATCTTGGCGTTGCGTGCTGACACGTGCCTTGGCTGGCCATGTTGACTGCCTGCCCGCTCGACACCTAGCCCACGAGCCTATCTGGTCGATGGTGAGGTGGAGCGGTAAAGGGACAGAACAGACCTGCTGGCACGGAGCTTGCCGGGCCTTGCTTGCCGGCAAGGGAGCTTGCCGGCAACCATAGCCTCGGTCTTCACCTTGCCGGGATGGAGCTTTCTGGCAAGGACGGCGTTGATCTTCAGTACTAAGAATAGTACTTCTCGATGACCTTCCTTGAGGTCTTCTTCACGGTCTTGGTGTTGAGTCTTGAGTCATAGTTATCCTCTGTCAATCCCTTGCCGGAAGGAAGGCTACAACTTCCTGTGTGCAAGTCTGGGTACGAGGGCACCCATGTCTCAGTACACCGACAGGAGCCCCTGGGCCTGGGCCACGCGCGCATGTGAAGTGTCGTTGGGCTAGGCCCAAACAGTGCACAGGCGGCGCGTGGCAGAGGATAACTGTCATAATCTTCTCTTTTACTGCACCCGCGCACGATGCGCATTAAATGCGGGCGTGGGAGAGGTGGAGCGGAACAGCGGCAGGAGGTGGAGCGTCTGAAAAGCATAGCCACATAGGACGAAAAAGAGCCAACCCTCGCGCTTTCCCCATGAAAAGGAAAAATGTGGAGGGCGCTGCTCATTTCGCTTGACTTCTCGCATCTCCTTCCTCGATTTCCGCCATTAAGGGAGGCGAGGCGGCAGGGAGAGAAATCCCTCTAGGGCGCTATTAGAGAGGGCGAGGGGAGGGGCAATCTTCCCCACCCATCTTCTGCCTTTGCCATTTTCGTCTTCCAACCTTTCATTCATCCTAGCTTTCCTTGAGGTCTATCGCAGCGATGGCGAGGGGTGGAGATCGAGCTCGCGCATCTGCTTCCGCCTCGAGGGTCCTCTCTTGGGGTCGGACGCGTTCTTCGGTGGTCGTCGTGAGCGCCAGCCCTTGTGCCCACAGTAGAGCCGCCTCCCGCGGCCGCGGAGGGCGCGGTTCCCGTGGACGAGGCGGGCGTGGCGGACGTGGCGGAGTGGCTGCCGTTCCCCCTCAGGCGGAAGCCCGCACGGCGGTGGCGGCGCCGGAGTCCCACACAGCGGTGGCAGCGCACGAGTTTGTTGTGGGGTTATGCCGCCGGCTTCGCAGTTGGCTCCGGCTGCCGGATCCCTTTGCGAGGGTGATGGAGAGCAGTAGGCCCTCAGGCCTATGGCTACAGGCGGATGGCTGGTGCAATGGCCCCTCCTGGGTGGCGGCAGAATTCTCCACCGCCGGCTCTCTGTTCTTGACGCGGGGGTGGAAGTCGTTCACCCGCTCCCGCGGTCTAGGGCCGGGGCAGCTTCTGTAGTTTAGGGATGACGGAGCTGGCACACTCTTCGTGAAGTTCTTCGGGGCCTCCGGTGGCCGCATCGAATGCTGCGCGGAAAGTGAAAGCAGCAGCGGCACTGACTCCAGCAGCAAGAGTGAGAGTAAGAGCGGTGAAAGCTCCTCGCGCATCGAGAGCGAAGGCGACGACTCCGACTAGGCGCTTAGTATTGCCCCAGTCGAGCCTTGAAGATGAGCCGTGCTCCGCCTAGGCTCCTCCGTTTAGCTCCTGTATCAAAAACAATGTAGCCCCGTGGGCACATGGAAGATAACTTTTGTATCTAAATGTTTTAGCAGTTGCTATAGTTCGTACTTTAAATGGACGTATGGATGTTGTTCTCCTTATTCCATTTTGTCTTTGCATGATTTTTCGTACCCTACGCTTACCGGAGACTTGCCGGTGTCCACACCCTTACCGCAAGTACCCAAGGAACAAGTCCTCAGCAGCTTGCCGGAGGTGCCGCTGCCGGCAAGATCACGCTTGCCGATCACAATGCAACTACTTAGGTTGCCGAGTGGACTCAAAGCAAAGTAAGAGCTCAGTCAATTACGGCAAGGTTCCTTAGCGTGCAGGTTTCTCATACAAAGGCCAGAATCGGTCAAGGAGAGCCACAACTACAACAAAGAATTTATTTCAAAGTTTTGCAACTTAGCTCATTCCTTGCTGTACTTCTTGCCATAGGGTGATATCTTGAACGCGTCCTTTCGTATCCATGACCGTGACTCTCCCCGGGAAGGTTGTATGCGAGGAATCCTTCCTTCCTTTAGGAAAAATAAAGAAGAGAAAAGAGGAGACTGGAACCTTGACGATTCGTTAACCACCTTATGCAAGGCAAAGACTGTAACACAAGACTACATGCAACACATAAATAAATATGCATTTGGACAAATAGTTGTGAAACACTTAGTTTTATTGTGCACGGGATCTGCGCCCGGCTTTGTACAAAGGTTTACATGCCTTGACGGCAAACTTGTACAAAATAGGTTACCGGGCAGCCCGGCAACCGTGCCTTACAGGTAGAACTTACGAAGATGCTCAATATTCCATGAGTTAAGCACCGGAGTTCCATCTTCGGTCCCTAGGCGGACTGCGCCAGGCCTAGAGACTCGTACTACCCGGTAAGGGCCCTCCCACTTCGGCATCAACTTATTTTTACCCTTCATGGATTGAATCCGATGAAGAACAAGGTCGCCTTCCTCAAGGTTCCTGGCATTCACTTTGCGGCTATGGTAGCGGCGCATGGACAGCAGCCCGGAAACGATCTTCCTCAAGGAGCGTGGCATCGTCATGCCGCAGCTCATCTTGGTCCTCCTCATCGAAGGCCAAGACTCGAGGTGACCCGTATTTGAGTTCTGTGGGGAGTACTACTTCTGCACCATACACAAGGGAGAAGGGTGTCTAGCCAATGGCTTGATTTGGTGTCGTTCTGATTGACCAAAGAATCACCGACAATTCTTCCACCCAGCACCTTCCACACTGGTGCAGCTTGTCAAAAGTCCTAGTCTTTAGACCACGCAGCACTTCTGCATTTGCCCTCTCTACTTGCCCATTGCTTCTTGGATGAGCAACGGAGGCATAGCAGATCTTATTTCCAAGTTCCTGGCAATATATTGTGAAGGCGCGACTCATGAATTGGGTGCCATTGTCGGTAATGATCCTGTTGGGTACACCAAACTGGGCAACCAATCATTTGAGGAACTTGATAGCTGACTGTGCCATCACCTTTCTCACTGGCTCTACTTCAGGCCACTTTGTAAACTTGTCGATTGCAATGTACAAGAATTCAAAGACCCCGGTAGCACAGGGGAAGGGGCCGACGATGTCGAGCCCCTAGACCGAGAAGGGCCAGGAAAGAGGGATGGTTTGGAGGGCTTGAGCTGGTTGGTGGATGTCCTTGGAGTGGAACTGGCATGCTTCTCACCTGATAACCACCGCCAAGGCGTCTTGAAGGGCTGTCGGCCAGTAGAATCCTTGACGGAACGCCTTGCCGACAAGTGCGTGTGACCCAATATGAGATCCGCACATCCCTTCATGTATCTCTTCCAACAGCCTTTGTCCATCTTCCCGGGAGATGCACTTCAATTTTACCTCGTTAGGTCTCTTCCTCTACAAGGTGTTGTCAATAAACTTATACTTCCTTGATTGACGGGCCACTCTTTCTGCATCTTCTTGCTCATCAGGAAGGTCTCCTGTCTGGAGGAATTGGACAATCGGTTGTGCCTATGCCGGAGCTTGTGGCTCGACGACAAGGACTAAAGGCATTTCTTCCTCTGCGGGAGCACTTGCCTCGACGGCAAGGATCTGGCTTGCCGGATGCTACGGCTCACCGGCAAAGGGTGGCTTGTCAGTGGTATATGCTTTCTTGGCGGCTACGGGTAGCTCTGCCGAAAAGTAACCATCAGCATCTTGTTTTCTTTTCTTCGCCAACTTCGATGGTGTAACGGATGGCTGAGTTAGTTGGAGCACAAAAGTTCCTAGTTCCACAGGCATCTTTTGGGCGGCAAGCTTTGACAGGACATCAGCAATCTCATTCCGGGCACGAGGAACGTGCTCTGCTTGTAGGCCGTCAAAGTGCTCTTCCAACTTTCTCACTTCATCGACATATGCCTCCATCAAAGGGCTTTGGTAATCCTTATTGACCTGCCTCACCACAAGTTGCGAGTCACCTCTGATAATCAGTTTCCGGATACCGAGGTCGATTGCAATGCGCAGACCGACAAGCAAACCCTCGTACTCGGTAGTATTGTTGGTCGCCTGCTCCTTGGGGAAGTGCATCTGGACCACATACTTGAGGTGCTCTCCGGTGGGTGTGATAAGCAGCACACCAGCACCGGCGCCTTTCAGCGTGAAAGCACCGTCAAAGTACATGACCCAATCGTCAACTGTTTCCTTGCCGGGGAGAGAGGTCTCTGGTTTTTCTTCATCCGTCATTGGAGTCCATTCCACAATGAACTCTGCCAAGGCTCTACTCTGGATCGTCGAGGTGCTCTCAAATTTCAGATCAAAACTTGATAACTCCAGCGCCCACTCCACAATCCTTCCGGTTGCCTCTGGATTTCTCAAGATGCATTGCAACGGAAAGCGAGTGACAACGGTGACTGGGTGTGCTTGAAAATAGTGGCGCAGCTTCCTTGAGCCCATGAGAAGGCCGAAAAGTAACTTTTGCACACCAGAGTACCTTGACCTAGCCCCTTGCAGGAGGAAGCTGACAAAGTAGACTAGGTGCTGCACCATCTTCTTCTTCACGACTTGCTGATCTGGGTGGCTGGCTTGCATAATCTCTATCTTGTCAGCACCTGACCTTCCCGAAGAAGATTCCGGCTCATCAAGTCGTGGTTCTGCGGTTGCTACCTCTTCCTCATCAGCCTCTCTTTCAGCCACAAGTGCAGCACTAACCACTTGATTCGTTGCCGCTAAATATAGTAGCAATGTCTCTTGCGGCCTAGGCGTGACTAGGACTGGCGGAGAGGATAGGTACTCCTTCAAATCTTGGAGTGCGGCCTCCGCTTCCGGAGTCCAGTTTACAGGACCTGCCTTTTTCAAAATCTTGAAAAACGGCAAGGCGCGCTCTGCTGATTTGGAGATGAACCTGCTGAGGGCGGCAACGCAGCTGGCAAGGCACCTGACATCCTTGACGCGTCTCGGTGCTTCCATCTGCTCAATTGCTCTGATCTTATCGGGGTTGGCTTCAATCCCCCTTGAGACACGAAGAAACCAAGAAGCTTGCCGGATGGAACACCGAACACACACTTCTTGGGGTTGAGCTTCAAATTAAGCTTGCGCAAGCTGACAAAAGTTTCCTCGAGATCCTGGATCAATGTTGACTTGTCTTTGGTTTTGACCACGATGTCATCCATATAACCTTCCACATTTCTGTGCAGCTATGGCTCAAAACCAATCTAGACCGCTCTGGCAAAGGTCGTTCCGGCACTCTTCAGTCCGAAAGGCATACGCAAAAAGCAGTATGTGCCACATGGAGTGATGAATGCGGTCTTCTCCTCATCTTCCTTGGCCATAAAAATCTGATGATAACCAAAATAGGAGTCAAGGAAAGAGAGTAGGTCACAGCCGGCAGTGGACTCTACAATCTGGTCAATGCGCGTTAAAGGGAAAGGGTCCTTGGGACAGGCTTTATTTATATTGGTGAAGTCGATACAAAGCCTCCACTTCCCGTTCGCCTTGCGCACCACCACCAGATTGGCTAACCACGTGGGGTGTAGCACTCCTCTAACCAGGCCTACTGCTTCTAACTTCTTAATCTCCTCGGCAATGAACTCTTGCCGCTCCAAGGCTTGCTTCCTGATCTTCTGCTTGATGGGCCTAGCATGAGGGCAGATAGCAAGGTGGTGCTCAATCACCTCCCTAGGAACACCGGGGATGTCAGATGCTTGCCAAGAAAATACATCGACATTCGCCTGTAGGAAGGCAACGAGCTCGCTTTCCTGCTCGTCATTGAGAGTGGCACTTATAGAAAAAGTGCCACTCGTCCCATCTTCTTTCGCAGAGACTCGCTTAGTCGCCGGTGCAGAGGCCTTGGCTCCCTTGCTCTTGCCGGTAGAGCTCTCTGGTATGTCCTCGACAGGCATGCTGCACTCTGAAGTGCGCTTCCCGGAGTTCTTCCCAGAGGTCTTGCCGGTCTTCTTCTTCTTCTTTCCTTCCCCGGGAGCTCTGACGGCAGGGGCAAGCGCCTCGATGGTAGCTGCTGCCGCCGCCTCTCGGTAGAGCTTGTGGGCACAGTGTAACACCACAAAAATTTAACCATATTTTTATTAAGTAAAATTTGGCCAGAAATAAAATTTTGAATTATAATACGTCTTTTACTAATTTCAGAGTATTTTCAGTTTTGTTTTCTAAAATTCTTCCCTCCATATAGAAATTTTTGTAAAATATTGTGGGCTTTGGTAGTTTTCTTAAAACTTTTCATTTATATTTTAAACAACAGTAGGAATTATTTTCATAATAAAATTTGCCCAGAAATAATTCTTTTAATAGCAATTTCAATCTTTGAAATGCTTGTGTTGCACTATAATTATTTTAAATAATTCTTTTAAAATTCCACAAAAATTATGAGAGGTCGTGAGATGCCTATATATCACTTTTATGCAAAAACCCAACTTGGTCTTTTGAAAATTTTGAGTAAAACATCCTCTTTTCAATTCTGCCCCAATCCTAGGTTATAACTACAACCCTAATTTTCCTTCATCAAACAATTCTGAAAATTTTCCCACTTATAGTCCTTCCTAAGAAACCCTTAAGTCCAGAGGATCAACTCCAATTACATCTTGGAAGACCGCCAAATAATTCCCTCAAGATCTGGTCCAGAACTGAATTTCTTCAAAATTTGTACTAGCAAGTTGTTCTTTTTACAGAACTAACTTCACCATCATCACTAACCTCGAAGGAGACACCATTCTGCCAAGTATCACTTCCATAAGAATTTTCTAAATGGCCATAGCATTCTGTCAAGCACCTTGTGTGCATGACCGAAATTTAGCCTCTTCCTAAACTACATTGAACACTTGATCATCTGGCCAAACCATCATGTCCCTCATCTCTAGAATCTCTAGGAGCATCACCCTACCAAAGATTGGCTTGATTGGACCACTATGGCCACCCTGGCATTTGGCCGAGCACTTTGCGCGCGTGCTCTGGACGTGGCCAAAGCGCCCGTGCTGCACCCACCGGCGCCCGAGCCCTGTCGCCGCCCTACTGCCTCCCCAGTCGCGCACCTCCTCCACTAGCTTCGCGAGACACCCACGCACCCCACCGACACCTCCCCTTGGCCGCTTGCGCCGGCCACCGCCGTCCACGCCATCCAGAGCCGTTGCCCGACGAGTTCTCCTCCGCCACGTCTCTGCCTGGGGCCCTTCGCTTAATTCCCAACGACCAGAGCTTAGCCGAAGCTCACCGACCACCTCACCGACCCGCCGACCATGGCCACTGGCCTGAACGACCTCACCTGCCGCACTAATGGTCGTCCGCCGCCGTGGCTTTTCCTGGAAGCCACGGGAGCAGCTTTCCTGTGCTATAAAATGCACCCCCGAGCCCGCATCCACCCACGGCACCACTCCCTCCCATTCTGCAACCCTCACGGAGCACCCAACTGACCCGGCGAGGTCCTCTTCTCCACCTCCTATGAAATCACCCGCCGCTACCTTCTGGTCAAATCCGAGCTAACCCGGGCCTCCCTCTCCTTGCTTTCTCCACCACTAGCCTCCTGGAGCTCCCGCTAATCCACTCCTCCTCCCAATTTGGCTCGGGAGCCGCCGTAGGCAAAAACCCTATTGTGGCCGATGCCGCCGTCCACCGGGATCGAAGCCACCGGAGCGCCGGGGCTCTCCGATGACCAAGGCCCACCTCCACGGGATTGCCAGGAGTTCCTGAGCACGGCGGTGTGCTCACCTCCCGGAGCCGTGCCCCCAATTGCCGGCGAGGATCGCCGGGAGCCTCGCCTCGGCTCAGTTAGAGGAGGGAGAAGGCCGGTTTGACCAAGGTCAACCTGACCGAGGGGTCCCGCTCGTCAGTGACTGGAGGTCACGGCCCACGACTGTAAGTGAAGGTGTATTCCTCTGAATACGCTTTCTTCTCTGGAAAGTGTATTCCCACGAGTACTCCTTCGATGTCGGCAGATACACCGCGCGGCCGAGCGACTGGGCACGGCCCAGTGGCGCCATGCGACTAAATCGCGCTCAGGGCGCATTTCTATGTGCCAGGGTGCTGCCGTTTTCTTTTTTCTTTTCCAGCAAATTTCAAATAGTTCTACAGTGACCATTTCACAACCAAATTTGATGATTCAAATTTCTACATACTCCTAAAATCATGCCCCATTAATCCAGCTAGGGTGAACATTTTTCCTAAGCTTAGTTTTTGTTGGATCTATTAAATAGTAAATTTAGTCATTTATTTCAGCTTAGAAATCCCCTAGGAAAATCATCTGAACTCCAAATAATTTGATTCTTTTTCTGAAATTCCTTATTTTTCATCTATTTTATTTCAGTATTTATTTCAAAATTTTCAAAACAACTTTTTTACCACTGTTTTGGCTTTCTGTGATAATTGCAATATTTTGAAAATAGGAAAAATGGAGGGAAGAGAATTTTCAAAACTTTTGGAGTGCACCCAACATTTCTGCAGGCTCAAGGCAAGCATCTTGAACACTTGATATGATGAATTCATGGTAAATTGTTGCAAGAATAATTGGATCATTGATATGTTGAATTCATATAAAATTTGCATATGGCTAGTTATACATGCTTGATCCCTTGATGATATTTATCTTCATCTAAACATGAAGTATGAGTGAGCAGGGTTATTTTTATATGCCTATGTTGGTCCGGACTAATCTGCAGGAAAGAATCAGTCACGAGAAAAGTGACCGTGAGACTGAAATCTCGTTGTGACGAGAATGGTCAGTGAGGGTATGTTGGGACATACCAGATAGTGACCCTGTTGGGTATTACCAAGGAAATATATTGTGCTAAACACTACAGGGAAAAACTTAAACCTCCCGAGTCGACCGTAGATCGAGTCTTGTTCTGGTAACCCCCATACTTGTTTCATGCTGCCACTTGTCCCTGCCACAGGTAGGGTACGGTTCAGTAAGTTGTTAACCCCTTTCATTGCACACACCGTACAGAGAGGCCATGGTGAAAGATACCATAGGCCTCTGGTAGGCAGGTCACCTGGTTAGGGGGCATGGGTGTATCCGGCTGGGCCGAGAGGGGGGCACCCCTTGTAATCCGTGCATTGTAAATAGTGATCCCATGCTATTCGAGACGATGGTCTCCCCGTCTTAGAGTTTTTCTTGAACGATGCTTTGGGTGATTCCTGGCATCCGGAAAGTGAATCTGGTGTGTGCTGGTCAGGCGTGTTTTCAACCCAACGGCCGTAATGGGAATTAGTCAGCGTCTCAGTGTTGCCTAAAGAAATCCTTTACCTGTGGGTAAAGAGTACACCCTCTGCAGAGTTTTAAAACCTATTCGAATAGCCGTGTCCGCAGTTAAGGACTACAGTCTGGGTTGGTCAAGTATCGGTCTTATGTCGGTCTTCGGAGGAAATAATTAAATTGAGCATGATTCATTTTGCAGGATAATTATTGTCACTACTGAGGTTATCATGAATATTATTGTCATCATAAATATTATTGTGGACTAACCCAGTTCTTCTATGTGAAATCAGAGTATCACTTGGGATGGCTTGTCCACCTGGATACTCCTTTATATTTTTTCTGGGTATCACTTAGGATGGCTAGTCCACCTGGATACTCATTTATATTTTTTTGGGTATCACTTGGGATGGCTAGTCCACCTGGATACTCCTTTATATTTTTCTGGGTATCACTTGGGATGGCTAGTCCACCTGGATACTCATTTATATTTTTTTGGGTATCACTTGGGATGGCTAGTCCACCTGGATACTCATTTATATTTTCTTGGGTATCACTTGGGATGGCTAGTCCACCTGGATACTCGTTTATATTTTTTCTGGGTATCACTTGGGATGACTAGTCCACCTGAATACTCGTTTATATTTTTTCTGGGTATCACTTGGGATGGCTAGTCCACCTGGATACTCATTTCTTTTCAAGACCTCTTGAGGCGTCGCTTTCAGACACCCATTTGGCATTTCTTTTCATGACCTCTTGAGGCATCACTTTTAAACACCCGTTTGGCATTTCTTTTCAAGACCTCTCGAGGCGTCGCTTTCAGACACTCGTTTGGCATTTTTCTTGGAATTCCTCGGGCGGTCCAGTGCCCAATGTTCCATTTAATCTTCTTGGTTTATTACTAAACCAATAAATTTATTCTTCTGCACCGTATTAATATTTATCATATCATGCTTTAATATCGGTCAGCATGTGCATATAAATTAATTCATCATGAACATATGCACTCTATTGCATTCGGTATATCTTTTGTTCATAATGTTTGCGAGTACATTCAAACGTACTCACTGGCTTATCCCTGGCTATTTAATTGACCAGGTCAGGATTTCAACGAGGAGTACTACAACGACGTCCATGCAGGCTAGAAGCCTAAGATAGCAGCCGCGCGAGATAGGAATTATCCCGGTCAGCCATTCTTCTGGGATTGGAGCTTCCACCAGAGTTGGAGAGCCGCTTCTCGCTTCCGCCATCCGCTGTTAGAAATCATTGTTGTATTATTAGACCTCTATAGTCTTGCATTCAATTCTTGTAATTGCTTGGTAATCTGTATCAAGGACGTGTCCACCAGTAAAAATGATCTTGGGGCTGGTGATGACACGAGGGGTTGTTTCTGGGATTTTATGTCCCGGAAATCCGGCCCTGACAGCCTTGGTATCAGAGCCCAGGCTGACCACTAGCTAATCCTATCTTAGCCTGGTCATTATCCTTAGGTTTCCACACCTTCCAAATCTTTTCCTGTCCGCAGCCAAGCCCATCTCATTCGATATGCCTACACAGTGGCCAGCCGACATCTTTTGACAGTCGGTGCCCAACCTATCAGCCCTGCCCAGAGGTCGTGTGCCTTTGGCCGACACCTGAGTTGTCCCATCCACGAGCGTGCGATGGAAGACTCTGCTGGCCTATAAAGGAAGCCTTGCCCCAACTCAGCACATCACAGCCTCACTCTTAGTTCGATATTCAACCACCAAGGTGCCTGGCCCCATCGTTCGCAACGAGACCACCGCAACCGAGCTTGGAGACTTTGTTGTCATCCTCGCCAATCTCACCCGTCGAGCTTTTGGCATAGAAGAGCCCCCGAAGTACGTCGTGTACCAAGAGCACACGAGTGATGCCATCCACCACTTCTGGGTCACGGTGCACATCTACGGGAGGGGCACCCCATCAGAACGCCCCTACCGGTTCACCGGGAGGACGACCTCCGACGAGCCCCAAGCCATCCAACTTGCAGCCCGAGAGGCTGTAGTTAATCTTCGGCATTTTTTGCCGAGGGTTAACATCCGTCCTTTCTACTACTACCCTAGCCGTGAAGGCTATGGTAGCCCGACCTAGGTCACCAACGGAGACCATGAGACGGATCCTGCTCTAGTGCATCTGGTGCGCTACCTGAGAGCGAAAGAGGCACTATTCAATCAGGTCACCCATGATCTGATCGCGACCCGCAGGAAGCTCGCTCTCCTGACCCCTGTAAGGAGTGAAGCTGCACCCGCCACCGACGCCCCGATAGTACTGCTTGGGAGGCTAGTTGAGCCCCCAATATCCGCCCCTGTTATCTACCCGGGCAGTGCCTTCGCCTCCCCCGGGGAACTCCGTCGTCTCTTGGAGACCTACTCCAACGGGACGGTGACCTCGACACCCCGCGAAGGGCATCACCGCTACCCCAGTCATGTAGCTCCCCATCTGACCCCGGTCAGCTCCGACACTGAAGCTCACGGGGAAGCCTCGACATCCACAAGACGCGCCCGGCTAGATGTCAACGAGCTGGACTGAGTCCACTAGAATTATTGTAAAGCCTTAGTGGCCCAGTTTTCCTGTATTTCTGTAGTAGCAGTTGTATGGTGTGGTAAGTTCGTAAATTGCCTGTGTGCCATCGTCTTAATAGTAGTATGCGTGATCTAGAGTAAATTGTTGGCGTGTGGTGACCGAGTAAATTTTAGATGTGACTGTCGAACTCCCCCCCCCACCAACCGACACGCACAGTAATACGACACATTTCTTTTGGGGAATGGGGTCTGAGATTTTGACTCAGACAACCCTATGCCGGAGCCGACACACAAGTCGTACTGGCGCCGCCTCATGTTTCCTAACCCAGGTACCTTATAAGCGGCCATATCCCACTCCACACTAGCCACCATCAGCCGTGAGCACCGCATCCATCACCCGTGTGCACTGCATTCATAACCAACCTCTCCAATGTCTCACCTCGGAGCCTACCTGAGAATCCCGGATGGAAGCCCGGGTAGTTTTGCTAAGGTTTTGTGGGATTTCACCCGCAACACCCTTGGCTCCACCCACCCACCCCAGTATGTGTTGTTCAAGTTGAGGATCACCCCCAGTTCCTCAAAATATTACGCAGTTGTGCACATTCAACCGGAGGACCCAAACCAAGACCCTCCGTATATTGTCTTTGTCGGTAAATCCATGCCAACTCCAGGCATGGCCCTAGAAATTGCTGCATATGAAGCAATTACCCGTCTTCGATTCACGGTGCCTTGTGCCTGTGAAAGGGGGTATTATTACTTTCCGAGCCGCGCAGCACCCGGAGCAGAATCAACGTTCCCCTGCAGACAAATAGAGAGCGATCCAGTGTTGGCTAACCTTGTTCAATATGTCATCGCTCAGGAGCATTTGACTCAGCAACTGATGGATTACCTTCAAATTCTTGCTGTTCTAAATCCTCGGATCGCCATTGGCGGACCACCCTTGCCAACTCAGGAGGGGCATGTTCTTTGCCTACTTCCTCCACTTCCTCCGAAAGAAGAAGAATGTGCTCCAGCACCAGGAACCCTTCCGCAAGACCCTGTAGATCTCACCTTCGAACCGTAGGCAGTCAAGAGTGTGTTATTGCGGTGTGTAGTGCTTGTTTACGAGATGCAATCCTTGCGATGTATTTTAGGGCATATGTCATTAATATGATCGTAGTTTACCTACGAATAGTTGATTGTGGTGATTTGCATTTGGTTCATCCGCACTTAGGGGAGAAAATTACTTAAGGGCCGTAATCACAAAAAAAAATCCCAACATAAATTTAATTTGTGTACGGCCATGGCATCCGGCTTACAGTCACACTGACTCTACCACATGCAATAAGTGCAGAGCCCACACACACACACTTAGCATCTAATTAACCGCCTCGCTCGCCAGATCACTCTCACCACACCACGGTTTATTCGAAGACAAACTCGTGGGGTTTTATTCCTATGAAGCCTGCTACAAACACACTAGCACTCACTCGTACCCGACACTGATGCCTAGTCCTAATGATCACCGCCGCCTCGGAGAGCCACCACTCGAGCAGCGGCATCACGGCGATCATCGCACACAGCAGCAGCGAGAAGCCAACCAATGCCGCCAGCAGGCCAACCAGGAGGATCGTGATCAGGTCCGGAACCACGTCCTCCATTAACGCCTCGTCTCGAGCTCCTGCAACCAGAAGGAGAAGAAGAAGAAGAAGAAGTGAGGCGAGGTGAAAAACCACGGTCGTTTTTATAGCTCGAGCTCGATGCACGGTGAGCGAAGTCCACCAGCGCCGCACGACGCTCGATCACCGGTGTTCGGAGGCGAATCCGCGCGCAGTGCTGATAGGGTGCTGGCCCGTGAGGTGAGTGCACGCTGCCGGCAACAAGCACGCCGCGCACTACCGCGGTACAGCTCTTGATAACCCACAAGTATAGGGGATCGCAACAGTTTTCGAGGGTAGAGTATTCAACCCAAATTTATTGATTCGACACAAGGGGGGCCAAAGAATATTTGCAAGTATTAGCAGTTGAGTTGTCAATTCAACCACACCTGGAGACTAAATATCTGCAGCAGAGTGATCAGTAGCACAGTAGTATGGTAGTTTGATAGCAATAGCAATAGTAGTAACTTAGCAAGAACAATATGTGAAAAACTCATAGGCATTGGATCGGTGATTAGGTTGGATAACATTCATCATGTAACAGTCATAACCTAGGGCGACACAGAACTAGCTCCAATTCATCAATGTAATGTAGGCATGTATTCCATATATAGTCATACGTGCTTGCGATAAGACCTTGCATGACATCTTTTGTCCTACCCTCCCGTGGCAGCGGGGTCCATAAGGAAACTAAGGGATATTAAGGCCTCCTTTTAATAGAGAACCGGAACAACGCATTAGCACTTAGTGAATACATGAACTCCTCAAACTACGGCAATCACCGGAAAGAATCCCAATTATTGTCACCTTGGGGTATGCGGATCATAATACGTAGCAGGTGCATAAAACTTGCAAGATCGGATCAAGAACACAAATATATTCATGAAAACATAAAGGGTTCAGATCTGGAATCATGGCACTCGGGCCCTAGTGACAAGCATTAAGCATAGCAAAGTCATAGCAACATCAATCTCAGAACATAGTGGATACTAGGGATCAAGCCCTAACAAAACTAACTCGATTACATGATAAATCTCATCCAACTCATCACCGTCCAGCAAGCCTACGAAGGAATTACTCACTCCCGGCGGTGAGCATCATGAAATTGGTGATGAAAGATGGTTGATGATGACGATGCCGGAAGATCCCCCTCTCCGGAGCCCCAAACGGACTCCAGATCTGGCCTCCCGATGAAGAACAGGAGGTGGCGGCAGCTCCGTATTGTGAAACGCAATAAAACTTCCTCTCCTATTTTTTTTTCTGGAATTGTGAATTTATAGGCGTGAGATTAGGGTCAGCGAAGCCACGTGGGCCCCACAAGCCACCAGGGCGCGCTAGGGGTGTGGCGCGCCCTGGTGTTTCATGGGCAGCCAGTGGCCCCCCTCCAGTAGGTGTTGGCTCCAATATTTTTTATATATTCCATAAAAAATCTCCAAAAAGTTTCGTCCAATTCCAAGAACTTTTATTTCTGCACAAAAAATAACACCATGGTAGTTCTGCTGAAAACAGCGTCAATCCGAGTTAGTTTCATTCAAATCATGCAAATTAGAGTCCAAAACAAGAGCAAAAAGTGTTTGGAAAAATAGATACGACGGAGATGTATCAACTCCCCCACGCTTAACTCATTGCTTGTCCTCAAACAATTCAGTTGACAAACTGAAAGTGATAAAGAAAAAGTTTTACAAACTCTTTTGTTCTTGTATTTATATATATGCTCAAACAGTGCCCATGTTTTCAGCAAAGATCATGACTAACCATGCAAACGATAACTCTTAGAAATTATATTCACTCATATCAATGGCACAATCAACTAGCGAGCAATAATAAGATATCTCAAATGCCAACACTTTGTCAAAACAATCGTGATATAATATGACAACATGGTATCTCGCTAGCCCTTTCTGAGACCACAAAACATAAATGCAGAGCACCTCCAAAGTTCAAGCAGCGACTAAACATTGTAATTCATGGTAGAAGAGATCCAGTCATGATGCACACAACATTAACTATTCACAATGCATGAGAATGACAATAGTGCTCTCAGGACTGGTGCTTATTTGAGATGGTGGTGACTCAACAATAAAAGTAAAATAACATAAAAGTAAATAGATAGGCCCTTCATAGAGGGAAGCATGAATTTGCAGAGGTGCCAGAGCTCAAAGCTTAAATCAGAGATAAATAAAATTTTGGGAGGTATGCCTTTCCTGTCAACGTCACGACCGAGAGTTTTCAATATCTTCCATGCTAAACACATTAGCGGCGATTCCCAAGCAGTAAAGTAAAGTTTACTCCCCCTCCACCAACAAACACAAGCCATGGCTAGCCGAATCCTCGGGTGCCCTCCATACCAACAACTTTCCGGGGGAGTTTGTTTTATTATTTTGCCATTTTGATTATGGGACTGGGCATCCCGATTACCAGCCCCTCTCGTGCAAGGACAAGTGAATAAACACTCGTCTTGAGAATAACCCGCTTAGCATGGAAGATACTGACTACCCCCTGTCGCTCCATGAGCGGTACGGGCACACAAAACAGATGTTCATTTGAATATTTAGAGGTGGCACATGCAAATTTACTTAGAACGGCAGAGTAATACCGCATATAGGTAGATATAGTGGACTCATCTGGAATAACTTTGGTTTAAGGGTTTTGATGCACAAGCAGTATTCCCGCTTAGTACAGGCGAAGGCTAGCAAATAGGTTGAGAAGCGACGAGATAGAGAGCGAAAACGGTTATTATCATGCATTATGAATAATCAACATTGAATACTAGCATGAGTAGGATATAAGCACCATGAACATAAATATCGTGGAGGCTATGTTGGTTTTGAATCAACTACATGCATGAACATGTGCCAAGTCAAGCCACTTGAAGCATTCAGAGGAGGATACCATATCATCATACTACATCATGAACATTTTAATGCATGTTGACACCCAAGATAAATCATTATCCATTCCTAGCTACTTAAGCATGGCATGAGCAACTATAATCTCTAATTGTCATCATAAACATGTTTAATCATAATAGGCTGAATCATGGATACTGAGTTAAACATATTTACAAAAACAAAGAACAAGTTGAGTTCATACCCGCTTTTCCTTGCCACAGTCACTTCATCAAATCATCGTCATTATTGCCTTTCACTTGCACGACCGAATGACATGAAAATAAAAAATAGTGCAAGTGTGCCATGTACTAACCTGGAATCTGCAAGCATTTTATTCAAAGGAGAAGACAAGGTAATATGGGCTCTTTGTTAGATCAACAATAATACATACGAGAGCCACTCAACATTTTCATTGTGGTCTTCTCCTTACAATGACTCAACAAAAAGAAAAGAATTTCAGAGAAACACACTGAAATATTTTTGGAGTTTTTTAATTTTTCTGAAGAAAGCAAATAAAGAAGAAAAATGAAAACAAGAAAAACTATTTACACGGGAGAACTCCCAACAAGCAAAAGAAGAAACGGGAAATATTTTTGGGTTTTCTTTTAATACTACAACTAATTAAGCTAGAAAGAAAAACCAAAAAGAAATGAGATTTTTTTTTTGGATTTTCTCAAAGTTTTTCAAACACACGAGAAGAAAGCGAGAAAATAAAACTGACATGGATTATACAATAAAAAAGTATGAACACCGACAACTGGGATGAAATGTGGAGACATGAATGTAATGTCGGTGAGAAATACGTACTCCCCCAAGCTTAGGCTTTTGCCTTGCTTGGTCATCGCCATCCCTGGTCTGGGTAATAATCAAAGTGGTAGCTCGTAGAGGCGTTCTGAGCCGCCTCCTCAGCCAGACGGGCAGCCTCGACCGCCGCCTTGTACTCGTGCACCTCGCTCTCCAATAGATAATATCTTTGTTTGTTCTGAAAATCAAAGAGGGCAGGAGCAGGCAAAGCAACATACAGAGAACGATATTTATCAAAAACTAAGTTATATTCATATCCCTGTGCATTGCGTTTTTAAAACTTATGTTCTCGCATTGTTTCGAAATTTAAATATTTATAAGGTAGGAGGGGATCATTGGAATTGGGCGAAACCCCTAACTTTGCAGCTACGCGAGAGGCATAAATTCCTCCATACAAGTCTACATTACCCGCGTTATGCTGCAGCCTACGTGCAACAATAGCCCCAAGATTATAATACTTGCTGCCAGTCAAAGCCGTATGAATAAGACTCAGATCAGGGGCGCAAAGCGTACTGCAGTCTTGCTTACCAGCAATGCATTTACCGTTAAAGAGTGCAAAATATCGAATAGCAGGAAAGTGGATGCTAACTATTCTAGCCTGCGTGACTCCCCTATCCTCACCGTTGCAAAGGCTATTAAGAAATGACTCATAATCAGATTTTTTTGGTTCATCTAACGAACCCCAATATGGAATTTTGCATGCATCACAGAATTCTTCTAGAGACATACTATAGGATTTGTCATAGAGGTGAAATAAAACTCTAGAAGTACGCGGATGATATTCAAAGTTTTGAGTGAATGAATGAGTGAGGCGGAGAGCTCGGTGTTATGAATATATTGGTCAAATTCTTCCTTGATGCCTGCACCTAGCATGAACTCGTTGCATGGCCATCGACATGATTTTGCTTCGGCACCCCGCACCGAACTTGCCCTTGGTTCCTCATATGATTGGCATGCTGAGCTTTCACTTGATGATGCTTCAGAAGACCTCCTCCTCGAGGAACTCCTCCGGAAGATATTCATTTTCCTAAGAACAAATTTCTGAATTTTTTTGGGTCACAAAATGATATCAATAAAACTTCACAAGATTGATAGCAACTACTCATATGGATGTCTAGAGGCTATATCAAGCATTCAAACTACTTGGAACTCAAAGAATTCAACATGCAAGCTCATTTTAAGTAGCACCAAGAGTAGCTAATTATGCAAAATATAATCCACTAGAGCAAAAACTAATTGGGGCAATGGAGGAGTCACATACCAAGGAGCAATCTCCCAAAACAGTTTCGGAAATGGAGCTCCGAGCAAAGAGATCGAAAATTTTAGGTGTGTGAGCAAGAACACGAGAGAGAAAGCTACCAGGAATTTTTGCTATAGGTAGGAGACGAAGTGGGCTGAAGGGATAAGTGAGGGGGTCCCTGTGGGGCCCACAAGCCACCAGGGTGCGCTAGGGGGGGTGGCGCGCCCTGGTGTCTCGTGGGCACCTGGGGCATCCCCCTGGTATGTTTTCAATGCCAAAAATTCTTAAATATTATAAAAAAATTGATATTAAAATTTTATTGCATTCTGAGCACTTTTATTTTGGGCCATTTTTTATTGCACGGATAAATCAGAGAACATGATAATCATGGCATTTTATTTTATTAAACTATAATTAACAGAAAGCAAAAGGTGGATGGAGAAGGTTGTGCTTACTAAATTCATCGACCACATGCCACTCAAAAAGAATCCATTAATAAGGTTGATCAAGTCTTATTAACAAACCATTTTCGAGTAACATGAAACCGAAGAACTTTCGTATAACACTAAGTTACCTCAATGGGGATATGCATCTCCCCAATAATAAGAGTTTCATATTTCTTTTTAATAGTAGGAAGAGGGAGTTGAAAACTTCCAATAGTAACTGTCGAAGTCTTTTCAATAATATGAATACCATCTACTTGAAATTGCTTCTTCGGGAAGTGCACCGTATGTTCATTACCATTGATATGAAAAGTGACCTTGCTTTTGTTGCAATCAATAACAGCCTCTGCAGTATTCAAAAAGGGTCTACCAAGGATAATTGACATGTTGTCGTCCTCGGGCATATCAAGTATAACAAAGTCTGTTAAAATAGTAACATTTGCAACTACAACGGGCACATCCTCACAAACACCGATAGGTATGGCAGTTGATTTGTCAGCCATTTGTAATGATATTTCAGTGAGAGTGAGTTTATTCAAATCAAGTCTTTTATATAAAGAGAAAGGCATAACACTAACACCTGCTCCTAAATCACACAAAGCAGTTTTGACATAATTTCTTTTAATGGAGCATGGTATAGTTGGTATTCCTGGATCTCCTAGTTTCTTAGGTACTCCATCCTTAAAAGAATAATTTGCAAGCATGGTAGAAATTTCAGCTTCAGGTATCTTTCTTTTATTTGTGACAATATCTTTCATATATTTAGCATAAGGGGCCATCTTTAAAATAGCAGTCAAACGAGTACGCAAAAAGACTGGCCTAAGCATTTCAGCAAAGTGTTAAAATTCTTCCTCATCCTTTTTCTTAGATGGTTTCGGAGGAAAGGGCATGGGTTTTTGGACCCATTGTTCTCTTTCTTTACCATGTTTTCTAGCAACGAAGTCTCTTTTATCATAACGTTTATATTTAGAAGGTGGGTTATCAAGATCAACAGCAGGTTCTATTTCAACATCATTATCCGGTTCTTTATCATTATCTGGTTGAGCATCATCATTATTATTATCATCAGGTGAATGTTCATTACCAGATTGTGTCTCAGCATCAGAAATAGAAACATCATTACTATCCTCCAAGGGTTTTTCTACCTCGGGTTCACTAGAAGTATGCAAAGTCCAAACATTTTTCTTTTTCTTTTTCTTTTTAGATGGACTCGGTGCATCTACATTAATTCTTTGAGAGTCTTGTTCAATTCTTTTTGGGTGACCTTCAGGATAAAGTGGCTCCTGAGTCATTCTACCTCCTCTAGTCATTACTCTAACAGCATGATCATTCATATTGTTAGTCATTTCATTGAGCAATTCACTCTGAGATTTAGCAACTTGTTCTAGTTGGGTTTGAACCATAGATGCATGTTTACTTACACCCTTAACATCATTAGCAATTCTAAATAACAAGTCACTCAAGCGATCAATCATATAGGCATTTCATTTCAATTGTTTCATAACATTTGCATTGAAGTGATCTTGCTCAATAATATAATTGTCAAACTCATACAAGCATTAACTAGGAGGTTTGTTATAAGGAATATCACTTTCATCAAACTTTATAAGAGAATTTACCTCTACTACCTGTGGCGGTGTATCAAGACCATGTATTTCTTCAATAGGTGGTAAATTATTAACATCCTCAGCTTTAATACCTTTTTCCTTCATACATTTCTTTGCTTCTTGCATATCTTCAGGACTGAGGTATAAAATACCCCTCTTCTTCAGAGTGGGTTTAGGCAGTGGTTCGGGAAGTGTCCAATCATTATCATTCTTCAATATATTATTCAGTAATTCCTCAGCTTGTTCAATAGTCTGTTCCCTGAAAACACAACTCGCACAATTATCTAGGTAGTCCCTAGAAGCATCGGTTAGTCCATTATAGAAGACATCAAGTATTTCATTTTTCTTAAGAGGATGATCAGGGAAAGCATTAGTAATTGCAGAAGCCTCCCCCAAGCTTGAGGGAGATTCTCTTCTTTAATTTGCACAAAGTTAAATATTTCCTGTAAGGCAGCTTGTTTCTTATGAGCAGGAAAATATTTTTCAGAGAAATAATAAATCATATCCTGGGGACTACGCACACAACCAGGAGCAAGAGTATTATACCATTCCTTAGCATCACCCTTTAATGAGAAAGGAAATAACTTAAGAATATAGTAATAGCGAATTTTTTTCCTCATGAGCAAATAGGGTGGCTATATCATTTAATTTAGTAAGATGTGCCACAACGGTTTCAGTTTCATAGCCATGGAAAGGATCAGATTCAACCAAAGTAATTAACTCAGGATCGACCAAAAATTCATAATCCTTATCAGTAACAAATATGGGAGAGGTAGCAAACTTGGGATCATATTTCATTCTCTCCCTCATAGATTTTTCTTTCATTTCAGCAAGCAATTTTATAACTTCATTTCTATCATTACAAGCAAGAATGGCTCTAGCCGTCTCCCTATCAAAGCAATGGTCATCAGGTGTTTCAACTCTAGTAGGAGAGCTAGGCATAATAGGTGAATCATAATTCTCAAGAGTTTCAACATTTTCAATTTCTTTAGCTTTAGCAAGTTGTTCACTAAGAAATTCACCAAGTGGCACAGCATTATCAAGCATAGTACTAGCACCATCATGAGTATCATTCATAGCAGAAGTAGTATCATCAATAACTTGCGACATATTAGAATTAATAGCATGTGGTGGTGTTGCAAGTTTACTCAAAACAGAAGGAGAATCAAGTGCAGAGCTAGATGGCAGTTCCTTACCTCCCCTCGTCTTAGAGGGAACGATCTTGGTCTTAGCGTCTTTCAGATTCTTCATAGTGATCAACAGATATAAATCCCAAGTGACTCGACAAATAGAGCTATGCTCCCCGGCAACGGCACCAGAAAAAGGTCTTGATAACCCACAAGTATAGGAGATCGCAATAGTTTTCGAGGGTAGAGTATTCAACCCAAATTTATTGATTCGACACAAGGGGAGCCAAAGAATATTTGCAAGTATTAGTAGTTCAGTTGTCAATTCAACCACACCTAGAGACTAAATATCTGCAGCAGAGTGATAAGTAACACAGTAGTATGGTAGTTTGATAGCAATAGCAATAGTAGTAACTTAGCAAGAACAATATGTGAAAAACTCGTAGGCATTGGATCGGTGATTATGTTGGATAACATTCATCATGTAACAGTCATAACCTAGGGCGACACAGAACTAGCTCCAATTCATCAATGTAATATAGGCATGTATTCCGTATATAGTCATACGTGCTTGTGATAAGAATTGCATGACATCTTTTGTCCTACCCTCCCGTGCTAGAGGGGTCCATAAGGAAACTAAGGGATATTAAGGCCTCCTTTTAATAGAGAACCGGAACAAAGCATTAGCACTTAGTGAATACATGAACTCCTCAAACTACGGCAATCACCGGTAATAATCCCAATTATTGTCACCTTGGGGTATGCGGATCATAACACGTAGCAGGTGTATACAACTTGCAAGATCGGATCAAGAACACAAATATATTCATGAAAACATAAAGGGTTCAGATCTGGAATCATGGCACTCGGGCCCTACTGACAATCATTAAGCATAGCAAAGTCATAGCAACATCAATCTCAGAACATAGTGGATACTAGGGATCAAGCCCTAACAAAACTAACTCGATTACATGATAAATCTCATCCAACTCATCACCGTCTAGCAAGCCTACGAAGGAATTACTCACTCCCGGCGGTGAGCATCATGAAATTGGTAATGAAAGATGGTTGATGATGACGATGCCGGAAGATCCCCCTCTCCGGAGCCCCAAACGGACTCCAGATCTGGCCTCCCGATGAAGAACAGGAGGTGGCGGCGGCTCCGTATCGTGAAACGCAATAAAACTTCCTCTCCTATTTTTTTCTCTGGAATTGTGAATTTATAGGCCTGAGATTAGGGTCCGCGGAGCCATGTGGGCCCCACAAGCCACCAAGGCGTGCCAGGGGGGCGCACCCTGGTGCCTCGTGGGCAGCCAGTGGCCCCCCTCCAGTAGGTCTTGGCTCCAATATTTTTTATATATTCCATAAAAAATCTCCAAAAAGTTTCGTCCAATTCCAAGAACTTTTATTTCTGCACAAAAAACAACACCATGGTAGTTCTGCTGAAAACAGCGTCAGTCCGAGTTAGTTTCATTCAAATCAAGCAAATTAGAGTCCAAAACAAGGGCAAAGGTGTTTGGAAAAGTAGATACGATGGAGACGTATCAACGGCCTAGATGCCCTACGCGCTAAACGCCGTGGGTGGAGAAAGTGCGGGAGGGCACGCGAGAGAGAGGGGAAGAAGAAGAGCCAGAGGAAGAAGAAGAGACTGACAGTGGGCCCTGGGTCCACCTGTCAGCCGGAGAGAATATTGTGCACTGGTGTACGGCAAGCGAAAATTGGAATTAGAAATTTTACTTTTTCTGAATTTGTCGTAACAGTAGAAACACAGCACCAGTACCTCACTGTAGCTGCACCAATTACCAGTAGCCCCACATCAACTGTGCCTAATTAGGTTATTTAGATTATTAGCTTAGAAAAGTCTCCTCGAAAAGGTGGGTTTAATTTTAATGACCACCTTAACAAATCTCGAGGATGAGATTTTCTTAAGGGGGGTAGAGTTTGTAACACCCCAAAAATTTAACCATATTTTTATTAAGTAAAATTTGGCCAGAAATAAAATTTTGAATTATAATAGGTCTTTTATCAATTTCAGAGTATTTTCAGTTTATGTTTTCGAAAATTCTTCCCTCCATATAGAATTTTTTGTAAAATATTGTGGGCTTTGGTAGTTTTCTTAAAACTTTTCATTTATATTTTAAACAACAGTACGAATTAGTTTCATAATAAACTTTGCCTAGAAATAATTCTTTTAATAGCAATTTCAATCTTTGAAATGCTTATGTTGCACTATAATTATTTTAAATAATTCTTTTAAAATTCCACAAAAATTATGAGAGGTCATGAGATGCCTATAGATCACTTTTATGCAAAAAAACCAACTTGGTCTTTTGAAAATTTTGAGTAAAACATCCTCTTTTCAATTCTGCCCCAATCCTAGGTTATAACTACAACCCTAATTTTCCTTCATCAAACAATTCTGAAATTTTTCCCACTTATAGGATCAACTCCAATTGCATCTTGGAAGACCGGCAAATAATTCCCTCAAGATCTGGTCCAGAACTGAATTTCTTCAAAATTTGCACTAGCAAGTTTTTCTTTTTACAGAACCAACTTCACCATCATCACTAACCTCCAAGGAGACACCATTCTGCCAAGTATCACTTCCATAAGAATTTTCTAAATGGCCATAGCATTCTGTCAAGCACCTTGTGTGCATGACCAAAATTTAGCCTCTTCCTAAACTACATTGAACACTTGATCATCTGGCCAAACCATCATGTCCCTCATCTCTAGAATCTCCAAGAGCATCACCCTACCAAAGATTGGCTTGATTGGACCAATGTGGCCACCTTGTCATTTGGCCGAGCACTTTGCGCGCGTGCTCTAGATGTGGCCAGAGCGCCCGTGCTGCACCCACCGGCGCCCGAGCCCTGTCGCCGCCCTACTGCCTCCCCAGTCGCGCACCTCCTCCACTAGCTTTGCGAGACACCCACGCACCCCACTGACACCTCCCCTTGGCCGCTTGCGCCGGCCACCGCCGTCCACGCCGTCCAGAGCCGCCGCCCAACGAGTTCTCCTCTGCCATGTTTCTGCCTGGGGCCCTTCGCTTAATTGCCAATGACCAGAGCTTAGCCGAAGCTCACCGACCACCTCATCGACCCGCCGACCACAGCCATTGGCCTCAACGACCTCACCTGCCGCGTTAATGATCGTCCGCCGCCGTGGCTTTTCCTGGAAGCCACGGTAGGAGCTTCCCCGTGCTATAAAATGCACCCCCGAGCCCGCATCCACCCACGGCACCACTCCCTCCCCCTCTGGAACCCTCACAGAGCACCCAACCGACCCGGCGAGGTCCTCTTCTCCACCTCCGACAAAATCACCCGCCGCTACCTTCTAGTCAAATCCGAGCTAACCCGGGCCTCCCTCTCCTCGCTTTCTCCACCACTAGCCTCCTGGAGCTCCCGCTGATCCACTCCCCCTCCCAATTTGGCTCGGGAGCCGCCGTAGGCAAAAACCCTCTTATGGCCGATGCCGCCGTCCACCGGGATCAAAGCCGCCGGAGCTCCGGGGCTCTCCGATTACCAAGGCTCACCTCCACGGGATCTCCAGGAGTTCCTGAGCACGGCGGTGTGCTCACCTCCCAGAGCCGTGCCCCCAATCGCCGGCGTGGATCGCCGGGAGCCTCGCCTCGGCTCGGTCAGAGGAGGGAGAAGGCCGGTTTGACCAAGGTCAAACCTGACTGAGGGGTCCCGCTCGTCAGTGACTGGAGGTCACGGCCCGTGGCTGTAAGTGAAGGCGTATTTCTCTGAATACGCTTTCTTCTCTAGAAAGCGTATTCCCACGAGTACGCCTTTGACGTCGGCAGATTTTCCGCGTGGCCGAGCGACTGGGCCCAGCCCAGTGGCGCCATGTGACTAAATCACGCTCAGGGCGCGTTTCTGCATGCCAGGGTGCTGCCCTTTTCTTTTTTCTTTTCCAGCAAATTTCAAATAGTTCTGCAGTGACCATTTCACAACCAAATTTGATGATTCAAATTTCTACATACTCCTAAAATCATGCCCCATTAATCCAGCTAGGGTGAACATTTTTCCTAAGCTTAGTTTTTGTTGGATCTATTAAATAGTCCATTTAGTCATTTATTTCAGCTTAGAAATCCCATAGGAAAATCATCTGAACTCCAAATAGTTTGATTCTTTTTCTGAAATTCCTTATTTTTCATCTAGTTTATTTTAGTATTTATTTCAAAAAATTCAAAACAACTTTTTTTAGCACTGTTTTGGCTTTATGTGATAATTGCAATATTTTGAAAATAGGAAAAATGGAGGGAAGAGAATTTTCAAAACTTTTGGAGTGCACCCAACATTTCTGCATGCTCAAGGCAAGCATATTGAACACTTGATATGATGAATGCATGGTAAATTGTTGCAAGAATAATTGGATCATTGATATGTTGAATTCATATAAAATTTGCATATGGCTAGTTATACATGCTTGATCCCTTGATGATAGTTATCTTCATCTAAACATGAAGTATGAGTGAGCAGGGTTATTTTTATATGCCTATGTTGGTCCGGACTAATCTGCAGGAAAGAATCACTCACGAGAAAAGTGACTGTGAGACTGAAATCTCGTTGTGACGAGAATGATCAGTGAGTGTATGTTGGGACATACTAGATGGTGACCCTGTTGGGTATTACCAAAGAAATATATTGTGCTAACCACTGCAGGGAAAAACTTAAACCTCCTGAGTCGACCGTAGATCGAGTCTTGTTCCGGTAACCCCCATACTTGTTTCGTGCTGCCACTTTTCCCTGCCACAGGTAGGGTACGGTTCAGTAAGTTGTTAACCCCTTTCATTGCACACACCGTACAGAGAGGCCATGGTGAAAGATACCAGAGGCCTCTGGTAGGCAGGTCACCTGGTCAGGGGGCATGGGTGTATCCGGCTGGGCCAAGAGGGGGGCACCCCTTGTAATCTGTGCGCTGTAAATAGTGTTCCCATGCTATTCGAGACGATGGTCTCCCCGTCTTAGAGTTTTTCTTGAACGATGCTTTGGGTGATTCCTGGCATCCGGAAAGTTAATCTGGTGTGTGCTGGTCAGGCGTGTTTTCAACCCAAAGTTTGTAATGTGATTTAGTCAGCGTCTCGGTGTTCACTAAAGAAATCCTTTACTTGTGGGTAAAGAGTACACCCTCTGCAGAGTTTTAAAAACTATTCAAATAGTCGTGTCCGCAGTTAAGGACTACAGTCTGGGTTGGTCAAGTATCGGTCTTGTGTCGGTCTTCGGAGGAAATAATTAAATTGA
This sequence comes from Elymus sibiricus, assembly GCA_039707655.1. Lineage (NCBI taxonomy): Eukaryota > Viridiplantae > Streptophyta > Magnoliopsida > Poales > Poaceae > Elymus > Elymus sibiricus. The sequence goes on from CM077666.1 coordinate 360,883,625, forward strand.
GCATGATTCATTTTGCAGGATAATTATTGTCACTACTGAGGTTATCATGAATATTATTGTCATCATAGATATTATTGTGGACTAACCCTGTTCTTCTATGTGAAATCTGAGTATCACTTGGGATGGCTAGTCCACCTGGATACTCCTTTATATTTTTGTGGGTATCACTTGGGATGGCTAGTACACCTGGATACTCATTTATATTTTTCTGGGTATCACTTGGGATGGCTAGTCCACGTGGACACTCCTTTATATTTTTTGGGTATCACTTGGGATGGCTAGTCCACCTGGATACTCATTTATATTTTTCTGGGTATCACTTGGGATCACTAGTCCACCTAGATACTCATTTATATTTTTCTGGGTATCACTTGGCATGGCTAGTCCACCTGGATACTCATTTATATTTTTTTCTGGGTATCACTTGGGATGGCTAGTCCACTTGGATACTCATTTCTTTTCAAGACCTCTCGAGGCATCGCTTTCAGACACCCATTTGGCATTTCTTTTCAAGACCTCTCGAGGCGTCGCTTTTAGACACCCGTTTGGCATTTCTTTTCAAGACCTCTCGAGGCGTCACTTTCAGACACCCGTTTGGCATTTTTCTTGGAATTCCTCGGGCGGTCCAGCGCCCGATGTTCCATTTAATCTTCTTGGTTTATTACTAAACCAATATATTTATTCTTTTGCACTGTATTAATATTTATCATATCATGCTTTAATATCGGTCAGCATGTGCATATAAATTAATTCATCATGAACATATGCACTCTATTGCATTCGGTATATCTTTTGTTCATAATGTTTGTGAGTACATTCAAACGTACTCACAAGCTTGTCCCTGGCTATTTAATTGGCCAGGTCAGGATTTCAATAAGGAGTACTACAACGACGTCCATGCAGACTAGGAGCCTAAGATAGCAGCCACGCGAGATAGGAATTATCCCGGTCAGCCATTCCTGTGGGATTGGAGCTTCCACCAGAGTTGGAGAGCCGCTACCCGCTTCCGCCATCCGATGTTAGAAATCATTGTTGTATTATTAGACCTCTATGGTCTTGCATTCAATTCTTGTAATTGCTTGGTAATCTGTATCAAGGACGTGTCCACTAGTAAAAATGATCTTGGGGCTGGTGATGACACGAGGGGTTGTTTCTGGGATTTTATGTCCCGGAAATCCGGCCCCAACACATAGATGATTGCATCCTTGTGGTTTGACTTGATTGTGCGGACCCCCATCGGCCCCGGCATCTTGATGACGTTGTACGCATAGTGTGACGCGGCCATAAACTTTGCCAGGGCTTGGCGGCCCAGAATAGCATTGTACGGCAGCGGCATGTTGACGACGTCGAAGGTAATCTTCTCCGTCCGATAGTTGAGCTCGCCACCGAACGTGACCGGCAACGTGACTTCGCCCTTCGGCTTGTTCCTCCCCGGACTGATCCCTTGGAAACTGCCTGTTTCCTCGAGATCCTTGTCGGGGATCTGCAGCCTCTTGATCACACCTGGAGACATCAAGTTCAAGCCAGCCCCACTGTGAACCAGCATCTTTGTCACCTTGAGGTTGTGAATTGTTGGCGAGACCAACAACGGCAAACACCCGACAGCAGTAGTGCGGTCAGGGTGGTCCTCGGCGTCAAAGACGATGGGTGAGTGCAACCACTTGAGTGGCTTCTGTGCCTCCATCACCGGTTCTGCTGCATTGACTTCGCGGATCCACTACTTTAGTTGCATGTGCGAGGAGTGCAAAGATGCGCCTCCGTCATCACACATGGCATCCACTGCATTTTGGAATTCCTTGCCGGACCCGCTTCCGTCCTCATCACTATCACCCTCTTCTTGCTGGCCCTGAGCAGCCTTCTCTTTTGGCTGCTTGGCCTTGCCACGACGCCCTCCGCGGCCACCATGGTCTTGCTTGCCGGACCCACCAGCACCATCTTGGGCCTTCTCCTTGTCACGCTTCTCGTACTCTTGCTTCTGCTTTTCGGCAAGTTGCTCCACTTGCCAGCATTGCTGGAGGTCGTGGCCCTTGGTGCGGTGGATCTTGCAGTACGGCCCGCCGGTCTTGCCGGCCCTCTCTCCTGCGCAGCCTCCCGGCAAGCATCGCACCCAGCAACCTCCTTGCCGGGGATGTCTGCCTTTGGCTTCTTGGTGGCATTGGTGTCGCTAGAGCTCTCGACGGCCAGTACAATCTTGTTCTTGCGCTTTCTGCTCTTCTTCTGTGGGGTTGATGCGTCGTCGTCCTCGGAGTCGACGTCTGCACCCGCATCTTACCTGGGGAGTCGCCTCCCTTCCTCAGCACATGCACACCTATCCGCCAAGGCGTACAGAACGTTGATGGTCTTGACCTGCTCGACATTCATCTCTGACCGCATCCTGCGGTTGCGCATATTCGTGTGGAACGCGGCAACCACAGCTGCGGAATGGATGTCGGGGATGTTGTGGTGCACACGGCTGAACCATTGTATGTACTTGCGGAGGTTCTCTCCATCTCTTTGGGGGATCACCTGCAAATCGCTAGGCTGACCCGGGAGCTTGTGGCCGCCCTGGTAAGCGCCAATGAAATGATGGCACAGATCCGCCCAATAAGAGATGGAGCCCTCAGGCAGGTTCATCAACCATGACCTGACGTTGGGCCGAAGCGCCAATGGGAAGTAGTTGGCAAGCACTTTCTCGTCCCGTCCCCCGGCAGCCTCCACCGCGATGGTGTAGATGCCAAGGAACTCGGCTGGGTTGAGCGTGTCGTCGTACTTGTCGGGTAGATCTGGCTTGAAGGCTCGGGTGGACGGCCAGCGAACTTGCCGCAACTCACGAGTAAACGATGGGCACCCCACATCGTAGGGCAAGTACCCAGCAGCTACCGGAGCGAGCACGTTCACTGCCGGCCTGGCACGTTCGTCAGATTGACGACCTGCTTCCCGGCACCGCTCGATCTTCGTGTGGGCGTCTTCGTCGCACCGCTCGCAGAGCACTTGGCGCTGATCTTGGCGGCACCGTGGATCTGACGAAGCCATGGACAACACGTCATGGTCCTCTGACTGGCGGGTTGGCCGCTGCATCGGTGGGGGGTGCCGAGGCAACTGCAGCATTTGCGCGACATCTCCGGCAAGGTAGCCGGATGGTCCCGCCAACATGGTGGGTGGTCGCCGTGAGGGCCCCACGTCTTGTATTTGCCGGGGTCGGCAAAACTGATGAGACTCTAAATGGTGGATCTCCATTCATCCATCTTGTCTGGGCTTGGCGGGAAGTTCAAAAGTATTTGAACCCGCGCCATGGCCTCGGCCGCCGTGGTCGGCATGGCTGGGAGCACAGAACGGGGCATCGCTCGACTCCTGGCGGAGCCAGAAGGAACTTCATTACGTCCGTGTCGCCGCGGCTCATGCTCGCCAACAGGCGGACGAGGCGGTGGCGGCGGCGCTCCATGACCAATCGGAAGTTGCTGTACGGGGATCCTGCCTTGCGGTCGTCTGGAACCGCCAGCAACGTGGGGGAGCGTGTCATGCCCATCTTGCGATGGCCGCGGCATACGCCTCCCCGCACCGTTGTTGGACATCGCCGCTACGTTCTGAGACGTTGCGGCGGCTGGGTTCTAGGTGGCAGCAATATGAATTATATTACTATGATGACTGCGCTCACTAGAATGTCTCGGAGGTTGACCGGCTGCGACGTCGCCGGTCCTATGGCTAGGGTCAGCATCATGGCGGGGATGCTGGGCACCCGCACCACTTGCGCCGCCTTCGTGGCTCCACTATTTTTCTTCGGCGCCATCTACGAAGATGATGAAGTTGGTACTCACACTACCAAAGAACTGATTTGTGACACACACAGCCCCTACCTGGCGCGCCAAAGATGTCACGGGAAACGACTATCTATGGGACCGAACGGGTCCCTTGGCGATTCGGCTCGGGGGACGTGCACGGGACAAAGAGCAGGTTTTTAGTAAGTGCAAGAACACACGGGGGATTTATCTAGGTTCGGGCCGCTGTGAGCGTAAAACCCTACTCCTGCTCTGTGGTTGATCGAATATGAACTTTGGTTACAGGGAGCGCAGTTTTCCGGCAAGGTGCTCGGGAAAATGCAGCTACGGCGTGTAATTGAACTAGGTGTCGATCGTTCTACCTGTAGCCGTGGGCCTCCTTTTATAGGCCAGGGGGTCACCACAATGGCTAAAATGGTCATTATAGAGTATGAATAGTGACTTGCACCGTCATCACGTCTATCTTCCAACGGGGTAAGACAAACGCATTTAATGCACCGTTAGGTGCTACGTTGGGGAGGTGAGGCCTTGGGCAAAAGATCTGTACCACCGGTCCTGGTGCCCTCCTATAATCTCGACACGTCCCAGGGACGGGTGTCATTAAAGTTAATCTTGGTGTTGCATGCTGACACATGCCTTGGCTGGCCATGTTAACTGCCTGCCTGCTCGACACCTAGCCCACGAGCCTATCTGGTCGATGGTGAGGTGCAGCGGTAAAGGGACAGAATAGACCTACTGGCACGGAGCTTGCCGGGCCTTGCTTGCCAGCAAGGGAGCTTGCTGGCAACCATAGCCTCGGTCTTCACCTTGCTGAGATGGGGCTTGCCGGCAAGGACGGCATCGATCTTCAGTACTTAGAATAGTACTTCTCGATGACCTGCCTTGAGGTCTTCTTCACGGTCTTGGTGTTGAGTCTTGAGTCGTAGTTATCCTCTGTCAAGCCCTTGCCGAAGGGAGGCTACAACTACCTGTCCACAAGTCTGGGTACGAGGGCACGCATGTCTTAGTACACCGACAGGGAGATGCATATCCCCATTGAGGTAACTTAGTGTTATATGAAAATTCTTCGGTTTCATGTCACTCAGAAATAGTTTGTTAATAAGACTTGATCAACCTTATTAATGGATTCTTTTTGAAGGGCATGTGGTCGATGAATTTAGTAAGCACAACTTTCTATAACCATAATTTGCTCTCTGTCATTTTTAGTTTAATAAAATAAAATGCCATGATTATCCTGTTTTCTGAATTATCCGTGCAATAAAAAATGGCCCAAAAATAAAAGTGCTCAGAATGCAATACAATTTTTACATGATTTTTTCTGGAATATATAAGAATTTTTGGCACTGAAAACAACCCAGGGGGGTGCACCTGTTGCCCACAAGGCAACAGGGCGCGGCCACCCCCCAGGGCACGCCAAGATGCCTTGTGGGTCCCACAGGGACCCACTCACTTATCTATTCAGCCCACTTCATCTCCTACCTCCAGAAAAAAAATCTTTGTAGCTCTCTCTCTCGTGTTCTTGCTCCCAAGCCCGAGATTTTCGATCTCTTTGCTCGGAGCTCCGTTTTCGAAACTGTTTAGAGGGATTGCTCCTTGGTATGTGACTCTCCCATTGCTCCAATTAGTTTTTGCTTTAGTGGATTATATTTTGCATAAATTGCTGCTATTGGTGCTGCTGAAAATGAGCTTGCATGTTGAATTCTTTGAGCTCTAAGTAGTTTGAATGCTTGATATAGCCTCTAGGCACTTGTATGAGTAGTTGCTATCAATCTTGTGAAGTTTTGGTAACATCTTTTTGTGGTCCAAAATTTTTCAAAAATTTGTTCTTAGGACAATGAACTTTCTTCGGAGGGGTTCTTTGAGCCGGAGCTCCAAGGGTGTCCTTGGGGATGCCTATGACCATGACCTCAACATTCCACGCAAGACGGAGGTCCGACCGTGCGAGTGGCCGCACAACACCTTCATGAACGAAGCCGGGTTCCGTCAAGAGTTCACACAATTTGTTGCGAAAGCCGGGCTGACCGACTTCCTCGCAGATGAGTGTGACCAGCACCACATCCTTACAAATTCCTTCGTGCAAAATTTTTATTTCATGCCTAGGCTTGATATCCCCATGGTGTCTTTCAATTTATATGCTGAACATCATGAGTTAACGCTAGATGAGTTTTGTGAGATTTGCTTGATCCCTTCTGATGGGGATTTGAGGGAGCCTCGGCCTGAGGAGTTCGAGGACTTCCTTCGCACTTTGACTGTGGGGGAATTTAGGGGCGTTTCAAAAGCCCGTGTCACTAGCTTGCATTTTCCTGCTGTGCACTACTTTGCTTTAATCATAGGGAAATGCTTGACTGCCAGGGAGGAAGGTGGTACGCTCAGTGCCCCTGACCTCGCCATCTTGTGTCGTGCTATTCACGGCGATAACACTTTTAGCTTGGGAGCTATCATTGCATGCCGCCTGCACACCAACAGGACTAAGGGTAAAGTCCATGGCAGTATTTATGCTTCGCGTCTTGCGAAACGTTTTAATGTTGCCATCCGCCCAAATGACTACTTGCTACCCACGGCTTATTTAGACCAACAGTGCATGATCAATCACCGCTTTATTGATGAACCTGAACCTCCTCAGTATATTCGTTATAACCAGATTTTCAGCGAGAGAACTCGCGATATTATTCTGTTGCCTACATCCTCTTTGTTTGACTCTCATCCAGGAATGGATATACCATCATGCCGGCGGACATCACAGGATACAAGAACGAGTTGGCCGCAGCGGACAATGAGGTCCAGCGGTGGGACCCTCAAGTGCCTCCGCCCCAGTACTATCCGCCCGGTCCTGATGGATACTACGGGTGGTGATTACCAAGCTAGGCCAAAATCCTAAGCTTGGGGGAGTACGTATCTCTCACCGACATTACATTCTTGTTCACACATTCATTCCAGTTGTTGGTGTTCATACTTTTTCATTATATATCCATGTTAGTTTTATTTTCGCTCTCTTCTTGTGTGTTTGAAAAACTTCAAAAACCCAAAAATATTTCTCGCTTCTTTTCAGTTTTCCTTTCTCTTTAGTTTGTTTGTAGTATTAAAAGAAACCCAAAAAGATTTCTCGTTTCTTCTTTTGCTTGTTGGGAGTTCTCCCGTGTAAATAGTTTTTCTCGCTTTTTGTTTTTCTTCGTTAATTTGCTTTCCTCAGAAAAACTAAAAACTCCAAAAATATTTTAGTGTGTTTCTCTGAATTTCTTTTCTTTTCGTTGAGTCGTCGTACGGAGAAGACCACAATGAAAATGTTGAGTGGCTCTCATATGCTTTATTGTTGATCTAACGAAGAGCCAATTTTACCTTGTCTTCTCCCTTGAATAAAATGTTTGCAGATTCCAGCTTGGTCCACAACACACTTGCACTATTATTATTTTCACATCATTCGGTCATGCAAGTGAAAGGCAATAATGACGATGATTTGATGAAGTGACTCTGGCAAGGAAAAGCTAGTATGAACTCTTCTTGTTTTTGTTTTTGTAAATATGTTTAGCTCAGTATCCATGATTCAGCATATTATCAGTAAACATGTTTGTGATGACAATTAGAGATTATAGTTGCTCATGCCATGCTTAAGTAGCTAGGAGTGGATAATGATTTATCTTGGATGTCAACATGCATTAAAATGGTTATGATGTAGTATGTTAATATGGTATCCTCCTCTGAATGTTTCAAGTGGCTTGACTTGGCACATGTTCATGCATGTAGTTGATTCAAAACCAACATAGCCTCCACGATATTTATGTTCAGGGTGTTTATATCCTACTCATGCTAGTATTCAATGTTAATTATTCTCAATGCATGATCATGACCATTTTCGCTCTCTAGTTGGTCGCTTCTCAATCTATTGCTAGCCTTCGCCTGTACTAAGCGGGAATACTGCTTGTGCATCCAAATCCTTAAACCAAAGTTCCAGATGAGTCCACTATATCTACCTATATGCGGTATTACTCTGCCGTTCCAAGTAAATTTGCATGTGCCACCTCTAATTATTCAAATAAACATCCATTTTGTGTGGCCATACCGCTCATGGAGCGACATGGGGCAGTCAGTATCTTCCATGCTAAGCGGGTTATTCTCAGATGAGTGTTTATTCACTTGTCACTGCACGAGAGAGGCTGGTATTTGGGATGCCCAGTCCTATGCTCAAAATCGAAATTACATAATGCAAACAAACTCCCCCGGAAAGTTGTTGGTATGGAGGGCACACGAGGATTCAGCTAACCATGGCCTATGTTGGTATCTTGGAGGGGGAGTAAACTTTACCTTTCCGCTTGGGAACCGCCTATAATGTGTTTACCATGGAAGATATTGAAAATTCTCGGTCGTGACGTTGACAGGAAAAGTACACCTCCCAAAATTGTTTTCATCTCTGATTTAAGCTTGGATTTCTGGCACCTCTGCAAATCCATGCTTCCCTCTACGAAGGTCCTATCCATTTACTTTTATGTTATTTTACTTTTATTGTTGAGTCTCACATTCTCATTATAAGCACCAATCCTGAGAGCACTATTGTCATCCTTATGCATTGAGAATAGTTAATGTTGTGTGCATCATGACTGGATCTCTTCTACCCTGAATTACAATGTTTAGTCGCTGCTTGAACTTTGGAGGTGCTCTGCATTTATGTTTTGCGGTCACAGAAAGGGCTAGCGAGATACCATGTTATCATATTATATCATGATTGTTTTAACAAATTGTTGGCATTTGAGATATGTTATTATTGCTCGCTAGTTGATTATGCCATTGATATGAGTAAACATAATTTCTAAGTGTTATTATGAGCATGGTTATTTCATGATCTTTGCTGAAAACTTGGGTACTATTTAAGCTTATATACGGATACAAGAACAAAAGTGTTCGTACAAGTTTTTCTTTATCACTTTCAGTTTGTCAACTGAATAGCTTGAGGACAAGCAATGAGTTAAGCTTGGGGGAGTTGATACGTCTCCATCGTATCTACTTTTCCAAACACTTTTGTTCTTGTTTTGGACTCTAATTTGCATGATTTGAATGAAACTAAGCCGGACTGATGTTGTTTTCAGCAGAACTACCATGGTGTTGTTTTTGTGCAGAAATCAAAGTTCTCAGAATTGGATGAAACTTTTTGGAGATTTTTTATGGAATAAATAAAAATTACTGGCGCAAGAATCAACATAAGTGGGGCCACCTTGCCAATAAGGCAACAGGGCGCGACCCCCCTAGGGCGCGCCCTGATGCCTTATGGGGCCCACAGGCGGCCGTCTGACCTAATTCCAAAGCTATAAATTCTCTTTCCCCGAGAAAAAAATAGAAGAAGAAGTTTCATCACGTTTTACGATACGGAGCCGCCACCACCTCCTGTTCTTTATCGAGAGGGCTGATATGGAGTCCGTTCGGTGCTCCGGAGAGGGGGATTCGACGTCGTCGTCATCATCAACCATCCTCCATCACCAATTTGATGATGCTCACCATCGTGTGTAAGTAATTTCTCTGTTGGCTTGCTGGATGGTGATGGCTTGGATGAGATTTATCATGTAATCGAGTCAATTTGTTAGGGCTTTGATCCCTAGTATCCACTATGTTCTGAGATTGATGTTGCTATGACTTTGCTATGCTTAATGCTTGTCACTAGGGCCCGAGTGCCACGATTTCAGATCTGAACCCTTTATGTTTTCATGAATATATTTGTGTTCTTGATCCTATCTTGCAAGTTATATGCACCTATTACATGTTATGATCCGCATACCCCAAGGTGACAATAATTGGGATTCTTTCCGGTGATTACCGTAGTTTGAGGAGTTCATGTATTCACTATGTGTTAATGCTTTGTTCTGGCTCTCTATTAAAAGGAGGCCTCAATATCCCTTAGATTTCCTTATGGACCCCGCTGCCACGGGAGGGTAGGACAAAAGATGTCATGCAAATTTTTACTATAAGCACGTATGACTATATACAGAATACATGCCTACATTACATTGATGAATTGGATCTATTGTGTATCGCCCTAGGTTGTGACTGTTATATGATGAATGTCATCCAACATAATTATCCATCACCGATCCAATGCCTATGCTTTCCGCATATTGATCTTTGCTAAGTTACTTTCGTTGCTGCTGCTGTTACAATCACTACAAAACTGCTATTGTTACTGTTCCTGTTACTATTGCTACTGAAACTATCATACTACTGTGCTACTAAACATTTTGCTGCAGATATTTAGTTCTCCAAGTGTGGTTGAATTGACAACTCAACTACTAATACTCGCAAATATTCTTTGGCTCCCCTTGTGTCGAATCAATAAATCTGGGTGAAATATTACCCGCGAAAACTGTTGCGATCCCCTATACTTGTGGGTTATCACGTGCTTGCACCTTTTGCTCCTTCAAGGTAGATGGTCAAATTTGTGTGGTAGGCAGGGCCAACCCATAGCCCAGGCAAAGAGGGCGACTGCCCTGGCCTCAAGAGGTGGAGGGCTCCAAATATTAAAATAGTAGTAACAACTATACTATTATCTATTAGTCCAAAATATTATTGTATATATGTAAAGTAAAATCTTAATTTTTTAGGAGCAAATCTACACGACACATAGTCATAACCAATTGGATCAAATGAATCTGATAGGCGACAATGACCTCAGTTATCGTGCTAGTTTCTCTTTGATAAACGTTATGCAGGTGTGATAGCCTGGCTTAATAGGGATGATAGACTACTCATATCAATAAGGAATTCCTTCTTTTCCGGGAGCCCATTCGGAAAGAACTCCAAAGTTAAGCGTGCTCAGCTTGGAGTAATTTCAGGATGGGTGACCGACCGGGAAGTTGCTCCCGTGTGTGCACGAGTGAGGACAAAGTGCGCAGGAAAGACTAGTATTGATCTGTGGGGCCAGTCTAGATCCCGCTAGGAGTAACAACCGCCGGCGGGTGTGTTCGGGGCGTTATAAATTGGTATCAGAGCCGACCTTCGTGGTTACACAGATCTTTGCGGACAGGTGCGCGGTCATGTTGTTCATGACGTTTGTGACCCGTCGTGGCACACGGCATGGCACATGTACCAGACTGGATGCACAGACGTATGTGCCAAGAGGGAACGTTCCTGTGCCCGACGAGGACGTCGGTTCCTCTGAGTGGGGGTGTATGTGATAGCCTGGCTTAATAGGGATGATAGACTACTCATATCAATAAGGAATTCCTTCTTTTCCGGGAGCCCATTCGGAAAGAACTCCAAAGTTAAGCATGCTCAGCTTGGAGTAATTTCAGGATGGGTGACCGACCGGGAAGTTGGTCCCGGGTGCGCACGAGTGAGGACAAAGTGTGCAGGAAAGACTAGTATTGATCTGTGGGGCCAGTCTAGATCCCGCCAGGAGTAACGACCACCGGCGGGTGTGTCCGGGGCGTTACAGCAGGTTGGACAGAAATCAATGTTAACTTGATGTGTCTACCCGTATGAAACTTTAATTTTAGAAACTAGCATGAGTTGTTTGTGTACACCATATGGAACCAAACATCTAGATGAGCATACCAAATAAAAAATTGTGTTTATGCATAACTGAATTGGTGATATGTTTACGTTTATTGGTGATCGGTTCTATTTCAACACCATGTGTATGTTGTACTTATCATCAAATCTAACTTGCAACACATTTGCAAACGGTATCATATATACTCCACAAGGTTCTGTATTCCACTAAATTATACACTAGAAATCATTATTAAAATATTATAGTTATACATTAACCTTTAGAAACCTCTAACATGATATTTAATTGAACTGAAATATACATGAACATGTGCACATACATACAAATATGTAAGTATGCACTATAAAATATATGAAATTCTCATAAAAATAATTCAAAGATAACTTATGTTAGAACACATAATCTAAATTTACCATAAACAAAGTGATCATTGATATACATTAAAACTAATAACAAAGAATAGTCATTAAATATTCCAACTAAATTATGTGGTCAACTATACCAACTAAATAGTAAAAAGGATTTCTATTTCTGTGCCCCTCATTGCTTAGTCCTCCTCAATTTTGCCCAAGCCAACTTTTTTGCGCACTTTTCCCCTCCACCGCGCCACCCACCCTCACCAATGCCCAAACGGGGGTTTTCCATTGGTCAAGGTAGTTGACTATTAGCCGCCGCTGTTACTGGCGAGTGGGACACACCGTGCCATGTGGCGCTCTCACAATCGGCTGTATTCGTGCCCGCATGCATGTGTAGTCACTTCGCGGTCACGTCGGTATTTTCACACCGCGCGGTTTCCCATGCGAGGAGTCGCGTCGCTGGCATGCCCGCCAGGCGCCTATTAATGCATTTTATAGCCGCGCGGCGCACTGGCGTTCACCCACTCCGGTCCCAATCCCCTCCCCTCCCCTCCCCTCGCCGCCCCACAGCCTTCTCCGCCGTGCGCCTCCACCAAACCCTAGCCACCTCGACCAAACCCTAGCCGCCACGCCTTCCGCAGCCGCAGCAATGGCCAGCCAAGGTGGTGGGGCGGGAGGCAGCGGTCGGGGACGCCGCCGCGCACTGTTCGTTCAGGACATGCAGCGCACCCTCCGAGTCGACGAGGCGTCGCTCCTCGCCCGCTGCGGCGTCATGGTGCCGCCGGACATGTGCCTGCCATCCGGATGGCACGTGAGCAAGGGGGGGCTCGCGGTGGAGCCTTTCCCCACCGTCGGCATGTCGGCCATGTCGCACACTATACGCGCGTTTCGGGAAGGCTTGCCGCTGGAGGAGCGGTCTAAGCCACGCCACGCGCTCGGCAGCCAGCGGTGCCGGAGATCTTGGCGGAGGAGAACGCCGCCCGCATTCAGCACAACGACGGCCGCCACCCAGATTCGCGGAACAATATCGATGAGAGGTATGCCTTCTGGGAAGGGCGTACCTTCCCCGATGTCATGGCTACGTGCCACGCGCAGCTCGGTCTGGACGAGGGCGACCGGGTTTCGCCGCCGAGGGCCACGCCTCGACCCACGCCGAGGGCCACGCCCACAACTGCAGGAGACAGCGGCGGTGCCATGAGCAGCGGGGCCTCCGCGTTGCAAAGCCAGAGCCAGGGACTTCGTGGACGAGCTCAGCAGTCTGTGGCACCGGCCTGCGCATCCCAAAGCCGGAGCCGGGGACGAGCTCTGTGTCGGGCTCGTGGAACCCAGGGTATCTCGGCCCATCTGCCTGCGGCCCAGAATGCAACTCCTGGCGGTGGCCCAATAGGTGGCCCACCATCGGGCACCTCGAGCAAGACCCCTTATGAGTCCCCGGCCTCCTGAGGACCACTTCTCAGGGAGCGGGCAAGCGAGACTCTGCCATGACTTCACCAAGTGCTAAGGGAGCAAGGCCAGCAATCCGCTTCCCAAAGCAACCCCCAAAGGTTGCCCGATCGGTGAAAGAAGATCAAGACGGTGGACGCGCAGGGCAGAGGTCATCCCTGAGCCCACTGGCGCGTAATGGATAATCGCTTTGCAGACGAAGACCACCTTTTGTCAGGATAGACTGCGCCCTTGTCCCCCTTCAAACTTGTCGTAGTGTGGCAACCCTTCCCACCAATGTTTTCGGGGGAAGAGGACCAAGGCAGGTATAAAAGGAGGGCAGGGTGCCGCTGTAGAGGAGGATCCACTCTTCCGCCCCAAACCTTGTACTCTCGCTAGAGCAATCCCAACCAAGCAGGAGTAGGGTTTTAGACCGCAAGGGGACCTGCGCACTTCTCCAGCACGATTCTGCCAGACGCATTCAAGCTCCTCGCGCGGCCTGAGTTCCTCCTCGCCGCACCCTTCGCGCCATCGCTTCCGGGACCCTCCTACCAAGGTGATTTTGTTTTACTCAATCGAGGGGGCGCCCCACGGGCTGCACCAACCTCACGCTGACCCGTGCCAGACGCGGCAGCCGCATCTCTTTTTGGTTGTGTAAAGAATCTTATTGTTATGCCCCAGTAAGTTCATGTTGACTACTTAATTGTGTATTTGGTGAGATGCCGTCTCGAGACTTAATTGTGTATTTGGTGAGATGCCGTCTTGAGAGTGCCGCACACTCGTGATCTCCCTCCTGACCATTTCCTGAGCGGGGGCTAGGCACGGCGCTTGTGCTCGGGTCCGTCCCTGCAGCGCCGCTAAGTCCAAGTGACTGAGCTCTGGCTCGCGGGCCTGCTCCCGTGCACGTCACCTCGCCAAGGTCCTTGGTGCCTTATCTCCTCACGTAACGTCCATGAGCAAGCTAGTGAGCGTGCATCGCTCCCCTGTTGTGAGGCTTGTCGACATGCAGTTGTCTCAGGAGCAAGCCGCTCAGAAGGCCTCGCGAGCATTGGCTCGCGGGATAACCCCGGCGGGACACCCCTTCGGATCCCCTGAAGCCTCGCGGGTGGCGTCCCGTGGGTCGGCCTGCTGCGGTCATCTAAGCAGGAGGCCTTGCGAGTAGAGAATCTCGTGGGCCAAGCCCCGCGAGACACGCCTAGTGAGCCAGGCATGCCTCCTGAGCCGCGGCTCGCCCGACGCCCTCTCCGCAAAAGCTAAGTCCGACTATCTCGTGAGATGCCCTCGTCATCTCTCAAGCTCCTTCTTCTGGCAATCTTGTTGAGCGCCCATGTTTTCTCCTTCGCGCGAGCCGCTTGCACGCCAAAGCGGGGCTCTCTGAGCATCGCGCCTTAGGGGTCCTTCCCGCCTCAGTGCCCTACACCTCCTGGCCTTGTTCAGGCAACGTGACCAGACATACCAGCGACGGCTATAGCCCGCTCGGGGGCTGGGTCCTGACGACGTAGAGCACCATGGCGAACAAGAAGGGATAAATGAGGCCTCACGAGAGCGCCTCACGAGGAAATATGCATTACGATAAATTATACAGTACTTAAGCAAAAGCCACTATTTTCATGCCCTCTCGGGGTTACATCGATCCAATGCAGGAGAAAAGAACAAAAGAAAGAGATCAAGGGGGACACGGCGCGCTTCGAGATCCAACACGGGCGCCGCATGCGCCTAGTCGGAGTCTTCATCTTCGCTCTTGATGTGCGGATAGCCCTCGCCACTCTCACCCCTGCTGCTGCTGCTACCGCTCTCGTCGAAGGACTCGGAGCCGCTATCATCCTCGCTCTCCGTGCAGCACCCAAGGCGGGTCCCGGAGGCCCCGAAAATCTTCATGAAGAGGGTGGAAGCTCCATCGAACTTGAATTGGAGGAGGTGCCCCCGCTTCAGGCCACGGGCAAGGGCGAAGGACTTCCACCCCTGCTTCAAGAACATGAAGCCACAAGGGGAGAACTCCGTCGCCACCCAGGAGGGCCCGTTGCAGCAGCCATCCGCCTGCACCCACAGCCCCGGGGGCTCCCTCCCCTCCATCGCCTTCGCAAAGGAGTCGGAGAGACGGCGCCAGCTGCAAGGCCGGCGATGCATTCCCACGATGAACTCGTACGTCGCATGTGCCGAATGGAACCCCTCTTGGGGAGGACGGGTGGCCGTCCTGCCGCGCCCGCCTCGGCCACGCGCGCCGCACCCTCCGCGGCTGCGGGCACCGGCCCTCCCACGAGTGCTCGGCCCAGCTTCGACAGCTGCCGAGGGGCGCCCGCGCCCCCGGGGCGGGACCCTCGCAGCAGCGACGGACGCACGAGCTCATCCTCTGCCCCTCGCCATCATAGCTATGGCTCTGGAGGACAAGGAAGGGAAGGGAGAAAG
Organism: Elymus sibiricus; assembly: GCA_039707655.1. Classification (NCBI taxonomy): domain Eukaryota; kingdom Viridiplantae; phylum Streptophyta; class Magnoliopsida; order Poales; family Poaceae; genus Elymus; species Elymus sibiricus. The sequence continues at coordinate 360,899,056 of CM077666.1, forward strand.
GAGCAGGAGAAGAAGAAGATGGGCGAAGGACCTAGGCTCTCCGCTTCCCCCCTCTTTATGCTCGATGGTGGTGCTCTCCCGGTCGCTCCACCTTCTTCGGCGCCGGGAATCGGAGCGACGGCAGGAAGGCAATGATGGTCTCGCGCCGTGCGTGGGCAGGCTTTATGTCAGCGCAGGCAGTTACGAAGGAGTCATGGGAGAAGTGGGGGCGCCCCCCACCCCCCCCCCCCCCGTCACATCATGCGCCACGCATTGTGCCTGGCGCGCAGGCGGTTAGGGCACGCGTCGTTTCGCCCCCGAATAGGCAGGAACATGCATGCCGCGGGCTCGGGGGCTACTGTCGGGCCCGTGGAACCCAGGGTATCTTGGCCCGTCTGCCTGCGGCCCGGAATGCAACGCCTGGTGGTGTCCCAATAGGTGGCCCACCATCGGGCACCTCGAGCAAGACCCCTCATGAGGCCCCGGCCTCCTGAGGACCCCTCCTCAGGGAGCGGGCAAGCAAGACTCTGCCACGAATGCACCAAGAGCCTCGCGAGGCCCTCTCGCGAGGCGGCCTCCCGAGGTTACCTCCCGAGGCACCCTCCCAAAGGCATGCAAGGCAGGTGTTGTTCGGCTTAGTCGCGCAGTCTCATGCCCACCACGTGGGTGACGCGCGCGGCGACGAATGGCGGCAGAGGCCGCGCCAGCAGGCGCGAATGGAGAGGATTTCCCCTTTTGTGCTAAGGAAGCAAGGCCAGCAATCCGTTTCCCAAAGCAACCCCCAAAGGTTGCCCGATCGGTGAAAGAATTCCAAGACGGTGGACGCGCAGGGCGGAGGTCATCCCCGAGCCCACCGTCGCGTCATGGATAATCGCTTTGCAGACGAAGACCACCTTTTGTCAGGATAGACTGCGCCCTTGTCCCCCTTCAAACTTGCCGTTGTGTGGCAACCCTTCCCGCCAATATTTTTGAGGGAAGAGGACCAAGGTAGGTATAAAAGGAGGGCAGGGTGCCGTTGTAGAGGAGGATCGACTCTTCCGCCCCAAACCTTGTACTCTCGCTAGAGCAATCCCAACCAAGCAGGAGTAGGGTTTTACACCGCAAGGTGGCCCGAACCTGGGTAAACCACTGTGTCTCCGGCCCGCTCCCGCTTGCGCGCTCTCGTCGTAGCTTCACCAGAGTTGTGTTGTGGTAGGGGACGAGGCGGTAGGAACGAGCTAACCCCAGTGTTCGAACCTTTGTGTCCCCGGAGCCCGATCTCCGACACTCTGCAGTGCGCGGCGCCGGCCTGCGCATCCCGAGGCCGAAGCCGGGGATGAGTTCCCGCGGCGCCCCCTGTTAGTCCCAAAGCCCGAGCTCGGGACGAGCTCGCGCGGCCCCCTGCTCGTGCCCAAGCCGGAGCCGGAGCCGAAGCCGCCGCTGCTGGCGGAGTACAGGGGGGCGGTGGTGAGCGAGCCTGGTGACCCTGCAGACATGCCGGGGCTCCTCCAGATGCTACGCGAATCAACAAAGGGGCTGCAGCGCCATCCTGATGACCCGGTGGACACGTCGGGGTGCGATAGGCGGTCGTCGCCTCGGTGGCCGACGTCACCATCGACCTCGTGAGCGAGGAGGACGACGACGGCAAGCAGAAGGAGGACGATGAGGACGGGTCCTCAGGCGGCGACAGCGGCTCCGACATGGGCAACGACGATCAGTAGCTATGTTTAGGGTTTATGTCTGTACAAATTTTAAATTTTAAATGAAAGTTGGTGCTGTTTGAATGTCCAATTTGAATGTCAGTACCTATGCATGTTTGGATTTGTGACCAGTTTGCTTGTGTGTGACAAGTGGTGACCCACATTTCATGAATTTGCTAAAATAATTCGGTGTTTTCAATCAAACAGTGCCAAATTTGGGCACATAATCATGGATTATGCCATGTATGTGGCCATTTCCATGTGCATATGCCTTGGAATCCACACAAGTTCATACTAGTAGGCCATTTTGTGAAGTTTTTTTTCAAACTTGTTGTATTGCAAGTTTAATATTTTTCCCACAAACTAGTGCACATAAGATGGCTCCATGCAAAGGAATTTCATTTTTTGAGCTTTTTTTCATTTTCTTTTTTTATTTTAAAATGGGGTCATACTTGAAGTGTTGACCATTGATTCAATTTTTTTTGGAATTCCTACTTTCCTAGTCCCAAGTTCATCCACTACCAACATTGGAGCATAAAATGATTTTTTGCAATTTTCAGGACCAAACTACATCACATTTGTAGTTCAAATTTGGGCAATTTCTGATAATTCACTAAAACTCTACTAAATGGATGTAATATAGCAATAGTAATCTGAAATTACTGACACTTGGTCAGTGGCCATCCAATGTGACCTACTTTTGATGAAAATTGAAATGGAACAAATTTCAAAACTATTTGAGGCACTTCCTTCACAAAAAAAGTCATTTCTAGGACTTGGAAAATGAAAAATATTTTTTGTTACAAAACAATTGCAAATTGCTATGGAAACATTGTCCATAATGGTAACACCAATAGTTGTGCCAAATTTGGGCACATAATCATGGATTATGCCATGTATGTGGCTATTTCCATGTGCATATGCCTAGGAATCCACACAAGTTCATACTAGATAGGCCATTTTGTGAAGGTTTTTTTTTTCAAACTTGTTGTATTGCAAGTTTAATATTTTCCCCACAAACTAGTGCGCATAAGATGGCTCCATGCAAAAGAATTTCATTTTTTGAGCCTTTTTTCATTTTCTTTCTTTCTTTTTCAAAATGGGGTCAAACATGAAGTGTTGACCATTGATTCAAAAAAGTTTGGAATTCCTACTTTCCTTGTCCCAAGTTCATCCACCACCAACATTGGAGCATAAAATGGTTTTTTGCAATTTTCAGGACCAAACTACATCACACTTGTAGTTCAAATTTGGGCAATTTCTGATAATTCACTAAAACACAACTAAATGGATGGAATATAGTAATAGTATTCTAAAATTACTGAAACTTGGTAAGTGGCCATCCAAAGTGACCTAATTTTGATGAAAAATGAAACGGAACAAATTTCAAAAATATTTGAGGCACTTCCTTCACAAAAAAGTCATTTCTAGGACTTGGAAAATGAAAAATATGTTTTTTGTTACAAAATAATTGCAAATTCCTATGAAAAAATTGTCCACAATGGTAACACCAATAGTTGTGCCAAATTTGGGCACATAATCATGGATTATGCCATGTATGTGGCCATTTCCATGTGCATATGCCTTGAAATCCATACAAGTTCATACTAGATAGGCCATTTTGTGAAGTTTTTTTTTCTTGTTGTATTGCAAGTTTAATATTTTTCCCACAAACTAGTGCACATAAGATGGCTCCATGCAAAGTAATTTCATTTTTTGAGCCTTTTTTCATTTTCTTTTTTTTTTCAAAATGGGGTCATACTTGAAGTGTTGACCATTGATTCAATTTTTTTTGGAATTCCTACTTTCCTTGTCCCAAGTTCATCCACCACCAACATTGGAGCATAAAATGATTTTTTTGCAATTTTCATGACCAAACTACATCACACTTGTAGTTCAAATTTGGGCAATTTCTGATAATTCACTAAAACTCAACGAAATGGATGGAATATAGCAATAGTACTTTGAAATTACTGAAACTTGGTCAGTGGCCATCCAATGTGACCTACTTTTGATGAAAAATGAAATGGAACAAATTTCACAACTATTTGAGGCACTTCCTTCACACAAAAAAAGTCATTTCTAGGACTAGGAAAATGAAAAATATGTTTTTTGTTATAAAATAATTGCTAATTCCTATGGAAAAATTGTCCACAATGGTAACATAAATAGTTGTGCCAAATTTGGGCACATAATCATGGATTATGCCATGTATGTGGCCATTTTCCATGTGCATATGCCTTGGAATCCACACAAGTTCATACTAGATAGGCCATTTTGTGAAGGTTTTTTTTTCAAACTTGTTGTATTGTAAGTTTAATATTTTCCCCACAAACTAGTGCACATAAGATGGCTCCATGCAAAAGAATTTCATTTTTTTTAGCCTTTTTTCATTTTCTTTCTTTCTTTTTCAAAATGGGGTCAAACTTGAAGTGTTGACCATTGATTCAAAAAAGTTTGGAATTCCTACTTTCCTTGTCCCAAGTTCATCCACCACCAACATTGGAGCATAAAATGATTTTTTGCAATTTTCAGGACCAAACTACATCACACTTGTAGTTCAAATTTGGGCAATTTCTGATAATTCACTAAAACTCGACTAAATGGATGGAATATAGCAATAGTACTCTGAAATTACTGAAACTTGGTCAGTGGCCATCCAATGTGACCTACTTTTGATGAAAAATGAAATGGAACAAATTTCAAAACTATTTGAGGCACTTCCTTCACAAAAAATTCATTTCTAGGACTTGGAAAATGAAAAATATGTTTTTTCTTACAAAATAATTGCAAATTCCTATGGAAACATTGTCCACAATGGTAACACCAATAGTTGTGCCAAATTTGGGCACATAATCATGGATTATGCCATGTATGTGGCCATTTCCATGTGCATATGCCTTGGAATCCACACAAGTTCATACTAGATAGGCCATTTTGTGAAGGTTTTTTTTCAAACTTGTTGTATTGCAAGTTTAATATTTTTCCCACAAACTAGTGCACATAAGATGGCTCCATGCAAAGGAATTTCATTTTTTTTGAGCCATTTTTCATTATTTTTTTCAAAATGGGGTCAAACTTGAATTATTGACCATTGATTCAAAAAAGTTTGGAATTTCTACATTCCTTGTCCCAAGTTCATCCATGTCGGTGTATAAAACATGGGTATTTTAAACCCTGACTTATGCACAGATCGTGGCAGCTTCCCTGCCGGTCAAGGCTTGCCGGAGACTGCCAAACATCAAGATTCAAGACCTAGTTGCAGAAGCCACTAAAGAGAAGATCAAGACGAAGCATCAAGTTCTACATCAAAGATAACCTTTGCCAGCAAGTCCGAGCCGACAAGGTGAAGGCCCGGCAAGGTCCGTGCCGGCAAGATCTCGCTAGCTGTTAGTGCTCCACCTCATCGAGCAGCCAGTCGCTAATCGATGAGGTGTCGAGCCCGCAGGCAGTTAGGTGAAATTTGTCGGGCACGTGTCAGCATGCTGGAAAGAGATTTGCCTGTAATGACACCCGTCCAGAAGGCGTGTCAAGCTAATAGGAGGTAGCTGGGTGAGCGATGCAGAATCCTTGCCGGGGCTCCTCCTCCACATGACATCTAATGGAGCATTTATTGATTTTGTCCTAAACTGGCAGAGTTAGGTATGATATTACTATTTGCTATCTAATCACTATGTATTGACTATTTTGCCACTGTGGTAACCCCTTGAGCTATAAAAGGAGGGTCAGGGCAACATTTACAGGGGATCGATCGATCGCCCGATCAACCCTTTGCACAACTTGCATGCGTAGCTACTTTTTCGGCACCTTGCTAGGAGAAGCGCTCCTTGTACTTGTGCTCATATGCATCCAATATACAAAGCAGGAGTAGGGTTTTACACCTCACGGTGGCCCGAACCTGGGTAAATCCTTTGCGCCTCTCTGTTGATTCTGCTCTTTGTGCTCATCGATCTCCCTAGCCGAACTGCAAAGGGGCTAGATGGCCCCATAGATGGTCGCACCCACAACATCTTTGGCGCGCCAGGTAGGGGGATCGCTTGCACGAACCTGAATCAGCAGATTGCACGTCAATTTCATCAGCTTCATCATCTTATTCATCGTCGATGGCCCCCAAGAAGAAGGGCATCATGATGACGGCTCCTTCCACTTCCAAGGTTGCCTCGCACGTATCCGCAGGCGGCGTAGCCGGCGCGGGCGGTGCAGACACTGCGGTTGGAGCAGGAGGCGGAAGCGCTGGAGGTTGTCGACTTCCTCGACCCTCTGGCAAGCAAGGCCGCAACGACGCGGGCGGAACGGATGGACATCTTCCTCCTCCTCGCCGCGTCGACGAGCGCAGCCACCGGAGCAGCAATGCCCGGACCGGCGCGAGCCAAGATCCCGCCGTGGCAACGTCTAGAGATGCTGCTTCAGGACAGACACCACGCCCCCCACACAATGGGCACTGCACAACTCCGAGCGGCATCGACGACTCAGGGCGACGGCGACCACATGGCAAGACCCCTGTTGATCAAGTTCCAGATCCTCAGGCACCACCTCCACCACGGCAGCCCACTGCTGAGCATGTGCCGTGGCAGCAAGATCGCAACGGCACTCCAGCTGGCTCTGCCAGGAGTAGAGCGACGTCGCAGTCTTCGTTTCCGGCCATGCCAGCCACAGCAGCAGAGGCAATGGCGCGAGCCCAGATGCTGCTGAACTTTCCTCCGGCAGCAGAAAAGATGGATGTGTGGAGAGCAACCATCCAGAGCCTGATTGGATTTGCTGAGACGAGCAAATCATAGCAAGCGGAGCCCTCACGGCGTCCGCAAACAGCACCAGTAGCTCCAACTGGTGCTCGTGTTGAAGGTGCGGCGCCAATGGTGCAGTCACCTCCACGGCAATAGCAACAACGTCAACAGCAACCGCGGCAAACTCTGCGATTTTTTGAGCCCGACGAGATGTCGATGGCCTCTTCAGATCCACGAGCGCAGCAAGACCAGCGGCAAGTGTTGCAGGACAGGTGGGTAGAGGATGCCCGCACCACCATTGAACGGCGCCGGGAGGCGCGCCGTCAATCCGACGCGCACAACGGCCCAGTCGTTGATGAGCCTGTGCCCGAGGTTGGCGGATATCTACCTTACGAGATTGGATGTCCAGCCTTCACTCGTGAGCTACGGCAAGTCCACTGGCCGTCCGTCCGGGCCTTCAAGCCGGAAGTACCAGAAAAGTACGATGGCAAGCTAAACCTGGCAGAATTTCTGGGCATCTACAAGATTGCCGAGCAAGCTGCCGGGGGAAGAGACGAGAAGATTCTCGCCAACTACTTCCCGTTGGTACTGAAGCCCAACGTGAGATCCTTGCTGATGAACTTGCTGGAGAACTCCATTTCTTCGTCGTCAGATCTCTGCAATGAGTTTGTTGGTGCATTTACCGGAGGGCACAAGGCCCCTGGACAGCCCAGCGACCTGCAAGTGATCCCGCAAAGAGATGGTGAATCTCTGCGCAAATACATCCAGAGATTCAGCCACGTGCACAGCAATATTCCGGATGTGCACCCCGCATCCGTGATTGCCGCCTTCCACATGAACGTCCACAATCGAAGGATGCGGGAGAAGATGAACGTCAAGCTGCCGAAAACCGTCAACGACCTCTACACGTTGGCGGATAAGTGCGCGCGCCCTGAAGAAGGAAGGAGGCTTCCCGGGGAGGACGCTGGTGCCGAGGTGGACTCCGAGGATGATGATGCTGCCACCCCAAAGAAGAAGGGCCGAAAGCGCAACAGGAAGCGCAAAGGCAAAACAGTAATGGCTATCGAAGGGTCCGACAACTCCAATACCGCCAAGAAAGCCAAAACGGAAGACTCCGGCAAGGAGGCTGCTGTATGCGCCGCTTGTCAGGAGGTGGCAGCAAACGAGAAGGCCGGAAAATCTGATGGGCCATATTGCAAGATTCACCGCACCAAGGGCCATGATCTCCAAGAGTGCCGACAAGTCGAGCACCTCGCAGAAAAGCAGAAAGCTGAGTATGAAAAACGTGACAAGGAGAAGGGTCAGGTTGGTGCTGGTGGATCCGGCAAAAAGGGTCGTGGTGGTCGAGGAGGTCGCCGCGGCAAGGCCAAGCAGCATAAAGAGAAGCCTGCTAGGGGCCGAGAAAAGAAAGAAGAAGATGATGGAAGTGACGAAGAGGATGACGACGAGTCCAGTGAACAAGAATTCCAGAAGGCAACTGAAGCCATGTGCATTGACGGAGGTGCATCTCTGCACTCCTCTCACCGCTAACTCAACCGGCAATAGGTGTCCAAAAGCCACTCAAATGGTCACACACGCCTATCATTTTCGATGCCGAGGATCACCCTGGTCGCACAACTGCGGTCGGGTGCTTGCCGTTGTTGGTTTCACCAACAATTCGCAACCTCTAGGTCACGAAAATGTTAGTTTACGGTGGGGCCGGCCTAAATTTGATTTCTCCAGAAGTAATCAAGAGGCTACAGATCCCTGATGAGGAGCTCGAGAAAACTAGTACTTTTCAAGGAGTGAACCCGGGAAGAAGCCAGCCCAAAGGGAAGATCACATTGCCGGTAGCGTTTGGCGGGGAATTGAACTACAGAACAGAGAAAATTGTGTTTGATGTTGTTAAAATCCCTTTGCTGTACAATGGAATTCTTGGCCACCCAGCTTTGGCTAAGTTTATGGCAGCATCCCACTATGCCTATAACACGTTGAAGATGCCAGTGCCAATGGGTGTCATTTCCATCAACTCAGATAAGAAATATGCAGTCATATGCATCGGCAAACTATACAGAGATGCGGTTGCAGCAGAGGCCGCCAAGGCGTCAGCTCCCACCAAGGAAAAGAAAAACAAGAAGTCCGGCAAGACCTCTGACAAGAATTCCGGGAAGCGCACCTCTTCGGAGTGATGCGCGCCTGTTGAAAACTTGCCGGAGGGCTCTACCGGCAAGAAGTCCAAGGCTACTCCGCCAGCAACGAAGAACGTGCCGGCAAGGGAGGATGGCACTGATGGTACTTTCACCATCAGCGCCACCCTTGACAGCAAATAGGAAAGCGCGCTCGTTGCCTTCCTGTGGGCAAATGTTGATGTGTTTGCATGGAAACCATCTGACATCCCCGGTGTTCCCAGGAAGGTAATTGAGCACCACCTTGCTGTCTGTCCCCACGCTCGGCCCGTCAAGCAGAAGGTCAGGAAGTAGGCTTTGGAGCGGCAATAGTTCATTGCCGAAGAAATCAAAAAAACTTGAAGCAGCAAGCTTGGTTAGAGGTGTACTAGATCCAACTTGGTTGGCAAATCCAGTTCTGGTGCGTAAAGCAAATGGAAAGTGGAGACTTTGTATCGACTACACTGATATTAACAAAGCATGTCCAATGGATCCTTTCCCTTTGCCGCACATTGATCAAATTGTAGACTATACTGCCGGCTGTGATTTACTCTCCTTCCTTGATGCATATTCTGGGTACCATCAGATATTCATGACCAAGGAAGACGAGGAGAAACCGCATTCATTACTCCAAGTGGCACATACTGCTTCGTGCGTATGCCTTTCGGATTAAAGAGTGCTGGTTCAACATTTGCAAGAGCAGTCCGGATTGGTTTTGAGCCCCAGCTGCACAGAAATATGGAAGCATATATGGATGATATAGTAGTCAAAACCAAGGACAAATCAACCCACATTCAAGATTTAGAAGAAACATTTGCAAACTTGCGCAAGATCAATTTGAAGCTCAACCCCGAGAAGTGTGTGTTCGGCGTTCCATCCGGCAAACTTCTCGGGTTCTTTGTATCTCAACATGGAATAGAAGCAAATCCCGACAAGATCAAAGCAATAAAGCATATTCAAGCACCAAAAAGCGTCAAGGATGTGCGATGTCTTGCCGGCTGTGTTGCTGCCTTGAGTAGGTTCATTTCAAAATCTGCTGAGCGCGCCTTGCCGTTTTTCAAGATCTTGAAAAAGGCAGGACCAATGAAATGGACTCCGAAAGCGGAGGCCGCGCTGCAGGATTTGAAAAGATACCTCTCCTCCGCGCCAACACTAGTTGCGCCTCAACCACAAGAGCCGTTGCTGCTATATCTAGCGGCAACAAATCAAGTGGTCAGTGCTGCATTAGTGGCGCAGAGAGAAACTGAAGATGGAGACGCAGCAGCGGCAAGCCCGTCCAGCGACAAACCAGAATCTTCTCCGGCAAGGTCTGGTGCCGACAAATCAGAAACAACGCAAGAAAATGAAGCTGATTGGCAAGTGGTGCCGAAGAAGAAGGTGGTGCAGCGACCGGTGTATTTTGTTAGTTCCCTTCTACAGGGGGCTAGATCAAGATATTCTGGTGTGCAGAAGTTGCTTTTTGGTCTTCTTATGACCTCAAGAAAGTTGTGTCACTACTTCCAAGCACATGAGATTACCGTCGTCACTCGCTTTCCGTTGCAGCGCATTCTGAGAAATCCAGATGCAACCGGCAGGATAGTGGAGTGGTCGTTGGAACTGTCAAGCTTTGCACTCAAGTTTGAAAGCACATCAACTATTCAGAGCAGAGCCTTGGTGGAGTTCATTGCAGAATGGACGCCAATGCAAGATGAGGAAATTCAAGAAACAGTTCTCCCCGGCAAAGAAATAGCTAAGGAATGGATCATGTACTTTGACAGTGCATTTTCGCTGCAAGGTGCCGGTGCCGGAGTGCTGCTTGTAGCGCCCACCGGAGAGCACCTCAAGTATGTAATCCAAATGCACTTTCCCAGGGAGAAAGCAACAAACAACACTGCTGAGTACGAAGGGCTCCTTGCCGGTCTCAGGATCGCAGTGGACCTCGGGATCAGAAAGTTGATCGTCTGTGGTAACTCGCAGCTTGTTGTGAAGCAAGTAAACAAAGATTACCAGAGCCCGTTGATGGAAGCGTATGTGGAGGAAGTGAGGAAATTGGAAGAGCACTTTGACGGATTGCAAACAGAGCACATTCCTCGTGCGGCAAACAACATTGCTGATCAACTGTCGAAGTGTGCCGCTCAAAAGCTACCCGTGGAACCGGGAACTTTTGTGCTCCATTTGAATCAACCATCAGTCACTCCATCAATGCGGGCCAGCAAAAGAAGAAAGTTGAACACTAGCAAGTATTTTCCGGCAGAGCTCCCAGAAGCCACCGGCAAGAAAGTTGCCGGGAACAATGACACGACCACTGGTGAGCAGCGGCTTCACGCAGAACCTCAGGTTCTTTCCGCTGAAGCAAGCGCTCCCACGGCCGAAGAAATGCCTTTAGTCCTTGTCATTGAGCCGTAGGCTCCGGCATGGGCACAGCAGATAGTTCATTTCCTTCAAATAGGAGAACTTCCCGATAACCAAGAAGAAGCTGAGAAAGTAGCCCGTCAGTCAAGTTTGTATCAGTTTGTGGATAACACGCTATACAGAAAGAGACCAAACGGTGTGAAATTGAAGTGTATTTGCCTGGAAGATGGACTAAAGCTGTTGGCGGAGATACATGGAGGCATATGTGGCTCTCACATAGGATCAAGAGCACTTGCCGGCAAAGCTTTCCGGCAAGGCTTCTATTGGCCCACTGTCCTCCAGGATGCAACTGAGCTAGTAACCAAGTGTGAAGCATGCCAGTTCCATTCGAAGAACATACATCAGCCAGCTCAAGCTCTTCAAACAATCCCTCTCTCCTGGCCTTTCTCGGTCTAGGGGCTTGATATCTTGGGCCCCTTCCCCCGTGCTACCGGGGGTTTGAGTTCTTGTACGTTGCAATCGACAAGTTCACAAAGTGGCCTGAAATGGAACCAGTGAGGAAGGTGACAGCACAGTCAGCCATCAAGTTTTTCAAAGGATTAGTTTGCCATTTTGGTGTCCCTAACAGGATCATCACCGACAACGGTACACAATTCATGAGCCGCACCTTCATGCAGTACATCCAAGACCTTGGCAGCAAAATCTGTTTTGCATCTGTTGCTCACTCGAGAAGCAACGGTCAAGCGGAAAGGGCAAATGCTGAAGTGATGCGAGGCCTCAAGACAAGAACTTTTGACAGGCTGCATAAGTGTGGAAGACGCTGGATTGATGAGTTGCCGACGGTTCTTTCGTCACTCAGAACGACACCAAATCGAGCTACCGGCCAAACACCCTTCTCCCTGGTCTATGGTGCAGAAGCGGTGCTCCCCACGGAACTCATATACGGGTCACCTCGAGTGCTTGCCTACGATGAGGCAGAGCAAGAGCAGCTGCGGCAAGATGACGCAATGCTCCTTGAGGAAGATCGTCTTTGGGCGGCTATGCGAGCTGCATGCTACCAGCAAGCCTTGCGCCACTATCATAGCCGCAAAGTGCTTGCCCGAAGCCTTGAGGAAGGCGACCTTGTTCTTCGGCGCGTTCAATCCGCCAAGAGATCAAACAAGTTGACGCCGAAGTGGGAAGGCCCTTATAGGGTAGCACGAGTCACCAGACCTGGCGTAGTCCATCTGGAGACCGAAGATGGCACCTAGTGCAAAACTCATGGAATATTGAGCATCTTCACAAGTTCTACCCATAAGGCGCAGTTGCCGGGCCTCCCGGCAACCCCTTTTGTGCAAGCTTTGTCGGCAAGACTTGCAACCCCCTTTGTACAAAGCCAAGCGCAAATCCTGTGCATAAATAAAGCTAAGTGTTTTGCAACTTTTTGTACATATTCATTTATGTATAAATGCATGTGATGTTTTGATTATGCTTTGATTTGTATGAAATGGCTGATGAACCGTCAAGGTTCCCAAACCACTCTTTTCTCTTCTTTCTTTTTCTCAAAGGACAGAAGGATCCCTCGTGTGCAAGTTTCCCGTGGGGAGTGACGATGGGGGTACCACTTAATGACGTTCAAGTGATCATTTCGTACGACAAGAGAGACAGTACAAGGAAAAGCTAAGTTGAAAAACTTTGAAACAAATTCCTTGTTATATTTGCAATTTCCCTTGAACGATTTAGTCTTTGTATGAAAAACCTGCACGTGAAGGAACCTTATCGCGATCAGGTTGCGTTTTTGTCTTGCCTCGAGTCCGCTCAGCAAGATTTGCAGCTGCATTGTGATCGGCAAGTTACCTTGCCGGTGGCGGCACTTCCAGCAGGCTGCTAAGGATCCGTTCCTCAAAGCGCTCGCGGCAAGTGTGCGCACCGGCAAGTTGCCGCACTATGACCGACAAGCTACTTTGCCAGTGGCGGCACTTCCAGCAGGCTGCTGGGGACCTGTTCCTCAAAGCGCTCGCGGCAAGTGTACGCTCCGGCAAGTTTCCGAATAGCGTAGGGAACACAATCATACAAAGACAAAGAAAAACAAGGGGGACAACACGCATTCATCTGAGCATGAAAAATAATAGATATTCATTAAAGTATGCTCGATAACATTTTCTTAGCCCTTCCCCGCAGGGTTTACATCGAGTGCAATAAAGGGGCAAAAGGAGCGCCTAGGCGAAGCTCGACTCGCTCCCGGAAGACCAGATGATGGTGCTGCCGGTGTTCAACTGGAGTCGGAGCCATCGTCCTTGATCTTGACATTTGGAGAGCCATCGTCGTTGTCCTCGCTCTCGCTAGAGGAAGCGGTGTCGCTGTCCCTCGAGCTCTCCGCGTAGCACTCCAGGCAAGCGCCTGAAGCCCCGAAGAACTTCACGACGAGCGTGTCAGATCTGACCAACCTGAAGTGAAGGAGGTGTCCCTGCCCCAAGCAGCGAGCACGGACAAAGGACTTCCATCCACGCGTGAAGTACATGATGCCGTTGGTGGAGGTCTCGACGGTCACCCAGACTGGGCCGTTGCAGCAGCCGTCCACACGCAGCCACAAGCCGCGCAGATGGCTGTCTTCCATCGCCCTAGCGAAAAGACGAGGAAGCCGCAGCCAGCTCCGCGGCCGATCACGCAGTTCCACGACGAACTCATGCGTCGTGTCCTCTGTATGGCCTTCTGCTTGGGGTGGAGTGGCCGGAGATGAAACGACGAGCGCTCCGTCACGGCCGCCCCGGGCACCGTGTCTTCCGTGAACACGAACTGCGGCCCCTCCTCGGGCACTAGAGCCGGCTTCCGCAGGTGTGGCCGAGACGTGGGTGTGGCGCCGAGGAGAAGCTCTCGCAGCAATGGCAGATGCACGAGCTCGGCCTTTTCCCCTCACCATAATGGTGGTAGATGCGGGAGGAAGGTAGAAGAAGAAGACGACGGTGGCTGGGAGATTGGAATGTGAAGAGGTGGATGAGCATCGCCCTCTGCGGCCCCCTCTTTATAGGGGGTACGAGGGCTGGCTCTTCACTATTTTGGGTGGCCGCCCAGCTTCTCCAATCTCGTGACCTGCATTCCTGACCGGGCACGCTGCTCCAGCGACCGTCCAGTTTCTCCAATCCCGCGCCCTGCATCCTTTGCCAGGCGCACCACTCCGACGACCGCCCTTCCTCGCCAATCCATTGCCTCGCATTCGAATACGCGTGGTGGAAGGGCGTAGGAAAGGGAGAAGTAATGACATATATGGCAGTTATTCCTTGCCACGCGTAGCCATGCACCTGTTCGGGTCTGGCCCAACGGTCCCTCGCGTACATGAGTACTCCTGGCTTGCGCGCGGGCAATAGCTACTCACCCGACGACAAGGTTTGCCGGAGGATGGCCGAGACCAGACGCAAATCCAGATTAATGAAGAAGCAAAGAAGATCTCAGAAGACAAAAACCATCATGACTAAACTTACGAAGGCAGTTTTCCCGCCGCGTGTCTGTGCATTGTTTGGGCCTAGCCCAACGACGCTTCGGACACGTGTATGGCCCAGGCCCGGGGGCTGCTGTCGGTGTATAAAACATGGGTATTTCACGCCGCTCCAACAGCACTCGTGCCCTGTGTGGGAGTTCACCAGTGTGAGGGACTCCATGAGGCTGAACTTCGGCAGCCTGAAGCAAGATGTGCTGGACGGAGCCCTGGCGACTCTGCTTAGCGTCCCCGCCGCAGACCCACCTGAGGATGCGCTCCCGCTGTTCCGCTACCAGGACATGGCGGAGCTGGTCGCGGAGATGCCCCACTTTGACCGGTGGGGCCTCGTGCCGGAGGGCCACGTTGGGCCCCACGAGAACCCTCTCGTGGTGGCGCTGGACTCCGAGGACAGCGGCGGTGACGAAGACTCAGGGGAGGTCACGGAGGAGGACGCCGATCGGGCGCCACCGTGCACCCGCCCTCAGCTCCTTTGTGACCTCGAGGATGACGATGCCGACAGCGCGCAGCCCGTGGTGGTGCCCGCCCGACTAGTTGGCGCGGGGGGAGAGGAAGGTTCCGGTGCCGCGACAGATAGGTCATGCATGGCGGAGGCGGCACTCAGCCGGGAGGCGGTCGAGCCCCCAGCGGCAGAGGCCCGTTCGGGAGCCGAGACCTCCCAGGCCCTCGAGGAGGGCGATGACGCGGCCGGGACCACCGCGGCCCGCTCTGGGGGCCCAGAAGGTGGAGCCGGGGTGATGCTTGAGGGTGGTGGCGACGACCCGCCTCTCGCGGAGAAGAAGAGGAAGTGAACCGCCAGCGACGTGTAAGTCCCCGTGCCCATCCCAGCATTTTATGTTCACACTGCCTGTCTGAGCTCGGGGGCTGGGACACCGTTTTGTAAAGGAGGTCTGCCAGTGACCAGAAGAAGAAGAAGAAGAGGACGGCGAAGATGAAGATGGCCCCCAGCCCGAAGGGGACACCGATGCCTGCCACGAGCGCCGGGGGCGTGGAGAAGCCGCCCGCCGCCCCGAAGTCGAGACGGGGCGCATGGAGGTCGAGGAAGAGCACGCCATCCCTCCGGAGCCGCGCGTGGGCGTGGCTCCTGAGGCCGAGACGGACGAGCCTCGGGCGGCCGCCTCCGGAGGTGGGGGCGCGCCCCTCGCGGACCCCGCCACGAGAGAAGATGCAGCGATGGGGGAGGTCGAGGCGCCCACTCCCCCGCCAGATGCCTCCCTTAACGCGGAGGGGGGTGACACTGGGCGCACCGCGGTGAGCTCTCAAGATGCACCCGTGCGTGAGGCCCCCGTGGCGGGCATGGCGAGCCCCCACGATGTGCCGCCGCAGTCGAATGTGGGGGAAACCTGGGCAAGCCCCCCCCACTCCTGGTGAACAACGCCGGGGCCTCCCTGACCGCGGCGACGGAGGGCAGTGAGAGGCCGGGCCCGGACTAGGCCCTGGCGCTCGTGAGCAACCGGACCTTGCTCAGGCACGGAGCCTTGCACGACACCAAGGCCACGCTCAATCGGCTCAGGGCAGATTTCCAGGACGCGGAGGCACGCCTCGTCGAGGAGCGCCTGAGGCTCGCTGAAGGGTGGCGCCGACTTAGCGTCGCCGTCAAGATGGGCAAGCGCCAGAATGAAGCCGCTCGTGCGAAGAACGAGAAGGATGCTGCCGAGGTGAAGGGGGCCTGCGCGAGCACTTGCCGGGAGGCTGAAGCGGCCGTCAAGCATCGCGAGAAGGCAGAGGTCCGCCTGAAGGAACTCCAGGATCAACATGCCGCACAGGCGCAACTGTTCCATACGCGGGAAAGTGCTGTCGCTACCCGTGATGGGAGCTTGCGTCCTGCGAGGCGGACCTCACGACTCGCGAACAAGACCTCGCGAGGGTGTCGACTGAATAGGCCACGGAGCATGGGCACCTGGAGACGCAGGGGCGCCAGGTGGCCGACGCTCAAGATGCCCACGCGAAGCGCGTGGACGAGGCCAACGCCCAGCTGGAGGCGAAGGAGAAAAAGGCCCAGGAAGACGCCGACTCAAAGATAGCGGCGGAGCGCCAAGCGCTCGCCGAGGAGCACGGCAAGGAGCTGAAGTGGCAGGAGGACCACTTCGAGGCAGAGCGCGAGGGGCTTCGGCAGGAAATTGCCAGCCTTAAGGTGGCGCTGACTGAATCGGAGGCCCGCCGAGAGACCGCGCTGAAGGCCCAGGCCATCGCCAAAGCCGAGCTGGCCTCGCTTCATCTTCAGGCAAGGGGCGCCACCAGCGCCGTCGAACAGGCCGGAGGTGAGGCAGATCAGGAGCGGGAGCGGCAGCTCGAACGCGCCAAGACGTTCCACCTCCTCGAGCTCCGAGCCCGCAGCGCCCTGAGCTCCATCTGTAAGGAGAGGTTTGAAGCCCTCCGCGAGCCCCACGACGCCGACTCCATTGGTTTCTTCACAAAGCTCGTGGAGCGGCTCGAGGACGGAGCCAGGAAGGCGGACGGCATCTTCGAGGAAGAGTGCCGCGACCTCTTCTCTCAGGCGGCGACTCGCGTCTTCAGCCACCTCCTTCACGCCAAACCCAACTTTGATCTTGATAAGGTAATAGCCCCCGTCCCCGAGGAGCTCTGCGATGGCCTCGCGAAGGCGGTGGAAGGCCATGTGGACGCGCTGCTTGGGAAGTTCTCTCGTGACAGCAGCGAGAGCTCCGACGGAGGCGGGGACGACCACGATGGCGGCGACGACAGCGACGGCAACGACGATGACGGCACAACTTCTTAGGATCCTCCTTCCTTCGTTATCCTGCACTAGATCAATGTGGCCCCGTGGGGGCGTGAAGACAATGCCTTTACGTTTAAGTACTTTATGATTTGCTGTGATGTACGCTTGTGCCCTCATGACGCTTTCTCTCGAGGCCTGTTTTCTATTTTTACTTGCCTTGTGTGCTCTACGTCGTCAGGGCCTAGCCCCCGAGCGGGCTACAGCCGCCGCTGGTATGCTAGGACTCGTGCCTGAGCAAGGCCAGGAGGTGCAGGGCACCGAGGACGATAAGAGCTCCCGAGGCGCAATGCTCAGGGAGCCCCCCATTGACGTGGAAGCGGCTCGCGGAAGGAGAAACGCCAGCTCTCGGCGAGGTTGCTAGAAGGGGGAGCTTGGGAGATGGCGAGGGTGGCTCGCGAGGTAGTAGACTTAGCTTTTGTGGAGGGTAGCGTCCGGTGAGCCACCACCTGTAGGGTGTGCCTTGCGAGGTTTCTGCTCGCGAGGTCCCCTGCTGAGATGGCCGTCATAGGTTGGCTCCCGAGGCAGGGCCTGCGAAGCTTCCTGAGGCTCAAGGGGGCGTCTTGCCATTGGGCCACCTCGCGAGGCGTCCTCGCGAGGCCCTCCAGGTGACCTATTCCTGAGATAACTGCATGTAGATGGTCCCACAACAGGGGAGTAGCGCACGCTCGCCAGCTCGCTCATGGGCATTATGCGAGGAGATATGACACCAAGGACCTTGGTGGGGTGTCGTGCACGGGAGCAGACCCGCGAGCCAGAACCCGGTTGCTTTGGTTTTTTAGCGCTGCTGGGACTGACCCGAGCACAGACACCGTGTCCAGCCCCCGCTCGCGTGAGGCTCATGAGGGAGGTCGTGAGTGCGCACGGCTCGTGAGGCAAAGATATGACGAAATACACCATGTATGGAAACTGAAGCTTTACTGATGCAAGATAATGGATTCCATTACACAACCAAAAAGAGATGCAGCTGCCGTGTCCGGCACGGGTTAGCTTGAGGTTGGTGCAGCCTGTGGGGCGCCCTCAGTTACACACCCAAAAGAGAAAAAGAAGGACTGCCGTGTCCGGCACAGGTCAGCTTGATGTTGGTGCAGCCCGTGGGGCGCCCTGAGTTGATTGTTCCGCCAGCGCGGAGCATGGGGCTTCCATCGGGGTGTGGGTATGATCGCTGCTTGATCATACTGCCAGCGCGGAGCATGGGGCTTCCACTTGGGCGTGGGCGGGAGCTCTCGCGTGCCCATCAGGCGAATGCATTGAGAGTCTCCGGGGCGTGTACAACCCCATTTCGTTCGTACGCGTGAGGGTCATGGGTAGAACTTGCAGAGGTGTTGGATGTTCCAGGAGTTGGGCACAGGAACTCCTTCCTCCGTCTCCAGCCGGGCGGCGCCCGGTCTGGAGACATGAGCAACCCTAAAAGGGCCTTCCCACATGGGTGAGAGTTTGTGGAGCCCCTCCCCGTTCGAGGCCCCAGCACGAGGCGCATCAGCCTCTGGAAGGTGGCGTTGGCATTCCTCAAGCCGAAGGGCATGCGGGCATAGCCGGTGGTGGAGTCCGCACCCTGGCCGACGTGCGGCAGCAGAAAGGGGTCCTGAGGGAAGGCCTTGTTGAGGCTCGTGAAGTCGACGCACATATGTTCCCTGCCGTCCTTCTTGGGAACGACGACTGGGTTGGCGAGCCATTCGGGATGGCGCACCTCACGGACGACTCCAACTTCTTGCAGCTTGTGCACTTCTTGAACAATGAACTCTTGCTTCTCGGGCTCCTGGCTCCATGCTTTTTGCTTGACGGGGCGTGCATTGGGGCACACCGCTAAGTGGTGCTCGATCACCTCCCTCGGTACACTGGACAAATCAGATGCTTTCCAGGCGAAAACATCTGAGTTTGCCCGAAGGAAGGCGATGAGCGCGCCTTCCTGTGCAGGAGAAAGGCAGGTGCCGATGGTGAAGGCAGGGCCTGAGCCGCTTCCGTCAATCGACACCTTCTTCGTCTCGGCGCGGTCCTAAGAGAACAACTGCTTCTTCTTCGCGGGCGTGGCCTCAAGAGGCTCGATCGCGTCCTCGTCAGCTGGATGGGCGGTAACAACAGCCTTGTAGGCGTGCTCAAGGGAGCAGATCGCGTCCTTCTCGTCGCAAGAGACGGTGATGATGCCGCTGCAGCCAGGCATCTTGAGGACGTTGTAGGCATGATGAGTCACCGCCATGAACTTGGCGAGCGCGGGGTAGCCCAAGATGGCATTGTAAGGCAGGATGAGGTGGCAAACGTTGAAGTCAATGAGCTCAGTGTGGTAGTTCTTGCGGGTGCCGAAGGTGACTGGGAGGCACACCTGCCCCAGAGGCAGCGTGGAGCCGTCGGTCACGCCTAAGAAGGGCCTCGTCGGCATGAGCTGCTCCTAAGGCACTTGGAGCTACTCGAAGGTCTCGATGGAGAGCACGTTGAGGCCCGTGCCTCCGTCGATGAGGGTCTTGGTGACCGCGATGTTGCTGATGGTGGGGGTGCACAGCATGGGGAGCGCGCCCGCGGTGGCCGTGGACTTGGGGTGGTCCTTGGAGTCGAAGGTGATGGCGTACTGCGACCACTTGAGGGGTTGAGCGTCCTCAGGCTTCGGGAGGGCGGCGTTCACCTCGCGAGAGAACTGCTTGAAGTGGCGATTGGACGCGGGAGACTGAGCTCCGCCGAGGATGTAGGCAACCGCGCGAGGCTCTTGGTAGCCCCCAGTTCCCTCGTCACGCTGGTTGACGTCGTTCCTCTGGGGTGGTGGCGGCAGTGGCGGAAGAGCGGCATTGGCCTGAGGGTTTGCCTCACGAGGCTGATCGCGCCAGGCGACCTCGCGAGGCTAGTCGCGCCAGCCTTGGCGGAAGTTGCCGTTGCCGTTGCGGCTGTCCCAGTGGTTGCCACTGCCGCCACCTGCGTGGCCGACGCCGCGGCCGTTGCGGTCGCCTCGGTAGCCCAGGCGCTCGTCGCGGAGCAGCTTGAGCTCCTGGCAGTCTTCGGTGCTGTGGGAGCGCACGTTGTGGTAGACACAGAGCGGCCGGCCGTCCTTGCTGGGCTTGTCGCGGTCACGGGCGCGCTTCTGCTCGGGCTCCGCCGCAAGCACGGCAGGGTCCTTGCGCTTGACGTCCTTGCTCTTGGCCTTGGCGGCGTCGGGCGCCGCATCGGGGTCATTGTGGATGAAGAGGCGACCTTCTTCAGCCTTGGCGCACTTGTCAGCGAGGTCAAACAGCTCAAGCACCGAGTCTAACTCGTCGTTGATGGCGAGCTTCTCGCGCATCTTGACGTCCGCGACGCCGGTGAAGAACGCGGAGATGACGGCCACGTCGGAGGCACGTGGGATCTTGTTGTGCACCTGGCTGAAGCACTGGATGTACTTGCGGAGGGTCTCGTCCGAGCGCTGCCGCACATGCCGCAGGTCGTTGATCGTGAGGGAGCGGTCGTGTGTGCCCTTGAAGTTGGTGATGAACTGGCTATAGAGCTCGCCCCATGACGAAATGGACGCCTCGGGGAGGTTCATGAGCCAAGAGCGCGGGCCGTCCTTGAGGGCCAGGGGGAACCAGTTTGACATGACCTTGTCGTCATCGTTCGCCGCCTCGACGCTCAGCGCATAGAGCTAAAGGAACTCTGCAGGGTTGGGGTGCCGTCGTAGCACGGAGTCAAGTCCGGCTTGAACTTGGCAGGCCACACCACCTGACGCAGCTCGCGAGTAAGGCGCGGCAACCCACGCTGCTCGAGGGAACACCGCCGGCGAGGGCGGCACGGTTCTGGCGCCTGGCCGCCGCAACCTCCTGGACGGTCCAGTCTTGGCGTCAGCGCTGCTGCTCGAGGAGCACACGCGCATCAGGCGGCACGCGGTGGACGATCTGGCACTTGGCCTCGTCTCGGACCAGCGAGGACGCACCGCGGGGCGGCTCATGCGCCCGCGCGTCGCGCTGTTCCCCTTCGAGCTCATCGCGCAGAGGAGGTGGCGGGGGAGCGCCATGCGTGATGTCCCCAGCGCGGGACGGTGGGGGGCGGAGCGAGTGGGAAGGCGCCGGAGCATCCCCAGCGGCGTTGACGAGCTCGGTGATGCGACCAAGCCAGGCATCATAGCCGGTGTCAGCTGGACGGTAGCAGAGCAGCTCATGCGTCGTAGTTCGGCGGCCCGCGGCGGGCAAGGGAGGAGGAAGCCGTGGCGGTGCGGCCTTCTACCTGCACAGAGGGGTGCAGGGAGGAGTCCTGCTGCTCGTGGGCGGCAGGGTCGGTGGCGGCAGCGGCCTCGATGTGGCAGCGGCGGTTGCCACGGCCCACCGGCTCCGTCTGGGCCACGCGGCCCGCCCTACGCTCAGCGCGCTCGCGGCGAGCGTCGGCCATGAAGCTGATGGAGTGGAGAACGGAGCGGAAGAACAGTAGCGCACCCCTACCTGGCACGCCAAATGTCGGAGATCAGGCTCCGGGGACCCAAAGGTTCGAACACTGGGTGAGCTCGTTCCTACCGCCTCGTCCCCTACCACAGCACAACTACGGCGAAGCTATGGCGAGAGCGCGCAAGCGGGAGCGGGCCGGAGACACAGCGGTTTACCCAGATTCGGGCCACCTTGCGGTGTAAAACCCTACTCCTGCTTGGTTGGGATTGCTCTAGCGCGAGAGTACAAAGTTTGGGGCAGAAGAGTCGATCCTTTTCTACAGCAGCACCCTGTCCTCCTTTTATACCTGCCTTGGTCCTCTTCCCCCGAAAACACTGGCGGGAAGGGTCGCCACACAACAGCAAGTTTGAAGGGGGACAGAGGCGCAGTCTATCCTGACAAAAGGCGGTCTTCGTCTGCAAAGCGATTATCCATGACGCACCGGCGGGCTCGGTGGTGACCTCCGCCCTGCGCGTCCATCATCTTGGTCTTCTTTCACTGATTGGGCAACCTTTGGGGGTTGCTTTGGGAAATGGACTACTGGCCTTGCTCCCTTAGCACAAAAGGGGAAATCCTCTCCATTCGCACCTGCTGGCACGGCCTCTGTCGCCATTTGTTGCCGCGCGCATCACCCACGTGATGGGCACGAGACCGCGGAACCGAGCCGAACAACACTCATCTTGCTTACCTTCGGGAGGGTGCCTCGGGAGGCAACCTCGGGAGGCCGCCTCATGAGAGGGCCTCGCGAGGCTCTCGGTGAAGTCGTGGCTGAGGCTTGCTTGCCTGCTCCGGAGGAGGGGTCCTTAGGAGGCCAGGGCCTCATGAGGGGTCTTGCTCGAGGTGCCCGCTGGTGGGCCACCTATTGGGCCTCCGCCAGTTGTTGCATCCTGGGCCGCAGGCATACTGGCTGAGATACCCTGGGTTCCACGGGCCCGACAAGAGTCTATTCACCGCCCCCCCTCTAGACCTATCTTCTCGACCCTACAGTAATCAACTTGCGGATTCCCGAGGTGACATTGGGGTAATCTAGGCATAGAGGTTGATGCACGTTTTCGTCCTACTTTCTCCGGTAGAAACTTGGGGGTACTCTTTGAGGTTCTTTGTGTTGGATTGAATATTATGAATCTGAAATTATTTGGTGTTATTTTAGTATGAACTCTAGGGCTGTTTTGTGACACATATAGGGATGGCTCAATAGATTGATTGGAAAGATAACTTTGAGGTGGTTCGCTACCTACAACAATTTCTTCTTATGTTCTCGACTATTGATAAGAACTTTGGAGTGATTCTTTGTCGCATGTTGAGGGATTGTCATATGATTCAATTATGTTAGCACTATTGAGAGATTGCACTAGTGAAAGTATGAACCCTAGGCCTTGTTTCCAAGAATTGCAATACCGTTTGTGATCACTTTTGTTACTAACTACCTTGCTGTTTTTATTATTTCAGATTACAAAAACCTATATCTACTATCCATACTACACTTGTATCACCATCTCTTCGCCGAACTAGTGCACCTATACAATTTACCACTGTATTGGGTGTGTTGGGGACACAAGAGATTGTTTGTATTTGATTGCAGGGTTGTTTGAGAGATACCATCTTCATCCTACACCTCCCACGGATTGATAAACCTTAGGTCATCTACTTGAGGGAAATTTGCTGCTATCAAAACTCTATGCTTGGAGGCCCAACACGAGTCTACAAGAATAAAGTTGTGTAGTAGACATCATCGGTCGATCTCGCATTGCATGTCGTCCACTTGGCGGCGGGCACTCTCCCAGAGCTGGACGAATCGAGCCAGGAGGCGGTCGCAGTCGCAGCCTACCTCCTTTACTTGACAGAGGACCTCCTCGGCAGGTGCCTTAACTGTCTCGATGAGGCGCCGCTGCTGTGCGACACGTTGACGGCCGGCGTCCTCAATCTCCTCAGCCACGAACTTTCTCTTCCACGATGGAGAGACAAGTGCTTGACCCGGCGCCGTCACTGAGGGGGTGGATCTGACGCAGCACCCGCTGGTGCCGGGTCAGAGGAAGGAGGGGGTTTGGTTCCGGCGGGGGCGCCTTTGGGGGATGGAGGTGACTGATGCGGCCTGCCACGGGCCATAGAGATGTGGGGGGGAGGAGGGTATCGTGCGCACCATCGTCGACGGAAAGGGGATTGAGGGTTTTCTTGGATTCGATGGTGAATGAGATGGAACCGCTCCTTTAAAGAGCGGTGGCATAGTGTGGAGTGGTGGGAACTTGACCTATGTGAACATAGTTGAGTTTGACTATGGAGGGATGCAAGGAGGCAGACAGAGCCTAGGTCGTCCATCTTCCATCGGATGGTGGAGAGTGTACTGAATTAGGTTTTTCCTCAAATTACTTTTCAATCTGGAAACAATCCTGGATTCGAATTCATAGGGCCATAATTTATATTCACTAGTTCACTTTTGATAAGTTTTTTAGGAGTAATGTAAATTTTGTAATGTGTAAAATCAATGATATAATATTGACGTGCACAATGTCACATGTATGGATGGATCAACATGTCCGGATTCAAATCAAAGTACAACCAAACAATGCTCAATTCACTTGAGGCTTCTTCACCAAAATAACATGTCATACGCAGAACACCAGACATGTCTAGACTCAACCATTCTTGAAGTGACATGGTCAAAGCAAGTGATTGCTCAGTACAAACAAATTGAGGGTTGGCTTGTGCAAATTAAACGCACACATGCATGTATGCATCGATCAACATGTCCAGATTCAAATCGAAGTACAACCAAACAATGCCCAACTCACTTGAGGCTTCTTCACCGAAAGAACATGTAGTATGCAGGACACAACATACATGTCTAGACTCAACCATTCTTGAAGTGACATGGTCAAAGCAAGGGACTACCCAGTACCAAAAAATGAGGATTGGCTTGTCCAAATTAAACGCACACATGCATGTATGCATCGATCAACATGTCCGGATTCAAATCAAAGTACAACCAAACAATGCCCAATTCACCTGAGGCTTCTTCACCAAAAGAACATGTCGTACGCAGAACACAATATACATGTCTAGACTGAACCATTCTTGAAGTGACATGGTCAAGGAAAGTGATTGCTCACTACAAAAAAAGAGGGTTGGCTTGTGCAAATTAAACGCACACATATATGCATCGATCAACATGCCCGGATTCAAATCAAAGTGCAACCATACAATGACCAATTCACTTGAGGCTTCTTCACCAAAATAACATGGCGCATCAAACCCACACACATGCGTGCACAAGAAGATCAGAACAAAAAACATATGCGTGTACAAGTGCCCGAATCGTATGTCTGAAAGAGTTCATGTTTTTTCTCAAAGTGTTCACGTTTTTTCTGAAAGTGGTCACGTTCTTTCTGAAAGCTGTCCTATCTCTATTACAAAAAATAGTTTGTATGCTCAAATTTTTTGGTTCCCTCCGGTTGTTTGCTCGCTGACTATTTTCCCTTCCCGCCTACATTTTCAAAAGGGGCCGCGCTAAATTTTCACCACCATCAATAAATACCTTGTTTGTTGCTATCAGTAATCCGCACTCATAATTTCCCACCGCCCTCCTCCTGCACTTATCCTCCAGATCTCAAACCCTCCCGGCGGCGTCGTTTTCCCTCACCGTCGCCGTCGAGGGAAATAAAGGTAGTCAACCTTCGCAGCGGCAAGGTCCGCAAGGATCCTGTCACGCTGAAGCCAAGAACTAATCATAAATGGACAGGTAACAATCATCTCCCCCTCCCTCACTACCCCAGCTATTGAAGACGTACGGGCGTATGTATATGTTGACATGTTCGATTTATCCGCTTGTATTCAGGAAGTCCACGTTAACCCCACACGAGTTCAACCTTAGGGTTCGTATCCGGGTGTTTCCTGCATGTGTGTTCTAGATTTGTTCGCATGTTGTTACTCATGTTGTGTTCGTCTGAATTATTACAATTTAGGCACTGTACAAGCATTTACAATTCAGTGTACTTTGTCTAGTCAATTCAAAACATGATTAAACATAGTTCTAGGTTTGGAAGAACGTCATTTTACATCTGTATTCCCTATTCTAGTGATTACGTATTGAGGCTATATCCTTGTGGATTCTTTTGTAGATCCCATTGTTTCGTCTTTGTTCTGTAGTTGCTACGCCCAACACACCAAATGAGTATGAGAAAATAAGGCACCAAAACATAAGGGAGAAAGCTATCCGTATGGCAGAAAAATTTAGGGAGAATGGAATGGATTCAAACTTAGTTATAGGGGATATCTTTGAACTTGCATACAAATTTGTATATGGTACTTCTAATGTTGCTGGAAAGACACAGGAAAAAGGGCAAACCAGGCAGAAAAAATGTGATTTGCAGGAGGAGAAAAATTGAGCGAATGATCCTGTATATGAACCAGAGGGTTCAGAATAGGAAAAGGACGATGATGAAGGTGACAATAATCCAGAGGGAGGTGATGACGCCCCAGTGTTGCCCCAAGCAGTTGAGGTACCAAAATATACATTTCTAGTACATTTTAATTTTACAGCATCTTGTAGCTGCATCACCTTGGTGTTTAAGTACACTCCTGTCTTTCAGGCAACACAGGAGAAGCAAGCTGACGCTACTATTGGTCCAACTCTAGTACGTACAAGATTTAGAGCAGCCATAGACAATGCCCTATATGATTCCCAGATGCCTGACCATCATGATGACGAGGACATGGCACAAGATTTGCAGCCCACGCCAGCAAATAATCTGACCTCTCGAGATAGAAACTCCCCTATAGACAATTCAGATGAAAATCATGAAGCAATTGATCCTGAGGCAGAAAACCAGGCTACAGACATCTGCACACAACAACATCCAGTTGAAAGGACAAACCATTCCAAGGAGAAGAACAGGTGAGGTGAGCGTGGACCTACTTATTCGCATGGTTTAGAAAGAGATATTAAAAGGACATTAAGTAGGATGAAGATTGACTTCATGGAGGGAGCAAACAGGCCTATAGACCCTCTGCTAGCAGCAAAACTTAGTTCATAGGTTGGCTATCAAGTCAGACATAAGATGCCCATAAAAACCAAGTGGAAGGAGTACAATGTACCGAGGAACACGCATATGCTTCCTGAAGTTTTAAACTCACTGCATGTCAGCCATGAAATGAATCTCTTTTGCAATTATGCCATACCACATCTTTTTATCTTCCCGCTCTAAATGTTGTAACATGCATGTGTGTATGATGTTTGCAACTAAAGTTTGAGTTTCCAGAGAACGCTAAATTTGCGAAAGCAGTGACTGAAGGTATCATTCAGAAAAGCGTGCTGTCACACAGGCACAGACTCAAGGCGAAATTTTACAATAAGGTTAAAAATCTTACTGAGGAGCAAACGTTGCAGTTGAAGCCATTGACTATTACAAATAAAGATTGGATAGATCTAGTAAAATAGTGGAAGAATGACCACTACCAGGTAATTCATGCTTAATCTAACAGATTCAACTTTTACTATACCATGTGGTCAAAACTAAATTTATGCTTCAATTCATAGGAGATATGTGCCAAGAATAAAGCAAACCAAAGTGTTGTGAAGCTCCACCATAAAACTGGCTCTAGATGCTACATTGCAGCTTATCACAGTATGGTAAGCACTCTAGCTTCGTACATGCAAATTATCATATTTTTCATAAGTAAATGGCATGCGGCAATAACGTTCATCATATCTAGTTTGATGTACTAGTGTAACGAGCAAAACTAGAAACCTACACCTGTTCAATTTTTTGAAGCAATCCACACCAGAAAGAAGGATGGGGTGATGAGTGAGACTGCAGCAACGGCAACCGTAAGCGTTCTGCAATTTCTGGATTTCACATATAATGTGCCACCCAAAATATTATGTTTGTAACACCATACCAACAACGCTTCAACCATATTGCAGAAGGAAATGAAGGACAAGCAAGGCGCAACTCCAGCAGAAGGTGAAGAGCCAAAAACAAATGTGCAGATTGTTGCAGAGGTTCTCAAGGGCGTTTCCAAGCATAACACATTCCTCCTAAGCATGGGAGAGTCATACACCTCTAGGCAGAAGAGAACCACCCATGAACGCACGAGAGAGCTTGAAGAGAGGCTTGCAACTCAGGAGCTAGCTGCAAGATCAGTAGCTGATAGGTGTCAAGAAGAGCTGAATGCAAAAATGGCAGCGCAGCAACAGGAAACCGAAGAGATGAAAATAAAGCAGCTAGATGAAATTGCAGCTCAAGAAGGCACATGGGGAGAAAACTATTCTATGGAAAAGAAGCAATCACAACTGGAGGGAGCTATAGGTTTTCTCTTAACGATGCATGGCGGCTCTGATAAAAGCATGTCACAGCCTACTTTGGGGCGCTGTGAAAACAACATGTCGCAGCCCACTTTTGGGGGGGGGGGGGGGGTTTGACAACAGCATGTCGCAACCCAGATGGTGGTCTTCTTCGTCCGGAAACTTATGGTCATCCCTTATTATATTTTGTTATGTGTGGTACTTTGTCGGTTTCCTTTTATGTCGTGTGTGATACTGGTACTTCCTCAGTTGGCTGATCATTATACAATTGTGTTAAGCATGTCTGTTTTCAGCGCTAACGAAAGTCATTTCATTCTCATATTTGAAATTTTACTAATTTTAAAATTCAAATTCAGATTTAAATTTGGTTGGCAGTTGCAACAATGAATAAACTGTGACGGTAATAGTGACGGAAATGTGTGTCATCACCAGCTTTCGGACCCACATGTAAGTACACACGTCAGCATCCCATGGGCCCACATGTCAGGATCTTTGACCGGTCAAATCTGATTATTATTAACGGGCACCGTCAGTGATAAAACCTCGGCCGGGCATAGCTGTAAGGTGCCACATCAGCGAGTTAATTGCATGGAACTACCACACTTTAGCACGTCGTAACGAATTGGTACCACTAGTCAATCTTTTTGCAAGTCAGTAACAACTCTAAGCCTAAGTATTGCAAAACGGTCTGACAGTCGTATAAGCACGTATTGACCGTGTATCTGACCAAGCGGCCCCACCTGTCAGGTGACACGCTGGCCAACCCCCGCGCGCCGCACCACTGACTAGGACGAACCCTAGCTCTTGGTTCCCCTCTCCCTCTCCCCTCGCAGCGCGGCTCTCTGGCGATGGCAGCGGCGACTCCCGGCGGCGGTGAGGGTGGCTGTAGCAGCGGTGGTGGTGTGGGCGGCTACGGAGACCTTCCCGGCCTAGGGAGCGATGACCACGTAGGTGTCAACGACGGCGGCTCCAGTTCGTATTACTCGAGCGACGATGAGGATTTGGAGGAGGCGCCGATGTCAATGGAGCAGCGGGTGAGGCTGGCAGAGATCTGGGTGGCCAACTGTAGCGACCCAACCTCAAACGGTCAAGCCTCTGTGTATCCGTGCCATCCCTGGATCAATATGCTGGCACACACAGTACACCAATGTATATATCAAAGTGCAATCACATGTATAAATAACGTAAAACTGATATATACCTCATAAGTCTCAGTGGAAACAATCAAACGGGTGTGGAGTCCCATCAACACCAACGGCAGGTTGAGTGTAGACCGCAACCCTATATCATAACTCTTTCTCGTAGTAGGATTATCTGCAACATGAGACATTGCAGCCGTGTAGGTCAGTACATTGAATGTACTGGCAAGATCACAATAAGAAAGCAGATGATAAAATTATTCTATATGCAAAATGGCTCTGTGGCTCTATGTCTGAGTTTTGTTTGCGTAAAAGCTGGTTTTTATTTTCCCTACAACAAAGAAGTACCAGGAGTCTTCACTACAGAGTTGTCTACTCTGACATGGTTCCGCCAACCGATGTCTCATATCCCAAATACTTATAAGTTGCCCACAATTAGTTATCAGTCCAGTGTTGAGAGTTCCGAGATAGATCCAAGTCCAGAGGCTCAAATTGTCCGTAACTGGGGACATGGCTAATCGATTAGGTTTTAACTCTGCAGAGTGTTGTGCACTTTACCCACAAGATTCGATCCCTCTTTTTACGTTCTCGCACTTCAGGGTGTTTGAGAACAAGACGACCGAAACATGATCTTCCGAAGAGTTCCTCTGACCACTGTCCGGTGCCCATCCAATCCTACCGTAGTTCTACATCTGCTAGAACCGTCCCAGCCAGATTCACAACTAAGGTCAACAAAGCCAGAGCCCATAATGACTTGCGGTTGCACAGGTAAGCTTTCGGGCATGAAGTATTCTTCCGTCTCTTTGAGTCTAGGTGAAGCTTTTCGCAAGATGTCATGGCGCTTCTCCATGCATCCCGGCCATCCACTGGTTGCTCCAGGGTGTCCATCAAATCCGCCCTTCACCCATAGTGTGTATTGAAATCTTGTCTCGAGTCTCGAAGTCTTGAGGCCTTGTAGATGCAGTCCTTGCAATTGTCATCATGAAGTTGTCGTCTTTGACGTAGAGTCCTTCATTCTCACACCACTCCCGAGCACTCATACCAACCCCGTCTACTATAGCGTAGCTTTAAAACAAAACAACGTCCCGGGCTTGGTAACAGGGAGATGGGTTCCTACCTCATGCATTCTACTCAACTACAAGATTCAATAACACTACTAGAGGAAGTGCTAAAAAGGTGATACTACATGCAAATAAAACTTGGTAAAAACCGATGGTCAAAGTGAACTTGACTGGTAATAGTTGATGAAGATAAAAACGCTCTCGAAAACTTCATAAATTATTCGTCACTCTGAGAAAATCTATAAAATCAAACATAGTATTCACATAAGCAATCCATTCTAGAAAGCATTCTATCACTCAAATTAACATTCAAAAGTAATAAAGAAAATAATAATGAAATCAAAGAAAACCAAAGAAAACTTCAAAGAAAAACTTTGGAGAACCACTCACACAATGAAAAGCAATAACTCTCATAACAGCACTAAACTAATCTAAATAACTAATCAATCAGCAAAGAAAAATAGAACTTAAATACAACTACAGAAAATAATTCACTAAATTATTAACTAGCAAAAAGAACTAATTTAACAACTATTATAACTATATAATTAACACTAAAACAAATATAACAACCAAGAAAACATTAAAACAATACTACACAATGCTAAGTAACTATAAAAACTAATTTATTTCTAATTAACAGAAACAACAATAAAATAACTTGAAGTGGCAAAAAGAATTACTTTTGAAACTAATAAAACTATTCTATTTACTCTAACTTCATAACTAAACAACAATAAAACAAAACAGTAGATAAACACTAATAAATAATTATTAAAAAAATATACTGTAGCCCAACAGAAACATATAACAACATGTAAAAATATCTACAAAAATAACTAAGTAAAAATAATTAAAAACATTAATTAAATGACTAACACAACTATATAAGCAAAACAGTACTGTTTCTAATAAAACCCTAATTTAAACTGTACTAAAAATACTCAAATTAAACCTACTGATGAACAATCTCACAAGTGACCAGTAGCAAAAAGAAAGACTCAAAAATCTATTCTAGAATTCAAACTAGAGCCAAAATAGTGATTTGGACAAAATTCAGTAAATTCAAATTTAAACTGCTCAAATTTGAAATCCAAGTAAACCAACAGAAACTTCATAAAATTTTGAAACTATAGCAAAAAGTATCACTCAATTTGGATTAAAAACGTAAAAGATATTGCAATTCTACAACAAAAACTATTCTGAAAACTAAAACAGAAAAGAAAATAAAGAAAACTCTACGGATCGGCTACGGGACACGTGGCGCTATGTGATTGGGCTAGGGTTGTGCACTGCGGAACTAAACGGGGGATGACCGAGACTTAAAGAAAAATGGTTCACGTTTTCAAAATAAAAACGAAGATCTAATCGTGGCCATAGATGCTAGATCGAACGGTGGAGGGGAGGGGCGGCGCTTACAGCGGCGGTGGAGTCGAACTCCGGCGAGGGTGACGTCGACGGCGGCTCAG
Organism: Elymus sibiricus; assembly: GCA_039707655.1. Taxonomy (NCBI): domain Eukaryota; kingdom Viridiplantae; phylum Streptophyta; class Magnoliopsida; order Poales; family Poaceae; genus Elymus; species Elymus sibiricus. Next base: position 360,930,462 of record CM077666.1, read on the forward strand.
TGGCGGTGCGGGCGAGCTCTCCGGCGGTCCTCGAGCTCGGGGAAGACGTCGGGGAGTGGTAGTTCACGACGGCGGTGACGATGGTGGCGACGGCGAGACTTGGGGGCGGCTGTAGCGACGGCGGCGAGCAATGGCGCGCGGCTGCAGTGGGCTACGACGGCGAGCGATTGCGGCGAGTGCAGGGGGGTCGAGAGGCGTTCAGGGGCGGAACGAGTGCGGGAGCACGCGGGATTTATAGGGGAGTAGGCGTGGGCGAGGGGGCGAGCTCCAGAAGGAAAGGAATCGGCGGACCGCGGCGGCGCCGGCGAGCTCGGAAGGAAATTGGCGGAGGGAGGAAGGTGACCGCGGCGGGGTGGGATTCGGTCGGCGGGCCCCACGTGCCAGAGAGAGTGGGGAAATGGGAAAGGATCGGGCGGCCGGATTCGGGGGGATTCGGTCGCGCGCGCTGCTGGTTGGGCCGGCATGCTATTGTGCGTAGGTGGGCCTGCAGGCTACGCTGGCCTTTTTTTTTACAAACTTCTTTTGTTTAAAAAAACAGCAAGCAAAACAGAAATAAACAAAGTATAAACAAAATATATATATATATATATACATATTATATATCAAAAAGATTAGAAAAATAAGTTCTATAAGATGGACATTTTTCCAGAGGAAAAATAAAAACTTTATGAAAATCGTTTTTTTTTTGAAAATTCAAATAAAATTCAAATTTGATTTTCAAATATTATGGCATTATTTTCTTCTGACTTTTTTTGAAGGGTCATGTCACCTCCTCTCATACTTTTTGAACAAAGTATCTTTGTCAGGGATTTTTGAATATCGTTCAAATGCCATTTTTGAAAAGAATTCAAATTCAAATAGGTTTCAGAAAGCTTCCAAGTGGCTTTCAACATGTTTCTTGGAAACTTCCAACTCTCTTTCTTTAATATGAAGAAGTCCTTTTATCTTCTCTCATGAAACTCCTTGAGTTACATAAAGTTTCTGTTTTTTGAAATATTTCAAATGGAATGCAAATCATTTTCAAATCCCTTTTTATTTCTTTAAATGGAAGAAGTCATATCATCTTCACTCTAGGGTTTTTGTGATGAAATGAATTTGAATTCCTGAGGATCAAAATGCAAAGTGAAAGTTTTGGGAAAGTCCTTTTATTCCCTCTCATCGAACTTTCAAAAAGTTTCAAATTTCACTCACTTTCAATCAATCAATCAAACAATCAATCATAATTATTTAATTAATATAACATTCCAAAATTTAGAATTTTGGGATGTTACAAACCTACCACACTTAAAATGAATCTCGTCCTCGAGATTCAGAGAGGCTAGCAAGAAAAGGTTAGGGTTTGGGGGTCTTCTAGCAAATCCATTGATCGGAAGGGTCTCGGGTGCTACCACACTTAAAATCCAAGTCATGGGTCCACCAAAACTTAGGTACTTCTTTCCTTGACAGAATATGTCTTCTCACAAAATCTGGAGTCCTTGCATAACTTCTTCCGGGTCTTGACCAGTCTGGCGCCAATACTAAACAACTATCGTTATCCTCATGGTGGTCAACAGATCATGGTCCCCTGCAGGAAATGGTCTGGGTTGAATCGCACCGACTCACCGTATAACCTACGTTTGGCAACAACTGCCTGATACCAGGTGACGGTGTCCTGGACTAGGGGGTACTCACCACGTCGTCTCCGGACCAGGAGGATCGGGCCGAGGACCCCCATGGCAGTTCACTAATGGGCCACTTCGGGCAGCCCATGACATACACGAGGAAGATTCTACAAGACTTGGTGATCAAGACAAGCACTCCTCTCCACCGACGTAGCCGACTAGGACTCTTGTTATCCTAGGCCTCGAGTACATTATATAAGCCGAGGCCAGGTTAGTCAATAGATTATTATGATATTCATCATCACCCCTAGGGTTTAGACCACAACTGATATTCATTAGAATAATCTCGTGGTAGATACCTGTACTATGTACTATCTCCATATCAATACAATCAAAAGCAGGACCTCTTCGAGAGGGCCCGAATCTGGGTAAAACTCTGTGTCCATGTTACCATCACTCCAAGACGCCTAGCTTAGGACCCCTACTACAAGATATGCCGGATTTAGAACCGACATTGGTGCTTTCATTGAGAGCCTGCTGGCAGTCGCCGCGGTGCGATGGGAATTCAGATCGTCTCCGGCGCGATTTACGCGTCGGAACCGAGCTTTATTGTCGAAGTCGGCATCTTCGTCGCCGGCTCGACTGGTCACCTCGGCTGGACCGAGGACTGTGCTCCGCGTCGGATCATCAAGATCGGATGGATACTTTCATCATCATCAACTCCGATCTCTATCAAGATCATGGGGGAATCATCCATGGAGCTCGGGGGCTCAAGATCAACATGGCCCTCAGGCGACCATGCAGTTTTTCTGGACAGCGGGTTCGCGTTCACCGTCACCGCCTCCTCGAGTGTCGTTTTGACGAATCCTTTGATGTAACTGTGCAGAATTGAGTCTATAATGACCCCGTAAAATTTTGTCGTATTCCGATGGAGGAAACTCTGGCGATCTACGATATACCGGAGCCCTGTCAAATCTGGACGTGAATCTGGACGAGTTTAGGGCGAGGAGTCCAGCGTCCATCTCGGACATCCTTTGGAAGATCCAATCGTTGTTCGGATGCGGAATTCCTATATCTACCATCCCTCAAATTTCAGCTCGATCCGACCGTTCAAAGTCCTGGAACAGCCCGAGGAGTGCGTCAATTTCCGGATCTGTTTTCTACGCGAAAACGAATCCGACCTGAGTTCATCTTTTTCATGAACAGATTATCAGACATCCTTTTTGAAGGGAATTTCTTATAGGGGTATTGTGTTTTGTTTTCAAGCATGTGCCTGCAAATTTTAAAAACCTTTTCCGAGGTAATCTTCACCGTCGCGTTGATGTCAAACCGACCCGACCACGCTGCTCCACGGCTACCAACCTGCGCCAACATCGACTGCGCCATCGCTCCATCGAGCCGACGACAACCACCTCGGATCTTCACGTCGGCGAGCCGACCAAGAGTTTGGCACCGTGAAGGGCAAATAATCATCAAGACAAGATCGTCGCCCCACGGATTGCACGGGTCGGGCGCGCCCGCATCGCCGCGCGGTCACTTCTCAAGCCGGCATTGACCGCGACACAAGTTCCGACCTGCGTCGGCATCGCCGCACCGTTGCTTCTTCAAGCCGATACCCACCACGCCAACCTGCTTCGACACCTCGACTGGCATGGGGCTGCAACGTCACCTTACCGACCTGCTCCGTCACCTCGGCTAGACCAGGGGCTTCGCCATCTCTTCATCAACCTACTTTGGGGACTTCGGCGTCACCAGCTGGCCAGCTTCATCACCTCGGCTGGACCAGGGGCTTCGCCCCACCATGTTGACCGCGCTACGTCACCACTTCATCAAGCCGAGCTCTTTGCTCGGGCACCTCGGGACCGGCTTGGGGGCTGGGACCTCGACCCGCCGCAAGCTCGGCCCACGTCATCAACACCGAGCACATTAAACAGCTAAGTCGCTTTCATGCTCAACTTTTTTCAATTTTTAATTTTTGTTCGGTTCGACCAAACATTATATTTGCGTTAAACAAAAAACCTATTTGTTAAAAACAATGTTTGTTAAAAACACCTTTTTCCCCATGTTAACTGGGGGCTCTTAAATTTATATGAGCCGTTTTATAATAAATATTTTTTCTTCTAAGTCGTTGCAAAGTCTTTTTCTAACACTCCTTTTTCAACTCGAGTGTATGGTCAACAGCCCAATAGCCTGGTTTCTCTTTAAAGCCGCTCGAGTTTAGTTCGCTAAATTGGCCTCTGAGAAGCACTCCGCCTTCGGGATATGGAGGTTGAAGCAGAAGGCTGACCTACTTAAAGTTTAGAGATCGGATGTGTCATGTTAAAGCACGCCGGAAGGAAAAACTTATCGTTATAAAGCCATAAATATGCTTCAATTTGACTTAAGATTTTGGCCAAGCTGGGTTGCCTGGCTCCCGTGCTTACCCCCTACGTTCCCGATTGTTCGGCTAGGGGGTAAAGGGAGGACCTCTGTGATTGTTAATTCCGGGTCATCCGGGCTAGTACCTCAGACTGGGTGAAGCCGAAAGCTAGCCATCTTAAGAATATAATTGGTCGGCAATGACGGAAGTGAAAATTTTGGTTCATTAAAGACCACAGAGTTCGGGAACATTTCCCAAACTAAATCCTCAATATTTTTCTCCCACATTGATCGGAGTTGAGGTTTCACGATCATGGTCAACATGATAGCCTGGGAAAAGGAACCTATAAAGGAACTATTTTTCCCAGAAGATGTTTCTTACGTTAAATAGTAATATAACATATCTCTCCGCGTACCTTTTTTTATAAAACCATATGGCCAGATTGCCTTGTTTGCCGTAAATCTTTGCCCTTATAAAGGCTTTATAAAGTAGGAAAACACTCCTTGGCTACTGGCCAAGGAGGTTGAAGCCGATGGTCGGTCAACAAAGTTTTGTACAATGCGGATTCAAGCGTTAATGATGTAAAGTACTTGGATACATAGAATCATTACACATAAATTGTGATTAATATTAGTTTACTCCGGATATCGATCCTTAATTCGGCCACCCTTGCCCAAATTCAGCCTCAGGGGCTACTAGGCTTCGCACTTCTCACTTAAAAATCGTTAACGGGGTTACATCGATCCCCTGATCTGGTGTTGCCACCCGACCAGTGGCTCGGGGGCTACTGCATTGACGATTCTCAGGTTGGTCAGCCGCACCCAGCCTGAGTCTCGGGAATTGCTGCACACCGTGTTTCCGTTCCTAAGTATGCTGTCGAACTAGGAGTTGATCCTCAGGCCTATTTTGCGAATCGACCTGAGTCTCAGGGGCTACTGGGATCAGCGGTTTTATGTTTTCCTTCAGGTGCATCTCGGATTTTTGGCCGACACACACCTTGAGGGTTACTGACTATATATCTCGGCAGAGAATAAATTGCACCAATTGAAAAAAAAATCCGCAAAAATCATCCCAAGCCTGAGGTGGTGCATCACCTCGGAAGCAGTCCGGCGTAAAGCTCGGATCCGAGCGGCTGGCTCCCTCGAGGACGTTTCCGGCATTAAGCTCGGCTGAACTCCTTTAAACTTTTTAAGACTGAGGTAATCTATGAGACCTCGGATACAGACCGGAGTTGGAGCTTGGCTGCAAAGGACACCTCGGATGCAGTCCGGCGTTGGAGCTCGGATGCAAGAGGACACCGCCACATGGGAAAGACTTTGAACCCGAGGTGTGGAGTAAAAAGTAACAAGGCATTGATAAAGGCCAAGAACCTAAAGGGGCTCCTCGGATGCCCAACGTGTCAACTCTTCGGATACACCTCGGCGATCCTCGAGATCGGAGATGAGAATATTTGTTGAACCAGTTTTCAAGACCAACGACTGAAGACGAAGAACAATTTAGAAGAACCGAGGAGCGTCCCCAACTTGAAGACCGGTTCAGGGGGCTACTGACGGTGTCCTGGACTAGGGGGTACTCACCACGTTGTCTCCCGACTAGGAGGATCGGGCCGAGGACCCCCATGGCAGTTCACTAATGGGCCACTTCGGGCAGCCCATGACATACACGAGTGTCGGAGTCTAGGATCTGCGTCCAAGAAACTTCTCCAAGAACTTAGGATTCGAACTCTAGGGGACTTTGCTTGGCAGCCTACGACACGACTACGGCGGGGACGCGACGGACTCGCTAGCTCTCACCAGACATGAAGGGGACGCACGAGCTACCCAGGTTCAGGCCACCATGCGGTGTAATACCCTACTCCTGCCTGTGTTGGACTGCTCTGTGATGGAGAGCTTGTGGCTCCAAGTACACGAGGTGTGGGGGAGAATGAATCGATCCCCTTACATGGAAGCGGCCCTGCCCCTTTTGTAGTGCCTTGGTCCTCTTCCCCAAAAATATGAGCGGGAAAGGGTTGCCACAGGGCGGCAATTGAAAAGGGGGACAAGAGCACAAGCTTATCCTGACTAAAGGCGGTCTCCGCCTGCTAAAGCAGCTCCTTGTGATGCGCTGGTGGGCTTGGCGATGACCTCCACCCTGGCGCGCTGATCTGTCCTGATCTTCTATCACCAAAGAGGAAATGTCTTGGGGCTTGTTTTGGGGGAGGCAGATGCCGCTGCTCCCTTATCACCAGAATGGAAGCTGGGCTTGGTCACGCCCCGCTGTCCTTATCCTCATAGCGGGACGTCACCCATGTGCTGGGCGCAGAGCCCTGCGGCTGGCACCGTACGACCTGCCTCATGAGGAGGCCTCGCGAAGGATGCCTCTTGAGGCATCCTGGCATTTGGCATGCTCGGCAGGGTCTGGCCTGGCGGCGAGGGGCCTCGCGAAGCTCGCCCCTTGCGAGGCGGCTTCCTCCGGAGCGGCCGCGGCAGGGCCACTCTCATGGGCCGGCCGCCGAGCGCTGTCTTCTGGGCCAGAGGCAAACGGACCGTGGTACCCTGGTTCCCACTGGGCCGATAGTAGCCCCGGGGCCCGCGGCGCGCACGTTCCGCCCGTTAGGGACGAAACCCCGCGGGGCCCACTGAGCTGCCGGGCCCAGAGGCAAAGCGTGGCGGCTTTCACGGGGAGGGTCGCCCCCACTCCCCACGACGCATCGGTAACCGCCTTCTTGGCGATAAAGCCTGCCCGCTCGGGGCGCAGGCGCGTCATTGCTCTTCGTTCCCATCTTGCCCTTTTCGTCCCGCACGAGCAGCTCCTCCATTGCTCCTCCCCCAACTTCCACTCTCTCCGTCGCCATGGCCCCTGGCAGGAAAGGGAAGAAGAAAACCGCCGAGCCGGGGTCGTCGGTCCCGCCAGGGCCAGGGCCCGCGCTGCTGAAATCCGTGATCCTCAACGAGGAGGGCCTAGACAAGGTGCGGCCGATGACGGACAGCGCCCACAACGGGAATGGGGCGACGAAGATCTGGCCGGCATCGCGCCCCACGGCGCAGCGAGGGGGTACGACCTTCCAATTCTTCCTCCACTCCGTCTTCGCCGGGCTGGTGCCCCCTTCTCCGACTTCTTCAACGCCGTGCTCAGCCACTACCAGGTTCATGCGCTGCACCTGGACCCGAGCTCGGTCCTTTTTCTCTCCGCCTTCGCCTACCTCTGCGAGGCATTTCTGGGGGTGCTGCCATCCGTGGCCTTCCTCCGCAAATTTTTCCGCCTCCAACTGACCGAGGCGGACCAGTGCTCGGGCTGCGTGTCATTCCAGATGGTCGTGGGCATGCGCGCGCACATCATCGACATGCGGTTCCCTGAGGAGGTGGAAGGCTTTAGGGAGCGCTGGATCTACATGGACGCGTGCTAGTACAGCCCCTTGCTCGAAATCCCGGAGGCGCCAGCGATGCCGAGCTCCGGGTGGGGGGCCGCTGAGCTGACCGAGGCCGCGCTGGGGCCAGTCATGGCGAGGATGCGAGTGCTCCAAGACGGCAGGCTCACCGCGAGCATGGTCGTCAAGGAGTTCGTGCGCAAGCGCATTGCCCCCGTCAAGGGGCGCCCTCGCCCGGTGTGGACCCACTTAGGCTTGGGGGACCCCATGAGGCTAAGCTCCGATCGCCTTGCCCCGGAGGTGGTGGAGGGGTTGGTGAACGTTCTCCTCACCGCGGTGATGCCGTTCCTGCCGCCAAGCGCGGCTCCAATTTACTGCTTCGGAAACCGGGAGGACGTGCGGGCCAGCATGCCACTGTTTGATCAGTGGGGGCTCGTGCCCCCGAGTCATGTGGGACCCCGCGACAACCCGATCCAGGTGCTGCCGCTTCCCGAAGGCGAAGGTGACACCAAGGTGGCAGCCGCGGCCGATGCCTGGAGCGAGGCGGCGGCTTCCGAGCCGACTCGCCGCCTGTCGATGGCAGGAACCGGCAGCGGCGGCAGTAGTGACGCCGGGGGGGGCCAAGTCGAGCCCCAGCGGCTTGCGCCCCCGATGGAGGAAGCCCTTGGCGCGGAGAACCCCGCGGCTGGCAGGGCGATCCCGCCCGCCGAAGCCTCGGGAGGGGGCCTAGACAAGCCCCACAGCGGGGCCTCGGGAGTGGGCCCCAAAGTGTCCCGAGGGGGCGGAAGCGGCAGCCGCCCTGGAGGGAAGCTAAGGAAGCGGCGATGGGTTCCCAGACACGAGTAAGTCCCCCTGCCTCGCGCGTTCCTTACGCCTACCACCTCATCTTGCACGGCTCGGCTTGATCCCTAGTTATGCAGTAGGGGCTCCCCGCCGAAGAAGAAGAAGAAGGAGGGTGTCCGGGACGAGGATGCCGGAGAGCCCGCCGGGGCTCAGCGGGAGTTGGGGGCGGTTGGCGCCCCCACCGATCCCCGCGAAGCGTGACGGAGTTGTGGGGGAGGGGTCTGCGGGATTTGCCCAGCCTCCCGAGGAGGCCTTCCCTCCTGCCGGAGAAAGGGTGCCTCCGGAAGGGGCCCGCCCCGAGGGGGAGGTAGGCGCCGACGCGATGGCCACCACAAGCCTCGAGCGATCCACAGGGTGCCATGCGCCGGAGGTGGCCGCGCCCTGTCCTATCCGCGCGGCCGAGTGGCCGGCAGGGGCGGAAGCCGAGGCGGAGGTCGAGGAGGATCTTGGCCGCCTGGAGGGGAATGAGGCCCCCTCAAGCGGAGGCCTGGGCGGATCCGATGACGCAGCAGCCCCCGAGCCCCCAGAGCCACGGGGGGCGGAGACGGAAGGGCCGGACGTGCCCGGGACCCTAGCCCTGGTGAGCCGCAGCATCCTATCACGGATCGGGACTCTCCGCCACGCCCGGTCGGCCCTCAGCTCCCTAGAGGCCGAGCTCGTGGTCGAGGAGGAGAACCTCCGCCTGGAGCAGGGACGCGTCGCGGCCCGCGAGGCCCGGCTAGCCTCCCGCGAGGAGGCGGTCACCCGGCCCGAGAGCATGGTGGCGGTCCTGGAGATGGACATGGAGATCCGGGAGCACGAACTCCTGCGGACCACCATCGAGCAGGAGAGGGAGCGAGAGCGCTTGGAGCATCTGGACCGTATCGTGGCGGCCGGCGAGGCCACCTACCAAGAACGCCTCGCGAAAGCCAACACCACACTTGAAGAAAGAGCTGCGAGGTACAGGGCCAAGATCGACAAGCGGGGCCAGGAGGAGGTCGCGCGGAAGGCGAAGGCCCTAACGGACACTTACTCCAACAACCTAAAGAAGCAGGAGGACCGCTTCACGAAGAGGCGCGGCGAACTAGACGCCGAAATTGCCAAGCTCAAGCGGCAGCTCGCGGCGTCAGAAGCCAAGAGGCGGAGCGCGGCGGAGCTCCACGCCATGACTCGTCGTGAGCTGGAAGACCTCCAAGCTCAGGTGGGCGAGGTTAGCGACGAGGCTGCCCGAGGGCGCGGGGAGCAGCTCCAGCACTCCAAGATGTTCCGCGAGCTCATGGGGCGCGCTCACAGCGTCGTGGCTGCTTTCTCGATCGAGAGGGTGGAGGATCCCCTGGAGACCGACGACGCTAGCTACCTGGCCTTCTTCACAAGGCTCGTGGAGCGGCTGGAGGCGATCTCCACCCGGTGGGACTAGATCCGCGACGCTGAGTGCCGCGACCTCCTGCGCCAGGCGTCGACCCGCGTCTTCAGCAACCTACTGCGCGTTGATGGCAGCTTCAACTTCGACCAGGTGCTGTCTCCGGTTCCCGGGGAGCTCCAAGGCAAGCTTGCGAGGGCGGTGGAGGACCATGTGGCGAGCCTGCTGGAGCGCTTCGCGCCCGTCGGGGAAGGTTCCGGCAACGACGGCAATCCAGTAGTTGACGACGCCGACGGTGGCTCCGCTGCCTGAGGCCCTGTGCTCACCTTCATGTAACAGAGTGGATGCAGCCCCGAGGGGGCGTGAAGACATTTGTATGGCACTTTTTGTTGTTAAGTACTTAATGATCCGTGTGCTTTCGTTTTCCTCCCGAGGCCTTTATTTCCTTTTTACATTGCCTTTGTGCCCTGTGTCGCTGGGACCCAGCCCCCGAGGCAGGCTACACCATCGCTGGGGTGCCCAGAGCGTGCGCTCGGCAAGGCCAGAGGGTGTAGGGCTCTTAGGGCTAGTAGGAGTCCCTGAGGCGCGATGCTCAAGGTCCCCCCTTGACGCGCAGGTGGCTCGTGCCAAGGAAGTCAGGAGGCCACGAGAGAGAAACGAGAGGGAAAGGACCCGAGGGGTGCTTTAGACTTAGCTCCTTTGAGGCATGCGGCTTGGGGCGAGTCCTTCGTAGGGCACGGCTCGTGAGACGCAGTCCCTCGTGAGGCCCTCCGTCTGTAGGACCCGCTCGCAGCGCCTCCTGAGGGGGGGCTCCTGAGGCCTTCGTATCCTGCACCAGGAAAACTGCCAAGTTTTTGCAAATAGTGCAGCAGGGCGCGCTCGCGAGGTCGCCTGTGGGTGTTACGCGAGGAGACAAGAGCACCAAGGACCTAGTGAGGTGACGTGCACGGGAGCAGGCCCGCGAGCCAAAGCTCAGTCGCTTGGGTTTTTCAGTGCTGCTGGGACTGACCCGAGCATAGACACCATGCCCAGCCCCCGCTCACGTGACAGGCACGGGCGCGACCATGAGCGCGCGCCCTGCAGCGGCAAGCACATGGGGTTTTGAGGGAAATAAGCTTTACTGATGCATGAAGCAAGTTCATTACATAACAGAAAGATACATGCTGCCATGTTCGACACGGGTCAGCTTGAGGATGTGACGGCCGAGGGCCCCTCAAGTAAGCCGCCAGCGTGGAGCATGGGGCATCCACCAGCGCTGAGCATGGGGCTTCCACGAGAGTGGGAAGGAGCTCTCACGTGCCGAAGGCAGCGTGGGTAGAGAGAGCCCCAGAGCGTGTACAGCTCCATGTCGCTCGTATCCATGGAGCACGGATAGAACTTACAGTGATGGCGGGCGTTCCATGTGTTTGGTACCGGAACACCCGCCTCCGTCATGAGTCGGGCCGCGGTGGGCTGGTGGGCGAGTGTTAACCACCTCCGTACTCCTTGCGATGTGGGGCTCCAGGCTCATGCGCATCAGCCTCGCGAAGGTGGCTGCGACACCCTCCAGGCCGAACGGCATGCGCGTGAGCCAGGGCGAGCCTGCGGTGATGCGCGGAGGAGGGAAGGGGCCTGCGGGGCAAGCCTGGTTAAGGGCGATGAAGTCGACGAACATGCGCACGCTGTCACGCGGCCTGGCGACGGGGGTGAGGCTGGCAATCCTCCTGGGGTGAGGGGCTTCACGGGCGATTCCAGCATCCTGGGGCTTGTTGACCTCTTGGGTGACGACTTCCAGCTTCTTGGGCGCTTGACGAAATTCCTCACGCTTGACGGGCTGCGCGCTCTGGCACGCGGCTGAGTGGTGCTCGATCACCTCCCTCGGCAAGCTGGGCGCGCCTGATGCTATCCAAGCCAACGCATCAGGGCACGCCCGGAGGAAGGTGACAAGCGTGCCTTCCTATTTGGGGGAGGGCCCGCCGCCAGCGGCGAGGGAGGGGCCAGCTTCACCCCCATCCAGCGACTCCTTCTTGGACTTGACCCGCTCCTGAGGGAGTAGGGCCTTCTTCTTCACGGGCGTCTCCTCGGCAGGCCCAGGCGCGTCCTCGTCGGCCGGGTACGCGACGGAGGCAGTTTTGTAGGCGTGCTCGAGGGTTTGCAGCACATCCTTCTCGTCACAGCGGACGGTGAGGGTGCCGCAGCAGCCGGGCATTTTGATGAGGCCGTAGGCGTGGTGAGTCGAGGCCATGAACTTGGTGAGCGCCGGGTAGCCCAAGATGGCGTTGTAAGGCAGGCCGATGTGAGCCACATCAAAGACGATGAACTCCGTACGGTAGTTCTTGCGGGTGCCGAAGGTGACGGGAAGGCGCACCTGCCCCAGGGGGACCGTGGAGCCGTCGGTGACGCCCGAGAAGGGCCTGGTGGGCATCAGGCGCTCGTAGGGCACTTGGAGCGTCTCGAAGGTCTCGATGGAGATCACGTTGAGGCCGGCGCCTCCGTCGATGAAGGTCTTGGTGACGGCGACGTTGTTGATGGTGGGGGTGCACAACAAGGAGACGGCACCCACGCCCTTCGTGGACTTGGGGAGGTTGCTGGCATCGAAGGCGATGGGGAACTCGGACCACTTCCGGCGGCCGGTGGAATCGAGCGACGGGAGGGCCGCGTTCACCTCCCGAGAGAACTACTTGAAGTGGTGGTTGGATGGAGGGGCCTGGGCCCCACCGAGGATGCAGGCCACCCTGCGGGGCTCTTGGTAGCCCCCAGCGTTCTCAGCAGGAGGGGAGTCATTAGCGCGTATTGGGGCGGCGTTGGCCTGACGGTCAGCCTGCTGCGGCTGGTTCTGCCAGCCCTGACGGCTGTTGTCGCCAGCGCCGTTGTTGTGGTTGTCGCCCCAGCGGCCACCTCCGCTGCCGCCACCGCGGCCCTTGCCGTGCTCCTTGCGGCGCTCGGTGCGGCCCTCGCGAAGCAGCTTGAGCTCGTGGCAGTCTTCTATGTTGTGCGAGTTCATGTTATGGTAGGCGCAGAAAGGGCAGCCGTCCTTCTTGGGCTCACCGCGATCGCGGTCGCGCTTGTACTCCGGCTCCTCCGCGAGCACGGCTGGGCCCTTGCGCTTGGTGTCCTTGGCCTTGTGCTTCGCCGCGTCGGGCTCAGCGTCAGCGTCATTGTGGAGGAAGAGGCATCCCTCTTCGGCCTTGGCGCAACGGTCGGTGAGGACGAACAGCTCTACTGCGGAGTCAAGCTCGTCCTTGACTGAGAGCTTCTCGCGCATCTTCACATCCGTGATGCCACTGGTGAAGGTGGAGACGATCACGGTGTCGGAGGCCTTCGGGATCTTGTGGCGCACCTGGTTGAAGCGCTGGATGAACTTACGAAGGGGCTCGCCAGGGCGCTGACGCACGTTCCGCAAGTCGTTGATCGTGAGGGCGCGGTCGCTCATGCCCTTGAAGTTGGCGACGAACTGCTTGCACAGGTCCTCCCATGAAGAGATGGACGCCTCGGGGAGGTTCATGAGCCATGAGGGCGCAGTGTCCTTGAGGGCCATGGGGAACCAGTTCGCCATGACTCGATCGTCCCCCCTCGTGGCCTGGATGCTGATGGTGTAGAGCAGGAGGAACTCCGTGGGGTTCGCGATGCCATCGTAGCGCTAAGGGAGCTCTGGCTTGAACTTGTCAGGCCACACCACGCGATGTAGCTCGGGGGCAAGGGCCAGGTAGCCCCCGCTGGTGACGGCTCCGTCGTTAAGGGCTGCGCGGTTCTGGCGCCCAGCCTTGGCGACATCCTGGAGGACGCGGTCCTGGCGGTCGCGCGCCCTCTTGAGGGCCGCGCGCGCGTCCGGGGGCACGCGGTGGACGATCTAGCAGCTATCGCCGTTGCCGCCCGGCGTGAGCGAGCCACGTGACGGCTCCGGGGCGCGCGCGGCGGGGCGGCGCTCGGCCACGTCGTGGTCTGGGGGAGGAGGAGGAGGCGCGTCGTGCACGGCGCGGTCCGCGCGGGACGGCGGGGCAGGTGGGGAGCGGGAGGGCTCTTGGCCATCGCGAGCGGCGTCGACGAGCTCGGTGATGCGCCCAAGCCAGGCGTCGTAGGCGTCCTCGGTGGGGCGGTAGCGCAGCAGCTCCTGCGCCATGAGCAGCGCGGCGCGCGGAGCGGGGGGATCACGACGCGCGAGCGAGGAGGTGGTGGCGGAGGGGCCGTGCGCCTGCTCGTTCACCGACGGGCGGGCGGAAGAGGCCACGCGCTCCCCAACGGGCTCGGTGGCGGCACGAGGGCATCGCCCAGGGACACCACGGGCGGCAGGCGCCGCGGGAACCCTGACAGCGGCGCGACGCGTAGCGCGTTCCCGGTAAGTGGCGGCGGCGTCCATGTCGATGTTGGCGTCGAGGTCGAAGGCACGAAGATGGCAATTCCCCTACCTGGCGCGCCAAATGTCGGAGTCTAGGATCTGCGTCCAAGAAACTTCTCCAAGAACTTAGGATTCGAACTCTGGGGGACTTTGCTTGGCAGCCTACGACGGGACTACGGCGGGGACGCGACGGACTCGCTGGCTCTCACCGGACACGAAGGGGATGCGCGAGCTACCCAGGTTTGGGTCACCGTGCGGTGTAATACCCTACTCCTGCATGTGCTGGATTGCTCTGTGATGGAGAGCTTGCGGCTCCAAGTACACGAGGTGTGGGGGAGAATGAATCGATCCCCTTACATGGAAGCGGCCCTACCCCTTTTGTAGTGCCTTGGTCCTCTTCCCCGAAAATATGAGCGGGTAAGGGTTGCCACAGGGCAGCAATTCAAAAGGGGGACAAGAGCGCAGGCTTATCCTGACTAAAGGCGGTCTCCGCCTGCTAAAGCAGCTCCTTGTGATGCGCTGGTGGGCTTGGTGATGACCTCCGCCCTGGCGCGCTAATCCGTCCTGATCTTCTATCACCAAAGAGGAAATGTCTTGGGGCTTGTTTTGGGGGAGGCAGATGCCGCTGCTCCCTTATCACCAGAATGGAAGCTGGGCTTGGTCACACCCCGCCATCCTTATCCTGACAGTGGGACGTCACCCATGTGCTGGGCGCGGAGCCCTGCGGCTGGTGCCGTATGACCTGCCTCGTGAGGAGGCCTCGCGAAGGATGCCTCGCGAGGCATCCTAGCATTTGGCGGCCTCGGCAGGGTCTGGCCTGGCGGCGAGGGGCCACACGAAGCTCGCCCCTCGCGAGGCGGCTTCCTCCGGAGCGGCCGCGGCAGGGCCACTCTCATGGGCCGGCCGCCGAGCGCGTACCTCTGGGCCAGAGGCAGACGGGCCGTGGTACCCTGGTTCCCACCGGGCCGACAACGAGGAAGATTCTACAAGACTTGGTGATCAAGACAAGGACTCCTCTCCACCGACGTAGCCGACTAGGACTCTTGTTATCCTAGGCCTCAGATACATTATATAAGCCGAGGCCAGGCTAGTCAATAGATTATTATGATATTCATCATCACCCCTAGGGTTTAGACCACAACTCATATTCATTAGAATAATCTCGTGGTAGATACCTGTACTATGTACTATCTCCATATCAGTACAATCAAAAGCATGACGTATGGTATTACCTCTTCGAGAGGGCCCGAACCTGGGTAAAACTCTGTGTCCATGTTACCATCGCTCCAAGACGCCTAGCTTAGGACCCCTACTACGAGATATGCCGGATTTAGAACCGACACCAGGGTTTCCTAACATACCATTCTAAGGCTTAAGCAAGGTTTTCAACGATCGTCGTCTCTCTACTATAGGTAAGTCACTCTAGATTTACCTTTCCAAATAGCAAGAGCAAATGATAAGAGTAAGTCGGTATGGTGATCAATCCATTCTGCACCCAAATCATTACCCTGTATGAGGTTTAGCGAATCTCGCATTTCTATCACTCGGGCATTCTCACAAGCATTGCAGAACTTCTCTTGTCCACAAACTGGGTTCGGGTAAATCCATTGATTCTACAAGCTGAACAAAACATCTACCGTTTTCTTCACAACTCTCGGGGTTTTACATATCCTCCTAAGAAACGTTTGCTGATCAAAGCTTCTTCCAAATTGTTTCCTCTAACAAGGCAGTGCTTGATCCTTATTAACTCCTGGGCCTGGGGTAGGGTCCCACTTCAGGACTGGTACTGATTTAACTCATTGTTTCATATTCCAACATCGCTCCATCCTTTAAATCCATTGATACTTCATTCCTTCCTACTCTTGGGGTATCCAATGTAACAAAACAAATCTCCAACTTATTTTGTCCAAACTCCTCTCTATGGAGTATATTTTTCCTTTCCATTGGTTCGGTGTTCACACAGGGGATTACCATTCTTAAATCGTAAGGCACAAATTCCTCCATGGACCATATTTCTCATATCCTCGAAAATGGTCAAAATACGGGTTATAAGGAAACAACTCATAACATTCCAACATAGGGGATTCTAGACACCTTAACTTTATTTATTCCTGAATCATTACAATCTCCGAGACTTCCATTACATAATTTAACTCCACATCCTCATGAAAATAAGAGTGCTTCATACTACACTTATTACCATTATCAAAATCTCAACTACTCAGCCCCAGCTTTCTTTGGTTCTAGACAGTCACTGGCAAAACGTCCTGCTTCCTTGCAGCAAAAGCAAATGATTCCTGTCAAGTCTCGGGGCTTCTTGGTGATTATGTAACCACCTTGGGTTCTTGGCTTCCGTTCTTGGCAGTGATTGGAATAGTGACCCGAGTCCTTGCACCTGAAACACCTGATATGACTCAGGTCCTTCTCTGCAGAAATTGGGTTGTTCTGAGGATGTCTTTGTTTTCTCTTCATGGGCTTCTTTGTTCCGATCAAACCTTCTATTTCCTGTGGATCAAACTCCACTTCTTCCGTCAGGAAGTTTCCCAGATACTCTTTTCTTTCCTTCGTACAATTCTGTGAAAAATGTCCTTCTTCTTAGCAGGCATTGGAGTAAAATCTGGTTAGGCCTTCTCCATCAGGGTCTTCAACATCTTCCTTCATCACAGGTTCTCCTAAATTTTCTCTGAAGGCTTCCTTCATGGCTTCCTTCTGCGGCTTGATGACTTCTTGTACCTTGGGGTACATGTGGCATTGAGCCGGGTAATGAGTAGTTCCTTCACACAAGAAGCATGTCACTAGCCTAGTTGGGCATTCTTCCTCTGGGTGATTTCCTTCACAGTGCGGGCATCCATCCTTGTGTTCTTCCTGGGTGTGTCCTTCTTCTCCACATATCTTGCAGGCACAAGGTTTCTTCATCGAGTTATCATAGTGCTTCCGGATAAGACGGGATCTTAACAGAGTCTTCTTGAATTCCTCCCAAGTTCTTGCTCCATTACATCCTTGTATAGCTTGATGCATTTTCCACCATGTTCCAACACTGTTTGTAAAGTATTGAAGAGCATATTGGACCTCATACTTCCTTGCAATCAAATTTTTCCCGAAGTGATTCTCCATGTTCTGAATCCATAGCTCTGGCTCCAGCTGAGTCATTGGTCCAGAGAATACAAGTCCATCTTCCTTCATCATCTATTGGGCCAAAGGGTTTTGGGGATGAGGTAAGAGAGAGGGATAGGAGAATACACACAATACAAACAATATAGTTTTGAAAATAGTTTTATTTGTAGCTATCGGAAAAACATCACACAATGACAGCTCACAAATCATCATATCTAACGTGAGTATACAACAGGGGTTTTGGTCTTCTAAAGGTCTAATAACATAGAAATTCTTCTGGGTCTTCAATTTCTTCGAGTCTTCGGAGTCTTCGATTGTTGTAGCTGCAATTCTTCTATTGCATGGTGAAATCTTCTTTTATTTTGAAATGGCCCTCAGTTGATTCTTTGAGGGGTCAAAAGGGAAAGGGCATATTCTATCTATTGGACGTGAGAGGGGCCATTTGATAAAATCAGAAAAGATGAGAAGTAAAGGATCTTTTTGAAAATAAAGTTTTAGAGATATCCTATCTTAAGGGTTTTCCAGTTTCTAGGGTCACGTCCGACAGTCAACATGTGCTCTGATACCATCTCTGTAGCGACCCGACTTCAAACGGTCAAGCCTCTGTGTATCTGTGCCATCCCTGGATCAGTATGCTGGCACACACAGTACATCAATGTATATATCAAAGTGCAATCACAAGTATAAATAAGGTAAAACTGATATATACCTCATAAGTCTCAACGGAAACAATCAAATGGGTGTGGAGTCCCATCAACACCAACAGCAAGTTGAGTGTAGACCGCAACGCTATATCGTAACTCTTTCTCGTCGTAGGATTATCTGCAACATGAGACGTTGCAGCCGTGTAGGTCAGTACATTGAATGTACCGACAAGATCACAATAAGAAAGCAGATGATAAAACTATTCTATATGCAAAATGGCTTTGTGGCTCTATGTCTGAGTTTTGTTTGCGTAAAAGCTGGTTTTTATTTTCCCTACAACAAAGAAGTACCAGGAGTCTTCACTACAGAGTTGTCTACTCTGACATGGTTCCGCCAACCGATGTCTCATATCCCAAATACTTATAAGTTGCCCACAATTAGTTATCAGTCCAGTGTTGAGAGTTCCGAGATAGATCCAAGTCCAGAGGCTCAAATTGTCCGTAACCGGGGACATGGCTAATCGATTAGGTTTTAACTCTACAGAGTGTTGTGCACTTTACCCACAAGATTTGATCCCTCTTTTTACGTTCTCGCACTTCAGGGTGTTTGAGAACAAGACGACCGAAATATGGTCTTCCGAAGAGTTCCTCTGACCACTGTCCGGTGCTCATCCAATCCTACCGTAGTTCTACATCTGCTAGCGTCGTCCCAGCCAGATTCACAACTAAGGTCAACCAAGCCAGAGCCCATAATGACTTGCGGTTGCACGGGTAAGCTTCCGGGCATGAAGTATTCTTCCGTCTCTTTGAGTCTGGGTGAAGCTTTCCGCAAGATGTCATGACGCTTCTCCATGCATCCTAGCCATCCACTGGTTGCTCCAGGGTGCCCATCAAATCCATCCTTCACCCATAGTGTGTATTGAAATCTTGTCTTGAGTCTCGAAGTCTTGAGGCCTTGTCGATGCAGTCCTTGCAATTGTCATCATGAAGTTGTCGTTTTTGACGTAGAGTCCTTCATTCTCACACCACTCCCGAGCACTCATACCAACCCCGTCTACTATAGTGTAGCTTTAAAACTAAACAACGTCCCGGGCTTGGTAACAGGGAGATGGGTTCCTACCTCATGCATTCTACTCAACTACAAGATTCAATAACACTACTAGAGGAAGTGCTAAAAAGGTGATACTACATGCAAATAAAACTTGGTAAAAACCGATGGTCAAAGTGAACTTGACTGGTAATAGTTGATAAAGATAAAAACGCTCTCAAAAACTTGATAAACTATTCGTCACTCCGAGAAAATCTATATAGTCAAACATAGTATTCACATAAGCAATCCATTCTAGAAAGCATTCTATCACTCAAATTAACATTCAAAAGTAATAAAGAAAATAATAATGAAATCAAAGAACACCAAAGAAAAACCAAAGAAAACATCAAAGAAAAACTTTGGAGAACCACTCACACAATGAAAACCAATAACTCTCATAACAGCACTAAAATAATCTAAATAACTAATCAATCAGCAAAGAAAAATAGAATTTAAATACAACTACAGAAAATAATTCACTAAATTATTAACTAGCAAAAAGAACTAATTTAACAACTATTATAACTATATAATTAACACTAAAACAAATATAACAACCAAGAAAACATTAAAACAATACTACACAATGCTAAATAACTATAAAAACTAATTTATTTCTAATTAACAGAAACAATAATAAAATAACTTGAAGTGGCAAAAAGAATTACTTTTGAAACTAATAAAACTATTCTATTTACTCTAACTTCATAACTAAACAACAATAAAACAAAACAGTAGCTAAACACTAATAAATAATTATAAAAAATTATCTACTATAGCCCAACAGAAACATATAACAACATGTCCAAAATCAATAAAAAGAACTAAGTAAAAATAATTAAAAACCTTAATTAAATGACTAACACAACTATATAAGCAAAACAATATTGTTTCTAATAAAACCCTAATATAAAATATACTAAAAATACTCAAATTAAACCAAGTGATGAACAATCGCACAAGTGACCAGTAGCAAAAAGAAAGACTCAAAAATCTATTCTAGAATTCAAACTCGAGCCAAAATAGTGATTTGAACAAAATTCAGTAAATTCAAATTTAAACTGCTCAAATTTGAAATCCAAGTGCACCAACAGAAACTTCATAAAATTTTGAAACTATAGCAAAAAGAATCACTCAATTTGGATAAAAAAAGTAAAAGATATTGCGATTCTAAACAGAAACTATTCTGAAAATTAAAACAGAAAAGAAAATAAAGAAAACTCTACAGGTCGGCTACGGGACACGTGGCGCTACGTGATTGGGCTAGGGTTGTGCGCTGCGGAACTAAACGGCGGACGGCCGAGACTTAAAGAAAAACGTTTCGTGTTTTCAAAATAAAAACGAAGATCTAATCGTGGCCGTAGATGCTAGATCAAACGGTGGAGGGGAGGGGCGGCGCTTACAGCGGCGGTGGAGTCGAACTCCGGCGAGGGTGACGTCGACGGCGGCGCGGGCGAGCTCTCCGGCGGTCCTCGAGCTCGGGGAAGACGTCGGGGAGGGGTAGTCGACGACGGCGGTGACGATGGCGACGACGGCGAGGCTTGGGGGCGGCTGTAGCGATGGCGGCGAGCAATGCCGCGCGGCGGCAGTGGGCTACGACGGCGAGCGATTGCGGCGAGTGCAGGGGGGTTCGAGAGGCGTTCAAGGGCGGAACGAGTGTGGGAGCACGCGGGATTTATATGGGAGTAGGCGTGGGCAAGGGGGCGTGCTCCAGAAGGAAAGGAATCGGCGGACCGCGGCGGCGCCGGCGAGCTCGGAAGGAAATCGGCGGAGGGAGGAAGGTCACCGCGGCGGGGTGGGATTCGGTCGGCGGGCCCCACGTGCCAGAGAGAGTGGGGAAGCGGGAAAGGATCGGGCGGCCAGATTCGGGGGGATTCGGTCGCGCGCGCTGCTAGTTGGGCCGGCCTGCTACTGTGCGTTGGTGGGCCTGCTGGCTGCGCTGGCCTTTTTTTTTTACAAATTTATTTTGTTTAAAAAAACAGCAAGCAAAATAGAAATAAACAAAGTATAAACAAAAAATATATATACATATTATATATCAAAAAGATCAGAAAAATAAATTCTATAAGATGACATTTTTCCAGAGGCAAAATAAAAACTTTATGAAAATCTTTTTTATTGAAAATTCAAATAAAATTCAAATTTGATTTTCAAATATTATGGCATTATTTTCTTCTGACTTTTTTTTTGAAGGTTCATGTCACCTCCTCTCATACTTTTTGAACAAAGTATCTTTGTCAGGGATTTTTGAATATCGTTCAAATGCCATTTTTGAAAAGAATTCAAATTCAAATAGGTTTCAGAAAGCTTCCAAGTGGCTTTCAACATGTTTCTTGGAAACTTCCAACTCTCTTTCTTTAATATGAAGAAGTCCTTTTATCTTCTCTCATGAAACTCCTTGAGTTACATAAAGTTTCTATTTTTTGAAATATTTCAAATGGAATTCAAATCATTTTCAAATCCCTTTTTATTTCTTTAAATGGAAGAAGTCATATCATCTTCACTCTAGGGTTTTTGTGATGAAATGAATTTGAATTCCTGAGGATCAAAATGCAAAGTGAAAGTTTTGGGAAAGTCCTTTTATTCCCTCTCATCAAACTTTCAAAAAGTTTCAAATTGCACTCACTTTCAATCAATCAATCAAACAATCAATCATAATTATTTAATTAATATAACATTCCAAAATTCAGAATTTTGGGATGTTACACCAACCCTACCACTAGCCATCACTGGACCTGTGCAGCTGGTGGCGTGATGCAAGTACCTCTCCTCTCTTCTTTCTGCCTAGTTCAAATTGGGGGCTGGGGTTAGTTTAACTGAAATTTTCTATTTTGCTGTCAAATGTAGTTTGGATGATGTTGTTTGGGATGTTATGATGGAGTTTGATGCTCAGCATAATTTGCATAGGAAGATATGCAGCTCAGATGTAACATTTCTGAATCTATATGCACTGATGCAAACACAAGGATTTTCTTTCTCTGATGAACTGTACCACATGA
This sequence comes from Elymus sibiricus, assembly GCA_039707655.1. Taxonomy (NCBI): domain Eukaryota; kingdom Viridiplantae; phylum Streptophyta; class Magnoliopsida; order Poales; family Poaceae; genus Elymus; species Elymus sibiricus. The sequence goes on from CM077666.1 coordinate 360,952,112, forward strand.
AGAATTTAGGCATAGGAGAGGAGAGAGAGCATGGCTTAGAATTGATTGACACAAACATCAAATTGCAGCAAATAAAGAAGGACTATGAGCATACTTTAGTTCTGAATTTGTTAGTGAGGGTAACAGCACCTTTCAGTAATGTATGTCAGAGAGAAGAAGAATTAGCAACAGTACTGTATGAACCACCTACTGTGTATTATCTCAGTGAGCCTGCTGTGTTTGTTGTTGATGAGGAAGGTGTTGTTTTTCATAGTCAGTGCAGCAGCAGTACTACTCAACCTAATGTTGTGTGCACACAAGAGAGCAGAAATTTCAGTAAGGGGAAGCTCAAAGCTGTAATGGAGGAAGAGCCACTGTTAGAGGAGGCACATAATAGTAGTGATGACTCTGAGGCTGCATATGACAGTGATAACAACACTTTCTGCATGGAGAAGTACAGGATTTCTGAAGACACGGAGATAATAGAGGGAAATAGACTAGCAAAGCAAGAAGATGATGATCAAGATGAAGATTCAGATGAAGATTCAGAAGAGGAACAAGTACATTATGAGGGTGACACTGAGGTTGAGGATTTGTTTGAGATGGAGGAGGAGGAGGAGGAGGAGGAGAAGGAAGAGGAGGTCAATGTTGTTGCAGGAGAAGAACCACCAATGCAACAACCTGCAAAAAAGAGGAAGAAGCTGCCAGTTAGGAGAGGCCCCACCAGTAGGTCACATTCAAGTGTGTTACAGGAGGTGAAACCTGATTTCAATCCTTCATCAGATGAAGAAGATCATGGGTTGCTGTTTGAGGATGAAGATGATGGACATGAGCCACTATCATTTGTTCTAACAAAAGGCAGGAAGAGTAGGGCCCAGAAAAGGAAACCTAGGATTTGGTACAATGACAAACTTGAGCAACCACATCAGCAGTTATGTCTGTACATGTGCTTTAAGAATCAGCAGCAATTCAGAGATGCTTTGTTGAGCTTGCACATTACACAGGCCAGAGATTTCAGGTATCACAGAAACTCAGACCAAAGGATCATTGCTTGTTGTAAACAAGAGCACTGCCAGTTCTGCATAGTTGCTGCAGTTATCAAAGGGGAAAAGACATTTGCTATTAAGAAAATGAGGCTGCAACACACTTGCCCTAGCAGTACAGAGACATCAAGGATTAGTGCAAAGTGCCTTGCTAAGACCTATGAGTCATTGTTCAGGTCTGATCTAACCACTAGCATACACACTTTGATTGACAACTGCCAGGAGAAGTATGGTGTTGATGTGCCAAGGCACATGGCCTATAGGGCCAAAAACCTTGCTATAGAAGCTGTTTTAGGAGAGCACAAGAAGCAGTATCCTAGGATGAGGGATTATGCTCAGACCATCATGGATACAAACCCTGGCAGTAGAGTTGTAGTTACAACAGTAACTCCAAAAGCTACTACAAAAATACCACATCCAAGACCAAGTTTCATGCTATGTTCTTCTGCATAAATGGAGCAAGGGAGGGATTTCTCAATGCATGCAGACCATTCATTGGTTAGTGAACATGTCACATTTCCTTGTATATGACAACTTTATAAATCTTTGTTAGTGTACATCAGACATTTGCATTGTTTACTAGTGCTTATGCATCATATATAGCATTGTTAGTTCAGTAGTAATATATAGTGACTTAAATTGTTCTTTGCTTGCAAAAACAGGTGTTGATGGATGCTTTATTAAGCTGGCCACTGGTGCTCAAATCCTTGCTGCCACTGGCAGAGATGGCAATAACAATATTTTCCCACTTGCATTTGCCATTGTTGGACAAGAAGACAAAGCAAATTGGTGTTGGTTTCTGCATCAACTGAAGATATGTTTAGGAGGAGAAGTTGGAAAATTTGGCCCATATACTATCATGTCTGATAGACAGAAGGTATGCATGCATCTTCCTATTTTTACATATCAGTTATGTTGTAGACAGTAGCTTCAGTACTACAGTAGCTAAGTGTAGCACGTTATGTGAACAGGGGCTACTATTTGCAGTAAATCAAGTATTTCCAAACTGCCATCAAAGATTTTGCCTTAGACACCTGTATGCAAATTTCTAGAATGCTGGGTTTAGGGGGGAAGATCTTAAGAAATGCATGGATAATGCCAGCTATGCTTATAACCAACACAAGTTTAACATTGCAATGAATGATTTGAAAAATGAGAGTGAGGAAGCTTGGAAGTGGCTGAGTGGAGTACCTAAGCACACATGGGCTAGGCATGCTTTTGGCACTAACTGCAAGACAGACTTGGTTGTTAACAACCTGTCTGAGGTGTTCAACAAGTATATCCTAGATTATAGGAAAAAACCTATTAGGACTATGATTGATGGTATTAAGGACAAGCAGATGGTGAGGTGGCATAGGAATAGAGAGAGAGGAAAGGCAGCTTTGTGGGAGATCACACAACATTATGCTGAGAAGCTAGAGGTGGTAAAGGAAAGGGCCAAATTATGCAAACCCATTCAAGCTGGTGTAAATCTTTGGCAAGTGACCAGTGGGCAGCAAACACATGTTGTAAATTTGGAACCTCATACATGTGGTTGCAGAAAATGGGACCTGTCTAGCACACCATGCAACCATGCAATATCAGCAATTAACAAGGCAAAAAGATTTCCAGAGGACTATGTGTGTAAATTCTTCAAAAAACCTTTTTACGTGGCAGCATATGAACCTATGATATTTCCTGTTCCTGGTGAGCATGATTGGACAAGCATGTGGTAAACCCTTGTTAATACTCCTTGTAAAATGGTTTGCATTTTTGAAATTTTGACTAACTACCATGTTTCCTTATTTTTGCAAGGCACCTGCAAGATCAAGGAAAGAAGCTGAAGTTACTCCACCTGCAAGATCACAGCAGCCACCTGCAAGATCACAACAGCAAACAGGAAGGTCACAGCAGCCACCTACAAGATCACAGCAGCCACATGCAAGTTCACAGCAGCCACCTGCAAGATCACAACAGCAAACAGGAAGGTCACAGCAGCCACCTCCAAGATCACAGCAGCCACATGCAAGTTCACAGCCTCCACCTGCTAGGTTTGCTGCTGCAAGGTCTGTTGTTGCAAGGTCAACTAGGGGTGCAAGGGTTTCAAGGCCTTTCACTTCCCCAAGATTTGCTGATGGAGCTTCATCTTCTGGTCCTGCCACTTCCGGTGCTCCTCCTCCTTCTGGTGGCCCAAGAAATCATTCTGGATGGATGGCATTTTTTACTGCCAGTGGTAACACTTGAGTGACATGATGGTCCAAGTTATTTGTGCCTCTGGGTTATGCTTCTGAACTAGTATGGTTTGCTATGAATAATATTAGCTATGACCAATGTTACCTAGTTGTTGTGATGAGTACTAAGTTTGATATGATGAGTACTTAGTCTCATATGAGCAATGTTTAATGTGTACTAAGTTTGATATTTGCATATGATATTTGTTTGTAGTTTCATATGACTTGGGTCTAAGGTGTCTCAGTGTCGAGGGAACCCTAATTACCAAAATACATGGGTTTAGGGTGTCTCGGCATCGAGGGAAAACTAATCACCAAAACACTTGGGTCTAGGGTGTCTCGACGTCGAGGGAACCCTAATCACCAAAACACTTGAGTTTAGGTTGTCTCGGCGTCGAGGGAACCCTAATTACCAAAACACTTGGGTCTAGGGTGTCTCGGTGTCGAGGGAACCCTAATTACCAAAAAAACATTGTTCTAGGGTGTCTCGGTGTCGAGGGAACCCTAATTACCAAAACACATGGGTTTAGGGTGTCTCAACATCGAGGGAACACTAATCACCAAAACACTTGGGTCTAGGGTGTCTCGGCGTCGAGGGAACCCTAATCCCCAAAACACTTGGGTTTAGGTTGTCTCGGCGTCGAGGGAACCCTAATTACCAAAACACTTGGGTCTAGGGTGTCTCAGTGTCAAGGGAACCCTAATTACCAAAACACATGGGTCTAGGGTGTCTCAGTGTCGAGGGAACCCTAATTACCAAAACACATGGGTTTAGGGTGTCTCGGCATCGAGGGAACACTAATCACCAAAACACTTGGGTCTAGGCTGTCTCGGTGTCGAGGGAACCCTAATCACCAAAACACTTGTGTTTAGGTTGTCTCGGCGTCGAGGGAACCCTAATTACCAAAACACTTGGGTCTAGGGTGTCTCGGTGTCGAGGGAACCCTAATTACCAAAACACATGGGTCTAGGGTGTCTCGGTGTCGAGGGAGCCCTAATTACCAAAACACATGGGTTTAGGGTGTCTCGGCGTCGAGGGAACACTAATCACCAAAACACTTGGGTCTAGGGTGTCTCGGCGTCGAGGGAACCCTAATCACCAAAACACTTGGGTTTAGGTTGTCTCGGCGTCGAGGGAACCCTAATTACCAAAACACTTGGGTCTAGGGTGTCTTGGTGTCGAGGGAACCCTAATTACCAATGACTTGGGTCTATCAAAGCAACATATATCATGATATATATAACTTCAACCATAGATTTCATCCATCTATCAAAGCAACATATATCATAATATATATAACTTCAACCACATCTATCATCCATCTATCAAAGCAACATATATCATGATATATATATAACTTCAACCAATATAGATCAAGATATATAACTTGAACCATCTAACATAGCATACTTGAGCATAATTAATAGATTCTTACAGCTGCATAATTAATAGATTCTTACATTACAACATAGCATAGCATAGTGGAGTTCAACATAGTTCACAACATAGCATAGCATAGCTACAGACCATAGTTTAGTGGAGTTCAACATAGTTCACAACTACTACATCCATATATTACACTTCATTACACCACCATTCTTCACAAAAGGTGAGCAAAGCATAGTCTTTTTCATCTTCTCACTTCATCTTCATCTTCATCTAGCTCATTCCTCCAAAATGTCCTGGATCAACTTCAACTTCTGTTTGTTCTTCTCCACTGCCTTCAACTGATCAGCAATCTGGAGCTTGAGCTCATTCCTGTGTTTAATGAGTTTCCCAAGTCCCTTCTTGAGATCACCCATGTGAAGGTTCAGTTGCAGATTCTCTTCAGTGAGTTTTTTCTCAGACTTGGTGAGTTCATCAACCTGAACCTTCAAATTCCTGTTGTCTTCACTAAGCTTTTCCTTCTCTTTCAAATGATTCATCTTCGGGTTCCTAATGACACTACCTTGAGCTTTTGCCAGGTTCATAAGCACTGCATACTTCTCTTGCAGCTTCAAGTTCTCTGCCTCTTTCTTCTCCATCTCAGTCTGCATGCCAGCCACAGCTGCACTGGTAACCTCAGCCCTCTTCTCCTCAGCACCCTGCATCTTAGCCTGCACATAGCTGAAATCCAGCACCCTCTCCTCTTAGAAATTGAAAAGTTCATGAACATATTCAACTAGTTTGTCATAGTTGGCATCCAGAACCTTTTTCTCTTCTGTAAGATGGTGAATAGTAAGTGAACTCTCCAGGTTATCCTTCATCCTAGCACTCCTGCTGTCTTCATACATTTCCCAAAACTTCAACAATGCATTTTGCATTGTGGGAGGCCACTCTGGGTCAACCCACCCAAGAAAACCACAATTCTGACCTTCCTGCAATATAGCAAACAATTATATTGTTACTCTCTACAGAATTCCAATTTACAAAGGGAAAATTGTAAACATCAAGAAACAGCATAGCACCTAGAATCTAGGCATGTGGCCAACTAAACAATGATAATTCTACTGCAACCTAAGCTCCAGAACAAATTCTACTGCAATAAACAATAAAGACCAGCAGCTATGAAGCACTGAACTTTGAGCATCTACTCTAGTGAATCACCTACTTGCCTCAATTAAACAATGAGCCCTCAATTAAACAATGAGCATCTCCACTACTAACTAAGCTCCTGGCCAAATATAATACTAACATCTCGTGGCCAATTTAACTACACAGAAAAATGCATGAGCACATGCCTACACAACCTATTCCAGTGAGCATCAATACTACTAAATGACTAAACAATGAGCATCTCCACGGCTAACTAAGCTCCTGGCCAAATATAATACTACTAAATGACTAAACAGAGGCTACACTAAATGACTAAACAAATTGCTACTTGTAGCTTGCGTTGGTATATCCCCGAAGAGGAAGGGATGATGCAGCACAGTAGAGATAAGTATTTCCCTCATTTACGAAACCAAGGTTATCGAACCAGTAGGAGAATCACACAACACCTCGTTAGTAGCACCTGCACACAAATAACAAATCCTTGCACCCAACGCGAACGAGAGGTTGTCAATCTCTCGGCGGTGAATTGCAAGATTAAATTGTATGTGATAGATAGATAGGTTCAAACAAAAATACAAAATAAAAAAAATGGCAGCAATATTTTTAGGGTTTTAGTAATATGATTTAGATAGACCCGGGGGCCATAGGTTTCACTAGAGGCTTCTCTCAAGAAAATAGCATACGGTGGGTAGACAAATTATTGTTGGGCAATTGATAGAAAAGCAAATAATCATGACGATATCCAAGGCAATGATCATCTATATAGGCATCATGTCCAAGATTAGTAGACCGACTCCTGCCTGCATCTACTACTATTACTCCACACATCGACCTCTATCCAGCATGCATCTAGTGTATTAAGTCCACTAGAACGGAGTAATGCCTTAAGAACGATGACATGATGTAGACAAGATAAACTCACGTATGAATAAACCCCATCTTTTTACCCTTAGTAGCAATGATACATACGTGTCATGTCCCTTTCTGTCACTGGGATTGAGCACCGCAAGATCGAACCCACTACAAAGCACCTCTTCCCATGGCAAGATAAATCAATCTAGTTGGCCAAACCAAATCAATAGATCGAAGAAGAAATACGAGGCTATAATAATCATGCATAAAAGATTGCAGCAAAGACTCAAATAATTTCATGGATAATCTGATCATAAACTCACAATTCATCGGATCCCAACAAACACACCGCAAAAAGTGATTACATCGGATAGAACTCCAAGAACATCGAGGAGAACATTGTATTGAAGATCAAAAAGAGAGAAGAAGCCATCTAGCTACTGCCTATGGACCCAAAGGTCTGTGGTAAACTACTCACGCATCATCGGAAGGGCAGCAAGGTTGATGTAGAACCCCTCCGTGATCTATTCCCCCTCCGGCGGAGTACCGGAGAAAGCCTCCAGATGGGATCTCTCTGGAACAGAAACTTGCGGTGGCGGAAAAAGTATTTAATGGACTCCCCTGAGGGTTTCTGATTTTTTCTGAATTTATAGTGCTGGAATTAGGTCAAACGGAGCTGGGTGGGCCCCACGAGGTACCAGGGCACGCCACCCCCTGGGGCGCGCCCTGGTGCCTCGTGGCCCACTCCTTCATCTTTTGGCCCTCTCCCGAAGCTTCCAGTGTTTATCTTGTGCTATAAAAAATCTCCAAAAAGTTTCATGGCATTTGGACTTCGTTTGGTATTGATTTTCTGTAAAACAAAAACAGGGCAGAAAATAGCAACTTGCACTTGGCACTAAGTTAATAGGTTAGTTTCCAAAAATGATATATAATTGTTGTAAATGATTATAAAAACATCCAAGATTGATATTATAACAACATGGAACAATCAAAAATTATAGATACGTTGGAGACGTATCAGCATCCCCAAGCTTAATTCCTGCTCATCCTCGAGTAGGTAAATGATAAAAACATAATTTTTGATGTGGAATGCTACCTAACATATTCATCACATATTCTTTTCTTTTGTAGCATGGACATTGGACTTGAATGATTCAAAGCAATAGTCTATAATTTGACATGAAGATATAAATACTCAAGCATGCTAACAAGCAACCATGTCTTTCAAAATATCAATGCTAAAGAAAGTTATCCCTAGCCCATTATGCTCAATCATTGATCCATTCATGAAACTCACTCAAATATTAGCTACATCCAATGCACAAGTATGACAATAGTGCTCTCTAGTTGGTGCTTTTGTAAGAGAAGATGGAGACTCAAATAAAATAAAAATTACATAAAAGTAAATATATAGGCCCTTCGCAGAGGGAAGCAGAGATTTGTCAAATGTGCCAGAGCTCAAAGCTGAAATTAAAGAGATCAAAATATGTTGAGAGGCATGCTTTTCCTGTCAACGAAAACGACCGAGAATTCCCAATATTTTCCATGCTAGACACATCATAGGTGGTTCCCAAACAGAAAGTAAAGTTCATTTCCTTTCCACCATTCTTTCACAATCCATGGCTAGCCGTATCCACGGGTGCCCTCAAAACCAACACTTTCCAAGGAATTTTGTTGTTATTAATTTGATTTCATTGTGGGACTGGGCATCCCTATTACCAACCATTCTCTCGTGCAATGACAAGTGAATAAACACTCATCGTGAGAATAACACACCTAGCATGGAAAATAATGGCCACCCCCTGCCGCTTCATGAGCGGTACGAGCACACAAAACAGAAAAATTATTTTGAAAATTATAGTTGGCACACGCAAATTTACTTGGAACGGAATTGAAATATCGCATATAGGTAGATATAGTGGACTCATTTGGCACAACTTGGGTTTAAGGAGTTTGGATGCACAAGCAGTATTTCCGCTTAGTACAAATGAAGGCTAGCAAAAGATTAAGAAGCAACCAACCAAAAAATGAAAACGGTCATAAACATGCATTGAACACAACTAACACCGAATAATGCACCATAAGTAGGATATAATTTCATTGCATAACTATTGACTCAACGTGCATGCATAGGGAATCACAAACCTTAACACTAATATTCTTACTAAATCACAATTACTCACCAACATGGCTCACATATTATCATTTCCATATCGCAAAACTATTGCAAGGAATCACACTTATCATATCCAATGATCTATATGAAAGTTTTTATTTATATCCCTCTTGAATATTCATCACTTTGGGACCAATTTCATATCTTGTGCAAATTACCGTTACTATTATCATCTCTCAAAAAGATTTAAGTGAAGCATGAGAGTGCAAATATTTCTTCAAAATTTCAATCTTATCAATTCTCAAAATAATATAAGTGAAGCATGAGAATTCATTTCTTCAAAATTTTAGTCTTGTCAATTCTCAAAATAATATAAGTGAAGCATGAGAATTCATTTCTTCAAAATTTTAATCTTGTCAATTCTCAAAATAATATAAGTGAAGCATGAGAATTTATTTCTTCAAAATTTTAATCAACTCTCAAAATAATATAAGTGAAGCATGAGAGTTTATTTCTTCAAAATATAGCCACCACCGTGCTCAAAAAGATTTAAGTGAAGTACTAGAGCAACTGCCTAGCTCAAAAAATTTAAGTGAAGCACATAGAGTATTCTAACAAATGATGATAAACGTGTGGCTCTCTCAAGATAGGTGTGTTCAGCAAAGATGATTGTGACAAACTAAAAATAAAACAAAGCAAAGACTCATATAATACAAGACGCTCCAAGCAAAACTCATATCATGTGACGAATAAAAATATAGCTCCAAGTAAAATTACCGATGGTTGGTAGAAGAAAGAGGGGATGCCTTCCGGGGCATCCCCCAGCTTAAACGCTTGAGTCTTCCTAGAATATTACCTTGGGGTGCCTCGGGCATCCCCAAGCTTAGGCTTTTGCTACTCCTTATTCCTTCATCCATCGTGATCTCACCCAAAACTTGAAAACTTCAATCACACAAAACTCAACAAAACCTTCGTGAGATCCGTTAGTATAACAAAATAAATTACTACTATAAGTACTATTGCAAACCCATTCATATTTTATTTTTGCATTATACCTACTGTAATATAACTTCACCATGGCTTAGACCCCCCGATACAATCCATAGATTCATCAAAACAAGCAAGTAGTGCATCAAAAACAGAATCTGTCAAAAACAGAACAGTCTGTAGCAATCTGAATTATGGTAATACTTCTGTAACTTCAAAAATTCTGAAAAATTAGGAAGACGTGGGAAATTCATATATAAATATTGTGTAAAAAATTCAGAAGGTTCTGACATTCCAGAGAAAAACCAAAATTCCAGCACTGGACGCAAAACTTTCTGTTTTCAAACAGCATCAATTATACTATCTTCCAAATCATCCCAAAGGCTTTACTTGGCACAAACACTAATTAAAAACACAAAAACACAATCATACCAGTAGCATGACAGTGAAAACACACAATAACAGAAAAAATGTATTTTGTTCATTGGGTTGCCTCCCAACAAGCGCTATTGTTTTATGCCCCTAGCTAGGCATAATGCATAATTTCAAGTATTGTCATCTTTGGTTTTAATAATCTTTGTAGGAGTTTTCTCAAACCCGGGAGGTTCTTTACGCTTCCCATTATTCTCAGAAAAAGAGGCAATTTTAAGATCTAAAATATCCAATCGCTTATTGCACAAACAAATCAAAGTATTCGTGCGATTGAGATTTCCACTAATATTTTTAAGAGGCCCGTTAGACTTTTGTAACTCAACCAAATTTTTCTGCATATCATCCAATTTGTCTAAAATTTGAGCCCCCTCTTGAGTAAAAGCAAAAACCTTTTGGGGTGGTGGAATTCCCAATATACCTTCTATTATTTCATAGGCAGTATTGGCCTCACTCTCAATAAAATTCCCTTTTGCGGCAAAATCCAAAAGTTGTCTATGATGCATGGTTAAACCTATATAGAAATTGCGAAGCAAAATTTTTAAATCCCCTTTTATAGAGCAAACACAATAGGATTCCATTAACCTATACCAAGCATCTTTAAGATTTTCTCCTTGTTTCTGTTTGAAGTAAAGCACTTCAAAATCGGGTGACAAAGAAGGGATAGTTACGCTAGTCATGATGACAAGATGAGCAAATCAAAGAGGCAAACAAAAAAGGCAAACGGGAAATATTTTTGTATCTTTGTAAAATGTTTTAGAAGTGGGGAAGATAAAAACAAGAGGCAAATGGCAAATAAAGTAAATGCAAGGAGATGAGAGTTTATGCAAAGGTACTTGATAGATGTTGATGATGTCTCCCCGGCAACGGCGCCAGAAATTCTTCCTGCTACTTGTAGCTTGCGTTGGTATTTCCCCAAAGAGGAAGGGATGATGCAGCACAGTAGAGATAAGTATTCCCCTCAGTTATGAAACCAAGGTTATCAAACCAGTAGGAGAATCACACAACACCTCGTTAGCAGCACCTGCACACAAACAACAAATCCTTGCACCCAACGCAAACGAGAGGTTGTCAATCTCTCGGCGCTAAATTGCAAGATTAAATTGTATGTGATAGATAGATAGATTGAAACAAAAATACAAAATAAAATAAATAAAAGAAAATGGCAGCAATATTTTTACGGTTTTAGTAATATGATTTAGATAGACCCGGGGGCCATAGGTTTCACTAGAGGCTTCTCTCGAGAAAATAGCATACGGTGGGTAGACAAATTACTGTTGGGCAATTGATAGAAAAGCAAATAATCATGACGATATCCAAGGCAATGATCATGTATATATGCATCACGTCCAAGATTAGTAGACCGACTCCTGCCTGCATCTACTACTATTACTCCACACGTCGACCGCTATCCAGCATGCATCTAGGGTATTAAGTACATAAGAACGGAGTAATGCCTTAAGAACGATGACATGATGTAGACAAGATAAACTCACGTATGAATAAACCTCATCTTTTTACCCTTAGTAGCAACGATACATACGTGTCATGTCCCTTTCTGTCACTGGGATTGAGCACCGCAAGATCGAACCCACTACAAAGCACCTCTTTCCATGGCAAGATAAATCAATCTAGTTGGCCAAACCAAATCAATAGATCGGAGAAGAAATACGAGGCTATAATAATCATGCATAAAAGAGTGCAGCAAAGACTCAAATAATTTCATGGATAATCTGATCATAAACTCACAATTCATCGGATCCCAACAAACACACCGCAAAAAGTGATTACATCGGATAGAACTCCAAGAACATCGAGGAGAACATTGTATTGAAGATCAAAAAGAGAGAAGAAGCCATCTAGCTACTGCCTATGGACCCGAAGGTCTGTGGTAAACTACTCACGCATCATCGGAAGGGCAACAAGGTTGATGTAGAACCCCTCTGTGATCGATTCCCCCTCCGGCGGAGTACCGGGGAAAGCCTCCAGATGGGATCTCTCTGGAACAGAAACTTGCGGCGGCGGAAAAAGTATTTCGTGGACTCCCCTGAGGGTTTCTGATTTTTTCTAAATTTATAGTGCTGGAATTAGGTCAAACGGAGCTGGGTGGGCCCCATGAGGTACCAGGGCGCGCCCTGGTGCCTCATGGCCCACTCCTTCATCTTCTGGCCCTCTCCCGAAGCTTCCAGTGTTTACCTTGCCCAATAAAAAATCTTCAAAAAGTTTCATGGCATTTGGACTTCGTTTGGTATTGATTTTCTGTAAAACAAAAACAGGGCTGAAAACAGCAACTGACACTTGGCACTAAGTTAATAGGTTAGTCTCCAAAAATGATATATAATTGTTGTAAATGATTATAAAAACATCCAAGATTGATATTATAACAGCATGGAACAATCAAAAATTATAGATACGTTGGAGACATATCACAAATGCCTACAGAAGTTACTACCAATTTTAATACAAAGAACAAAATATGTGCATGATTCTTACAGGCTGAGCACAAACTAGAAACCTCCTGCCCGTCTCAAATCCTTGAAAGGCTACACGACGCTCAGCTGGCAGCTGATGCTCCACGCAAAGACCCTGGGGTTCTGTCTCCATGCCCATGTAGTCTTGGTCTTCAATGCTAGCAGGAATCTACAGGAGCAAAATAAACCAAAAAGGACAAATCAAAAATGAAATCCTCAAATCCCCAAATTAGAAACCCTAACCCTAGCTCTGACCTGGTACTGCATGCCGTCGTCGGAGGAGTTGATGTCCTGCAGGCTGGAGTCGTCGCTGCTCTCATCCTCGAACACCATGGCGCGGTGGTGGTGGCGGCGGAGTGCGCGGCGAGCAGCGGTGAACTGCGCGGCGAGCAGCGGCGAGGGGGAGAGACGAGGGCGAGGCAGCGAACCGAGGGAGAGAGTGCGGCGGGTGGCTCGGTTCGACCTGGCCCAGCCAGTTACAACGACCGAGCCGGCTTCGTCCTAGTCAGCGGTGTGGCGCGCGGGGGTTGGCCAGCGTGTCACCTGACAGGTGGGGCCGCTCGGTCAGATACACGGTCAATACGTGCTTATACGACTGTCAGACCATTTTGCAACACTTAGACTTAGAATTGGTACTGACTTGCAAAAAAATTGACTAGTGGTACCAATTCGTTACGACGTGTTGAAGTGTGGTAGTTCCATGCAATTAACTCCACATCAGCATATTATGGGCCCGTATGTCAGAATCGTTGACTGGTCAAACATGGTGGGTCGGTTGTTAGTATACGGTGACAGTTCTAGTGACATTTTATGGCCGTCGCAAAAGATAGTTTCGGTGACGATTTTTAGTTTGTCACCTAAGATGCAATCTTGCGTGACAGAAGAAGTGGTACCGTCAAGATTTTATTTTTTATGACGACGATTCGATGACGGTGGGGGAAAACATCGCCAGTACATTTTTTCAAGACGAAAAACGGTTATACGTGATACAAGTGAAACGCCGTAAAATAGAGCAAATTTTGTAGTGACAATATGAAGAAATGGTTGTGTCTATCTACTGAGTAATAGTGATAGTGTAGTTAGGTCGCCATCTAGACTAGTAGTGGTGAGAGCCAGCGCAAGAAATGGCGAAATATGCTTTTGTGGCGGTGCTTTGGTCGGTGACACTATTTAGTACGACGCCGGAGACGATCGACAACGCCTCGCCCATGACGTTCGACGTTGTTGCCTATGGCGCTTGCGCCGATGGCACAGATGCTTCGTCGTCATTTGTTCCCGCCTAGGGGAGGGCTGCCAGTCGGCCGTGTCGTGCCGACCACAATGTACGTCCCGCCGAGGACGTACCTCCTCTCGAGCGTTGGCTTCACATGCCCGTGCAACAGCTCCATGGCATTCATCCTCGCTGGCACAGTCGTTGCCACACCAAGCACCCAGACAGACGCGACATCCCGCTGGCTTAGCTTCTCCGGCGTGCACGGTCTAAAGGTGGTCGGGGCGTCCACGACGGAAACAACAGTTCCGTGTGAGAGTGCAAGAACCACGGTGTCAACAAAGATGATTGCCTGCAGGGTGGCACTTCTTACATATTGTAAGGTGTACTTTTCCCGTCATTCGATTTATTTAGCCTTTTTAATCCGGACTATTTTTTTGTTCTTGTTGGTCACCCGGTAGTCGGATAACACTATAATAAATCTGTAAAATGAAATAATATACGAACCGATGCTCCTTCTTAACACTAGTAAATACTCCCTCCGTTCCTTTATGTAAGGTGTATTATTTTCAGCACGATAACCAAGGCATATAATTATAGACATGTTAAGACTAAATTACCCTTGACAAATTTATTGGTTAGTGGAAAGTGAATCAGTTAGTCCAAGAAAGTATGAGATACACACAATCAACAAAGAGATAGTTTCCTTCTTTTGCTGTAAGAAGAGATACCGATAATCAGAAGAAAGATATTTTCCTTTTTTCAGAGGGATAACATGGGAATTATAGGGAATTAGAAGAAATGCACCTTACATTCAGGAATTTTATCAAAAAACAAATACACCTTATATAAAGGAATGGAGGGAGTACATACGTGCAATGTACATTAATACTAAGAAGGAATTAATAGCACATCTATATTAGGTAGAATATTAATTACACACTAATTATATGGTTAACATCGACATTGAAATTTAGTATAATATTAATTGCACGCTAAACATGTTGACCGCTCATCATTGAAGCAATCTAGGTCATTGGATTAACATGATTTTATAATCGAGATTAACATGTGAGGAGCTCTCGCAGGTGGAGTGGTGGAGAACACTGTGGTTGTTGTCGCCAGCCCGGGTTTGAGTCCTCATTCTACTACAAAGCGAAACGGGGGTGGCTTCTAATTCCCGTCCCGTTCTTGTTTTTTTATTAATTGAATATGCCTCTTTGGGTCTTTTTATATTGCTTTTTTAGAAATTTTATATTGGTAAAGATGATAATTTTACTATAGTCTATTTACCACTTTTAAACCAAATTTTCTACACCATTGGAGAGGTAGCGCCTATTTGTTTTAAATTTTGGGCCCAATTGCAGTTAGATGTTCTGCCGGTATTCTACGAGAGCGCCTATGTCTCGCGTTCAGCGAATCGAGGCTTCCGACTCGTTGAAGCACGCGTGAGCATATGGGCCGGCCCAGTTCGCGGTACTACACTGCCTAGTTTTCTTTTCTGTTTATTTTTCACGTTTTTATTTCTTTTTTTATTCCTTTTTTTACTTTTGTTTACACTTTCAAATATTCTAAACATATATATTACAAAAATATACTTTACATAATATTTTGAAAAATGTTGAATGTCTATACAGAAAATGTTGAATGTGTATACAAAAAATGTTAACCATGTATTAAAAAAGTGATGAAATCTTCTGATCATGTATATAAAAATGCTAATCAATTTGAAAAAAATGTTGAAGAAGTATTTCAAAAATGATAGACAATGCATTTGAAAAATGTTAAATGTTTACAGAAAAATGTCGACCATGAATTAAAAAAAATGAAATTTCTTGATCATGTATATAAAAAAATGTTAATTAAGCATTTGAAAAAATGTTGAACAGGTATCTGCGAAATGTTGATCAACATTTGAAAATTGTAAAATGTGTATAGAAAAAATATTGACCATATATAAAAAATGTTAATATTACATTAAAAAAATTCTAATCAAGCTTTTTAAAAAATGTTAAATGTCCATAGAAAAAATGTTGACCATGTATTAGAAAATGTTAATCTTGTATTTGAAAAATGTTAATCAAACAAATGATTTTTTTTGAAAGTGTGTATAGGAAAAATGTTGACCATGTATTAAAAAAATGTTAATCTTGTATTTGAAAAATGTTAATCAAGCATTTTAAAAAATAAAAAATGTATATAAAAGAAATGTTGACCATGTTTTAATTTTTTTTTAAATTTGCATCAAATAAATGTTAATCGTGTATTAGAAAAATGTTGTTGACATATACAAAAAATATAGAATGAAAACCAAAAGAAACAAGGAAAAACAAAAAAATGAAACCGAAAAATAAATAAAATAAACCAAAGAAAAAATAAATGAAACATAAAACCAAAGAAACAAATGCAGAAAGAATGGAAACAAAACAAAAAACCGGAGAAGAAAAAGAAAAGAAACAAAAGCAAACAAAAAAAACATTGAAAACCAAGAAACAAACAAAAAACCAGAGAATAAAAGAAGGAAAATGAGTAAGAAAATAAAAACCGATAAAGATAATGAAAGAAACAAAGAAAAACAGACAAACAGAGAAGAAAATAAGAAAACCAAACATAAAAAAAGAAAATGGGGAAAAGAAATGACCCGGAGAAAACCGAATAGAAATGAAGAAAAAAGAAAGAAAATAAAATAAAACAATAAAAACAGGAAAAGAAAACGAACCAGTGTAAAAACTGGATCTTTTTACCTCCAGTAGGTCGCGCCCTACGTACTCGACACCAACTCGATGGTGGCGTAGTGGCTAGAAGTGTTGCCTCGCAACGAGGAGATCCCAAGTTTGATCCCTTGCACGCACACATTTTTCACTCTACTTTTCTGAAAAAAAATGCTCTAGTGGGTCGGCCCTAGCTTCTCGCTTAATGCGAGACATGGCACTTGCGGTATTCAACTATGTGCATTGGGAGCTCCTAATCGGCACTTCGAGCGCCGAAGCGCCGTTTGACTCTACTGGCGCTTGCAAGCGTTGCGTAGCACCCCGACCCATTACCTGCTCAAAAAGGAAAACGTGCAGAAAAACAATGGTGTAAAAACTGGCTCTTTTTACCTCTAGTATGTCGCGCCCTACGTACTCGACACCAACTCGATGGTGGCGTAGTGGCTAGAAGTGTTGCCTCGCAACGAGGAGATCTCAAGTTCGATCCCTTGCACGCACACATTTTTCACTCTACTTTTCTGAAAAAAATGCTCTAGTGGGCCGGCCCTACCTTCTCGCTTAATGCGAGACATGGCACTCGCGGTATTCAACTATGTGCATGGGGAGCTCCTAATCGGCACTTCGAGCGCCGAAGCACCGTTTGACTCTACCAGCGCTCGCAAGCGTTGCGTAGCGGCCCGGCCCATTACCTGCTCAAAAAGGAAAACGTGCAAAAAAAAAAAACAATGGTACAGCTGGGATTCGATCACAGTACCTCACGTCTTGCAGACTAGCGCAACAACAATTGCACCAAATGCGTGTTGTTGCCTATTAGTAGAAAACAGCGCAAGTTAATCTTGCTTTTAATAAAACATTAACTTAAATTTGAAAATTACTTGAAAAGTTCATCAATTTTGAAAACAAATTCATCGATTTTGAAACAAAGTTCATCAATTTTTAAGAAAATTTCACAAAAAAATGAAAAAAGTTCATCGATTTTGAAAATTAGTTCATCGATTTTGGAAAAAGTTCATCAAATTTGAAAAAATTTCATCGAATCTGAAAAAACGGTTCATTGCATTTGAAAAAATTGTTGACCAATTTGAAAAAAAAATCATTGAATTTGAAAAAAGTTCATCGAATTTGAAAATTAGTTCATCTATTTTATCAAAAAAGTATACAAATTTGGAAAGAGTTCAACGATTTTGAAAAAATGTTAAGGAATTTGAATGAAAGTTCATGGATTTTGAAAAAAAAGGTTCATATATTTCGAACAAAAACTCATGAATTATTTAAGAATCTACGCATTTACGAAAAAAGAAAAAGGGAAAAGCTAGAAAAAAGGAAAAAAATGAAAAACCGAATGAAAACGTCCAAAAAAAACCCACGACTGAAGAAAGAAAAAAAAGAAAAAAAAAGTGATTCAGAACGGTGTGGAATAGCCTAGTGGTTAGCACCCTTCGTTGTCTAGGTGTTCCACAACGCGCAATGCATGGTCACGCTCTAGGATTCGCCGCCACCATCTTCCGCCATCCCATCTTCCGAAGGGATCATTGCATTAACCTTGCCAGACCCATCGGTCGTCGACATCACCACAACGCCAAACAACGCCATCAGCCTGCACGCGTCCATCAAACCACGTCCAATGCCGAAACTCCGCAACACCGCTCCACCTGTTGGCCCCTCCAGTGAACCACTGCTACAAAACAATGCCCTCAGGAGGGAAAACGGCACCACAGTCTCCGTCATCATCCAATCCGGAAGACCCAGATCTACGGTTTCCCCCGGAACAGATGCCCCCTGGAGGAAGAGGGGCACGCCATGTGCACCTGCCAACGAACCCAAACGGTGCCCACCATCACAAAGCTCTCACGGCGACGCCTTCACGAGGGACACGATGCCTTGAGCGCCGTTGCCGCCCACCGCATTTAGGGTTTTCACCCGAGAAGCAGTGAGATGGGAACAGGTAGGGCGGACCCGAACAACATCTCTAAGAAGAATATCGGCACCCGCGGGTGTGGTCGTCGTCTTGGCCGGCTAGAACTGACCATGGAATTATCCTGATCTGTATCACCACCTCCCGCTCCGCCCAGAAACCGGCGACTGCCTTGCTAGCCAGCTGTAGGAGATATGCCCTAGAGGCAATAACAAATGTTATTATTTATCTCCATGTTCATGATTATGTTTATGTTCCATGCTATAACTGCTATGGTTCTCGAGTCTGCAATAACCACGAGGCTCGAAGGAAGACTCATATGCACGTGTGGAATAATAAACGGTAAAATGTATTCCTAGTCTGGCCTCTAAGACTAGCTCAAGTGTTGCATGATGGTTCTGTTTTCCTGATCATGGGCATGTCTATGCCGGCAACTTTGAGGGCACAATGTTAGTAGAACACTTGTGTTGAATCGACCTGATTGATGTTATGCTATGAGATTCATTCGTCACAAGTTAATGGTTAATAACACAGAGAAGTTAATGTTTGCATAATTCCTTAGACCATGAGAGTGTCGAGTTTCTTCATGCTTGCTTCATGAACTTTGGGGTTTGTTAAACGTCATCCGTAAATGGGTGGCTATTACGGCGGCTTACGGGTTCATGGAAAAGTATGTCAACTAACTTGATAGCTCAAGATTGGGATTTGCTCCTCCGACGATGGAGAGATATCTCTGGGCCCTCTCGGTGTTACGGTATCCATCATCGTCTGGCCAGACACAAGTGTGATTTGATCACAGGGATGCCGGAACACAGAAACGAGAAAAGAGAACAAAAACCGGCAACGAGGTAACTGGCATTGTGGACAAGTGTTGATCCACGAGGATGCCGATGTTTCTCACCTCGGGTATTTGTAACATATCGTGAAGCAACAGGAATAGCATGCGGCAACTGGAGGTTCACTCGAATATTCATTCGTGTGGGTATAGGGGTCAATATGGGTATCCACGGCTCCGATGTTGATCATTGATCGGAAAGTGTTCCGGTCATGTCTATACTTCACCGAACCTATAGGGTCACACGCTTAAGGGTCATCTATCTGCTGAATACTAGACAGGGGTCTGAGAAAAAAACACCGAAAAAGTTTCGGACGAAACGGAAAAGTTCCGGAGAGGAAACCGGAATAGTTCCGGTAAAACTGAAAAGTTGTTTCAGGGTATTCCATTAAGTCAAATTGGTTCCAGCACATGTCTGGAAATTCTTGGAGGGTGCCAGAATCGTTCTGGAAACTTCTGGGATTTTTCCGGAGGAAAAACCGGAAATGTTCCGGAGCAGCCGGAACCGCTATGATAGCTTTTTCGCTAAAGAAACATTGTTCCGGAATTGTTTCGGAATGCGTTCAAAATTATTTTAGTGGGTACTGGAATTGTTCTAGGCACACAGAAATAATTTGGGATTTAACGGACGCCGAAAAATGTCTTCGTGAATAGTGAAAGTGCTTTTTGGATATTTTTTGGAAAAGCACCTTTTGGGATATTTCCCAAAAGGTTTCTAGAAGGCTTGGGGGCTAAGAAACCCCCCTTGGGGGGCCCCCCAAGAGGGTTGGCTGGCCACATGTAGAGCTCCTCCATGGGGCCCCACTTGCTCCATTACTTCCCTTTATGCCCTTGTGGAAAGTTTTCCTTCATGGGTATTTTGGGTTTTTGGAAGTGCCCATCCTACCCCTTGCTTTTCCTATAAATAGAGGTGGAGGGGCTGCCTCCACACTCACTCCTTACTCACATACAAATGCCATGCTCGTCTGGCTGTCTCTCTCCCTCCCACGCAAAATAGTTTTGTAGAGCCGAAAGGCTGTCTGGGTTCCGGTGGGAACTAGTTCTGGACAGCGAAGCCCTGCCGGATAGATGACACCGTATGTGTGCAACTCTGTAGAGAGATCATAGTTTCGGTCTTAGTTCGAGAGTGCCTCCCAAAGGGCTGTCCGAGTGACCATCCGAGTTTCGAGGGTACTCCCGAAGGGCTGTCCGAGTGACCGTCTGAGTTTCGAGGGTCCTCCCGAAGGGATGTCCGCGACACCGTCCGAGGGACTGTCCGACCGCCTCCCGGAGGGCTGTCCGAAGGGCAGACGAGGGAGTACATCCTTGCGGTTGGGAGGTTGTAAATCCTAGCTGCGGGGATCTGCACCGCCGATCGTCATCGACTCTACTTCCGATGCGCTATGAGTCGGTAACGAAACAGATCAAACCTTGTATGCAGTCTCCATAGTGATCCTGGGCTGGTGCGTAGGTCGGAAATTTTTTGTTTTCTGCTGCGTTACCCTAGAGTGGCATCATGAGCCATGCTATGCGTAGATGCAGGTTCGATCTAGAATACATGAGATGTATGGGTGTTGCACAATATAATTTGTAGTAGATGAGTTCTACTGCTGATAATTATTTGTGCGGGTAGCAGATGAAATCTGTTACCCGATGTTCTTGTTGCCTCCCTGGAATTTGCATATTTCTGATCTTGATAACGGTATGGTGGAGTTTCAAAGTTCTGGTAATCCGCGATCCTGATTGATCAACGAAGTGCTAACAGTTCTTTGAATTCCACCGTAGTTAAAAAGAAAGATGAAATTTCGCAGACGAAAGGGCAATGCAGATATGATCTGCACGGGGGTCATGCATATGACGAAGTTTAGTATGGGGCTCGAGATTTTGTTATCTCGTGTTTCATACACCCCGCGATGTTAATCTAGCGACTTGAATAATCATACTTGATGATAAAACGTTGGTAGCTGCGGTTTGTTCGAAACCTTAGAAGCCACGTAAAATAAAATTTTGCATAAACCGATTAGAGGCGTCTAACTTGGTTTTGCAGGATGACATAAGATGTGCATGTGATGTGGTATAGCAGTGCTCATATTAATTTGATTATGTATGAGATGACTATATGATGTAAAATTAACATGACCTGCGTGTCATGATTCGGCATGATGGCTGGAGCCATATGATTGTCACTTTAATGACCTGCATGTCAACCTTAAGTAATGCACTTATTTTATTAGCTATAGAGATAGCAATATTATCTGGTGCATTGACAAGGTGGTGGCAATCTTCGCAAAGGTGAACACCGACGCGAATGCCGAAGACGAAGAAATAAAAGACTTCTCTGTCAGAAAGGGCTATACCATATCATGCTATTATGAATTGCCTGAGATGTTTATCCCTTATGATGCACCCTTCTTGATTGCGCGGTAGTCGCTTTTTATTAGGGTGATCTCTCACAAAAATATCAAGTAGTTAGCGTTCTCCCAAGTGTAGCACCGTCACGGCACCTATCTCTTCGGGGTATCACATGGATGCATGGGTTCGAACGATTAGAGAAGTGTGAGGCGGGTGAGTTGAGACCTCGCAGCGAGATCACTTGGTTGTCTTGACGTTCAGGCATGACCGTCATGAGCTCGGAACACACGCATCGAAAGATGAACAAGAGTCACATAGAGATGTGATCGGCAAGTTGGCCTACCGATTAAAATTCCCGTCATGAGATGATGATTCTATGGCGATGAATTGAAGTCTGGATCTTGTATCACTCACAATCAATTATGAGAGATATTGATTTGAGTGGGAGCGCACTTTAGAATTAATTCTTTTAATTCTTAGTGCAATTAATTATGAACTTTGTCTAAGTGAAATTTGCATAAATAGCTGTAGAATAATGGCTCGCATTTCCACCTTCCCTATTAAAATTTAATTAGCTGTTAAATATCTGGTTAAAACTTTACGGTTGGTAACGTAATGTGAGGATTGTCCTCAAGAGTGCCGAGAAGGACTTTGTCCTATCGCATGCTTTTAGTATTCTCCCGCTAATGCTATGGATAATGTGACTCTCGTCCTTCGATCCAAAACCTAGAATTCCGTTACGGTCAAGTGCAATATGTTTGCTTCCATGAGACCCGAACTTCAAAAGTTTGGGATAGCTATGTGACATTCATGGAACTGAAAATCATTTTTCAGACACAAACAAAGGCTAAAAGATATGGGATATCCAAAGCAATGTTTGTTTTGCAAACTGTTAGTAAAAGTGTTTACTATGCTTTTGACTAATAACAGAGGGATCCAGTAGAACGCCTGTCATATGATGAAGGTGAATAAAACAAACAACTTAAAGGAAATATCCAAAGGGTGTTAGTGTGACTTACACGCCTAGGAAGTTTGGGGCTAACGCCACTCTTAAGTTGGATGCTTCTTTTGAGAGTAGGAGAAATACTAAAAGTTAAACTGTTAGAAGTATAAAGGCAAAAAGAGAGAAGACTGGAATATCCAGCTCATGTATGAATGTCATACAAGTTATTGATGTATGGAAGGCTGGTCAAAAGAAATAGTTCTTGAGAATTATGATTAAACATGTTAATCACTGATTCTTGGGTATTGTGAGTTAATCACAGAGATACCCGCTCGATTGCTTTCCGTTGCAATTCGATGCAAGAACTACTACGGCCTAAAAGACTGGCCGGAGTGAGGTTCAGATACGCGCTGGGAACATAGTAAAAGTTACTATACATTCCATCGGTGTATTACCCATGTATTTATTTTCATAATTCATTTAGAGTTTTACTCACTCTAGCCCATTGCATAAGGTATCTTGCAAGAAGGTTGTTCATAAGAGAACTTTTGATGTTCGGTGTTATGAATAACATAAGGGCCATACTTTCATTATGAATGAGATGTATGTTATGAATATTGATAATAATACATTACCTCTGTATTTACTTTCATAAATCATTTTAGAGTTTTATACACTCTAGCCCATTTGCATAATGTTTGGTGCAAGAGTGATGTTCATGAAAGAACAATTGTTGTTCGGAATCATGAATAGCATAAGGGCCATGCTTCCATCGTGGATGGGATGTATGTTATGAATATTGATGGTAATATGATACATCCATAACACTGACGCTAAATGTCGCAAGACTAAGGGAATACCACACATGTGTGGCACTGCATTTGGTCACATTGGAGAAACCCGCATGGAGAAATTCCATTATGATGGATTTTGAAGTCGTTTGATTATAAATCATCTGACACTTGCAACTTTCCTCCGGAAATGTGAAGTGACTGAAATACCGTTCACAGGCCATAAGGAACGAGCAACGAACTTATTGGTGACCATACATTTTGATGTATGCAGTCCAATAAATGTTGTTGCTAGCAGTGGATTTTATCTATCTTCAGAAATGACTCAAGTAGATATATGGATAACTACTTGATGAGACGTAAGTCTGGATCTTTTGAAATCATTAGAAAGGTTTTCAAAATGAAGTAGAAATTATTGTAACAAGAAAATTATGTTTCTACAATTGGATTGTGGAAAGGAATATTTGAGTTACAAGTTTAGCGAATGTCTGATGAGTTGTGAAAAGAGTTTCATAACTTACACCTCCCGGAACTCCACTGTGAGTGGTACGTCCGTGAAGATGTATTCGAACCATTTGTGACATGGTAAGATCAAAGATGACATAAATCAATTTGCCATTATCCCTTTTAAAGTAATGCTTTAGAGACTGCGGCTTTTACACTGAAAAGAGCATCATCAGGTCTGTTGAAAGAAACGCCATGGTATGGTACGCCCAGCCATGCTCTGTCCTTTCTTAACATTTGGAATATGGGGCTTGTGTAAAAGGTTACAAACCTATTCCAAATCAGACAAGAGCTACTTTGTAGGTTATCCCAAGATGTTGGGTATTCCCCCACCACAATACTGAGGCAACAGGTTTTGCCACAAAATGGTATGCTTTTAAAAAGAATGGTTCTTGCAAAAAGGTGAGTGGGAGGACAGTGCAACTCGACAAGATAACAGTATCTTCATCATCAGATCAAAGGAAAGGAACCTTGGAAGTGATTTCAGAGTTTCCTACTGCGACTGATACGGAAGCCTCTACATGAGATGTAGGGACTTCGATCGAACTTGCAGCTGAACGACGTAGGCAAAACTCATGCAAACCTCTCAGGTGCGCAAACGAGATATTGTTGTTAGAAAACAGTATACCTGTGATACACAAGGAAGCGTTGATGGGCCCTGACTCCGGAATTGGCTAAATGCCAATACAATCTGAGATAGTTTCCATATAAGTGATTCAAGATTAAAATCTTGTTACACCTTTCGGAAGACTTAGAGTCTAACGAATATTTATGGAACTGTAAACTGATGTGGATAAAATGTTTTATCCATAAAGCTCGACTTGTTGCAATAACAAGTTCAAGGAGTTGACTACGATGAGATTGTCTCACCGTAGCGATGCTAAAAGTCGGTTCGGGTTGAACTAGCAATTGATACATATTTCAACATGAGATATGAAACATGGATGCCAAAAGGATTTCCATCTGATGGAAATACAACCTAGGACTTGCATGTGGTACAGTCCAAGGTATTTTGTCAATCCAGAGGATGCTAGTAAGTATGCAAACTTCAGAGTTCCAGCAATGGACAGAAGAGAGCAAAATGGAGTTGGAATCTTCGTTTTGGATGAAATAGTTTGATTTCATCAATGGATAACGAAGATGCTTGTGGTTTCAAGAAAGTAAGTGGGAGCATAATAATATTTCTAAAAACTTTGTGTGCTTGACACATTGTTGATTGGAAATTTCTTGACACGAATTAGAACTTCATTAAAAATAGTTTTTCAATGAAGTGCTTGGGCTAAATAGCCCTGACATTAGGCATATTTATCTGCGAGATAGAATTGCCTAATAGGCTAAAGCCAAACATACATATTGACAAGATGCTAAAACTTTTTAGCATTAAAACGCCAAGGAGTGATTATTGCCAAAGTCACATGGAAAGAGTTTTTGCAAGACTCGGTGTCCCAAAACACTGATGAGCGAAATACATGATGGAGATTCCACACACTTTCGTGTTTGGATTAATCATGTATTCCATGGTATGTAAAACAACTAGATATGTCCAGTACTCCCAAGGAGTTGCGAGTATAGATACCAAAGTGATCAAAGTACTGATCATGGGACAAAAGTGAAAAATGTCATTGAGTACTAGAGTAGCACTGATGACATGTTTTTCTCGCAAGCAGAGATTATGAAGTGCTCGTTGTAAGTAATTGCATCGATACAGTCTTCATCAATACTCCATGCGATTTTCAATTTAAGTTAAGGGTTTTGTGTAATACACAATATGGTGGCACGGTATTTGGAAATCGTTCCAAACAGGTAACTGTGGCGAATTCTATAACTAAGGCTAAGTATGTTGCCGCTTTCGAAGCGACATAGAAGATGTTGAATCATACAGTTCGTTCATGAACTTAGTATGATTCCAAGATGACTTTGGTCAATGGAACACTATTGAAGATAGTTGCTCCATAGCTCAGTCTGAGGAATCAAGGTTTGACCAGTGATTCACATATATACGAAGCCAAGTCCACACAAGATATGAATTTTGTGAAAGCGTGAAAACGCGAGGACATGCAAAGATACACACGGAACTGAAGTTGTCAGATCCGTTGGACATCAGGCTATACCACATGCGAAGCATTTTTACACCGGTGTGCCACAGGTGTAATGTGCATTAGCATTGACTAGATTATTGACTCTAGTGCAAGTGGGAGTCTGTAGGAGATATGCCCTAGAGGCAATAACAAATGTTATTATTTATCTCCATGTTCATGATTATGTTTATGTTCCATGCTATAACTGCTATGGTTCTCGAGTCTACAATAACCACGAGTCTCGAAGGAAGACTCATATGCACGTGTGGAATAATAAACGGTAAAATGTATTCCTAGTCTGGCCTCTAAGACTAGCTCAAGTATTGCATGATGGTTCTGTTTTCCTGATCATGGGCATGTCTATGCCGGCAACTTTGAGGGCACAATGTTAGTAGAACACTTGTGTTGAATCGACCTGATTGATGTTATGCTATGAGATTCATTCGTCACAAGTTAATGGTTAATAACACAGAGAAGTTAATGTTTGCATAATTCCTTAGACCATGAGAGTGTCGAGTTTCTTCATGCTTGCTTCATGAACTTTGGGGTTTGTTAAACGTCATCCGTAAATGGGTGGCTATTACGGCGGCTTACGGGTTCATGGAAAAGTATGTCAAGTAACTTGATAGCTCAATATTGGGATTTGCTCCTCCGACGATGGAGAGATATCTCTGGGCCCTCTCGGTGTTACGGTATCCATCATCGTCTGGCCAGACACAAGTGTGATTTGATCACAGGGATGCCGGAACACAGAAACGAGAAAAGAGAACAAAAACCGGCAACGAGGTAACTGGCATTGTGGACAAGTGTTGATCCACGAGGATGCCGATGTTTCTCACCTCGGGTATTTGTAACATATCGTGAAGCAACAGGAATAGCACGCGGCAACTGGAGGTTCACTCGAATATTCATTCGTGTGGGTATAGGGGTCAATATGGGTGTCCACGGCTCCGATGTTGATCATTGATCGGAAAGTGTTCCGGTCATGTCTATACTTCACCGAACCTATAGGGTCACACGCTTAAGGGTCATCTATCTGCTGAATACTAGACAGGGGTCTGAGAGAAAAACACCGAAAAAGTTTCGGACGAAACGGAAAAGTTCCGGAGAGAAAACCGGAATAGTTCCGGTAAAACTGAAAAGTTGTTTCAGGGTATTCCATTAAGTCAAATTGGTTCCGGCACATGTCTGGAAGTTCTTGGAGGGTGCCAGAATCGTTCTAGAAACTTCTGGGATTTTTCCGGAGGAAAAACCGAAAATGTTCCAGAGCAGCCGGAACCGCTATGATAGCTTTTTCGCTGAAGAAACATTGTTCCGGAATTGTTTCGGAATGCGTTCAAAATTATTTTAGTGGGTACTGGAATTGTTCTAGGCACACATAAATAATTTGGGATTTAACGGACGCCGAAAAATGTCTTCGTGAATAGTGAAAGTGCTTTTTGGATATTTTTGGAAAATTACCTTTTGGGATATTTCCCAAAAGGTTTCTAGAAGGCTTGGGGGATAAGAAACCCCCCTTGGGGGTGCCCCCCAAGAGGGTTGGCCGGCCACATGTGGAGCTCCTCCATGGGGCCCCACTTGCTCCATTACTTCCCTTTATGCCCTTGTGGAAAGTTTTCCTTCATGGGTATTTTGGGTTTTTGGAAGTGCCCATCCTACCCCTTGCTTTTCCTATAAATAGAGGTGGAGGGGCTGCCTCCACACTCACTCCTTGCTCACATACAAATGCCATGCTCGTCTGGCTCTCTCTCTCCCTCCCACGCAAAATAGTTTTGTAGAGCCGAAAAACTGTCTGGGTTCCGGTGGGAACTAGTTCTGGCGAAGCCCTGCCGGATAGATGACACCGTATGTGTGCAACTCTGTAGAGAGATCGTAGTTTCGGTCTTAGTTCGAGAGTGCCTCCCGAAGGGCTGTCCGAGTGACCATCCGAGTTTCGAGGGTACTCCCGAAGGGCTGTCCGAGTGACCGTCTGAGTTTCAAGGGTCCTCCCGAAGGGATGTCCGCGACACCGTCCGAGGGACTGTCCGACCGCCTCCCGGAGGGCTGTCCGAAGAGCAGACGAGGGAGTACATCCTTGCGGTTGGGAGGTTGTAAATCCTAGCTGCGAGGATCTGCACCGCCGATCGTCATCGACTCTACTTCCGCTGCGCTACGAGTCGGTAACGAAACAGATCAAACCTTGTATGCAGTCTCCATAGTGATCCTGGGCTGGTGCGTAGGTCGGAAATTTTTTGTTTTCTGCTGCGTTACCCTACACCAGCACGGCAAAGTCCCGAGATTGGAACGCACCTAGACGGGACAATAGGCAGTGGACAAAACGGCGCCGTCAGCTGCCGGGGCATCACTGCCACGGCCTGAACCCGCCGGTGGTCTGCCGACCGCCCAAGCCGATCTCCAGCAGCCCTCTAGCCCCGCCGTGCCACCAGACGGGGAAGCCTCACCAAAGGGACCGCCGTCCCTGATCCATGGATTGTAGTCGCCGTACCAGCGCTGAGCAGCCGGAGAAGGGCCCCGCCGCCACCTTCCTCAGAGCCATCTGGAATTTGCCGGAGGGCGCCTCAGGCGGCGGCGAAGGGAGGAAGGTGCGGCGGTGGGAGGAAGGGGCGTCGAGGTGAGATGGCAGCGGCGGAGGGATCCGGCGGCGGCGCTAGATCGCGAGTCCCTTCTGGTCGCCTTAAACCTTAACCTGCATCGGAAAAAAAATTAACCGAATACAAAAAAAAAACTTAACCTTTTTTGCTACATATAATGCAATAATGCAAGCACGATGTGTTAATTAAACTAGTGTTCTTTTTTTGTTATCCTGGTGAACACATTCTTGTAATTTCACATAAGTGAACAAACATTCTTGTCCTCGTAGAATTATAAATATTTTCTAATCTTATATGTAACAGAAAATCCAGAAATAATTCATCAGTCCAATTTTATCTACTCTATAGTGTCCAACGGTTTTGGATAAGGACTAGAGCTTCGTTAATCACTTCCCGTACAAATTGTTATCCGTATCTCCCCGTCAAAACAAAACAATATTTTTCTAAATTTCCAAACCCACGCGACGGATGGAGCATCTGCCTCTCCTTCCCTGTGCCTCGGCCTCACCGTTTTGCGTCTCCAGCTGCCCACGTGACCATGCCTAGGGCTCCTCCTGCTGGGACACGGCCGACGCCGACCGTGCCGTGGAGTAATGCTGGGCACCTACGAAAAGTGCCTGCAGAGGCCGAGCTCCATTGAGCTCTTTACTTTTTTTTCAGCAAAAATACTTTTTTCATATCTCAAAAAAATCTGAAACAAAGTATACGTGTAGACATATATTTGTAGTATACATGTACAAAATTTCATGAACATATACATTCATATGCAAATAATCAAATTAGTTGATGAAATTTTATACACACTTGAAGAATATGCATATGTATTTGTAGAAAAAAGTTTGAATTTTTTAAAACTTCTAAATATATTTAAAATATTTTTTGCAGAACGAGCTCCATGGAGCTCAGTCTTTGCAACACCATTCTCTGGTAACCTACGCCTACACACACTGCCTGGGCTGGAGTGCTCCCGCGTATAGCACGGCGAACCTCCGAAAAAGCATTGCAGAGACCGAGCTCTATAGAGCTCTTTATTTTAGCGAAAATACTATTTCCACATATTGAAAAAATCTGAAAAAAAGTATATACATAGATGTATATTTGTAGTATACACGTATAAAATTTCATGAACATAATGTTCACATGTAATGTATACAAAAAAGATAAATACACAGATTAAAATGGGCTTTATCTTTGTTGTTTTTGGGCCATATATTTATCTTTTTTGTGTAGCATGCAAATAATCAAATTACCTGATGAAACTTTTTACATACTTGACGAACATGCATATGTATTTGTATAAAGAAATTGATATTTTTTGAAACTTTTAAGTATATTTTTATTATTTTTATTTTTTTTGCAAAACGGGCGCCATGGAGCCCGGCCTCTGTGACACCGCACTCGACGAACCTCAAGCTACCAAGCCTGATATCCTCTTTCTACCACTGACACGACTACACGTTTAGAGCATCTCCCTCGCCTACTGCCATGTTGACCACCAAGCCACACCTAGAGCTCTCTCTACAACATCCAGTTGACAATAATGAATAACCCACCTTGTTGAGTGTTGGTAAGTGGCAAGCATGCCATTTGACCACAACTTGTTTGATGAAATGGCTCTGTTGATTTGGAGGATGTTTCTTGTTGTTTGACAAAAAAAAATCCTGCTTTGGCATTATGGTACACTTATTTCGATTATGTGCAAGTATTTAAGAGACAAGATTTTATTTGTCTTCCATGCTTGGGTGGGCTAGCAAATTAATCAAAGATCATCCCAAGCTCTCAAGTCTGAAATGTAAAATCTTCCCTGCATGTATCTAGCTTCAAGAGTTCATAACTTCATATGCCCTATTCTCTGTGTAGTGGCATAGTCTGTGCCTATTTCAGCTTGCATTTGCTTGTGTAACAAAAAAAACTATCAATCGTGAAGAACACCGCTAGAAATTTTTACAAGTTTAAATAGTTTCATCACTTAACACTTCTTTCATGTACTCTAGTTGTTTTTAAATGTTCTCTTGGTTCTCAATCTAATATGTTTCGCTATCATCGATCCAATTATTAATTACTCAAATATATACTCTCTTCATTTTACTAATTTTTTGAGAAATATAAGTATATAACATAATCGCGATATTGATTATTCTTTCACCAGTCCATTTTTATAATATACTAAGTATCTCGTAAGATCAGTACACATGCATTTCACAAATCATTTTTTCAACTAGCTAAATAAACTAATATATGACATAATCGATAGATGTACTTTTCTTTCATAGTATATTATTTTTTTATTCATGTCAACTTGATGATTCTTTATATATAGTAATATTGGTGTGTTCTTTAGTGTTATATATATATATATATATAGGAAAATGGTTGTGTACTCCTAGGAGTATGTACTCCCGCTCCTCATATACCACATAGATGAATCTTTTATACCTTTTTATTATTTTTAATATACTTCATTAATAATTATTAGATACCCCAAAATGAGTTTCATGAAAAAAAATCATGTGAGTCTCATATTTTTGAAGGTTTACGCATATACTGATTTGTTTGTACATGAAAAAGATATATTACAAAAAGTATGTCTCAAATAATATTTTTTCAACAAAACTTGTATTGGGGTATCTTAGAATATTTAATGAAGTATATTGAGAATGATAAAGAGGTATAATCAATGCGTTTATGAGGTATATTGAGGATGAGAGTATATATATATATATATATATATATATATATATATATATATATATATATATATATATATATATATATGATGGGTCTATTCTAATACCTTATTCTGCTAACACCTCTTCTTCGCTACCAACCCGACCCGAGCAGCCTAGTAAAAAAAAGCCTAGCCCACTACCCCCACTAACCCCGATCCTTAGCTTTTCCTCCCGAATGCCTCCACCCGCGGCGGCGCCCCCACCACCCGCGCCCACCATCACCCACCCCTCCGGCGCCCCACCACCCCATCCCTCCGGTGCCCCACCAACCCCCCTCCCTCCGCCGCCTTCCCCACTTCCCCCCTGCCTCCTTCCTCCCCCGGTGCCGTCGCCCTCCACCCCCGTCCTTCCTGACTGGCCTGGATCCAGGAGCGCCGCCCCCAGGCGCCCCGCGCAGCTGCCGGCGTGGATCCAGGTGTGCCGCCCCGCCGTGGCCTTCCCATCTTCAGGCTCCTCCCCCGCCATGGCCCCCGCATCGGCCCATCGCTGTGGAGCCCCCGCGCTGGATCCTGTGGAGGCCCGGCCGGATCTCCGCCACCGCGTTCCTCCCCTCGCCATCACCGGATCCCCGCGTCTCTCCTTCCACCAGTGTGAGGGTTGCGGCGATGCACTCCTCCTTCTCCCAAAAAATGGACGACGACCGCGCCGGCGTGGGGCGTTGGCATGCAGTGCGGCGCCCATGTGCGTGCAGTCCACGAAGATGGGGTGCAGGACGACCTCCACCTCCGCCTTCCTCCCCCGTCCCCATCCCGGATCCGCCGGCGCGCCATGGATTCGTCGATGGCGACCCCGACGACCGCTGCTTCCACCTCTCGGCAAAATCCTACGCGCCAGGCTCCCTTCCTTCTCACAACTTCGGCCCGTGCAGTTCGGCCGGCGGGTCCGTGGAGTTCGCGCATGACGGGATTGCAGCTCCAGGCGCCCCGACTCCCTGCTGCCTCGATCGAGGGGACGCCCTGGCCTTCTCCTTTCCTCCCCCCTCCTCTGCTCCTCTCCCTGCAATTCTCCACTGACGGCAAGCAGTCCAGGCTCCTCGCTGATGCAGGTCGGCTGGGTCTTCCTCTCCGGGAGCTTTTGTCGCTTCGCTGGAGCAGTCCACACAGCAGGCACAGGCGGCCATCGTTGACTCCCCGTGCAGTACACTTTTGTGCTCTGAGGCGGGCGTCGTCGGGATTCGTCAGTAGGCTCCAACTAACGCAGCGATTTTTTGCAGTTCATTTTTGTTTTTTCTGCTTGCTTGCGTGAGATATGGTTCAAACTGTATGTTTAATTGCAAAGTGGTCCGCTTCAGCAAGCATCTGCAGTCCGCATTGAGAAAAAAAGAGGAGAAACCGTAATGCAGCCCACTTTGAGGGACTCCACGGTCCACTTCTCATTAAAAAATGTTTTCAAGAAGTTCGCTTCCCCCTTTTGGAATAAAACATGCAGTCCCCCTTTGAAAAAAAGGGAGTTACTAAAAAAGAAAGTGGAAAAAAGACAAACATAAAATCTGGAATAATAAAACAAGGAAATAGACAAAAACAAAAACAAATGATTTAGTTCACTATCAGTTCACTACCTAATCATGTAGTTCGGATGCGTCTATAAAAAAAGAAAGTCGAAGAAATAAAAAAAAGTCATATAGTACACTTCGACTTGTGTTGCAGTATAATTTTCTTCGATGTGTAGTTCCCACACTGTTGACATTGCAGTTCGGTTTTCCGTCTAATGCGGTTCAATTCGTTGATTTTGGGGTTCATGAAAAATAGAGTGAAAAAAGACAATAAAAAAATCACACGGTTCACTTTCGGGTAGTGTTGCGGTTCACTTTCGGTAGTGTCGAGGTTCACTTTCGGTAGTGTCGTGGTTCATTTACTCCCAATATGAAGTGCAGAAAAATGTTATGGAAACGAGTAAAAAAAGTAATGAGGTTCATTCTCGCTGGTAATTCGGTTCACTTACGCCCGATGTGAACCGCATTCCACTTCCTCGTCTAAGAAAATATACGTCTGACAAAACTGACAAAATGAAATCAAGCAGTTCGTTTGCACGTCTCATGCAGTGCGGTTTTCAGTCTGAAGCAGTGCGTTCTTCTGTCTGATGCAGTACACACGTCGATTTTGGTGTCGCGAAAAACAAAGTGTTCGCATTTCGGTAAAATCAAAACTGCTCTTAAACCGTAAGGAATTAGAGAGTGTGTTCTACATGAAAAAGTTGCGCCTCGTCGATATCTTTCCAACGGCGTATCATTTGAATCATTCCGACAAGCGATTTGTAAAAATTCATGAAAAATCGGCCGCTGCCACTCGTCGTCAGCCGCATCATTTTCAAAATTAATTTAAAACCGTAAGAAATCTAAAAAAAAATCTACATATGAAAGTTGCGCCTCGTTCTTAACTTTTCAACGGCGTATCACATGCCTCGTTTCGACAAACGGTTAAAAAACTGGAGCGAAAACGGTACCGAAAAATTGTAAAAATTTGAAAAATAGAATTCCGTGATTTAATAAATTTGAAACTGCTCTTAAACCGTAACGAATTAGAGAAAGTAATATATATGAAAAAGTTGCACCTCGACGATATCTTTCCAACGGCGTATCATTTGCTTCATTCCGACGAGCGGTTTAGAAAAAAACGCGAAAATACGCTCACTGCCACTCGTCGGACGCCGCACCGTTTTCGAAACTGCTCTTAAACCGTGACGAATCTCCAAAAAAAATTAACATGGCAAAGTTGCGACTAATCCATAGCTTTCCAACGGTATATTACAAGCCTCGTTCCGACAAACGGTTGCAGTTTTTTGCGACGGGAAGTTCACTCGCATCAGTACTGCAGAACTCTTGCTTCAACAATGTCGTGCAGTTGTGTTGAGCGTGCAGTTCAGAAGTGTTAGCAAAATAATTATTCTCCTAATATTAGGAGAATAGACCGGCTATATATATATATATATATATATATATATATATATATAGGACAAATTTTCCCTACTACCGGGTGTAGTTACTCCCACTTTGGCTTCGTACGTTGTAGGTAGTATCTATTATATTGAAGAGTACGTACGTGTAGTATGTAAGAATGTTTGGATAGTATATATACTATTTTGTAGGTAGTATGTACCATATTTTGAGCATACTCTTTTTAACGTATAAATATGTACGTATTTCACAAATATGATAAAAACATGAGGTTACATGCAATTTTTTCATATAACTCGTTTTGGAGTATCTTAGATATAGTATATGAACATACTAAAAATGATAAAGTAGTATATATACTACCACATGATAGTATATGAGATATGGGTGTAACTACACCCGATAGTAGGATGTATTTTGCCTATATATATATATATTTACATTATGGATTAATCATATTTTACAATCTGACAACGTTGTAACAGTCTCTCACGATATCGGACTCAACAGGGGTGGTGATAAATGGGGTGAAGTCCGTGAACAGCTCACTGTTTCACTTTGTGGTCTTCAAAAGCAGTAATATTATGGGGAATTATGGCTGATGCTTAGCCAATATCGATGGTGTCAATACTGATGGCATTCACATAAAGATGTCAACGAATGTTCATATATTAGATCAGCACATGTTCTCTAGGGAAGGGGGCATTGCCCCCCCCCCCCCCCCGCGCGCGCGCGGCTAAAGGTATGTTCTATTTTTTATCTCAACTAGTATTAGAGTTGAACTACGAGTAGGTGAAGAACGTGATGAACCACAAATGGTGTTAATTCCAAGTTGGGCTCGGTAAGGCAAATACATTCATGCACTGCAATATGTCACTGATTGACCAACACTACTCCCCCCACAACATTGACTGCCCCGGCTAGGTAATGGGAACACACGTGCATCTAATGTATATAAACGTCATCCTAATTGCAACTTTTCTCACTGTCTTATTTGCAAGTAGACTTCAGTGTTCAACATTAGCGACATGAGATAAATCAGTATCTACGGCTCTTCGACGACACCAGTAGCCATGACTTTCAACTGCAACAGTACGTATCCCTGCAGGAAGTGCATCTGATCTACAACAACGAAGAGCAAGCCAACACGGCTTACTGTGAGAATGTGCAGGGCACAATAGCTAGTTTGATCGAGTCACAGAGCTGCTTCTGAGACCTCTACAACTGCCTACACTATAAGGTATGCCTTCTGATTAAGCCAAATAGTTGATTGTTAAAAATGTAGCCACATCGTAACACCGCTGACGCGGATGGCAGGTTGATATGTGTTAGTCTTAAATTTATGCCATCTTGGAAGGCATGCCCAGAAGGAACTGAACATGATGTGCGAAGCACCCTGGAGTACCTTAATACTGCAATCCAAGTTGTGCTGTTGTGAACCTGAGAAAAGCTCTCGAAATAGGCTCTTGCCCCGCTTTAGAGATAAAGCACAAATCAAAATACACGGCGAACAATACAAGTTGGCGTGGAAGCCCTCTTACAAAGCAGACTCATAATCAGACAACACAAAAGCACACGACTATGTTGCCGAAAGATAACACAAATATGCCTGAATACAACTGCCCGAACATCAATTTCTTTTTGAGCCATCAATGGTTTGCCATCATTCCTTTTTGAGCTATGAACTTCATGCTACTACTATTGCTCTTCTACACATAGTTCCATTATATGCATGTACGATACTGTATTGCCGAATAAGTAGGAAAATATTCGGAGGCAAACTATTCAGCGGAATAATAGATTTACTATCCCCAATATCAGCAAAAGACAGAGAACCAAAGATTGTGCGATTTCAGTTTATTTCGTGTCATCCTTACTTCTTTCAAAGACAGTCGCTACATTCCTCAGATACAAAACAACCACACACCAGTCACACTCAAACCAAGTCCACATATATAAAGCGGTCTAAAACGTGGGCTAGCTACAGAAGCAGCTGGCAAGCAGCGTGCACGTGCACAGCGACGAGCGAGATGTGGTCGACGACAGGACCGCAGAGCGTGGCTTCGGACGTCATGTGGTGGTTCCAGCTGTGGAAAACCACGCGCGTCAGGTTGGCGATCGCCGTGAAGTGGAGCTCGGAGAGCTTGGACTCGTACGGCGCCTTCAGGGTCTCCTGCCCAGCGTACGCGCCCACGACCAGCGACCCGCTGCACCCGTTGCCCACATCGCCGACGGAGAACGAGAGCTTGTACGACCGCCCAGGCACGGTGCTCACCTCTTGCAGCAGCGCGCACTCCAGACCGGCGACCAGCTGCACGGCGCGCGCGCCGTGCGGCACAACGTGGTGCGGCGTGTCGACGTACTTGACGACCTTCGATTCCGACATGATCATCCAGCCTGGAAGAGGCGAGTGCTCGTCCTCGACGTTCGGCGGCACCAGCACCCCCACGGCGTGTCCGGGAAGATGTACGGCCCCTCCTCGAAGTCTCCATTCCTCAGCATGTTGCCTGTTCCAAGTTAGCTAGATTTCTTAGCTGATCACATATATATGGTTCCTTTCGACATGCTGAACATTACTATCGTACGTACTTACCACTGGTATGATTATGATGGGGAGGGTATAGGGCCTTGATGGCGACGGCGATGACGAGAGGGCCGCACGCCGGGTTCTCCTCGATGCCGGTGTTGTGGATTGACAGGCATGCATCGCTATGCTTGGCCTTGAAGGCCCAGGAGTAGGAGTCCCAACGGGTGTTGGTGTATACGGTCTGGATGGAGTGAAGTCTGTTTTAAACCTTGAACTCGTAGAGCTCGTCGGAATCGAATCTCCACCTCTGAATCCTTGAAATTGGTACCCTAACCTTGTTAATCCCGGTCAATATTTACCCTACACCAATTCTAGACTTGTTTGTCGCACTGGAAAGGCCAGGATTACTAGCTTGTCTCACTGACTCAGCGGCCCTACATGTCTCATATCCATCTTTTTCCCCGCTGGTCGCCCTGAGCTCCCTGAGCGACGATACTCCACTCGTTGTGGTAAACTCCACGCTATGCCCCGACGTCCTCCCATGTGTGTTTTGTCGCCGGCCAGGTGTGTGCCCGCAGGTCCGAAAGGCCGAAGCTGAGTCAGAAGCCGTGCTCTCAGCGTACTCGCGCGTCCCCTGAACGGCAGCCCCCAGTCGCCGGCCTCGCTCCATGAGCCGCTGAACGTGTCCAGAGCGTGCGTGTTTCGCACAATTCCACCAGTACAGATCGATCAAGCTAGCCGGTGTGTAAGTTGCTACGAACGTGAGCTAGCTCCGGGAAAATGCATCCACCTGCCTGCCTGATTCAAAGCCAGCTTCTACGTGAATACGCTGCCTAACCAAAATCATTGGTTGATTCAGCTTTGCATCGGAGGTGTTTGTTTTGATGACTGGTAACGTAAACGTAAAGGGGAACTGATTACACACTGTAACAGCACCGGAATGGACAAACCCCATTTTGTTTGGTTCTGCAGTGTAAAGGAAATAGGTACCTTAACAGTGTTTGGTTTGGCACAGTAACAACAGGCACTTTTTCCACGTACAGAACACAACATGGGCTTTCACATGCAATTTGCAAGTGCTTCACCACCACAACTTCAAATTCATCAAACAAGCACATAATTTAGAAATATTTTTGCATTCATCCAATGCAAAGACATCTTTTAACCAGAATTTGGCACCACTTTAACGACATTACACATTTTTAAAATGCATATTAAGCCATGGATACAAACTCAGAATTCAACGGCACTTCGAAATAAACTACATAATTAGTCCCTAAAATTGTTTTTATAGGACAAATAGAAAGTCCAAGTTCACAATCTTGCACAGCAGCTTTTCCATCGATCTTCATCTTCCACGCCACACCACTGATCCAATTTTCTAATCAACCTTGCTTATTTTTTCATCTGCCAATAAGCAAGAGTTAAAATGAGAATAAAGAAACACACAAGAGACAACCAATAAAAAAAAATTAACAACAAGAGAATATACCAGCAATAAGAGGTGCACATAGATAGCTCACATTTCATAATAGAATAAACTAGAAAGACCAAAAAGAGGTGCACCACCTCCAACAAGCATAAGCAACAAATACATATACCAGCAAGATTTTCCCATTTACTACATAGGTAAGGAGTGGGCTAAACGAGGAATCACAGTTGCGAAAGCATCACAAAGATAATAACAACTAGCAAGAAACAAGTGTGGATGCACTAAGCACAATGAAAAGGATAGAAGCAAGAGTTGAAGCATTGGAAAAGGTGGGAATCTGCTCCATGCATTTCAACACTTTGACAAAGATAACAATAGGAAAATGATTGTTCTTTCTCATCAACCAAGCCTATTTCTCTCATCTGCCAATAAGCATGGGTTGGATAAGAAATGAGGTGGGTTTTGTACACACCAGTCATGTCACACCATTACTGGAGAAGGACCTTCTTTCCCATCAACTTTGCTTCTTTCTTTCATCTGCCAATGAGCAGCCAATAAGCAGGAGTTGGATATAAGGAAAAAATCCTTTAGCACAAGTTTGGCTTATATATGACCAGCCAAAAACACCACATCACTATGTCACTACAAGTTTGGCTTATAACCACTCTTGCTTATATACGCCACTCTATACTAGTGAAATTTTAGTTCACTTGAGCCACTCATGGTGATCAATGTCAGGATGCTATCAAGCCATTTATCATCTGTGCAATCCTCGGGTATAGGTTCAGGCTTCTTAAGTAGCAGATGGTGCAGCTTCAGGACAGCTAGAAGACAAGCGTTGAAGTTTCTACTAACTGGCTCCGGGCTTCGAAAGAAGAATTTTCCTACTATCCTATTTTTTAGATGGTGTGATAATACATACAAGAATGATGCCACTATCTCCTCTAATGATGTGTTCCTTGTACCCTTTAGACCACCAACATCTCTCACCATCTCACATAATATATGAAATGTTCTCCTATCCATACGAAGTTGACTTATACACATAGCGTCGCTCTCACCAATTAGCCGATACAAGTTCTCTCCCCTTAACTCTCTAATTTTAATTCTCCTTTCTATTTGCCAACATTTTCTCCTATAAGCTAATGCAAACATGAACCACACATAATAGTATACAAGCATAATGGAAGTGGTCAGATTCAAAAATGTTGCGTTTCTCCTTCCACGCCTCGCACTTAAGGGAAGATGAGCCATAACTGAAAAGTACAATACGATATATAAGCATAAGGAAAATATACCTAATTAAGGTTGGTACGATTTTCTTTCCTAATAATTGGTAGTAGTAGAAAACAAGAAACTGAATAGATTTCAGGATGACGAAACAAACGCCCGCTGTTTAGATGAAAGATAATAAACGGTGATTATATTAATTGTAGATATAGGAATTAATGCAATGATGATTATTCTGATCAGAAAATAAATGGTCTAGATATATGAAGAAGGTATACGTCAACACGTCCAGTTCTTAATTGCACCTAGTCAAGAGTCAAGACAAAGCTTAACTTTCAGGAAAGTTAGTGCATATTTCCATGCTGTCTACCAAACAAATTGCATCAGCTTAACATGCACTTAGTCATGCAAATAAACTTGCACATCAGAGGCCTAATTAAATCATATACAACTGACAACATAAATAAGCGCGCAAGTTCGCATCAGAAACATGAAAATATAGTTTTGCAGAGGTTCTATGGATCCAAGGAAAATTGCATATCAGAAAACTACAGGAGATGATCCGATTGACAACAGTATTCACGCAGACCCAAGAGGCCAAGACTTTCAGGAAATTTGACAATATAAATCCATGCCATGCTTTTCAAGAACATGCATCAAACAAGAAACCTTCCTTCCTTTTTGTGACCAGCCAACCTAATTCACCTATTTGCCTAGTTACCTAACTAGACAGATCAAGAACACATCACAAAAAATACAAAGGACATCACAAAAAATCTCTCTGTTATCTTGGAAAGGTACCAGATCGATCTACAGGAAGTTACTTCAGAGAAATTGTTCTTCTATCATGGACTGGAACAATCAGAGTGCTGGAAATATATGCTACACATCACGCTATTACAAATCATTAATGGATCAAGAAAAGATCAAGAACCAGTAACCCTAACCTCGAGATTTGCAGGGGGGGTTGATGGAGGAGGAAGAGATCGATCCGGAGATGGGCCTTGCTCCTCGTCGGATCCTCGGCGGCGGCGGCGGCGGCTGGCCTGGTCGTTCCCGGCGACTGGTGTGGCGAGGTCGTTCCCGGCGACTGGATCAGGAGGAGAGGACCGAGGGGAGGCAGCGCCGCTGGACTCGAAGCGGGTCAAGGGGAGGCGGCGGCGGCGCTAGATCGAGGGGAGGCGGCGGCGGCGGCGGCGGCTGGCCTGGTCGTTCCCGGCGACTGGTGTGGCGAGGTCGTTCCCGGCGACTGGATCAGGAGGAGAGGACCGAGGGGAGGCAGCGCCGCTGGACTCGAAGCGGGTCAAGGGGAGGCGGCGGCGGCGCTAGATCGAGGGGAGGCGGCGGCGGCGCTGGATCGAGGGGAGGAGGGAGTCGTGGGGGAGGAGGAGGGCTCTGGGTGAGGAGCGGGGGTGGTAAGGAAATCTTTACCAGTGCGGGGTGGGGGGTATCGACCGATAGCTGGCCTGGACCTGATTACGGAGGGACCTGATTACATACGATTGTCACCAAACGCACGTAACGGTATCCGTTTACAACGTAAACAGATGACGGACGAAATTTGCTGAAACAAACACCTCCTGTTCGCCGGAGATTACTCGGTGACGTCTCTGACGTCTTGGGGCCGTGCGTATACGCCCTCGGTGGCATGCGCCGGCACGGTCCCCGTTTCGTATGGCGGAACCAGCTCCGAGCTCCCGTTCTTCACAATCAAGGTGTGGTTCGACCACGTGCATGTACAGGTGAACATGATCCCTCATGAGCTGTGCCCTGGTGAGATGGAACCCTCATCTTGCTGTGGTCCGCCGGCACGCCGGCGCCGGCTCCGACCGAAAACACTGGACACGTCTCCAGGTAAAACCCGAGAACCTTAGTCAGCAGGCTCATGGCGCGCCGCACCACGTAGTTTCCAACGATGTCGATGTGGTTGCCGAGAGATTTGAGCATGAAGTCGAGCAGCCCCCCGCTCAGCTTCCGTTCCTCCTTTGACGAATCGCTGCCAGCGTCGGGGCAACGTCGTCCCCGCGGTGTGCTCGAGCACCGCGTTGGCAGCCATGGCAGCGCAGTCGGGGAGGTCGTGATGAGGAGGCTGGACCAACGCTGATTTCAGGAGATGAGGGGGATTGAGGATAGAGGATGAATATGACATGTGGGGCGTAAATGTCAGTGTGAGCAAAATGTGATCCTGAGCGGGATTGATCTTTTCCCGGCGCGCCAAACGGATCCAGGGTTGATATTGACCGGGATTACATATGTCTTTTTTTTTTGCGGGAGCGGGATTTAGACGTTGGGGTTTGATTCCCGACAAGCTCCACGAGTTTAAGCTTTAAAATAGACTTCACTCGTGATGGAGTAGTACATGTGATGGGTGTCATTGAACTACGTCTGGATGGTGGCGTCGTTGCCCAGACGCAAGGCGTTGGCTCCCTCGGGCACCGCCATGATCATGCCGTCCTGCTTGTGCCCCGACTCGATGTACTTGATGAACCCCGAAGTCTCCCGGTACCGAGTAGCTTCCCGTCACCACCGTGCCGTTCTTCAACTGTGACTTGTCCGGTCCTTTTTTGAAGTTTCCGTTGGGCAGCAGGGCTACACAGGAAGATCGATGGTTATTTTTTTCCAAACATATTATACAGTTAATAAATCTCCTAAACAACATATACATACAGTTAAAATAATCGGATTATCAGGGTGAAAATGAACTAATTTGTAAAAAATGGGCACCAAAAGCGATAATTCTGAATGGAGGACGAGCTCCATGGAGGCCGAATTTTGAAAATTCTGAAAAAAAAATATACATATACAAGGCATCAGGTACATGTGTGTTAATTTTCATGATGAAGTACATTGAAATGAGGGTTTGTGCAAAAAAAAAAAAAATATGTGGCTTTTCAACATATGCACTGTTCATTGTTCAAAGTCTATGATTTTTTTTACAGGTCGCGATTCAAAATATTTCATCGTGAAATTTCACGCACATATACATTACCACTCTGGATTTAAACTGCAAAAACTTCTTATATTAGTGTACAGAGGGAGTACATCCTTACATGCGTGTATATTTTTTTTCATAATTTTTTGATACTAAAAAGTTTGAATTTTGATTTTCTTTCAACATTTTGGCATCCATGGAGCTCGGTCACCAAAACACCCTACTCCACCAGAAGTTCAATCAAATAAATTAAACGAGATCCGTGAGAAAAATCGTATGAAATATAATCTTCTGATATTCCTATGGATTTTCTTTGAATCAAATATGCCTTTACAGCTG
Source organism: Elymus sibiricus (assembly GCA_039707655.1). Classification (NCBI taxonomy): domain Eukaryota; kingdom Viridiplantae; phylum Streptophyta; class Magnoliopsida; order Poales; family Poaceae; genus Elymus; species Elymus sibiricus. Next base: position 360,994,726 of record CM077666.1, read on the forward strand.
TTGTTAAAGATACTGCACATGAACTCCTGATGTCCAGCTAACAATCAGCACTAGGTATTGAGCTGGGGAAATCAGAATATCCTTGGAGCTTGATCGAATCTTCAACGTTTTCGATCATACACTGATATGTCTATACATTATCATGTAGACCGCCAGCAAATAACTTGTCACATGATATTTTCGTCCAGAAAGATCACTGACATAGCTGGTCTGATACACTCCATTTAGATCGAATGTGAACAGATAATATTCTGAAGAAACATATCAGTTGGCCATGTTCATGTACATGTGAAAGTAACAGAAATATCAAGTCCGATGACTGGTATATACCATGTGATGGGGTGTGTATACGCACGTGTATGCCTTGCCTGTGAACAATGCACATGACCATGAATGAGCATGATCTACCTAGTATTGTAACCTCCATGCAAAGTGAGACAAGTAATAACATACACGAGTATCAGTTCTTACCATCTGTGACGGCTAAGCCGCAAAGGCCCCTCGAGCAGCCACGGCAACGAGTAAAAAGAGCGCCGTATAAAGAGTGCTCTTCGTCATGGCCTTTGACTGTAACCCTTCTCACGATCGTCTCTCTCGAGCTCTATATGGGTAGAGAATCTCAAAAACTAACAAATCAAGCTACCGCACTACGTGTTCATGGGGGGAATTCTCTAAGACCGGATCTCACAAGCCAGCAGGTCAGACCCATCTCGATGGACGCCATGTGGCGATGCCAATCTTAAAGCACGTAGATCCACTTGGAAAAAAAATCTTATGCGACCTGGGTCACACGCCCTGGTCGTGAGACCCAGCGAAGGGCACATGGCAAAAATCTCTCAACGCAGGCAAGCCATTTAATTAGCCTAAAAAATAAAAAGGCAAGCCAATTAATTCTCTAAATCCAGTAACAAATCGCTAATCCCGTTTCCCACGCCCTGCTCCCTGCTCTTTCAGCTTCTGATCCAGTTCATTTTCTCTGTCTCTTCCATCTCGCCGGCGACGACGCGGCACCATGGCACAGCCCGACGACCGCGACGAGGCACCGGAACAATCAACGTATTGCAGCCCATCCATCGAAATCTCCTCTGCCCACCACACCTCCTCCACTCATGGTGAGTACAACCTTCGTCCTGACAAATTCTTTCTTTCTAAACCATGTTTGATCGATTCCATTACCCTCGCAGCAATCACCAAGGAACAAAATTCCCCCGAGGACGAGCAGCACAGCAAGGAACGACCATGATTTAATTGATGGCACAACGTTGCCGGCTGCTCGTCAATTAGATTTCAGCAAAGGTGCGAGCACATCAAGGTTTCAGCAGTGACGTCCGTATCGTACGCTGATGGTTCCTACGTTGTTGTTCCTTAATGCTAGTTAGCTGGGCATGTCAGCGAAATGGTGTTATTTACTTCAAATTATGCGACTGATGACATCAGCAAATGGTGTTATTTACTTCAAATTATGCGACTGATGACATCAGCACGTGTATAAACCAGGCCTATTTTGTTTCAGATTTTTTTTTTGAGAATATTTTATTTCAAAAATTGTTTGTGTGTTTTTGTCATTATGGGCTGCCTTTGTACTCCTACTGGGCTTTTGTCTCACCTTTTCCTCCGTAAACACTTGTTTGTGCAGATTTTTTCCCTCTTTCTTGTGCTTGGGCTGTATGACTGCACATAGAGCAACTAGTTGACGAGCGCTCCTTCGGGAGCCTCCCAAAGATCATTTGGGGTGGGCTGAGAGCGCGTCACTTGGCGCGCTCTCAGCCGCCGCCACGTGTCGTGTTGTGGGCGCTTCCTTCGGATTTTGTTTTTCTTTTATTTTTCCGCACCCATTTTCGGCTTTTTAAACGTTTTTTTCCTAGGTTTTTTCGGCTTTTTGATTTTTCACCGGTCTTTCTTAGCTTTTGGACAAACAAAATATATTTGCGCGAAAAACGTGTTTTTTTTGCTTCTACGAGAGGCACGGTTTTGCTTCCGCGAAAGACACGATTTTGCTTTCGTTTCAAAAAAAAATATTTGCGCGAAAAACGCGTTTTTTTTGCTTCTGCGAGAGGCACGGTTTTGCTTCCGCGAAAGGCACGGTTTTGCTTTCGCGAGAGGCACGGCTATGCCTCTCGGAAACGAAAAAAAAACTCATTTTCTGTTTTTTTTCTTCCACGAGAGGCACAGTTTTGCTTTTGCGAGAGGTACGGTCGTGCCTCTCGGAAACGGAAAAAAAAACGCGTTTTCTGTTTTTTTTCCTTTCGCGAGAGGTACGGTTTTGCTTCCGCGAGAGGCACGATTTTGCTTTCGCGAGAGGCACGGCCGTGCCTCTCGGAAACGGAAAAAAACAGAAACGCGTTTTCTGTTTTTTTCCTTTCGCGAGAGGCACGGTTTTATTTCCGCGAGAGGCACGGTTTTGCTTTCGCGAGGCACGGCTGTGCCTCTCAGAAACGGAAAAAAGAACGCGTTTTCTGTTTTTTTTCCTTCCGCGAGAGGCACGGTTTTGCTTCCGCGAGAGGCACAGTTTTGCTTTCGCGAGAGGCACGGCCTTGTCTCTTTTGGAAAGGGAAAAAAACGTGCTTCCAGTTTGGTATTTTCGTTTGGTTCCTTTCGTCCAGTTTTTTTCGTGAAAAAAAAGTTTGTCAAAACCTATCAATATGGGATCTACTTTTGAAGATCTCGGCGCGAGGAATACAATGGTGAAAACGGTTCAAGATTTGGACGCACGGTTTAAGAGAGAAAACTTTTTGAATAAACAGATGTATGAAAAATGGAAACTCACAGGAGGTGGGGGTGATTTTTGGAAGGAGTACTTCTTAATTAATGATTTCGGCACATATATGTGTGTTTTGCTATCCAGCTACGGCCTCAACAATTCTAAAGAAAAAACTACAACCTCAACGAGTGAGACAGTTTTTTTTCCTCAAATCATTGCATTTGTTCTTGCCGGAAAAATCCTTGTATATGCAGTACGGTGCTTGTAGTTTTTTTAGATAGGCATGCAATTTATTGTCATTTATCATTCGTGAAAAAATATAAGGATTTGAACACAAGAAAAGATATTGACGAAAAATAATAATTTTGTTGCACACATACGACCGACATGCTACCCGCGTCCGATGCGTGCATAAACAATGAATAAAAATAAAATAAAACTGAAGACAAAAAAATTAATAATAAAACACACCTACCTACCCTGCGCCGCGTCTAGTTGCGCGTAGTGTTATGCCGTTTGCAGTTGCATGCGGGGTGAAGTATATGCAGTTGCATGCGTAAGAGACGGCTAATTTTTTTAATAATACACTTTTATTAATAAATTTGAGAATATTATGCTGTTTAGAAATTTTTCAATAATAATACGACATCAGCGTCCGCGTGGACGATAGGCTTCTGTCGATCACGCCGAAGACGACAGAGCCCATTTGTCCAAGGCGAAGACGAGTAGGTCGCAGTCGTCCACGTGTAAGCCGACTAGTGGCCCGGCCACGTCGCACACGGCCAGTCGGGCTGGCCCGCATGCAGTCGTCCACGGCTAAGACGACAGCTCCAGTCGTCCACGCCTAAGACAATAGGTGCCACCTTAGCCTCGGCCGGCCCGCGCCTCCTTCTTCCTCCTCTCTTCTTCTTCTTTTCTCCTTTGCTTCTCTCCCCAACCCGAAAACACCCGAATTAATACACGAATCTTAGCCGATTTCTTGCCCATTTTCCACCGTAGTTGCATTCTAGAGGGCTAGGGGAGGCAAGGGAAACCTCGATCTCCTGATGGGATAGCTTGTGGTGGAGGTGGTGGAGGTGGAGGTGGTGGTGGAGGTGGAGGTGGTTGTGCTGCTGCTCGTGGTGGTGGTGGACTGCGTGTCCGTCGTGGTGGTGGTGGTGGTGCTGCTCCGGTGACTGAAGACCGCCGATCGGAGTTGCTTCGCACGCTTCAAGGGTAACATTCAACTGCCATTTTCTCTGTCATATTTGCATATGTGTGCGAATATTCTGTTATAGTTGTTCCGGTAGTATTCGGTAATTTATTTAGATGTCAAATATTTAGGTGTGTGAATATTTTTAGTTGGTCCGGTAGTATTCGGTAATTTATTTAGATGTGAAATAATTCGGTGTGCGATAATTTTTAGTTGGTCCGGTAGTATTCGGTAATTTATTTAGATGTGAAATAATATGGTGTGTGATTATTTTTAGTTGGTCCGGTAGTATTCGGTAATTTATTTAGATGTCAAATAGTTAGGTGTGCGAATATTTTTAGTTGGTCCGGCAGTATTCGGTAATTTATTTAGATGTCAAATATTTAGGTGTGCGAATATTTTTAGTTGGTCCGGTAGTATTCTTTATTTATGTAGGTTGAATACTATAGATGGTATTATGTCATGCTATTTGATTATTGTCCATGTTAAATAAATTTTTAGGTCAGCAGAGATGTCTAATGTAGTGAAGTTCGTTTTTTACTACGGTCCTAGTAATGTCCAAACAAATGAGATGGGAGCTGATCTGAGTCAATTTCAGTACATATAGGTGCCACTAACTGCCCCTCAAACATGGCCCGTTAGTCAGTTGACAGAATGGTTGGCAGGATGCTTAGGGCTTAATACCGAAACATACACCGTCGGTGTTCATGCATTGTGGACCCGGTCAAGTTCAAACATTTACTTTTATTTGAGGCCAATACAACGGGACTCTCAGTGGGTGCTGGTTACAAGGTTGCGAAAGCAGGGGATGCAATCCTGTCGCCTTAGTGCTCCCCGTCCTAAAGGAGGTCAGTGCACATGAAGGCGAGGGTGGTTACGAACCTGGCCAGAGCAGTGAAGGGATGCATGGTTCACTGTCAAATTATGTGTCAAATGCTGGAGATGCTGTTTACGAATCAGGGCAGAGCAGTCAGGTAGAAGGTTGAAATGCAGATGGTTATGTCAGTGGAGAGGCGGATGCTGACGAGATAGATGGGCACATGCAAAACCTGATGGAAGATGAAGATACAGATGGTGATAGTGGTCATGCCGATGATTCCGATGAGCCGGATGAAGAAGGGAACGCAGAGGAGGTGCCTAATCCTGCATCATGGAATTAGGACTTCTCATCTGCAATGTGTTGGAAATATGCCCTAGAGGCAATAATAATTTAGTTATTATCATATTTCCTTGTTCGTGATAATCGTTTATTATCCATGCTATAATTGTATTGATTGGAAACTCAAATACATGTGTGGGTACATAGACAACACTGTGTCCCTAGTATGCCTCTAGTTAACTAGCTCGTTGATCAAAGATGGTTAAGGTTTCCTAGCCATAGACATGAGATGTCATTTGATAACGGGATCACATCATTAGGAGAATGATGTGATGGACAAGACCCAAACTATAAACGTAGCCTATGATCGTGTCAGTTTATTGCTATTGTTTTCTGCATGTCAAGTATCTGTTCCTATGACCATGAGATCATGCAACTCACTGACACCGGAGGAATACCTTGTGTGTATCAAACGTCGCAACATTACTGGGTGACTATAAAGATGCTCTACAGGTATCTCCGAGGGTGTCTGTTGGGTTGGCATGGATCAAGACTGGGATTTGTTACTCCGTGTGACGGAGAGGTGTCTCAGGGCCCACTCGGTAATACAACATCACAATGAGCCTTGCAAGCAATGTGACTAAAGTGTTAGCCACGAGATCTTGTATTACGGACCGAGTAAAGAGACTTGCCGATAACGAGATTGAACTAGGTATAGAGATACCAACGATCGAATCTCGGGCAAGTAACATACCAAAGAACAAAGGGAACAACATACGGGATTAACTGAATCCTTGACATAGAGGTTCGACCGATATAGATCTTCGTAGAATATGTAGGAACCAATATGGGCATCCAGGTCCCGCTATTGGTTATTGACCGTAGAGGTGTCTCGGTCATGTCTACATAGTTCTCGAACCCGCAGGGTCTACACACTTAACGTTTGGTGACGATTAGTATAGTTGAGTTATTGTGTTGGTGACCGAAGGTTGTTCGGAGTCCTGGATAAAATCCCGGACATGACGAGGATCTCCGGAAGAGTCCGGAGGTAAAGATTGATATATGTGATAATAGTGTTTTGATCTCCGGAAGGGTTCCAGAATTCACCGGAAGGGGTTCCGGATGTTTACCGAAGTGTTCGGGTGCAGCAACACTTTATATGGACCAAAGGGGTAAAGCCCACGAGGTATTGGAAAGTGCAAAAGGAAGTTTTGCTGCTGCGTTAAGCGGTACTACCGCTGGTAAGGCAGTACTACCGCGTAAGCGGTACTACCGCTTGTGTGAAAGCGGTACTACCGCTCAAGCGGTACTACCGCTTGTACGCGGTACTGCTGGAATCCGAGTGGGACTCTTTCCGTGCGGGCAAAACCGACCTTGTGGAGGCTTTCTCTCCAAGTTTAGACCCCAGGGCTCAACATATAAATAGAGGGGCAGGGCTAGCACACGTGAGACATTAAGATTTCCCAAGCCGTGTGCCGGCAACCCTAACCCTCTAGTTCCTCCCGTCACAATCTCCGTAGTGCTTGGCGAAGCCCTGCAGAGATTGTTCCTCACCACCATCACCACGCCGTCGTGCTGCCGGAACTCATCCACTACTTCACCATCGCTCGCTGGATCGAGGAGGTGAAGGCGTCATCAAGCCGTACGTGTGTTGAACGCGGAGGTGCCGTCCGTTCGGCGCTAGATCGTGTTTAGATCGAGGGACGACTTGCGATTTGGATCGCGAAGATGTTCGACTACATCAACCGCGTTTCTTAACGCTTCCGCTTAGCGATCTACAAGGGTATGTAGATTCACTCTCCCTCTCGTAGATGCTCATCACCATGGATAGATCTTGCGTGTGTGTAGGAAATTTTTTGTTTCCCATGCGACGTTCCCCAACAGTGGTATCAGAGCTAGGTCTATGCGTAGATGAGATCTCGAGTAGAACACAAAAGGGTTTTGTGGGTGTTGATATTCAGATTGCTTCCTCCCTTGGTATTTTCTTGTTTCGGCGGTATTGTGGGATGAAGCGGCTCGGACCAACATTACTCGTACGCTTACGAGAGACCGGTTCCTTCAACTGACATGTAACTTCGTTGCATAAAGATGGCTAGCGGGTGTCTGTTTCTCCCACTTTAGTCGGATCGGATTTGACAAAGGCGGTCCTTGAGAAGGTTGAAAAGCAATTTTTATATCACCGTTGTGGTTTTTGCGTAGGTAAGAATCGTTCTTGCTAGATACCCGTAGCAGCCACGTAAAACTTGCAACAACAATTAGAGGACGTCTAACTTGTTTTTGCAGGGTATGTTGTGATGTGATATGGCCAATTACATGATGAGATATATGTGATGTATAAGATGATCATGTATTGTATAGAATATCACGACTTGCATGTCGATGAGTACGGCAACTGGCAGGAGCCATAGAGTTGTCTTTAATTATTTTTGCCGTTTTTGCTTTACTTTATCGCTATGAGTTAGCTATAGTCGTGGAAGCAACAGTCAGTGCGACAACCTCATGGCGACACGTTGATGGAGATCAAGATGATGGAGATCATGGTGTCATGCCGGTGACGATGGAGATCATGCCGGTGCTTTGGAGATGGAGATCAAAAGCACGAGTTCATGGCCATATCATGTCACTTATGATTTGCATGTGATGTTAATCCTTTTATGCATCTTATTTTGCTTAGGACGACGGTAGCATTATAAGGTGATCCCTCACTTAAATTTCAAGATAAATTGTGTTCTCCCCGAGTGTGCACCGTTGCGAAAGTTCGTCGTTTCGAGACACCACGTGATGATCGGGTGTGATAGACTCTACGTTCACATACAACGGGTGCAAGCCAGTGTTGCACATGCGGAACACTCGGGTTAAACTTGACGAGCCTAGCATGTACAGACATGGCCTCGGAACAAAAGAGACCGAAAGGTCGAACATGAGTCATATAGTAGATATGATCAACATGAAGATGTTCACCATTGAAACCACCTCAACTCACGTGATGATCGGACTTGAGTTGGTGGATTTGGATCATGTGACACTCGAATGACCGGAGGGATGTCAATTTGAGTGGGAGTTTTAAGTAATATGATTAACTAAACTCATTATCATGAACATAGTCAAAGTGTCTTTGCAAATTATGTTGTAGATTACTAGATCGCGCTGTAGCTCCCTTGAATTTTTATATGTTCCTAGAGAAATAGATTTGAAAGATGATGGTAGCAATAATGCGGACTGGGTCCGTGATCTGAGGATTGTCCTCAATGCTGCACAGAAGGCTTATGTCCTTAATGCACCGCTCGGTGTGCCACCCCCTCTAGCGTCGTCTGTAGATGTTGAACATCTGACAGGCACGTTCCGATGACTACTTAATAGTTCAGTGCGTCATGCATTACGGCTTAGAATTGAGGCTCCAAAATGTTTTGAACGTCATGGAACATATGAGATGTTCTAAGAGCTGAAATTGGGATCTCAGACTCGTGCCCGTGTTGGGAGGTATGAGACCTCCAACAAGATTCTTTGCCTGCAAGATGATGGAGAATAGCTCAATCGTTGAGCATGTGCTCAGATTGTCTGGGTGCTACAATCGCTTGAATCGAGTGGGAGTTGATCTTCCAGATAAGATAGTGATTGATATAGTTCTCCAAGTCACTGTCACTAAGCTACTAGAGCTTCGTGATGAACTATAAAAGGCCAGAGATGGAAATAATTATCCCTGAGCTGTTCGCAATGTTTGACACTGCGAAGGTAGAAATCAAAAAGGAGCATCAAATGTTGATGGTTAGTAAAACCACTAGTTTCGAGAAGGGCAAGGGTAAGGAGGAAAACTTCATGGATGGCAAGTCAGTTGCTGCTCCAGTGAAGAAACCTAAGGTTGAACCCAAACCCGAGACTAAGTGCTTCTATTATGAGGAGAACGGTCGCTGAAGTGGAACAAACCTAGATACTTGGTAGATAAGTAGGTTGGCAACGTCGACAGAAGTATATTTGATATACGTGTTATTGATGTGTACCTTACTAGTACTCCTAGTAGCACCTGGGTATTAGATACCGGTTCGGTTGCTAAATGTTAGTAACTCGAAATAAAAGCTACGGAAGAAACGGAGGCTAGCTAAGGGCGAGGTGACGATGAGTGTTGGAAGTGTTTCCAAGGTTGATGTGATCACCATCGCGCGCTCTCTCTACCTTTGGGATTAGTGATGAACCTAAATAAATGTTATTTGGTGTTTGCGTTAAGCATGAACGTGATTAGATCATGTTTATTACAAAACGGTTATTCATTTAAGTTAGAGAATAATGGTTATTTTGTTTACATGAATAATACCTTCAATGGTCATGCACCCAATAAGAGTGGTTTATTGAATCTTGATCATAGTGATACACATGTTCATAATATTGATGCCAAAAGATACAAAGTTAATAATGATAGTACCACATACTTGTGGCACTGCCGCTAAATGTCATATTGGTGTAAAACGCATGAAGAAACTCCATGCTAATGGATCTTTGGACTCATTCGATTTCGAATCGGTTGAGACATGCGGACCATGCCTCATGGGCAAGATGACTAAGATCCCGTTTTCCGGTATGATGGAGCGGGCAATTGACTTATTGGAAATGATACATGTTGATGTGTTCGGTCCAATGAATGTTGTAACGGGCGGTGGATATCGTTATTTTCTTACCTTCACTGATGATTTGAGTAGATATAGGGTATATTTACTTAATGAAACACAAGTCTGAATCGTTTGAAAAGTTCAAGCAAATTCAGAGTGAAGTTTGAGATCATCGTGACAAGAAGATAAAATATCTACGATATGATCGTGGAGGTGAATATCTGAGTTACGAGTTTGGTATACAACTTAAGACAATGTGGAAGTTGTTTCACAACTCACGCCACCTGGAACACCATAGTGTAATGGTGTGTCTGAACGTTGTAGTCATGCTATATTGGATATGGTGCGAACTATGATGTCTCTTATCGATTTACCACTATCGTTTTAGGGCTATGCATTAAATACAACCACATTCACTTTAAAAGGGGCACCATAAGTCCGTTGAGATGACACCGTATGAATTTTGGTTTGGCGGAAACCTAAGCTGTCATTTCCTAATGTTTGGGGCTGCGACGCTTATGTGAAAAAGGGTTTTCACCTAATGAGCTCGAACCCAAAGCGGACAAATGCATCTTCATAGAATACCCTAACGTAACAGTTGGGTAAACCTTCTATCTCAGATCCAAGCACAAAGTGTTTGTTGCTAAAACGGGTCCTTTCTCGAGAAAGAGTTTCTTTCGAAAGATTGAGTGGGAGGAAGATAGTACTTGATGAGGTTGTTGAACCTTTACTTCAACCTGAGAGTAGCACAGCGCGGAAAGATGTTTCTGTAGAGCCTACATCAGTTGAAGAGGAAGTTAATGATGATGATCATGAAGCTTTGGATCAAGTTACTATCGAACCTCGTAGGTCGACAAGGATGCGTACTGCTCCTGAGTGGTACGGCAACCCTGTCTTAGAGGTCATGTTATTGGACAACGCCGAACCTACGAGCTATGGAGAAGCGATGATGGGCCCGGATTCCGAGAAATGGTTAAGACCATGAAATCTGAGATGGGATCCATGTAAGAAAACAAAGTATGGGCTTTGGAAGTATTACCTGAAGGGCGAAAGGCCATTCAGAACAAATGGATCTTTAAAAGGAAGACGGACACGGACGGTAATGTCACCGTCTATAAAGCTCGACTTGTGGCAAAGGGTTTTTCACAAGTTCAAGGAGTTGACTACGATGAGATTTTCTCACCCGTAGCGATGCTAAAGTCTGTTGGAATTATGTTAGCAGTTGCTGCATTTTTCGATTATGAAATCTGGCAGATGGATGTCAAAACATCGTTTCCTTAATGGTATCCGTGAGGAAAGGTTGTATGTGATACAACCGGAAGGTTTTGTCAGTCCTAAGGATGCTAAAATGTATGCAAACTCCAGCGATCCTTCTATGGACTGGAGCAAGCATCTCGGAGTTGGAATATACACTTTGATGAGGTGATCAAAGTTTTTGTGTCTATACAAAGTTTATGAGAAACTTGTATTTACAATAAAGTGAGTGGGAGCACTATAGAATTTCTGATAAGTATATGTGGTTGACATATTGATTGATCGGAAATGATGTAGAATTTCTGTAAAGCATAAAGGGTCGTTTGAAAGGAGTTTTTCAAAGGAAGACCTGGAATGAAGCTACTTAAATATTGGGCATCAAGATCTATAGAGATAGATCAAGACGTCTGATAAAACTTTCAATGAGTACATACCTTGACAAGATTTTGAAAGAGTTCAAAATGGATCAGTCAAAAGAAAGAGTTCTTGCCTGATTTGTAAGGTGTGGAGTTGAGTGAGACTCAAAGCTCGACCATGGCAGAAGAAAGAGAAAGGACGAAGGTCGTCCCCTATGCCTTATCCATAGGCTCTGTATAGTATGCCATGCTGTGTACCGCACCTGATGTGTGCCTTGCCATGATTCTGTCAAGGGGTACAAGAGTGATCCAGGAGTGGATTACTGGACAGCGGTCAAGATTATCCTTAGTAACTAGAGGACTAAGGAAATATTTCTCGATTATGGAGGTGATAAAGAGTTCGTCGTAAAGGGTTACGTCGATGCAAGCTTTGACACCTATCCGGACGACTCTGAGTAGCAGTCAGGATACATATAGTGGAGCAGCCATTTGGAATAGCTCCAAGTGGAGTGTGGTAGCAGTGTCTACAGTATGACATAGAGATTTGCAAAGTACACACGGATCTGAATGTCGCAGACCCGTTGACTAAAGACCTCTCTCACATGCAAAGCATGATTGAACCCCATAACTCATTGGGTGTTAGAACAATGTAAATCACATGGTGATGTGAACTAGATTATTGACTCTAGTGCAAGTGGGAGACTGTTGGAAATATGCCCTAGAGGCAATAATAATTAAGTTATTATCATATTTCCTTGTTCGTGATAATCGTTTATTATCCATGCTATAATTGTATTGATTGGAAACTCAAATACATGTGTGGGTACATAGACAACACTGTGTCCCTAGTATGCCTCTAGTTAACTAGCTCGTTGATCAAAGATGGTTAAGGTTTCCTAGCCATAGACATGAGATGTCATTTGATAACGGGATCACATCATTAGGAGAATGATGTGATGGACAAGACCCAAACTATAAACGTAGCCTATGATCGTGTCAGTTTATTGCTATTGTTTTCTGCATGTCAAGTATCTGTTCCTATGACCATGAGATCATGCAACTCACTGACACCGGAGGAATACCTTGTGTGTATCAAACGTCGCAACATTACTGGGTGACTATAAAGATGCTCTACAGGTATCTCCGAGGGTGTCTGTTGGGTTGGCATGGATCAAGACTGGGATTTGTTACTCCGTGTGACGGAGAGGTGTCTCAGGGCCCACTCGGTAATACAACATCACAATGAGCCTTGCAAGCAATGTGACTAAAGTGTTAGCCACGAGATCTTGTATTACGGACCGAGTAAAGAGACTTGCCGATAACGAGATTGAACTAGGTATAGAGATACCAACGATCGAATCTCGGGCAAGTAACATACCGAAGAACAAAGGGAACAACATACGGGATTAACTGAATCCTTGACATAGAGGTTTGACCGATATAGATCTTCGTAGAATATGTAGGAAGCAATATGGGCATCCAGGTCCCGCTATTGGTTATTGACCGTAGAGGTGTCTCGGTCATGTCTACATAGTTCTCGAACCCGCAGGGTCTACACACTTAACGTTTGGTGACGATTAGTATAGTTGAGTTATTGTGTTGATGACCGAAGGTTGTTCGGAGTCCTGGATAAAATCCCGGACATGACGAGGATCTCCGGAAGAGTCCGGAGGTAAAGATTGATATATGTGATAATAGTGTTTTGATCTCCGGAAGGGTTCCAGAATTCACCGGAAGGGGTTCCGGATGTTTACCGAAGTGTTCGGGTGCAGCAACACTTTATATGGACCAAAGGGGTAAAGCCCACGAGGTATTGGAAAGTGCAAAAGGAAGTTTTGCTGCTGCGTTAAGCGGTACTACCGCTGGTAAGGCAGTACTACCGCGTAAGCGGTACTACCGCTTGTGTGAAAGCGGTACTACCGCTCAAGCGGTACTACCGCTTGTACGCGGTACTGCTGGAATCCGAGTGGGACTCTTTCCGTGCGGGCCAAACCGACCTAGTGCGGGCAAAACCGACCTTGTGGAGGCTTTCTCTCCAAGTTTAGACCCCAGGGCTCAACATATAAATAGAGGGGCAGGGCTAGCACACGTGAGACATTAAGATTTCCCAAGCCGTGTGCCGGCAACCCTAACCCTCTAGTTCCTCCCGTCACAATCTCCGTAGTGCTTGGCGAAGCCCTGCAGAGATTGTTCCTCACCACCATCACCACGCCGTCGTGCTGCCGGAACTCATCCACTACTTCACCATCGCTCGCTGGATCGAGGAGGTGAAGGCGTCATCAAGCCGTACGTGTGTTGAACGCGGAGGTGCCGTCCGTTCGGCGCTAGATCGTGTTTAGATCGAGGGACGACTTGCGATTTGGATCGCGAAGACGTTCGACTACATCAACCGCGTTTCTTAACGCTTCCGCTTAGCGATCTACAAGGGTATGTAGATTCACTCTCCCTCTCGTAGATGCTCATCACCATGGATAGATCTTGCGTGTGCGTAGGAAATTTTTTGTTTCCCATGCGACGTTCCCCAACACAATGACCATGAACGATGGCCATGATTCTGCCTGGCAGTATCACAAGAACAACATTACGACGGGTGCTATGTATCCCAACAAGGAAGCTTTGAAGGATGCAATCATTAAATGGGGAATGTCCACGCAAAGGGTTTTCAGAGCTCAGGTGTCAAGTCAGAAATACCTGACAATGGAATGCACAGACATACATTGTCCCGGCTGGGTGTATGGCTAACTCCCTAAGTATGGGACAAGTTGGGTGATACGTCCACTTTGCATCATGTTTTCATATTGTTATTTATCATGTTTTGGGTCATTATTTCACTTTATGATACAATTCTTATGCCTTTTCTCTCCTATTTTGCAAGATTCACGTGAAGAGGGAGATTGCCGGCAGCTGGAATTCTGGACCAGAAAGGGGTGAAACAGAGATAGCTATTCTGCACACCTCCAAATGACCTAAAATTTACGGAGAATTATTTTGGAATATATAAAAAATATTGGCTGAAGAAATACCATAGGGGGACCCACCAGGAAGCGACAAGCCTGGGGGGCGCGCCCCCCGAGCTTGTGGCGCCCCTGGCAGGCCTCCAGGGCGCATCTTCTCCTATATGAAGCCATTTGCCCTTGAAAAAATTAGAAGAATACTTTCGGGATGAAGCGCCGCCGTCTCAAGGCGGAACCTGGACAGGAGCAATTTTGCTCTCCGGCGGAGCGATTCCGTCGGGGATACTTCCCTCCGGGAGGGGGAAATCGAAGCCATCGACATCACCAACAATCCTCTCCTCATGGGAGGACCAATCTTCATCAACATCTTCACCAGCACCATCTCATCTCAAACCCTAGTTCATCTCTTGTATTCAATCTTTGTCTCAAAACCTCGGATTGGTACCTGTGGATTGCTAGTAGTGTTGATTACTCTCTCTAGTTGATGCTAGTTGGTTTAATTGGTAGAAGATTATATGTTCAGATCCTTAATGCTATTCAATACCCCTCTGATCTTGAACATGAATATGATTTGTGAGTAGTTACTTTTGTTCTTGAGGACATGGGAGAAGTCTTGTCATAAGTAATCATGTGAATTTGGTATTCGTTCGATATTTTGATGATATGTATGCTGTTGCTTCCTTTAGTGGTGTCTTGTGAACGTCGACTACATGACACTTCACCATCTTTGGGCCTAAGGGAATGCATTGTGGAGTAGTAATTAGATGATGGGTAGCTAGAGTGACAGTAGCTTAAACCCTAGTTTATGCACTATTCCGTAAGGGGCTGATTTGGATCCATATGTTTCATGCTATGGTTAGATTTATCTTAATTCTTCTTTCGTAGTTGCGGATGCTTGCAAGAGGGGGTAATCATAAGTGGGAGGCTTGTTCAAGTAAGAACAACAACCAAGCACCGGTCCACCCACATATCAAATTATAAAAGTAGCGAACGCGAATCAAACAATCATGATGAAAGTGACTAGATGAGAATTCCCATGTGTCCTCGAGAACTTCTTTGCTTTATATAAGAGATCATTCTGGCTTGTCCTTTGCTATAAAAATGATTGGGCCACCTTGCTAGACTTTATTATACCTGTTACTTGTTACGTGTTACGAATTATCTTGCTATCAAAACTATCTGTTACCACTACTTTCAGTACTTGCAGAGAATACCTTGCTGAAAACCGCTTGTCATTTCCTTTTGCTCCTCGTTGGGTTCGACACTCTTACTTATTGAAAGGACTACGATTGATCCCCTATACTTGTGGGTCATCATTGGGTGATCAGTGACTTAGTACAGCACACTTGTGTTATTCCCTGTATCCCTCAAGAACATGGTAACCTTTCATCCATGCTTATTGCTCGGTTGCTTTACAGCGAGATAGTGGAGAGCAAAGCGATGGAAGTGAAGGCTATCCAGACAAAAGTCTTCGTGAGGTTCAAGTACAAAATTTCTTATGGCAAGGCTTGGAGGTCTAAGTAGAGGGCGCTGGAGACCAGATTTGGTTCGTATTTCGATGCATATGACTCTGTTGTCCGGCTCCTCCACACACTGTAGGACCGGAATCCAGGCACCTATGTCGACATCCAAGACTTGTTCATGCCAGAGTTCCCAACTGTGAGGGTGCTGCATCGACTGTTCTTCTCTTTTGGTGTATGCATCGAAGCTTTCAGACATTGTCGACCGGTGATATGTGTAGATGGCACTTTTCTCACCGGCAAGTACAAGGGTTAGATCCTAACCGCCATTGGTCAAGACGGCCAAAATCAAGTAGTCCCACTGGCATTTGCTTTTGTGGAGAGCGAGAACATTGAAAGTTGGACATGGTTCTTCAGGCAACTGAAAATAGCAGTTGTGCAGGATAAGCCGAATGTGTGCATCCTTCATGACAGGCATGCAGGTATACTCAGTGCGATAAAGACACTGACAAACCCCGGTCCCGAGGAACAAACTCCATGGCAGGACTTGCAGAGCCGTTGGTGCATGCACCATCTGGGGGCTAATTTCTTCTCGCAGTTCAGAAATAAGAACCTCATGAATCTATTCAAAAAACTCTGCAAGCAGAACCAGCTATGGAAGTACAATTTGATATGTGGCAGACTAAATGTGTGCACGCAGAGACATGTTAGGGACAGGGAAGCTGCACGAGATGCAGCGGTGAGGGCACATGTTGAAGCAGCAGCTGCACAGTTAGCAACAGGAACAACAACCGTGGAGGAGGAGCCTGTTGCGCTTTGTGACTTGCCAGGATTTGACCCACCTGGTACTAGGAGAAGGCTTGGGACGACGATTAAAACCTTTGATCAGTGGATAGAGCATGAGCCTCTGGAGAGGTGGTCTTTGCTGCATGACACACATGGAGCAAGGTACGGTGTCATGACTACCAACCTCGCTGAAACATATAACTTTGTCCTCAGAGGAAACCGGGCCTTGCCACTTACAGCCATCGTTGAGGGTATTTTCTATGGCATAGTGAAGTATTTCAGAGATAGACATCAAAGAGCAGAGCTGCCTATTACGAACAACCCAAACACACGTTAATGTGAAAGGGATATGAAGTACATGAATGAAAAGATGGAAAAAGCTAGGTCACACACTGTAGTCGCCATTGGAAATCAAGAAAGAAGGTTTGAGGTCCGCTTAGCTAACAACAAATTCGGATGTGCAAATGAGTTGAGGACGCATGAGGTGAAAATTGGAAATGAAGTCTAGCCAACGTGTGAGTGCACATGCAACAAACCGAAGTTGCTTCACCTACCTTGCTCCCATGTACTTTCTGCTTGTGGGCAGCTAGGAATGGACGTAATCTCGTTCGTGTCTCCATATTTTCTGAAAGAGGCCGTCCTCAATACCTGGACAGGTGAGTTGCTGGGATTTTGATCAATGGGTAACTTCAACACCGTTAACCCTGTTGAAAGGCGGTACATTCCAGACCCAGGGAATATGCGTACAAGTAGAGGTAGACGGCAGTGTCAGCACATCCAGAATGATATGGATGAATCTGAAGCAGGAGGCCCCACTATGCAATGCATTCTATGTAATGAATTTGGCCATAGGGACACTAATTGTCCCACTTTCGTCACTGCCAGTGGTACTAGGCGTGGACGAGGCAACCGGGGATGAAGAGGAGGAAGAGGAGGAAGAGGGAGAGGAAGAAGCTAGGCTGCGTTGAAATTTGTATTAAGTGTGGCACTATGTTGAAATTTGTATTAAGTATGGCACTATGTTGAAATTTGTATTAAGTGTGGCACTATGTTGAAATTTGTATTAAGTATGGCACTATGTTGAAATTTGTATTAAGTGTGGCACTATGTTGAAATTTGTATTAAGTATGGCACTATGTTGAAATTTGTATTAAGTGTGGCACTATGTTGAATTTTTTATTAAGTGTGGCACTATGTTGAAATTTGTATTAAGTATGGCACTATGTTTTAAATTTGCATTAAGTGTGGCACTATATTTTAAATATGTAGTAAGTGTGGTACTATGTTTTAAATAAGTGCAGGAATGGAGGGAATGTGGTTGCTTAATTCGGAGATTGATAGTAAGCATCGTGCTGCGAAATTATGTGAGCATAAGCTCGATCGCCTGGACACTCGCACTCCTAAGAAAAACTGAAGGATACACCCGGATTGGGTTCAAAGGTACGTGTTTTATTTATTTCTCTCAAGCATTCATATTAATGGGACACACTAACTGAATTATGATGCTTTCTGATATGCAGGTTGAAATGGGCTGGGCTTTTACCTTTCGCGCGTCTGGTTGAGGCCACTGATACCTCAACACGCCTCGGCATTGACGCCCTTTTGCTCACCTGCTTAGTGGACCGATGGAGGCCCGAGACCCACACGTTTCACTTCCGTTGGGGAGAGATGGCTCCTACTCTGGAGGATGTGTCCCTTTTGTTGGGAATACCGTTGGCGGGTAATGCCATTGGACCGTTAGAGTTACCGGCCGCTTGGGAGCAGGAAATTGCACAACGTTTCCTGGGTGTTTATGATGATGCTCCGGCCTTTGCCTCGGAGCCTCACGGACCTAAGATTGATTGGTTGCTCCATTTCCAGGTTAGTTCAACTGTCTCATATCTTTCATTTGTCATGCATCTGATTTTACATGTACCTCGCCTATTTACTAATACCTTCTCTTTGCTCAATACACGTGACGCCCCCGGCCCGACCATGCACTACTCATACATGCAAATGCGCACGATCAAGCCCAGGGACTCACGGGAAGATATCACAAAACAACTCTAGACACAAAATAAAATAATACAAGCTTTTATATTACAAGCCAGGGTCCTCGAGGGCTCGAATACATAAGCTCGAGTCACACAAGAGTCAGCGGAAGCAACAACAGTATCTTAGTACAGACACAAATAAACAAGACTGCCTTAAGAAGGCAAAAACAAACATCGACTCTGATCGAAAGAGGCAAGGCCTCCTGCCTGGGAGCCTCCTAAACTACTCCTGGTCGTCGGTCTCCACGTAGCAGTAGGTTCCGCCATGGTAGTAGTAGTCGCAGACGGGATCAGTTGGCTCCGGGGCTCCGTCATCTGGTCACAACAACGGGTATGGGGAAAAAGGGGGAGCAAAGCAACCGTGAGTACTCATCCAAAGTACTCGCAAGACTTACATCAAATCTATACTAATTATGCATCAGTATCAAAGGGGAGGCTGTATTTGTGGACTAGACTGCAGAAATGACAGAATAGAGAGAGGGCCTAGCCTATCGAAGACTAGCATCTTCAGCGTCTTGCAGCATTAGAAGAGTGTAGATTAGCAGTAGTAAATAATAAAACAACAAGCAAGTAGTATCAAAGCCTAGAGATCCTTCCTCGACTTCCTGTGAGAAAGCGATCCCGGAGCTTACAATTAATTAACATGTATCCAGTTCAAGTTGTAGTAGATCGGGATACAACACTGAGCGTCATGTTACCGTGGACACGGCTATTCGAATAGATAATCTTCCCTGCAGGGGTGCACTACTGTTACCCAACACACTCGATTAACTCTGTCCGAACACACTTTTCCGGGTCATGCCCGGCCTTGGCTGATCGACACGACGTAGTCCTACCTAGGCTCAACAGAGAGGTCCTCGCCGGTCTACATCCTAAGTGCTCAGGGGTCTTGGGCCCATCGCCCTTTGCACTCCGGGTCGTTGTGTCGCGGATCGAAGTCCAAGCACCACCTCAGTCCTGGATGGCACTTGCCCCAACCGGCTCACAATCCTGAACTGGACGTCTGATAGAGCTTTCGGCTGATACATACAGCGCCGAGGGTCCCATAACCATTATCCCACGTGGTGGTAGTGCGTATATGGCCAGCGGCCAACTCAGATCAAATACCCAAATCCGTTAGCGAATTATTAGGAGCTCGCGGTGACGATCAGTACTCCTGTCGCCCCGTCTCGAGGAAGTGCAACAAAGGTCAGGCCCATCCCTCTCTAGGGCAGTCTCTGCCTGCCCGGCTGCGCCTCGTAATTAGCTCGCGGGTACCTTCCAGGTCAACCCGACTCTCTAGAGACTGTCGGGAACTCAGGTCCACCTCTACCGGGGTGGTACCGCCTGTCCCTTCAGTCCCGCATTAACAATAAAAAGGGGCAATAGTTAAAGGTAATCATGTGTCCGTAACATCAAGGGGGTAATCCGAGGAATCACCCTCGATGGATTCCCACTCGATGTATCCGTCAAGGTGAACTCGAAGGAATCACCCTCGATGGGTTCACACTTGAGGGGTTGCACGACAGAGGTGTCATCGGAGGTGGTGAAAGAGGAATCACCCTCGATAACCCACAACCGACTAGCTACGCTACAGAGATACCATCAAGAGTGAGGTAGGAGGTATCACCCTCGGCACTCGATAGTAGCTCTGCAGAGTCGTACAACTAAGGGGGTGTGCGGTGCTGTGTTCGGTCAATACACATCGATCCCGTTGTTCGAAGCATCCGGCAGTAAAGCCTGGCAATACGGACAAGGGTGTGGGCCACTGATGGATCACTAACCAGCCTATACTAAGCAGTTTAGGATGACAGGTAAAGTAACAACAGCAGGTCACAACATCAGGCTATGCATCAGGATAGGACCAATCAATTACAGTAGCAAAATCTAATGCAAGCATGGGGAAGAAGGAATAGGTGTCTGCTGAAAAGGAAGAAGGGTCTTCGGTGACGTAGTCGATCACAGGGGCAGCGTCAGTCTCGGGGCTATCGGAGAGGAGAGGGGAAGAAACAATAAATATAAAGAAAACAAATGCACACAGATGCTTGGCATGGCAATAGGCTGTGCTAGGGTGCCCTAACGCAGTGCTAGGTATTTTAAACGGAGCAGGAAAATATCCGGGAATATTTTCCCAGCTCCGAGCACTATTCATTTAGCGGTTTCGGTAGCAAATGTTCAACGTCCAGTATGTTAGAGGCATGTGACAGGTATGTGGAGGGCATATTCGGATTCTTCATATTTTTCTGATCATTTTTCATATATAAATTATTTTCATCCGAGTTACGGATTATTTTCTATGATTTTTCAAAGTTTAAATGATTTTTTGGATTTTCTGGAATTTAATTTAAATTCGAAATTAATGATTAAATTGCTATGGGTACACTGAAATGTACCCAGCAATGTGCTTGTTAGGCTGACAGGTGGGTCCTAGTTGACTGCTGACTCAGCAGTCAACGTGGACCATTGACTGGTCAACAGGACCAGTGGGCCCCACCTGTCATTGAATGGGACCAGCCCAGTCAGCAGGTTGACTTGTCAAAGGGGTCAAGTGGGACCCACATGTCAGTCACTGTTAGTTTAACTGTGATTTTGTTTATTTAATTAACTAATTTAGCCAGTGGGCCCAGCCTGTCAGTGGTTGATTAGCTTATAGGGTTAATTAGTGTTAAACCTAATCACTACAGTAGTGGGTCCACTTGTCAGTGGCTGTTTAGGCCCGGGTTAGTGCTAACTATCTGACACGCGGGCCCCACCGGCATTTAAACGCCGGCGCGCGCCGGCGACCACCCGAACGGCGACGACGCTCGGAAACAGCGCTCCGGCGTCCATTCGGGCCGGGATTTGGTCCTACAGATCGGCCACAACGCCGCGCGTCGCACGGGACCAGCGGCACGAGCTGGGGCGGCCGGAGCCACGCACTGCAACGACGAATGGCGGCGGTCGAATTCGGAGCTCGACGAAAACGTCGATTCGGTTCGTTTGCACGCGATCTAAAGGGATAGGGAGCACCAGGAGGTTGCTGTGAGCATGTTGGCGTGCTCATTTGGCCTCGACAGGGACGGCAGCAGCAGCAACAAGCTAGGCCGCGGCGACGGAAGCAGGAGCAATGGCGACGGCGGCTAGCGAGCTCGAGCGTGACCGGAAAGAGAGGGGAGATGTGGCGTCGCTCACATCGGTGACGAGGAGCCGCTCGGGGTAGCCGGGGAAGGCCAGAGACGAGCGAGGTGAGGCGGTGGCCGAGGCGGATCCCGGCGAGGCGAACGGCACGGGCGGCGTCGATGTAGCTCCCGAGCCTCGATCCAGTGGCGAGGGAAAGAAGGAGACGACGACGGAGCTGCGGGACAGCTCGGGACGGAGAGAGGAGGCCAGTGGCCGCGTGCTTCACCGGTTGCGGCCATGGCGGCGCTCGGCCGAGCTGAGCAGAGAGGGAGAGGCGCGCGAGAGGGTGAGTGGGCGAACTAGGGTTCGAGCAGGAGGGCGAGGCGTGGTCTTATCCCCTCCGCGGAAGCGCTGTCGCTCGGAGGAGAGGGAGGGGGCCGGCGCAGCGTGCGCGTGCGCGCTGACAGCGCTAGGGAGAGGCGGGAGGTAGGGGAAAGGCTGTTTCAGCTGGGCCGGGCCGCGCTGTAGTAAGTGGGCTAGAGTGCACAGTGAGGTTTTCTCTTTTTCTTTTCTTTTTCTGTTTTACATTTTCTGGCACTATTTTCTATTTTCTTTTAGTACCAAATGATTTTTGGTGAACATGAAACTTGGCACTTAAACACTAGGTAATATTCTAGGCTGTCACAAAAAGGTTTGGGATACATTTGAATTCATTTTAAATTTACATAAATAGAAATGGGTTTAATAGTGCTGTTTTGTCACTGTTACTGGAGGCTATGGTCAATTTGGGAATTTAAATAATGCTGACTTTATTTTTATAATAGCTTTGGGATTATTTGAAATATTCTGAACATTTTTATTTAATTAATTGAAGAAATAATAATTTGACTTGCATTTGAATTTGGAATTTGAATTTGTATTATTTCCTAAATGCAATTTAATTAGCATGATCATGATGACATGGCAATTTAATTAGCCTAATGACAGGGTTGAGATCTGGGGATGTTACAAATCTCCCCCACTACAAGAAATCTCGTCCTGAGATTTAAGAGGTGGGGTAAGGGGTATCTTCGGGATCAAGGATGTACTGGAGAGTCAGGTTTCGATCCTGTAGAACTGTGGTGAGTGTCGATTAAGAGTAGGAAGGGCGGTGACATCTTGCACGGCCATGATAGTAAGGCACGTCAGAGGAAAGTCTGTCAGCTATGTCGGCAACACATCGGTACCATAGGCGGGAACGAAGAGAACCATTTTCCTACTCGTTAAAACGAGGCGGACCAATAGGCAAGGTTCTCGTCCATCGGTGGTTACCGGAATGTTATCACAATAGTTACAAGGTTTTATTTGGGGGTCTTGACTTATGCAGGGAATTATCACTGCTCAGATAAGTTAGATTACAAGAAAGGTTAAACAGACCAATGGAAAGGAAAATGTGATGATCAGATTAAACAGACCAATGGAAAGGAAAAGGTGATTATCAAGTTAACCAGACCAAAGGAAAGGATTAGTTGCAGACATTCAGCTCTCCGGGTGAATGTGATTACGAGATCCTAATGTCAGAGTTAACAAAATCATTTAACCCGAAAGGAAGAGGATTCAGAATCTCAGAGTAAGGAAGAGGAATAAAAGCTCATAATACCACCCATTGGCGACGTGGGCCCGTAAGCCACACAGCCATGTTAGTAAAACAATTTTGTAAAGACTAGACTCAACTTCGGCCAAGGAGTTGGAAAGGGGCTTCCTACAGGCAGTCGGCTCTGATACCAGCTTGTAACGCCCCCGGCCCGACCGTGCACTAATCATACACGCAAATGCGCACGATCAAGCCCAGGGACTCACGGGAAGATATCACAACACAACTCTAGACACAAAATAAAATAATACAAGGTTTATATTACAAGCCAGGGGCCTCGAGGGCTCGAATACATAAGCTCGAGTCACACAAGAGTCAGCGGAAGCAACAACAGTATCTGAGTACAGACACAAATAAACAAGACTGCCTTAAGAAGGCGAAAACAAACAACGACTCTGATCGAAAGAGGCAAGGCCTCCTGCCTGGGAGCCTCCTAAACTACTCCTGGTCGTCGGTCTCCACGTAGCAGTAGGTTCCACCGTGGTAGTAGTAGTCGTCGACGAGATCAGCTGGCTCCGGGGCTCCGTCATCTGGTCACAACAACGGGTATGGGGAAAAAGGGGGAGCAAAGCAACCGTGAGTACTCATCCAAAGTACTCGCATGACTTACAAAAGATCTATACTAATTATGCATCAGTATCAAAGGGGAGGCTGTATCTGCGGACTAGACTGTAGAAATGACAGAATAGAGAGAGGGCCTAGCCTATCGAAGACTAGCATCTTCAGCGTCTTCAGCATTAGAAGAGTGCAGATTAGCAGTAGTAAATAATAAAGCAACAAGAAAGTAGTAGCAAAGCCTAGAGATCCTTTCTCGACTCCCTGCGAGAAAGCGATCCCGGAGCTTACAATTAATTAACATGTATCCAGCTCAAGTTGTAGTAGATCGGGATACAACACTGAGCGTCCTGTTACCGTGGACACGGCTATTCGAATAGATAATCTTCCCTGTAGGGGTGCACTACTGTTACCCAACACGCTCGATTAACTCTGGCCGGACACACTTTTCCGGGTCATGCCCAGCCTCGGCTGATCGACACGACATAGTCCTACCTAGGCTCAACAGAGAGGTTCCCGCCGGTCTACATCCTAAGTGATCAGGGGTCTTGGGCCCATCGCCCTTTGCACTCCGGGTCGTTGTGTCGCGGATCGAAGTCCAAGCACCACCTTAGTCCTGGATGGCACTTGCCCCAACCGGCTCACAATGCTGATCTGGACATCTGATAGAGCTTTCGGCTGATACATACGGCACCGAGGGTCCCATAACCATTATCCCACGTGGTGGTAGTGCGTATATGGCCAGCGGCCAACTCAGATCAAATACCCAAATCCGTTAGCGAATTATTAGGAGCTCACGGTGACGATCAGTACTCCTGTCGCCCTGTCTCGAGGAAGTGCAACAAGGGTCAGGCCCATCCCTCTCTAGGGCGGTCTCTGCCTGCCCGGCCGTGCCTCGTAATTAACTAGCGGGTACCCTCTAGGTCAACCCGACTCTCCAGAGACTGTCGGGAACTCAGGTCCACCTCTACCGGTGTGGTACCACCTGTCCCTTCAGTCCCGCATTAACAATAAAAAGGGGCAACAGTTAAAGGTAACCGTGTGTCCGTAACATCAAGGGGGTAATCCGAGGAATCACCCTCGATGGATTCCCACTCGATGTATCCGTCAAGGTGAACTCGGAGGAATCACCCTCGATGGGTTCACACTTGAGGGGTTGCACGACAGAGGCGTCATCGAAGGTGGTGAAAGAGGAATCACCCTCGATAACCCACAACCGACTAGTTACGCTAGAGAGATACCATCAGGAGTGAGGTAGAGGTATCACCCTCGGCACTCGATAGTAGCTCTGCAGAGTCGTACAACTAAGGGGGTGTGCAGTGTTGTGTTCGGTCAATACACATCGATCCCGTTGTTCGAAGCATCCGGTAGTAAAGCCTGGCAATACGGACAAGGGTGTGGGGCCACTGATGGATCACTAACCAGCCTATACTAAGCAGTTTAGGATGACAGGTAAAGTAACAACAGCAGGTCACAACATCAGGCTATGCATCAGAATAGGAGCAATCAATTACAGTAGCAAAATCTAATGGAAGCATGGGGAAGAAGGAATAGGTGATATAGGAATGATCAAGGGGGTTTTGCTTGCCTGGAAGCTCTGCTGAAAAGGAAGAAGGGCCGTCGGTGACATAGTCGGTCACAGGGGCAGCGTTGGTCTCGGGGCTATCGGAGAGAAGAGGGGAAGAAACAATAAATATAAAGCAAACAAATGCACATAGATGCTTGGCATGGCAATAGGCTGTGCTAGGGTGCCCTAACGCAGTGCTAGGTATTTTAAACGGAGCGGGAAAATATCCGAGAATATTTTCCCAGCTCTGAGCACTATTCATTTAGCGGTTTCGGTAGCAAATGTTCAATGTCCAGTATGTTAGAGGCATGTGACAGGTATGTGGAGGGCATATTCAGATTCTTCATATTTTTCTGATCAGTTTTCATATATAAATTATTTTCATCCGTGTTGCGGATTATTTTCTATGATTTTTCAAAGTTTAAATGATTTTCTGGAATTTAATTTAAATTTGAAATTAATGATTAAATTGCTACGGGTACACAGAAGTGTACCCATTCTGTGTACCCAGCAATGTGCTTGTTAGGCTGACAGGTGGGTCCCAGTTGACTGCTGACTCAGCAGTCAACGTGGACCATTGACTGGTCAACATGACCAGTGGGTCCCACCTATCATTGACTGGGACCAGCCCTGTCAGCAGGTTGACTGGTCAAAGGGGTCCAGTGGGACCCACATGCCCGTCACTGTTAGTTTAACAGTGATTTTGTTTATTTAATTAACTAATTTAGCCAGTGGGCCCAGCCTGTCAGTGGGTGATTAGCTTATAGGGTTAATTAGTGTTAAACCTAATCGCTACAGTAGTGGGTCGACTTGTCAGTGGCTAGGCCCGGGTTAGTGCTAACTATCTGACACGCGGGCCCCACCGGCGTTTAAACGCCGGCGCAAGCCGGCGATGGCCTCCGGCGACCACCCGAACGGCGGTGACGCTCGGAAACGGCGCTCTTGCGTCCATTCGGGCCGGGATTTGGTCCTACAGATCGGCCACAACGCCGCGCGTCGCACGGGACCAGCGGCACGAGCTGAGGCGGCCGGAGCCACTCACTGCAATGACAAACGGCGGCGGCTGGATTCGGAGCTCGACGAAAACGTCGATTCGGTTCGTTTGCACGCGATTTAAAGGGATAGGGAGCACTAGGAGGTTGCCGTGAGCACGTTGGCGTGCTCATTTGGCCTCGACAGGGACGGCAGCAGCAGCAACAAGCTAGGCCGCGGCGGCGGAAGCAGGAGCAATGGCGACGGCGGCTAGCGAGCTCGAGCGTGACCGGAAAGAGAGGGGAGATGCGGTGTCGCTCACATCGGTGACGAGGAGCCGCTCGGGGTAGCTGTGGAAGGCCGGAGACGAGCGAGGCGAGGCGGTGGCCGAGGCGGATCCCGGCGAGGCGAATGGCACGGGCGGCGTCGATGTAGCTCCCGAGCCTCGATCTAGTGGCGAGGGGAAGAAGGCGACGACGACGGAGCTGCGGGACAACTCGGGAAGGAGAGAGGAGGCCAGTGGCCGTGTGCTTCACCGGTCGCGGCCATGGTGGCGCTCGGCCGAGGTGAGCAGAGAGGGAGAGGAGCGCAAGAGGGTGAGTGGGCGAACTAGGGTTCGAGCGGGAGGGCGAGGTGTGGTCTTATCCCCTCCGCGGAAGCGCTGTCGCTCGGAGGAGGGGGGGGGGGGGCGCAGCGTGCGCGCGCGCGCTGACAGCGCGAGGGAGAGGCAGGAGGTAGGGGAAAGGCCGGCTCAGCTGGGCCGAGCCGCGCTGTAGCAAGTGGGCTATAGTGCAAAGTGAGGTTTTCTCTTTTTCTTTTGTTTTTCTATTTTACATTTTTCTGGCACTATTTTCTATTTTCTTTTAGTACCAAATGATTTTTGGTGAACATGAAACTTGGCACTTAAACACTAGGTAATATTCTGGGCTGTCACAAAAAGGTTTGGGATACATTTGAATTCATTTGAAATTTACATAAATAGAAATGGGTTTAATAGTGCTGTTTTGTCACTGTTACTGGAGGCTATGGTCAATTTGGGAATTTAAATAATGCTGAATTTATTTTTATAATAGCTTTGGGATTATTTGAAATATTATGAACATTTTTATTAAATTAATTGAAGAAATTAAAATTTGACTTGCATTTGAATTTGGAATTTGAATTTGTATTATTTCCTAAATGCAATTTAATTAGCATGATCATAATGACATGGCAATTTAATTAGCCTAATGACAGGGTTGAGATCTAGGGATGTTACAATACATATCCAGAAGTTTCCGGGGTATCCACAATTCCCCTTGAATGCGGCACAGATCACTCGGAGCCTGGAGGCATACCTACTGTGGCTTCTCGGGAAGGTGATGTTCACAGAGAACCATGTCAGCACTATTAGCGCACGCTACATCCCAATTGCATTGGAGATCACGAGAGCTGAGGGGCCGGAGCAGATCACACAGAGGAGTTGGGGTTCTGCGGTTTTAGCGGCTACATACTGAGGTATGTTCAAAGATTGCCAGCTCGTGTCGCAGAAGGCAGCCCTTCTTGGATGCCCTCTATTTTTACAGTTGTGGTCGTGGGAGAGGTTCTCTATAGCACGACCGGACATACATGTTGAAGAGGGTTGGCCTTTGGACGAGCTTTTCGATGCTGATCGCGTCGACATGCCAACTTTCGGCATGTGCTAGACACGTCGCAAGGTATGTCTCGTATTATAATTTACTGCATTTCTCTATGTACAGTATGACTGAAACTAACTTTTGTTTTGTGTAGAGACACTTTGCTGGTGATCAAACTAGGCGAGCCTACACGGCATTAAACGAGCAGTTCGATGTGTACACAGGGGTGATCTGGCAGCTGTACACGCAAGCAACCATAGATGTAAGATACCCCGGCGGTATTTCTGAGCTATGCACAAGGGATCGGGATTACTGGATGACAAAATCGAAGATCATCTTCGATGTCTTCGTCGAGGAGATGGCCCAACAGAGGGTTATGAGGCAATTTGGTCTTCGACAGTTGGTCGAGCCTCCGCTGCCACCAGTAGTCCACATGTATTGGCTTCTTATTCATTGTTGGATTGTCTTTCACAATTATCCATAGTGAAGCATTACTTAGTTGTTGAACACACCCCGCAATTTTAGGATCACAAGGAAGGGGGTCAACAGGACACAGACTCAGTGGCTGCAGAGGCTTTAGCCGTACATTACAGACTGGGAGACTGCGACGACACGGCTCTAGCACGAGGATCTTGGGTTTGATATCCGTCAATTCGATGCCTATTTGCAGCGGTACATGAACGGAACACGGATACACATCATTCAACACTCTCACCCATATGAGATACCGGCCCCTGCTACGGGGGATACGTACCCCAGCTATGATACTTCGGGCTCCAAACAGTACGCGGTAACATATATTCTGTTTATCTAATGCATCTAGTTGTTACATACTTTGTACTGCATACGTAATAATCATCGTGACAATTTCAGGCTGAGTTGACACGCGATCTTCATGATGAGATGACCAACTTTGGACGTTCACTATCGTCTGGACCTCTTCTTCCACATCAGACTCAGCTTCCCCCCTGGGTGACTCACATGCAGCAGAAGATACGAGCTGTCTACGCGGCTATCACGTGCACCCGCACTTCGGACGTTGTTCACCAGCATCACCTACAACGCTCCCTGCTGATGACCCACAAGTATAGGGGATCAATCGTAGTCCTTTCGATAAGTAAGAGCGTCGAACCCAACGAGGAGCAGAAGGAAATGACAAGCGGTTTTCAGCAAGGTATTTTCTGCAAGCACTGAAATTATCGATAACAAGTAGTTTGATAGAAAGATAATTTGTAACCAGTGACAAGTAGCAATAGTAACTAAGGTGCAGCAAGGTAGCCCAATCCTTTTGTTGCAAAGGACAGGCTGGAACAATCTCTTATAATAAGCTAAACATTCTCGAGGACACATGGTAATTTCATCTAGTCACTTTCATCATGTTTGTTTGATTCGCGTTCGCTACTTTGATAATTTGATATGTGGGTGGACCGGTGCTTGGGTGCTGTTCTTACTTGAACAAGCCTCCCACTTATGATTAACCCCTCTCACAACCATCCGCAACTACGAAAGAAGAATTAAGATAAATCTAACCATAGCATTAAAGATATGGATCCAAATCAACCCCTTACGGAATAGCGCATAAACTAGGGTTTAAGCTTCTGTCACTCTAGCAACCCATCATCTAATTACTACTCCACAATGCATTCCCTTAGGCCCAAAGATGGTGAAGTGTCATGTAGTCGATGTTCACATGACACCACTAAGAGAATCAACAACATACATATCATCAAAATATCGAACAAATACCAAATTCACAGGATTACTTATGACAAGACTTCTCCCATGTCCTCAAGAACAAAAGTAACTACTCACAAATCATGTTCATGTTCAAGATCAGAGGGGTATTGAATAGCATAATGGATCTGAACATATAATCTTCCACCAAATAAACCAACTAGCATCAACTACAAGTTGTAATCAACACTACTAGCAACCCACAGGTACCAATCTGAGGTTTTGAGACAAAGATTGAATACAATAGATGAACTAGGGTTTGAGATGAGATGGTTCTAGTGAAGATGTTGATGAAGATTGGTCCTCCCACGATGAGAGGATTGTTGGTGATGACGAAGGCTTCGATTTCCCCCTCCCGGAGGGAAGTATCCCCGGCGGAATCGCTCCGCCGGAGAGCAAAATAGTTCCTGCCCAGGTTCCGCCTCGAGACGGCGGCGCTCCGTCCCGAAAGTCTTCTCCCTATTTTTTCTTGGGCAAATGGACTTATATACGAGAAAATGGGCACCGAAGGCTGGCCAGGGGCCCCACAAGCCATCAGGGCGTGCTTGGGGGGTGGGGGTGGCGTGCCCTGGTGCCTCGTGGGCGCCTGGGTGGCCCCCTCTGGCACTTCTTTTCTCCAGTATTTTTTTATTCCAAAATAAATCTCCGTGAAATTTCAGCTTATTTGGAGATGTGCAGAATAGGTATCTCTGACATAGGTTTTTCAGGTCCAGAATTCCAGCTGCCGGCAATCTCCGTCCTTATGTAAATCTTGCATATTAAGAGAGAAAAGGCATTAGATTGCTCCACAAAGTGTTATATTGATTAAAAACATTATAAATAACAGTAGGAAAACATGATGCAAATTGGACGTATCAACTCCCCCAAGCTTAGACCTCGCTTGTTCTCAAGCGAAAGCCGATATCGATAATCATGTCCACATGTTTAGAGAGAGAGGTGTCGATAAAAACAAAATACGGACATAGTAGCATCATGATTATTATTATAACAGCAATATTCATTATCATAGAACTTCTCATGAGCAAGTAACAATTCATCACAACAACGAAGTATAAGACATAAACTTTGTTGAAAACTAACAAACTATGTTCTCAGTCAACAATGCAATTGCAATTCATCATATTTTCAGGAAGGGTCTCATGTAGGAGCTTTTAGCAAGTCCACATACTCAACCATCATTTAGTCTTCTATGATTGCTAAGACTCACAACATATATATGGAGCAAAAAGTTTCAGCCAGACACATAGAAAGATAGGGGCTTATAATTTCGCCTCCCAACTTATTCACCGCAAGGGTAATGCCAACAATAATAACTCATGATCACTCATATCCAACTGAATATATGTGCCTAGATCTTTCCCCACCACATGATGCTTGCAAAAGAGAAAAATAAAAAGGAATAGAGGAGAACACTATTGACTCTTGCATAAAAAGTAAATACATAAAAGTAAAAGATAGGCCCTTCGCAGAGGGAAGCAGAGGTGGTCATGCGCTTTTTGTTTTTGGATGCACAAGCTCTTAATGCAAATGAACGTCACTTTATATTGCCCCTTGTGATAGCAACCTTTATTATGCAGTCTGTCGCTTTTATTTCTTTACCATCACAAGTTCGTACAAAGCTTATTTTCCTTTACAATAAAAGTTCATACATATTTAGGAGCAATTTTTATTGCTTTATGCACCGATGACAACTTACTTGAAGGATCTTATTCAATCCATAGGTAGATATAGTGGACTCTCATGACATGAAACTGGGTTTAAGGGTTTTGGGTGCACAAGTAGTATCTCTACTTGGTGCCGATTTTTATCTAGCAAAGATATTGGGCAAGCATCACATGTTGGAGGATCCATGACAATATAACTTCTATGTGAATATAAGCAAACATAATTCATTACGTTGTCTTCCTTGTCCAACGTCAACAATTTGACATAAAATACTCAATGGGGGCTCATAATCATCAAAGATGTCCAAGATAATGTATTTGCATGTGAATCTTCTCTTCCCTTATTAATTTTTTCATGAATTGCATCATTGACTAATGCTATGCTTGTTAACCTTCAATAAATTTTACCACTTATACTTTTCTTTATGTAATGTCATTACTTTCCATAAGATTAGCATATGATCTTTTTTCATTATTTTCATTGCTAGGATTGAAACATAAAAGTAAAGAAGCAAAAACTCAAACTACTCTTTATTATATAACTCTCAACTCAATTACATAGATAGATAGATCATGTAACTAGCACTCGAAAATTGATCATACTAAACTTTTATTCAACTAAATCACGAAATAACTAAGGATCGAACTAAAAATAGGTAGAGATAATAAAAGTGATGGTGATACGATATCGGGGCACCTCCCCCAAGCTTGGCACAAGCCAAGGGGAGTGCCCATACCCATGTACTCAAGTTTCTTTCTTCGGTGATGATGGTGATGATGAAGTAGTGGGCTTGTCCTCCGGCTTCCATGGCATAGGTTCCCCATCACAAAAGGATGAGCGAGTCTCGAGAGTCCTGAAACTTGCAGCTAAACTCATACCTTTGAATCTTGCTTCATACTCACAATTTTGGTTTTAAAGATCATAGATTTGGCCTTGGAGATAGTCATTTCGTCTGTTGAGCTTGAAGATGATGTCCTCCATTGATTGGCCATCCACCTTGTGATCGCGGGTGAATTCCGTGATCATGGAGTGGTTGGCGCTGAGTCCACGTTCTACCATCCCTTGGCACTTGAAAATCTCCTGCTCCACCGCCTGGCCTCCATGCTCCCGGTCTTCTTGGGTCCTTGAACATCCCGGATGTGAAGCACCCCCTCACGCATCTCGATGGCTTGAAGGTGTTTCATCACCTCCGGAAGGTAGGGGTTGATGACCTTCTCGTAGAACTTGTCCTTGGAAGAGCTTGGTGGAGCCATAGCGATCTAGATCTGTCAGAAAAATGGCACGAAACAAGAACAGAGGATATTTCTGCGATACGGTGGTCAAAATGTCCGGGAGTATATATAAAGAATTTTTATCTTGCAAAACAAGTATTCCAGAAGAAAACAGAGTCGGGAAGGCTCACGAGGGGCCCACGAGCCACCAGGGCGCGCCGGGGGGGGGGGGGGGGGTGGCGCGCCCTGGTGCCTCGTGTGCACCTCATGGGTCCTCTCGACTATTTCTTATTTTTATATTTTTTCTAATATTCCAAAACCGACAGAAAGTATTTTTATGGAATTTTTGGAGTCGGTTTACTTACTGTATCACGTACCTCTTCCTTTTGAGGGTTCTGGAGTGTTCTGGAAGGTCTCTCTTATGTATTCCTCCGGTGTCATAGTTTGAATAATGTTAGTCTCAACATTAATAGGTGTACCTGAGATGTAATGCTTAATTCTTTGCCCATTGACCACCTTCGGATTAGTGCCTTCGGCGTTATTGATCTTAATGGCTCCAGAGCGATAAACTTCCTCAATGATATACGGCCCTTCCCATTTAGAGAGAAGTTTTCCTGCAAAAAATCTAAAACGAGAATTGTACAATAGAACATACTCACCCACTTTGAATTCCCGTTTTTGAATTCTTTTATCATGCCATCTTTTAACTTTTTCTTTAAACAATTTGGCATTTTCATAAGCTTGGGTTCTCCATTCATCTAGTGAGATAATATCAAATAACCTCTTTTCACCGGCAAGTTTAAAATCATAATTGAGTTCCTTAATGGCCCAATATGCTTTATGTTCTAACTCAAGAGGTAAATGACATGCTTTTCCATAAACCATTTTATAAGGAGACATACCCATAGGATTTTTATAAGCAGTTCTATAAGCCCATAATGCATCGTCAAGTTTCTTAGACCAATTCTTTCTAGATCTATTGACGGTTTTTTGCAAAATTAACTTTATTTCTCTATTGCTCAATTCAACTTGACCACTAGATTGAGGGTGATAGGGAGATGTAATTCTATGGTTGACATCATATTTAGCAAGCAGTTTACGGAATGCACCATGAATAAAATGTGAACCACCATCAGTCATTAAGTATCTAGGGACTCCGAACCTCGGGAAAATAACTTCTTTAAGCATTTTAATAGAAGTGTTATGATCAGCACTACTAGTTGGAATAGCTTCTACCCACTTAGTAACGTAATCAACAGCAACTAAAATATGTGTATACCCATTAGAGGAAGGAAAAGGTCCCATATAATCAAATCCCCAAACATCAAATGGTTCAATAACAAGTGAATAATTCATAGGCATTTCCTGACGTCTACTAATATTACCAATTCTTTGACATTCATCACAAGATAAGACAAACTTACGAGCATCCTTGAAAAGAGTAGGCCAATAAAAACCAGATTGTAGTACCTTATGTGCAGTTCTGTCCCCCGCATGGTGTCCTCTGTAAGCCTCGGAATGACACTTCCGTAAGATTTGTTCCTGTTCATGCTCAGGTATACAACGTCTAATAATACCATCCACTCCTTATTTATAAAGATGTGGGTCATCCCAGAAGTAATGTCTTAAATCAAAGAAGAACTTTTTCTTTTGTTGGTATGTGAAACTAGGTGGTATAAATTTAGCAACAATATAATTAGCATAGTCTGCATACCAAGGAGTATTACAGGAAGCATTTATGACAGCTAATTGCTCATCGGGAAAACTATCATCAATAGGCAGTGGGTCATCAAGAATATTTTCCAACCTAGACAAGTTATCAGCTACGGGGTTCTCAACTCCCTTCCTATCAGTAATATGCAAGTCAAATTCTTGTAGCAATAGAACCCACCTAATGAGTCTAGGTTTAGCATCTTTCTTTTCCATAAGGTATTTAATAGCAACATGATCGGTGTGAACAATTACTTTAGAATCAACTATGTAAGATCTGAATTTATCACATGCAAACACTACAAGAAATATGTCAACTTGTGACCTTCTGTCACTGACCCTGGAAGAAATGGTCATAAATCTACGACCATTTGAGACCAATTGGTCATAAGCTATTCGGGGGGCTCCAAACCCTAAATCATAATGACCATTTTGGTCAGAAAGGTTGTAATTTCCTTACGCGAAATGGTCGTAAAGCAGACAACACTGGTCCACTACCTTATTTCTAGCTGATCACGACCAATATAGATGGTCATAGCCTTGTAAATTGTGGTGCATTGCTATGACTAGGCGCCACCTCATCAGTTTTGCCTATGTGTCATGTCCATGTGTCAATTTTTGCCCTAGGTTGTGAAGCAGCCTACATTTTTTTCATTCCCAAAATTCCCAAAAAATTCTCATAAATTCTTTGGATCATATCTTCCTCAAATATGTCAAAAACCTTCCTTTCCTAGTTCAAAAATAATGCAGGAATATTCATTTTCCTATTCTGTTCAGAACAACACTTTGTGAAGGAAGTGCTATTTATATTTTCTTGATTGCCCTCAAAATTTTTGGGCACTATTTCCTATTCAAATCATTGCCTCATGACAAAATTCAGCTCCATTTGCCTAGTAAATTTTCCTCAGCAAATTTCCAAAGTTTCTGTTCAGCTAGAAGCTTTGTGAAGGAAGTACTAGCTAGGCATATCCTAATAAGTTGAATTTTTGCCACATCTTCTATATGCCCAAATCATAGCTCTCCACAAAATTTGAGCCCCACCATGTGAGCTCACCATCCAATCTTTGTTTCTAGTAATATTTTCAGTTTGGGAAGCAACTATATTTTATATTACTTTATAATTGCTGCAAATTTACCAAGACATGACCCTGCCCATAGAACCTCCCTCCACCAAATTTTAGCTCATTTAATTTAGCCAATTTCCCTCAATATTTTTCCCAATTTTCTGTTCAGATTGGCACATTGCAAAGCAAGTGCTATCTAGACCACTCCTATTGCCCTCAAACTTTTTGGGCACTCTTCCATATCCAAATAATTGCCACATGACAATATTCAGCTCCATTTGCATAGTAAACCTTCCTCAGAAAATTTCCAAAATTTCTATCCAGAGAGAAGCTTTGTGAAGGAAGTACTAGCTAGGTTTATCCAAATGATTTGAGATTTTTCCAAATCTTCCATATGCTCAAATCATCACTCTCCATAAAATTTGAGCTCTATCCAGCAATCCATGTGAGCTCATCATCCAATCTTTTATTCTGGTCATATTTTCAGTTTGTGAAGCAACTATATTTTATATTGCTTAATTATTGCTGAAACTTTACCAGGGCATGTTCCTACCTATATAACTTGCCTCCACAAAATGTCAGCTCAATCCATTCGTTCATTTGAGCCCAGCTTCAACATCCATATTTCTTTCCAGTGTGGTACTTTGCAAAGCAAGTGCCACCTAGGCTCCTCCATTTGAGCTGCAAATTTGCCAAGACGGTCTCCTTAGTAGATGATCATCCTCAGCCAAAACTCAGGCCCATTGGCCATGTGCATTTCCCCCACCGCTAATCAAACACTTGGCTGCTAATTCATGTTTGATCTTAGTTCAGTCTCCTCGTGAGATTCTTCCGTTGTATTCTTCTTCCTAACACCTACCGGGGGAGTGCCCAACCCACCAGACATGCCTAGGCCGCCCAGAACGCGTGGCAACGCCACGGTCACGCGGTGACCACGCGGCTGGCATGCCAGTTTACGCGCTCTGGAGTTGGGCGCCTCGGCCACCATCCAAACCTCGACGTCTCGCCACCACACCATGTATCTCTGATTAAATAGATACTTATGTACCTAGAAATGATTTTTGGAAAAAACAAAGAGCAAACTATAAGGCAGCTGCAGTTCAAATTTGACCCGCTTCCTACTAAATCGGCGGAAATTTGTCTTTTTCACGAGAGGTGGGTCATAGCTTTTGACACACAACCATTTGGTCAATTGTACATTAAATATGGCCTAATATTTTAGAAAATTGATTTGGTCCAATTTTGTAACAAATATATGGTAGGTCCTTCACAAAAAAAACTCATTTTGGGCACTCAAAAAATGGAAAATGAATTTTTCGTCCAAAGAAAATGAAAACTTCCTTAGGCAACATTGTTTGCCATTCCAAGATGCACCCTTGTGCACAATATGAGATCATTTGAACAAACTATGCCATGAATGTAGCCATAAGATTGATCATTTGGCTTGAAAGCCATGAATCTTCACACATGATAGTTCATTTCTGAGAATACTTTTTAAAAATAATTGCCGTATTACAAGTTTATTATTTTTCCTGGAAACTTGGTCACATATAATGACACAAGGCGAAGATTTTCCAATTTTTTGATTTTTTTTGAATTTTTCATGCCCATTTCAAAATGCGGTCAAAACGACGGACATGACCGTTCCTAGCTAGTGGTTGAATCTTGGAAAACTTTTGGTGTTTATCTGATTAAATAGATACTTTTGTACCTAAAAATGTTTTTTGGAAAAAATCATGAGCAAACTATGAGGCAGCTGCAGTTCAAACTTGACCCACTTCCTACTGAATCGGCGGAAATTTGTCTTTTTCACGAGAGGTGGCTCAAAGCTTTTGACACCCAACCATTTGGTCAATTGTACATTAAATATGGCCTAATATTTTATAAAATTGATTTGGTCCAATTTTGCAACAAATATATGGTAGGTCCTTCACAAAAAACTCATTTTGGGCACTCGAAAAATGGAAAATGAATTTTTCGTCCAAAGAAAATGAAAACTTCCTTAGGCAACACTACTGGAATCAGCAAATTTGCCGTCTGCCAGTTCTTTGCTGTCAGCTGGCGGACGGCAAAGAAGCTCTTTGCCATCCGTTTCCAGAAAACAGACGGCAAAGAACTAGCTGACGGCAAAGAAGCTCTTTGCCATCAGCCACCTCTTTGCCGTTTGCTAGCGGACGGCAAAGAAACTTTGCCGTCCGTCAGCAGATGGCAAAGAGGGAGGTGGGCCCACTAACGAGCTGCTTACAAAAAACCCTAACGGCCCCCCTCTTTGCCGTCTGCTAGCAGACGACAAAGAGTGAAAAGGCAGACGGCAAAGGCGGGGCAGACGGCAAAGAATTGAGTTAACTAACGGCAGCGCCCACCCCGCCCCTCTCTCTCTGTTTCTCTCCCTCTCCTCCCCGACGACCACCGCATGCGCGCCGGCCCCACCACCCGCCGCCGCCCCACCACCCCGCCCCTCTCTCTCTCCCCGGCGCCCCCGACGCCCCACCGCCACCGCCCCCGCCGCGCCACCCGCCGCCCCCGACGCCCCACTGCCCCGTCCCCCATCCCCTCTCTCTCCACTACTCTCTTGCGCGCGCCGCCGTCCCCATCTCGCGCCGCCACCCCGCCCCGTGCCGCCATCCCCGTCCGCCGGCGCCACCCCGTCCCCGCGCGTCGCGCTCCTCCAACGCCGCCACCCCCTGCCTCCTCCAGCCCACCGCCGCCGGCCTCCTCCACCTACACCGCCGGCGTCGGCCTCCTCCACCTCCACCAACGCCGGCTTCCACCTCCCCCACTCCGGTGAGCCCCCTCCCCCTCTCTATTTTTCATTTTTTATATGTTTTAGTAATTTTTGTGTTCTGTTTTAGTATTAGTTAAATCTAGTTTAGTTGTAGTTAGGTTAATTAGTTGTAGTTAGTTGTAGAAGATGTAAAAAATGTAGTTTAGTTGTCGTTAGTAAGATTTTAGGAATTAGGGTTACTTAGCTTATTTAGTTAGGTCTAGCATTAGTTAAAGGAGAGGAGGAGAAGAAGAAGAGGAGGAGGAGAAGAGGAGAGGAGGAGAAGAAGAAGAGGAGGAGGAGAAGAAAAAAAGAAGAAGAAGAAGAAGAAGAAGAAGAAAAAGAGGAGAGGAGGAGGAGAAGAAGAAGAAGAAGAAGAAGAAGAAGAAGAAGAAGAAAAGGAAGAAAAGGAAGAAGAGGAAGAAGAAGAAAAGGAAAAAGAGGAAAAAAAGAAGAAGAGGAATTGCCATGACGCATCTGTTTTTTAAATGCCCGTTTTCCAGGGAGTGTTGGGATGCCGTTGGAATCGCGTGGCCCAACTCGGATGAAACATTTGCATTGTTGCATCAACGCAGAACGTCTGTTCATGGAAGTTTTTATCATTGCAGCGTCGGGGGT
The DNA here is from genome assembly GCA_039707655.1 of Elymus sibiricus. Taxonomy (NCBI): domain Eukaryota; kingdom Viridiplantae; phylum Streptophyta; class Magnoliopsida; order Poales; family Poaceae; genus Elymus; species Elymus sibiricus. The sequence continues at coordinate 361,033,349 of CM077666.1, forward strand.
CTGGAAAGAAAGGAATAACAAATACTTCGAGGGATCCATCCATCTTTTGCGTCGTGGCGCACAAGGTTCAAAGAAGAATTTCACCTTCTCATCCACCGAGCAAAAAATAGACAAGCTAGCTCCCTTTATAAATAGCCTGGTGGAGACCCTGTAGTGGTCTCTGATGTAGTTCATATTAGTATATTTGTAGTTTTGTTTCTCTGGTTTGTCATCTAACCCCTCACTAACCCCCTCCCCCTCTTTTATCTAGTTTGTACAAAAACTATGTAACTGCAGTTTGATCTGATTATAGAAAGTCAGTAGGGAGGCTTTTCCCTACTGTCCCTTGGCCCTAAAATAACTTTTTTATCTATTTTAGTAATTTTTGTGTTCTGTTTTAGTATTAGTTAAATCTAGTTTAGTTGTAGTTAGGTTAATTGGTTGTAGTTAGTTGTAGAAGATGTAAAAAATGTAGTTTAGTTGTAGTTAGTAAGATTTTAGGAATTAGGGTTACTTAGCTTATTTAGTTAGGTCTAGCATTAGTTAGAGGAGAGGAGGAGAAGAAGAAGAGGAGGAGGAGAAGAGGAGAGGAGGAGAAGAAGAAGAGGAGGAGGAGAAGAAAAAAAGAAGAAGAAGAAGAAGAAGAAAAAAAAGAGGAGAGGAGGAGAAGAAGAAGAAGAAGAAGAAGAAGAAAAGGAAGAAAAGGAAGAAGAGGAAGAAGAAGAAAAGGAAAAAGAGGAAAAAAAGAAGAAGAGGGGAAGAAGAACAAAACGACACCCCGAAACCCCGACCCGACCCCGACACGGCACCCCGACCCCGACACGGCACCCCGACACCCCAACAGCCCGACCCCGACACGGCACCCCGACCCCGACCCCGACACGGCACCCCGACCCCGACACTGTTGGAAATATGCCCTAGAGGCAATAATAAATTGGTTATTATTATATTTCCTTGTTCATGATAATCGTTTATTATCCATGCTATAATTGTATTGATTGGAAACTCAAATACATGTGTGGGTACATAGACAACACTGTGTCCCTAGTAAGCCTCTAGTTGACTAGCTCGTTGATCAAAAGATGGTGAAGGTTTCCTAGCCATGGACATGAGCTGTCATTTGATAACGGGATCACATCATTAGGAGAATGATGTGATGGACAAGACCCAAACTGTAAACGTAGCATATGATCGTGTCAGTTTATTGCTATTGTTTTCTGCATGTCAAGTATCTGTTCCTTTGACCATGAGATCATGCAACTCACTGACACCGGAGGAATACCTTGTGTGTATCAAACGTCGCAACGTAACTGGGTGACTATAAAGATGCTCTACAGGTATCTCCGAGGGTGTCTGTTGAATTGGCATGGATCAAGACTGGGATTTGTTACTCCGTGTGACGGAGAGGTATCTCAGGGCCCACTCGGTAATACAACATCACTATAAGCCTTGCAAGCAATGTGACTAAAGTGTTAGCCACGGGATCTTGTATTACGGAACGAGTGAAGAGACTTCCGGTAACGAGATTGAACTAGGTATAGAGATACCGACGATCGAATCTCGGGCAAGTAACATACCGATAAACAAAGGGAACATCATACGGGATTAACTGAATCCTTGACATAGAGGTTCAACCGATAAAGATCTTCGTAGAATATGTAGGAGCCAATATGGGCATCCAGGTCCCGCTATTGGTTATTGACCGTAGAGGTGTCTCGGTCATGTCTACATAGTTCTCAAACCCGTAGGGTCTACACACTTAACGTTTGGTGACGATATAAGTATAGTTGAGTTGTTATGTTGGTGACCGAAAGTTGTTCGGAGTCCCGGATGAGATCCCGGACATGACGAGGAGCTCTGGAATAGTCCGGAGGTAAAGATTGATATATGGGATAATAGTGTTTGGTCTCAGGAAGGGTTCCGGAATTCACCGGAAGGAGTTTCGGATGTTTCCCGAAATGTTCGGGTACGAGAACACTTTATTTGGGCCAAGGGGTAAAGCGCACGAGGCTTTAGGAAGGTGCAAAAGGAAGTTTTGCGGAGGCCAGGGGCCAGACGCCAGGGACCCTGGCGTCTGGGGCCAGACGCCGCGGACCCTGGCGTCTGGTCCTGGAGCCCGAGCAGGACTCTTGCCTTGCGGGCCAAACCGACTTTGAGGAGGCTCTTTCTCCAAGTTTCGACCCCATGGCTCAACATATAAATAGAGGGGCAGGGCTAGCACCCGGAACACATCAAGATTTCCCCAAGCCGTGTGCGGCAACCCTAACCCTCTAGTTCCTCCGTCATAATCTCCGTAGCGCTTGGCGAAGCCCTGCAGAGATTGTTCCTCACCACCATCACCACGCCGTCGTGCTGCCGGAACTCATCTACTACTTCACCATCGCTCGCTGGATCGAGAAGGTGAAGGCGTCATCAAGCCGTACGTGTGTTGAACGCGGAGGTGCCGTCCGTTCGGCACTAGTTCGTGATCGGTTCGAGGGACGACTTGCGATTTGGATCGCGGAGACGTTCGACTACATCAACCGCGTTTCTTAACGCTTCCGCTTAGCGATCTACAAGGGTATGTAGATTCACTCTCCCTCTCGTAGATGCTCATCACCATGGATAGATCTTGTGTGTGCGTAGGAAAATTTTTGTTTCCCATGCAACGTTCCCCAACAGTGGCATCCGAGCTAGGTCTATGCGTAGATGAGATCTCGAGTAGAACACAAACGAGTTGTGGGCGTGGGTGTATACATATTGCTTGCCGTTACTAGTTGATACTTGATTCGGCGGTATTGTGAGATGAAGCGGCCCGGACCGACATTACGCGTACGCTTACGCGAGACAGGTTCCTTCAACTGACATGTAACTTCGTTGCATAAAGATGGCTAGCGGGTGTCTGTCTCTCTCACTTTAGTTGAATCAATTTCAATGAAGAGGGTTCTTTTAGAAGATCAAAAAGCAATCACTACACCACGTTGTGGTTTTGCGTAGGTAAGAACGGTTCTTGCAAACCCGTAGCAGCCACGTAAAATTTGCAACAACAATTAGAGGACGTCTAACTTGTTTTTGCAGGGTATGTTGTGATGTGATATGGCCAATTACATGATGAGATATATGTGATGTATGAGATGATCATGTGTTGTATAGAATATCACGACTTGCATGTCGATGAGTACGGCAACTGGCAGGAGCCATAGAGTTGTCTTTAATTATTGTATGACCTGCGTGTCAATCATTAAGCGCTATGTAATGCTTTACTTTATCGCTAAACGTTAGCAATAGTCGTGGAAGCAACAGTCGGCGCGACAACCTCATGGCGACACGTTGATGGAGATCAAGATGATGGAGATCATGGTGTCATGCCGGTGACGATGGAGATCATGCCGGTGCTTTGGAGATGGAGATCAAAAGCACGAGTTCATGGCCATATCATGTCACTTATGATTTGCATGTGATGTTAATCCTTTTATGCATCTTATTTTTCTTAGGACGACGGTAGCATTATAAGGTGATCCCTCACTTAAATTTCAAGATAAATTGTGTTCTCCCCGAGTGTGCACCGTTGCGAAAGTTCGTCGTTTCGAGACACGCCGTGATGATCGGGTGTGATAGACTCTACGTTCACATACAACGGGTGTAAGCCATGTTGCACGTGCGGAACACTCGGGTTAAACTTGACGAGCCTAGCATGTACAGACATGGCCTCGGAACACAAGAGACCGAAAGGTCGAACATGAGTCATATAGTAGATATGATCAACATGAAGATGTTCACCATTGAAACCACCTCAACTCACGTGATGATCGGACTTGAGTTGGTGGATTTGGATCATGTTACGCTCAAATGACCGGAGGGATGTCAATTTGAGTGGGAGTTTTTTAAGTAATATGATTAACTAAACTCATTATCTAGAACAATAGTCTAAGTTGTCTTTGCTATATTTATGTTGTAGATCATGGCTCGCGCAGTAGCACCCCTGAATTTTAATGCGTTCCTAGAGAAAGCTAAGTTGAAAGATGATGGAAGTAACTTTATGGACTGGGCCCGTAATCTAAGGATTATCCTTACGGCTTCCCAGAAGGCTTATGTCCTTGATGCACCGCTTGGTGATCCACCCGCTCCAGTTGAGTCTTTAGACGTTGTGAACGCCTGGCAGGCTCGTTCTGAATATTACTCAATAGTTCAATGTGCAATATTGTATGGCTTAGAACCGGGACTTCAAAGACGTTTTGAACGTCATGGAGCATATGAGATGTTCCAGGAGTTGAAGTTTATCTTTCAGAAGAATGCCCGGATCGAGAGATATGAGATCTCCGATAAGTTCTATGCTTGCAAGATGGAGGAGAACGAGTCTATCAGTGATCATGTACTCAGAATGTCTGGGTACTCCACCCGTCTGGCTGAATTGGGGATGCCCCTTCCGCCAGAGGCTATCACTGACAGAGTTCTTCAATCATTGCCACCTAGCTACAAGAGCTTCGTGTTGAACTATAACATGCACGGGATGAACAAGTCAGTCGCCGAGCTGTTTGCGATGCTGAAAGCCGCTGAGTCTGAAATTCAGAAGGAGCATCAAGTGTTGATGGTCAATAAAACCACTAGTTTCAAGAAAAATGGCAAGGGTAAGAAGGGTAACTCCAAGAAGAGTGGCAAAGCAGTTGCTCCTCTCGTGAAGAAACCCAAGGCTGGGCCCAAACCAGAAACTGTGTGTTTTCATTGCAAGGGAACTAGACACTGGAAGCGGAACTGCCCCAAGTATTTGGCTGACAAGAAGGCGGCCAACAACAAACAAGGTATATATGATATACATGTTATTGATGTGTACCTTACCAACTCTCGTTGTAGTGCCTGGGTATTTGATACCGGTGCGGTTGCTCATATTTGCAACTCAAAACAGGAACTGCGGAATAGATGGAGGCTGGCAAAGGACGAAGTGACGATGCGCGTGGGAAATGGTTCCAAGGTTGATGTGATCGCCGTCGGCACGCTCGCTCTTCGATTACCATCGGGATTAGTGATGAACCTGAATAATTGTTATTTAGTGCCTGCGTTAAGCATGAACATTATATCTGGATCTTGTTTATTGCGAGACGGTTACTCATTTAAATCAGAGAATAATGGTTGTTCTATTTATATGAGTAATATCTTTTATGGTCATGCACCCAATGTAAGGGGTTTATTCTTATTGAATCTCGATAGTAATGATACACATGTTCATAACATTGATGCCAAAAGATGTAGGATTGATAATGATAATACCACTTTCTTGTGGCACTGCCGTTTAGGTCATATTGGCGTAAAACGCATGAGGAAGCTCCATGCTGATGGACTTTTGGAGTCACTTGATTTTGAATCACTTGACACATGTGAGCCATGCCTCATGGGCAAGATGACTAAAACGCCGTTCTCTGGAACAATGGAACGGGCAAGTGACTTATTGGAAATCATACATACTGATGTGTGCGGTCCGATGAGCATTGAGGCGCGCGGTGGTTATCGTTACTTTCTCACCTTCACTGATGACTTAAGTAGATATGGGTATATTTACTTAATGAAACACAAGTCTGAAACGTTTGAAAAGTTCAAACAATTTCAGAGTGAAGTTGAGAATCATCGTAGCAAGAAGATTAAATTCCTACGATCTGATCGAGGAGGAGAATATCTGAGTTATGAGTTTGGCAGTCACTTAAGACAATGTGGAATTGTTTCACAACTAACACCGCCTGGAACACCACAGCGTAATGGTGTGTCCGAACATCGTAATCGAACCTTATTGGATATGGTGCGATCTATGATGTCTCTTGCCGATTTGCCACTATCGTTTTGGGGTTATGCATTAGAGACAGCTGCATTCACTTTAAATAGGGCACCATCGAAATCCGTTGAGACGACGCCATATGAACTTTGGTTTGGCAAGAAGCCAAAGCTGTCGTTTCTTAAAGTTTGGGGATGTGATGCTTATGTCAAAAAGCTTCAGCCTGAAAAGATGGAACCCAAAGCGGAGAAATGCGTCTTCATAGGATACCCAAAAGAGACAGTTGGGTATACCTTCTACCTCAGATCCGAAGGCAAAGTGTTTGTCGCTAAAAACGGAACGTTTCTTGAGAAAGAGTTTCTCTCGAAAGAATTGAGTGGGAGGAAGATAGAACTTGATGAGGTTGTTGAACCTTTACTTCAACCTGAGAGTAGCGCAGCACAGAAAGATGTTTCTGTAGAGCCTACATCAGCTGAAGAGGAAGTTAATGATGATGATCATGAAGCTTTGGATCAAGTTGCTATCGAACCTCGTAGGTCGACAAGGACGCGTACTGCTCTTGAGTGGTACGGCAACCCTGTCTTAGAAGTCATGTTGTTGGACAACGATGAACCTACGAGCTATGGAGAAGCGATGATGGGCCCGGATTCCGAGAAGTGGTTAGAGGCCATGAAATCCGAGATGGGATCGATGTATGAAAACAAAGTGTGGACTTTGGAAGTATTACCTGAAGGGCGTAAGGCCATTCAGAACAAATGGATCTTTAAGAGGAAGATGGACGCGGACAGTAATGTCACCGTCTATAAAGCTCGACTTGTGGCAAAGGGTTTTTCACAAGTTCAAGGAGTTGACTACGATGAGACCTTCTCACCCGTAGCGATGCTTAAGTCCGTCAGAATCATGTTAGCAATAGCTGCCTTTTTCGATTATGAAATTTGGCAGATGGATGTCAAAACAACGTTCCTTTACGGTTTCCTTAAGGAAGAGTTGTATATGATGCAACCAGAAGGTTTTGTCGATCCAGAGAATGCTGACAAAGTTTGCAAACTCCAGCGATCCATTTATGGACTGGTGCACGCATCTCGGAGTTGGAATCTTCGCTTTGATGAGGTGATCAAAGCGTTCGAGTTTATACAAGTTTACGGAGAAGCTTGTATTTACAAGAAAGTGAGTGGGAGCTCTATAGCGTTTCTAATATTATATGTGGATGACATATTACTGATTGGAAACAATATAGAAATGTTGGAAAGCGTGAAGGAATATTTGAACAAGAGTTTTTCAATGAAGGACCTAGGAGAAGCTGCTTTCATATTAGGCATCAAGATCTATAGAGATAGATCACGACGCTTGATAGGACTTTCACAAAGCACATACCTTGACAAAGTTTTGAAGAAGTTCAAAATGGATCAGTCCAAGAAGGGGTTCTTGCCTGTATTGCAAGGTGTGAAGTTGAGTAAGACTCAATGCCCAGTGACTGCAGAAGATAGAGAAAAGATGAGTGTCATCCCCTATGCTTCAGCCATAGGCTCTATCATGTATGCAATGCTGTGCACAAGACCCGATGTCAGCCTTGCCATAAGTATGGTCGGAAGGTTTCAAAGTGATCCAGGAATGGAACACTGGACGGCGGTCAAGAATATCCTGAAGTACCTGAAAAGGACTAAGGACATGTTTCTCGTTTATGGAGGTGATCAAGAGCTCGCCGTAAAGGGTTACGTCGATGCAAGCTTTGACACTGATCCGGATGACTCTAAGTCACAAACAGGATACGTATTTATTCTTAATGGGGGTGCGGTTAGCTAGTGCAGTTCCAAGCAGAGCGTGGTAGCTGATTCTACATGCGAAGCGGAGTACATCACTGCCTCGGAGGCGGCGAAGGAAGGTGTCTGGATGAAGGAGTTCATGACAGATCTTGGAGTAGTGCCTAGTGCGCTTAACCCAATGACTCTGTTTTGTGATAACACTGGTGCCATTGCTCTAGCCAAGGAACCAAGATTTCACAAGAGGACCAGACACATAAAGCGACGCTTCAATTCCATCCGCGATTACATCAAGGAGGATGACATAAATATTTGCAAAGTACACACGGATCTGAATGTTGCAGATCCGATGACTAAACCTCTTCCAAGGGCTAAACATGAACAACACCAGAACTGTATGGGTGTTCGATTCATTACAATGTAAATCACATAGTGATGTGAACTAGATTATTGACTCTAGTGCAAGTGGGAGACTGTTGGAAATATGCCCTAGAGGCAATAATAAATTGGTTATTATTATATTTCCTTGTTCATGATAATCGTTTATTATCCATGCTATAATTGTATTGATTGGAAACTCAAATACATGTGTGGGTACATAGACAACACTGTGTCCCTAGTAAGCCTCTAGTTGACTAGCTCGTTGATCAAAAGATGGTGAAGGTTTCCTAGCCATGGACATGAGATGTCATTTGATAACGGGATCACATCATTAGGAGAATGATGTGATGGACAAGACCCAAACTGTAAACGTAGCATATGATCGTGTCAGTTTATTGCTATTGTTTTCTGCATGTCAAGTATCTGTTCCTTTGACCATGAGATCATGCAACTCACTGACACCGGAGGAATACCTTGTGTGTATCAAACGTCGCAACGTAACTGGGTGACTATAAAGATGCTCTACAGGTATCTCCGAGGGTGTCTGTTGAATTGGCATGGATCAAGACTGGGATTTGTTACTCCGTGTGACGGAGAGGTATCTCAGGGCCCACTCGGTAATACAACATCACTATAAGCCTTGCAAGCAATGTGACTAAAGTGTTAGCCACGGGATCTTGTATTACGGAACGAGTAAAGAGACTTGCCGGTAATGAGATTGAACTAGGTATAGAGATACCGACGATCGAATCTCGGGCAAGTAACATACCGATAAACAAAGGGAACATCATACGGGATTAACTGAATCCTTGACATAGAGGTTCAACCGATAAAGATCTTCGTAGAATATGTAGGAGCCAATATGGGCATCCAAGTCCCGCTATTGGTTATTGACCGTAGAGGTGTCTCGGTCATGTTTACATAGTTCTCGAACCCGCAGGGTCTACACACTTAACGTTTGGTGACGATATAAGTATAGTTGAGTTGTTATGTTGGTGACCGAAAGTTGTTCGGAGTCCCGGATGAGATCCCGGACATGACGAGGAGCTCTGGAATAGTCCGGAGGTAAAGATTTATATATGGGATAATAGTGTTTGGTCTCCGGAAGGGTTCCGGAATTCACCGGAAGGAGTTTCGGATGTTTCCCGAAATGTTCGGGTACGAGAACACTTTATTTGGGCCAAGGGGTAAAGCCCACGAGGCTTTAGGAAGGTGCAAAAGGAAGTTTTGCGGAGGCCAGGGGCCAGACGCCAGGGACCCTGGCGTCTGGGGCCAGACGCCGAGGACCCTGGCGTCTGGTCCTGGAGTCCGAGCAGGACTCTTGCCTTGCGGGCCAAACCGACTTTGAGGAGGCTCTCTCTCCAAGTTTCGACCCCAGGGCTCAACATATAAATAGAGGGGCAGGGCTAGCACCCGGAACACATCAAGATTTCCCCAAGCCGTGTGCGGCAACCCTAACCCTCTAGTTCCTCCGTCATAATCTCCGTAGCGCTTGGCGAAGCCCTGCAGAGATTGTTCCTCACCACCATCACCACGCCGTCGTGTTGCCGGAACTCATCTACTACTTCACCATCGCTCGCTGGATCGAGGAGGTGAAGGCGTCATCAAGCCGTACGTGTGTTGAACACGGAGGTGCCGTCCGTTTGGCACTAGTTCGTGATCGGTTCGAGGGACGACTTGCGATTTGGATCGCGGAGACGTTCGACTACATCAACCGCGTTTCTTAACGCTTCCGCTTAGCAATCTACAAGGGTATGTAGATTCACTCTCCCTCTCGTAGATGCTCATCACCATGGATAGATCTTGTGTGTGTGTAGGAAAATTTTTGTTTCCCATGCAACGTTCCCCAACAGACACGGCACCCCGACACCCCGACACCCCGAAACCCGGACACCTCGACACCCCTACACCACGACACCCAGACACGACACCCCCGACACGACACCCCGACCCCGACACGACACCCCGACACCCAGACACGACACCCCCGACACCTCTTCGGCCTCCTGTTGATGAAACTTGCCGGTCTTCATGCCGATGAAACTTGCTAGTTATTAGGTATTCAATTTTTTTATGTTGTACTAATTTCGTTTACTCTTTGTCATTGCAGGTGTTGACAGATGGTGGGCGCGGGTCGAGAGCGCTCCGAGCCTCCTTCCTCGACGCGTGCTGGGAGGGGTGCTATTATTCCGCCCGAGCACCTCCGGAGAGCGCTGGTACACAGTATGCAGACACCGGAGGGCGCTCCTTCTTCGGCCGGGAGAGGTCGGGGGAAGACGAAGAGGGGTGCTAGAGGTGGACGTGGCGGCGGGAGAGGTAGGAAGGCTGCTGTGCCTTCCTCGCCGCCACCCCCAGCTGATTCTCCCGACCATAGGAGTGCTCCGTCTCAGGTGGACCCGTCTGACCTGGACCCGTCTCGGACTCCGGTCCACGAGCCTCGGGCCGACGAGCCTCGGGTCGCCGAGCCTTCGTCCTAGGAGACTCCGATCCCAGAGTCTTCGTCCCAGGAGACTCCGGTCCCAGAGTCTTCGTCCCAGGAGACTCCGGTCCCAGAGTCTTCGTCCCACGTGACTCCGGAGGCTAGTGGCCATGCTGATGGTGGCGAGGACATATTTTCTGAGGATAGCTATAGCGAGGGCGAGCTGGTTGAGGAGGGCAAGAAGGTCTACCAGCGTGGTGGTACAAAGCTCCCGCCCGTGCCGGCGACCCGCGATCAGAGGTGGTTGATTGAGCCTAATGGGGAGAAGTAAGTGCATTTACTCTTTTTTAACCTTTTGCCTTCATGTTTCTTCAAATTAATATCTAATGTGTTGGCCTTGTCATACTGCAGGGGTTGGAAACACGCCCCTGGTGTCCGCAGGCCCAACCAGGTCCTTGGTGTGCTTCTCCGGCACCACTTCCCGGGGTGGGTCACGTTGCCCGGTGAGGGTGAGGTTCGACAGCTAGGACTGAGCTAGGAGCTGTACGTGGCTGCCCCGGCCCCGTCGGAGGAGAGGGTCGACGGTGTCTTGTGCGAGACGGTGGCCGGCATTGTGATCCGGCGGTTTTGGGTAATTTCTCCTTTACAGAATAAAAAATCAACAGCACCTAGTGATTGTACTAATCAGTGTTGTCTTGTTTGATTGCAGACCTTCTATAGGTGTCTTGAGGAACACGAGGCGGACGCGGCTATTGTTCTCGTAGCCGAGTGCAAGCGCCTATTTCAGAACTTATGACACGAGGCTCGGGTGCAGGCTGTTCGAGACTACTACGCCTCGACTAACATTAAGAGGGCCAAGAAGAAGTGCCGCTCCAAGTTTCTGAGTAAGGAGAAGTACATGAAGGTAATTACCTATTCTTAAGGCCTTGTACTTAGTTTCCTTGATTTGATTCGTAGGCGTAGCGCTGAAATTTCTCTTGTCTAACTTAGGTGCCCCCGAGATGGTGTGCGGATAGGATGGACTGTTGGGAGGCGTTGGTGGATGAGTGGTGCTCTTCCCACTGGCTAACCGTCCACAACAAGGCCAAGGATAATCGTGCCCAAATGAAAGGTGTGCCACACCATCAAGGGAGCTCCGACCTGTTTGAGTTCGGGGATCACTGGGTATGTGGTTTGCTTCATGATTCATGCAATTTCATTCTTCATGCCAGCTTGAGCCCTTAACTAATATTATGTTCCTCTCTTTTAGGCGCGACACAACAAGAAGGAGGTGCCACCGCTGTTCGACCTCTATGCCATGGCCCATACTGCCCCGTACAAGAAGGCCAAGGCATTCTCTGAGGATGACCTCGATAATCCAGAGAGCTTCAGCAACATCTCCTCCCACAACAAGCTCGTGAGGTACAGAGATGAGGGGAGGAGGAGGAAAGGGGAGGACTTCAACCCGAGCCAGAGTCCTTTTGATCCAGAGCTCGTGATGATATCTGGTGGCGGGAGGCCCCATGGCTCAATAGCCATTGGGGATGGACTGATACGTTGTCCTAGAACTCTCCCGGAGATCAAGAAGCGCCAGACGAGCTCCGATCCTGAGATAAGGCCTCGTCCACGGCCAATGGAGCTCGCCATCGAGGCTAGGGCCCAGGGGCTTCTGGTGGAGGCAAACAGGCAGGCGGCGGAGAGGGAGAGGGACATGGAGGAGAGGACGGCTAGGCTGGTGGAGGAGGAGAGGAACCGGAACGACGCGTCTCACCGGGCCCTATACGAGCTCCTCGTGGTAAGTTTCTCCTGCATATTAGCCAAATCATGCACGTAATGTTCGTTTCATCACTAACTAATATGACTGACTCGTGAAAACAAAATGTGCAGACCGTGTGCCAGAACAACGGTCAGACCCCTCCGCCGATGCCCCAGATTGGTATAGCGCCCACGGTGAGTTTCATTTGAATGGTCATTAGTTACTAGTATTCACATTTGAGTTGCATCATGCTAACGAGACATTGCAAATGATATTTGGTGTAGCATGCCTCCCGACAAGCATTGACCGATCCTTCTCCGTCTGGCGCAACCCCGACCGGTCCTTCTCCGTCTCACACTGGCGCAAGCCCGACCGGTCCTTCACCTCTGTGATGATGGTAAGTTTTCCCAAGTGTTTTGCTTAACAAATGCATACTTAGCTTAAGAAATGACCTATTTAGCTCCAAAATGACCTATACTTAGCTTATTTTCCTCGAAAATGACATAATAACCTTACTTAGCTCCAAAATGACATATTTTACCTAGGATAGCTATCAAATGACCTATACTTAGCATTTTTCCCTCCAAAATGACTTAATATGCTTAGTTAGCTAAAAAATGGCATAACTACCTAGGATAGCTCAATAATGATCTATACTTAGCTTAGCTAGTTCATTTATGACATAATTAGCTTACTTAGGTAAAAAATGGCATAATAACCTTGGTTTAGCTCCAAACTGTCATATCATTAGTTTATTTTCCTCCAAAATGACAAAATAACCTTACCTAGCTCCAAAATGACCGATTTTAACTAGGATAGCTAAAAAATGACCTACACTTACCATTTTGTCCTCCAAAATGAATAAATATGCTTAGTTAGCTCAAAAATGGCATAACTACCTAGGTTAGCTCAAAAATGACCTATACTTAGCTTCTTTAGTTCATTTATGACATACTTAGCATACTTAGGTAAAAAATGGCATAATAATCTTGGTTACCTCCAAAATGACATTGACTTAGCTTATTTTCCTCGAAAATGACATAATAACCTTACTAACCTCCAAAATGACCTATTTACCTAGCTTAGCTCTAAAATGACCTACACTTAGCATTTTTACCTAGCTTAGCTAAAAAATGGCATAATTACCTAAGTTACATTCGTTAGAAGAAGAAGAAGATAAAGAAGAGGAGAAAAAGAAAGAGAAGAAAATTCTTCTTCTTCTACTTCTACTTCTTCTTCTTGTTCTTCTTCTAACTTTCTTCTTTCCCAATTTGCAGATTTGCTTTAGATCACGGAAGCTTGCGTTGATGGAGTCTACTCTTCTCCTTGTCCTTCCTTTTTGTTTTGATTTTGTAGGATGAACAATGTGAAACTTGCTACCTATATATGTATGTATGGATGAAACCATTGTATGCTTGTTGTTGGATATATGTTGGCTATATATATATGTTGCATATGAACTTTTGAGTTGGTATGTATATGTGTTGGATGATCATATCCATATGGCAGGGATATGTAAGCTTGTTGAAAGTATTTTCAAATGTATATATATATATATATATATATATATCTGTGAAATTGAATGAATTTAAGAAAAAACAGGGGCTATACAGGCTCTTTGCCGTCTGCTGGCAGACGGCAAAGAGCTTTGCCATGAGCAAGCAGACGGCAAAGTTGCCACGTGGTAGCTACCTGTGCAACCTGGGGGGCACTGGGCTGGCCTATGTGGTTGCTTTGCCGTCTGCTGGCAGACGGCAAAGAACTTTGCATCTTTGCCGTCAGCCAGCAGACGGCAAAGCACGCCGTTAACCCCTTAACGGACCTAAGCTGCCACGTGTGCCGTACATGCCCTTTGCCGTCTGCTGGCAGATGGCAAAGACCTTTGCCTCTTTGCCGTCGGCCAGCAGACGGCAAAGTGGCCTTTACCGGACCTTGTTCAGCCGGATGTGGTGCCGTCTGCTGGCTGACGGCAAAGACCTTTGCCGTACGCAATTCATGCCTTTGCCGTCAGCCATGGCAGACGGCAAAGTTGTTGATTCCAGTAGTGCAACATTGTTTGCCATTCCAAGATGCACCCTTGTGCACAATATGAGATCATTTGAATAAACTATGCCATGAATGTGGCCGTAAGATTGATCATTTGGCTTGAAAGCCATGAATCTTCCCACACAATAGCTCATTTCCGAGAACACTTTTTTAAAATAATTGTTGTATTACAAGTTTATTGTTTTTCCTGGTAACTTGGTCACATATAATGACACAATGTGAAGGTTTTCCAATTTTTTGATTTTTTTTGAATTTCTTATGCCCGTTTCAAAATGCTGTCAAAACGGCAGGAGTGACCGTTTGTATCTAGGGGTTGAATCTTGCAAAACTTTTGGAGTTTCTCTTATTAAATAGATACTTATGTACCTAGAAATGAGTTTTGGAAAAAATAAAGAGCAAACTATGAGGCAGCTGTAGTTCAAATTTGACCCGCTTCCTACTGAATCGGCGGAAATTTGTCTTTTTCACGAGAGGTGGATCAAAAGCTTTTGACACCCAACCATTTGGTCAATTCTACATTAAATACGGCCTAGTATTTTATAAAATTGATTTGGTCCAATTTTGCAACAAATATTTGCTAGGTTCTTCACAAAAAAATCCATTTTGGGCACTCAAAAAATGGAAAATGAATTTTTCGTGGAAAGAAAGTGGAAACTTCCTTAGGCAACATTCTTTGTCATCCCAATATGCACCCTTGTGCACAATAAGAGATCATTTGAACAAACTATGCCATGAATGTTGCCATAACATTGGCCATTTGCCTTGGAAGGCATGGATCTTCATACATGATAGCTCGTTTCTGATAACACTTTTTTAAGACATTTGCCGTAGTCCAAGTTTGTTATTTTTCCTGGAAACTAGGTGACATATAATGACACAATGCGAAGGTTTTCAATTTTTTTTTGATTTTTTTTGAATTTCTTATGCCCGTTTCAAAATGCGATCAAAACGAAGGGCATGACCGTTCGTAGCTAGGGGTTGAATCTTGCAAAACTTTTGGAGTTTCTCTGATTAAATAGATACTTATGTACCTAGAAATGATTTTTGGAAAAAATAAAGAGCAAACTATGAGGCAGCTGTAGTTCAAATTTGACCCGCTTCCTGCTGAATCGGCGGTAATTTGTCTTTTTGACAAGAGGTGGATCAAAAGCTTTTGAAACCAAACCATTTGTCAATTTTACATTAAATATGGTCTAATATTTTTAAAAATTAATGGAGTCCAATTTTGCATTAAATATTTGGTTAGTTCTTCACAAAAAAACCAGTTTTGGTCACTCAGAAAAATGGAAAATGGAAAATGAAAACTGCCAGTGCTAAGACATATCGCTTGTCGGTGCTGCTGGCGCTGCTATGTAGGACGCGCGTCGCTGCAGAGAGGCCTCGGTGATGTAATGCAGTGGCGGCGGAGGCTGCCGGTGCTGCAAAGCATCAATGGTGGGACGTAGCTGCAAAGTAGCACACCGACGACGAAGACGGTGGACGGCGTCGCTGCAGTAGAAGGTCACGTGTGTCTCGTCGCTGGCCGTATTGGATGTAGATGGAGGGAAGGGAAGGAAGATGCATTACACACTTCTGATCAAACGGCTATGTGCGTTTGAATTAGACGGCTAGCTTGGTGGCTTATCTTTAGGAAAGATCAGCCGACTGATGCCTAGCTGCCGTCATAAAAAGTGGTCTAGTATTTTTGAAAAATGATGTAGTTCAATTTTTGCAACAAATAGTTGGTAGTTTACTTAAAAAATTCAGAGATTTGGGTCCAAATTTCGTGATTCGAGCGCGAGACAGCCAGCCAATGAGATGTGAGGAACCGCCTCCACGCGGATCACCCAGTTGGACGCGTTCTGAGCCATCCATCACGCACCTATCCAACGGTGGAGCTTCTCCCGAGAAACCAAAACCCTAACCACCCACCCACCCTTTCAATCTCTCTCACTCTCCAGATCCGATTGAGGCACCCCGCCGCCCCGCCTCCGTCTCCCTCGTCTTGCCTCCCACCCGTGATTCCCACCGCCGCCGCCCCCACCCATCGCCCTCCCCTCCCCTTCCCCCAGATCCACAAGCCCAGGCGCGGCCGCCCCTAGATCCACAAGCCCGGGCGCGGCCATAGCGTTCCCCCTCCTACTTCTCTGCTAGGATTAGGGTTTGCGGTCGGAGAAAACAAGAGCCGGCCGGCGATGGACGCTCGTCGCGGGACCTGACGGAGGAGAAAAAGGGCCACCAGGAGGCCCTCATTGACTCCCTTGCGCGCGCTGTGGTCGAGCTGTGCAACAACGGACGTCTAGTTCCACGAGCACGTGCCGGGAGAGGAGGAGCTCCTCCTTCTCAACCACACTGATGCAACAGAGGCGTGCTTCTTCTCCATGACCGCGGCAGCCATGGACTTGGTGAAGGTACGCATCACCCTTCCCCTCTCTGCCCTCATCTGCTCGCTCTTATCTCCTCTGACCCCCATCTCATCTCTACTCTTTAGGTAGAGGAGGAAAGACGTCTCCTCGACAGGAGACAGGCGAGGTGGATGCTGCCCGCCCAGACGGTCCGCAACATGGGGGAGTCCATCTCCGACTGTCCCAAGCACGACCACGATAGACCCACAACGGCTGGTAGCATCTCCATCTCCATCTCCCTCCCCCTCTTCCTCCAAGTAGTAGCACATCATCAGGTAGTAGTAGGACAGTCAATACATGCTTGTTCTGTAACTTGTGTCTCAGATTGTTCAAATGATAAGAGAGGTTCTCATTGTGGTTACAATTGACAATGGTCTGATCCTAGCTATAAAATATAAGGGACAGTAATGAAGTAGAAATTTTCATGTCTCAATTTCCACAGTTGGCTTGTCAAATATGTTCGTATTATGGTATTTGCTACTTTTCTCTGGATGAACAGAATGTCCATAGGATTACTGTCATCAATGTGTACTATAAAATTTCCCTGCACCTTTGTTGAAAACATGCAAGTATGTAACACAAATAGCCCACAAAGATTATAGTTGTTGTATCGATTGCTTGAACAAGCAATCGAGGGAGAAATGCCAGTTTCTTTTGTATGGCATACATGTTGAATGTCGTTAGATGATGATCTAACCATTTTTCTCATCACAAAGTATGCATTGGCAATATAATTTGCAGCATTAGTTAAGTACTGCTGTAGTCTTTTTTAGACTTCTCATGAGATTGAAGCATTTGATCTGATTTATGGTTTGCTGATTGTTGCAGACAAATGTATCAATCTGCTTAACTGTGTATGATTCCTGCATTTCCCAGTTGCAAATCCTAATCAAGGAGAATGAGTAATACAAGCTTAGGTGTAATGGTGTGTCCACACTTTTGTTTCGATTACATTTAAGTGATACTTTTCTGCCTCCTTTTCCTCCTGTTTGCGCGAAAAGTCATGTGTCCTTTCCATTTGGAGTCTATGTATGCAACACCAATTATCCAGTCCATTTTTCACAAAAAGATTAGTGTTCTTATTTAGTCCTGATGTTTTCGTTTATGGAGTTGTTGATTATTTGGTCAGATTTCCTTACTTGCTTTAGGCATAAGAATAAGCTGATAAGAACAGAATATTGATACTTTGCATGCTATGAGTAAAATGCTCTATTTTCTTTCATCACCTTTCTTGTATGAATGAGTATCTCATTTTAACTAGCTGGAGAATGAAAGCATTGTACTAGCTGAATTTGTGTTATCATTCTAAACAACTTGTTCGTTTTTTGATTGGTTTGTTCATAATATATTGGCTCCAGATTTTTTGATTCTTCTCTTCTGATTCATGTAACAGCTACCTTGCCTGGCACTGGTACTATTATGCTATACTATTATACTATCTGTATGTTCTTCACTGCCCCTTTAAGGTAAATGACGACATTGAAAATGGCTCAAACCTGAAGTACTTTAAATAGATTGTCGTTTCAGTTAAATGTTGTTTATAAATCCAGTTTGTACTGATAAACTTGCACAGTCTCTCCCTATTTATAATGTTAAATTTTGTTCTATAAATTCACTTTTTACTGATAAAATTGTATAGAGCACAACACAGTCTCTGCCTTTTGTTATACTGATAATTGTTGTTTAGTTGTAATTCCTTTTGATTGTATAGATACAGTCCCATGCACAAGGGAGGCACAGATGCAGCACGGCCTCTGCCACGGTGACTACACGCTGTACAAGTGTGTGTCCCGATTTACATGCTTGCCATTGTACATGATGTAAGTGATACTGAGATGCTCATGGGAGTGGTGGTTCTTTATGTGCTGATGGTCCTGGGAAGGGCATACATTGTCTATTTTAGTATTGTTAGAGTTGTTGTGTTTGTGAAAGATGCCATGTTCACTACATGCTAAATCTTTCACTCCTGGATATTCCATGTTCACCGAATGTTTATTTTTTCATGTGCCAACTTAAATGCTCTAAACAATTTACATGTTAATAACGAGTGTCTAGTTATGTGTTTCATGTCAATTACATGTACCTTTTATTGGTTATTAATTACGATTCTTATAGATTTAGAGCTGTTAATTATGCTTCTATTTCATTGTTGAGCCTGCAATAAAAGACTGTTAATGTGGTTAATAGTATGATTTTCATGTCCAGCCAAATGATATTTTGTGCTTTCCAAAGTGATCTGTACCCAACTGCTTGTATACTTGTTCTGTATTTTGTTCTTAATTGTTCTTTTATTGTTAGTAGTACTAACAATGTGGATTTCCTCTCATAGGAGCTCCATGCAAAAGAAGTTCCATGCAAAAGAAGGTTGAAAGGAGCAGGAGAGTTTATGACTGCTATAGAAGGACTGAAGGAGGTCCATGTTGAAGAAGATCGATAGAAGCAGTAGAGCTTGTAATACTGTGATTGCCATTGTATTTGTGTTGTATGATGTATCCGCGTTTACCCACAAAAAATAATGTATCCGCGTTGTAATACTGTGATTGCCATTCTGGCTACTATTTCAAACAGTGTTTTCTGTCAGTGCTGATTTAAATATTGGTTACTTATTTACTGTCAAATTGAAATCTGAAGAACTTGACCCTGACAACTGGGTCCCATTACAAGAAGCTGACAATTAGGACCCATCTTTGAGAAAAAGAAAAATGAAACTCTTGAGCCAAGAAGGCCACGACCCAAAAATAAAAAGGCCGAATTGTTGGGCTTGACCCATGTAGCCGAACATAATTCGCAGGAAAAAAAATAGGAAGACCGAATTGTTGGGGTTGGCCCAAGTAAAGCACCGACTGAATTGTTGGGCTTGGCCCATGTAAAACATCGAATTGGACTGGGCTGATTCTGATCTACGACCTTTTCATTTGGTTGCAATTTTGCCATGTTAGCTTGCCACGTTGGATCTGACGTGGTCTGGCCAGAGTGCTAGTGACCAAAACAATTGGTCGTAGAATCTACGACCTTTTGTTTTGGTCGTAACCGTCTACGACCATATCACAGTGAAGGTCGTTAAGTTTCATTAATGACGGCTAGCTTTTGACCAACTGTTTTTGGTCACCAAAAGGTCACAAGTGAAAAACAACGACCATTCAGTGATCAATATTGATGGTCGCAAGTTGCCATATTTCTTGTAGTGAAACACAACTGCTAGAAATTCTTTCTCAGTAGTAGCATAATTTCTTTGAGCACTGCCTAGAGTTTTACTAGCATAATGGATAACATTTAATTTCTTATCAACTCTCTGTCCTAGAACAGCACCAACAGCATAATCACTAGCATCACACATAATTTCAAAAGGCAAGTTCCAATCAGGTGGTTGAACAATAGGTGCAGAGGTTAATGCTTTCTTAAGTGTTTCAAAGGCTTCTACACAATCATCATCAAAAACAAATGGAACATATTTTTGCAAGATATTAGTAAGAGGCCTAGAAATTTTAGAGAAGTCTTTAATAAACCTTCTATAGAAACCAGCATGACCAAGGAAACTTCTTATACCTTTAATATCTTTAGGATATGGCATTTTCTCAATTGCATCAACTTTAGCCTTATCTACTTCAATAGCTCGTTCAGAAATTTTATGCCCCAAAACAATACCTTCATTCACCATAAAGTGGCACTTCTACCAATTCAAGACAAGATTAGTTTGTTCACATCTCTGCAAAACTCGATCAAGGTTGCTTAAGCAATCATCAAAGGAAGTTCCGTAAACTGAAAAATCATCCATGAAAACCTCAACAATCTTTTCACAAAAGTTAGAGAATATAGCAGTCATACATCTTTGAAAGGTAGCAGGTGCATTGCATAAACCAAAAGGCATACGTCTATAAGCATAAGTTCCAAAAGGACAAGTAAAGGTGGTTTTCTCTTGGTCGGCCTGTGATACAGGTATTTCAGAGAAACCAGAATATTCATAAAGCAAAACTGTGTATGCTTGGACAATCTTTCTAACATTTGATCAATACAAGGTAAGGGGTAATGATCTTTTCTAGTGGCTTTGTTTAATTTTCTAAAATCAATTACCATCCTATAACCAGTTACAATTCTTTGTGGAATGAGTTCATTTTTATCGTTAGGAACAACAGTAATGCCTCCTTTCTTAGGGACACAATGAACGGGACTTACCCATCTACTATCAACTATGGGATAGATTATACCTGCTTCCAGAAGCTTTAATATTTCAGTTCTTACCATCTCCTTCATCTTAGGATTTAATCATCGTTGGTGGTTGGCAACTGGTTTAGCATCAGGCTCCATATTAATTTTGTGCTGACATAGAGTGGGGCTAATGCCCTTAAGATCATCAAGAGTATATCCAATAGCAACACGGTGCTTCCTCAGAGTTTTTAGTAATCTCTTCTCTTCATGCTCTGAAAGGTTAGCACTAATAATAACATGATATATCTTCTTTTCATCTAGATAAGCATATTTCAATGTATCAGGCAATTGTTTCAGTTCGAATACAAGGTCTCCCTTAGGTGGAGGAGGGCCTCCAAGAGTTTCAACATGCAAATTGTGTTTAAGGATAGGTGGTTGATCAAAGAACATCTTATCTATTTCATTTCTTTCATTCATGTGCATATCATTTTCATGGTCTAGAAAATATTGTTCTAACGGATCAGTAGGAGGTACGGCAATAGAAGCAAGGCCAATAATTTCATCTTTACTAGGCAATTCTTTATCATGAGGTTGTCTATGAAACTTGGAGAAATTAAACTCATGAGATATACCACCAAAATTAACACTAACAGTTTCTTTAGCGCAATCAATCTTGGCATTAACAGTGTTCAAGAAAGGTCTACCAAATATAATGGGACAAAAATTATCTTGTGGAGAACCGAGGACTAGAAAATCAGTAGGGTATTTTATTTTTCCACAAAAGACTTCAACATCTCTAACGATCCCAAGCGGCATAATGGTATCTCTGTTTTCAAGCTTAATAGTAACATCAATGTCCTCTATTTCAATAGGTGCAATATCATTCATAATTTCTTGATATAAGGTAAACAGAATAGCACTCACACTAGCACCCAAATCACATAAGCCATGATAACAATGATCTCCTATTTTAACAGAGATAACAGGCATGCCTACTACAGGTCTGTTTTTATCTTTAGGACCTGGTTTAGCAATTCTAGCTGCTTCATCACAGAAGTAAATAACATGCCCATCTATATTATCGACCAAGAGATCTTTAACCATAGCAACATTAGGTTCAACTTTAATTTGTTCAGAGGGTCTAGGTGCTCTAATATTACTTTTGTTAACCACAGTTGAAACTTTAGCATGTTCCTTAATCCTAACAGGAAAAGGTGGTTTCTCAATATAAGCAGTAGGCACAACTGGATCAACATGGTAAACAATTGTTTCTTCTTTAACACTAACGGGTTCCTCAATCTTTTCTTTAACAGGGGTATGATATTTAAACCACTTCTCCTTAGGGAGATCAACATGAGTAGCAAATGATTCACAAAAGGAGACTACTATCTCAGAGTCAAGTCCATATTTAGTGCTAAACTTATGAAAAGCATCGGTATCCATAAAAGATTTAACACAATCGTACTCAAGTGTTATACCTGACTCATTACCTTTGTTGAGTTCCCAATCTTCAGAGTTGCATTTAATTCTTTCCAGAAGATCCCATCTAAATTCAATAGTTTTCTTCATAAAGGAGCCAGTCGAAGAAGAATCGAGCATGGTTTGATCATCATGAGAAAGCCGAGCATAAAAATTCTGTAAGATAATTTCTCTTGAGAGCTCATGATTAGGGCATGTGTACATCATGTACTTAAGCCTCCCCCAAGCTTGAGTGATGCTTTCTCCTTCACGAGGCCAAAAATTATATATATAATTCCCATCACGATGAACGCATAGGATAAAACTTTTGATGAAATTACAATTTCAATCGATTCCAATCCCACGTTCCAATATCATCACATAGCCTATACCATGTCAATGCCTTTCCCTTCAAAGATAAAGGGAAAACCTTCTTCTTAACTTCATCTGCGGGTAAACCTGCAAGCTTAAATAATCCACAAACTTCATCAACATAGATTAAGTGCATATCAGGATGTATTGTTTCATCTCCTGCATAAGGATTAACTAGCAGTTTCTCTATCATAACCGAAGGAATCTCATAATAAATATTTTTAGTAGGTGCAGTAGGTTGAGGAGCAACTCTTTGTGCTTCCGGTTGAGGTGAAGATACCCCGAACAAACACCTCAAAGGATTACTTTCCATAGTGACAAGTGACAATAAATTTCAGCACGTAATATAAATGTTTCCTTACCAAATTCCAGTCACCAAAGGCGCTTCACTCCTCGGCAACAGCGCCAGAAAAGAGTCTTGATGACCCACAAGTATAGGGGATCAATCATAGTCCTTTCGATAAGTAAGAGTGTCGAACCCAACGAGGAGCAGAAGGAAATGACAAGCGGTTTTCAGCAAGGTATTTTCTACAAGCACTGAAATTATCGGTAACAAGTAGTTTGATAGCAAGATAATTTCTAACAAGTGACAAGTAGCAATAGTAACTAAGGTGCAGCAAGGTAGCCCAATCCTTTTGTTGCAAAGGACAGGCCGGAATGATCTCTTATAATAAGCTAAACGTTCTCGAGGACCTATGGGAATTTCATCCAGTCACTTTCATCATGTTTGTTTGATTCGCGTTCGCTACTTTGATAATTTGATATGTGGGTGGACCGGTGCTTGGGTGCTGTTATTACTTGAACAAGCCTCCCACTAATGATTATCCCCTCTCACAAGCATCCGCAACTACGAAATAAGAATTAAGATAAATCTAACCATAGCATTAAACATATGGATCCAAATCAGCCCCATACGGAATAGTGCATAAACTAGGGTTTAAGCTTCTGTCACTCTAGCAACCCATCATCTAATTACTACTCCGCAATGCCTTCCCTTAGGCCCAACGATGGTGAAGTGTCATGTAGTCGACGTTCACATGACACCACTAAAAGAATCAACAACATATATATCATCAAAATATCGAACGAATACCAAATTCACATGATTACTTATGACAAGACTTCTCCCATGTCCTCAAGAACAAAAGTAACTACTCATAAATCATGTTCATGTTCAAGATCAGAGGGGTATTGAATAGCATAATGGATCTGAACATATAATCTTCCATCAAATAAACCAACTAGCATCAACTACAAGATGTAATCAACACTACTAGCAACCCACAGGTACCAATCTGAGGTTTTGAGACAAAGATTGAATACAAGAGATGAACTAGGGTTTGAGATGAGATGGTGCTGGTGAAGATGTTGATGAAGATTGGTCCTCCCATGATGAGAGGATCGTTGGTGATGATGATGGCTTCGATTTCCCCCTCCCGGAGGGAAGTATCCCCGGCGGAATCGCTCCGCCGGAGAGCAAAATAGCTCCTGCCCAGGTTCCGCCTCGAGACGGCGGCGCTCCGTCCCAAAAGTCTTCTCCTTATTTTGTCTAGGGCAAATGGGCTTACATACTAGAAAATGGGCACCGGAGGCTGGCCAGGGGCCCAACAAGCCACCAGGGCGCGCCTGCGGGGGGGGGGGGGGTGGCATGCCCTGGTGCCTCGTGGGCGCCTGGGTGGCCCCCTCTGGTACTTCTTTTCTCCAGTATTTTTTATTTATTCCAAAATAAATCTCCGTGAAATTTCAGCTCATTTGGAGATGTGCAGAATAGGTATCTCTGACATAGCTTTTTCAGGTCCAGAATTCCAGTTGCCGGCAATCTCCCGCCTTATGTAAATCTTGCATATTAAGAGAGAAAAGGCATTAGAATTGCTCCACAAAGTGTTATATTGATTAAAAACACTATAAATAACAGTTGGAAAACATGATGCAAAATGGACGTATCACCCGCGTCCCTCCACACAACAGCAGTAGCCGCGTCTCTCCACGCACCATCAAGAACCCACACAACACTGACATCTCATCCGCGTCCACGTTTAGCACAACAGTCGACGACCAGGCCACCCCCTCCTGACCAGGCGGGAAGTTCCGCATGGTAGCACTAGCAGCAGGGTCCCACGTCAGGCTTCACATTTTAGCCACAACCACAACAGCAGGGTCCCACGTCGGGCTTCGTGTTGCAGCCACAGCCAGCTGGTATGTCCCTTCATAATTATTCTTTTCAATAACAATTGGGACTACGTATTTCTTCAGTACTTATGTTCCCTCCTGCAGGAGCCTACGGATATCAGGCGTCTATGTTCGGATATGAGGCGTCTATGTCCGGATCCGCGTGGGAGAGTGATCAGTAAGGTGGGGAGAACATGCAGGATTACATGTCACAGCACAACGAGTGGATGGACATGTATTCGACTCCTCCACCAGGCCCCACACAGGATACACAGTATGACCAGGACGGGTCCGAGATTCCTCTTCGTAACATTAGGGCACCCGCAGGTATGGCTGGTCGACGCCTAATACACCACCTGATCGCCGTGCCAGACATCATCAGTGACGCTTCTCTCTATCAGTAGAGACATGACTATCTACTTATGTATGAGACATATGCATATTCTATGTATGAGACAAATGACTATCTACTTATGTATGAGACGTATGCCTATTCTATTTTAGTGCTCAGTTAGTTTAGTGGGGATAATTCTGATATGGCAAACTAATTATCGAACGTCGTGCAACAACTACAACATTAAATTAAGATACAACATAATGCTCCTACAATAAGACAGTAGAAACTGATGATACAAGTACATCTAAATTAAACGGTAGGACTGAACTTAATACAACCTAAAAACTACATGAAGGCATCATCGTCATCCTCCATCGATGCATAACTCTTGCCCTTCAACGATGCGGTAGTCTTGGCCTTGGTGCTCAGCATGAAGATATCGTCTTCGTCGTCGCTGTCGGCGCTCCATAAAAAAGTATGTTCTGCTGCATACTTTAGGTATGATTCACTCTTATGCTTTGGCTTCTTCCATTTTCCATGCAACCTGAGAAGTTCTTTCCGTATCTCCTTAAAGGTCCTTGAAGGCCACCCACACCTAGTTAATGCGTGACCCAGCTCATTCAGTAGGGTGTCACTACTGATGAGTTCATCCCATGGAACTATTCTATTGTCTCTCTTGAAATCGCCCGCTAAACACAGAAGACATTGGGACATACTAGGGTAAAAACTATGATCAAAAGGATAACCGTACATCTTGACGAGACTACGAGACTACACTGGACTGCTTACCCACCTTAGTGTGGAGGGGGTTTTATAGGTTGAGAAGAGAAGAATAGGCGGGAAACGGTGGCGGGAGATATACGCGGGAAACTATGGCGGTAATTATAAGCGGGAAACTATGGCGGGAAATATAAGCGGGAAACTATGGCAGAGGGAAACGCTGCTGCCGCCTGGTCCTGTAGCGGCAGGTGCGGCGTGTCGGCTGGCGCGGCCGCTGTCACAGCCCAGAGGTCTTTTTTTTCAATCTAGTCCAGAGGTAATCCTTTTTGTTAATTAGATTTGCCAAGGTGGTTTTTTTAACAAAAAAATAGATGCATGCAGCTGTCAGCTTTGCCAAAGCCGATAGGAACTAATTGGTTTCACCAAAACCAATTAGTGCTAAATAGTCACACTAAACCCGACTGGAGCCGCCGCCCGTAGCCGACTGGCCAGTCGGCTTGGCCTAAGCTGAGTGGTCCTAATCGGCTTTGCCTAAGCCGATAGGATTCCAATCAGCTACAGCAAAACCGACTGAATCCAATCGGCTTCGCCTAAGCCGATGCCGTATTATTATTGAAAAATTTCTAAATAGCGTAATATTTCTCAAATTTATTAATAAAAGTGTATTATTAAAAAAAATAGCAGACACACGTGAAACTAGGTTACATGTTTGCAGTATTAAAATTTTAAAAAACAGTATAAAATAAAATTTAAAAGAAGAAAAAACAACACTAAATTTCATTGAACACATGAAATTACAATCGAGGGCGATTGTGCAACCAGATAGCAATATTAATTTTTTTTAGAAAATTTTATTGTCAAATATAAAATTAAAAACATAAAAAGTAGCACGAATCGTACCATTGGCAAAGAAAAAAGATAAAATAAAAAACATGAAAATGGTTGCATTTACAGTTGTGTGTCTAGTGGCAGACAAACAACTGTCCCCTTCTCGCGACAAACCAACACATAGTTGTAGTCGGGGGTGATACGTCTCCATCGTATCTACTTTTCCAAACACTTTTGCTCTTGTTTTGGACTCTAATTTGCATGATTTGAATGAAACTAACCCGGACTGACGCTGTTTTCAGTAGAATTGCCATGGTGTTGTTTTTGTGCAGAAATCAAAGTTCTCTGATTTGGACAATACTTTTTGGAGAATTTTTATGGAATATATAAAAATTATTGGCACAAGAATCAACAGAAGGGGGGCCACCTGCTGCCCACAAGGCAGTAGGGCGCGACCACCCCCCTAGGGCGCGCCCAAGTGCCTTGTGGGGCCCACAGGCGGTCATGTGACCTAATTCCAACGCTATAAATTCTCTTTCCCTGAGAAAAAAATAGAAGAAGAAGTTTCGTCATGTTTTACGATACAGAGCCGCCGCCACCTCCTGTTCTTCATCGGGAGGGCTGATCTGGAGTTCGTTCGGGGCTCCGGAGAGGGGGATCCGACGCCATAGTCATCATCAACCATCCTCCATCACTAATTTCACGATGCTCACCACCGGG
This sequence comes from Elymus sibiricus, assembly GCA_039707655.1. Lineage (NCBI taxonomy): Eukaryota > Viridiplantae > Streptophyta > Magnoliopsida > Poales > Poaceae > Elymus > Elymus sibiricus. The sequence continues at coordinate 361,060,543 of CM077666.1, forward strand.
CGTGAGTAATTCCTTCGCAGGCTTGCTGGACGGTGATGTGTTGGATGAGATTTATCATGTAATCAAGTTAGTTTTGTTAGGGCTTGATCCCTAGTATCCACTATGTTCTGAGATTGATGTTGCTATGACTTTGCTATGCTTAATGCTTGTCACTAGGGCCCGAGTGCCATGATTTCAGATCTGACCCCTTTATCTTTTCATGAATATATTTGTGTTCTTGATCCTATCTTGCAAGTTATATGCACCTATTACGTGTCATGATCCGCATACCCCAAGGTGACAATAATTGGGATTCTTTCCGGTGATTGCCGTAGTTTGAGGAGTTCATGTATTCACTAAGTGCTAATCCTTTGTTCCAGTTCTCTATTAAAAGGAGGCCTTAATATCCCTTAGTTTCCTTAAGGACCCCGCTACCACGGGAGGGTAGGACAAAAGATGTCATGCAAGTTCTTATTATAAGCCCTAGGTTGTGACTGTTATATGATGAATATCAGCCAACATAATTATCATCACCGATCCAATGCCTATGACTTTCTCATATTGGTTTCTGCTAAGCTACTTTGTTGCAACTGCTTTACACTTGTTACAAGACTATTACTCTTACTGTTGCTGTTACTATTGTTACTATTGCTACTGCTACCAAAACCATCATATTACTATGCTACTAAATACTTTGCTGCAGATATTTTATCTCCATGTGTGGTTGAATTGACAACTCAACTGCTAATACTCGCAAATATTCTTTGGCTCCCCTTGTGTCGAATCAATAAATTTGGGTTGAATACTCTACCCTCAAAAACTGTTGCGATCCCATATACTTGTGGGTTATCAAGACCTTTTTCTGGCGCCGTTGCCAGGGAGCATAGCTTTATTTGTCGAGTCACTTGGGATTTATATCTGTTGATCACTATGAAGAATCTGAAAGACGCTAAGACCAAGATCGTTCCCTCTAAGACGAGGGGAGGTAAGGAACTACCATCTAGCTCCGCACGTGATTCACCTTCTGTTTTGAGTAGACTTGTGACACCACCACCTGTTATGCATTCTGATATGTCACAAGTTATTGATGATACTACTTCTACTATGAATGATACTTATGATGAAGCTAGTACTATGCTTGATAACACTTTGCCACTTGGTGATTTTCTTGATGAACGACTTGCTAAAGCTAAAGAAATTGAGAATGCTAAAAATGATGAAACTCTTGAAAACTATGATTCACCTATTATGCCTAGCTCTCCTACTAGAGTTGAATCACCTGATGAACATGTCTTTGATAGGGAGACGGCTAGAGCCATTCTTGCTTGTAATGATAGAGATGAGGTTATAAAATTGCTTGCTGAAATGAAAGAAAAATCTATGAGGGAGAGAATGAAATATGATCCTAAGTTTGCCACCTCTCCCATATTCGTTACTGATAAGGATTATGAATTCTCTGTCGATCCTGAGTTAATTACTCTGGTTGAATCTGATCCTTTTCATGGTTATGAGACTGAAACTGTTGTGGCACACCTTACTAAGTTGAATGATATTGCTACCCTATTTGCTCATGAGGAAAAAATTCGCTATTACTATATTCTTAAGTTGTTTCCTTTCTCATTAAAGGGTGATGCTAAGAAATGGTTTAATACTCTTGCTCCTGGTTGTGTGTGTAGTCCCCAGGATATGATATATTACTTCTCTGAAAAATATTTTCCTGCTCATAAGAAACAAGCTGCTTTACAGGAAATATTTAACTTTGTGCAAATTGAAGAAGAGAGTCTCCCTCAAGCTTGGGGGAGGCTTCTCCAATTACTTAATGCTTTGCCTGATCATCCTCTTAAGAAGAATGAAATACTTGATATCTTTTATAATGGACTAACCGATGCTTCTAGGGATTACCTAGATAGTTGTGTTGGTTGTGTTTTCAGGGAACGAACTATTGGGCAGGCTGAAGAATTACTGAATAATATATTGAAGAATGATAATGAGTGGACACTTCCTGAACCACCACCTAAGCCAACTACGAAGAAGAGAGGTATTCTATTCCTCAGTCCAGAAGATATGCAAGAGGCTAAGAAATCTATGAAGGAAAAAGGTATAAAAGCTGAAGATGTTAAGAATTTACCACCTATTGAAGAAATACATGGGCTCGACATCCCGACACAGGTAGTGGAGGTAAATTCTCTCACTAGATTTGATGAAGATGATATTCCGCATAATAAATCTGCTAGTCAATGCCTGTATGAATTTGATAATTACATCATTAAACAGGAACACTTTAATATGTATGTTAGCAATCAACTAAAATAGAATACCATCATGATTGAACGCTTGAGTGATTTGATGTTTAGAACTGCTAATGATGTTAAATGTTTGAGTAAACATGCTTCTATGGTTCAGACTCAGCTAGAACAAATTGCTAAGTCACAAAATGATTTGCTTAATGAGATGAATAATAAAAAGAATGATCATGCTGTCAGAGTTGTTACTAGAGGAGGTAGGATGACCCAGGAACCCTTGTATCCTGAAGGTCATCCTAAAAGAATTGAGCAAGATTCTCAAAGAAATAATATTGATGTACCTGGTCCATCTAAGAAGAAAAAGAAAAAGAAAAATGATAGGACTTTGCATGCTTCTAGTGAACCTGAGGTAGAAAAGCCCCCGGAGAATCCGAATGATGTTTCCATTTCTGATGCTGAGACACAATCTGGTAACGAACATGCACCTAGTGATAATGATAATGATAATGAAAATAATGCTGTTCTTGTTGATGCTCAACCAGATAATGATGTAGAAATAGAACCTTCTGTTGATCTTGATAACCCACCTCCTAAGAATAAAAGATATGATAAAAGAGACTTTGTTGCTAGAAAACATGGAAAGGAAAGAGAACCATGGGTTCAAAAACCTATGCCTTTTCCTACTAAACCATCTAAAAATAAGGATGATGAAGACTTTGATCGCTTTGTTGAAATGCTTAGACCTGTCTTTTTGCGCACTCGCTTGATTGATATGTTGAAAATGTCTCCTTATGCTAAGTACATGAAAGATATTATCACTAATAAAAGAAAGATACCTGAAGCTGAAATTTCCACCATGCTTGCAAATTATTCTTTTAAGGGTGGAGTACATAAAAAGTTAGGAGATCCGGGAATGCCCACTATACCATGCTTCATTAAAAGAAGTTATGTTAAAACTACCTTATGTGATTTGGGAGCCGGTGTCAGTGTCATGCCTTTCTCTTTATATAGAAGACTTGATTTGAATAAACTCACACCTACTGAAATATCTTTGCAAATGGCTGATAAATCTACTGTTATACCCATTGGAATTTGCGAGGATGTTCCCGTTATTGTTGGAAATGTTACTATTTTAACGAACTTTGTTATACTTGATATGCCCGAGGACGACAATATGTCAATTATCCTTGGAAGACCCTTTTTGAATACTGCAGGGGCTGTTATTGACTGCAACAAAAGCAAGGTCACTTTTCATGTCAATGGTAATGAGCATACGGTTTATTTCCCGAAGAAACAAACTTCAGTGAATGGTATCAACTGTATTGAAAAGGTTTCGACAATCACTATTGGGGATTTCAAATTTCCTCTTCCTACTGTCAAAAATAAATATGAAATTCTCATTGTTGGGGAGATGCATATCCCCATTGAGGTAACTTAGTGTTATACGAAAATTCTTCGGTCTCATGTCACTCGGAAATAGTTTGTTAATAAGACTTGATCAACCTTATTAATGGATTCTTTCTGAAGGGCATGTGGTTGATGAATTTTGTAAGCACAACTTTTTGTACCTACCTTTTGCTCTCTATTAATTATAGTTTAATAAAATAAAATGCCATGATTATCCTGTTTTCTGAATTATCCGTGCAATAAAAAAATGGCCCAAAAATAAAATTATAGTTGATACATCTTCGTCGTATCTACTTTTCCAAACACTTTTGCTCTTGTTTTGGACTCTAATTTGCATGATTTGAATGAAACTAACCCGGACTGATGCTGTTTTCAGCAGAATTGCCATGGTGTTGTTTTTGTGTAGAAATCAAAGTTCTCTGATTTGGACGAAACTTTTTGGAGAATTTTTATGGAATATATAAAAATTATTGGCGCAAGAATCAACAGAAGGGGGGCCACCTGCTGCCCAAAAGGCAGTAGGGCGCGGCCACCCCCCTAGGGCACGCCCAAGTGCCTTGTGGGGCCCACAGGCGGCCGTCTGACCTAATTCCAACGCTATAAATTCTCTTTCCCTGAGAAAAAAATAGAAGAAGAAGTTTCATCACGTTTTACGATACGGAGCCGCCGCCACCTCCTGTTCTTCATCGGGAGGGCTGGTCTGGATTCCGTTAAGGGCTCCGGAGAGGGGGATCTGACGCCATCATCATCATCAACCATCCTCCATCACCAATTTCATGATGCTCACCACCGGGCGTGAGTAATTCCTTCGTAGGCTTGCTGGACGGTGATGTGTTGGATGAGATTTATCATGTAATCGAGTAAGTTTTGTTAGGGCTTGATCCCTAGTATCCACTATGTTCTGAGATTGATGTTGCTATGACTTTGCTATGCTTAATGCTTGTCACTAGGGCCCGAGTGCCATAATTTCAGATCTGAAACCCTTTATGTTTTCATGAATATATTTGTGTTCTTGATCCTATCTTGCAAGTTATATGCACCTATTACGTGTCATGATCCGCATACCCCAAGGTGACAATAATTGGGATTCTTTCCGGTGATTGCCGTAGTTTGAGGAGTTCATGTATTCATTAAGTGCTAATGCTTTGTTGCGGTTCTCTATTAAAAGGAGGCCTTAATATCCCTTAGTTTCCTTAAAGACCCTGCTGCCGCGGGAGGGTAGGACAAAAGATGTCATGCAAGTTCTTATTATAAGCACGTATGACTATATACGGAATACATGCCTACATTACATTGATGAATTGGAGCTATTGTGTATCGCCCTAGGTTGTGACTGTTATATGATGAATATCATCCAACATAATTATCATCACCGATCCAATGCCTACGACTTTCTCATATTGGTTTCTGCTAAGCTACTTTGTTGTTACTGCTTTACACTTGTTACAAAACTATTACTGTTACTGTTGCTGTTACTATTGTTACTATTGCTACTGCTACCAAAACCATCATATTACTGTGCTACTAAATACTTTGCTGCAGATATTTTATCTCCAGGTGTGGTTGAATTGACAACTCAACTGCTAATACTTGCAAATATTCTTTGGCTCCCCTTGTGTCGAATCAACAAATTTGGGTTGAATACTCTACCCTTGAAAACTGTTGTGATCCCCTATACTTGTGGGTTATCAGGGGGCGACACTTTCAGTTGCATGCCTAGTAACAAACATGCAACTACCCCTCCCGACCAAAACACCATAGAGTTGCATTCGGGGGCGACAATTGGAGTTGCGTGCCTAGTGGTAGAGATGCAATTGCCCCTCTCCGACAAAACACCACAAACTTGCAGTCGTGTTTAAGACTTCCAGTTGCAGTTGGGGACGACACTCGCAGTTGCATGCCTAGTGGTAGACATGCAACTGCAGCTCCCAACAAAAAACCACCGAGTTGTAGTAGGGGGCGACACTTGCAGTTGCATGCCTAGTGACAAACATGCAACTACCTACTACTTGTGAGCTGCATTGGGATTTCCCCGAAGAGGGGGGGGATGATGCAGTACAGTAGAGATAAGTATTTCCCTCAGTTATGAAACCAAGGTTATCAATCCAGTAGGAGAATCACGCAACAACTCGTTAGCAGCACCTGCACACAAAATAACAAGTCCACGCACCCAACGCGAACAAGGGGTTGTCAATCGCTTGGCGGTTATGTGACGCCCCGACTTAATCGTGTGCTAATCATACATGCAAATGCGCACGATCAAGCCCAGGGACTCACGGAAAGATATCACAACACAACTCTAAACACAAATAAAAGTCATACAAGCTTTATATTACAAGCCAGGGGCCTCGAGGGCTCAAATACATAAGCTCGAGTACAAGCGTTAGCGGAAGCAACAACAGTATCTGAGAACAGACATAGAGAGCAAACAAGTCTGCCTTAAGAAGGCTGAGCAAAACAACGACACTAGATCGAAAAGGCACAGGCCTCCTGCCTGGGAACCTCCGAACTACTCCTGATCGTCGGTCTCCACGTAGTAGTAGGCTCCACCATGGTAGTAGTAGTCGTCGGCGGGATCAGTTGACTCCGGGGCTCCGTCATCTGATCGCAGCAATCGGGTATGGGGAAAAAGGGGGTAGCAAAGCAACCATGAGTACTCATCCAAAGTACTCGCAAGACTTACATCAGATCTATTCTAGTTATGCATCGGTATCAAAAGGAAGGGGCTGTATCTGTGGACTAGACTGCAGAAATGCCAGAATAGAGGGAAAGGCCTAGCCTATCGAAGACTAGCATCTTGCAGCGTCTTGCAGCATTAGAAGAGTGCAGATTAGCATATAATAAAGCAGTAATTATAGTAGCAATGCCCAGAGATCCTTCCTCGACTCCCTGCAAGAAAGCAATCCCGGAGCTAACATATCATTAAATTCACAAGTATCCAGTTCTAGTTGTAGTAGATTGGGATACTTTTCGAGTGTCCTGTTACCGTGGACACGGCTATTCGAATAGATATACTTCCCTGCAAGGGTGCACCAACTTACCCAACACGCTCGATTAACTCTGGCCGGACACACTTACTCGGTCATGCTCGGCCTCGGCTGATCGACACGTTGCAGCCCTACCTAGGCTCAGTAGAGAGGTCAGCACGCCGGTCTAAATCCTAAGCGCTCAGGGGTCTTGGGCCCATCGCCCTTTGCACTCCTGCGTGTTGCGTGGGCGGCCGGGACCAGACCTAGCCCCCTGTATACACACGTAGGCTTTCGTGGTCCACCCGGGCGCGCGCCGCTCAGTTGCTGACGTCTGAAGAACTCCGGCTGAAACATACGACGCCGGGTGCGCATACTATTCCTGCGTGCTGGTTAGTGCGAAAAGGCCAGAGGCCTACTCAGATCGCATATCCTAACCCTTAGTGTATTGGGAGCTCGCGGTGACGATCAGTGCTCCACGATCTGTGGTCCCGTCGCCCCGTCTCGTGGACTTACGGCAAGGGTCAGGAATGCCCGGCCGTGCCATGTAATTATCTCGCGGGTACCCTCCAGGTCAACCCGACTACCCAAGAGACTGTCGGGAACTTAGGTCCACCTCTACTGGGGTGGTACCGCCTGTCCCTTCAGTCCCGCAGTAACTGTACATGGGGGGCAACAGTTAAAGGTAACCGTGTGTCCGAAACATCAAGGGGGTAATCCGAGGAATCACCCTCGATGGATTCCCACTCGATGTAACCGTCAAGGTGAACTTAGAGGAATCACCCTCGATGGGTTCACACTTGAGGGGTTGCACAACAGAGGCTTCATCGGAGGTGGTGAAAGAGGAATCACCCTCGCTATCCCACAACCGACTAGCTATACTACAGAGGCAACATCAGGAGTAAGGTAAGAGGTATCACCCTCGGCACTCGATGGTAGCTCTGCAGAGTCGTACAACTAAAGGGGTGTGCGGTGATGTGTCGGTCTCAGCCCATCGATCACATTGATCGGGGCACCGGTAACAAAGCGGGGCAACAAGGACAAGGGTGTGGGGCCACTGATGGATCACTAACCAACCTATACTAAGCATTTAGGATAGCAGGTAAGTTATCAACAACATTTACAAAAATAGGCTATGCATCAGAATAGGAGCAATCAAATACAGTAGCAAAATCTAATGCAAGCATGGGAGAGAAAGAATGGGCGATATAGGAATGATCAAGGGGGTTTTGCTTGCCTGAAAGCTCTGCCGAAAAGGTCTGGTCGTCAGGGGCATAGTCGTACTTGGCAGCAGCGTCGGTCTCGGGGTCTACAGTAGAGAAGAGGGAGAAGAAACAATAAATAAAAGCAAACAAAAGGAACACTGATGCATGGCATGGCAATATGTTGTGCCGGGGGTGACCTATCGCAGTGCTACACATTAGAGACGGAGCGGGAAAATATGTGGGGATATATTCCTGGCTTTAGGCATCTGTTAGACAGATGAACCAGAGGGGAAGGTTCCATGTTTGCAGTGATTTGGGCATGGGCCAGCTACATGGAGGGCATATTCGGATTCGTCTCATTTTTCTAATCAACTTTCATGTAGAAAACTTTTTCATCCGAGCTACGTTTGAATTTCTACGAATTTTCAAAGTTTTAGCAATTTTCTGGAATTTCTGGAATTAATTTAATTTATTAAATTCGAATTATCCAGAACAATAATTGCTAGGTGTACCCAAAAGTGTACCCAACTGGTCAGCAGAGAGGCTGACCAGTGGGCCCAGTTGACTGAGTCAACTGCCCTGTCAACAGAGGCTGACTGGTGGGCCAGCTGCCCAGTCAGCAGGCTGACTGGACAGCCTTATCCACTAGAACAATGGGTTGGGCCCACATGTCAATGACACAGGGCTAATGAGAGCTTATTTAAATTAAACAGAGATTAATTAGCGGTGGGCCCCAGTTGTCAGTGACTAAACTAATTACCAGATTAGGTTATTTTATAAAATCAATTTAAATAGCGAGTGGGGCCCGCCTGCCAGTGTCACAGGGCTGCCCAGTCAGCACGGTTGACCGGTCAATGCGGTCAACCGGGCCCCTGGGACAAATTGGCAGTGACCCAGGGGTGGGCCCCAGGTGTGCCAGGTCAGCGGTGGCCGCGACTCGACGTCGGCGACCAAATACACGGCGGCGCGCACAGGAACGCAGTGGAAAACGGCTACGTGCGCCCATTTCGCGCGGGGTTGGGCGTGTTTGAGCGTGTGCTCGATGTCGCGTCGAACTGTGGCGGTGGCGTCGCCGGAGAGGCACTACAGCGACGGCGGCGAGCTCGCGGGCGGCAACCGGAATCGGGCGAGCTCGGTTACGGCGCTGCGGGGCACGATAAAGCGCGCGGTCGACCGCGTTGGGCTGCTGGGAGCGTGCTGAGCATGAAGCCGTGCTCGTGCGCGGGCTGCGGTTGCTGCGGCTACGACGGCGAGCTTGACGGCGGCGACGAGTTCGGCCATGGTGAATGCGGCGGCTACGGGCGCGGATAGGAGGGGAGACGAGAGGGGTTTTGGGCAGGAGCTCACCGGGGAGGCACACGGTGGCCCGGTGGGAGCTTAGTAGCAGTAGCGGCGCCGGAATTGACGGGGATCGCCGGCGAGGCAGAGGAAGAAGACGACGATGTTGCGGTCGATGTGGTGGCTCCCGGCTCCAACGGATGGCACCGGACGGCGTAGCGGACGACGACGGAGCGCTACGACATGTCGGCGAGGCGGGAGGTGGCTGGTGGCCGCGGGATCAACGGCGAACGGTGATGGCAGAGGTGAGCGGCTGCACGAGGAAGAAGAAAACGACGCGAGGGGGAAGAGGGAGTGGCGCTAGGGTTCGGCCGCGGGGCGAGGGAGGCCTTATCCACGCGGGAAGGTGGCAGGATGGCCGGCGCGTGGCACATCGGCATCCATGGCGTGCGTGCGGCCGACACGCAGGAAGAGAGAGGCGGGAGGAGGGAGAATGTGAGAGATGTGCTGGGCCGTGCCACGGTGGACTTGAAGCCCACATGCACAGTAGCATTTAGGCCTTTTCCATTTTCTTTTCTGTTTCCTTTTACAGAGAGAGTTTTGAAATTTTCTGAGCTGCCAAAATGATTTTTGTAAAAAGTGAAACTTGGCCACATAAATACATTGCAACATTCTGCACTGCCACAAAAAGTTTGGGGGCAAGATGAATTCATTTGAATTTTTCATAAATGAAATAGCATTTAAATATGCTGTTTTAGCACTGTTTTAATTACTATAGCTCAATTTAGCATTGTGGTGATGTTGTTTTCCTTAACAATTATTTGTTATGGAATATTTGCTAAAACATGAACTATTTTGCAGCAATTTTTGTGCTACTTCAAATTTCACTTGCAAATTTGAATTGAATTCAGTGGTGGAATTTGAAATGAGATATCTACTGTGATCAAGCATTGCAATTCAAGGTGAATTAGCATAATCATGAGGATCACTGTAGCTCATTACGTAGGGGTGTTACAATTCTCCTCTAAAATAAATTCTCGTCCCGAGAATTAAGAGGTAGAAGGGAAAAGATCGGGGTACTCTTCGCGAAGGCGATCCTCACGTTCCTAAGTGGCTTCATCTTCAGTATGATTCGACCACTGCACTTTAAGGAACTTGGTTGCCTTCTGACGGGTCCGACGTTCAGCTTGATCAAGAATGCGGATCGGATGCTCCTTATAAGAGAGATCATCTTGCAATTTGAGCATCTCATGATCCTCTGCACGGTGCGGATCCTTGAAGCAACGGCGAAGTTGCGACACATGGAATACATTGTGGATATGAGAAAACTGTGGTGGTAATTCCAATTTATAAGCCACATATCCACGCCTTGCGAGAATGCGGAAGGGACCAATGTAGCGAGGAGCTAACTTGCCCTTAATTCCAAAGCGATGAGTGCCCTTCATAGGAGTGACACGCAGATAAGCTTGCTCACCAGGTTGATAGATCGATCCCTAGTGTTTACGATCATAGTTGCTCTTCTGGCGAGATTGGGTCACCTTGAGATTTTCCCGAACAATACGGACTTGCTCTTCAGCTTGTTGGATAATATCCGGACCAATGAGCGGCCGTTCCCCAGTTTCTGACCAATTCAGAGGGGTTCAGCACTTACGTCCATATAGTAGTTCGAAGGGAGCCATCTTCAAGCTAGCTTGATAGCTATTGTTGTATGAGAATGCAGCATACGGGAGAGATTCTTCCCACTTCTTGCCAAATGAAATGACACAAGCACGCAACATATGTTCAAGCACTTGATTAACTCGTTCATCTTGGCCTTGAGACTGGGGGTGATAAGCTGAGCTCCAGGTTATATGAGTTCCCATAGCTTCTTGGAAACTTGCCCAGAACTTTGAGGTGAAGAGGCTGCCACGGTCTGAACTGATCTCCTTCGGAATACCGTGGAGTGTTACAATTCTAGAGATATACAACTCTGCTAACTGACTAGCAGTGATCGTCTCCTTGACTGGTAGAAAGTGTGCAACTTTGGAGAACTGGTCGACGACGACAAGGATAGCATCGTGACCCTTTTGTGATCTGGGAAGGCCAGTGATAAGATCCATTTGAACCTTGTCCAATTTCCACACAGGGATAGGAAGCGGTTGTAGAAGTCCAGCATGCTTTTGATGTTCTGCTTTTACGTGATGGCAAACGTCACATTCAGCAACATAGCGAGCGATGTCTTGCTTCATATTAGACCACCAGTACCTCTGACGAAGGTCTTGATACATCTTGGTGCTACCCGGATGAATAGACAATGGTGTATCATGTGCCTCCTTCATAACCTTGTCTGTCATAAGCTCGAACCGAGGTACCACAAGGCGATCTCTGAAGTACAAGGTTCTATCTTCAGCAAGCGAGAAATCTCTGGCCTTTTCAAAGGCAAGATCCCTTTTCATCTGATCAACTTCAGCATCTTTTGCTTGCGTAGACTTAATATCTTTCTCGAGAGTTGGTTCCAATACAAGGGTATTAAGAGAACCCTGTGGAACGATGTGGAGGTTCAACTTGCGAAGTTCTTCATGAAGAAGGGGTTGAGCTCGCTGAACCATGAGGCCGTTGCAATAAGACTTACGACTAAAAGCATCGGCTATTACATTAGCCTTACCAGGGGTATATGTAATACCGCAGTCATAGTCTGTAATTGTTTCCATCCATCATTGTTGGCGGAGATTGAGATCCGGCTGAGTAAACAAATACTTCAGACTTTGATGATCCGTGTATATCTCACATCGATTACCGAGGAGGTAATGTCGCCACAGCTTCAATGCATATATAACTGCAGCAAGTTCGAGATCATGAACTTGGTAGTTCTCTTCATGAGGACGCAACTGTCGTGAGGCATAAGCAATCACTCTGCGCTGTTGCATCAGGACACAGCCTAATCCTTGACGAGAGGCGTCGCAATAAATGACGAATTCCTTGCGAGAATCTGGAGGAGCAAGCACTCGGGCAGATGTCAGCTTGTCCTTGAGTGTTTGAAAACTTTCCTGACATTTTTCTGTCCACTCAAACTTAACGCCTTTGTGAAGCAGATTAGTCAGAGGCTTGGAAATCTTGGAGAAGTTCTCGACAAAACGGCGGCAATAGCTTGCGAGTCCAAGAAAACTTCTCACTTGCTTAACATTCTTCGGAGGAGTCCAGTCAAGAATAGCCTGAACTTGCTCTGGGTTGACAGCAATACCATCTTTGGAAATCACATCACCAAGATAGATCACTTCAGATAACCAAAATTCACACTTAGAATATTTGGCATATAGCTGATGCTCCCGAAGCTTTTCCAGAACAAGACGAAGATGTTCAGCATGTTCTTCTTTATTCTTGGAATATACCAGGATATCATCCAGATAAACCACGACGAACTTGTCGAGGTAATCCATGAAGATATAATTCATCAAGGGGGAGAACGTTGCTGGAGCATTGGTTAGGCCAAAGGACATGACGGTGTACTCATATGAACCTTAGCGAGTAACGAAGGCAGTCTTGCGAATATCCTCTTCACGAACTCGGATCTGGTGGTATCCCAATCTCAAATCAAGTTTAGAGAATACTGAGGAACCAGCAAGTTGATCATACAGATCGTTGATCCGAGGAAGCGGATACTTGTTCTGAATTGTTGCCTAGTTGATAGATCGGTAATCTTGGACCAACCGATTCGTACCATCTTTCTTCTTGACAAAGAGAGAAGGTGCTCCCCAAGCAAAGTAACTTGGATGAATGAAACCCTTGTGAAGTGACTTGTCGATTTCCTCCTTAAGTTCAAGGAGTTCAAAGATGTCAAAAGACAGTATGTGTATGATGTGTTAGACATTTAATGAAATAGTTGCACATAATTCCAGCTCTCTGGGTTGATGTGATCACGAGAACCTAATGTTAGAGTTAGTAAAATCTTTAACCCGAATAGAAGAGAGATCAGAGTTCCAGAGTAAAGAAGATAAATAAAAGATCCTAAACCCATCCGTTGGCGACGTGGGCCCGTAAGCCACACAGCCATGTTAGTAAACCCGTTTTTCAAAGACTAGACTCAACTTCGGCCAAGGAGTTGGAAGGGGGGGGGGGGTTCCTACGGGCAGTCGGCTCTGATACCAACTTGTGACGCCCCGACTTAATCGTGCGCTAATCATACACGCAAATGCGCATGATCAAGCCCAGGGACTCCCGGTAAGATAAGCTCGAGTACAAGCGTTAGCGGAAGCAACAACAGTATTTGAGAACAGACATAAAGAGCAAACAAGTCTGCCTTAAGAAGGCTGAGCAAAACAACGACACTAGATCGAAAAGGCGCAGGCCTCCTGCCTGGGAACCTCCGAACTACTCCTGGTCGTCGGTCTCCACGTAGTAGTAGGCTCCACCGTGGTAGTAGTAGTCGTCGGCGGGATCAGTTGACTCCGGGGCTCCGTCATCTGATCGCAGCAATCGGGTATGGGGAAAAAGGGGGTAGCAAAGCAACCATGAGTACTCATCCAAAGTACTCGCAAGACTTACATCAGATCTATTCTAGTTATGCATCGGTATCAAAAGGAAGGGGCTGTATCTGTGGACTAGACTGCAGAAATGCCAGAATAGAGGGGAAGGCCTAGCCTATCGAAGACTAGCATCTTGCAGCGTCTTGCAGCAATAGAAGAGTGCAGATTAGCATATAATAAAGCAGTGATTATAGTAGCAATGCCCAGAGATCCTTCCTCGACTCCCTGCAAGAAAGCAATCCCAGAGCTAACATATCATTAAATTCACAAGTATCCAGTTCTAGTTGTAGTAGATCGGGATACTTTTCGAGCGTCCTGTTACCGTGGACACGGCTATTCGAATAGATATACTTCCTTGCAGGGGTGCACCAACTTACCCAACACGCTCGATTAACTCTGGCCGGACACACTTACTCGGTCATGCCCGGCCTCGGCTGATCGACACGTCGTAGCCCTACCTAGGCTCAGCAGAGAGGCCAGCACACCGGTCTAAATCCTAAGCGCTCAGGGGTCTTGGGCCCATCGCCCTTTGCACTCCTGCGTGTTGCGTGGGCGGCCGGGACCAGACCTAGCCCCCTGTATACACACGTAGGCTTTCGCGGTCCACCCGGGCGCGCGCCGCTCAGTTGCTGACGTCTGAAGAACTTCGGCTGAAACATACGACGCCGGGTGCGCATACTATTCCTGCGTGCTGGTTAGTGCGAAAAGGCCAGAGGCCTACTCAGATCGCATATCCTAACCCTTAGTACAAGCGTTAGCGGAAGCAACAACAGTATCTGAGAACAGACATAAAGAGCAAACAAGTCTGCCTTAAGAAGGCTGAGCAAAACTCGATGCCGGGGTGGGCCCCAGGTGTGCCAGGTCAGCGGTGACCGGCGACTCGACGCCGGCGACCAAATACACGGTGGCACGCACGGGAACGCGGCGGAAAACGGCTATGGGCACCCATTTCACGCGGGGTTGGGCGCGTTCGAGCATGTGCTCGATGCCGCGTCGAACTGTGGCGGTGCCGTCGCCGGAGAGGCACTACAGCGACGACGGCTAGCTCGCGGGCGGCAGCCGGAATCGGGTGAGCTCGGTTACGGTGCTGTGGGGCACGATAAAGCGCGCGGTCGGTCGCGTTGGGCTGCTGGGAGAATGCTGAGCACGAAGGCGTGCTCGGGTGCGGGCTGCGGTTGCTGTGGCTACGACGGCGAGCTCGACGGAGGCGACGGGTTCGGCCATGGTGAATGCGGCGGCTACGGGCGCAGATAGGAGGGGAAAGGAGAGGGGTTTTGGGCAGGAGCTCACCGGGGAGGCAGAGGAAGAAGACGACGATGTTGCGGTCGATGTGGTGGCTCCCGGCCCCAACGGATGGCACCGGACGGCATAGCGGACGACGATGGAGCGCTATGACATGTCGGCGAGGCGGGAGGTGGCTGGTGGCCACGGGATCGATGGCGAACGGCAACGACAGAGGCGAGCAGCTGCGCGAGGAAGAAGAAAATGGCGCAAGGGGGAAGAGGGAGTGGCGCTAGGGTTCGGCCGCGGGGCGAGGGAGGCCTTATCCACGTGGGGAGGCGGCAGGATGGCCGGCGCGTGGCGCATCGGCGTCCATGGCGTGCGCGCGGCCGACACGCAAGAAGAGAGAGGCGGGAGGAGGGAGAAAGAGAGAGATGTGCTGGGCCGTGCCACTGTGGACTTGAAGCCCACATGCACAGTAGCATTTAGGCCTTTTCCATTTTCCTTTCTGTTTCCTTTTACAGAGAGAGTTTGGCAATTTTGTGAGCTGCCAAAATGATTTTGGTAAAATGTGAAACTTGGCCACATAAATACATTGCAACATTCTGCACTGCCACAAAAAGTTTGGGGGCAAGATGAATTCATTTGAATTTTTCATAAATGAAATAGCATTTAAATATGCTGTTTTAGCACTATTTTAATTACTATAGCTCAATTTAGCATTGTGGTGATGTTGTTTTGTAACACCCCAAAAATTTAACCACATTTTATTAAGTAAACTTTGGCCAGAAATAAAATTTTGAATTATATTAGGTCTTTTATTTATTTCAGAGTATTTTTGCTTCTGTTTTTCCAAAATTCTTCCCTCCATATAGAAAATTTTGGGAAAAATATTATGGGCTTTGGTAGTTTTCTTAAATCATTTCTTTTATATTTAAACAACAGTAGGAAATATTTTCATAATAAAATTATGCCCAAGACAACCATTTTAATAGCATTTCCAACATTTGAAATACTTCTATTGCAATATAACCATTTTAAATAATTATTTATAAATTCCACAAAAATTATGAGGGCTTGTGTGATGCCTATAGATCACTTTTATGCAAAAACCCAACTTGGTCTTTCGAAAATTTTGAGTAAAGCATCCTCTTTTCAATTCTGTCCCATTCTTGAGTTATAACTACAACCCCAAGTTTTCTTGCTCCAAAAAATCTGAAATTATTCGCACTTACAGTCCTTCCAACCAAACCCTTAAGTCGAGAAGACCAGCTCCAATTGTATCATTTAGGTCCACCAAATAAATCCTTCAGGTTTCTGTCCAGAACTGAATTCTGGTAAAACTTGCACTAGAAAGTTTTCTCTTTTCACATTCCAACCACACCATCATCTCTACCATCTAAGGAGACACCAACCTGTTAAGTCTCACATCCAAAGATGTTCCCTAACTAGCCCCAGCATTCTGTCAAACAGGTGATGTGCATGGCAGAATCTGACAACTTCCTAAGCCACCATGTGGAACTTGCTCCTTCTGCTAAAACAACTTGTCCACCATTCTTTTCATCCACGGTAGCACTATCCTACCAAAAATCATCTTGGTTGGACCACTGTAGCCCACCCTGGCATTACGTCGAGCAGCTGGTGCGCGTGCGCAGAGCGCGGCCAGAGCGCCAAAACTGCAGGCGTCGGCACCGGCCCGCGTGGCCTCCCTGCTGCTGCTCCCACACGCCAGCCTCCCCAGGAAGCTTCACGGGCAAGCCACCGTCCTCGCCGACACCCTTCCCCGTCCTCTAGCGCCGGCCACCGCCGACCACCGCCGTCCAAACAGCTGCCCGACGAGTCCGTTTTCTCCACGTCTCTGCCTCCTTAATTGCCAACAACCCGAGCTCATCCGCGGGCGGCCACCGTCCTCACCGACCTCGCCGACCACGCTCACCGCCCCCAACCACCCTATCTTCCATTAATGGCCGCCGCCGTCTTCGGTCGGATAAGCCCGAGAGGAACCGACCTCCTCCATGGCTATATAAAGCCTCCCCGAGCTCCTCTAGCCACGGCACCACCTCCTCTCCCTCCCTAGTTCTCTCCTGGCCAAAGTCCTCGAGCTATCGTGCGTTAATTTCTCCCCACCATCGCCATTACCCCGCCTCGGCCTTCTCCACCTCACCTAGCCCCACCCCTCGACCTCCACCACCACCACAGAGACCTCTGGAGCCTCATTTTGCTCTAGGGATAGCCAGAGCCTCGACCCCATCATGACCCGAGACCGTGCTCCGCCTCCGCCAATGCTCTGCTCCATCCCGAGCTCGCCGGCGTCCATATCCACCACCATCGGGTGCGGCACCTTCCCCTGAACCCATCCATATGCCGAGTTTCGCCGGAGATGCCCTACAGCGCCGGCAATCGACCAATGACGCCGCCCTTGTTCTGCCGGTCATCTCCCGTGCGAGGTGGGAGACAAACCCGACAGGTGGGGCCCGCCTGTCGGTGAGTCACCTCTCCCCTCAGGCAGCGCATCCCCGTGGGTACGCTTTCCCTACGAGGAAACGTACTTCTGGAAGTACGCCGTCGACGTCGGCTGCCCTCCCGCGCGGCCGAAGAAACTGGGCCTGGCCCAGTGGTGCCATCCAACTAAATCACGCTCAGGGCGCGTCTCTACCCTTTTCCCTTTTCTTTTTCAGCAGTTTTCAAATAATTCTATATCAGTAATTTCAAGACCAAATTTGGTGATTCAAATTCCTACATACTCCTAAAATCATTCCCTATTAATCCGGCTAGGGTGAACATTTTTCCTAAGCTTTGTCTCTATTGGATCAATTAAATAGTCCAATTCTTTAATTATTCCAGCTTAGAAATCCCCTAGGAAAATCATCTGATCTCCAAATCATTTGATTCTTTTTCTGAAATTCATTATTCTTCCTCTAGTTTATTTTAGTATTTATTTCAAAATTTTCCAAACAACTTTTTGTTACTGTTTTCAAGTTAGGTGAGATTTGCAATATTTTGAAAATAGGAAAATGGAGGGAAGATGAAAATTTTCAAACTCTTGGAGTGCACCCAACACTTCTGCATGCTCAAGGCAAGCATCTTGAACACTTGATATGGTGATTGCATGGTTAAATGTTTGCAAGAATAATTGAATCATGCATATGTTGAATTCAAATAAAATTTGCATGCATGTAGTGTTGGCATGTTTCCTCGTACCGTGCAACGTGTGCTTGTCATGACTAACTTGCAGGAGCAGGTATAAGAGAAATACCGTTACCGGCAGAAGGGTGATCACGTCGAAGCGTGATCATGCCTTGTTGGTTATGCTTGTTGGGACATGCAAGGGCTGTGGCCCTGTTTTGGTGTTACTGTTGAAAGAACACTTTATTGTGCTAACCACTGCAGTAAAAACTTACACCTCCTGAGTCGACCATAGATCGAGTCTTGTTTCAGTAACCCCCAAACTTGATCCGTGCTACCACTTGTCCCTGCCACAGGTTGGGTATGGTTTAGTAAGTTGATAACCCCTTTCCGTGCACACACCGTACAGAGACGCCATGGTGAAAGATACCAGAGGCCTCTAGTAGGCATGTCACCAGGTCAGGGGGCATGGGTGTATCCGGCTGGGCCGAGAGGGGGGCACCCCTTGTAATCCGCGCGTATGAATAGTGATCCCATGCTAGTCGAGACGATGGTCTCCCCGACTTAGAGTTTTTCTTGAACGATGCTTTGGGTGATTCCTGGCATCTGGAAAGTTAATCTGGTGTGTGCTGGTCAGGTGTGTTTTCAAGCCAAAGGCCGTAATGGGAATTAGTCAGCGTCTCGGTGCTGGCTAAAGAAATCCTTTACTTGTGGGTAAAGAGTACACCCTCTGCAGAGTTATACCTATTCGAATAGCCGTGTCCGCGGTTAGGGACTACGGTCTGGGTTGGTCAAGTGTCGGTCTTAGTGTCGGTCTCCGGAGGAAATAACTAAATTGATTATGATTCAATTTTGCAGGATAATTGTTGTCACTACTGATGTCATCATGAATATTATTGTCATCATAAATATGATAGTGGACTAACCAGTTTCTCTTATATGAATTTTCTAAGTGTCTCATGGGCTGGCTAGACTACCCGGGCACTCAGTTTTTATTTTCTTTTCTGAGTGTCTCATGGGCTGGCTAGACTACCCGGGCACTCAGTTTTTATTTTCTTTTCTAAGTGTCTCATGGGCTGGCTAGACTACCTGGGCACTCAGTTTTTCTTTTCTTTTCTGAGTGTCTCATGGGCTGGCTAGACTACCCGGGCACTCAGTTTTTATTTTCTTTTCTGAGTGTCTCATGGGCTGGCTAGACTACCAGGGCACTCTGTTTTCTTTTCTTTTCTGAGTATCTCTTGGGTTGGCTAGACTACCTGAGATATTCATTTCTTTTCAAGACCTCTTGAGGCGCTTTTAGACACCCATTTGGCATTTCTTTTCAAGACCTCTCGAGGCGTCACTTTTAGACACCCGTTTGGCATTTCTTTTGGATTCTCGAGCGGTCCTGTCTTGCCCGATTCTCCATTAACTTTCCTTGTTTGCCACTAACATTTCATATTTATTCTTCAGCACCGTATTAATATTCATCATGCCTTGCTTTAATTTCGTTCAGCACATGCATATAATTTAACCCATCATGATCATATGCATTCGGTATATCTTTTGTTCATTATGTTTGCGAGTACATTCCAACGTACTCACTGGCTTGTCCCTGGCTATTTAATTGGCCAGGTCAGGATTTCAACGAGGAGTACTACAACGACGTCCATGCGGAGCCGAGGATAGCAGCCACGCGGGATAGGAGTTATCCGGGTCAGCTGTTCCTGTGGGAATGGAGCCCCATCGACGTTGGAGAACCACGAGTCACTTCCGTCATCCTCACTAGAAATCATTGTTGTATCATTAGGCCTTTATGGTCTCGTATCCAATTCTTGTAATTGCTTGGTAATCTGTAACAAGGACGTTTCCACCAGTAACAGAAATCCTGGGGCTGGTGACGACATGAGGGGTTCATTTCTGGGATATTGTGTCCCGGAAATCCGGCTCCGACAGCCTTGTTATCAGAGCCAGGCTGACCACTGGCTAATCCTATCTTAGCCTGGTCAGTATCCTTATGTTTCCACACCGTCCAAATCTTTTCCTGTCCGTAGCCAAATCCATCTCATCCGATAAGCCTACACAGTGACCAGCCAACATCTTTTGACAGACGGTGCCCAACCTATCAGCCGGTCCATAGGCCGTGCGCCTGTGGCCGACACCTGAGTTGTCCCATCCACAAGCGTGCGATGGAAGGCTCAGCTAGTCTATAAAGGAAGCCTTGCCCCAACTCAACACATCACAGCCTCATTCACAGTTCAATATCCAACCACCAAGATGCCTGGCCCCATCGTTCGCAACGAGACCACCGCAGCCGAGCTAGGAGACTTTGTAGCCATCCTCTCCAATCCCACCAGTCGTGCTCTTGGCATAGAAGAGCCCCCGGAGTATGTTGTGTACCAGGAGCACACGAGTGATGCCATCCATCACTTCTGGGCCACGGTGCACGTCTACGGGAGGAGCACCACACCCAAACGCCCCTACCGGTTCACCGGGAGGACGACCTCCGACGAACCCCAAACCATCCAACTTGCAGCCCGAGAGGCTGTAGTTCAACTCCGGCATCTGTCACCGAGGGTTAACATCCGCCCTTTCTACTACTACCCTAGCCGTGAAGGCTATGGTAGCCCGACTCAGGTCGCCAACGGGGACCATGAGACGGATCCGGCCCTAGTACATCTGGTGCGCTACCTCAGAGCGCAAGAGGCTCTATTCGATCAGGTCACCCTTGACCTGATTGTGACCCGCAGGACGCTCGCTCTGCTGACCCCAGTGAGGAGTGAAGCTGCACCTGCCACCGACGCCCCGATGGTACTGCTGGGGAGGCCAGTTGAGCCCCCGAGGTCTGCCCCCGGTTATCTTTCCGGGCAATGCCTTCGCCTCCCCAGGGGAACTCCGTCGTCTCGTGGAAACCCACTCCAACGGGACGGTGACCTCGACACCCTGCATGGGACAACCGCTACCCCAGCCCTGTAGCTCCCCACCCGACCCCGGCCAACTCCGACAAGGAAGCTCACAGAGAAGCCTCGACATCTGCGGGACGCGCCCGTCTAGATGTCAACGAAGTGGACTGAGTCCACCAGAGTAGTTGTCGAGTCCCTTGTAACCCTGTTGCCCGGTAGGTCCCACCTTCAAACCGTAGATGGTCATGAGTGTGGTTATTGCTGTGTCTAACGCTAGTTTACATAACACAACCGTTGTATGGTATTTTAGGGCGTATGTCATAAGTGCATTGCTATGTTTGCATTCGGCATAATATTGTTTGTTGTGATATGCATTTAGTTCTTCCGCCCTTAACAAATCTCGAGGACTAGATTTTATTAAGGGGGTTAGAGTTTGTAACACCCCAAAAATTTAACCACATTTTATTAAGTAAAATTTGGCCAGAAATAAAATCTTGAATTATATTAGGTCTTTTATTTATTTCAGAGTATTTTTGCTTCTGTTTTTCCAAAATTCTTCCCTCCATATAGAAAATTTTGGGAAAAATATTATGGGCTTTGGTAGTTTTCTTAAATCATTTCTTTTATATTTAAATAACAGTAGGAAATATTTTCATAATAAAATTATGCCCAAGACAACCATTTTAATAGCATTTCCAGCATTTGAAATGCTTCTGGTGCACTATAACCATTTTAAATAAGTATTTATAAATTCGACAAAAATTATGAGGGCTCATGTGATGCCTATAGATCACTTTTATGCAAAATCCCAACTTGGTCTTTCGAAAATTTTGAGTAAAGCATCCTCTTTTCAATTTTGTCCCATTCTTGAGTTATAACTACAACCCCAAGTTTTCTTGCTGCAAAAATTCTGAAATTATTCCCACTTATAGTCCTTCCAACCAAACCCTTAAGTCCAGAAGACCAGATCCAATTGTATCATTTAGGTCCACCAAATAAATCCTACAGGTTTCTGTCCAGAACTGAATTCTGGTAAAACTTGCACTAGAAAGTATTCTCTTTTCACATTCCAACCACACCATCATCTCTACCATCTAAGGAGACACCAACCTGTCAAGTCTCACATCCAAAGATGTTCCCTAACTAGCCGTAGCATTCTGTCAAACAGGTGATGTGCATGGCAGAATCTGACAACTTCCTAAGCCACCATGTGGAACTTGCTTCTTCTGCTAAAACAACTTGTCCACCATCCTTTTCATCCACGATAGCACTATCCTGCCAAAAATCATCTTGGTTCGACCACTGTAGCCCACCCTGGCATTACGTCGAGCAGCTGGTGCGCGTGCGTAGAGCGCGGCCAGAGCGCCAAAACTGCAGGCGTCGGCACCGGCCCGCGTGGCCTCCCTGCTGCTGCTCCCGCACGCCAGCCTCCCCAGGAAGCTTCACGGGCAAGCCACCGCCCTCGCCGACACCCTTTCCCGTCCTCTAGCACCGGCCACCGCCGTCCAAACAGCCGCCCGACGAGTCCGTTTCCGCCACGTCTCTGCCTCCTTAATTGCCAACAACCCAAGCTCATCCGCGGGCGGCCACCATCCTCACCGACCTCGCCGACCACGCTCACCGCCCCCAACCACCCTATTTTCCATTAATGGCCGCCGCCGTCTTCGGTCGGATAAGCCCGAGAGGAACCGACCTCCTTCATGGCTATATAAAGCCTCCCCAAGCTCCTCTAGCCACGGCACCACCTCCTCTCCCTCCCTGGTTCTCTTCTGGCCAAAGCCCTGGAGCTATCGTGCCTCAATTTCTCCCCACCATCGCCATTACCCCGCCTCGGCCTTCCATCCATTCGAGCCACCCCAGCCTCCTCCACCTCACCTAGCCCCACCCCTCAACCTCCACCACCACCACCACAGAGACCTCTCGAGTCTCATTTTGCTCTGGGGATAACCAGAGCCTCGACCCCATCATGACCCAAGACCGTGCTCCGCCTCCGCCAATGCTCTGCTCCATCCCGAGCTCGCCGGCGTCCATATCCACCAGCATCGGGTGCGGCACCTTGTTGGGGAACGTTGCATGGGAAACAAAAAATTTCCTACGCACACGCAAGATCTATCCATGGTGATGAGCATCTACGAGAGGGAGAGTGGATCTACATACCCTTGTAGATCGCTAAGCGGGAAGCGTTAAGAAACGCGGTTGATGTAGTCGAACGTCTTCGCGATCCAAATCGCCGAGCGTCCCGCGATCCCATCACGATCCATCTCGCCATCCAATCTCGATCCATCCCGCGATCCCATCACGATCCGTCCCGCGATCAAATCACGAATCGTCTCGCGATCCTGATCACGGTCCTTCCGATCTAGCGCCGAACGGAAGGCACCTCCGCGTTCAGCACACGTACAGCTCGATGACGATCTCCGCCTTCTTGATCCAGCAAGAGGGAGCGGAGAGGTATAAGAGTTCTCCGGCGGCGCGACGGCGCGGCGGCGATGGTGGTGGAACAATTCCGACATGGCTTTGCCTAAGCACCGCTGAAACTAGACTAGAGGAGAAACCGATCTAGATGAAGTAGATGGAGCACGTGGCAATTAGGGTTAGCTCTTCCCTCTAAATCCTCTAGTATATATAGGAGGGAGGGAGTGGAGGAGGCAGCCTCAAACCCTCAAGGTTTGGCCGAAATTGGAGGTGGAGGAGTCCTACTCCAATCCTATTAGGAGTAGGATTCCTCCTCTCCACTTGGAAACCCTTTCCACCTTTCCTCCTTTGGATTTTTTCCAGCCAAAGCCACATGGGCCTTAGTGGGGGGGGGGGGGGGGGGTTAGGCCAGCCCACTAGGGACTGGTTTGACTCCTCCCTCAGCCCATGAGGTCCTTTGGGTCGAGACACCCCTCCCGATGGTCCCCGGTACCCCTCCCGGCACTACCGGTACACTACCGAAATACCCGAAACTTTTCCGGTGACCAAAACAGGACTTCCTATATGTCAATCTTTACCTCCGGACCATTCCGGAGCTCCTCGTGACGTCTAGGATCTCATCCGGGACTCCGAACAACCTTCGGTCACCACCATACATAACTCTACTATACCGAAACGTCACCGAACCTTAAGTGTGCAGACCCTGCGGGTTCGAGAACTATGTAGACATGACCAAGACACCTCTACGGTCAATAACCAATAGCGGGACCTGGATGCCCATATTGGTTCCTACATATTCTACGAAGATCTTTATCGGTTGAACCTCTATGTCAAGGATTCAGTTAATCCCGTACGCTGTTCCCTTTGTTCTTCGGTATGTTACTTGCCCGAGATTCGATCGTCGGTATCTCTATTCCTAGTTCAATCTCGTTACCGGCAAGTCTCTTTACTCGTTCTGTAATACAAGATCCCGTGGCTAACACTTAGTCACATTGCTTGCAAGGATTATTGTGATGTTGTATTACCGAGTGGGCCTTGAGATACCTCTCCGTCACACGGAGTAACAAATCCCAGTCTTGATCCATGCCCACTCAACAGACACCCTCGGAGATACCTGTAGAGCATCTTTATAGTCACCCAGTTATGTTGTGACGTTTGATACACACAAGGTATTCCTCCGGTGTCAGTGAGTTGCATGATCTCATGGTCATAGGAACAGATACTTGACATGCAGAAAACTATAGCAATAAACTGACACGATCATATGCTATGTTTATAGTTTGGGTCTTGTCCATCACATCATTCTCCTAATGATGTGATCCCGTTATCAAATGACATCTCATGTCTATGGCCAGGAAACCTTGACGATCTTTGATCAACGAACAAGTTAACTAGAGGCATACTAGGGACACAATGTTGTCTATGTACCCACACATGTATTTGAGTTTCCAATCAATACAATTATAGCATGGATAATAAACGATTATCACGAACAAGGAAATATAATAATAACCAATTTATTATTGCCTCTAGGGCATATTTCCAACAGTCTCCCACTTGCACTAGAGTCAATAATCTAGTTCACATCACCATGTGTTTTACATTGTTATGAATCTAACACCCAATGAGTTCTGGGGTTCGATCATGCTTTGCATGTGAGAGAGGTCTTTAGTCAACGGGTCTGCGACATTCAGATCCGTGTGTACTTTGCAAATCTCTATGTCATACTGTAGACACTGCTACCACACTCCACTTGGAGCTATTCCAAATGGCTGCTCCACTATACGTATCCGGATTGCTACTCAGAGTCATCCGGATTGGTGTTAAAGCTTGCATCGACATAACCCTTTACGACGAACTCTTTATCACCTCCATAATCGAGAAATATTTCCTTAGTCCTCTAGTTACGAAGGATAATCTTGACCGCTGTCCAGTGGTCCACTCCTGGATCACTCTTGTACCCCTTGACAGACTCATGGCAAGGCACACACAGGTGCGGTACATAGCATGGCATACTATACAGAGCCTATGGATAAGGCATAGGGGACGACCTTCGTCCTTTCTCTTTCTTCTGCCGTGGTCGAGCTTTGAGTCTCACTCAACTCCACACCTTACAAATCAGGCAAGAACTCTTTCTTTGACTGATCCATTTTGAACTCTTTTAAAATCTTGTCAAGGTATGTACTCATTGAAAGTTTTATCAGACGTCTTGATCTACCTCTATAGATCAAGATGCCCAATATTTAAGTAGCTTCATTCCAGGTTTTCCTTTGAAAACTCCTTTTCAAACAACCCTTTATGCTTTCCAAAAATTCTACATCATTTCCGATCAACAATATGTCATCCACATATACTTATCAGAAATTCTATAGTGCTCCCACTCACTTTATTGTAAATACAAGTTTCTCATAACTAAATTGATTATGATTCAATTTTGCAGGATAATTGTTGTCACTACTGATGTCATCATGAATAGTATTGTCATCATAAATATTATTGTGGACTAACCCGTTTCTCTTATATGAATTTTCTGAGTGTCTCATGGGCTGGTTAGACTACCCGGGCACTCAGTTTTTATTTTCTTTTCTGAGTGTCTCATGGGCTGGCTAGACTACCTGGGCACTCAGTTTTTATTTTCTTTTCTGAGTGTCTCATGGGCTGGCTAGACTACCCGGGCACTCAGTTTTTATTTTCTTTTCTGAGTGTCTCATGGGCTGGCTAGACTACCCGGGCACTCAGTTTTATTTTCTTTTCTGAGTATCTCTTGGGTTGGCTAGACTACCTGAGATACTCATTTCTTTTCAAGACCTCTTGAGGCGCTTTTAGACACCCGTTTGGCATTTCTTTTCAAGACCTCTCGAGGCGTCACTTTTAGACACCCGTTTGGCATTTCTTTTGGATTCTCGAGCGGTCCTGTCTTGCCCGATTCTCCATTAACTTTCCTTGTTTGCCACTAACATTTCATATTTATTCTTCAGCACCGTATTAATATTCGTCATGCCTTGCTTTAATTTCGTTCAGCACATGCATATAATTTAACCCATCATGATCATATGCATTCGGTATATCTTTTGTTCATTATGTTTGCGAGTACATTCCAACGTACTCACTGGCTTGTCCCTGGCTATTTAATTGGCCAGGTCAGGATTTTAATGAGGAGTACTACAACGACGTCCATGCGGAGCCTAGGATAGCAGCCACGCGGAATATGAGTTATCCGGGTCAGCTGTTCCTATGGGAATGTAGCCCCATCGACGTTGGAGAACCACGAGTCACTTCCGTCATCCTCACTAGAAATCATTGTTGTATCATTAGGCCTTTATGGTCTCGTATCCAATTCTTGTAATTGCTTGCTAATCTGTAACAAGGACGTGTCCACCAGTAACAAAAATCCTGTGGCTGGTGACGACACGAGGGGTTCATTTCTGGGACATTGTGTCCCGGAAATCTGGCCCCGACATGTTTTCTTAACAATTATTTTGCAGCAATTTTTGTGCAACTTCAAATTTCACTTGCAAATTTGAATTGAATTCAGTGGTGGAATTTGAAATGAGATATGAATCTACTGTGATCAAGCATTGCAATTCAAGGTGACTTAGCATAATCTTGAGGATCATTGTAGCTCATTACATAGGGGTGTTATAGGTTAATTGCAAGATTAAATTGTATGGTGATAGATAGATAGATCGAACAAAAATACAAAATAAAATAAATAAAGTAAAATTGCAGCAAGGTATTTTTAGGATTTTCAATATATGATAAAGGTAGACCCGGGGGCCATAGTTTTCACTAGAGGCTTCTCTCTTGAAAATAGCATACGGTGGGTGAACAAATTACTGTTGGGCAATTAATAGAAAAGCAAATAATCATGATGATATCCAAGGCAATGATCATGTATATAGGCATCACGTCCGAGACAAGTAGACCGAAACGATTCTGCATCTACTACTATTACTCCACACATCGACCGTTATCCAGCATGCATCTAGAGTATTAAGTTCATAAATAACGGAGTAACGCCTTAAGCAAGATGACATGATGTAGACAAAGTAAACTCACGCATGAATAAACCCGATCTTTTTACCCTTAATAGCAATGATACATACGTGTCATGTCCCTTTCTGTCACTGGGATTGAGCACCGCAAGATCGAACCCATTACAAAGCACCTCTCCCATTGCAAGAAAAATCAATCTAGTTGACCAAACCAAATCAATAGATTGGAGAGAAATACGAAGCTATAACAATCATTCATAAAAGAGTTTAGAGAAAACTCAAATAATATTCATGGATAATCTGATCATATACTGACAATTCATCGGATCCCAACAAACACACCGCAAAAAGTGATTACATCGGATAGAACTCCAAGAACATCGAGGACAACATTGTATTGAAGATCAAAAAGAGAGAACAAGCCATCAAGCTACTAACTATGGACCCAAAGGTCTGTGGTAAACTACTCACGCATCATCGAAAGGGCGGCAAGGTTGATGTAGATCCCCTCCGTGATCGAATCCCCCTCCGGCAGAGTGCCGGAAAAGGCCTCCAGATGGGATCTCTCGAGAACAGAAACTTGCGGCAGCGGAAAAAGTATTTCATGGACTCCTCTATTGGTTTCCCGATTTTACAGAATTTATAGAGGTGGAATTAGGTCAAACGTAGCAGCGGTGGGCCCACGAGGCACCAGGGCGCGCCACCCCCCCGGGGCGTGCCCTGGTGTCTCGTGGCCACCTCCTCTGTCTTCTGGCCCTCTCCCAAAGCTTCTAGTGTCTCTTATGTCCAGAAAAAAATCTCCAAAAAGTTTCGTGGCATTTGGACATCGTTTGGTACTGATATTCTGGAAAACCAAAAACAGGCAAAAAAACAACAACTGGCACTGGGCACTAAGTTAATAGGTTAGTCCCAAAAAATGATATATAATTGCTTGTAAGTGTATATAAAACATCCAAGATTGATGCTATAATAGCATGGAACAATCAAAAATTATAGATACGTTGGAGACGTATCAAGCATCCCCAAGCTTAATTCCTGCTCGTCCTCGAGTAGGTAAATGATAAAAACAGAATTTTTGATGTGGAATGCTACCTATCATATTCATCATATACTCTTTTCTTTTTAGCATGGACATTTGGACTTGAATGATTCACAGTAATAGTCTATAGTTTGACATGAAGACATAAATACTCAAGCATACTAACAAGCAACCATGCTTTTCAGAATATCAATGCTAAAGAAAGTTATCCCTAGCCCATTATGCTCAATCATTGATCCATTCATGAAACACACTCAATATTAGCTACACCCAATGCATTAGTATGACAATAGTGCTCTCTAGTTGGTGCTTTGTAAGAGAAGATGGAGACTCAAAATAAAAATAAAAATTGCATAAAAGTAAATAGATAGGCCCTTCGCAGAGGGAAGTAGAGATATGCAGATGTGCCAGAGCTCAAGGCTTAAATTAGAGAGATAAAATTATTTTGAGAGGCATGCTTTTCCTGTCAATGAAAACGATCGAGAATTCCCAATATCTTCCATGCTAGACACATTATAGGCGGTTCCCAAACAGAAAATAAAGTTTGTTTCCTTTCTACCATTCTTTCACAATCCATGGCTAGCCGTATCCACGGGTGCCCTCCATACCAACACTTCCCAAGGAATTTATTATTATCATCATATAATTTTTTTTCACTTCGGGACTGGGCATCCCTATTACCTGCCACTCTCTCGTGCAATGACAAGTGAATAAACACTCATCGTGAGAATAACACACCTGGCATGGAAAATATTGGCCACCCCCTGCCGCTTCATGAGCGGTACGGGCACACAAAACGGAAAATTATTTTGAAAATTTGGAGTTGGCACATGCAAATTTACTTGGTACGGCATGGAAATACCGCATATAGGTAGGTATGGTGGACTCATTTGGCACAACTTGGGTTTAAGGAGTTGGATGCACAAGCAGCATTCCCGCTTTGTACAAATGAAGGCTAGCAAATAGATTGAGAAGCGACCAACCAAAAAGCAAAAACGGTCATAAACATGCATTGAACATAACTAACACCGAATAATGCACCATAAGTAAGATATAATTTCATTGCATAACTATTGACTTTATGTGCATGCATAGGGAATCACAAACCTTAGCACCAATATTCTTACTAAATCACAATTACTCACTAACATGACTCACATATTATCATCTCCATATCACAACTTTGCAAGGAATCAAACTTATCATATCCAATGATCTTTCATGAAAGTTTTTATTATATCCCTCTTGAATATTCATCACTTTGGGACCAAATTCATATCTTGTGCAAATTACCATTACTATTATCAACTCTCAAAAAGATATAAGTGAAGCATGAGAGTGCAAATATTTATTCAAAATTTAATCTTATCAACTCTCAAAATAATATAAGTGAAGCATGAGAGTTCAAATATTTCTTCAAAATATAGCCACCGCCGTGCTCAAAAAAGATTTAAGTGAAGCACTAGAGCAACTGCCTAGCTCAAAAGGTTTAAGTGAAGCACATAGAGTATTCTAACACATCATGATAAACGTGTGGCTCTCTCAAATAGGTGTGTCCAGCAAAGATGATTCTGACAAACTAAAAAGCAAACAAAGCAAAGACTCATATAATACACGACGCTCCAAGTAAAGCAATTTCATGTGATGAATAAAAATATAGCTCCAAGTAAAATTACCGATAGTTGGTAGAAGAAAGAGGGGATGCCTTCCGGGGCATCCCCAAGCTTAGACGCTTGAGTCTTCCTTGAATATTACCTTGGGGTGCCTTGGGCATCCCCAAACTTAGGCTCTTGCCACTCCTTATTCCTTCATCTATCATGATCTCACCCAAAACTTGAAAACTTCAATCACACAAAACTCAACAAAACCTTCGTGAGATCCGTTAGTATAACAAAATAAATCTTTAACTTTAAGTACTGTAGTAAATTGATTCATATTTAATATTGGCATAATTCTACTGTACTCCAACTTCTCCATGACTCATACCCCCCGATACGATCCATAGATTCATCAAAATAAGCAAACTATGCAACAAAAACAGAATCTGTCTAAGACAGAACAGTCTGTAAAGATCTATTTAAAAGCTATAATTCTGCAACTCCAAAAATTCTGAAAAATTAGGACAACGTGGGAAATTCATATACCAATACCGTGTAAAAATTTC
This sequence comes from Elymus sibiricus, assembly GCA_039707655.1. Classification (NCBI taxonomy): domain Eukaryota; kingdom Viridiplantae; phylum Streptophyta; class Magnoliopsida; order Poales; family Poaceae; genus Elymus; species Elymus sibiricus. The sequence continues at coordinate 361,090,965 of CM077666.1, forward strand.
ATATTTTTCTGATGCTCCAGTACAGAATTAAAATTCCAGCACTGGACGCAAAACTTTCTGTTTTCCAAACAGCATCAATTATACTATCTTTCAAATCATCCCAAAGGCATTACTTGGCACAAACACTAATTAAAACATAAAAACACAATCATAACAGTAGCATAATTGTGTAAACACACAAGAACAGAAATAAAAAGCAAAAATTTATTTTATTCATTGGGTTGCCTCCCAACAAGGGCTATTGTTTTATGCCCCTAGCTAGGCATAATGCATAGTTTCAATTGTTATCATCTTTCTTCTTCTTATCCAAAGATGTACTTTCATCAAAAGGGTTTTCAAAGGTAATATGAAACACATCATCCATAGAAATTTTAGCATTAGCAAGTTGTCCATCTGCAAAACCCTCTTGATTACCGGCTACAATCCAAGAGTATTGTCTATTAACACTATAGAAAACTTGTTGGATTATATTCAAAGGGGGAACTTCTTTTTTAGTATTCTCATCAAAGATGTGGTCATTGTGGAACAAATACCTCAACAAGTAATCACTATTATAAAGGATCTCATCTATTACCGGTTTTTCATGGTTCATACCATAAAATTCAAAGATCTCCCTAGCTTCTCGCACTATGTGATCAAATTCATTCATGAGGACAAGGGTAGCTATTTTCTTAGCTCTAGGATTTTTTATAGCTGGTAACTCATAAAACAATCTTTGCAAAGTTGGATGGGTGCGAATAAACCTTCTTTCAAGTTTAAGAACAAGTGCGGAAATAGCTTCGGCATAATTTTTGGTTTCTTTAAGTATAGGAGCTTCATCACAAGCCAAGGTCCTAATGCAATTAAAGAATTCTTGGATGACACTTTTTCCTATAACATTCCCATGTCCCAACACAAAAGTTTTAACATCAAGATTGGTAGAACTTCCAATTTTAGGAGGTCTACCATCATCAGTTTCTGCCATGCCAAAATCACTCATGATAACAACTTCAAGCAAGCGAACAAGAAAACACACAAAAAGGCAAACGGTCAATATTTTTGTAAAAACTTTTTAGAAGTGGGGGAGACAAAAATGAGAGGCAAAGGCAAATAAAATAAATGCAAGGAGATGAAAGTTTATGCGTAGGTACTTGATAGATGTTGATGATGTCTCCCCGGCAATGGCGCCAGAAATTCTTACTGCTAATTGTGAGCTGCGTTGGGATTTCCCCGAAGAGGAGGGGATGATGCAGTATAGTAGAGATAAGTATTTCCCTTAGTTATGAAACCAAGTTTATCAATCCAGTAGGAGAATCACGCAACAACTCGTTAGCAGCACCTGCACACAAAATAACAAATCCTCGCACCCAACGCGAACAAGGGGTTATCAATCCCTTGGCGGTTAATTGCAAGATTAAATTGTATGGTGATAGATAGATATATCAAACAAAAATACAAAATAAAATAAATAAAGCAAAATTGCAGCAAGGTATTTTTAGGATTTTCAATATATGATAAAGGTAGACCCGGGGGCCATAGTTTTCACTAGAGGCTTCTCTCTTGAAAATAGCATACGGTGGGTGAACAAATTACTGTTGGGCAATTGATAGAAAAGCAAATAGTCATGACGATATCCAAGGCAATGATCATGTATATAGCCATCACGTCTGATACAAGTAGACCGAAACGATTCTGCATCTACTACTATTACTCCACACATCGACCGCTATCCAGCATGCATCTAGAGTATTAAGTTCATAAAGAATGGAGTAACGCCTTAAGCAAGATGACATGATGTAGACAAAGTAAACTCACGCATGAATAAACCCGATCTTTTTACCCTTAATAGCAATGATACATACGTGTCATGTCCCTTTCTGTCACTGGGATTGAGCACCGCAAGATCGAACCCATTACAAAGCACCTCTCCCATTGCAAGAAAAATCAATCTAGTTGACCAAACCAAATCAATAGATCGGAGAGAAATACGAAGCTATAACAATCATTCATAAAAGAGTTTAGAGAAAACTCAAATAATATTCATGGATAATCTAATCATATACTGACAATTCATCGGATCCCAACAAACACACCGCAAAAAGTGATTACATCGGATAGAACTCCAAGAACATCGAGGACAACATTGTATTGAAGATCAAAAAGAGAGAAGAAGCCATCAAGCTACTAACTATGGACCCAAAGGTCTGTGGTAAACTACTCACGCATCATCGAAAGGGCGGCAAGGTTGATGTAGATCCCCTCCGTGATCGAATCCCCCTTCGGCAGAGTGCCGGAAAAGGCCTCCAGATGGGATCTCTCGAGAACAGAAACTTGCGGCGGCGGAAAAAGTATTTCGTGGACTCCTCTGTTGGTTTCCTGATTTTAGAGAATTTATAGAGGAGGAATTAGGTCAAACGGAGCAGAGGTGGGCTCATGAGGCACCAGGGCGCACCACCCCCTGGGGCACGCCCTGGTGGCTCGTGGCCACCTCCTCTATCTTCTGGCCCTCTCCCGAAGCTTCTAGTGTCTCTTATGTCCAGAAAAAAAATCTTCAAAAAGTTTCGTGGCATTTGGACTTTGTTTGGTACTGATATTCTGGAAAAAAAATAGGCAAAAAACAGCAACTGGCACTGGGCACTAAGTTAATAGGTTAGTCCCCAAAAATGATATATAATTTCTTGTAAGTGTATATAAAACATCCAAGATTGATACTATAATAGCATGAAACAATCAAAAATTATAGATACGTTGGAGACGTATCACTACCCCTCCGGGAAAAACACCATAGAGTTGCATTTGGGCGCGACAAATTGGAGTTGCATGCCTAGTCGTAGAGACGCAACTGCCCCTCTACAACAAAACACCACAGAGTTGTAGTCGCGTTGAAGACATGCAGTTGTAGTCGGGGACGGCACTCGCAGTTGCATGCCTAGTGGTAGACATGCAACTGCAGCTCCCAACAAAAAACAACCGAGTTGCAGTAGGGGGCGACACTTGCATTTGCATGCTTACTGGCAGCCATGCAACTACCCCTCTTGATAAAACACCATAGAGTTGCAGTCGCATTGAAGATATGCAGCTGCAGCTGGGGGCGACATTTGCAGTTGCATGCCTAGTGGAAGACATGCAGTTGCCCCTCTTGACAAAATACCATAGAGTTGCAGTCTCATTGAAGACATGTAGTTGAAGTTGGGGCGACACTTGCAGTTGCATGCGTAGTGGCAGACATGCTACTGCCCCCCCCCCCAACACTTGCTGTTGCGTGCCTAGTGGCATAGATGCAGTTGCCCCTCCTCGAAAAAACACCACGGAGTTGCAGTCACGTTGAACACATGCAGTTGCAGTCAGGGGCAACACTTGCAGTTGCATGTCTAATGACAGACATGCAACTGGCATTCCCGACAAAACACCACCGAGTTGCACCAGGGGGAGACACTTGCAGTTTGCGTGCCTAGTGGCAGACATGCGACTATCCCTCTCGACAATACACCACATAGTTGCAATCGCGTTGAAGACATGCAGTTGCAGTCGGGGGCGACACTCGCAGTTGCATGCCTAGTGGTAGACATGAACTGCAGCTCCCAACAAAAAACCACCGAGTTGCAGTAGGGGGCGACACTTGCAGTTGGATGCTTCGTGGCAGACATGCAACTATCCCTCTTGACAAAACACCACGAAGAAAAAAATACAAGAAAAGCATAACTGCAAAAAAAAACAAGAAAATATAAACATTTATCAAAGATTAGTCGTATTTGGATAAATTATTGGAAATAAAAATACAATATGACAAGTTTGACACTCTAGTATGGTTGGTCGCACCAGAAATTACATACAATTTAAATATATAAACATTGTACTATAAAAATAACAACAAAGAAGAGGTCACCTAAAAAAATAGCAACATATTCCCTCAAAAGAAATATCAACATCTGAGAGGGCCTTTGAATTTCCCTTCCTACGTGACTGCTTCAACCCCCTTCTCCTGGGTGCTAAAATTTGCGACACAGGTTACAAACAACAAAAAAGGCCCACCATTGCCCCAGGCCACCTCGTATACCCACAACCTCGACAAAAAGAACAAAAGGACATTGCCCAAACCAAAAACAAACATAAAAAAAATACTGATGGGCTGGTAGCGCGCCTTAACAGGCTGAAATGATACAAAACACTATCGTTGTACAAATCCTCAAGCACTGAACGATCCAACGGACGCGGCATTGACCGAGGCTTCGTGAAGTCTCAGTCGGCTGAGATTTAGAGAAAAAAAAAGAGAAAGAAAAATAAATTATCAAAAAAATAATAATAAAAAAATAAAAGAGGAAGAAAAATATCTCTAAAAAATAATGATACAAAAGCACAAAAATACATGAAGAAATAAAAAATAGGAATGAAAAACAAACATATAGAAAAGAGTAATTTTTTTTGAGAAATTAGAAAAGAGTAAATAGAAATTGTAGAACAAAAAAAAATGGCAGCCCCACAGAAAAAGAAAAGGCCGACTAACAACGGGAAAGGCCCCCAACCCCCTGGCCAGACCCCCACGTAAATGCCAAATCCTATTCGGCGCCTTTAGCGCCCGATACTGTTCATTTTGCTAATGGGCGCACACCCCCTCGTCACGTTTGGGCCGGCCCATTTTGACTTCTTTTTTCTGTCGATGCGACAACCAATCGACCACATCACCTGTTGTAAGTACTTACATGTTTTTTGTCTCTTCTCCTTTCTTTTTTTTCCTTTTTTCTATCGCTTTTTCCTTTCTTTTATCAAATTTGAGAAACTTTTTTCTTCATGATTTTTTCTGCAAAATCGATGAGTTTTCTGTCAATTTTTTATAAATTCGATGATTTTTTTTTCAAATTTGATGAACTTTATTTCAAATTTGATGAACTTTATTTTAAATTTGATGAACTTTTTTTCAAATTTTGATGAACTTTTTTAAAATTTCGTTGCACTTTTTCAAATTTGATGAACTATTTTCAAATTTGATGAACTTTTTTTCATTTTTGGTGAACTTTTTTTTCAAATTCGATGAACTATTTTCAAATTTGTTGAACTTTTTTTAAATTCGATGAACTTTTTTCAATTCGATGAACTTTTTTTTTAAAATTCAATGAATTTTTTTTCAAATTCGATGAACTTTTTTCAACTTCGATGAACATTTTCCAAATTCAATGAACTTTTTTTCAAAATTGATGAACTTTTTCAAATTTTTATGAAATCTGTTTCAAAATTGAGGAACTTTTTATTTACAATTGATGAACTTTTCAAATTCGTGAACTGTTTTCAAATTCATTTTTTTTATCCATGAGTTTTTCTGGTTTGTGAACGAAAGGACGAACACAAAAAAAGGACGAATGAACGCACCTGCATCGAACGAAGGGACGGAGTGAGCGCGCTAGCTGGGTCGGCCCAAGCGAGGATGCTGGGAGCGTCCGCTAAGCAATCAGGCGCCTAAGGCGCCGAAGAGGAGGTCTCCACGTAAACCCCAGGCACGACAGAAAAAACAAAGACAAAAGAGAGGAGCCCATCCCCAGGCGTTGTGGGCCATTCACACAAAATGTAACAATGCACATATCTTAAAGCAACAAAGAAATCTAATGGCCAGCGCGGTCGACTGAGACTTCACAAAAACTCAGTCGACTGAGTTTTAGCTTGCCCGTCAAATTATATCCTTTTATTAGCTACTCCCTTCGTTCCTTTATATAAGATGTATTTTTTCGATAAAATTCCACAATGCAAGATGCATTTCTTCTAATTTCTCGTAATTCCGTTTTTAGTCCTCCAGAAAAAGGAAGGTATATCTCACTTGATTGCATGTATATTATCTTGTAGAGAAAAAAAAGGGAAGTATCTCTGTCCCAATTGCGTGTATCTCCTTTTTTTCCTAGGCTAAATGATTTACTTGCCAACAATCAACTCTTTTTTTTAAAAAGGGAATATATTAATATCACGGATATACCAATTACACCCAGCCTCTGCAACAACGAAATGTCCTAAGACATTATAGATGCACACAACCAAAAAACAAAAAGAAGAAGAAAAAAAACGAAAGATCCGCTACAGTGATCAATTCCTTGTAACAGCAGCATGAACAACCAAGACAACACCCGAAGTCCAAATTCTCCAAAAGCGACGCCTCCAAGAAGGAAACAGTGCACAAGCGCCGTCATCGCCCGATCATAGTTCTTAGATTTTCACACTGAAGAAAATCCGCTCTCTCAAAACAATGTCTTCAACAAGACCACTGCGAGCCACAACCAATTAAGGCCAGACCTTTGGTTTACACCCTGAAAGCTAAGACTCTGTACTCCTCCTATGCTGCCGCCTCCACTTGCCGATGCCACTTCTACGAGACACGAATCACCAAGCAAAGTTCTCATCGCCTGGAAGACTCAATCCGCCATTACTAGGCCTCAGACCTCAGCCACCATGACGTTCTCCGCCACTGTCTTCACCATGGAAATCAAAATACCGACATGTCCCATAATGTCAACGGACAACGAAGCTTCGCATCACGCCCTGCTGAAGCCATCCGGACTGAAATAGGGGCGCACACGACTGAGTGCCATCCAATCCAGCCGCTCCAGTCACCTCCAGCCACCCTGTTGCCCTGACAGGGGGGTGCTCTGCAGCACCATGGCTGAGGACAGAAGAACTCCACCGGAGGGCAGCAGGGCGCCGGCATGGACCAGATCCGGCCGCCAGCCACCGGAGGCACAGCCAGGAGGGCTCCCACCGGTGGCCCGTAGTAGGGGATCTGGCTGGCGTTGTTGTCGGCCGACAGCAGCACCCCATGAATTGGCGTGGTGACGCACGCGCGCGAGACGGATCCCACCGGCGGCGGTACAAGCTGGGTGGAGGACGCGATCCGCTGCATGAGGAGAAAGGGAGGGGGTGCCGGACCCATGCGAGGCGCGAGCACCCGCCGCCGCCGCCGCCGCCGCCGACCACCGCCCGAGGATTTGCCCTGGCGGCACCGCCGGCGGCGGCGAGGGGAAGGGGTGCAGAGGGTTATTTTGTCCTAGACTGTCTGTAATTATGTGCCTTGGTCACCGTGCCAAAAATAATAGATCTTACATAAAGGAATGGAGCGAGTATGTGCTTGTGTTGCTACCTAAATAGTGGTGAACATATTTTTTTTAAATGGAGGTGAACATATATTTTCAAACCTTGCGCATTTGTCTCTTTGGCAAAACTGGAATGTTATATTCATGCCAAATGGTGGTATGTTGCAATATTAAACTGAAGCTATCCTTTTATTTTGTATGTTACTCAACTCGAGGGCAGGCTGAATAGTCTATGAGTCGCAACTTCAGTGTCGATTAGTCACGATTACTCTATGAGTCTCAACCTCGGAACGAATCGTCGACTCGTAAACCTTGGACTAGATGCAATCTAATTTGAGGCACTAAAGAAGTACATATGTTTTTCTAAATATATTGGTTAGATGTAATCCCAGTTTTGGATCCTAAAGTGCAATCATATTTAGCAAAAGGCTATGTACGCACGTCTCCAGTGACATGCCTCTGTTTATACCTTTATTCAACAAACAAGCAAGCAACATTACACACATCAGATTGTATTCTTGGCTGATAAAAAATCTCTTTTGTCACAAGAGTCGACAACAATAGATACACACTGCAAACTACACATCATTATTATCACAAGAGTGGACACCAACAAATTTACACTGCTTTTTATTCAGTGTACATCGAATTATTTTATACAACAGCAGCTCAAATCACTGGCAAGATGTGCCAACTACAAAACTTTGTACATGTATCAGCAACTCAAATAGCTGGCAAGATGTGCAAGCAACAAAATTTCTTCCTTGGCACATTGTTCTTCTGTCTTCCTTCGCTGTCATGCTGATCCACTGAAGATATTTTGTCTATCAGCAGCTCAAATCCGTGTTTGTTTAGGTGCCCAACTGTCATGGGTACGACCATCTATGGGGCCATCCAGCCCCTTGTGGTTCGGCGGGGGAGATCGGCGTGCACAAAGAGCAGAATCAATGGAAGACGCAAGGGATTTACCCAGGTTCAGGCCGCTAAGAAGCGTAAAACCCTACTCCTGCTTTTGGTGTATTGGTTGTATAAGAGCACAAGTACAAGGAGCGCTTCTTCCGGCAAGGTGCGGAGAGAGCTGCTACGCGAGACGTGTTGGTGTTTGAAAAGGAGTCTAAATCCCTCTAACTATTGCCCTGGCCCTCCTTTTATAGCTCAAGGGGTCACCACAGTGGCAAAATAGTAATTACAAGTTGATTAGATAGCAAACAGTGCTATCATACCTAACTCTGCCAGTTTAGGACAAAAGCATTAAATGCACGGTTAGGTGTCATGTGGAGAGGTAGCCCCGGCAATGTTTCTGCACCGCTTGCCCAGCTACCTCGTATTATCCTGACACGCCCTCTGGACGGGTGTCACTAAAGGCAAATCCTATCCCAGAGCGCCGACACGTGCCCGACAAACCTCACCAACCAGCCTGTGCAGTCGACACCTCACCCATTAGCGACCATCTGTCCGGTGAGGTGGAGCACTAGAGGGCTGGCAGAAGCTTGCCGGTACGGAGCTTGCCGGGTCTTCACCTTGCCGGTTCGGCCTTGCCGGCAAGAAATGTCTTCATCTTCGGTACTAGCTGAGTGCTTGTTGGTGCTGTGTCTTGAGCTTCTCTCCAGTAGCCTCTGCAATTGGGCCTTGAATCTTGGCCTTGGCGGTTCCCAGCAAGCCTCGGCCGGCAAGGAGGCTGCTACCGTCTGTGCATAAGTCAGGGTATAAAATACTCATGTTTTATACACCGACAGGAGCCCCCAGGCCTGGGCCATATGCGTGTCCGAAGCGTCGTTGGGCTAGGCCCAAACAATGCACAGACACGCGGCGGGAAAACTGCCGCTGTAATTTTCGTCATGATGGTTATCCTGACGCACGTCCAATCCACGCATTAAATGTGGGGCGTGGGAACGTGGACCGTTGCGGTTATTTCGCGGTAGTGCGCCTGTAAAAAGGGCGCCGCCAGGGTAAACAGTGAAGAGCCAGCCCCTCACGCCTTCCCCATAAAAAGGCAACCGCGAGGGGGCGCTGCTCATTCGCCCCTGTTTTCCCCTTCTTCGTCTCCTTCCTCTCGCCAGAACCACTTCCGCCGCCGCTGCTGTCACTGATTTCCATCTCGACTCGACCTCCTTCTTCCTCCCCAATTCCTGATGGCGCCCAAGAGAGCCGACGCGGCGAGGAAGAAGCCTGCCAAGCCACTCGATCCCAAGGCGGAGGAGAAGAAGAAGGCGCTGGAAGAGCTGGAAAAGCGGCGGAGGGAGAATGCGATCTTCTCGCCGTGTTCCTTGGATGCCAACGAGCTGATCAGGAGGTATGCGTACATGTGGGGAAGAGGCACCAAGGACCACAAGGCGCCTGTGGTGCTTCCCGAAGGCGACAAGGATCCCGCACATTCGTACCCGTTCTTCTGCGCTCACTTCAACTGCGATTTGGTCCCTCCATTCTCAGATTTCTTCAGCGCCATGATGTTCAGTTTCGGGTTCAGATTGCTGGATTTCACCCCAAACGCGATTACTTGCATGGAAGTTTTTGCTCATCTGTGCGAGAAATTCGTCGGAGTTGCCCCCAATGTGGATCTGTTCCGTCAGTTCTTCATTCCCCGGATCAAAGACAAATCCCTCTCCGGCAGCGTGACCTGGATCCCCAGGGCAAAAACCAAGGGCTAGTACCTTGCCGGGCAGCTCCACCTTAAATGGGACGAGTGGAGGGCAGAGTGGTGCTGGATCCAGGAAAAGGATTTTCCCCAGTTCTGTATACCACACACAGCGGCAGTCAAGTGCGGCAAGAATTGGAGCCATATGGGTGCTACTGACGCTAAACTTCGTCCGGCACTAAACAAGATCGCTCGTCTCAAGGCCGCCAACCTGACCATTCTGATGGTTGGCGCCGATTTCCTCCGGCGACGCATAGCGCCGCTGCAGAAGAGAGAAATATTCGCTTGGCAGTACTAGAACGCTGCTGACGTTATGAGATTGTACCCTGGGACCGGCAACAACTTGTCATTCATGGAGCATGCCTGCCTCTGCAAATAGTTCTTCCAGAAAACCGGTACGTTTCATTTGCCGGATGGGATCATTCCGCTGCACATCAACTCCGCCAAGGACTCCATCCTGTTGATGATGCCGGATTGCGATGCTCACGGGGTAAAAGCGGACTGGGATCTGCCCACCTTGGTGAACGAGATGGATTGGGCCTCCAACCTGATGGAGAAAGCCTCCCGGAATGAAAAGGACCTCATCCGGGCCACCAGTGAGGAAGAACTAGCGTACATTGCCAACAGGGCCGCAGAGATCGCGAGGATCAACGCAGCGGGCGGTCTTGGCACCGCGGCAGCTGAGGAGGATGACGAAGAGTACCCTAAAGAGGAAGCTGCTGAAGAGCAACAGGAAGAGCTTGTCGGGGGTGAGACTGCCGAGGCTGAGGTTGCCGGGACCGAGGTTGCCGGGACTGAGGCTGCCGGGACTGAGGCAGCCGGAGAGCCCGAAGAAGAAGAAGAAGGCCCTCGAGCCCCGAAGAAGAGGCGCCGTCTTCGGAGGGTGGTCAGTAAAGAGCCGGTTCGTCTTTCTTCACCAGGAGCTGGCCCTACGGTGAAGAAGACGACCACGAAGACCGGCCACCAAGAAGAAGTACGCCGGCAATCAACCCGGCGTCCCCGAACTTAGCCCCCATCCCCCTGGCAAGAGGTTATCGAGGAAGTCGAATCCACTCAGCCGACGGGTTCACCTCCCCCAGCACTTAAGAGGGCAAGGGAGTCACCTCCGCCAGTGATGTACGACTTCGACGTCCTTGGCGAGTCCGAGGAGGAGGAGGAGGAGTAAGTGATTCCGCTTTATCTCCATCAAGCCTTGATTCTATTTGATTGCCATTTTAACTTGATTTCTCTTGTCTTGACAGGGATCCAGAACTACTTGCGCACCGGTCGAAGCGGGCCAAGTCGGCAACAGCACAAGACCCCGCGGCGAGTGCCGGGCAGGGGGTTGGAACAGCTGAAATCATCGTCGTCAGCCCCCAGCCCAGCCCCCTGCGTGAAGACGTGGTGCAGATCCCGCCTACCGGCGCTGGCACTGAAGTTCCTTCTTCTGAGCCCGACAAAGAGGCGGGGGGGGGGGGGGCACCAAGAAGGAGAACGCCAAGAGGCAGACCCCGTTGCAGCTCCCCCGTCAACCATCGCTCTGGAGAGTGCTTCCCCGACAAGGGCCTCCACCGATGAGCCTGCCCGCATGGAGGTTGCCCCGACAAGCGGAGCCGTCGGTGACTGCGCACCGGCAACACAAGTTGCCGGGGGAGGAGATGCCCCTCCTCAGCAAACACCAACGGGTAATTCCCTTGTCTCAAAACATTCCTCGCGGAAAATTTCTTTTTTTTGTTTTCTTGAACTTTGACTTGTAATTTGAATCTCATCCTACTCCTGCTCCCGCCTCACTTCACAGCTCCAACCTCTCCCGAAGACGGCGAAGTCCTTGTGGAGGTAGCGAATATTGCAAGGGATGCCGCTGACGAAGCCGCCAATATTGCTGCTGAAGAGAATCTTGTGCAAGTTGCCGAGGGGACCAGGGAGGCTCCCGAGAAGCCTGAGGTGACCCCTGGCGATGCGTCCGAGCCCGTCAGAATGGATGTGGATGAGGAACCCGTCAAAATCGATGCGCCGAACCCCGACAACCGACCGGTGGCGCCGACCTTGCAAGCCCCGTCAAGCAGCTTGGCGTTGATCGCTTCTCAGCGCGAATCTGGAGCCCCCAGCTCATCTGGCGCTGCGGGGCCAAACTTTGATGAAGAGATCGCCCGGATTCTGCTCCCCTCGGCCCAGAGAACCAGTGAGGCCACCGACGTGACTGACAGCACCGAAGATCTTGCTTTCATGGAGATCATGGCCGTCGGATTCAAGGGCATCCAAGAAAGGTACAGCCGCAGATGGGATAGAGTCCAGGAAGAGCGCAGAGCTGCGGATCTGGTTGAGCAGAAACTGAAGAAGAAAGCGGACGAACTGCGCGTGTGGTATAATGAGCAGGCCCGCAATCTTGTGAGGTAGGAGGAAAAGCTCACTGCTGCCAAGGAAGATGCAGCAATCTGAGACGGCAAGTTGGCGGAGCGCGAGGCGCTGCTCAACACCAAGGAGAAAGACCTTGCCGCACGAGAAGGAGTCCTTGCTGCCACTCTCCACGGCAAGGACGAGGAGATTGAAATGCTCCTTAAGCAACGGACCCAAGAGCTGGAAGATGAATACAAGAAATCCCTTGAGATCCAGGCCTTGGAGAACGCCGCCAAGCTTAAGGAAGCCTCTGACAAAACTGCCGACACTGCCTCCGCCAAGACTGAACTGGAATCCCAAGTGGCCAAGCTAAAGGAAAACCTTGCCAGTAGCGGCAAAGAAATCGAGGCTCTCAAGGATGAAGCGCTGAAGGCGGCCCGCACTCTAGGGGACCTGCAAACGCAGCTGTCGTCCAAGAACCAAGATCTCGACGCCACTGCCAAGACAATCGGAGATCTGAAATCCCAACTGGCCACCTTGGTAACAGCCCTTGAATCCACCAAGGAGAGGGAGAGGGTCTTGACGGAGAAGCTGGAGAAGAAAGAGGCCTTGAAGAGGGATGCTGAGAACAACTATGCCCAACTGCATGAGAATCTTTCCCTCTAGACCGGCAGGCTTGTCAATACCGCTAAGCGCATCTCTTCCCAGATTGCTGTCATGGATATGAAGAGCTAGGGCTTCACTGTTAACGACAAGGAAGCCACTAGCGTCAGACTGGCCAAATTCTTCGAGGGCCTTATCGACGCCTTGAAGACGTATCACGAGGATAGGTCTGCTTCATTCGCTGACGAATCCCGGAAGTTTGCACACGAAATCGTATACAGGGTGCTGCTCAAAATTGCCCATCGCAATCCCGGCATCGATGTCTCCAGGGTCGTCAGGAAACTGCCGGAGAACACCGACGTGACTGCCGCCGACAAGATTGCTGCTCCCCTCACCGACAAGGTTCTCCAGATTCCCAGGATCCAGGGTGATCGTCGAGATTGAGCTTGTCGTTATATCCATCGTCGTGCTGTCGTGTAAAAGATACATTCGATCTCATGTTAGCCCTGCACTGTTTCTGCGATGTAATATAACTTGTGTTGCTTGAATGCATGTGCGTCCTCCCCCTTGTTTTATTTTGCCTTTGTATGATTGCGTTCCCTACGCTGTTTGGATGCTTGCCGGTGCGCACACTTGCCGCGAGCGCTTCGAGGAACGGGTCCTTAGCAGCCTGCTAGAATGCAGCTGCTAGACTTGCCGAGCGGACTCGAGGCAAGTTAGAGCGTAGACTGATCGCGACAAGGTTCCTTTGCGTGCAGGTTTCTTATACAAAGCACAGAATCATTCAAGGGAAATCACGAATGTAACAAGGATTTTTTTTCAAAGTTTTTCAACTTAGCTTTTCATTGCGCTGTTTCTCTCGTTGCATGAAATGATCACTTGAACGTCATTAAAATGGTACCCCATCTCCACTCCCCCCGGGAAACTTGCACGCAAGGGATCCTTCTGTCCTTTTAAGAAAAAGAAAGAAGAGAAAAGAGTGGTTTGGGAACCTTGACGGTCCATCAGCCGTTCCATACAAACTAAAGTGTAAATCACAACATGACATGCATCCATATATGAATGAATATGTACGAAGAGTTGCGAAACACTTAGCTTTATTATGCACAGGATCTGCGCCTAGCTTTGTACAAAGGGTTACAAGTCTTGCCGACAAAGCTTGTACAAAAGAGGTTGCCGTGGGGCCCGGCAACCACGCCTTATGGGTAGAACTTGCGAAGATGCTCAATATTCCATGAGTTCTGCACTGGGGTGCCATCTTCGGTCTCCAGATGGACTGCGCCAGGTCTGGTGACTCGTACTACCTGATAAGGGCCTTCCCACTTCTGTGTCAACTTGTTTGATTTCTTGGCGGACTAAACATGCCAAAGAACAAGGTTGCCTTCCTCAAGACTTCGGGCGTGCACTTTGCGGCTATGATAGCGGCGCAAGGCTTGCTGGTAGCGTGCAGCTCGCACAGCTGCCCGAAGACGATCCTCCTCAAGGAGCATTGCGTCATCCTACTGCAGCTGCTCTTGCTCAGCTTCATCATAAGCGAGCACTCGAGGTGACCCATATATGAGTTCCGTGGGGAGCACCGCTTCTGCACCATAGATTAGGGAGAAGGGCGTTTGGCCGGTAGCTCGATTTGGTGTCGTTCTGAGTGACCAAAGAACTACCGGCAACTCATCAATCCAGTGCCTTCCACATTTGCGCAGTTTGTCAAAGGTTCTCGTCTTGAGGCCACGCAGCACTTCAGCATTCCTCCTTTCCGCTTGGCCATTGCTTCTCGGGTGAGCGACAGATGCAAAACAGATTTTGCTGCCAAGGTCTTGGATATAATGCATGAAGGTGCGGCTCGTGAATTGTGTGCCGTTGTCGGTGATGATTCTGTTAGGAACTCTGAAATGGCAAGCTAATCCTTTGAAGAACTTGACGGCTGATTGCGCTGTCACCTTTCTCACCGGCTCCACTTCAGGCCACTTTGTGAACTTATCGATGGCGACGTACAAGAACTCAAAGCCCCCGGCAGCACAGGGGAAGGGGCCCAAGATATCGAGCCCCTAGACCGAAAAGGGCAAGGAGAGAGGGATCGTTTGGAGAGCTTGAGCTGGCTGATGTATGTTCTTTGAATGGAACTGGCATGCTTCACACTTGGTTACTAGTTCAGTTGCATCCTGAAGGGCAGTGGGCCAATAGAAGCCTTGCCGGCAAGAGCCCTTGATCCTGTTGGAAATATGCCCTAGCGGCAATAATAAATTGGTTATTATCATATTTCCTTGTTCATGATAAAGGTTTATTATTCATGCTAGAATTGTATTGACCGGAAACTTAAATACATGTGTGAATACATAAACAAATATTATGTCCCTAGTGAGCCTCTACTAGACTAGCTCGTTGATCAAAGATGGTTAAGGTTTCCTAACCATAAACATGAGTTGTCATTTGATAACGGGATCACATCATTAGGAGAATGATGTGATGGACAAGACCCAACCGTTAGCTTAGCACCAGATCATTTAGTTTATTTGCTACAACTTTCTTCATGTCAAGTATCTGTTCCTTAGACCATGAGATCGTACAACTCCCTGACACCGGAGGAATACTTAGTGTGTATCCAAACATCACTTCATAACTGGGTGATCATAAAGGTGCTCTACAGGTATCTCCAAAGGTGTTTGTTGGGTTGGCACGAATTGAGACTGGGATTTGTCACTCCGTATGACGGAGAGATATCTCTGGGCCCTCTCGATAATACAACATCGTAAAGAGCTTGCAAGAAATGTGGCTAATGGGTTAGTCATGGGATCTTGTATTATGGAACGAGTAAAGAGACTTGCCGGTAACGAGATTGAACTAGGTATGGAGATACCGATGATCGAATCTCGAGCAAGTAACATATCGCCGGACAAAGGGAATTGCATACGGGATTAACCGAATCCTTGACATCGTGGTTCAACCGATTAAAGATCTTTGTGGAATATGTAGGAATCAATATGGGCATCCAGGTCCTGCTATTGGTTATTGACCGGAGAGGTGTCTCGGTCATGACTACATGATTACCAAACCCGCAGGGTGGCACGCTTAACGTTCGTTGACGCTAGAGTAGTATTGGGATATTTGATGATTGGTAACCGAATGTTGTTCGGAGTCCCGGATGAGATCCCGGATGTCACGAGGAGTATCGGAATGGTCGAGAGGTAAAGATTTATATATGGGAAGTCATATTTTGGGTTCCGAAAAAAGGTGCAGTTTTTTCGGTATTGTACCGGAAAGCTTCCAGAAGGTTCCGGAGGATTCCGGAGGGGTCCGGATGTCCACCAGTAGGTTCACCACGTCCCAAGGGCTGGCATGGGCTGAGGGGAGGCACCCTGGCCTTATTGGGCTAGGCGCACCAAGTCCTCAAAAGCCCATGTGGCTAGGGAAGGGAAAAAAGGGGAGTCCTAGTAGGAATAGGATTGGACTTGGAGTCCAAGTCCTCTCCCCCTTGGCTGCGCCCTAGGGCTTGGAGGGGCTGTTCCCAACGCCCCTCCACCTATATATATAGAGGAGGGGGCAACCCAAGAAGACATACCAGCCCCTGGGCGCCCCACTCTCTCCCGTTACACCACCGCCTCGTCCCGACGACGCTTAGCGAAGCGTTGTCGGTGCTCCACCACCACCATCACCACCACGCCGTCGTGCTGGTTGTGATCCCATCTACTTCTCCACCTTCTCTTGCTCGATCAAGAAGGAGGAGACGTCATCGAGCCGCACGTGTGCTAAACTCGAAGGTGCCGTACGTTCGGCACTAGATCGGTTGGATCGTGATCGGATTGCGAAGAGTACGACTACATCAACCGCGCTATATACGCTTCCGCTTTCAGTCTATGAGGGTACGTAGACACACTCTCTCCTCTCGTTGCTATGCTTCTCCTAGATAGATCTTGGGTGTTCGTAGGAAATTTGTTATTTTCATGCTTCGTTCCCCATCAGTGGCATCATGAGCTAGGTCTATGCGTAGATGTATATGCACGAGTAGAACACAAAAGTTGTGGGCGTTGATGCTCAAATTGCTTACCTCTCTTGTCTTATTTGGATTCAGCGGTATTGTGGGATGAAGCGGCTCGGACCAACCTTACATGTCCTCGCACATGAGACCGGTTCCACCGACTAACATGCAACTTGTTTTGCATAAGGTGGCTAGCGGGTGTCTGTCTCTCCTACTTTAGTTGAATCTAATTTGACGAAGGCGGTCCTTATAGAAGGTTAAAAGGCAACTTGATTATCACCATTGTGGCTTTGCGTAGGTAAGAACGGTTCTTGCTAGTTGCCCATAGCAGCCACGTAAAATTTTCAACAACAAAGTAGAGGACGTCTAACTTGTTTTTGCAGGGCATGTTGTGATGTGGTATGGCCAAAATGTGATGTGATATATGTTGATGTATGAGATGATCATGTTTTGTAATAGGTTCACGACTTGCATGTCGATGAGTTCGGCAACCGGCGGGAGCCATAGGGTTGTCTTTAAATTTATTGTGTGACCTGCGAGTCAACTGTTAAACGCCATATAATTGCTTTACTTTATCGTTATGCGTTAGCAATAGTTGTAGAAGCAATAGGTGGCGAGACGACCACGTGACGACATGATGATGGAGATCATGATGATGGAGATCAGGGTGTCATGCCGGTGACGATGGAGATCATGCCGGTGCTTTGGAGATGGAGATCAAAGGCACGAGATGATAATGGCCATATCATGTCACATATTGATCGCATGTGATGTTTATCCTTTTATGCATCTTATTTTCTTAGGACGATGGTAGCATTATAAGATGATCCCTTCACTTAATTTCAAGAAATTGTGTTCTCCCTAAGTATGCACCGTTGCGAAAGTTCGTCGTTTCGAAGCACCTCGTGATGATCGGGTGTGATAGACTCTACGTTGGCATACAACGGGTGTAAGCCAGTTTTACACATGCATTATACTTGGGTTAAACTTGATGAGCCTAGCATGTACAGACATGGCCTCGAAACACAGGATACCGAAAGGTCGAACATGAGTCATATCGTAGATATGATCAACATGGAGATGTTCACCATTGATGACTACTCCATCTCACGTGATGATTGGACATGGCTTAGTTGATTTGGATCATGTGTCACTTAGACAACTTGAGGGATGTTGATTTAAGTGGGAGTTTATTAGTAATTGATTAACTGAACCAAATTATCATGAACTTAGTCTTAATTGTCTTTGCAAAATTTGTGTTGTAGATCAATAGCTCGCGCTGTAGCTCCCTGTTTTTAATATGTTCCTAGAGAAAGACTAAGTTGAAAGATATTGTAAGCAATTATGCGGACTAGGTCCGTAGTCTGAGGATTGTCCTCACTGCTGCACAGAAGGCTTCTCTCCTTGATGCACCACTCGGTGTGCCAGCCCCTCTAGCGTCGTCTGTGGATGTTGTGAACATCTGGCAGGCACGTTCTGATGACTACTCAATAGTTCAGTGCGCCATGCTTTACGGCTTAGAACCGGGGCTCCAAAGACGTTTTTGAGCACCACGGAGCATATGAGATGTTCCAGGAGCTGAAATTGGTATTTCAAGCTCATGCCCGGGTCGAGAGGTATGACATCTCCGAGAAGTTCTTTAGCTGTAAAATGGAGGAGAACAGTTCTGTTAGTGAGCATATACTCAGAATGTCTGGGTTGCACAACGGCTTGACTCAATTGGGAGTTAATCTTCCAGATGACTCGGTTATTGACAGAATTCTCCAATCACTGCCACCAAGCTATAAGTGCTTTGTGATGAACTATAATATGCAAAGGATGGAGAAAACACTTTCCGAGCTCTTCGCGATGCTTAAGGCCGCGGAGGTAGAAATCAAGAAGGAGCATCAAGTGTTGATGGTTAAAAAGACCACTAGTTTCAAGAAAGGCAAGGGAAAGAAATGGAACTTCAAGAAGAACGGTAAAGCAGTTGCCGCTCCCGTGAAGAAACCCAAGGCTGGACCCAAACCTGAGACTGAGTGCTTCTACCGTAAGGGGAATGGTCACTGGAAGCGGAACTGCCCGAAGTACTTGGCAGATAAGAAGGCTGGCAACGTCAACAAAGGTATATTTGATATACATGTTATTGATGTGTACCTCACTAGTGCTCGTAGTAGCGTCTGGATATTTTGATACCGATTTAGTTGCTAGTATTAGTAACTCAAAGCAGGAGCTGCGGAGTAACGGAAACTAGCTGAGGGCGAGGTGACGATGGGTGTTGGAAGTGTCTCCAAGATTGATATGATCACCATCGGCACGCTCGTAATACCTTCGGGATTAGTATTAAACCTAAATAATGGTTATTTGGTGCTTGCGTTGAGCATAAAACATTATATCTGGATATTGTTTATTGCAAGACGGTTATTTATTCAAGTCAGAGAATAATGGTTATTCTGTTTATATGAGTAATGTCTTTCGTGATCATGCACCCAATGTGAATGGTTTATTGAATCTCGATCGTAGTGATACAGATGTTCATAATATTAATGCCAAAAGATGCAAAGTTAATGATGATAGTACCACATGATTGTGGCACTGTTGCTTAGGTCATATTGGTGTAAAGCGCATGAAGAAACTCCATGCCGATGGACTTTTGGAATCTCTTGATTATGAATCATTTGAGACATGTGAACCATGCCTCATGGGCAAGATGACTAAAACTCCATTCTCCGGAACAATGGAGCGAGCTAGTGACTTATTGGAAATAATACATACTGATGTATGCGGTCCAATGAGTGTTGAAGCACACGGTGGATATCGTTATTTTCTTACCTTCACAGATGATTTGAGTAGATATGGGTATATTTACTTAATGAAACACAAGTCTGAAACATTTGAAAAGTTCAAGGAATTTCAGAGTGAAGTGGAAAATCATCGTAACAAGAAAATAAAGTTTCTACGATCTGATCGTGGAGGTGAATATTTGAGTTACGAGTTTGGTATGCATTTAAGACAATGTGGAACCGTTTCACAGCTCACGCCACCTGGAACACCATAGCGTAATGGTGTGTCTGAACGTCGTAATCGTACTCTATTGGATATGGTGCGTTCTATGATGTCTCTTACCGATTTGCCACTATCGTTTTGGGGTTATGCATTAGAGACAGCCGCATTCACTTTAAATAGGGCACCGTCTAAATCCGTTGAGACGACACCGTATGAGTTATGGTTTGGCAAGAAACCTAAGCTGTCGTTTCTTAAAGTTTGGGGATGTGACGCTTATGTCAAGAGGCTTTAGCCTGATAAGCTCAAACCCAAAGCGAAGAAATGCGTCTTCATAGGATACCCTAAAGAGACCATTGGGTATACCTTCTACCACAGATCCGAGGGCAAGATCTTTGTTGCCAAGAATGGGTCCTTTCTAGAGAAGGAGTTTCTCTCGAAAGAAGTGAGTGGGAGGAAAGTAGAACTTGATGAGGTAATTGTACCTTCTCTCGAATTGGAAAGTAGCACATCACAGAAAACAGTTCCCGTGATGCCTACACCAACCGGAGAGGAAGCCAATGATGATGATCATGAAACTGCGGATCAAGTTACTACTAAACTTCATAGGTCGACCAGGGTATGTTCCACACCAGAGTGGTACGGTAATCCAGTCCTGGAAGTCATGTTGTTAGACAACGGCGAACCTACGAACTATGAAGAAGCTATGATGAGCCCGGATTCTGACAAATGGCTTGAGGCCATGAAATCCGAGATAGGATCCATGTACGAGAACAAAGTATGGACTTTGGTGGACTTGCCCGATGATCGGCAAGCCATTGAGAATAAATGGATCTTTAAGAAGAAGACAGACGCTGATGGTAATATCACCATCTATAAAGCTCGACTTGTCGCAAAAGGTTTCCGACAAGTTCAAGGGGTTGACTACGATGAGATATTCTCACCCGTAGCGATGCTTAAGTCTGTTAGAATTATGTTAGCTATTGCCACATTTTATGATTATGAGATCTGGCAAATGGACGTCAAAACGGCATTCCTTAACGGGTTTCTTAAGGAAGACTTGTATATGATGCAACCAGAAGGTTTTGTCGATCCTAAGGATGATAACAAAGTATCTGGTACAAGCATCTCGGAGTTGGAATATACGCTTTGATGAGGTGATCAAAGCTTTTGGTTTTATACAAACTTACGGAGAAGCTTGTATTTACAAGAAAGTGAGTGGGAGCTCTGTAACATTTCTAATAGTATATGTGGATGGCATATTGTTGATTGGAAATGATGTAGAATTTCTTGAAAGCATAAAAGGGTTGTTTGAAAGGAGTTTTTCAAAGGAAGACCTGGGTAAAGCAGCTTACGTATTGGGCATCAAGATCTATGGAGATATATCAAGACGCCTGATAAAACTTTCACAGAGCACATACCTTACAAGTTTTTGAAGGAGTTCAAAATGGACCAGTCAAAGAAGAAGTTCTAGCCTATGTTGCAAGGTGTGAAGTTGAGTGAGACTCAAAGCTCGACCGCGGCAGAAGAAAGAGAAAAGGCGAAGGTCATTCCCTATGCCTCAGCCATGGGCTCTATAATGTATGCCATACCTATACCATACCTATTGTGTGCCTTGCCGTGAGTCTGGCAATGTGGTACTAGAGTGATCCAGGAGTGGATCACTGGACAGCGGTCAAAAATTATCCTTAAGTTACTTAAGGAAATGTTTCTCGTTATGGAGGTAACAAAGAGTTCGTCGTAAAAGTTTACATCGATGCAAGCTTCGACGCCGATCTGGATGACCCTGATTCTCGAACCGGATACGTAAAATGGAGCAGTCGTTTGGAGTAGTTCCAAACCGAGCGTTGAGGCGGGATTTACATGTGAAGCGCATATTTAACGCCCTTTTCAACTCCATCCGTGATTGGATCAAGGACGAAGACATTGAGATTTGCAAAGTACATACGGATCTGAATGTTGCAGACCCGTTAACTAAAAACCTCTCCCATGAGCAAAACTTGATCAGCCCCAGAACTCGTTGGGGGTCAGATTCATAACTATGTGAACTAGATTATTGACTCTAGTGCAAGTAGGAGACTGTTGGAAATATGCCCTAAAGGCAATACTAAATTGGTTATTATCATATTTCCTTGTTCATGATAAAGGTTTATTATTCATGCTAGAATTGTATTGACCGGAAACTTAAATACATGTGTGAATACATAAACAAATATTATGTCCCTAGTGAGCCTCTACTAGACTAGCTCGTTGATCAAAGATGGTTAAGGTTTCCTAACCATAAACATGAGTTGTCATTTGATAACGGGATCACATCATTAGGAGAATGATGTGATGGACAAGACCCAACCGTTAGCTTAGCACCAGATCATTTAGTTTATTTGCTACAACTTTCTTCATGTCAAGTATCTGTTCCTTAGACCATGGGATCGTACAACTCCCTGACACCGGAGGAATACTTAGTGTGTATCCAAACATCACTTCATAACTGGGTGATCATAAAGGTGCTCTACAGGTATCTCCAAAGGTGTTTGTTGGGTTGGCACGAATTGAGACTGGGATTTGTCACTCCGTATGACGGAGAGATATCTCTGGGCCCTCTCGATAATACAACATCGTAAAGAGCTTGCAAGAAATGTGGCTAATGGGTTAGTCATGGGATCTTGTATTACAGAACGAGTAAAGATACTTGCCGGTAACGAGATTGAACTAGGTATGGAGATACCGACGATCAAATCTCGGGCAAGTAACATATCACCTGACAAAGGGAATTGCATACGGGATCAACCGAATCCCTGACATCGTGGTTCAACCGATAAAAGATCTTCGTGGAATATGTAGGAATCAATATGGGCATCCAGGTCCCGCTATTGGTTATTGTTGGAAGTCGGGCTCCGGGGACCCAAAGGTTCGAACACTGGGGTGAGCTTGTTCTACCTACTTCGCCTCCTACCACGGTTAAGCGATGGTGAGGCGACGGCGAGAGCGCGATAGCGAGGGACGGAGCGAGGACTCGGCGGTTTACCCAGGTTCGGGCCACCTTGCGGTGTAAGACCCTACTCCTGCTTGTCTGATATTGCTCTGGTGCGTGTGTGAGTACAAGGTTGAGGAGGGTCCGAACAAGAGCCGATCGGATCCCTTTACCATGGAAGCTCTGCCCCCCTTATATCGGCCATGGTCCTCTTCCCCCTGGAAACTTAGGCGGGAAGGGTTGCCACACTTGGCGATTTTGAAAGGGGACAGGCGCTCAGGCTATCCTGACTAAAGGTGGTCTTCGCCTGCCAAAGCATGATCCATGACGCGCCGGTGGGCTCGGTGATGACCTCCGCCCTGCGCGCCCGTCGTCTTGGTCTTCCTTCGCTGATCGGGCAACATTTGGGGTTGCTTTGGAGAGTAGATAGCTGGCCCTGCTCCCCTAACACAAAAGAGGAAACCATCTTCATCCGTGCATGCTGGCGCGGCTTCTGCTGTCGTTCGTCGCCGCGCGCGTCACCCACGTGATGGGCTCCAGGCCGCGCGGGAAGGCGGACAACCTTCGTCTTGAGCTTCTCCGGGAGGGGGCCTCGCGAGGCCACATCGGAAAGCCGCCTCGCGAGGCCACTCGGGAAGCCGCCTAGTGAGAGGACCTCGCGAGACCGTTGATGGTGGTGCTGAGCGTTGCTTGCTACTCCCTGAGGAGGGTGCCTCAGGAGGCCAGGGCCTCGTGAGGGGTCTTGGTGAGAGTTCGGTGGTGATGGCCCGCTGGGCCCACGCCAGGCATGGCGCCCTGGGCCAAAGGCAGACGGGCCTGGATACCCCGGGTTCCCTGGGCCCGACAGTAGCCCCCGGGCCCGCGGCGCGCGCGTTCCCGCCTACTGAGGGGCGAAGCCGCGCGGGCCCTAACCGCCTATGGCCAGGCGCGACGCGTGGCTCATGATGAGACGGGGGACGCCCCCACTTCCCCAAGTCGTCTCGGTAACCGCCGTGCTGACATAAATCTTGGCGCGGGCGGCGCGAGGCCATCATTGCCTCCTTCATACTTGCTGTAGCGGTCATGACTACATGATTCTCGGTCATGACTACATGATTCTCAAACCCGCAGGGTCGCACGCTTAACGTTCGTTGACGCTAGAGTAGTATTGGGATATTTGATGATTGGTAACCGAATGTTGTTCGGAGTCCCAGATGAGATCACGAACGTCACGAGGAGTCTCGGAATGGTCGAGAGGTAAAGATTTATATATGGGAAGTCATATTTTGGGTTCCGGAAAAAGGTGCAGTTTTTTCAGTATTGTACCGGAAAGCTTCCAGAAGGTTCCGGAGGGTTCCGGAGGGGTCCGGAAGTACACAAGTGGGTTCACCACGTCCCAAGGGCTGGCATGGGCTGAGGGGAGGCGCCCTGGCCTTATTGGGCTAGGCGCACCAAGTCCTCAAAAGCCCACGTGGCTAGGGAAGGGAAAAAAAGGGGAATCCTAGTAGGAATAGGATTGGACTTGGAGTCCAAGTCCTCTCCCCCTTGGCTGTGCCCTAGGGCTTGGAGGGGCTGTTCCCACACCCCTCCACCTATATATATATAGAGGAGGGGGCGCCCCAAGAAGACATACCAGCCCCTGGGCGCCCCTCTCTCTCCTGTTACACCACCGCCTCGTCCCGACGACGCTTAGCGAAGCGCTGTCGGTGCTCCACCACCACCATCACCACCACGCCGTCATGCTGGTTGTGATCCCATCTACTTCTCCACCTTCTCTTGCTTGATCAAGGAGGAGGAGGAGACATCATCGAGCCGCACGTGTGCTATACTCGGAGGTGCCGTACGTTCGGCACTAGATCGGTTGGATCTTGATCGGATCGCGAAGAGTACGACTACATCAACTGCGTTATATATGCTTCTGCTTTCGGTCTACGAGGGTACGTAGACACACTCTCTCCTCTCGTTGCTATACTTCTCCTAGATAGATCTTGGGTGTTCGTAGGAATTTTTTGATTTTCATGCTTCGTTCCCCATCAGATCCTATGTGAGAGCCACATATGCCTCCATGTATCTCTGCCAACAGCTTCTGTCCATCTTGCCGGCAAATACACTTCAATTTCACACCATTTGGTCGCTTTCTGTATAGAATGCTATCCACAAACTGATACATAATTGACTGACGGGCTACTTTCTCAGATCCTTCTTGCTCATCGGGAAGTTCTCCTGTTTAAAGGAAATGGACTATCTGTTGTGCCCATGCCGAAGCCTGTGGCTCGACGACAAGGACTAAAGGCATTTCTTCGGGAGTGGGAGCGCTTGCTTTAGCGGCAAGAACTTGAGGTTCCGCGCGAAGCGGCTGCTCACCGGCAACCGTATCGATGTTCCCGGCAACATCCTTGCCGGCGGCTTCTGGGAGCTCCGCCGGGAAGTACTTGCCGGTATTCAACTTCCTTCTCTTACTGGCCCGCGTTGATGGAGTGACTGTTGGTCGATTTAAATGGAGCACAAAAGTTCCCGGTTCCACGGGAAGCTTTTGAGCGGCACACTTTGACAGGCTATCAGCAATGCTGTTTTCTGCACGAGGGATGTGCTCTGTTTGCAACCCGTCAAAGTCTTCTTCCAACTTCCTCACTTCTTCCACATATGCTTCCATCATTGGGCTCTGGTAATCTTTGTTCACTTGCTTCACAACAAGCTGCGAGTCACCACGGACAATAAATTTTTTGATTCCAAGGTCCACTGCAATCCTAAGACCGGTAAGGAGTCCTTCATACTCAGCAGTGTTGTTTGTAGCTTGCTCCCTGGGAAAGTGCATTTGAACCACATATTTGAGGTGCTCTCCGGTGGGTGCGACAAGCAGCACTCCGGCACCAACGCCTTGCAGCGAGAAGGCACCGTGAAAGTACATGATCCATTCTTTGGCCGTCTCTTTGCCAGGGAGAGCTGTTTCTTGAGTTTCTTCGTCTTGCGTTGGTGTCCATTCTACAATGAACTCCGCCAAGGCTCTGCTCTGGATGGTTGAAGTGCTTTCGAACTTGAGTGCAAAGCTTGACAGCTCCAATGCTCACTCCACTATCCTGCCAGTTGCCTCTAGATTCCTCAAGATGCGTTGCAACGGAAAGCGGGTGACGACGGTGATCTCATGTGCTTGGAAGTAGTGACGTAGTTTTCTCGAGGCCATAAGGAGGCCAAAAAGCAGCTTCTGCACGCTAGAGTATCTTGATCTAGCCCCCTGCAGAAGGGAACTAACAAAATACACGGGTCGCTGCACCACCTTCTTCTTTGGCCCCGCTTGTTGATCAGCTTCTCTTGCTTGTGCTATTTTTGACTAGTCGGCGTCAGACCTCGCCGGGGAAGATTCCGGTTTGTCGCTGGACGGGCTTGCCGTGGCTGCTTCCTCATCATCAACTTCCCTCTGCGCCACTAATGCAGCATTAGCCACTTTATTTGTTGCCGCTACATATAGCAGCAATGGCTCTTGTGGTTTAGGCGCAACTAGTGTTGGCGCGGAGGAGAGGTATCTTTTCAAATCCTGCAACGCGGCCTCCACTTCCGGAGTCCATCTCATCGGACCTGCCTTTTTCAAAATCTTGAAAAATGGCAGGGCGCGTTCAGCAGATTTTGAAATGAACCTACTTAAGGCAGCAACACAGCCGGCAAGACGCTGTACATCCTCGATGCTTTTTGGTGCTTGAATTTGTTCAATTGCTTTGATCTTGTCGGGATTTGCTTCAATTCCGCGTTGAGATACAAAGAATCCAAGAAGCTTGCCGGATGGGACACCAAACACACACTTCTCGGGATTGAGCTTCAAGTTGATCTTGCGCAAGTTTGCAAATGTTTCCTCTAAATCTTGAATTAGGGTTGATTTGTCCTTGGTTTTGACCACTATATCATCCATGTATGCTTCCACATTCCTGTGCAGCTAGGGCTCAAAACCAATCTGGACTGCTCTTGCGAATGTCGAACCAACACTCTTTAACTCGAAAGGCATACGCACGAAGCAGTATGTGCCACATGGAGTAATGAATGCGGTTTTCTCCTCATCCTCCTTGGCCATGAATATCTGATGGTATCCAGAATATGCATCAAGGAAGGAGAGCAAATCACAGCTGGAAGTAGAGTCTACAATTTGATCAATGCGCGGCAAGGGGAAAGGATCCTTTGGGCATGCTTTGTTGATATCAGTGTAGTTAATACAAAGTCTCCACTTCCCATTTGCTTTGCGCACCACAACTGGATTTGCCAACCAAGTAGGATTTAGGACACCTCTGACCAAGCCTGCTGCTTCAAGGTTCTTTATTTCCTCGGCAATGAATTGTTGCCGCTCCAAACCTTGCTTCCAGACCTTTTGCTTGACGGGCCGAGCGTGGGGACCGACGGCAAGGTGGTGCTCAATTACCTCCCTGGGAACACCGGGGATGTCAGATGGTCGCCATGCGAACACATCGACATTCGCCCGCAGGAAGGCAACAAGCGCGCTTTCCTATTTGCTGTCAAGAGTGGCACTGATGGTGAAGGTGCCGTCAGTGCCGTCCTCCCTCGCCGGCACCTTTTTGTTCGCTGGTGAAGTAGCTTTGGATTTCTTACCGGCAGAGCACTCCGGCAAGTCTTCGACAGGCGCACAGCACTCCGAAGAGGTGCGCTTCCCGAAATCCTTGCTGGAGGTCTTGTCGGGCTTCTTGCTTTCCTTCTTCTTGGCGGGAGCTGGTGCCTTGGCGGCCTCTGCTGCAACCGCATCTCTGTACATCTTATCGACGCAAATAACCGCATCTTGTCGGAGTTGATGGAAATGACACCCATCGGCCCTGGCATTTTCAACGTGTTGTAAGCATAGTGAGATGCTGCCATGAATTTTGCCATGGCTGAGCGACCAAGAATTCCATTGTACGGCAAGGGGATCTTGACAACGTCAAAGACAATCTTTTCTGTCATGTAGTTCAATTCCCCGCCAAACATCACCGGCAATGTGATCTTTCCCTTGGGCTGGCTTCTTCCCGGGTTTACTCCTTGAAAAGTGCCTGTCTTCTCGAGCTCCTCGTCAGGAATCTGCAGCCTCTTGATTAACTCTGGAGAAATCAAGTTTAAACCGGCCCCACCGTCAACTAACATCTTCGTGACCTGGAGGTTGCGAATTGTTGGCGAAACCAACAACGGCAAATACCCGACCGCGGTTGTGCAATCAGGGTGGTCCTCGGCATCGAAAATGATAGGCGTGTGTGACCACTTGAGTGGCTTTTGAGAGCCCATTGTCGGTTCTACCGCATTAACCTCACGTGCCCACTGCTTAAGTTGGCGGTGAGAGGAGTGCAAAGATGCTCCTCCGTCAACGCACATGGCCTCAGTTGCCTTCTGGAATTCATGTTCACTGGACTCTCCATCGTCCTCTTCTTCTTCGTTTCCATCATCTTCCCCTTTCTTCTCGCGGCCTCTAGCAGGCTTCTCTTTCTGTTGCTTGGCCTTGTCGTGGCGGCCTCCTCGACCACCACGGCCCTTTTTACCAGATCCACCGGCACCATCTTGACCCTTCTCTTTGTCACACTTTTCGTATTCAGCCTTCTGTTTCTCAATAAGGTGCTCGACTTGTCGGCACTCTTGGAGATCATGGCCTTTGGTGCGGTGAATCTTGTAGTATGGCCCATCAGACTTGTCGGCCTTCTCGTTTGCCGCCGCCTCCTGGCAAGCGGCGCATACAGCTGCCTCCTTGCCGGAGTTCTCAGTCTTGGCTTTCTTGACGGACTCGGAATTGCCGGAACCTTCGACGGCCATTACAGTTTTGCCTTTGCGCTTCCTGTTGCGCTTTCGGCCCTTCTTCCTTGGGGTGGTAGCATCGTCATCTTCGGAATCCACCTCGGCACCAACGTCCTCCCCGGGAAGCCTTCTCCCTTCCTCAGCACGCGCGCACTTATCCGCCAACGTATAGAGCTCGTTGATGGTTTTGGGTAGCTTGACGTTCATCTTCTCCCGCATCCTTCGATTGTGCACATTCGTGTGAAAGGCGGCAATGACAGCTGCGGAGTGCACATCTGGAATGTTATGGTGCACACGGTTGAACCTCTGGATGTACTTGCGTAAAGTTTCTCCATCCCTTTGCGGGATCACTTGAAGATCATTGGGCTGTCCAGGGGCCTTGTGGCCTCCGGTGAAGGCACCAACAAACTCGTTACAGAGATCTGCCCACGAAGAAATGGAGTTCTCCGGCAAGTTCATCAACCAAGATCTCACGTTGGGCTTCAGTACCAACGGAAAGTAGTTGGCGAGGATTTTCTCATCTCTTCCTCCGGCAGCTTGCACAGCAGTCGTGTAAATGGCCAGAAACTCTGCCGGGTTCAGCTTGCCGTCGTACTTTTCTGGTACTTCTGGCTTGAAGGCCCGGACGGATGGCCATCGGACTTGCCGCAGCTCACGGGTGAAGGCAGGACACCCAACCCCGTAAGGTAGATATCCGCCGACCCCTGGTGCAGGCTCATCAACGACGGGGCCGTTGCGCGCGTCGGATTGACGGCGCGCCTCCCGGCGCCGTTCAATAGTGGTGCGGGCGTCTTCTACCCGCCTGTCTCGCAGCACTTGCCGCTGGTCTTGCCGCGCTCGCGGATCCGAAGAGGCCATCGACATCTCGTCGGGCTCGAAAGATCGTTGAGCTTGCCGCGGTTGTTGGTGTTGCCGCTGTTGAGACTGTTGCCGCTGGGGTGATTGCACTGTTAGCGCAGCACCGTCAACGCGGCCGCCAGCTGGGGTTGCTGGTGCTGTTTGCGGATGCCGTGAGGGTCCCGCTTGCTGCGATTTGCTGGCCTCGTCAAAACCAATCAAGCTTTGGATGGTGGCTCTCCACTCATCCATCTTCTCAAACGCTGGAGGGAAATTTAGCAGCATCTGGGCTCGCGCCATTGCTTCCGTTGTTGTAGCTGGCATGGCCGGAAGCGAAGAGAGTGATGTCGCTCTACTCCTGGCAGAGCCAGCAGGAGTGCCATCGCGGTCTTGCTGCCGCGGCGCATGATCAGCAGCGGGTTACTGTGGCGGAGGCGGTGCCTGAGGGTATGGGACTTGATCAACAGGAGTCTTGCCGTGAGGTCGCCGCTGCGCGCAGTCGTTGATGCCGCTCGGAGCTGTACTGTGCCCATTGTGCGAGGGGCGCGGCGTCTGTCTCGAAGCAGCATCTCTGGACTCCACCGCGGCGGGATCTTGGCTCACGCCGGCCCGGGCATTGCTGCTTCGGTGGCTGCGTTCGTCGGCGCGGCGAGGAGGAGGAGGAGGAGGTCGTCCATCCGCTCCGCCCGCGCCGTCGCGGCTTCGTTCGCCAGTGGATCGAGGGAGTCGACTGCCTCCAGCGCGCTCGTCTCCTGCGCCGACCACGGTGGGCATGGTGACCGCGCCGCCTGCGCTGGTCGTGCCAACCGCGGTGTCCGCACGGCTCGCATTGGCCGCGCCGCCTGCGCTGCCCGCGGATACGTACGGAGGGGTCGTCATCGTGATGCCCTTCTTCTTGGGTGCCATCAACGACGAGGAGGACGATGACGAAGATGATGAAGTTGATGAAGATGGCACGCAATCCGCTGATTCAGGTTCGCGCAAGCGACCCCCCTACCTGGCACGCCAAAGATGTCGTGGGTACGACCATATATGGGGCCATCCAGCCCCTTGTGGTTCGGCGGGGGAGATCGGCGTGCACAAACAGCAGAATCAATGGAAGACGCAAGGGATTTACCCATGTTTGGGCCGCTGAGAAGCGTAAAACCCTACTCCTGCTTTTGGTGTATTGGTTGTATAAGAGCACAAGTACAAGGAGCGCTTCTTCTGGCAAGGTGCGGAGAGAGCTGCTACGCGAGACGTGCTGGTGTTTGAAAAGGAGTCCGAATCCCTCTAACTTTTGCCCTAGCCCTCCTTTTATAGCTCAAGGGGTCACCACAGTGGCACAACAGTAATTACAAGTTGATTAGATAGCAAATAGTGCTATCATACCTAACTCTGCCAGTTTAGGACAAAAGCATTAAATGCACCGTTAAGTGTCATATGGAGAGGTAGCCCCGGCAAGATTTCTGCACCGCTTGCCCAGCTATCTCGTATTATCCTGACGCGCCCTCTGGACGGGTGTCACTAATGGCAAATCCTATCCCAGCGCGCCGACACGTGCCTGACAAACCTCACCAACCAGCCTACGCAGTCGACACCTCACCCATTAGCGACCATCTGTCCGGTGAGGTGGAGCGCTGGAGGGCTGGCAGAAGCTTGCTGGTACGAAGCTTGCCGGGTCTTCACCTTGCCGGTTCGGCCTTGCCGGCAAGAAATGTCATCATCTTCGGTACTAGTTGAGTGCTTATTGGTGCTGTGTCTTGAGATTCTCTCCAGTAGCCTCTGCAATTGGGCCTTGAATCTTGGCCCTGGCGGTTCCCGGCAAGCCTCGGCCGGCAAGGAGGCTGCTACCGTCTGTGCATAAGTCAGGGTATAAAATACCCATGTTTTATACACCGACACCAACATCCTGAAGAAGATTTATCTGTAGCTCGCTCTGCTCTAAACAGAGTTATATTTTTATCCTTCAGTACAATGTTAGGAAGATCCTGCATAAACCTCAAAAAAGAAAGAAGTCGTATGTTATTTGGTTGTCTTATTTGCACACTCTCACGTCAATTCAGCCCAATGTGCCAAGATGAGATGCAGCCTGAAGGACCTGGACGGTCGGGGAGCTGGACGGAGCAGAGGAGCTGGACGGTGGCCATGGACGGAAAGACGGTGGGCAGCGACGCAACGAGCAGATGAGCTGCTGGGGCGCCGACGAACACGGTCGTGGATGGCGGGGGAGAGCAGCGGTTGCGGCGGCCATGGCCGCAGTCGCGGCGAGCGAGCCAGAGAAGCGCCTCAAGGGCAAGCTTTTGGGGGCGCCGAGGAACGCCGGGAAGAGCAGCCGAGGCGGCGGGGGCGGCGACGGCAGCCGCGGCGAGCAAGCGGAAGAAGAAAGGGGAATTGAGATTTCAAAATAGGGCGGCTGGGAGTTAGGATTCGCGTTGGAGTACGTGCTTTGAGATGCGGTTTTGCCATGCGTCCTTCGCTGGAGTGGGTCTCACGATAAGGGCGTGCGACCCAGGTCGCATAAGATTTTTTTTTCCGACCCACTTTGCCCATTTCCGATTCTAGTTTCCGATTCCAAACGCCTACGTATCCTATGTTGCTGCTGTAGATAGGTACGTAACTCCCGCCGCACGAACCAGGGTTCGTTGCTTCTCCTGCTGCTCTCGTCCATGACGGCGTCGAATAACCTTGCCGCCGGATGATACCACGCGACCAAGACTTGTCGTCCACGGCCACACAGAACTATCTCGTCGCTGGCGTCTGCGTCGCTTCATGCTACAACGTTTCATCCATGGCCGCGCCGCATGATCTCGTCGCCGGTGGCCGTGTGGCACCGTGCAACGACGACCTCTCGTCCTTGGCTGTGAGCGCTTCTTTCAGCAGTAAATGAAAATATTCATAGTAGTTCAGAATACGTGGATTCCATTTGTCTTACAACGCAGCAGTACACATTGCATATGTTTAAAGGCTGGTACACAGGGTAGTGGCGTCATATTTTCACACTGCTCAACTTCCTGATGACATATGTTGATCAACCAATTAAACATCTCTCTCTCTCTCGTTTGATTAATTAAAGAGAAAAGTACACCAATCTTTCTAGTTTGGTGAAGACAGGGCAGTTTACAGTCAAATTGTTCTGCCAATTAATTTCCGTTTTTAGTTGTTTTTTTCAGTCTTGTTAGGTTTGTGTCCTGCTCAGGAAGACGAGACGGCGGCGGCTCCCTGAAAATGGAATAAAGGTCTCCCCGCCTAGCCCCCGTTTCGGCGGTGCGTCGAGAATCGTTGGTGGGCGTGTGGAGGTATGTCTCCGGCGGATCTATCTTTGGTGGATTTGCTTGGATCTCGTCGTTGTTCGTCTACGTTCGTGTGTCTTCGGGTTTGATCCTTCCTACGTTATTCTTCATCGGCGGCGGTTGCTGTTCTGGTGCGCTGGTCCTATGGGGCCTTAGCACGACGACTTCCCGACTGTCTACTACAACAAGTTGTGCCTGACTCCGGCGATGGAGGGGTGATGACGGCGGCGCGCCTTCGGCTCGCTTCAGTGCTTGTAGTCGTCGCTAGGTGCTCTACGGATCCGGATGTAATTTTTA
Organism: Elymus sibiricus; assembly: GCA_039707655.1. Classification (NCBI taxonomy): domain Eukaryota; kingdom Viridiplantae; phylum Streptophyta; class Magnoliopsida; order Poales; family Poaceae; genus Elymus; species Elymus sibiricus. The sequence goes on from CM077666.1 coordinate 361,123,624, forward strand.
TTTCTGGTGTTCGTTGTACTGCCATGATTGAAGATGAATAGATCGAAAGTTTTCCGAAAAAAAAAAACTAACTATATGTCACAATGGTGAGCTCAGATATCGGATGTCCGGCGCACTCGCAGCAGGAAAGCAACATTTGGATGACGAGCAGCTGCATGTGTCTTGTTGGTACAACCTAACCTGAAACTATTGATCTGCCTTCTGAATTAACATGTTGCTTAGCTTAACGACAAGCTGCATGTGTCTTGTTCGCCTTCTGAATCACCTTCTCCATCGTCCTGAATTACAGCGCCCGGCCAGCGTCGACGAGGAATTAGTCAGGCCGCCGGTGAGGCCGTCTTGGCGCGTGACCACCATCAACAAGGAGTTGTCTTGCAACGTGGCCGCCGTCGACGAGGAGCCCGCCTAGCCACCGGCGCCGACGCCTTGACGCATGATCACGACAGAACGTGAAGTCCGCCTAGTCAGCAACACCGGCGACGTGATCATTCGAGCGGCCGCCTGCGACGAGAGGTCCTTTGACGTGGCCGTCATGAACGAGCGCGAGAATAGGCAAACCCTAACGGCCGGCGGCGAGGTTATTCGGCGCCGCCATGGACGAGAGCAGCAGGAGAAGCAGCGAATCCTAGCTCGTGCGGCGGGAGTTACGTACGTATCTACAGCAGCAGCATAGGATACGTACGTGTTTGGAATCTGAAACTGGAATCGGGAAGGCGGCTACTACGCGCCGGTCGACCGGTCAGAATTTGGGCCGGTCGTCTCCCCACCCGCATGATACAAATACCTTTGACCGTACGATCCAGCCACTGTTTCCCGATTATTTCTTTTGTTTAGCTCTCTGAACTCACTGAACCAGCATGCGTCCTGTCCCTTGCACGCGGCACGTGCTCCTGCCCCCACGCAGCAGCTTTGCTGCCCCTGATTGCAGCGAGCAGCTCACCCATAGCTGGCCGTGCTCCCTGTCTTCCGTCGCCATTGAGGAAGACACCTCGTTGGTCGCGAACACATGGTCGCCATCGTCTTAGCTATTTGCGTCGCCGCCGGCGGTTGTAGCAAAAGTAATCGTCGTCACGGCCGGTTGTAGCTCACCGTGCAGTTGGCAACATTTAGCAAATGCCAACTACGCTTGCAAACTGTGAAGAGACCGTGCTTTCAGTCTTTCGTTCGACCGATCGTTCGTAAACGGTTCGAGTGACTTCAAGCATGATCTGATGAAATTTAGTTTATTTTTGGGCCAGCCCAATAGCATTTTCAGAATTCTTAATAAATCACAGAGGCCCACTTAACCCATTAATACAAGGCAAGAAATGGGAAAGTTTAGTCCCATACTGCTCACCAAGTAGGAGTTAGACATCCTTATAAGGGAGGTTGTTTCTCCACATGTATGAGGACGAGAATAAGAGAGACATTCACGCGCGCTCCTCCTCCGCCGCCCGCCTCGTCACGTCACGCCTCGTCACGACGCACGCACGATTGGTATACGAAAGGTCACACAGGAGATGAAAAGTTTTGCTGTAGTGGAGATTGAATACGAACGCTGCACCCTGGCTGCTGCCTGTTCGTTTCGTCTCCCTCTGTTGCTTCGCCTCCCATCGCAGCCTGTTCGCCTCCTTCTCCTGTGCCTATAAAAGAGAGGCCGCTCCTCTCCAGAAAGACACATCGGAACATTATCTTTCTCTCGCCACCGAGTTCCAAACTCTGTGCTACTGCTAGGTTCTTCCCCATCCCGGCTTGCGGCGTGCACCGCAGGTCGGGACAGTAGGCCTCTGAAACCCCGCCACTTCGAGTCCTGTACGGGAGAAGGGTGACAAGGTTTTTGGGGAGCGCTCTGCGCGACTACTGACTTCTTCGTCACGGACGCCACGGTCACCGACGACTACTTCCCAAACGACGACTTCTTCCCCGACGTCGACAACCTCTTCGACGACATGGCTGGCGACGACGTCAACGCGAACGCCAATGCTACTGCTGCTGCTCAGTACGTGTTTCTGTTCTTTCTGTTTGAGATTCTGCCACAGTTTCTTGTTCTAGCCTCTATTCTAGATACGTTCCCTTCATATTCACTATTTCAGATGCTATTTGCATACTCTCTGTGAGATTGCATGACTTGTCTTATATCTACTATAATAGTCATCTTTTATCTACTATTTCTGTTAATAAAATCATATGGTAAATTGCTCATATTTCCAACAATCCAAAAACCTTATTATAGCCAATTTATCCCGAGTGGTTTTGCTGCTTCCATGAGGCCCCCTATGTTTGAGGGTGTGCACTATAAGAGGTGGCGTGCGAGAGCCGTTTTATGGTTTCAAACCATGAGCTGCTATGACGCCACTCTTGGCAAACCTGAAGGAGATCTTGATCCTCAACAGGAACAAGCTTTTCAGAAAACTGATACCTTATTTAAGGCTGCTCTCTTGAGTGTTCTTGGTGAGAACATAGTTGATGCTTATGCGTCAATTGATAATGGAAAAGATATGTGGGACGCACTTGAGGCCAAGTTTGGGGTCTCGGATGCCGGCATTGAGTTGTATATCATGGAACAATTCTATGACTACAGGATGACTGATGAGCGTTCCGTGGTTGAGCAAGCTCACGAGATACAGTCATTTGCTAGAGAACTTGAGCACTTCAATTGTATGTTACCGGACAAGTTTGTTGCCGGAGGCATCATCACTAAGCTTCCTCTCTCGTGAAGGAACTTTGCTACCTCTCTGAAGCATAAGAGGCAGGAGTTTTTTGTTCCGAATCTCATTGGTACTCTTGATGTGGAAGAAAAGGCGAGAGCAAAAGACATACGTGCTCGAGGTATTGAGGGAGGTTCTAGTGCCAATCTGGTACAGAAGAAAAACTTCCAACCCCACAAGTTCAAGAACAAGGGCAAGTTTGATGGTAAAGGAAAGTTTGATGGGAAGAACAAGGCTTCGCAGCACACCAACTTCAAAAAGAAGATTGACAAGAAGAAAGGTGTTTGTCATGTCTGCGGAGATCCTGATCATTGGGCTCCTAGTTGCCCTAACCGTTATGACAAGCGTCAACATGGGAAAGGCGACAAGATCGCCAATGTTGTCATTGGTGAGACTGAGATGAAGGATGTTGGGTACGGTATACTTCCCACTATTCTCTCAGTATGTCGTTCTCCTGATTGGTTGATTGACACGGGTGCTAATGTACATGTATGTGATGTCTACTACGCAACTTTTACTGTTGTAGACGTTGTTGGGCCTCCAAGTGCAAAGTTTTGCAGGACAGTAGCAAATTTCCCTCAAGTGGATGACCTAAGATTTATCAATCCGTGGGAGGCGTAGGATGAAGATGGTCTCTCTCAAACAATCCTGCAATCAAATACAAGAAATCTCTTGTGTCCCCAACACACCCAATACAATGGTAAATTGTATAGGTGCACTAGTTCGGGGAAGAGATGGTGATACAAGTGTAGTATGGATAGTAGAAATAGGTTTTTGTAATCTGAAAATAAAAAAACAGCAAGGTAGCAAGTAACAAAAGTGAGCACAAACGGTATTGCAATGCTTGAAAACAAGGCCTAGGGTTCATACTTTCGCTAGTGCAATCTCTCAACAGTGCTAACATAATTGTATCATATAACAATCCCTCAACGTGCGATAAAGAATGACTCCAAAGTTCCTATTAGCGGAGAACATAAGATAGAAATTGTTGTAGGGTACGAAACCACCTCAAAGTTATCCTTTCCAATCAATCTATTGAGCCATCCCTATAAGTGTCACAAATAGCCCTAGAGTTCGTACTAAAATAACACCATATGATATGCATCAACCAACTCTAATGTCACCTAGATACTCTAATGTCACCACAAGTATCCGTGAGTTGATTATTCGATATGCATCAAACAACTTCAGGTTCATAATATTCAATCCACACAAAGAACTTCAAAGAGTACCCCAAAATTTCTTATCGGAGAAAAGATAATGAAAACATGCAATCAACCCCTATGCCTAGATCACCCCAAGGTCATGGGAATCCGCAAGTTGATCACCAAAACATACATCAAGTGAATCAATAGAATACCCCATTGTCACCACGGGTATTCACATGCAAGACATACATCAAGTGTTCTCAAATCTGAAATATTCAATCCGACAATAACGAAACCTCAAAGGGAAAGACTCAATTCATCATAAGAAGATAGAGAGGGAAGAAACACCATATGATCCAACTATATTAACAAAGCTCGCGATACATCAAGATCGTGCCAAATCAAGAACACGAGAGAGATCAAACACATAGCGACTAGTACATACCCTCAGCCCCGAGGGTGAACTACTCCCTCCTCGTCATGGAGACCGCCGGGATGATGAAGATGACCTCCGGTGATGATTCCCCCCTCCGGCAGGGTGCCGGAATAGGGCTCCAGATGGTATTTCTTTGGTACAGAGGTGTGCGTCAAAGTTCTACGTTTATTTCTGGGGGTTTCTCTATTTATAGGATTTTTCAGCGTTGGAATCACGTGAAAAGGAGCTACGAGGGCCCCACAAGGCAGCACGGCGCGACCCCCCCAGGCCGCGCCGTGGTGCCTTGTGAGCACCTCGTGAGGCTTCTGGTCGTTCCACAAAGCTTCGGGGGTCTCTTTTGGTCCAAAAAATCGTCAAAAAGTTTCGTCCAATTCCGAGAACTTTTATTTCTGCCCAAAAAACAACACCACGGTAGTTCTGCTGAAAACAGCGTCAGTCCGGGTTAGTTCTAATCAAATCATACCAAAATCATATAAAATTGTTATAAACATGGCATGAATACATCATAAATTATAGATACGTTGGAGACGTATCAGCACCCCCAAGCTTAATTCCTGCTCGTCCTTGAGTAGGTAAATGATAAAAAAAAAAATGAAGTGTGAATGCTAGCATAGTGCAGAAGTTTGATCAATGATAATTTCAATCACTTTTCCTAGCATCATAACAGCAACTCTTTCTCATAAAACTCATCATGATAAAGTAGCAATCAATTCACATGTTATGGTTCAAACAATGCATTCTCTTAAAACTTATCAACCTATGTTCTTAGTCACCAAACAATTGCAATTCAACTTAACTTCAACAAAGTCTAAGTAATAGCTCAACATACTCAATTATCATATAGTCTTCTACGATTGCTAATACTCAAAGCATATTTTTTAGAACAAATAGCATCCATCGAATACAGAGAAAGATAGGGGCTTGATGTTTCGCCTCCCAACTCATTTATCATAGAGATAATTGTCAACAATAATAAATCATGATCAAATATATGTGCCTGGATCTATCCCCACCACATGATGCTTGCCAACTAGAGAATAGGTTGGAATAAGAAGTTGAGTCAACAGAAATAAATAACAAGAAAGTAAATAGCATAAAAGTAAATGGAATGTCCCTTCGCAGAGGGAAGCAGGGATTTGCAGAGGTGCCAGAGCTCATAGCTTAAAACAGAGATGAATACATTTTGAGTGGTGTGCCTTTCCTGTCAACGTCACGACTGAGAGTTCTCAATATCTTGCATGCTAAACACATTATAGGCGGTTCCCAAGCAGAAAGGTAAAGTTTACTCCCCCTCAACCATTCAAACACAAGCCATGGCTAGCCGAATCCTCGGGTGCCCTCCATACAATCAACTTTCCGGGGGAGTTTGTTTGCATTATATAATTTGATTTTGAGCATATGACTGGGCATCCCAATTACCGCCCTCTCTCGTGCAATGACAAGTGAAAAAACACTCATCATGAGAATAACTTGCTTAACATGGAAGATACTGACCACCCACTGCCGCTTCATGAGCGGTACGGGCACACAAAACATATGCTTATTCGAATGATTAGAGGTGGCACATGCAAATTTACTTGGAACGGCAGGGTAATCCCGTTGAAAGGGCATGTAGCCCCTAAGTGTGGTTTTGGTAATTAATGACAATCTCTATGGACTAATGTTTTCAATGAGATATATTTGAAGGTTTTGTCCATAGATGGTGCCTCAAGGATATTGGATGGAATCAAGGATGAAGTCCATATATATGAAGATATATTTGCTCTAAGCTTTGGAATTAAAAATGACAAATTCCTATGGAGCATCAAGTGCATTGAATCTTATATGAAGATATATTCCATAGTGATGCTTGAAGTGCTTTGGGTTGTTTTGTGAAGAATGCCTTCAAAGCATCCGGAGAAGTCCTTATGGTATCCTTCTCTGGATACACCGTGCTCACGGGCTTGTACCGTGCGCACAGGGTCGAGTGTCAAGTCTCTAGATACCCCGTGTTTACGGGGCCTAGGTGTTTGGCTTTCGAGATCCCATGTCCAGTGAGGTTTCAAGTTGGTCTTCGGGGATTTCTATTGAAACCATCAAGATTGATTTCAATGCCTAATCTAATTATGTTCATGGTGGAGTTCATAGGAGGATCTCAAAGATTGACATATTTGGGCTTTTAAGGATCAAGGGCTTGAGAGAATAATCAAAGAGAAGAATTCAAGTTATGGTTTCAAGACAAGATCATGATGAGCTCATGTGTTGGGTTTAGGTTGATCAAGTCTTGAAGCAAGCAACTAGAGTGAAGAATTCATTGTGCCTCTCAAGAGCTTGCGATGGAGTTTTTTAGAAGGGCAAGTGGTGACCAAGATGATATTCATAGTGGAACTTGATATGGTCATGAAAAAGTCTTTGGTGATATAGTCTTGAAGCAATGAAGGGAAATGAAGAGTTCATTGTGGCCTTCAAGAAACCAATATGGGGCATAAAGTAAAGATGTTGGTTGACCAGGATGAAGCTCGAAGATTATATCTAGATGGTCAACTCACAAAGCGCAAATATTGTACCACATGGGATCAAGTGATCTAGTGGTATGGTAAGTAGTTATTAATTGTGCTTTGTTACCTAACCCATGCTATGTGTTTGTTATGTCTATGTGGGTTAGGTGTTTCTCATGGGCTTGCATCAAAAGGAAAGATTTCAAGTAGCCTATGTGTGGATGACATCAAGTGGTGATGGTCATCGGGTTCGAGGAGTCCAACTGCAAGATGAGAAGCCGGGGGTTATATGCTTTGAAGCTTGCGGCCCACATCATGATAATGTGCATGTGAAGATGGGCTTAAGTTAAGGCCTCCCTCATTGCATTACGAGGAAGCAATTCGAGTATCTTCACCAAGTGGTTGTGGACAAGAAAGGGATTCCAACTTGAGGCAAGCATTAAAGTCTTCATCAAGCTCAAGTTGAATATGCAAGGCAAAGGTATAACTTAGCTAGGTTTTCCTAGTTTTCCCGGTCTCATAGTGCTTGGTGGGAGACCGAATTATAGGTTTGATAGCCGTACTATCAAGAGGGACTTTCGGACGAGTAGCTTGATCACGTCGTATGTAGAGAGCTCAAACCTTTGCATAATTTGCATCATTCTTTCTTGTTGATCTTGGGTGGTTCTCTATATGAGGACCTTGGGCTTTTCCATAGCTTCAAAACGAGCCCAAGATCATCGAATTCGGAGTCCGTATGCCAAAGTTATGCATGTTTCAGTGGGCTGCTGCAGGCTGTTCTGGGTACCCCGTGCGCACGGGGTTGTTTGGCCTTGTACGATGCACACGGGACCCCGTGTGCACGGGGTCTAAACCCCCGTGGGCACGGGTGTCCAGAATCAGCCTGTTGGAGCCCCAACGGCTAGTTTCGAAGTTTGTCTATTTAAGGGCTCCTTCCTCCCACCGGTTGGGGGTTGGTTCTTACACTTTCTAAACATCATTTTGAGCCTCTTACCACCTCTCCCAAACCCCTATCTCCCCTCTATGTGAAGGGGGATTTGTGGATGGTTCTTGGAGTCATTTGTTGATTTCCTCCATTGCATCTTCTCTCTTCAATCTCCTACTTTCTTGAGTTGCATCTTGTGAGATTGAGAGAGTGAGTTAAGCATTTGTTGCTTGACCTTGCTTTGCATTTGTTGCATTAGTTTGAGCTCCCCACATCGATTAGTTCGAGTGAGAGTCTGTGAGTTTATTACTCTTGAAGGTTTCCGCCTCCTAGACGGTTTGGTGATATACTTGAGAAGATTGTGAAGAGGCCTAGGTGGCCGTGGTTCTCCCGGAAGCTTCCTCTTGTGGTGTGCTCCGGGGAAGGGTGTGAAGTGGCCTAGGTGGTCAAGGTTCCTCCGGAAGCTTCCTTGCTTGTGGTGTGCTCCGGAGAAGTTTGTAAAGGTGTGGTGGTCGCCTTCAAGACCAACCCCGAGTGAATCGAGGCTCATCCGTTGGGGGTGACTGGAAAGGGAGAATACGGTGAGTCACTTGGTGGCGCCCCGAAGCTTTGGCTTCGGCACCGCTCTAACGGAGATTAGCACTCTCACGAGTGTGAACTTCGGGATAAATCCGCGTCCCCGACTCACTTGTGGTTATCTCATACCCACACCCTTTACTTTCCGCAATTCATACTTGCTCATATTGATATATCTTGTTCTAGTTGAATTGCTTAGTTGTTCCTACATTTCCATATCTTGTGATATAGTTTGTGCTTGCTAGTTTCCTTAAGTGCCTATCTTGTTTAGCATAGGTTGTTGGTGCACTTACTTGAGCCTAGCATATTTAGGATTTGTGCTTGAAAGGTATCCGTTTAGTTTAATTCCGCATTAGGATAAAGCCAAATCCGTAACAGTTTTAAAACGCCTATTCACCCCCCCTCTAGGCGTCATCTAGATCCTTTCAATTGGTATCAGAGCTTTGGTCTCTCCTTGCTAGGCTTCATCGCCTAGAGAGTAAAGATGTCGACTAGTGGTATAGTGCACAATGACACTTTTTGTTTTAGTGGCACAAACTATCACTTGTGGAAAATTCGCATGCTTTGTCATTTCCGGGCCATGGGCCCAAATTTTGTGCGAATTGTTCTTGTAGGGGCTTCTCCTTGGAAGGATGAACTTTTTCCTACTAGTGAGGAAAATGATGATTTGCTTTGTTGGTATGGTGCTAAGAAAGCCATAATCCGGTCTATATCCCTCGAAGTGTTTGAGTCAATCATGACTTGTGTGTCGGCTCATGAGATGTAGACCAAGCTTGAAGAAATATATGGTGGGTCCAATCTTGGTGAGGTTCATCATCTTTCGGAGGAGTCAATTGAGGAGTTCTCCACATCTTCAAATCATGAAGAACTCCATATTGCTTCTTCCTCCGTGTGCTTGGACATTTCAACTTCTTCCACCTCACCATCATATGGCATGTCCCAAGGTAATGACATGGTGAGTGGAAGTGTCATTTGTGATGATGATGTTGTGCTCAACATTGATGATCTTTCATGCATAAATGCTAATGTTGTAGCTTCTTTGGACTTGAACATATCTAGCAAAAATGACATTCATTCTTGTGTTGATAATCCTTGCATATCTTATAGAGATTCCTTGAATAAATCTTGTGATGATATGCTTGATATTCCTTGTTGCCATGATCTATATGCTTCTATTTCCTCTAGTTGTTGTTTGACTAACAATGTAGAGGAAATAAATAAAAATAGTGCACACATCATTAATGAAGAAATTGCTAGAAGAGCAAAGAAGGACATCACCACGTTGGAGAGGAAATGCTATGAGTGTCAAGAGGATGGACATGGATATCCTACTCTTGATGATGAAGAATCTCCCTCTCCAAAAGAATCATCATCAACCTCCGATGTTCACATGTGCCTCATGGCAAGAGGTACTACCGAGGTATCATCTACTCATAGTAATGATAATGATGAGAGTGATGATGAATGTGATAGGGATATGAGTCAAGAAATATATGAAATTGGTAATTCTCTTCATGGGGTAAATAAGAACACTTATGAGATGTTTAAAGATCTTATTACTCATTTTGGAAAGTGTAATGATTTACTTCACGAAGAGCAAGAACAAAATGATAAACTTGATTGTAACCTTCTTGATGCTCTAGAAACTCTTAGAGACTTAGAATCTTCCAAAGAAAAGATTGAAGTTGCTCATGATCAACTTAAAGAGGATTTTGAGCACCTTGACCTTGACTACAAGAATGTCAAAGGAGAGCTCACCAAACTCTCTAAGTCTTATGAGGAACTTCAAGCTACTCATGTGAAGTCTCTAGTTTCTTCTAGCTCCTCTCATATTGCCAATGATGCTTGTTCTACTAACTCTACTTCTTGTGAAGCATCTATCTTGAAGGAGAATGTTGAGCTAAGGGCTCAACTTGTTTTGCTAACTAGCAATTATGGAAAATTAGGAGAAAGTCATGAAAAGCTCTCGGGCTCTCATGATGACCTTCTAATCTCCCATGAAAGGCTAAAGTTAGCTCATGAGGCTATTGTGACTAAGGTAACATCTCGTGAGCCTCGTGTGGACACTAGCACTATTTTGACTCAAAATGCTTTATTGACATGTGCTAGTCCTAGTGATTCATCTAGACATATTATTGCCAACTCTTGTGATGAATTGCTCTCCTTGCCTTGTTGCTCTAATAATGAAGCTTCTACTTCCTCTAGTACTTTTGTTGATACTAACCTTGTAGAGGAAAACAAAGAGCTCAAGGCCTAAGTCACTAATTTGAAGAAAGACTTGGAAATGTGTCATGAAGGAAATTCCACTCTCAACACTATCTTGAGTGTTCAAAAATCCCCTCATGACAAGGGTGGACTTGGTTTCATCTCCAGCAACAAGAAGTCCAAGAACAAGAAGAAGGGACAAGACCAAGTCAAGAATGAGGCCAACATTACATGCTTCAAGTGCAAAAATGTTGGACACCATGTGAGATCTTGTCCATTGAAGAAGAAGGCTTCCAATGTGAAACAACAAGGAAAGTGGCCTCAAGTTCAATCTCAAGGTCAACCTCAACTTGAAGAAAGGCCACTACCAATGATGAACCTAGATAAAGCTCCCCAAGTTGAGAAAATAAATAAGAAGAGAAGGGGGAGCACATGTTGCTATAATTGTCGTAAGAAGGGACACATATCCTCATCTTGTCCCAACGGTAACATCCCTAAGCCTCCTCTAGTCAATGATCATTATTCACTTAGAAAGGATGTTGTTGGCAATTTGTTTGCCAAGTTTGTTGGTGGCCAACGTGGTTTGGAAATGGAAAAGACCATTTGGGTTGCCAAGCCTATTGTGACTAACTTCTTAGGACCCAACTTGGTTGGGGACCATCAAGCTCAAACTTGATCAATAGGTGTGTGGAGGACATTGGAGATTTGGCTAGTTCATGAAGAAAAGGATATCCACCATTTATTTGTTCGAGCCAAGTCATGTGGATTATCTTCATATTATCTATCCAATGTTCCTCGTTGCGGTAACTTGTATTTATGTTTCTTACATTGAAAGTTACTCGCCCCTTGCATGCTTAGGTTTTGTATCTAGCATGTGCATTTATATGATGTGTTTCCTAGTATGCTTGATTTGTGTTATCTAGCATGTGTAGGTTGCATTGCACATCATATAAGTAGTGTTTGTAGTTTTGAGCCTTTTTTGTATCTTATTTGAATCTTGTTTGGCTCTTGAGAGATGTTAGTGGATCATCACATTATGGGGGAGTGTTATGTTTTGTGCACATCACAAACCCGAAATGTGAATATGAGAAATACCACCTAGTATTGATATTCAATATTATCTAGTCACTATGTGGTATGTCAAGCTCATTTGAAATTCAAATTCTCAAAGTATCCATTAATTATCTCTTGTTGGCTTTTATTTGCCTTCGTAGAGTGCTTCGCCGAGGTGTCCTAGAGTTTCACAGAAACTTACTAGACACCCCGTGCGCACGGGGTATTTGACCCCCGTGCGCACGGGATGATCAGTAACTCTCTGGACACCCCGTGTGCACAGAGTCTTTGACCCCCGTGTGCACGGGGTGCCACGAAACTCTCTGGACACCCCGTGCGCACGGGGTAGTGGTTTCTCCTCTGAACATCCCATGCGCACGGGGCTAACTTAGCCCATGCGCACGGGGTCCAATGGGCAGAAATGCCCACCCGGCCAAGAACACTATGAAACTTTCTTCTTATGCTTTGGTTTATGATTTTGATCTTGTGCATCTTCGGAATCTACCACCGAGTGTTAATTCCAAATACCATTTGTATTCTCTTACAATTGGTATTTCTTCATGTGGTAGAACTTTATGATCATCTTCTTCTAGGCTCGTGTTTCAACTTGCCGTATCTCACTGCTTGTACTGTCTATTATCTACTTGAGTGAGATAAGCCTTTGAGCATGTGTGTATTGTTTATCCTATATGCTCATTGGTTTTTGCTTAGTTCTTGTTGTACTTTGTGTGCGGTCCTGTGTGGATTCGTCACTTTGATATAATTTGGACAACTTGAATGCTTTGTGATATTATTGGAGTATTCATCGTTTATGTGTTCTTTTGTCCAAATTGTATCTCTTTGGATCTTGGTAGGCTTGTGCATGCATATTTATTTTTATACTTCTTCATGCCTTGCTTGCTCTACGTGATCCTCTATATAGGGTAAACTCCATGAAATCATTAATGGTTAAAAGTGTGCATGAACTTCAAGTTCATATCCTTTTGCACATATTTAATGTGGAGTTTGCCCTATGTATTGTGGTTGTGCTAACTACTTTGGACCCAATATGTTTGGGGACCAAATTGTACCTTATTGTGTTTTACATACTTTGGAGAAGCATTGGATGCTTGGCTTATTCACAAGGAAGGTGGAGACACCGTGGGAAATTATTAGAGCCAATCTTGATTGATTCTTTGATTTGAGGGAGAAGATAAATGAAAACCCGGTTCGATTGTGATGAGGCTCCTTCCCAAGCTACAAGTACAATGGGGATTGGTCATATTCTTCCACGAGAAACACCCCATGTCCATGTAGAAGAAGAAGGAGTAAGAGCCCCTCTTGTGGATCCATCACAAGGGAAGTCATCACCCCCAACACCAAGAGCAAGATGCTATGGGAGATCATGTACCTCTCCAAGAACAAGATCAAGTCCCTCATGTTTGCATGCTAGATCAAGGGCCCCTTGAACCAATGCTCTCTCGGTAACAAGTACTTACCTCATGCATTTATTTAAATAAGAGTCAACATTATGTATGTTGCATCATGGCATGATTAGTACTTGTTGAGTTTGTGTTTCTTGCAATAGCTTAAACCTCCTTATTGCATCTATGAGCCATTTGAGAAGAAGCATATCATGGGGATCTATAAAACCATGCTCATGGTTCACTTATCCCAAATATGCCAATTAAGCAATTTATTGCATTCCAATTCCTCAAAGTGCTCTTATGTGCAATATTGATAAAATTGCAAGAAACAATCTTTTTGGTTGTGGAATTTGCTCTCATGCTTAGTAATTCATTTTTATGCAAATGAGATCAATTTGCGCCATGTGCCTTGTGCCATGTGCCATGTGACAAAGCTCTTATGCTAAGATCAAGTTTGTATAATAATGGATTCATTCATGGATATCATGCTCTTATCTTTTGTATCTTTTTTGTGTGTGCAAGTTTCTTTGTGGATTCTCATTTTGATGATTATTGGCCACATAAGAAACTTATACACATGAGAAAATGCATATCCCTCTTTGATATCCTTTATTCCATGCCAGTCACTTGGATTGTCTCTTTTTATTCTTTGGTGGATCCGGTAAGAGGTTGAGAAGTGAGTGCTTGTATGTATTTCTTATATCTTTGCACTCATGGGTTTTTGGATATATTTTGGACCCATGCTTAGCATGATTATCATATTGGATATCTCCATTATATCTTGTCCAAAATATGTTCTTTGGATCCTTTGTATGTTTGATTCTCATATCATATCTTTTTGGTGCATCCTATGGATCCTCAATATAGTGTGAATTTCTTCGTTTGTTCGTAACTGGATATTTGCATTTGATTCCACTCACAATATGAGAAATGTACAAACTAAGGAGGAACTCATACTATATTGGTCTTCTAGATTTTTCCTCCATTTTGGCACTTGTTGCCAATGGGGGAGAAGTTTAGAGGGTTTAGGAAAAGTTGGTTGGTTCTTGTCATTCATGCATATCTACCATTTGTTGTGTTTGCTTGTTGCATGGATGTGTATATAGAGAAAACTCCACCAAGGTCTTTCACGTGCATATATTGTGGGGGAGTTTGATCTATATAGTGTGGTTCTACTAGCATCAAATTCTTGTTTAGTATTTCGATGCTAGTACAACCGGTTTTGATAACATCAACTATCTTTGTGATATTTGAGGCTATCAAAACCACCTCAAGTATACAATTTATTCTCGGATAGATTGCATACTTGTTTTAAATTCATTATATAAACCCTGTTGTTGAGATTGTCATCAATTACCAAAATGGGGGAGATTGAAAGCGCATGTAGCCCCTAAGTGTGGTTTTGGTAATTAATGACAATCTCTATGGACTAATGTTTTCAATGCGATATATTTGAAGGTTTTATCCATAGATGGTGCCTCAAGGATATTGGATGGAATCAAGGATGAAGTCCATATATATGAAGATATATTTGCTCTAAGCTTTGGAATTAAAAATGAAAAATTCCTATGGAGCATCAAGTGCATTGAATCTTATATGAAGATATGTTCCATAGTGATGCTTGAAGTGCTTTGGGTTGTTTTGTGAAGAATGCCTTCAAAGCATCCGAAGAAGTCCTTATGGTATCCTTCTCTGGATACACCGTGCTCACGGGCTTGTACCGTGCGCACGGGGTCGAGTGTCAACTCTCTGGATACCCCGTGTTTACGGGGCCTAGGTGTTTGGCTTTCGAGATCCCATGTCCAGTGAGGTTTCAAGTTGGTCTTCGGGGATTTCTATTGAAACCATCAAGATTGATTTCAATGCCTAATCTAATTATGTTCATGGTGGAGTTCATTGGAGGATCTCCAAGATTGACATATTTCGGCTTTTAAGGATCAAGGGCTTGAGAGAATAATCAAAGAGAAGAATTCAAGTTATGGTTTCAAAACAAGATCATGATGAGCTCATGTGTTGGGTTTAGGTTGATCAAGTCTTGAAGCAAGCAACTAGAGTGAAGAATTCATTGTGCCTCTCAAGAGCTTGCGATGGAGTTTTTTAGAAGGGCATGTGGTGACCAAGATGATATTCATAGTGGAACTTGATATGGTCATGAAAAAGTCTTTGGTGATATAGTCTTGAAGCAATGAAGGGAAATGAAGAGTTCATTGTGGCCTTCAAGAAACCAATATGGGGCATAAAGTAAAGATGTTGGTTGACCAAGATGAAGCTCGAAGATTATATCTAGATGGTCAACTCACAAAGCGCAAACATTGTACCACATGGGATCAAGTGATCTAGTGGTATGGTAAGTAGTTATGAATTGTGCTTTGTTACCTAACCCATGCTATGTGTTTGTTATGTCTATGTGGGTTAGGTGTTTCTCATGGGCTTGCATCAAAAGGAAAGATTTCAAGTAGCCTATGTGTGGATGACATCAAGTGGTGATGGTCATCGGGTTCGAGGAGTCCAAGTGCAAGATGAGAAGCCGGAGATTATATGCTTTGAAGCTTGCGACCCACATCATGATAATGTGCATGTGAAGATGGGCTTAAGTTAAGGCCTCCCTCATTGCATTACGAGGAAGCAATTCGAGTATCTTCACCAAGTGGTTGTGGACAAGAAAGGGATTCCAACTTGAGGCAAGCATTAAAGTCTTCATCAAGCTCAAGTTGAATATGCAAGGCAAAGGTATAACTTAGCTAGGTTTTCCTAGTTTTGCCGGTCTCATAGTGCTTGGTGGGAGACCGGATTATAGGTTTGATAGCCGTACTATCAAGAGGGACTTTCGGACGAGTAGCTTGATCACGTCGCATGTAGAGAGCTCAAACCTTTGCATAATTTGCATCATTCTTTCTTGTTGATCTTGGGTGGTTCTCTATGTGAGGACCTTGGGCTTTTCCATAGCTTCAAAACGAGCCCAAGATCATCGAATTCGGAGTCCGTATGCCAAAGTTATGCATGTTTCAGTGGGCTGCTGCAGGCTGTTCTGGGTACCCCGTGCGCACGGAGTTGTTTGGCCTTGTACCGTGCACACGGGACCCCGTATGCACGGGGTCTAAACCCCCGTGGGCACGGGGTGTCCAGAATCAGCCTGTTGGAGCCCCAACGACTAGTTTCGAAGTTTGGCTATTTAAGGGCTCCTTCCTTCCATCGGTTGGGGGTTGGTTCTTACACTTTCTAAACATCATTTTGAGCCTCTTACCACCTCTCCCAAACCCCTATCTCCCCTCTATGTGAAGGGGGATTTGTGGATGGTTCTTGGAGTCATTTGTTGATTTCCTCCATTGCATCTTCTCTCTTCAATCTCCTACTTTCTTGAGTTGCATCTTGTGAGATTGAGAGAGTGAGTTAAGCATTTGTTGCTTGACCTTGCTTTGCATTTGTTGCATTAGTTTGAGCTCCCCACATCGATTAGTTCGAGTGAGAGTCCGTGAGTTTATTACTCTTGGAGGTTTCCACCTCCTAGACGGTTTGGTGATATACTTGAGAAGATTGTGAAGAGGCCTAGGTGGCCGTGGTTCTCCCGGAAGCTTCCTCTTGTGGTGTGCTCCGGGGAAGGGTGTGAAGTGGCCTAGGTGGTCAAGGTTCCTCCGGAAGCTTCCTTGCTTGTGGTGTGCTCCGGAGAAGTTTGTAAAGGTGTGGTGGTCGCCTTCAAGACCAACCCCGAGTGAATCGAGGCTCATCCGTTGGGGGTGACTCGAAAGGGAGAATACGGTGAGTCACTTGGTGGCGCCCTGAAGCTTTGGCTTCGGGACCGCTCTAACGGAGATTAGCACTCTCACGAGTGTGAACTTCGGGATAAATCCGCGTCCCCGACTCACTTGTGGTTATCTCATACCCACACCCTTTACTTTCCGCAATTCATACTTGCTCATATTGATATATCTTGTTCTAGTTGAATTGCTTAGTTGTTCCTACATTTCCATATCTTGTGATATAGTTTGTGCTTGCTAGTTTCCTTAAGTGCCTATCTTGTTTAGCATAGGTTGTTGGTGCACTTAGTTGAGCCTAGCATATTTAGGATTTGTGCTTGAAAGGTATCCGTTTAGTTTAATTCCACATTAGGATAAAGCCAAATCCGTAACAGTATTAAAACGCCTATTCACCCCCCTCTAGTCGTCATCTAGATCCTTTCAACCGTATATAGGTAGGTATGGTGGACACTCATGGAAGAAACTTGGCTGAATGATTTTGGATGCACAAGCAGTATTCCCGCTTAGTACAGAAATTTAGGCAAGCAAAAGATTCTAAACAAGCACCACATGTTGGAGGATCCATAACAATATAACTTCTATGCAAATATACCCAAACATAACTCATTACGTTGTCTTCCTTGTCCAACTTCAACTAATTTGCTCAAGTTTGAAAATAATTAATGGGTATTCACAATCATAAAAGATGTCCAAGATAATATATTTATATGTGAAAGTTCTCTTTCATATACTATCTTTCATGAATTGCTCGAATGACTAATATTGTGATTGTCAATCTTCAATAGATTTTACTTTCTAAACCAAGTGTGAAATATTTCTAAGCATGAGACAAGCATATGAAGCACATCTAATTTCAACTTTATGATATTCAATTCATTCAACAATTTACTCTTGGGATATAAGTGAAGCACGAGAGTAAACGAGAAACTACTGCAAAAGATATAAGTGAAGATCAATGAGTAGTCAAACAATTAAGTAGCTATGTGAAGACTCTCTCCAAATAAATATTTCAGATCTTGATAATTTTATTAAAACAGCAAACAAGATGAAAATAAAAGGACACTCCAAGAATAGCACACGTCATGTGAACAAGTAAAAACTTAGGCTAACCGATAGTTGTTGATGAAGAAAGGTGGGATGCCAACTGGGGCATCCCCAAGCTTGAGCTCTTGTGTCTCCTTAATTCCTCTCATATCATGGCTTCTCCTAAATCTTAAAAACTTCATCCACACAAGACTCAACAAGAACTCGTGAGATAAGTTAGCATAAATCAACTCAAAACCTTAACATTCTATACTTTAGCAAATCACTAAAATTATAATTAAACATTGCATACTAAATGCCTCTGCATATTTAATAGTTCTATACTCAAATAGAATCATTAAACAAGCAAACATATGCAAACAATGCAACCATAACCGAAATCTGCCAAAACAGAACAGTCTGTAAAGGGGGATTTAAAATTCATACTTCCCTAACTCCAAAAATTCTGAAAAATTACCAAGTGACAGATAACTCAAGCGTTCTTACTGTGTAAAAATTTCAGATTTTTATCATGTTCTGACAATTCACAAAAATTTAGGACATAATAGAAAACTTTCTGTTTTCAGACAGCAACACATAAACTTGCAAACTGAGCATGGTAAAGGCTATAATTGGCATTTTATTGAATTAAAAGATACAAAACATGATTATTTATAACACCAAGCAAATATCAATAGAAGAAAATGACGCTCCAAGCAAAACTCATATTATGTGACGAATAAAAATATAGTCCCAAGTGAGGTTACCGATAATGTTGAAGACGAAAGAGGGGATGCCTTCCGGGGCATCCCCAAGCTTAGAAGCTTGAGTCTTCCTTGAGTATTACCTTGGGGTGCCTTGGGCATCCCCAATATTAGGGTCTTGCCACTCCTTATTCTCCTCATATCGATATCTCACCCAAAACTTGAAAACTTCAATCACATAAAACTTAACGGATCTTGCGAGATAGGTTAGTATGATAGAAATAAATCATCCACTTAGGTACTGTCAAGACCAGTTTAATAATTGTCCTCACATAATGACTACTGTATTTTATTATTTCCACAATTTATATTACTCAATATAAGCTATGGAAATACTAAAACAAGCAAAATATGCAATAAAAACAGAATCTGTCAAAAACAGAACAGCACGTAGTGAGCGATTTAAAAACCATACTTCTGTACCTCCAAAAATTCTGAAAAATTAGGAAAACGTAAAAAATTTGTAACCCAGTACTGTGTAAAAATTTCAGAATTTTCTCACGCTCCAGTACAGAACATAAATTCCAGCACTGGATGCAAAAGTTTCTGTTTTTGCACAGAATCAAATCAACAAGCATCCACACTATCCCAAAGGCTTTACTTGGCACATTATTGAAAGAAAACATATAAAACATGATTAATACAGTAGCTTAATCATGTGAATACACAAAAACAGTAGGTATTAATATTGGGTTGTCTCCCAACAAGCGCTTTTCTTTAATGCCTTTTAGCTAGGCATGATGATTTCAACGATGCTCGCATAAAGAGTGAAGAATTGAAAAATAATGGGAGCATCAAGAAACATACGGCAAGCACCTTTAAGACTAACACACTTCCTATGCATAGGTGTTTGTGAGCAAATAATTTATGGGAGCAAGAATCAACTAGCATAGGAAGGCAAAACAAGCATGACTTCAAAACTTTCACCATAAAGAGAGGAAACTTGATGTTGTTGAAATATGTAGAAGCATTATTCCTCTATAAAAATAATTTTCAGTAGCATCATGAAGAAATTCAACAATATAATTTTCACATAAATCATTCTTTTCATGATCCACAAGCATAGAATTTTTATTAATCTCCACATAAGCAAATTTGTTCTCATTCATAATGGTGGGAGCAAATTCAATGAAATAACTATCATGTGATACTTGATTGGCATAATCCAATTGAAAATTAAAATCATGATGACAAGTTTCATGGTTATTATTACTCTTTATAGCATACATGTCATCACCATAATCATCATAGATAGCAACTTTATTATCATAATCAATTGAAACCTCTTCTAAAATAGTGGAATCATCATTAAATAAAGGCATGACCTCTCCAAATCCACTTTCATAATTATTACAATAAGATTCAACACCCTCCAAAATAGTGGGATCATTATTACATAAAGTTGACACTCTTCCAAACCCACTTTCATCATTGTAATCATCATAAATAGGAGGCATGCAATCATCATAATAAATTTGGTCATCAAAACTTGGGGGACTAAAAATATCATATTCATCAAACATAGCATCCCCAAGCTTGTAGTTTTGCATAACATTAGCATCATGGGTATTCAAAGAATTCATACTAACAACATTGCAATCATGCTCATCATTCAAGGAACTCAAATTAAACATTTTATTAAATTCTTCTTCTAACAATTGAACACAATTATCGGAATCCTTATTTTCAAGAAAGACAACATATAGATGAAGCTCGTGAGGCAACCTCAATTCCATTTTTTTTGTAATTTTCTTTTATAAAATTAAACTAGTGATAAAACAAGAAACTAAAAGATTCAATTGCAAGATCTAAAGATATACCTTCAAGCACTCACCTCCCCGGCAACGGCGCCAGAAAAGAGCTTGATGTCTACTACGCAACTTTTTTTCTTGTTGACGTTGTTGGGCCTCCAAGTGCAGAGTTTTGTAGGACAGTAGCAAATTTACCTCAAGTGGATGACCTAAGGTTTATCAATCCGAGGGAGGCATAGGATGAAGATGGTCTCTCTCAAACAACCCTGCAATCAAATACAAGAAATCTCTTGTGTCCCCAACACACCCAATACAATGGTAAATTGTATAGGTGCACTAGTTCGGCGAAGAGATGGTGATACAAGTGTAGTATGGATAGTAGAAATAGGTTTTTGTAATCTGAAAATAAAAAAACAGCAAGGTAGCAAGTAACAAAAGTGAGCACAAACGGTATTGAAATGCTTGAAAACAAGGCCTAGGATTCATACTTTCACTAGTGCAATCTCTCAAAAGTGCTAACATAATTGGATCATATAACAATCCCTCAACGTGCGAAAAAGAATGACTCCAAAGTTCCTATTAGCGGAGAACATAAGATAGAAATTGTTGTAGGGTATGAAACCACCTCAAAGTTATCCTTTCCGATCAATCTATTGAGTCATCCCTATAAGTGTCACAAATAGCCCTAGAGTTCGTACTAAAATAACACCATATGATACGCATCAACCAACTCTAATGTCACCTAGATACTCCAATGTCACCACAAGTATCCGTGAGTTGATTATTCGATATGCATCAAACAACTTCAGATTCATAATATTCAATCCACACAAAGAACTTCAAAGAGTACCCCAAAATTTCTTATCGGAGAAAAGATAATGAAAACGTGCAATCAACCCCTATGCCTAGATCACCCCAAGGTCACGGGAATCCGCGAGTTGATCACCAAAACATACATCAACTGAATCAATAGAATACCCCATTGTCACCACGGGTATCCACATGCAAGACATACATCAAGTGTTCTCAAATCTGAAATATTCAATCCGACAATAACGAAACCTCAAAGGGAAAGACTCAATTCATCACAAGAAGATAAAGAGGGAAGAAACACCATATGATCCAACTATATTAACAAAGCTCGCGATACATCAAGATCATGCCAAATCAAGAACACGAGAGAGAGAGAGAGAGAGATCAAACACATAGCTACCAGTACATACCCTCAGCCCCGAGGGTGAACTACTCCCTCCTCGTCATGGAGACCGCCGGGATGATGAAGATGGCCTCCGGTGATGATTCCCCCCTCCGACAGGGTGCCGAAACAGGGCTCCAGATGGTATTTCTTCGGTTCAGAGGCGTGCGGCTGCGGCGTCGAAGTTCTAGGTTTATTTCTGGGGGTTTCTCTATTTATAGGACTTTTCAGCGTTGGAATCACGCGAAAAGGAGCTACGAGGGCCCCACAAGGCAGCACGGCGCGACCCCCCCCCCCAGGCCGCGCCGTGGTGCCTTGTGAGCACCTCGTGAGGCTTCTAGTCGATCCACGAAGCTTCGGAGGTCTCTTTTGGTCCAAAAAAAATCGTCAAAAAGTTTCGTCCAATTCCGAGAATTTTTATTTCTACACAAAAAACAACACCACGGTAGTTCTGCTGAAAACAGCGTCAGTCCGGGTTAGTTCTAATCAAATCATACCGAAACCATATAAAATTGTTATAAACATGGCATGAATACTTCATAAATTATAAATACGTTGGAGACGTATCAGTATGCGGTGATATTTCCATGCTTTCTTCATATCAGGCCACAGGGACTACTTCCGTGCTGATGGGCAACGGTTCGAGTGCTTCTGTTCGTGGTGTTGGCACGGTCGATCTGAAGTTTACTTAGGGGAAGATCGTGCGGCTGAAGAACGTGCATTATGTCCCCTCCGTCAATAAAAATCTTGTTAGCGGATCTCTTCTGTGTAGAGATGGCTACAAGCTTGTCTTTGAGTCCAATAAATTTGTAATATCCAAGTATGGAACTTTCGTTGGTAAAGGCTATGAGTCAGGAGGCTTGTTTCGCTTATCCTTGTCAGATGTTTGTAATAAAGTTGTTAATCATATTTGCAACAATAGTGAATCAAATATCTGGCATTTACGTCTCTGCCATGTTAACTTTGGTTGCGTGACGCGACTAGCCAAGTTGAACTTAATCCCTAATTTCACCGTTGAGAAGGGATCTAAGTGTCAAGTTTGTGTGCAAGCTAACACTACTAGAAAAAGGGCTGTTAGTGGCGCACCTGTTTTTGCTATTAATGGCGCACTACAGGTGCGCCACTATTAACACGCCACTAGTAACAAATAGTAATGGCGCACCTCTGGTGCGCCACTAGTATCCCAGATAATAGTGGCGCACCACACAGTGCGCCATTACTATGTCCACCAGTGCGCCATTACTATGCCTCCCAGGGGGCCATATTTACCTTGTGCTCTGGGTTACTAATGGCGCACTTCTAGATAATGCGCCACTGGTGTGTTTATTGCAGTGCGCCACTAAAGTGCAATATGGTGCGCCACTACTATGAATATTAGGATTTTTTTTTCTTTTCTAATATTTGCACAGGTTACAAAATACATTACTGCACAGAATATAGACAGCACAACATATAAACAGCAGATTTATCGAATACAATAGAAGATTAGTCTCCGAATACAATTCATCGTATTAGTCTCCGAATTCAAAATACCGAACAAAGTTAGAACATTACAAGTCTCGAGACCGCGAGTAGCGAGTTTGTCTTCACATTACAAGTCGATATCGATCATCTAAACTACCATCACATAGAAGAGAGCTGCGGTCATCACGATGAGCATCATCGCGATGAAACTGGTCTTCATCCGGTTCCTCCAACGCTCCCTCCTCTCTCCCGCTAGATAGCGCGCGTATCTAGCTTCCGCCTCCGCCAGCGAGAAGAGGTTCCAGATTGGTGGTAATATCTAGCTCAAACGAAAAAACAGATTACAATGCTTGTTATATAACAGTTTCATGAATCTGGGTTAACATGCTTCTGTCGTGCTTCTGAGATGGTGCCCGTATTCCACATATTTGTGATGTGTAAACAGCACAAATCTTTCAAAACTCTAAAAATGCAATATTCGATTCATTTTGATTTTGTACCAGCAACCTAAATTGTGCATTATTGGCCCCAATAGTGCAATTCAACACTAGAGATATATTAAAAATTAAAACCTTTCTGCCATGCATCAATTTCATTATCATATGAGCTACATGAAACATTTGAATTCTCAGGAGCAAGCTTAACATTCCATTCCACCAGTGGCAAACGGAAATTTGACCTCTTTCTAAAATCCTCCAGCATTAACCCAAAAACACAGGCACTCATACACAGAAACTGATCAGAGATACAAGGATAAAATCCAAGGACACTCATAGGATAAGATTTGATAGCAGAAACTAGCACTTGATAACAATAGAACCCACTAGCTGCCTTAAGCATCTCATCAAAAAAATAACAGGAGGGGATCCCTAACTACAAGCATGCTGATAACTAAAATCAAGCAGAAAATTAACTATACTACACATACCTGAAGCCTCACCGAGTGCACCTCCAAGAAAGCAGAGAAAACCCTAACACTCACACCACCTCAAAATCAAAATCCCTACAAAAGATCTCCCATGAAAGAACAGAGTAACAAATTCAGTTTCACAGATCAACACATAATCACTAGACAAACACGAATCTAAACTGAACAATTAATAGGTTGCAAGAATATATAAAATCTGAACATTACACAATTCTGAACAGTACACTTCTCAAATTCATAGAAATTTGAGAGAGAGAGAGGGAGACAGCAAGGATTCAGATTCAGAGAAGTGCAGCAGGAGGGAAGTGGAGAGGAGGAGCAGCAGCAGTTTTGAGGTTTCAGAGAAGAGCAGCAGCAAGACGTTGAGAGGAGGAGCAGCAGGAGTAAAGCAAGAGGGAGGAGCAGTAACAAGGCGAGGGAAGAAACACGGCCGGCAGAGGGCGAGCGCGGCCGTGGGCGGCAACACGCAAGTGCGTGTGTGTGCGGGCGCGGCCGACTGCAGCGACAGCGCAGTGGCGAGGCAACGCAGGAGCTCGGTGACGGCGGCTACGGCAACGAACCCGACGGGGGAAGGGGGAAATCGGTCGAGGGCCTCACCGAGGTGCTCGACGACGAGGTGGACGAGGGCGGCCGAGGTTGTGGAAGACGGCGATGGCGACGATACGGTGCAGCTCCGGTCGATTGAGAGCCCGTAGATGAAGAAGCAGTCGACGGCGGTCCTCCTGGACGTCTCCGTGCGGCGCGGGGTGACTGGTGGCGGCGCAGTGGGTCGGGGCGAGGCGGAGGTTGCGGCGCGCGCGGGCGAGGGCGAGGTTGGTGTCGGCCCTGCGGCGCTGCTCCGGCGAGAGCGGGGTGGGGTCGGAGGGGGAGGAAGGGGAGGATGGGGAGAGGAAGGCGGCGGGGGCGCGGATTGGGAGCGGACGCGTCCCACGGGCGAGGACGACGGCGCACGTAGGGGCGGCGGCGCAGTGGGTCGGGGCGGCGGCGCAGTGGGTCGGGGCTGAGAGAGAGATGTGAGATTGGGGATCGGGGATTGGGGATTTTAGTGGGGGAGGGTTAGCAATGGCGCACCTTCTCCTGGTGCGCCATAAGTACCTTGATAGCAATGGCGCACCTGCTAGCGGTGCGCCATTAGTAACTTTTTTTTTGGATTTTTAGTTGCAAAACATTTGTGAATTGGTAAAACATTTATGAATATGAAAAAATATCATCAAATTTGAAAAAATATTCATGAATTCAAAAAGTTCCCATGAAATTTTAAAATATTCATGAGTTCAAAAAATATTAATAAATTCAATACTTTTTGTGAGTTAGAAATTCAAGAACAGAATAAACCTAATTAAATAAAAATTGGTATACTAATGGCGCACCTCCTAGGGGTGCGCCATAAGTACCTTGATAGCAATGGCGCACCTTCTCCTGGTGCGCCATTAGTAACTTTTTTTTTTGGATTTTTAGTTGCATTCATTTGTGAATTGGTAAAACATTTATGAATATGAAAAAATATCATCAAATTTGAAAAAATATTCATGAATTCAAAAAGTGCCCATGAAATTTAAAAATATTCATGAGTTCAAAAAATATTAACAAATTCAATACTTTTTGTGAGTTAGAAATTCAATACCAGAATAAACATAAATAAATATTCATGAGGACTAGAACAGAAGAAATGTCATTTCCATATGTCGAAATACAATCGAGAAATGAAGACTACAATTTAAATACAATCGATCTTAGCTAGCTATCTTTTCACAAAACTGACACGGAACATCGGGACCTTCTCTCCAGCGTAGCTCAGCTCCCAGATCTCCTCGATCCTTCCGTAGTATCTGTCCTTGTCGTTACCGGTGTAGGATTCCATCGTTACCCCGGAGTTCTGATAACCATCGCGACATAAAGAAAGCTTTCCCCTTACTTACCTATCAAAAAAAGGAAATTTAACCACTTAATTTGGGTGAATCTATGGTGCAAATGAGGTGAGGAGGAGGAGGCACCCGAGACAAGCTTGGAGGAGGAGGTGGAGAGAATGAAGTGGGGAAAGTGAGTGTGGTAGGTGGCTGTCCAAAATATCTAGCTGCTCTCAGGTTACCAATGGCGCACCGCCTAACAATGCGCCATTAGTAACCCTGGTTACTAATGGCGCACCAGTTATGTGGTGCGCCATTACTAGTTTTGCAAAAAAATAAAAAAAATAATTGTTAGTAGTGGCGCACCGCGGTTGTGGTGCGCCATTACTAGTTTGAACTAGTAATGGCGCACTATACGCAGGTGCGCCATTACTAGTTTTGAAAAAAAAAGTAAAAAAAAAATTTAGTAGTGGCGCACAGAGTGTGTGGTGCGCCATTACTAGTTAAAACTAGTAATGGCGCACTATACCCTGGTGCGCCATTACTAGTTTTGAAAAAATAAAAAAATAAAAATTTGTTATTAGTGGCGCACCGTGGGTGTGGTGCGCCATTAGTGATATGGACAATAATGGCGTACCTACACATGGTGCGCCATTAATGTTCATATTAGCTATAGCCCTTTTCCTAGTAGTGTAAGCAACCTCGTAAGTCTCATACAACTGCGGAAACAAGAAATCTTGCGCCACTAGAACTCATACATTCAGATCTTTGTGAAATGAATGGTGTTTTGACAAAAGGTGGAAAGAAATATTTCATGACATTAATTGATGACTCCACTAGATACTGCCATGTGTATCTTTTGAAATCAAAAGATGAGGCTTTGAACTTTTTCAAGATCTATAAAGCTGAAGTGGAAAACCAACTTGATCGGAAAATCAAGAGGCTTAGATCCGATCGTGGTGGAGAGTATTTTTCCAATGAATTTGATTCTTTTTGTGCGAAACATGGTATAATCCATGAGAGGACGCCTCCCTATTCACCTTAGTCAAATGGGGTAGCCAAAAAAAAAGAACCGTACTCTAACTGATTTGGTTAACGCCATGTTAGACACATCGGGTCTCTCCAAGGCATGGTGGGGGGAGGCGATATTGACTGCATGTCATGTCCTAAACCGAGTTCCCACAAAGAACAAAGAGATAACTCCATTTGAGGAATGGGAGAAGAAAAGTTTGAAACTCTCTTATCTACGAACCTGGGGCTGCTTGGCGAAATTCAATGTGCCAATTCCAAAGAAGCGCAAGCTTGGACCAAAAACCGTGGATTGTGTTTTCCTGGTCTATGCTTTTCATAGCATTGGTTATAGATTCTTGATTGTAAAATCTGAGGTATCAGACATGCATGTCGGTACAATCATGGAGTCGAATGATGTGACTTTCTTCGAAGATATCTTTCCGATGAAGGATATGGGTAGCTCATCAAATCATGAGTTGCCTAGTTCATCGAGTCGGGATGTAGTTGCAATTTCGGAACCTACCATTCCGATGCAACATTTTGAAGATCCTGTGGAGGACAACAATGAGACTCCTAAAAGGAGCAAGAGACAGAGGACTGCAAAGTCCTTTGGTGATGATTCTCTTGTGTATCTCATAGATGACACTCCTAGTTCTATTTCAGAGGCCTATGCATCTGAAGATGCTGACTACTGCAAGGAAGCGGTCCGTAGTGAGATGGATTCCATCTTGGCAAATGAAACATGGGAGATCACTGATCGTCCTTATGGGTGCAAACCTATAGGGTGCAAATGGGTATTCAAGAAGAAGCTTAGGCCTGATGGTACTATTGAGAAATACAAGGCACGGCTCGTGGCCAAGGGTTATACCCAAAAGGAAGGTGAAGACTTCTTTGATACTTACTCACATGTGGCTCGACTGACCACTATTCGAGTACTACTCTCATTAGCTGCCTCACATGGTCTTCTCGTTCATCAAATGGATGTTAAGACTGCTTTCCTAAATGGAGAGTTGAATGAGGAAATTTACATGGAACAACTAGATGGGTTTATAGTGGACGGTCAGGAAGGAAAGGTGTGCAAATTGTTGAAGTCTTTGTATGGACTTAAGCAAGCACCTAAGCAGTGGCATGAGAAGTTTGAAAGAACTTTAACAGCTGCAGGCTTTGTTGTAAACGAAGCTGATAAATGTATGTACTATCGCCATGATGGCGCGAGGGAGTTATCCTTTGCTTGTATGTTGATGACATATTGATTTTCGGAACAAATCTGAATGTTATTAAGGAGGTCAAGGATTTCCTATCTCGTTGTTTTGAGATGAAGGATTTAGGAGTAGCAGATGTTATTCTGAACATCAAGCTATTGAGAAATGATGATGGTGGGATTACATTGCTTCAATCTCACTACGTGGAAAAGATCTTGAGTCGCTTTGGCTATAGTGACTGCAAGCCCTCTCCAACACCATATGATGCTAGCGTGCTGCTTCGAAAGAATCGAAGAATTGCTAGAGATTAGTTGAAATATTCTCAAATCATTGGTTCGCTTATGTATTTAGCCAGTGCTACAAGACCTGACATCTCTTTTGCTGTTAGCAAAATGAGCCAATTTGTTTCAAAACCGGGAGATGATCATTGGAAAGCTCTAGAGAGAGTTATGCGTTATTTGAAAGGCACTGCGAATTATGAAATTCACTACACCGGGTACCCAAAGGTGCTTGAAGGGTATAGTGACTCAAACTGGATCTCAGATGCTGATGAGATAAAGGCCACGGGCGGATATGTATTCACTCATGGAGGTGGCGCTGTTTCTTGGAAGTCTTGCAAGCAGACCATCTTAACGAGGTCAACAATGGAAGCAGAACTCACAGCACTAGATACAACTACGGTCGAAACAGATTGGCTTCGTCGGCTCTTGAATGACTTGCCGGTTGTTGAGAAACCTGTACCGGGTATCCTTATGAACTGCGACAATCAAACTGTGATCACGAAAGTGAGTAGCTCAAAGGATAATATGAAGTCGTCAAGACATGTTCAGAGAAGGTTAAAATCTGCCAGGAAAATGACAAACTCTGGAGTTATTGCATTGGATTATATCCAAACATCTAAAAATCTGGCAAATCCTTTTACCAAAGGTCTATCACGTAATGTGATAGATAATGCATCGAAGGAAATGGGTATGAGACCCACAATATGAGTTTGTTCACAGTGGTAACCTAGTCTATGTGATCGGAGATCCCGTGAATTAGATGTGGAAGACAAGCTGTTGGTCATTTGAGAGGAGAGTATCCTTATTATTAATTATACCACTCCATGAAGATGCAATACTCTCCTAATCTGCATGGCAGGTTGATGTATATCTTAATGTGTTCTAAGTGGCTTATTTAAGCAGAGATATTGTCTTGCAGAACATCTTTTGAAGAACACACCTATATGAGTCTGATTGTTAAATGTCGCAATCTATGAGAGTAGGGTGCTCTCTAGTAAACTCATGAAAGGCCTCGGAGTATGACGCATAAGCTCCACCCGCGGGGAAGTCCCACGGTAGCCCAGTATCGGTCAAGGCTTTGTGTGAAGCTAGATTCGCAGAAAACTTGCAGTTCAAGGCCTAGTCCACTGTTCAAGTTGCTTACTAGTGTAGCATAGAGTTCTAGGTGGAAGTTCAACTTAATAGTCTCCACTGCAGTACCGGTATATAAAACAGTGTTTTGGAACCAAAGGCAAATTTTATGTGCCTCTGGGATCTGGTGGGGGATTGCTGGAATTTAGTCTATTTTTGGGCCAGCCCAATAGCATTTTCAGAATTCCTAATAAATCCTAGAGGCCCACTTAGCCCATTCATGCAAGGCAAGAGGTGAGACAAAAGTTTACTCCCATACTGCTCACCTAGTAGGAGTTAGACCTCCTTATAAGGGAGGTTGTTTCTCCACATGTATGAGGATGAGAACAAGAGAGACATTCACGCGCGCTCCTCCTCCGCCGCCCGCCTTGCCACGCCACGCCTCGTCACGACGCGCCGCGGGTTGCGGGAATGAGCCGAGCCGTTGTCTAAATTTTTGCCACGCACGACTGGTATACGAAAGGTCACACGGGAGATGAAAAGTTTTGCTGTAGTGGAGATTGAATACGAACGCTGCACCCTTCGGCTGCTGCCTGTTCGTTTCGTCTCCCTCTGTTGCTTCGCCTCCTTCTCCTGTGCCTATAAAAGAGAGGTCGCTCCTCTCCAAAGAGACACATCAGAACATCATCTTCCTCTCGCCACCGAGTTCCAAACTCTGAGCTACTGCTAGGTTCTTCCCCATCCCGGCTTGCGGCGTGCACCGCAGGTCGGGACAGTAGGCCTCCGAAACCCCGCCACTTCGAGTCCTGTACGGGAGAAGGGTGATAAGGTTTTTGGGGAGCGCTCTGCGCGACTACTGACTTCTTCGTCAAGGACGCCACGGTCACCGACGACTACTTCCCAAACGACGACTTCTTCCCCGACGTCGACAACCTCTTTGACGACATGGCTGGCGACGACGTTAACGCGAACGCCAATGCTACTGCTGCTGCTCAGTACGTGTTTCTGTTCTTTCTGTTTGAGATTCTGCCACAGTTTCTTGTTCTAGCCTTCATATTCACTACTTCAGATGCTATTTGCATACTCTCTGTCAGATTGCATGACTTGTCTTATATCTACTATGATAGTCATCTTTTATCTACTATTTCTGTTAATAAAATCATATGGTAAATTGCTCATATTTCCAACACGATCTACACCAACTCGTCTTCTTCCGCTGCAACTCGGAGTCGGTAACGATTCGATCCAAACCATCATTGCATCTTCATAGCTTTCCTGGTTGATCGTAGGGTGATTTTTTTTGTTTTCTACTACGTTTCCCAACAAACTTTAGATCGAAGTCAACAACAACAAGAATATACTGGTTGTGTAGTGCTTTCTTTCCCTATGACCTCGACACTCCAGCAGTCCCATGAGTATCATCTTAGTATCATATAATGCGCTACAATCCTGTGATGGCATGAAAACATATTATTATGGCCCTAGCACAACAATACAAGCATGTCATGACATGAACTATGAGTAAATGATAATTAATGTGAATTTAGGGATGAAAATTGTAAATGGAGGCCCAAGAAGAAATAAGAAGAAAAGTCTCACCTCGAATGTAATGTTGACGGTGCAGAAAAACATTGCTTTGCCGGTCATGGTGGCCGAGCCAAAGGTGTCACTAGATTGCATTAATGTCATCAATTAGTACTAACTAAGTGTGTGATGCCTCACGATAATAGAAAGCGTGGGAACACGCCCTGACACATCCAGCTCGTTGTGGCGGAGGTTAGTGAGGGTCAAAGGGGGCCATGCCCCCCCCCCCCCCCCCCCCCAACTCCGACCACTTTTATTTACATAAAAACATAATATTTAACACTATTTGAGCCAAATTAAACGAAATACAATAGATTAGCCTCCTCAATTCTATTTAAAACTCGTTTCGCCACCTCTCAAATCGCGTTGAAGCTTCGCCACTACCGGTTTGGAATCGCGCATTCACATAGCATGATATTTTCTCCCATGCAACTCAAATATTGTAACTCCTTTGATCCACCGTGTTTCTCTGTTTATTCCTACATGCACCCCCTCCTCTGTAATAAAACGAATCATTGTACTCTCTCTTATATTTCTTTACAGAGGGAGTACTTCACTTTATGTTGGTTATAGAAATGTTCAGGCTGGCTTTGCCCCACTGTAGTTACAGTGAAAAAAAATCGGTGGGTCATCAAGACATATATCAATCCTTGGCGTTGTGGCTTGGCAGTGTATCCGTTGCATCGTTCCCTTCTCACGCACAATGAACAAAGGTTGCTTGGTGAATTCACATGCTAGCCGCGTACAGTCAGCCTAGCTTGTATAATAAATCGGGCCATTTAAGTACCCCCAATCGAACACGGTTATAAAAAATCGTATGCACCGTACACGGACAAAACCGTGCGTATGAGATGGGTAGTCAATTGCATACGGTTAGGAAAAAAAAACGTATGCACTATATTTGCGAAAAGGTATTTTCAAGAAAAAAAATGTTGTGTGATGGAGAAGGCAATCGTACATGGCTAAAAAATAAAAATTGTATGCGATGTGTCGTATACAGCTTCATATAAAGGGTGTCGCTGATGCACTCCAGAACAACATCACAGAAAAAGGAACCTACCAAAGTGTTCAGCTCGATGAGCTAAGATATTAATGTGAGAAGAAGTCACCTATGCCACAGAGCATGACAAGGCTTTGATATGCTCCACAACGACACCAATCAGCGTTTGGTCCCTAGTAAAGGAATTGATGCGCTGAACCACGGAGAGACAATCAGAAACCAATATAATGTTGTTCAAGCCTTCTCAAGGGTCAATGCACACCTCATGTACGGTAAGTGCTTATGCAATTTGTGGCGTCATAACCTCATCAAGTAGTTTGCTACAAGCATCCAATCAATTGTCGATGTTATCCATGGTTTGCCTAACCCCATCCATGAAGAAGAGAATAATGTTGCATCAACATTAATATAGATCGTACCTTCTGGCATCGGAGACCAACATGGAATATAGTATACCAAAAACTCAAAAACAAAAATATATAACCCACACAGACTTGAGTATAATTAGAAAATATTCAAGTTTCTGGAATGAAACTTTCAAGATAAATTATGAAATGAAAATTTCAAGGCAAATGATAAGAGAACTTAAGATCGTTAACATAACTCCCACGAAATGACGAAATGCATGGCCACTAATTATATGTGGCATTTTCCGTATGCATACTTCATAGACAACTTAAAAATGGCATCCGAACCTATGGCGATGGTTTTCAAAAATAAAAATACCTCAAACACTCAAGAGAAGGATTTTTTATTCAAAGAACAGTTGGAAACTTGAATGAGACAATACATCTAATATGAAAACAGCAGGTATCACACCACGTCATTAGCATTCATATAGCTTACACTCAAGATCATAGACATATCAGTCTTCATGTGTTTCGCCTGACGATCATCTGCATCAACCACCTCTGCAATCATTTCTCCCCAAGAAAGATCATTATTGTCCCAATATGCACGCATGTACAAGACGTCACAAGTGCTTGGAAAAGTAGTTTGCAGTAAGAAAATAAGCTTTGGAGCTTCAGTTTCCAACAAAATAATATAAGAGCACTGAATTGTGCCATTAATTTTTTTAAATGATTACACTGGAGGGAAACTTTAAAACTTAAATCATTTTACATATCAAATAGACTAGTTGGAGGGTAAATAATGTTACACCGAAATTAGGATATGGTTTCCATATTCTATTGTTTTAATTTGAGGCTAAATAATTTTACGTTTTCTTCCTTTTCATATGATTTGGTTTCCCCTTTTAGTTATGGTGCAAACATCCTTGGTGGTAAAAGTACTTGATTTAATCTCCATGAAATGCTTCGTCCTAGCTTCTTAATTTCTCGTTCTCCTCCTCCATTATCCTCCCTTGAGTTCCTCCTCTTTAACACAATAAGACTGATTATCTTGGGAGGAAAATTCTCATTCAAATTTAAGTACAAGGGAAATTTAAGTAGCTTCAGAGAAATTCAAATTCAAGGGAATTTCAGCATTGTTGCATCATAAGCCAGTGAAGGTGAGTTGCTACCAAACATGGAATTTCTAACCAAACTAACACAACAGATATTTCATTTGAGTGCACAAATCAACATAATAAAACAAATCTCCTTGTTTAGAGGCTCCCAAGTCTCGTACATCTACAAGTATACCTTATTCGTATCGGGGGCCAATTCTTGTAGGGCACTCATCCTTTCTGCTATTCCCACTCTTCTTAACTTCATTGGAACAAATACGGTTCAAAATATTGCTGGATAAACAAACACCTAGCAGGACCGTAAGAAAAAGCAATGAGAAAAATATAACCTGAAGTACAAACAACCAAATATAGTTCTCAGCTACAACTGCTAGAAACATGTACACGTTCAAAAAATGTTGCCCACCTTAAAGCAGCAATATAACATAGCTAGATACTAATCACAGGACATGCACTGCCTTGGATAGGAATCTGAATGTAACACAACCACATGACAATTGTGACTCTATGAGCCTTCGAGAAAATGCCAAATGATGTGGAACACTTGTATATCAATATATGTAATGCATCACTATTTTTAATACATGTGCTGATTTGCCTAGCAAGTGAATGCATTCCATACGAAAATATTGCCGCTCCCGTGCAGAGTTAGAGGCTTAGAGCTGATTGCTAAATCACGGACTCACACTATGCATGCCAAGGCATGAGACATATAGATCATTGCTTGTGCATATCAAACACGACTCTCAGGGGACACCAAGCCAATTCTAGAGTCGAAAGCATGTTATACTCCCCACAAAAACCGAGCACCTGATTGCTTCGAAAATGGCATTTGAAAACGACATGGATGCACGGTAGTGGCTTATGCAAACAACATGAAATATATCCAAATGTCCTAAGCTATGCCAGAAATGAATTTCATTACCATTAATTTTGCGTGATGCTATGGGAATCAGTTGCCTGCACACGACACGCTCGCACCTTCGGCCTTGACGCCAGCAGCTGCGGTCCACCGGATGACCATCATGCTTCAACTACTGATGTGCGTGGAACGTTTAAAATCCATAAAAAGCAACCAGACACAATACAATTAGCGCTCATTTTTCAAATGAAATGGAAGCCTCATTCAAACGCGATTGCACGTGGTTGTATTCTCCGCGTGGACTGTGGCTTCCGACGAAATAGAGCCATATAGAATCGGACGGAAAGCTGTGGGCTCGCAGCATGTCGTTGCTACGATCTTTCTTTCTTGATGAAAGTTGTCAGTGCTTTTCCAAATATGTTGACTGTTGACTGCTCTGTTGCTGTCTAGTCCAGCTGATTCCTTTACGACATGGGGATATTAACCATAAAAGGGACTCTGCCATTGGTGGCTCGGAATCTTGAACTGTCTACGTATGCAGCGCCCGTCTCGGCCGCGTTGTGTGCAGTGCGGGAGAGACGAGCACCACATGCATGAGTTTGAATCTGTTGTGATGGACCAGCCCACGTCCACGATGCGCCATGGTGTATGGCTACGACCTACGAGTACGTGCTGTGCTTGGACCATCTTCTAGTAATTGGACCATCGAGCTATCTTACTAGTACACAGACACGACTCGAGCAGCAGCCAGAAGCTAGTGAGGCTCCATAGTTGCACGCATGCACAGGAATCTGTTACGTGAGACTGGACGCAACCTGATTTGCTCTTCTCCTATATATGTAGCTTTCCTGATATGATTTTTACTCGGAAAACAAACACTGAATTATATTAATTACGATGTTTTCTGAAAAATGATTGAGTACGTAATACTATCTGAGTGATCGCAAAAATCACATTTATTTTTTTCAGACTCTGAGTGTTCATTGGATAGTTGTCCAACATATTTTGAACCACCTAAGTGCTAAGAGGACGCTTCCTTTATATGATTTTGAATGTTTGAAAAGAGAGGAACCGAAAGATCTTCGGCGGGTCTGGTCGAGGATAACCTACATCGAAGTGACGAATCTGACCCTCAACGATATTCAACAGCTCGAGCTCGCTTTTGGAGCACATGACCAAGGCCTTGTAGTGGGTGGTTCCCATGTAGTTCCTTTTTTCGTTTGGCTTTTGGAGTTTTGGCATGTTCCTCTTAAAAACATGCTGGCTCTTGTAAATACATGTTTCTCTCTCTTGTCTTAATGAAAAAGCAAAACTCCGGCCGATTTCTTAAAAACCATTTTACATCTTCAGTATTAATGCAAAATCACCTACTAATGGAACCAAACATATCCATTTATGGGCTTTTAGGCCTATCACTACTATGTACATGTCGATGGTACTAAAAGAGCCACTAACGGGTGCCACACCCGTCAATGGCGATACTACGGGGGCAAAAGGGGAATTTCACATAAGAGAAGGGAGAATCTTGGCCCGGGTAGCCTGCAACGGTGTCCACGAAGCTGCCATCATCGTCGTTTGTGCCACAAGGCATAGGTCATTGCCCTTCATGTATGGTGTGGACATGGACGCTAGGATCTGACGGTGCTCAAGGTGCTGGAGGAGCTCGCTACCGTGCAATCCTAGGCCTTGGACGATGCCATTATGGATGACAACAAAGAGACGACAACCGACATGAAAATCTGAATATGAGTTTAGGGCTAGGGTTATGGCCCTGTTTTGTCATTATTGGCCCCCCTTAGGGCCATGAGTGGGGCAGAAAATTGGCCCGTAGGTGAAGCGTACAAAAGTGGTGGTGGGCCCAAAAGGCCCGTTAATTTAACCCACCCTATGTTATCATTGACAGG
This sequence comes from Elymus sibiricus, assembly GCA_039707655.1. Classification (NCBI taxonomy): domain Eukaryota; kingdom Viridiplantae; phylum Streptophyta; class Magnoliopsida; order Poales; family Poaceae; genus Elymus; species Elymus sibiricus. Next base: position 361,159,647 of record CM077666.1, read on the forward strand.
TATCTGGCGCTCATCGGTGCTAACTAGTAATGTCGACGACACCCCATGCACCTTGCCCCCAATCTGTCGAACCGTTCCAACACATCATTGTCAATCTTGACCGTACTTTTGCAATGAAGGTGTACGAATGCACAATCGAAGCTCCTCTCTAACTACATGGTGATCATTCGTACGACAAACTTGCGTATGCTCAGCAGTACTGGGGTTTTCTCTGGCCTTCGACCGACATAATTTCACACGATGGTACATATGATCTCGGTATCGTCATTGGTCCTTCACGATGCAAAAGATCTAAATAAACAACCTAATACGCTTCGCGAAGGTTTCTTCCGAAATCCAATCGTGTTTTCTGCAGATGAACATTTCATTTACAACTTCTCCTATACATTCTGTTACGTATCAATGCAAATTTAGTGGCAAATTAAGCCGCATAACATCTGGTCGCGAAGTAAATAACTGGTAGAGAGAGAAAATAGCAAACAACCATATCCGTAGATGAGCATCATTTTCTTTCTTGATCAATTTAGATAGTAAGACATCTTAGAAATCACATGCGAGCAAATGGTTGATAATTTCTAGGCCTTGAGTTGCACCATAATATTTTGTACAACTTAATGTTTGATGATGCATCTCTTGATCAACATTGAAATAATAATTTTTTATCGAAAAACCTAGCCGTGCAAAATGCACTTGTTACTCTGCTGGTTTTTATTTTGTAAAAGTGGAACGTGACGAACTACTGAATAATTTTTTGAGGCTAACTAGTAAGGAATCGCACTTAAGCGCATCTCTTAATTGTGTCTTGCTGCAAGGCGTTTCAGTATACAGGACGATATGTTGTTTAGAAGCAAAACATGACCATTTGAAAAGTTTGGAGCAAAACCTTAGACGGGCTGGCAACGGAGGGAATGATATAAATTGAGAAAGGTGGGTTTGGCCAACGGAATGCTTTTTTCAAGTGTACAGTTTTTTTGTCACTTACCTTAGCCATGTTGCATTGATCATCAGTACACACGAGCACACATCTAATCATCAGTGTTGATCTTGTTTGTTGACATTTAAGCATAGACATAATTTTTGTCAATTTCATCTGGTTAGTCAAGTACCATCCATTTTGCTCATAATTAATGATCGCATCATGGCCCAATAAACGCACTTGCACCTTTTGCTCCCGTAGGGCGGATGGTCAAATTTGCGTGATAGGCGGGGCCGGCCCATAGCCTGAGAGGGTGGCCGCCCCGAGCCCCAAGAGGAAGATGGCACCAAATATTAAATATAGTAGTAACCACTATACTATTATCTACTAAGTCCAAAATATTATTATATGTGTACAATAAAATCTTAATTTTCTAGAAAAAAGTCTGCACCACATCAAAGTCACAACCAATCTGATTGGCGACAGTGAATCATGTGACAATGAGCTTAGTTAACCTACTAGTCTCTCTTTGATAGACATGATGCAGGTTGTACAAAAATCTCTATTAACTAGATTTCTATCCATATGGAAACTTTAATTTTAGAAACTAGCATGAGTTGTTGTATACAGATGGAACCAAACATTCAAATGAGCATACGAAATTTAAAAAAAAAATCGTGTGTATGCATAACTGAATCGGTGATATGTTTACATTCATTGGTGATCGATTCTATTCAAGACCATGCATATGTTGAACTTATCACCGAATCTAACTTGCAACACATTTGCAAACGGAATAATGTATACTCTACAAGGTTCTATAAATATGTCCAGCAAATAATACACTAGCAATCACTATAAAAATATTATAGTTAGACATTATTCTTTAGAAACCTCTAACATGACACTTAATGAAACTAAAATATACGCGAACATTTGCACATACATACAAATATGTAAGTATGCACTATAAAATTTGTGGAATTGTCACAAAAATAATTCAAATATAACTTCTGTTGTAATGAATAATTTAAATTTACCATAAACAAAGTCATTAATGATATACTACATTACAACTAATAACAAAGAACACTGGTTAAATATTCCAACTAAATTATGTGGTTAACTTTACCAACCAATTAATAAAATTGTACTCCTTAATATTGCAGTGTGATAAGTAAGATTAAATAAGTACAATATTTTGGTATAAAATTATTTATTTATTTTTGCCGGACCACAATTTTTTGGGATCGTCCATGGTGATATGTCGTATTGCCTGTAAGGGGATGTGCACCAAAAAAGTGGATGTGTTTATCTACAGAGTAATAGCGGTAGTGTAGCCAGGTCTATCACGATAATAGTCTGGTGATAGATGGGGTGAAGTCCGTGAACAACTCGTTGTTTCACTATGTGGTCTTCCGAAGCAGTAATATTCGGGGAATTATGGCTAATGCTCCATGTGATGGTGTCAATACTGATGGCATTCACATACATATGTCAACGAATGTTCAGATATATCGCTCTAACATCAGCACAGACGATGGGCATTGGTCCGGGGAGCTCGGATCTTTGGATCAAAGGCATCATGTGCGGCTCATGCCATGGCATAAGCTAAGAGGTTGATATGTTTTATTTTTCTCTCACAGGGAACAATGAAGGATTTCTGGTACAAAAGGCTAAAATATTACTCTGTTTTATTTTTTTATCTCAACTAGTATTGGGACTCTAAGTCACCAGCAGGGCCGGGTTGGACTACGAGTCAGTGAAGAACGTGACAGTGTGTGTTCACCGGCACCACAAATGGTGTTAGGATCAAAACATGGGCTAATTCCAAGCCGAACTTGGTAAACAAAGTCACATTCATGCATGACAACATGTCAAGCGTGCAGAATCCCATCCTGATTGACCAGCACTACTGCTCCCACAACATTGACTGGCTAATGGGAACACATACGTGCATCCAATGTATATAGATGTCATCCTGATTACAACTTTTCTCACTCTATGTTATTTGCACAGATACTTCAGCCATCAACATCAGCGATGTGAGATACATTAGTACTATTTGATGACGCTAGTAGCCATGACTTTCAACTGCAGTAGTACGTACCCATGCAGTGGGATTCTTCTGCAGGAAGTGCAGCTGAGCTACAACAACGGTGAGCAAGCCAGCATGGCTTACTGTGAGAATGTGCAGGGCACAACAACTGGTTTTATTGAGCCACTGAGCTGCTTTTGAGACCTCTAGAACTGCGTACACTACAAGGTCAATGGTCTCTTGGATCATCCGCCGAGCTGCCTTGCGCGGCCCGAATGGACGGCGTCAATCCCTCCTTGATCACAAGATCGTCCCAAGCAGTGTCCATTGTTGAGGGGTCAAAGCAGAGTTGAGGGGGGCAAAAGGATAAATTCTGCTTAAACTTTGGTAATCTTCAAGATTTAACTTAATAACTAATGGTAGTTCACATAATTTATCTAGGGTAGGGGGCATAGCCCCACTTCGCTAACAGATTAGTTTGTTCAATTTTTTTATCTCAACTAGTATTAGGAGTCTAGGTCACTAACAGGGGTTGGACTACGAGTCCGTGAAGAACGTGACGGTGTGTGTTCACAGGCACCACAAACGGTGTTAGGATCAAAACATCTGCCAATTCCAAGCCGGGATCGGTAAAGCAAGTCACATTCATGCACTGCAACATGTCAAGCGTGGACAATTCCATCCCGATTGACTAGCACTACTGCCCCCACAACATTGACTGCCCCGACTAAGTAATGAGAACACATACGTGCATCCAACGTATATAAACGTTATCCTAATTCTAGTTTTTCTTATTGTGTTATTTGCACATAGACTTAAGCCATCAACATCAGCAACATGAGATACATCAGTATCTATGGCTCTTCGGTGACACTAGTAGCCATGACTTTCAAATGCAGCAGTACGTACCCCTGCAGGAAGTGTTGTTGAGCTGCAACAACGACGAGCAAGCCATCATGCCTTATTGTGAGAATGTGCAGGGCATGACTGCCGATGTGATCAAGCCGTGGAGCTGTTTCTGAGAGCTCTACAACTTCCTACAGTACAAGGCATGACTTTTGATTACGCCAAATGGTTTGAGTGTTAAAAATGTATCCACATCATAACACCTATGGCGCTAATGGCAGGTTGAGATGTGTTGGTCTTAAATCCGTGTCATCTTAGAAAGCATCCACAGAAGGAACTGAACATGGTGGGCGAAGCACCCTGGAGTACCTTAATATTGTAATCCATTTTTTGCTGTTGTGAACCTAAGAAAACCTATCAAAATAGGTTCTTGCCCCGCTTTATAGATAAAGTATAAACTAGAGTGCATGGTCGAACGAGGTAGCGAGGAAGCCCTCTTACAAACCAGAACCAGGATAACTAGACAACATAAACGCACGCGACTACGTTGCCGAAAGATAACACAGAGATGCCTGAATATAATGCCACGACATATGAGGAACATCAATTTATTTTTGAGCCGTCATTCCCATTTGAGCTATCAACTTCATGCTACAACTAATTTGCTCTTCTACACATAGTTCCATGATATGCATGTAAGAAACCGTATTGCCGAATAAGTAGGAAAATATACGGAAGCAAACTATCCAGCGGATGCTCACGGAGACCCTCGGCTGAGTTCGCGATCCTGGTGCCACTGGAAGCATTGCAGATTTTTCAGGCTGCAGTGCTTGTTGAGATTGGCAATGCGAAGGAGTCACTGTTCTGGGAGGATAGATGGCTCAAACGACTGCATATTCAGGACATCGCCCTGAGATTATATAATCACATCAGGCCCCGTGTTAGGGCTTCCAGGACAGTTTCGGATGTTGTGCAGGGCCAATGGCCACGGGAGGTCGGACCAGATCTTTAGGTGGCGGACATTGCGGAGTACCTCGATCTGTGGGAAAACACCTCCATGGTAGACATACGGGAAGATGTGATGGACAAGTGTTAGGGCATATTTTACCCCAATGGTTTCGATGATTGATGACAATGCGTTTTGCGGACTAATCTTGTGCATTGACCTTTTCAGAGATTATATTGACAGGCACGAGACGGTTTATCCCCTCGATAGTAAAGAGTGAAGACGGTTATTTTCCGACGACTTCTTTTTGGTGGATTTGAGTCGTAGGAAACCCGTACTATTAAGAGGGGGTCTGTGTTGGAAAGGTATGGGTGGAATCAACACGTACACAGCCCCATATGCACCCACAGATTCCTTTCCCTTCTCTGGAGCCTTTCCTATGTTTTCTGTGGATATTCAGTAGCATGCAAGCGGTAGTACCGCTAGTGCCCACGGTAGTACCGCTTATGCGGTAGTACCGCTGGGTACTTCCGTGGCACTGCCGCTTGAGGTTTCCCCGAGCGTGCAACTCTCTGTTGCTGTTCTGCTTTTCACGGTAGTAGTGCGGTAGTAGCACGGTAGTACCGCTCTGGCGGTACTACCGCCCGTACTACCGCCGCCACTGCCGCTTGCGGGGGTTCCTCCGTGCGCGCTTCTGTTTCCATTTTCCCTTGAGCGGTAGTAGTGCGGTACTAGGACGGTAGTACCGCTTCGCACGGTACTGCCGCCCTAGCTGCCTCTACTACTGCTGCCTCCCTGGTCTAAACTCCCTAAGCGGTAGTACCGCTCCGGCGGCACTACCGTTGTGCACTCTGTGTAGTTCTGGCTTGTGTGGGGTAGTACCGCCTAAGCGGTAGTACCGCTCCTAGGAGCGGTAGTACAGCGTGGTTGTGGGGACAGGGCAGAAAACGGTTGGATTTTTGTCCCTCTATATAAGGAGGGGGTCTTCTTCTTCCTAAGGTTGACCTCTGCCCCCAAGCTCCATTGTTGTTCCAAAAGCTCATTCTTGCCCGATCTCTCTCCCTAGCGAATCAAACTTGTTGATTCTTTAGGGATTGGTTGAGAAGGCCCCGATCTACACTTCCACCAAGAGAAATTTGATTCCCCCCCCCCACTAATCCCTTGCGGATCTTGTTACTCTTGGGTGTTTGAGCACCCTAGACGGTTGAGGTCACCTCGGAGCCACATTCCATTGTGGTGAAGCTCTCTGGTGGAGTTGGGAGCCTCCAATTAAGTTGTGGAGATTGCCCCAACCTTGTTTGTAAAGGTTCGGTCGCCGCCTTCAAGGGCACCACTAGTGGAATCACGGCATCTCGCATTGTGTGAAGGCGTGAGGAGAATATGGTGGCCTTAGTGGCTTCTTGGGGAGCATTGTGCCTCCACACCGCTCCAACGGAGACGTACTTCCTCTCAAAGGGAAGGAACTTCGGTAACACATCCTCGTCTTCACCGGCTCCACTTGTGATTATTTCTTACCTTTGCATTGTGCTTGCTTTACTTGTGTTGTATCCTTTGCTTGCTTGTGTTGCCATTGTTGTTAGCATCATATAGGTTGATCACCTAGTTGCACTCTTGACAACCTATTTTGTTGCTAACCCTAATTTGTTAAGAAAAGCTAAAAATTGGTAGTTGCCTATTCACCCCCCTCTAGTCAACCATATCGATCCTTTCAATTGGTATCAGAGCCTTGTCTCTTTATTAAGGGTTTCACCACCCGAAGAGTATGGTTGTCGATGGGGATCGGGATGAGGAAGTGCCCGAGGCCGTGGAGTTGAACACGGTCACCCGAGACGTCTTAAATGAACCTATGGCTTCACTTAAGACGTCTATGACGGCCGAGGTCAAGTCCATGCTTAAAGAACTCCTTGAGGGGTTGAAGTCCACTCCCGATCCGTTGCTTGTGGTTAATCCCACCGCATCGGCGTCGGAGGCCAATTCCGGCAAGGAAGCAGCTAAAGACACTCAAACATTTTCCCCTCATGGTAAGAATGGGACGGGAACCTACGCCTCGGTTCCCCCTCCCCCGGTCTATGGAGGACCGGTCCCTACACCGCATATTAACCATCTTGGTCCTCCTCCTAAGCTCGTAAAGGGTGATTTTGCTAATTGGGTTTTTCGTATCAAGTCTCATTTGAATCACAGCTCAACGAATCTTTGGAGAATCATCGAGCAAGGCTTCTACCCACATGATCCAAGCAACCTCACTCCAAGAGAAGAGGCAGACAATCAATACAATCACTCCGCTTTGTTCATCCTTAAATCCGCAGTGCCTCCCGAAGATCTAGCTCACTTGCGCCCCTTCTCCCGTGCAATGGATTGTTGGGAACACATTATATCTTTGTACAAGTGGAGCTCAAGCATTCAACGGTCCAACTTTGAAGTGGTGCTTGATGAGGCCGATGAGTTTGTGATGAATGAAGATGAGGATCCTCGGGATCTCTACCGAAGATTGACAACTCTTGCGGTCGCTCTTCAAGATCATGGGAGCAAGGATGCGGATGATAATTGGATCAAGCGCAAGTTTCTCAAGGCCATCATGCCATTCAACAAGGCAATGTCCTCCGTGATCCGTCAAAGACCGGACTTCCACACATTGTCTTCAAGTGAAGTGTTGGATGAGTTTATTGCCATGAACATCATGAACAAGACCGCCGACAATGCTCTAGCTCATGTCCGGTCAAAGAAAGGCTCACCCAACCTTGCTTTGAAGGCCAAGGGGATTCCGGAAGAAGAAGAAGAGGAAGAAGAAGAGAGTTGCCCCGAAGACACCAAATATGCTTACCACGAGCACATGGCTCTTGCATCAAGGCAATTTTGGGGCAACAAGAGAAACACAAGGCCCAACTCCTCCAAGAACAACTCAAAGGGCAAGCAACGAGTAAGGACTTGCTACAATTGTGGCAATGTGAGTCACTTTGTGGCGGATTGTCCGTATGAGAAGAGGGAGGACAATGGTGGCAAGCTCATCCGCAAAGACAAGGCCAAGTCCTTCCCCAACAAGAACAATTTCAACAAAAAGGTGCCTCCAACGGGCTTGGTGACGCTTGAAGAGTACAACTCCGATGATGATGATGATGATACAAATGGTGAAGTGTTAGAAATGGCCACCGTGGCCATTGCCACCTCTTCTCCAACCTCGGTGTCTCTCTTCGACGCCCCCAACGAGAACATCATCCCCAAGTGCCTAATGGAAAGAGGCGTCAACAAGGTAACCTCAACCTCCAACATCAAAGTTTCCATCTCTCCTAATCCTTCATTGTTGGATTGTGTGGATGATCAAGAGGAGGTGGAGGTGGATGAGAATGAGTTTGATAAGTTCTTGGGTAAGCTCAAAGGTGAGACCAAGAAGCACTTGTTGCTCTCTTGGAACAACTTGGTGAGGCCAATGATATCATTGAGTCTCATGAGGAGAACATCACTAACTTGGAAGGCCATAGTCGTGACTATGCCGATGAAATTGCGGATCTTTCCATCGCTCTTGAGGAAGAGCGAGATCTTCGTTCGGCTCTTGAGGAGTTGCAAAACGTTGACCTTGCTCAACTAAAGAAAGATCATGATCATGCTCAAGTTCTTGCTCGTGTGCTTAAATCCGAGAATGCCGAACTTGGGGTTGGCCATGCTAGACTCAAAGAGGAGTTTGAGCTACTTGACAAGGCTCACAAGGCCTTGAAAGGTGCACATGCTACTCTCAAGGAGTCTCATGATCAACTCCAAGCGGAGCTCACTAAGGAAATAGCCACTTGTCCTCCTTTCGTTTTAATTGATAATGCCAATGCTAATAACCCTTTTTGTGAGCATGAGCATCTTGTGGAGGAGAATGCCAAGTTGAAAGAGCAAATCGAGAAAGGCCTTGTGACTTGCATACAAGGCGAGAAGAATCTCAACGAACTTTTGAGCAATCAAAAGAAAGTTGTGGCAAAGGAGGGACTTGGGTTTGTGCCCAAGTCAAAGAAGAAGAACAACAACAAGATCAAGAAATCCTTCCCTCTCAAAGAGGTATTTGTCAAGAAGGGAGAGGGTGCTCATAAGGAGAAGAAGAACAAGGTGGTGGGTGGAAATGTCAAGAAGGACAAACACACTCCATCGGACAAAGCCGGCGACTTTAACCCTTCTTATGTTTTATGTCGTGCTAGGGATGGGCATGTTTATGCCAAATTTGTTGGTTCTTATTATGAGTACATTGAATTGTCTATTTGGGTTCCTAAGACCCTTGTTACTAACATCAAAGGACCCATTCAAAAATGGGTACCTAAAACCAAGCATTGATCTCTTGTAGGAGTTTGCTTCCGGTGGAGGATCATGGTTGCTTGATAGTGGAGCAACAAATCATATGACCGGGAGCAAGCACTTGGTGGTGGACGTGCAACCAAGCTCATATATGCCCACCCATGTTCAATTCGGTGATGCCTCAACATCTAAGGTATTGGGTCTTGGCAAGGTTGTGATTTCTCATGATTTATCAATCGAGAAAGTCATGCTTGTTGAGACCCTTGCATACAATTTACTTTCCGTTCGTCAACTTGCACTTATGGGCTTTGCCACATTCTTTGACCTTGATACCGTGGCCCTTTTGTGGGGCAAGACTCTTAAAGTAGCTTTTGTTGGGCATGTCGAGAATGGTCTCTATGTGGTTAACTTCTCGGAGCGACCCACTAAGACCGCGACTTGCCTAATGGCTAAAGTTGATGTGGGGTGGCTTTGGCATCGCCGACTAGCCCATGTCAATATGAGATCTTTGCAAAGTCTCCTCAAGGGGGATCAAGTTCGTGGACTAACAAATGTGAGTTTTGCCAAAGATCGTGCTTGCAGTGCTTGTATCGAAGGAAAGCTACATGAGACGGCTCACCGACCCACGACTATCATCTACTCGAAGAGGCCCTTGGATCTCCTTCACATGGATCTCTTTGGACCTCCATCCTTTGATAGTCTTGGGGGAAGAAAGTATTGCTTGGTGATTGTGGATGACTATTCGAGATACACTTGGGTATATTTCTTCAAGAGGAAGAGCGAGACCCAACAAACCGTCATCGACTTTGCCAATGAAGCTCAACGTCAACATGAGGCAAAGATATTGATGATTAGAAGTGACAACGGTACCGAGTTCAAGAACTACACCTTGGATGAGTTTCTTAGTGATGAGGGGATCAAGCATCAATACGCCGCACCATATACCCCTCAACAAAATGGTGTAGCGGAGAGGAAGAACCGGACGTTGATGGACGCGGCAAGGACCATGATGGCGGAATTCAAGTCTCCGTACAACTTTTGGGCCGAAGCCATCAACACCGCATGTCATGCATCCAATCGGCTCTACCTCCGCAAAGGCTTGAATAAGACTCCATATGAGATACTTACCGGTAACAAGCCCAACCTCAAGTACTTCCGGGTGTTCGGGTGTAAGTGTTTCATTCTCAATAAAGGTACTCGTTTGTCTAAATTCGAATCTAGAGCTCAAGAGGGCATTTTTGTTGGTTATGCTACAAACTCTCATGCTTACCGTGTCCTCAACAAGTCCAACGGACTCATTGAGGAGATGTGTAACGTAGAGTTTGATGAGAATAATGGCTCCCAAGTGGAGCAAAGTGGTCTTTGTGATGTAGGTGATGAAATTCCTCCTCAAGCCATAAGAAGAATGGGGATTGGTCAAATACTCCCCATTGAGGAACCCCTTGTGGCCGAAGGAGAAGGACAATGCTCTACGCAAGTGGAGCCATCACCAACCATTGACCCACACACTTCCGAAGAACAAACCGAAGGCCCTCAACCAAGTGATCAAGATCAAGGGAAAGATCAACCTCAAGATGATGGTGATGCACCAAATGATGCCCAAGATCAAGATCACGACACCGAGCAAGCTCAAGATCAAGGGCAAGCTCATGATCAAGAGCAAGCTCAAGATGACGCTCAAGATGTTCAAGATGATCCTCCTCAAGTGACTTCGGAGGAGCTATTGGAGCATCGTGCCGCCAAGATTGCTTCTAAACTCAAGCATCAACAACGTGTCTTGGAGAATGTCTATGGTAGCTTAAAAAAAGGGGTAACCACTAGTAGACAATTAACAAACTTTTGTGAGCATCACGCGTTTGTTTCTTGTGTTGAACCCCAAAAGGTACATGAAGCGCTCGAGGACACGGATTGGCTTGAAGCCATGCATGATGAACTCAACAACTTTGAGCGCAACAAAGTGTGGACATTGGTGCCAAGGCCAACGGAGAATCATAATGCCATTGGAACCAAATGGATCTTCAAGAACAAGCAAGATACGAACGGTGTTGTCACTCGAAACAAGGCAAGATTGGTAGCACAAGGCTACTCCCAAGTCGAGGGTATCGACTACGGTGAAACCTTTGCTCCCGTTACTCGTCTTGAATCTATTCGTATGTTGCTTGCATATGCTTCTCATCATGATTTTAAGTTGCAACAAATGGATGTGAAGAGTGCATTTCTTAATGGCCCTCTTAATGAGTTGGTATATGTCAAATAACCCCCAGGGTTCGAGGATCCCAAGTTCCCCAATCATGTATACAAGCTCGATAAGGCACTCTATGGCCTTAAACAAGCCCCACGTGCGTGGTATGAGCACCTTACCGAGTTATTGCAAGACCGTGGGTTTGAAATTGGGAAAATCGATCCCACTCTTTTTACTAAGAGGGTTAAAGGGGATTTGTTCATATGCCAACTGTATGTTGATGATATTATCTTTGGTTCTCATAACAAAGCTTTCAATGATGAGTTTGCCGCACTCATGACCGAGAAGTTTGAGATGTCTATGATGGGAGAGTTGAAGTTCTTTCTTGGGTTCAAAGTCAAGCAAAGAAGAGAAGGAACCTTCATCAACCAAGCCAAATATACCCAAGACATGCTCAAGAGATTCAAGCTAGAAGATGTCAAGCCGGCCAAGACTCCAATGCCTACCAAGTGCCAACTTGACATCGATCCCAATGGTAAAGCGGTGGATCAAAAGGTATATCGTTCCATGATTGGGTCCTTGCTTTACCTTTGTGCATCTAGGCCGGATATCATGTTGAGTGTGGGAATGTGTGCACGGTTTCAAGCCGCACCTAAGGAAAGTCACTTGGTGGCGGTCAAGCGAATATTTCGATATTTGGCTCATACCCCAAACTTTGGCTTATGGTACCCTAAAGGAGCAAGCTTTGATCTCATGGGATATTCGGACTCGGATTGGGCGGGAGACCGTGTGGATAGGAAGTCAACTTCCCGAGGGTGCCAATTCCTTGGTCGCTCTTTGGTGAGTTGGTCTTCGAAGAAACAAAATTGTGTGTCTCTTTCCACCACCGAGGCCGAGTATGTAGCCGCCACAAGTTGTTGTGCTCAATTGCTATGGATGAGGCAAACTTTAAAGGATTACGGTGTCACTTGTGACAAAGTGCCTCTTTTCTGTGACAATGAAAGTGCAATCAAGATCTCCTACAATCCGGTGCAACATAGCAAGACGAAGCACATTGAGATTCGTCATCATTTCATTCGGGATCATGTCAAGCGTGGAGAGATTGATATTATTCATGTTGGAACTCAAGAGCAACTAGCGGATATTTTCACGAAGCCATTGGATGAAGCAAGATTTCGCGAGTTAAGGCATGAGCTAAATATCATTGATTCGAGCAACGTGTCTTGAATCTCGTCACACCCCACCAAATGCATCATGATTATCTTGTTCTAGATGTAGGCATGGATATAGGGGGAGTGTTGTTCTCTCAATGAACTCTCCCTCCCCCCATTATGCATAAATTGATCAAGTCTTTCACTCTAGCCATTTTTGTTGGTTCATGTGCTTCAAAGATGAGTTTTGGTCATGGGCCCAAGGTTAAAATCTTCACGGTGCCATACCAATTGACTCAAACATAGGTGACTTCAGTCACCGCCCTCTCTTTGAGAGGTTTTGTTTGTTGGGTTTGAGTTGTGTTTTCTTGTTCTAGGCTTTCTTGTGTTGGATCACTCCATGTGTGCTCTTGTTATTGGTTGCCCTTGACCATGGAAGATCCCTTCCCATTTGCGGTGTTTTCGAGTCTCCAACCTAAGCCTTTCCTCTCTCAAACCCCTAATTTTTGCATAAGCCTTTTTTATTTTCATTGCGCTGTTCTGTCTCCCTGTCTGGGGTACTACCGTTGTGCGGGAGCGGTACAACCGCTTCAAGCGGTACTACCGCTCCAAGCCAGCGGTACTACTGGGCCTCCTGCCCGGCAGTAGTACCGGGGCGGTACTACCGCTACTCCTAGCGGTACTACCGCTTAGAAGGACGCTGTGGGGTTAAGTGTCGGGCAGGGGGAGTTCTAACTCCCCCATACCCTTTCACTCTTCCTCCCCACGCCTCTCTCTCTAACAGGCGACGAAGAACTGCCCCGGCCGCCGCTCCGGCTGGCCGATTCCGTGCCGTCTTCCACGTTTCCGTCCGGTGGAGACCATCCCCACCATCTCCTCTCACCATGGAACCCGGTATTGCCCTCTTTCGTTGTTCCTACGGTTCTCTCCTTTGAATCTAGGTTTCTAGGGCAATGCATGTTGGTTTCTCGATTTTTGGCTAAATCAGGGCTTGAGTAGGACGTTGGATGACTGCTAGATGGGAGGATTGAAGTTTTAGTGGTATATTTTTGAATTTGTGATCTCCGGTACTACCGGATCTGGGAAGGTCGTGCGTCAGTTCCCAGAGCGGTACTACCGCTCTAGAGCAGCGGTACTACCGCTCTGGCGGTACTACCGCCCCAGGTCCGCGGTACTACCGCTCGAGGCCCCAACTTCCAGAATTATCCACTAACATTTCATTTCTCAGTTTTGTTTCTTCTTGGCTTATGCATAGGTTGTATTCATGTTTTTCCTCGCTGTGTTGTGTCTGGTTCAGGTGGTAGTAGCTCCAAGGCTCGTCGCAAGAATGCGAATCCTCCATCCAAGCGTGGGCGCACCCACTACGCCAGGCCTGTCTATTCTGAGGGAGAAGAAGAAGAAGAGGCTGCCCCGACACCACCACCTGCTCGTCGTTGGTTAGCCAGGAACAAGGGCAAGTCTAGTGCCAAGTCTGTTGCTCGCAAAAAGAAGTCTCCTGTCAAGACTGCAGCTGAAATGAAGCAAAATGAGTATTGGCAGTACCGCGAGCGGAACCCCTATTGTCGTCCTCAAGACGCATCTCTTGTAAGCCGTCCCTTCTGGACCAAGGATCAATCATTGGTGTACTTTGACAGGATCAAGGCCAAGAAAAATCTGTTTGTCAGGACCAAGTCCATCAACATTGAGCATATGGAGAAGGATCGTGCATACTTTGGAGAAGCTCTTGACCTTTGTGTGCAGTTCAACATTGTGCCCATCATGACCTTCAACTATGAATTTGATGCAGAGTTGGTTGCTCAGTTCTTTGCAACCGTGTGGTTTGGGACAGATGAGGAAAGGACTATGATTTGGATGTCTCACGGTAGACAGCTTCGTGCCACTTGGGGTGTGTTCATGGGTCTTCTGGGCTATCCCGATGAGGGGCTGAAGAAGCCCCTTGGTCTGCGCCCTCACCATGAGGGTGGACCTTCTCACAAGGACAATCTGCTTCCCCACATGACCATCACTCTGACAGATAAGGGATCCAAGAAGGAGCTGAAACCTTTCTTTGATATTATGCATCGCATTTTCCGTCACACTCTCTTTCCTCGAGTTGGCAACTTGGACATGGTGCACGGACACCTGGTGGATATGCTATTGTTGTGCCACTCTGAGAAGGGCACGGGAGCTGTTTTGGACGTCTCTCATGTCATGTGGAAGGAGCTTGTGAATGCAACCTATGGTGATCACGTGCCGATCTATGCTCCCTTCATCTTCAGACTCATTGTGAACACTTGGACTGCCATGTTCCCTGGGGAGCAGCTTGAGACCGGGCCTCTGACTACTCATGAGATGATCAATTTGCGCCAGAAGGAGCTCTGGGCTCCCACCCGTCGTGCTACGGGCGTGCCACTTGCTTCTGAGGAGGATGTGGAGGATTCTGACTATGTGCCCGCCCCCAAGCACTCGTCTGGTTCGTCTGGTTGGACTGCCAAGCTCAAGAGCAAGGTAAAGAAGCTGTTTTGTCTTCAGACGGATGTTCAGCACAAGATGTACCTGGCACATGTGGATGCCAAGAAGGCACGTCAGCAGAGGAAGGCCATCATGAGGAAGCTTGATATTGCTGTTGAGAGCGGTTTTGAGGCAGCTATTACTCCTGAAGACAAGTGGATTTCATCTTACTCCCGCTGGATTGACTCGGATGATTCCATCACCGGCGCATTGACACCCGCTCCGGAGCAGGAGTACGAGGAGGAGGAGTCTGAGGATCCCAAAGATTCGGAGGAGATGTCTGACGAGGAGTCCGATGCTGAGGACTCCGACGAGTCCATGGGAGGATACTAGTGCTACCACCTGTTGGCGCGTAGTGTCACTCTTTGCCCTTTTGGTGTCTCGATGCCAAAGGGGGAGAGAGTCTAGGACTGGGGTTTGCATTTATTTCTGCAGGGTGTTGCTGAGTCACAAGCTTGCCTTTATTTGCTTCGATTTATTGCTTGTGAACTCCTTTATCTTCGTTTGCTTTGGTTTGGTGTGAGACTCTATCATATGGTGTAAGACATATGCTACCCTAGTTATCCTAATTATGTCTCGTTGTGTGTGAGTTTATGCTTATTGCTCGTATTGCAATCATGCTTAGCTTTGTATATTATGTTGTTGCAAGTTTTGCCCTATCTATAAAATATAGGGGGAGTGTTGATCCTAGTGTGTGTACTTTGCATTCCAAAGGCATACTCAAGTAGTGCACACATCTAGGGGGAGCCTGTCTATATTTTGTAGATAGTTGGTTTGCATTCTTATCTCTTATTTCCTTTGTGCAAATCCCGTGTTGTCATCAATCCACCGAAAAGGGGGAGATTGTTAGGGCATATTTTACCCCAGTGGTTTCGATGATTGATGACAATGCGTTTTGCGGACTAATCGTGTGCATTGACCTTTTCAGAGATTATATTGACAGGCACGAGACGGTTTATCCCCTCGATAGTAAAGAGTGAAGACGGTTATTTTCCGACGACTTCTTTTTGGTGGATTTGAGTCATAGGAAACCCGTACTATTAAGAGGGGGTCCGCATTGGAAAGGTATGGGTGGAATCAACACGTACACAGCCCCATATGCACCCACAGATTCCTTTCCCTTCTCTGGAGCCTTTCCTATGTTTTCTGTGGATATTCAGTAGCATGCAAGCGGTAGTACCGCTGGTGCCCACGGTAGTACCGCTGGGTACTTCCGTGGCACTGCCGCTTGGGGTTTCCCCGAGCGTGCAACTCTCTGTTGATGTTCTGCTTTTCACGGTAGTAGCGCGGTAGTAGCACGGTAGTACCGCTCTGGCGGTACTACCGCCCGTACTACCGCCGCCACTGCCGCTTGCGGGGGTTCCTCCGTGCGCGCTTCTGTTTCCATTTTCCCTTGAGCGGTAGTAGTGCGGTACTAGGACGGTAGTATCGCTTCGCACGGTACTGCCGCCCTAGCTGCCTCTACTACTGCTGCCTTCCTGGTCTAAACTCCCTAAGCGGTAGTACCACCAGGGGCAGCGGTAGTACCTCTCCGGCGGCACTACCGTTGTGCACTCTGTGTAGTTCTAGCTTGTGTGGGGTAGTACTGCCTAAGCGGTAGTACCGCTCCTAGGAGCGGTAGTACCGCGTGGCTACGGGGACAGGGCAGAAAACGGTTGGATTTTTGTCCCTCTATATAAGGAGGGGGTCTTCTTCTTCCTAAGGTTGACCTCTTCCCCCAAGCTCCATTGTTGTTCCAAAAGCTCATTCTTGCCCGATCTCTCTCCCTAGCCAATCAAACTTGTTGATTCTTTAGGGATTGGTTGAGAAGGCCCCGATCTACACTTCCACCAAGAGAAATTTGATTCCCTCCCACTAATCCCTTGTGAATCTTGTTACTCTTGGGTGTTTGAGCACCCTAGACGGTTGAGGTCACCTCGGAGCCACATTCCATTGTGGTGAAGCTCCGTGGTGGAGTTGGGAGCCTCCAATTAAGTTGTGCAGATTGCCCCAACCTTGTTTGTAAAGGTTCGGTCGCCGCCTTCAAGGGCACCACTAGTGGAATCACGGCATGTCGCATTGTGTGAGGGCGTGAGGATAATACGGTGGCCTTAGTGGCTTCTTGGGGAGCATTGTGCCTCCACACCACTCCAACGGAGACGTACTTCCTCTCAAAGGGAAGGAACTTCGGTAACACATCCTCGTCTTCACCGACTCCACTTGTGGTTATTTCTTACCTTTACATTGTGCTTGCTTTACTTGTGTTGTATCCTTTGCTTGCTTGTGTTGCCATTGTTGTTAGCATCATATAGGTTGCTCACCTAGTTGCACTCTTGACAACCTATTTTGTTGCTAACCCTAATTTGTTAAGAAAAGCTAAAAATTGGTAGTTGCCTATTCACACCCCCCCCCCCTCTAGTCAACCATATCGATCCTTTCAACAAGGTTCGCCGGGCATGGGAACCCTCAGGCATCTTCTCCGTTCGCTCAGCGTATGCTAGTCGTTTCTATGGAAGGCAACATGATCTCGCAACAACCGTCACTTGGGACAGTCGTGCCACTCTCAGGTGCACGTTCTTCTCATGGCTTGCACTACAAAACAGGTGATGAACCTCCGATCGGCCGGCTAGGCGTGGCCTACCCCACAAGGCAGCCTGTCCACTCTGTGATCAACCACTGGAAATCATAGATCATCTAATGTTGTCTTGAGTGTTTGCACGATCATTCTGGCAATTGGTTCTGGTTGCATGCGTAAGGAGGAGTGGACTCCCACGGGTAAGGAACAACTACTAACCTGGAGCACATCCCATGCACCGCAACCACACCTACGGAAGAAGTTTAACACGCTCAAATTATTGTTGCTTTGGAAGATTTGGAAACACCAGAACACCATCGTATTCAACAATGCGTCGCCGCTAGTTGGAACCATCGTCATGAGGGTTACAGAAGAGGGTAAGACTTGGAAAATGGCAGGTTTGTTCAAACGTGACATGCAACCTTTCTTTGCGGAGTTGTACATGTAGGGGTGTAGTGAGTAGTCCATGTTTGGGTGAGGGCCTTGTGCCTAGATTGTAAACTGGTGGATGGGTTTCTTTACCTCTTCTTCTATCAATATATGATTTGCATGCTTATGCATATTCTAAAAAAAACTATCCAGCGGAATAATAGATTTAGAAAAAAGCATTCTTCCGTGCACGGGAGGACCCGTGCATGCCTCAGCCATCCATTTGGTTGGAGATTCCCATGCTTGCATGCATGTATGCTTATCTTCTTTGCATGCATGTAGCCATTGATTAATTTTGCATGGGCCCTCACATGTAGCTTTTGGCGGAGATGGCATGCTCCACGCATCAGTCCACCCATCCTTTTTTTATTTTAGCTTCCAAATTTGAATATATTGTATCTTTTGAACAGAAAGTCCAAATTAAGTTCCATTTGGAAATTTGTGTTCATTGTGACGAGAACTTTAGAACAAGGCCACTCTTGAATATATTTCGACAACTTTAAAATCTTTACTAAGTTTCAAATATTAAAACTTAATAGTCATAATATTAAGTTTTTACCAAGTTTCATTTGCTTTTAGGGTTTAGGGCTTAAGGTTTAGGGTTTAGAGATTTTAGTTTTAGTATTTAAAACTTAGTGATTTTATCCTTCGTCGTATCAAGTTTAATAGATGAAATTTGCTGAAATTTTTTAAGCTTGTCAAAATGTATTCAAGGGTGGTCATATTTGAAAGCCCAGTTCGCAAGGAACGTAAATATGAAAACGAAACATAAATTTGACCTTCGGTTCAAAAGATATAATAGATTCGAATTTGAAAACTAAAGTAAAAGGCATTAAAGGTTGGATGGGTGAAGCATCCCATCTTTAACAAAAGTTGCATGCGGGGCCCAAAATAATCAATGCACTAAACCATGCACGTGACCTCCCGGAGAAAGTCCACTCTCAGTAGATTTACCCCTATATCAGCAAAAGACAAAAAACCAAAGAGAGTGCGATTTCAGGTTTTTTTAAGCTCAAACCGTAGAACAATTGTTCCACAGTATTTTTGTTAATATAAATGAAGGTAAAATATTTACAAGTAACATAAGAAAAAGAAAATAAAAAGAAAGAAAGTATGCCAACTATCCAATTATAGTCCTATAAAACATAAGTAAACCATCTTCATTGCCCATCCTATCAGTATTCATCCCAAATGATTACTAATCCATCTTTGTAAGGTGGTCAAGTGCTTTGCCTTAATTCTGTGTTCTAGCATGCTGAGATCTTCTTCGAGCCTGAATTTCCAACAGTTGATGCTAGGAGCCTCCCTTCTGAAAATCATGCAATTTCTTTGTCCCCAGATGCCCCAACACCCCTGAATAATAACTTCCATTGCAATATGTCTTGGTAATAACTCAATGGCTAGAATAATGTCATCAAAGCATCAAATCCCTAGTTTTTTATTAGGGATAATATTGTGCCAACAGTCATGGATAATACCACAGTTCCAAAAGAGGTGCCTAGAAGTTTCCTCAATGCACTCATGGCAAAACACACAATCATAACAGTCCAGGTGAAATGGTTTTCTTTTTAGCAAATTCCTGGTATTAACTCTATCATGGGGTAGAAGCTAGAAAAACAATATGCCTCAATCTGCACGCACTCTTCTATAGCAATTTGAAAATGTGGTGTTCCTCCTGCCGTGAACAGAGATGGTGGTACATTATGGTTGAAGAATACTTGCTGTTTTGACCTTTGCATGTCCATCTATCTTGCACTTGAGAATTACTTTGATTCTGAAGAATACTCTGCACCTGAGTGAATTGATTGTAGGCTTGTGTGGATAGGGGTGCATGGAAGAGCTGGGTTGGGTCTTCAGTCTGATTCCAGATATCCACATATTAAATATCCGTCTTTGCATAGGAATGCAGCTCTGGGTGCTTGTGTTTGAGTGGTTGATCTAACCAACAGTCATGCCAGAGGAGGATTGATTTACCATTTCCTAATTTGCAATTGGAGTTCCCCTTATATTCTTCTAGCAGTTTCAGATGATTTTCCACCAACGTGACCCTCCCATCTCAAATCCAGGTAGAGAATCAGAATAGTATTTCTCCCAAATTAGAGACACCCAGGGAAATTGATCTTTGTTGATAAATTTTTGAATATTCATCATCATCAATGCTTTGGTATGCGCAGGGACACATCTAAAATCCCCAACCCCCTGATCTTTGGGCTTACACACTTTTTCCCAGGCAATTAGGGCAGGTCCAGCAATTTGTTGCCCAAACTTTCTTCATAAGAAATTCCTGAGATACCTATTTATCTTGCTGATAATGGAAGCATGCAGTGTTAGGGTGCTCATGAAGAATATTGGAAGGGCTGAAAAAACTAACTTAACTAGAAGAAATCTTCCATCATATGAAAGCATAGTTGAGCACCCAGACATTCTTCTTTTAATTTGCTGGCAAATGGGGATAAAATCTACCACCTTTAATCTGTTGGCACTGAGAGGTAACCCTAAATATGTGAATGGGAGGTTCCCTCCATTGCAGTGCCGGAGCTTCCTTAGGGCCAACCTGGGCCATCCCCCCCCCCCCCCCCCCCCCCCCCCCCGCTTGTGTAGTTTTCTTATATTATTAGCACATAATTAGACAGGAATGATGGTGTTCTGCCCAATCTTTGATTGAATAGCCCCTCCTACATGGATTAGCCCCTCCTATAATTCTGATCAAGCTCCGCCACTGCTCCTTTGCATCCGAGAGCATTGAGGAGCTGTGTGGAAATCACTTCTTGCACATTAATAGGGATCATGACTGATTTGTGATAATTTATTTTCAATTCAGTTTGAGCTGCATAGTGTTTCAACAAATTATTCACTTGTTCCAGTTGGCTTTGAATGGCAGGGATTAAAATGGCACATTCAAGACCTGATTTTCGAGATACAATACAATACGCAGATGCGATTTCAGTTTATTTCGTGTCATCCTTACTTGTTCCAAAGAGTCGTTACATTCCGCAGATACAAAATAACCACACACAAGCGCACCAACACACCATTCACGCTTAAACCAAGTCCACTTAAAGCAGTCTAAAACGTGAACTAGCTACAGAAGCAGCCGGCGAGCAGCGTGCGCGTGCACAGCGACGAGCGAGATGTCGTCGACGACAGGACCCCAGAGCATAGCTTCGGACGTCATGTGGTGATTCCAGCTGTGGAACACCACGCGCGTCAGGTTGGCAATCGCCGTGAAGTGGAACTCGGCGAGCTTGGACCCGCCCGTGCCCTGGGACTCGTACGGTACCTTCAGGGTCTCCTGCCCTGCGTACGCGTCCACGACCAGCGACCCACTGCAACCGTTGCCCGCGTCGCCGACGGAGAACGAGAGCTTGTACGATCGTCCTGGCACGGTGCTCACCTCCTGGAACAGCGCGCACTCTAGACCGGCCACCAGCTCCACGGCGCGCGCGCCGTGCGGCACGACGTGGTGCGGCGTGTCGACGTACTTGACGACCTTCGATTCCGACATGATCATCCACCCTGGAAGAGGTGAGTGCTCGTCCTCGGCGTTGGGCGGCACCAGCACCCCCCACGGCGTGTCCGGGAAGATGTACGGCCCCTCCTCGAAGTCCCCATTCCTCAGCATGTTGTCTGCAGTTTCGAGTTAGATTTGTCAGCTGACAACACATATATGGTTCCTTTCGACATGCTGAACATTACTATCGTACGTACACTGGTATGATTATGATGGGGAGGGTAGAGGGCCTTGATGGCGACGGCGATGATGAGAGGGCCGCACGCCGGGTTCTCCTCGATGCCGGTGTTGTGGATGGACAGGCATACATCGCTATGCTTCGCCTTGAAGGCCCAAGAGTAGGAGTCCCAGCCGGTGTTGGTGTACACAGTCTGGATGGGAAGCATGCGGGAGTCGGGGGCGACCGACACGTTGAGCTTCTCTTCCTGGGCGCACGACCGAGCGGCGATCAAGGTGATGGAGTAGTACATGTGACGGGTGACATTGAACTGCGTCCGGATGGTGGCGTCGTTGCCCAGACGCAAGGCGTTGCCCCCCTCGGGCACCGCCATGATCATGTCGTCCTGCTTGTGCCCCGACTCGATGTACTCGATGAACCCCGAAGTCTCCCAGTATGGTACCGAGTAGCTTTCCGGCACCGTACCGTTCTTCAACTGTGACTTGTCCGGTCCGTTTTTGAAGTTTCCGTTGGGTAGCAGGCCTAGGCAGACAGATGCATGGTTATTTTTGCCAAACATACCTATAAAGTTAATCAAACGGATTTGCTAATTCCCATCAAGACGAGAGTTAACAAAGTCATATCTCTAACACCTACACCATTTGATTAATCAAATAAAAGAAAAAAGGACGCGACTAGGGAGCACACGTGTGCTCCCTAGCGTTCCTGAGCACATAGCCAAAAAAGGTAAGATTTTGTCCTAATGCTATGATGCAAAATCCATTTCAAGAAAGAAAAGATTTTGTCCCATGTGCAATTATTTTGTGTGTTCAATTTTTTTTTTAAAAGTCATAACTTTTAAACCGAGCGTCGAAATTAAGATCTATTTTCGTCGTTAGGTTTCTGACGACAAGCTCTTCAAAACTAAATCCCATATGGATATGTTTCGACACACTTTTTTTTTCTTAGGCAACTTTGGTGCCACATAGAGGCAACTTTTGTACTACAGTAGGCAACTTTCGGTTACGCTGTGTATTATGGTCACCTATTATCCTGATGTTCTTTTGAGTTGGCTACGATGAACACCAAGTTGCCTAGCATCACCTGTAAGTTGCCTACCATGATTATCTATCAACTTCGATGCTACATGAAAAACTTGTTGTTAGGTTGTCTATCATGACTACCTATCAAACCAGTAATGTTATAAAGTTGGCTATCATGTTTGTCAAGTTGCCTTAGCGTCACCTATGAAGTTGCTTTCGGCGATTTTTTTTTTCTTGGGCAACTTTGGTGCCACAGAGAGGCAACTTTTATACTAGAGTAGACAACTTTCGGTTAGGCTGTGTATCATGGTCATCTATCATTCCGATATTCTTTTGAGTTGGCTACGATGACCACCAAGTTGCCTAGCATCACCTGTAAGTTGCCTACCATGACTATCTATCAACTTTGATACTACATGAAAAACCTTGTTGTTAGGTTGTCTATCATGACTACCTATCAGACCAGTGATGTTATAAAGTTGGCTATCATGTTTGTCAAGTTGCCTAGCGTCACCTATGAAGTTGCTTTCGACAAACCTTTTTTTTCTTAGGCAACTTTGGTGCCACAGAGAGGCAACATTTTCTACTAGAGTAGGCAACTTTCGGTTAGGCTGTGTATCATGGTCATTTATCAACCCGATGTTCTTTTGAGTTGGCTACGATGACCACCAAGTTGTGTAGCATCACCTGTAAGTTGCCTACCATGACAACCTATCAACTTTGATGCTACATGAAAAACCTTGTTGTCAGGTTGTCTATCATGACTACCTATCAACTCAATGATGTTATAAAGTTGGCTATCACATCCGTAAAGTTGCCTAGCATCACTTGTAAGTTGCCTACCATGACTATCTATCAACTTTGATACTGCATGAAAAACCATGTTGTCAGGTTCTCTATCATGACTACCTATCAACTCAATGTTGTTCTAAAGTTGGCTATCATGACCGTCAAGTTGATTAGTGTCACCTATGAAGTTGCTTTTAACGAACTTTATTTTTCTCAAGCAACTTTGGTGCCATGGAGAGCCAAATTGTGTACTACAGTAAGCAACTTTCATATAGGTTGTATATCATGCTCACCTATGATCCCAAAATGTTCTTTTGAGTTGGCTACGATGACTACCAAATTGCATATTAAGTTGTTTACCATGACTACCTATCAACTCAATACTCTTATAAGTTGGTTGTCATGACCATCAAGTTGCCTAGCATCACATATGAAGTTGCTTTGGACGATTTTTTTCTCGTCATGATAGGCAACTTTGATGCCACGGGGAGGCAAAAGCAACTTATCAGTCACAGTATTTGACTAAAAAATTTAGCAATGAAAGATAATTGAGCATCGACAATATGCAACTTCGCCGTATTATAGGCAACTTAAAAACAATG
The DNA here is from genome assembly GCA_039707655.1 of Elymus sibiricus. Lineage (NCBI taxonomy): Eukaryota > Viridiplantae > Streptophyta > Magnoliopsida > Poales > Poaceae > Elymus > Elymus sibiricus. The sequence goes on from CM077666.1 coordinate 361,183,567, forward strand.
GTAGATAACTGAGCATCAGTTGGTAGACAATTTACCTGCCATAGTAGGCAAAGTGAGGAGAATGTTAGAAAAATTTACTAGTACAAATTATACAATGAAGTTGCTTCACCACTAAAGTTGCCTTCCATAGTAGAAAAGTTGCTTCGAAAATGTTGTGAAGTTTACTACCCCACACAACTTCTTCTCTTTCCCTAAACAACACAAGTGGTGTGAAGTTGTCAACCCCCAAGCAACTTACCACTTGTCCACATCTCTGGCAACTCGCGCCCATGTTTTTGGCAACTAGCAAGCAGCCGAGCATGGATGGGTGGAATCAATTACCTCGTTCTTGTTGGTGACGCGCGGCGACAATGGAGAAGATTGGAGCTCAAGGCGACTGCTAAGCGAGTCGCGAGAACGGCGAGGCGATTCCAGGCGGCGGGGGCGCGAGCTCCTACGAGTCGATCCAATCATGTGTGTTCTCATGCGGTCAAATAGAGAAAGAGGGAGCGCATGTTAACCCCCCCCCCCCCCCCTCCCCTAACATGCGCTCTCTGTTGGTAAACAACTTACCTACCATGGTAGGCAAAGTGAGGAGAATGTTCGACAAATTTACTAGTACAGATTATACAGCGAAGTTGCTTCCGTGCACCACTAAATTTGCCCTCCATAGCAGAAAAGTTGCTTCAAAAATGTTGTGAAGTTTACTACCCCACACAACTTCTACTCTTTCCCTAGACAACAGAAGTGGTGTGAAGTTGGCAAACCCCAAGCAACTTACCACTTGTCCATGTCTTTGACAACTCCCGTCCACGTCTCTGGCAACTGTCTTCCACAGATTTGGCAACTCGCGCCCGCAGAACTGGCAACTAGCAAGCAGCCAAGCACGAACGGGCGGAATCAATTACCTCATTCTTGCTGGCACGGGCGGCGGCAGTGGAGAAGACTGGACCTCGAGGCGGCTACTAGGCGAGTCGCGACAGTGGCGAGGCGATTCCAGGAGCCGGCGGCGCGATCTCCTACGAGTTGATCCAATCCTGTGCATTCTCATATGGTCAATCATGTGCGTTCTGCAAATTGTGACTTGCCTATTTCCGCATGTGTGATTTTCTGTGCCTAACAACTGTGTGACACTTGCCTATGTCTTCCTGATGTTCATCAACTTGCCGACTTTTAATGATCAACTTGCCTGATAAGTGTGTGTCAATTGCCTGGTCTAGCTATGTAGAGTGCCTAAGCCTGGCTTTTAGTCCATGCAATTACTGTGTGTGTCTGTTTGTGAACTACAAAAAATCATATAAGTCACCTACAGGAAGAAACAACACAAGAACACAATTTCATGTTAAAACAAACGAAAGTTGTGCTCGGGAGCTCTAAAAAGTGCAGCTGCACTTTTTAGAATTTAGAAAGAAAAAATATGCATAAATCTTCACATAAAATCAAATGATGTAGGATTTAGATTAGTTAATTCTCATCTAGATGAAACTAGACACACCCTTAATCAAATGTCCTAATCGACGTATAGATATACATTTTAAAACAATCGGATTATCATGGTGCAAATGAACACAAACAGGTACCAAAAGTTGGATCTAATAAATCAAATGAGACCGTGGAAAAAATCGTATGAAATAGAGTCCTCAAAGATTCGTATGGATTTTCTTTGAATCAAATATGCCTTGGCATCGGTTCTTAAAGATACTGCACAAGAAGTGATAATGTCCAGTTAACAATCAGCACTTGGTATTGAGCTAAGGAAATCAGAATATCCTTGGAGCTTGTTCGAATCTTCAACGTTTTCGATCATACACTGATATGTCTATACATTATCATGTAGACCGCCAACAAATAACTTGTCACATGATATTTCGCCCAGAAAGATCACTGGCATAGCTGGTCTGATACACTCCAGTTAGATCGAATGTGAACAGACAATATTCTGAAGAAACAGATCAGTTGGCCATGTTCATGTACATGTCAAACTAACACAAATCTCAAGTCCGATGACGGTATATGAACAATGCACGTGTATACCATGTGATGGGGAAGGCGAAATCTGTGTATACACACGTGTATGCCTGGCCTGTGAACAATGCACATGACCATGCATGATCAACATAGTACTGTAACTTCCATGCAAAGTGAGACAAGTAATATACTCCGTCCGGAATTAACTGTCGCTGAAATGAATGTATCTACAACGGTTGTACATGAGTATTAGTTCTTACCATCGGTGACGGCACAAGCCGCTCGAGCAGCCACGGCAACGAGCAAGAAGAGCGCCGTATGAAGAGTGCTCTTCGTCATGGCCTCCAACAGTGACCCTTCTCACGATGGTCTATATGGTTCCCTAGCTTGCACTTGTACCGCTCGTCTTTCTCGAGCTCTATATGGGTAGAGATGAACCAACAAATCAAGATACCGCAGTACGTGTCCGCCGGCCGTGTGGTTTCAGCACTCGGTTTTGGAGTAAACCATCCTAGACCAGTGCAAGGGCTTATATTAAGCCCTGTGGCGCTTATTAGCGGCCGGCCTGAGCCTGACACCGACGATCAAGGATACACCGCCCACCTGACCGATCACCGTGAGATGCCTCGGTTGGCGCACGCGAACGACTATATCTCTGGTTTCCGAGGGTCGCGGCTCGAGACGATGAAGATTACCGTACGCATTGGGTAGTGGTGAACTGGTGATCTGCAGACCGGCCGGCCGGCTAGCTGCAGCCGCGGCAGGGGAGACCCTGCGTGCGTTAACGTGGCGACACGACTCGTCGGTGTGGCCAGTAGAAGTTTCCGACTGAGTTTCCACGCGCACACGGTGCCCGATGTGTCGGCTCTCGTGGCGCTTAATCGGTCCAGAGTCCAGGGCAGCCGGCTGTGGCGGAGCAAGCAGAACTGTTTTATAAACCAGACGTAGTACAACCAATAAACGTGGGTGCCGCAATTGGGTGCCGCAATTGTCTAGTGAAAACTGGAGATGAATATTCTCTTCATTTTTTGCTATTTTGTCTTCTAATACGATGAATCTTCTCCTAGTCTTGTAGTATAATTTGTTCTAGAGTTAATTACACTTTTGATACATAAACTTGCATTCGATGTACAGATTCATACATAAACTTGAAAAATGACACAAACCGATCATATAACTTGCGTTTCGGGTACGTTTCAGTGCATTTTGGTTAACTCTCCATTAAACACTGCACGTCAGCTGGCCCACGGTCCATGCCTACGTGTGGGTCCTACCAGACAGTAGTTGGAAAGAAATAGAAAAATAATAAAAATTAAGGCGCCCAGCAAGATTCGAACCCACGGCGTCACCTCACACGCTGTGCTAGACATTCCACCACCTGGTCGTTCCTATTAATAACAGTGGTAGATTAAATTTATACATTTGAGGATAATAATTGATTTGTGACCAAAATGTGCGCTGCCCGGGGGTATGAACAAGTTTTTTTTTTCCCTATTTCATTATTTTTTTCGATCAAAAAAATACATGTCGGCCAACCTTCTCATAAAAACATGGCAAGCTGATCACTAGAACGGGCCACACTTTTTGTCAAGTAGGTGATTAAATAAATTATATTTCTACATTAAATTTTTTTTAATTCAATATTCGTTTGGAAATTTCAAACAAAAAAATACCAAAAAATTCGAGATTTTCCAGAACCCAGGTTTTTTGGTCCCTCCAGGAAAAAACTCAAATCGGGAAAAAAACTTGTTCAAACCCTATGTGGCGCGTATTTTGGCTTCAAATCAATTATTATATGCTTTTTTGCAGGGAAAATCAATTATTATGCGAAAAAATATAATTTTGAATCAAACGAAAGATACCGAGATCGAGAAAAAAAAACCTTGTTCAGACCCCTGTGCAGTGAGTAGTTTGGCTTCAAATCAATTATTACTCTGAAATCTATAAATAAAGTCTATCTCTATCATTAACATGTTTTTTATAATGTTTCTATTTCCATCCTTGTTACTAACAGGTGGGATCCACACGTAGGTATGATGAAGCGTGGGCCAGCATGCAATGTTTTACCGGGAGTTAACGGCAACAAACGGAAATGTAGTAAAATGTACCCGAAACACAAGTTGTAAGACCAGTTTGTGTCATTTTTCAAGTTTATGTATGAATCTGTACGTCCAGTGCAAGTTTATGTATCAATAGTGTAATTAACTCTTTGTTCTAAAACGTTTTGTTTGAGTTTAGTTAACCTTTTGACCTCTTTCAAAACTTATTTCATCTTCTGATCTTTGATGATAGCTCCATCTATATTAGCACCACCAATAAACGTGGTTGTACTATCATCATCATACATGGTGCCTTTCATTGTCAACACTCCTCACCAAAAAAAAAAAATTACTTCGAGGCGCAGGAAGAGAGCGCCAGCATGGCATATAGGGGCCCGCGCGTATGGCGAAGTAGTGATATTGGAGGCTTGTTGTCGACAATAAGTGAAAATATCCCAGGTCTAAACCTGTTAATGTTGTATCAGTTGACCCCTCTAGTCCAAGGCAAGGGCTATCACCCCGTATAGAAGCATCACTGACCGTAAATGAGACTTCTATACTACACCAGACAAACAAGGGAACTATAGCTCACAAGTAGGAATGGTTAAACATATTGGGTACCAATACCGGTCCGGACGCTACCCCTATACGGCTGACGCAACAACGTGGAGATCTACATAGCAATGGTATAGGCGTAGTATGGACCTAGTAGAAGCGGAATCCACTTTTCACATCGTCTGGAGCCTTTAACCCACGTAGAGATCTCGATGCTTCTTGGCTTCTTGCTGAGTCCTATTTCATCTCGTCGGTCGAGTTCCTAACTCGTCTAGTACACCCACCTCACCCCCCCTTCCCGGCCCGGCCCTCGCCGCGGATATTGTAACACTTTGTACTCGCCAGATATGTAAGGAAAACAGCAAGGCTGGAAGTAGGCCTTTTACCCACATCGGGAGCCTGAACATGGGTAATTCATGTGTCCCTTTTTGTCTATGTTCTACATTCACTGGTATTCTGACATGACGTTTTCACAACTACAAATCCACATACTCGTTCTATTACTGCTCTTATGACCCGAAGAAAATCCCTCGACACTTGGCATCATCATAGCCTTTGTCATAGTAGACTGTGCACTCTAGGTGCTTTGACATTCGTTGACAACTCTATCGGTATACCGGGACTCTGATTTATACACCAGAGATGATGGCCTACTATACTTGGGGCTTCAACGTCAAGTACGCAAGGCGCTAACATGCACCACCTCAATGTTAGCGCGAAAACTAACAATGCATCACTTTATGAAGGAAAGGCGCGGGTATACAAGAGCCTCCTCAACAGGTGACGGCTCTACAGGATGATTATAGCACAATAAGGAGAAACTCAGTGGCATAATCGTTGACCCAAGAGAGGTTCCCACCAAGGAAAAGCCCACCTCGGGCTATACGTGATATGCATGATTGCACTGAGTAGAACAATGGCTAGGATTCGTCCAAGAGGGCGGTGAAACAATGAAGGCACAACTCCACGTAGGATCACAACGAAGAAAATCGTAGCAAACACGACACCGGTGTTGGCTAGGAAAGAAGCATGCGATGTTCCCCACCACTGATGGCAAAGACCAGAAGGAAGATGGACGGAGAAGGAACCAGGCCGCTCGGCGATGTCGACAAGAGATGACCTCGGGGAGGTCCTCCATGTGGGCCCTCCGATGGCAGTACTGATGACCAGGGGAAGGACGGATCTTCGGCACCAAGGAGACCATGGCATAGACCCAAGGGGAAAATAGCATGCGTCTCAGTTGTCGACCGTAGATCTCGAACTTGGAGACGACCTCACAGGGTGTCAGTCCCTCTCCCGCGTGATCACCAGCATGAAAAGTACCATGTCAAGTGTGAACCTGCAGTTATGAAAGCTATGATGGTCTCATCGCCCCCGTTGCCTTCCTAATGGAGTTCTCGCAAGCGGTACGAGTCATGGGAGGAGATACCTACGAGGCTATGACATGGTAAACATATTGCCTACCTGCTTGCAAGCCAATGCCCTCGCATGAAGGAGAAACCTACCTTCTCAATCCATCATCATCATCAACAACAACAACAACAACAAAGCCTTTAGTCCCAAACAAGTTGGGGTAGGCTAGAGGAGAAACCCATAAGATCTCGCGACCAACTCATGGTTCTGGCACATGGATAGCAAGCTTCCACGCACCACTGTCCATGGCTAGTTCTTTGGTGATACTCCAATCCTTCAGATCTCTCTTTACGGACTCCTCCCATGTCAAATTCAGTCTACCCCGACCTCTCTTGACAAAATCAACACGCTTTAGCCGTCTGCTATGCACTAGAGCTTCTGGAGGCCTGCGCTGAATATGCCCAAACCATCTCAGACGATGTTGGACAAGCTTCCCTTCAATCGGTGCTACCCCAACTCTATCTCGTATATCATCATTCCAGACTAGGTCCTTCCTCGTGTGGCCACACATCCATCTCAACATGCGCATCTCCGCCACACCTAACTGTTAAACATGTTGCCTTTTAATTGGCCAACACTCAGCGTCATACAACATTGCGGGTCGAATCGCTGTCCTATAAAACTTGCCTTTTAGCTTTTGTGGCACTCTCTTGTCACAGAGAATGCCAGAAGCTTGGCGCCATTTCATCCATCCGGCTTTGATTCGATGGTTCACATCTTCAATACTACTAGGCATGAGGAGGAGGAGGTTATCCCCTTGCATGAAGGAGAAACCTACCTTCTCAGTCCATCGACCGTGAGAATACCTTCGTGAACCTCTTCGTCGAAAGATTCTCCATGACACGGGGTGAAAAACAGATAAAACGAGAATTCAAACTCATCCGGATAGCAGAAGACAAAAGCTTCGAGGCTTCCTTAGCCGATTCAAGCTAGAATGGAACAACGTGTCATACTCCCTAGACAGTGAGGTAATCAAAACGTTCATAGTTGCGGTATTTAATGACAGATGCATTTCCACTCTGTATGAAGGCACCCAACCACTGGTAGTGAACTGTTGAAGACCGTAAAAAACACGACATCTATCGAAGAGGCCAACACGTACAAAGCCAAGGAGAGCAAAGGGATAAAATCCAAGTGGCCTCAAACCTGTGAAAGAGAACCAGTAGAGGTCACAAAGGGATGACTCCAATGTCATGACCAAAAGCGATGTGTTTGACCAGCAGGGCAAACCACACGAGCAACAAAAGATGTGACCAAAGAAATGCCAACTGCTAGACCTGAAGTCCAAATTCTTGGTTCCATAAGACAAGCACACTCGCCACAACTAGTGTGAGTTGCACATGACGGGATCACATTACAAAGCCTAGTGTTGAACCATCACGAACAATAAGGAGGTGGAAGCCGAGATCAGGAGCCACCTGACGATAAGCGGCTGCCCCCCAATGTGATGAGTCAAGTGAACCACCTATGGGCAGGATCAGGAACCTACATGTCGCATGCTGAGTCTAAGAGGGTTGCGAGGGAAGTCGTCTCATCCTACAACTCGAGCTTCAGTCGCAGAATGAAATGGGCAGAAATCCAAATCACATTTTGCGAGGAAGGCTACCCACCTGAGTACCCGCACCTAGGACGACTCCCTCTATTCATTTCTCAAATCATAGGGAGTACATGAGTCCATCGAATTCTGACTGACATTGGCAGGTCAGTTAGCATGATATCCCTAAGGGCACTATAGCAAATGCAAATTTCCTATGTAGAAATAGGACAAGACTCCTGAGAATTTGATGGACTGATGTCGGGAATGTCACATACTGCTATGGCATATCACCCTTATCATTGTCTTGGAAGAAGAGGAAAACTTTAGAAGAGAGCTATGCACTTTTGAGGTCATCGACTTTGATATAGTCTACAACATCGTGAAAGGACGACTGCACCTCATGTTGTTCATGGTGGTACCCATCTACACGTACATGATGCTGAAGTTTCCGGTACCACATGGCGCCATCATAGTGAAAGGTTCACTCAAATGTGCGATCGAAAGCAGTCGGCTAAACTACGAGATGACCACAACTTTGTAAGATTCCATCTCGAGGGGAACCCTCGAAGCCTTCCAACATATACTCCTAGGCCACCAAGGATGCGAAGGAGGTCTACACCACCGACAACCATGGAGGAGTGTGTCTCCAATGGGAGCAAAACCGGGACTTCGGCAGCATAACTTGCCAACCAACCGAGGGAGTCAAATCAATACTAGATGTACCTAAATAAACTTACGAACAACGTGCAATCAGAATGGCTACCATCACTGTCGGGGGGATGACCCCCGGGTAGGCAACGGAGCCCGGATCCCTTTCAAAAACACCGGGGCAGGCCAAGCCCCTCAATCCGGCTGGCCCGCACGCCGGCTCCCCAGCGTGGCGACCCGGCCTGGCCTGGCTGGCCCATGCCGGCTGGCCACTAGAGAGCAGACCCTCACAACAAGACAAGGCAACAGCGCCCCCTCCTTTACACCGGCCCCGGCGGGCGAGGCGACAACATTCCCTGTGCCCCCGCCCGGGGCGGGCGGTGACCGGGCGGCGTAACCCTGTTGCTAGGCGGCGCCGACCGTCCCTGACGAACGACAAGACCCACCACAGTGCCGAGCAGCCGACCGAGCCCGCACCCGGCGGACCCGGCGCACCCGACGGACCCGGCGCACCCGGCGAACCCGGCGCACCCGGCGACCCGGCGACCCGGCGGCCCCCACCGCCGGCTCCTAGACAATGACACCCGGGCCCCGCTCCCGTGCATCCTTACTCATCTACCCCTGGGGGTCGGCCTATAAGACCCCCCGGGAGCCCTCCATGCAGAGGGTCGGCTAATTCAGTAGCAACACACACAAACACAGCTCCAGGAGCAACCTTGTAACCTTTGTGCACTCCATACTCATTTCGGCAGGACTAGGGGTGTTACCTCTCCGGAGGGCCCCGAACCTGGGTACGTCTTGTGTTCCGCACTCGCGCGTGCTAACCTCGCCTCCGGAACCCACCGGCGTCCTCTCGTAACCCCACCTCTTAAGCCATCCCATGGCATCTGCCGTGAGTCGCACACCCCCCGCGAGAATACCACGACAGTTGGCGCCCAACGTGGGGCTGCTCGCTGCGCCAGCCGGAGTCAAGTTCCGGACGAGGCCCTTCACCAGCTCCGGCGAGCGCATCATGCACGGTTTGGTCCGTGCGCCCCGCACGGCCAACCCGGCCGGCTGCGGCGCTGCGCCGGGCGCGGACGTCGCCTGCCCCGCAGGCTGCCTCGTCGTCCCCTTCGGCGCGCTGCGCGCCTTCGTCGCGCTCGTCCCTGACGTGTTTCCCAGCGAAGTGCGCAATTGCACTGACTCGCATGTCCCCGTTAGCTGCGCCGTCTCCGACGACGTCGCCGCTCTCTGCGTCCGCGCGGAGGTGCTAACCATCGGCACCAGTTCCGGCTCCCCGCGCGCCAAGGAGAAGGCTGCCGCGGCTGCGGGCCCTACTCGTCGGGCCGACCCGCTCCGCGAGACGATCCTGAGTCTGCAAGCCCCCATCACGCCCGACGCCGACTCGGCGGCCACAGCGGCTCGGCTCAACGAGGACCGCCAGCATCTGCTGGTCGAGGCCACGGAGCTCGCAGCCGCGCGGCGCCGGCTGGAGTCCGCCCAGCGTGAGTACGACAGCGCCCACGGCTTCACTCCGCCCGCCGCCGAGCCCAGCCGGGTCGCGGAGGTGCGGGTTCGTGGGGGCGCACTCGGCCATGCGCTAGGCGCAGGCCGGCCCGTCTATGACACCCCCGTCAAGAACATGCGCGCGGCGCAGGCGGCTATGGCGGATCTCGAGTTCCTGGAGGGCGAGGAGCTGCTGCAGCAGCAGCAGCGCATCCGCAACCTCATCGCCGCGGCAAACGAGCAGCAGGCGCGTTTTGATCCGGCCCAGCCATCCGGCTCCGCTGCAGGGAATACCGCAAACCCGGAGAGGGCTCTCCGGGACGCGCGGCAGACGTCTTCGCTCGCCACTAGCGCGAGACGCTCTGGCCGGCACCGGTCCGGTCGGAGCCAGCACAACCGAGCCACAACCGCCAGAGACGGCAACGCTGGCGAGACGGCCGGCGACGGCCGGGTTCAGCAGCCGGAGCCCCCCGTGCGGCCGGCTCGGCGGCCCAAGCCGGCCTCGGAAGCTCTTGCTCCCCGCGGTCCCGTGGCCGACCGAATCGGTCCCCGCGGTCCCGTGGCTAACCGACTCGGCCCCCGCGAGCCCTACGACAAAAGCGACGCCCGTCACCGCATCGACCGGCTGGCGTGCTCCACGGCCCTGGAGGAGGAAAGCTCTGTCGGCCCGGCGTGCTTCGGCCCCCGCATTCGCGAAGAACCCTTCCCCAAAGGCTTCTCGCTGCCCCGCGACTCCCCAAAGTACACCGGCGCCACCAAGCCGGAGGACTGGCTAACCGACTATACCATAGCTGTCGGCATAGCCGGCGGCAACCGGCGCGTGGCTGTCTGTTACGTCCCCCTCATGCTGCTCGGCTCGGCCCGGACGTGGCTTAACAGCCTCCGAGACGACAGTGTGAACTCCTGGCTGGATTTCATAGACGCATTCATTCGCAACTTCACCAGCACCTACAAGCGACCCGGCAAGCCTCGCCAGCTCTCCATGTGCGTCCAGAAGCCGGGCGAGCCCCTGCGCGACTTCCTCACGAGGTGGACGGAGCTTCGCAACTCCTGCGAAGGGGTCCACGAGGTCCAGGCCATCCAGTACTTCATCGACGGATGCCTAGACGACACTCTGGTCAAGCACCGGCTGGTGTGCGATGAGCCGAAGACCCTGGCGGAGCTCACGGCTGTGGCGGACAAGTACGTTATGGCCGACTCCGCGATGAATGTGAAGATCACGATCGACGCAGACGGCAAGCTTCTCCCGGCCCAACCGGCTCCCGCCAAGCCGACTGGCGACAACAACCAGCGCCGGCAAGACAACAACACCAACGGCAAGCGCCGGAGCAACCAGCCGGCGCCCCTCTACGACAACCGGCAAGTCGCCGTCGTGGAAGGGGAGCAGCCGGCTGAGCAAGGCACCAGCCAGTGCCCGCGCACTGGCAAAGCCGCCTGGCAGCCCAAGCTGACCTTCGAGCAGATGCTCGACGCCCCCTGCAAGAACCACAGCGGCGCGAAGCCATCGACGCACACGCTCCGGCAGTGCAGTTTCACACAGCGCATGTTGAAGGGCAACCTTCCACCCCCGCCACCTGGAGCCGGCCCGCAGCAGCCGCCGCTCCCGCCGCCTCCACCGTCACCCGGCGCCCTCGCCGACAACCCTTTCCCGTGCCCGGACGCATCCTACGTCGTCTTCACCAGCGAGGGGGATGACAAGCACGCCAAGTGCAAGCACGCGGCCGAGGTGAACGCCGTCATCCCTTCGGTTCCCCAGTACATGCACTGGTCCGACCGACCGGTGAGCTGGACCCGGGAAGATCACCCGGCTGTCATGCCCACACCGGGTGGCTACGCCCTCGTGCTCGACCCTACCCTCGTCTCCGAGAGACGCACCTGCCGCTTTTCGCGGGTGCTGATCGACGGCGGCAGCAGCATTAACATCCTGTACCGCGACACGATGACCAAGCTCGGCATCGAGGCGCGACAGCTGGAGCCGACCCGGACGGTGTTCCACGGCATCATGCCGGGACTCTCCTGCTCCCCGATCGGCCAGATCCGGCTTGACGTCATGTTCGGCTCCAGCAGCCATTTCCGCCGCGAGCCGATCTGGTTCGAGGTGGTCGACCTGGCCAGCCCCTACCACGTGCTGCTGGGCCGGCCCGCGATGGCCAAATTCATGGCGGTCCCCCACTACGCCTACCTGAAGTTGAAGATGCCGGGTCCCAAGGGCCTCATCACCATCGTCGGCGACTACAAGAAGTCCCTTGAGTGCGCCAAAGCCGGCTCCCAGCTGGCCGAGTCACTGGTCATCGCCAAGGAGAGGCGCCAGCTCGACCGGATCGTGGCGCTGGCTAACGCGCAGTCGGCCGTGCCGGCTCCACCCAAGCCGGCTGACGAAGCCTCCTTCAAGCCGGCCAAGGACACGAAGCGGGTCCCGCTCAACCCGGCCAACCCCAGCTCCAGCAAGTACGTCGTCGTGGGCACCGGCCTCGACAGCAAATAGGAAGGCGAGCTCGTCGATTTCCTCCGTGAGAATCAGGATATCTTTGCATGGTCTCCCAAAGACATGCCGGGTGTCCCGAGGGAATTCGCCGAGCGCAAACTTCACGTCCGCAAGGACGCCAAGCCTGTCCGGCAGCCGCTACACCGCTTCTCCGAGGAGAAGTGAAGAACCATCGGTGAAGAGATCGCCCGGCTGCTCAAAGCCGGGTTCATCATGGATGTATTCCACCCCGAGTGGCTGGCCAATCCAGTCCTCGTCCTGAAGAAAAATGGCACCTGGCGCATGTGCATCGACTACACCAGTCTGAACAAGGCATGCCCCAAAGACCCGTTCGCTCTGCCCCGGATCGACCAAGTCATCGACTCCACAGCCGGCTGCGAGCTCCTGTCCTTCCTAGACGCCTACTCCGGCTACCACCAGATCAAGCTGGACCCGGCCGACGCCGTCAAGACGTCCTTCATCATGCCCTTTGGGGCGTATTGCTACATCACCATGTCGTTCGGCCTGAAGAACGCCGACGCCACCTTCCAGCGCTGCATGCAGAAATGCCTGCTACCCCAGCTCGGCAGAAATGTGCACGTCTACATCGACGACATCGTGGTGAAGACCAAGCAGCACCTCACGCTCCTGGCCGACCTCAAGGAAACCTTCGTCAATCTGCGTCGGTTCCAGATCAAGCTCAACCCGGAGAAATGCGTCTTCGGCATGCCGGCTGGCCAGCTCCTCGGCTTCCTCGTCTCGGCGCGCGGCATCGAAGCCAACCCGGAGAAGATCAAGGCAATCGAGCGCATGCGCAAGCCGACCCGGCTGCACGATGTCCAGAAGTTCACCGGCTGATTGGCCTCTCTCAGCCGGTTCGTCAGCCGGCTGGGGGAGAGGGCCCTGCCCCTATATCAGCTGATGAAGAAGACGACGGCGTTCGAGTGGAGCGACCAGGCGGACGAGGCTTTCTGCGACCTCAAGCGCATGCTGTCCACCGCACCCGTCCTGGCCGCGCCGGCTGAAAAAGAGCCACTACTGCTGTACATCGCCGCCACCTCCCGCGCGGTCAGCACGGTGCTGGTCGTCGAGCGCCCTGAGGAGGGCAAGGTGCAGCCGGTCCAGCGTCCGGTGTACTACCTGAGCGAGGTGCTCTCCGCCTCCAAGCAGAACTACCCCCACTACCAGAAGATGTGCTATGGCGTGTACTTCGCCGCCAAGAAGCTGAGGCAATACTTCCAGGAGCATACCATTACCGTGGTGAGCACGGCCCCCATTGGCGAGATCATGGGCTGCTAGGATGCCTCTGGCCGGGTGGCCAAGTGGGCCATCGAGCTAGCCGGCCACACGATCCTCTACGAGCCGCGCACCACCATCAAGTCCCAAGCACTGGCCGACTTCCTCGTCGACTGGACCGAGACCCAGTACCTGCCACCGGCGCCCGAGTCGACTCACTGGCGCATGTACTTCGACGGCTCCAAGATGCGCAACGGCTTGGGCGCCGGCATCGTGTTGTCCTCCCCTAAAAACGACCGGCTGCGGTACGTACTGCAGATCCATTTCGCCACCTCCAACAACGTCGCCGAGTACGAAGCTCTCATGCACGGCCTCCGGCTGGCCAGCGAGATCGGCATCCGGCGCATCCTCTGCTACGGCGACTCGGACCTGGTGGTGCAACAAGTTTCCGGCGACTGGGATGCCAAAGACGCCAACATGGCCAGCTACCGCTTCCTGGTCCAGCAACTCTCCGGCAGCTTCGACGGTTGCGAGTTCCTCCACGTCCCACGCGCGGATAACGAAGCAGCCGACACCCTGGCCAAAGTGGGCTCCACCCGGCAAGCCATCCCGGCCGGCGTCTCCCTCGAGCACCTGCGGAAGCCGTCCATCAAGCCGTCTCCGGAGTCAGAATCCATCTTCGTCCCAGATGACCCCGACGCGCCCCCACCCAACCCTGGAGTTCCCGGCTCCAGCTCGGGGACTGCCGTCTCCAGCTCGGGGGCTGCTGGCTCCAACGTGGGGACTGTCGGCCCCGGCTCGGGGGCTGCCGTCCCAAGCTCGGGGGCTGCTTTCCCGGATCCCATCCCGGCGTCCGTCCTCACGGTGGTGACGGCGCCGTCCTGGGCTCAGCCAATCCTCGCCTTCCTGGAAGACGGCGACCTTCCCTGCGACGAGACGGAAGCCCGGCAAGTGCAGCGGCGCGCGTCCGCCTACAGCATCATCAACTAAGAGCTCGTCAAACGCAGCACGACGGGCGTGTTCCAGCGCTGCGTCGAGCAGAGCAAGGGGATCGAGATCCTCCTCGACATCCACCAGGGCGAGTGCGGGCACCACGCCGCCTCAAGATCCCTGGTGGCCAAAGCTTTTCGCCACGGGTTCTACTGGCCCACGGCACTGCAAGACGACGAGGAACTGGTCCTCAAGTGCGAGGGCTGCCAACGCTTCAGCAAGCGCAGCCACCAGCCGGCTTCAGCCCTCCAAACCATCCCGATCACATGGCCCTTTGCCGTCTGGGGACTCGACATGGTGGGGCCCTTCAAGACCGCCCGAGGCGGCATGACGCATCTCCTCGTCGCCATCGACAAATTCACCAAGTGGATCGAGGCCAGGCCGATCAAGAAGCTCGACGGGCCCACAGCCGTTCGGTTCATCAAGGACATCGCGGTTCGCTACGGCGTGCCGCACAGCATCATCACGGACAATGGCACCAACTTCGCCAAGGGCGCGCTGACCCACTATTGCTCTGCATCCGGCATCCGGCTCGACTTGGCCTCCGTCGCACATCCCCAGTCGAACGGCCAGGTCGAGCGGGCAAACGGCCTCATCCTAGCCGGCATCAAGCCGCGACTCGTCGAGCCACTCGTGCGCTCACCCGGCAGCTGGCTCGATGAGCTGCCGGCCGTCCTCTGGAGTCTCCGGATGACACCCAACCGCTCCACCGGGTTCACCCCGTTCTTCCTCGTCTACGGAGCCGAAGCAATCATTCCAACCGACGTCGAGTTCGACTCGCCCCGGGTGACGATGTACACCGAAGCCGAAGCAAAAGAAGCACGCGAAGACGGCGTCGATCTGCTCGAGGAGGCGCGCCTCCTGGCCCTCAGCCGGTCATCCATCTACCAACAAGGCCTGCGCCACTACCACGGCAAGAAGATCAAGCCCCTCGCGTTCCGCGAAGGCGACCTCGTACTCCGGCTCGTCCAGCGGACAGCCGGCCAGCACAAGCTGGCCTCCCCCTGGGAGGGCCCTTTCATCGTCAGCAAGGCTCTCTGCGACCGGAACGCGTACTACCTCATCGACGCGCAGAAGCCGAACAAGCGCAAGCGAGATGCAGCCGGCGAGGAGTCCAGCCGGCCCTGGAACGCGGAGCTCCTCCGTCCGTTTTACAGTTGAACTCGTGCATGTATGTATCACCGCCTTTTGAATTTAATGAAAGCAGGAAGCCCCCCCCCCCCCCCGTTTTCATTTGTCCCGCCGAGTCGGCATAGCCGGCTCGGGGGCTCGGGGGCTTCCTTTTCCGTCTTACTCTGTGTCTATGCACCTCTCCATTTTTTATTCTCCCGCCGAGTCGGCATAGCCGGCTCGGGGGATCGGGGGCTAGCCGGCCTGGCCGCGCCCCGCCATTTTCCCTTAGCCCATCTCGAAACGTACGAACCGCCAAAGCCCTCTCTTCGCCAGCCACAGCCGGCTCCCGGCTGTCCGGCCAGCAAGAGCCAAAGGCCGGAAGCCTCGTTACGCAAGAACGACTAAGGGAGACAGCCCGACACGGCCAGCCCGGCACAACCCTCCCTCTCTCACTAATTCGCCGCACGACCGGCTGCGCGCCAAGCGGCTTCGCCGCCTGCCGCCAGCCGGCCTAGTGGGTGTTTCGCTCGCGCTCAACGTCCGAAAAAACCCAAGTATTGTGCGTCCGCTCTCAAAGCCGAATCCCCGTCCTAGCCACAGTCCGCAACCCGGCTGTCCGGCTAGCGGGAACAAAGCTCGAAGAAAAGACAAACGAGAAAAGGCCCAAGGCCGAACAGCAAAAAGTGAAATCACATGCAAAATTTATATACAGCATGGGCCTTCGGCCACAAGTTCATTACATGGAACTACACCCCCAGTGGGTGGACCTGCTACCTAACAGAGTTTGAGTACAGGAAGGATAAAACGGAAAAAAAAAGCAAAAGCCCTAAGCAGCACCCGCGTCATCTCCCGCCGGTGTCGGCTCAGCCGAGGTGGACGCAGCCGCCGGGTCGGGTCCAGCGCTCTCCGCTGTCCTCTCGGCCGCGGCGTCGTCGTCCGGGTCGGCCTCGTCATCGGCGTAGGCACCCGTCTCGGCCGAGCTGCCGTCCGGGTCGTTCAGCAGCAAGCCGAACTCGTCGGCGGGGACCTCCTCGCCGTCTTCTGTCCGCTCCAGGACGAACTCGTCGTGTGGGGCGAACGAGGCAAGGTAACTGGCCCGCCCGGCGATTCGCTACGCCCGCGCCGCCAAGTCCTCCTCCGCGCCGGCCTGCTGCGCCGCCAGGCGGTCGAGGTCCACGCCCGGGTACCAGGACACGACGAAGCACAACGCCGTCTCCGCCCCGGCACGGGCCGCGGAGGCTCTCCACGCGCCGAGTCGCTCTACCCCGGCCTCCAGCCATCGCGCCAGTCGGGTGACGCTGTTCGGCACCGCTGCGCTTGGCCAGAGGCCGCTTGCCATGCCCAAGCCGGCGTCGAAAAGGCGGTGCATCTGCCCCTCCACGGCCCGAAGACGGGCCTCGCCGGCGAGGACGAGCTCCGAGAAGGACCAGGCGGCGTAGGCGTCGAAGTCCGCCCCAAGCTCGCGCTGCTCCGCCCGGTGGGCGTACACGGCCGCATCGGCCGCCTCATGCGTCTCCGGGAAGACTCCTGGCAAAGGAAAGAAACAAATCAGTCAAAGAAAGCAACTTGCCGGCTACGCCAGCCGGCCCAAAGAAAAAAAATGGCACTTACGGGCAAAGGTCTCGTCGAGGTGCTGCGCCTCGCCCAGCATCCCGTTCTCCCGGATCGCCGACGCGCGAGCCTGGGCTTCGAGATCCTCCTCGAGCTGGGCGATCCTCCTGCCGATGTCCGCTAGCTCCTCGGCAGCTTTGTAGCGCTCCTCCGCCAGCCGGCCCAGTTCTGCCTGGTGGGCGTCCTCCGCTTTGGCCTTCTCGGCCACCAGCCGGTCCACCTCGGCCTGGAGCCGGTCGCGGTCGCCGACGGCGTGGTCGCGCTGCTCGCCGGCTTCGGCAAGCCGGCCTCGAAGGCCTGGCACCTCGGCCGCGTCGGCTGCGCGACAAGATTCCCGGTCAGATGCCGGAAGAAAGGATTAGAAAAAAAGACAAGGCTCTAAGATTCGACCCGGCTGCTCCGCAGTCCGGCCCGAATCTCGGGGGCTACACCCAGTGGGTGCGCTGGCGCGCACCCACTGAAGGCATGCAAGACGTACCTTGGACCTGACGCAGCTCCTCCTCCTTGGCGGCGAGCTGGGTTTAGGCCTCGCGGTACCGCTCCCGGAGCCGGTTGAACGCGCTGGCCCGCAGGTCGTACAGATGCTGCGCGCAGACAGAAGATTAGAAGAATGCAAAGACGAGCTATAAGATTCGACCCGGCTGCTCCGCAGCCCGGCCGAACCTCGGGGGCTACACCCAGTGGGTGCACTGGCGCGCCCCCACTGATTCAGCAACCGAGAGAAGCAAAGGACAAAAAACTCACCGGGATCGCCTGCTCCAGCTGCCGCGCCCGGTCCTGCTCCTCCCGGACGAAGGCCTGCAGGCGCTCGCCCCGACCGCGAAGCTGCGAGCGCAAGGCATCCGCCGCGTCGTCCTCCCGGGTTCGCGGCCTGACCATGACTTCACCGGAGCTCACCCATGGCTACTGGATCGCGGCCCCGGCACCGGATCCGCTTCCACCCGGCCGCTCGGGGTTCGTGGCGGCTTGGGGTGACACGACCACCAAGGCACCGGCATCCCCGGTCACGGTCTCCGGGGTTGGCGTCGGCTGTGCTTGGCCGGATGGCGCGGAGTACGCCTCGCGCCTCTCTCCGCCGCCCTCGCCTCCCTCCGCCGGGTCGGCCCGGGGCGGCGTGTCCACGACGATGTTCTCATCAACGTCCGACTCACCGCCGGCCAGCTCCGCCCTCCTCTCTGGCTCGCCCGCTCCCTCCGGCTGCGGCTCGACGATCGTCGCCACCGGCGCCGAGCCCCTCTCCATCTCCGGCTAGGCCGGATACGCGGTGGGCCTGGACTGAGGCCTCCTGCATCGCCTTCTCGGCCTCATCCCGGTCTCGCCAGGCGGCGCGCGTCGCCGCGTCAAGATCTTGGCCGGACTGGCGGGCCTCGAGGTCCTCCTCCGTGGTCCGGCCCGGCTCGCGGTCGATGGCGCTGCTCCGGGTCTTCCTCCAGACGGCCTCTGTCGCCGCCACTGCCAAGTCAAGAGCCGACCTGTACACGGCAGATTTGTCACGGCGAAGGCATAGGGAAGAAAGAGACAAGCCATAAGATTCGACCCGGCTGCTCCGCAGCCCGGCCGAACCTCGGGGGCTACACCCAGTGGGTGCACTGGCGCGCCCCCACTGATTCAACAAGCAAGGATCAGAAATAAGACGAGAGACACTTACCCAATAACCGTCGGGACCTCCCGCCTCGGCCCCACGGACGGGGCGAGCCGGCGCTTCTTCTTGACGACGGCCCTCTCACGCGCCGGCCCCGCGGCCGGGCGCTTCGCGGCTGGCCTCGCCTCGACCGCCTCCTTCCCATGCGGCCGGCTGACAGACGCCACCGCACGAGCCGGCCCGGCGCCGGCCGCCTTCCGCAGCCGCCTTGGGGGGTCGACGCTGGCGTCCTCCCCAGCCGAGGGCGCTGCACCGTGGGCACCGGTCAGGCCCTCCTCATCGTCGTCCGGCCAGTCGCGAAGAGGATCCGAGGGCGGAGACTTACCCGCATGCCGCGACCCGCTGGACACGGCGTCGGCCAGGCGCGCCTCGACCACCCCCTCTTCCGCCTCGGCGCCGGCGTGCTCCATGTCCGACTCGGGCAGGTTGGCCAGCAGAAGCTGGGGATTCGGCCTGTCGTGGTTCCGCTGGCTGGCGAATAGCTGCGGCCTGCCCGTCGCGTCAGGACACAAGAATAGCGTCGAAGCAGCAAAAAATAAAGACCAGGGACTCACCGCCGGCGCCGGGTTCGCCCGGTGATAGGGCTCCTTCCCGAAGTTCCACCCCTCCTCCTTCAGCCCGGCCTTGGAGATGTAGTTCACCCGCTGGAGGATCCCAGTCGGCGTTAGCTCCTTGGTCGACATCCGGGACGGGCCGTGCCGGCCGCTCATGCACAGATCCGGTGTGCCCGGCACTGCAGCGGCAGAACCCGGCGGGCGATGAAGGCCGCGATGAGGTCAACCGGCTTCAGCCCCTCGCGATCCGTCATCTCCCCGACCCTGCTGCAGATGTTCACCATCTCCTGCAGCGGCTTCTTGGGGTAGTAGCCCCAGTTCGGCTTCTCGAGCGGCGGCACGTCGACGAACGGCGGAAGGTTGATGACGTTCACCGCCGGGTCGGCGTTCCGGACGTAGAAGAACGTCGTCTGCCATTTCTTGGCCGAGTCCTCAAGCAGCAGCTTGGGAAACGGCCCGTTCACCCGGCCGGTAACCACCGCTGCGCCGCAGTCGGACATGAGGCCGGCTGACGCCCCCTGCTGCTTGAGGAAGAACATCTTCGCCCACAGCTCCACAGTCGGCAGCATCCCGAGATAGCCTTCGCAGAGCGTGGCGAAGCCGGCAACCTGCAGCACGGCGTTGGCACCGAGATGATGCGGCTGCAGCCCGAAGAAGTCGAGCCACGCACGGAAGAAGGGACTCGCGGGGAGGCCGAGCCCGCGCTCGAAATGCGAGAAGAAGACCACGTGCTCGCCCTCCCGCGGCTGTGGCACCCTTTCCGAGCCCGGCGCGCGCGCGAGCAGCGCCTCCGCCGGCGGTAGCCGCCTCGTGCGGCGAAGATAGCGAATGTTCTACTCCGTCGTGATGGATCCCTCCCAAGAGCCCTTCGGCAACGCCATTGGAGGGCTCTACGGGTGGCGAGATACGGCGATGAGGAGGAGGAAGAGAGAATTGCGCGCTGTGGACCCCGGGTTGCGGCACGCGGCAGCAGGCGTGGGCGAGGCGCGCGACGGCGGCAGCGCTTCGCTCGGTCGCGGTGGAGAAGAAGCAGGGGCAGCGAAGGAGCGAGGGGCGGGAGTGTGCGGAAACGTTTCCGTCGCACCTTCCCTATGCCTCATTTATAACCGCAAGAGATCGTGGGGGAGTGGGATCGTTTGCGCCCACGATCCCCACTCCCCCGCACTATGCGCGCACGTTCCCCATGCACATTAACTACGCGGGGAAGCGTAATCGCCCACGGCCGCCGCAGTAAATCCCTCTATCGCGCGGGCCGAGGACGCGTCGTGGCGGGCCCGGGCCACAGTGGCGTCCCGTCGCGCGCGTGGACTGGCAGGCCTCGCCCGCCGCGAGGCTGCACGTGGCAGCCCGTCAAGCCGCGGCGGGCGCGAATCGGCGTACAAAGCAAGACTCATCTGGCGGGCGTTTCCGTTTCCCGCCCAGGCCGGGGCGCCGCAACCCGGTCTCCGGAAGCCGGCCCCCAGCGGGTGTTCCCGGCGCCCGCTGCTGCGGTGCCGGCAAGCGGCCAGGCGAAGCCGCCCAACCGGACTCCGGCACTTCATCAACAAACCGGCTCCTCAGGGGGGTAAGCTGCGAAGGCCCCCCTGCCTGAAGCCGGCAAACCTTCACAGCTTCGGGGACTACTGTTGGGGGGATGACCCCCGGGTAGGCAACGGAGCCCGGATACCTTTCAAAAACACCGGGGCAGGCCAAGCCCCCAATCCGGCTGGCCCACACGCCGGCTCCCCAGCGCGAGCCGGCTCGGCGTGGCGACCCGGCCTGGCCGGCTTCCCCATGCCGGCTGGCCACTAGAGAGCAGACCCTCACAACAAGACAAGGCAACAACGCCCCCTCCTTTACACCGGCCCCGGCGGGCGAGGCGACAGCATTCACTGTGCCCCCGCCCGGGGCGGGCGGTAACTGGTCGGCGTAACCCTGTTGCTAGGCGGCGCCGACCGTCCCTGACGAACGACAAGACCCACCACAGTGTCGAGCAGCCGACCGAGCCCGCACCCGGCAGACCCGGCGCACCCGGCGAACCCGGCGCACCCGGCGACCCGGCGGCCCCCTCCGCCGGCTCCTAGACAATGACACCCAGGCCCCGCTCCCGTGCATCCTTACTCATCTACCCCCTGGGGGTCGGCCTATAAGACCCCCCGGGAGCCCTCCATGCAGAGGGTCGGATAATTCAGTAGCAACACACACAAACACAGCTCTAGGAGCAACCTTGTAACCTTTGTGCACTCCATACTCATTTCGGCAGGACTAGGGGTGTTACCTCTCCGGAGGGCCCCGAACCTGGGTACGTCTTGTGTCCCGCACTCGCGCGTGCTAACCTCGCCTTCGGAACCCACCGGCGTCCTCTCGTAACCCCACCTCTTAAGCCATCCCATGGCATCTGCCGTGAGTCGCGCACCCCCCGCGAGAATACCACGACAATCACGAAGTCCTGGGGGCTTAACTTAGGTCGCTAGATTTATCTTAGTTCCTGATGACTTAAATAGGCACAAATTTGAAATCATTGTGTGTGCTTGAACAGATGACTGGTTTGAATATTATTTTCCTCAAAAGTGAGATTTTCCTATTTGGGGAAGCTACTGATAAAGAGAAAACTTATAGAGAGATACATACCTATACGGTGGGGGTTCTGCCTATGAAATATTTGGGTATCCCACTACACAAAATTAGAATTCGAAACAAAATTGGAAGTATTCTGGAGATAAAATTGAAAAGAGAGGTGCATGTTGGCAAGGTAAAATATTGAATATTGCTTGTAGGCTTGCTCTGGTATAGTCTTATCTTGGCTGAGATCTGTCAACCTAAAAAACAAGGGGGGCTTGGTATTCGTATCTTGTATTTGATGAACAAAGATGTCCTTGCCAAGTGGCTCTAGAAACTGGAAACTGAAGAAGGTCTTTGGCAATCTATTCTTTAAAAATAAGTGTTTCAAGAATGATTGTCCCTTTGAGGTAAAACATATGGTTGGAGACTCCCAATTTTAGGCCGAACTCCTATCTGTGAAGGATTTGTTTTTCTTCAAATATGTTAAGAAGAACGTGGGTGATGGTAGAAATATTAGATTTTGGGAAGAATGGTGGGTGGTTGACAAACCACTGAATCAAAGTTACCCAAGAATGTATTATCTCTGCTTTACTAAGAACATTAAATTGGATGATGTGGTGGAGAAAGGTTGGGATCATTTCACTTTTAGGAGAACCCTCGAGGGGTTATACACCAATTCAGTGGAAAAATGATATGATATTGAACTGAAAGAGGAGAAAGACTCTTTGGTTCGGCCTCTTACTGTTGATGGTAAATATACTATAAAGTCATTTTATAATCAACTCAGTTTTAACAATTTATAGTTTCCCTTTAAGTGTCTCTGGAAGATTAAATTCCCTCCAAAGATCAAGGTATTTCTTTGGCTCACTGTGCACAACAGTGTGCTTCAAAAGACAAAGTTGCTAAAATGGGGTGGACTAGGAGTTCCAAATGTGTGTTATGTGGTGTAGATGAGATTGTTGACCACTGCTCTGTAGCAAAATTCCTATAGTCTTCTACAGTGCACTTTTAATTTAAATTCAATCCCAACTGATATTAAAAGTCTTTTTTCCACTTGGCTTCCTCAGTTTCTGAAGGAAACCAATGAAACTTTGTGTGGGTATATCTGCATTGATGTGGTCTATTTGGAGTTGTGGAAATGACATATGCTTCGAATGCAAAAGGGGGATTGATCCTTTTGTGATTCTTCATAATATTTGTTCCCTCATTAACTCGTGGTCAATTTTGCAGAAAAACCAAGAAGTGAGCTGATGTGAGGGTAAAGTTACTAGAACGGGTACCAAGTGAAGTGTTCAATATGTCGCGAGGATGGCGCCATGGAGTTATGTGGATTATTAGTGGTTGATGATGGGCGAAGAAAATCTTTGGTGGACGCTACGCCTTGTTGTGTTGGCCTACTTCAAAAGCTTGTCTGCTCCATGATAGTGTCTATGATGGATAAAACTGCTGATATATATCGTTGCTTTATTCTGAACTTAGTAGGCTAAACTTGATGTGGGTCGCGGTTTGTAATCCTGATGTTCCTCTTTCGTATGTCTTACAGGATTTGGGATTGGCCCAAGGTATGCTGGTAAGTTATAAGTGGATGTGATGTAGTTCTGTAGTTTCTTATAGGTGCTATGTTGCTAGGCTGTAAGAACTACTATATGGTTTCTACTAATGAAAATCTCTGGAAACCCCTTTTGCTAAAAAAAGATGTACCTTCATTTCTTTTCTTTTTCAAAAAGGATGTTAAACCCTCAAACTCTATATCATTGTGATGAACACAATGATTCTTATTAGTTCTTAAGGGAGTACTCCCTCTGTTCCATAATTCTTGTCATGCTTTTTGTTTAAAATTTGAACTAAAAGCACGATAAGAATTATGGAACAGAAGGATTTTGAACTAAAAGCATGACAAGAATTATGAAACGGAGGGAGTATAAAACAATAGCAACCATGGCTGAGCCATTATAAGACATGAAGTAAGCACCCATGGTTAAGTTGACTTCTTTCCGCATCAACACCTTCAAGAAGTAATAAGTGCCCTTGCGCCGCCGTTGTCATGTCCAACCGAAGATGGTCAAGGCAAGGATAATCTAGTTGCTGAAACCAACCACCAAAGGCTAGCACATCAGCAAGGAGATAAGGCTTTCAACAAGATAATAACGCAAGTGCGTCGCTACTGAGCCCAAGCAATCAAGTCAAGAACAAGAGTTTTTACCCTAAAATGAAGCGGTATTCCAATCATCATTTTGAAGACGGGTCTTTCAGAGGTCACGCCAACCTGTACTCCACGCTAGGCCAGAAAGGAACCAGCGGATGACTAAGACATGTTCCCACCATAAACCACCACCCCACCCGTCGGGGGTGTTGGAGATATGCCCTAGAGGCAATCGTGTATGATGATATTTCTTATGTGTTTATGAATAAAGATAGTCCTTGGACATTATCAATGATGTGTATCAGCAAGTACGTGACTTGTTTGTGGGACGATGCATTGTATGATGATTGTCCTAAAAGGTCCCTAGTAGAAAGGGCTGTGTGGACGCGCATCTGAATAGACTAGCATATGACAAGGTAGATGGCTTGGTCTCACAAGCCATTGAGCATTGGATGCTAACCGGATAATATGGACTCGGAAATATCTGGTCAGATTCGACATAGTCGGATCCGAGTCTAGATAAGGTCTGAGTCAGATAGACCCAACTATGAGACGCAACGATATGTCATCTGTGAGTCTCTAGTATAACATACGTTCTATGTCCTAAGACCTGAGTTGGCGCATGTATTTGGGATGGTGACAGACCTGCTTTGGGCCGACCAAACGCTACTCCATAATTGGGTAGTTATAAAGGTAGGTTTCAGGCTTGTCCAGACCCATGCTGCGAGACATGGTCGAGCAAGATGGGATTTGCCCCTCCGATCAGGAGAGATATACTCTAGGCCCCTCGTGTGATCAAACCAAGATAAGCATGGCCATGCGACAAGGATTATGAGATAATCCGGTTTGTTGTCGGCATCATGATACGTCTCCAACGTATCTATAATTTTTGATTGTTCCATGCTGTTATGTTATCAATCTTGGATGTTTTTATATGCATTTACAACAATTATATATCATTTTTGGAGACTAACCTATTAACTTAGTGCCCAGTGCCAGTTGTTGTTTTCTGCCTGTTTTTTGTTTTACAGAAAATCAATGCCAAACGAAGTCCAAATACTACGAAACTTTTTGGAGATTTTTTTATTGGACAAGATAAACACTAGAAGCTTCGGGAGAAGACCAGACGCCAGAGGAGGTGGCCACGAGCCACCATGGCGCGCCTGGGGGGGGGGGCAGGCGCGCCCTGGTGCCTCGTGGGCCCACCTCAGCTCCTTTTGACCTAATTCCACCACTATAAATTCCCAAAAAATCATAAACCCTCAGGAGAGTCCACGAAATACTTTTTTCGCCGCCGCAAGTTTCTATTCTCGAGAGATCCCATCTGGAGGCCTTTTCCGGTGCTCCGCCGGAGCTGGAATCAATCACGGAGGGGCTCTACATCAACCTTGTTGCCCTTCTGATGATGCGTGAGTAGTTTACCACAGACCTTCGGGTCCATAGTTAGTAGCTAGATGGCTTCGTCTCTCTTTTTGATCTTCAATACAATGTTCTCCTCGATGTTCTTGGAGTTCTATCCGATGTAATCACTTTTTGCGGTGTGTTTGTTGGGATCCGATGAATTGTGAGTTTATGATCAGATTATCCATGAATATTATTTGAGTCTTCTCTGATCTCTTTTATGCATGATTATTATAGCTTCGTATTTCTTCTCCGATCTATTGATTTGGTTTGGCCAACTAGATTGATTTATCTTGCCATGGGAAGAGGTGCTTTGTAATGGGTTCGATCTGCGGTGCTCAATCCCAATGACCGAAAGGGACATGACACGTATGTATCGTTGCTATTAAGGGTAAAAAGATGGGGTTTATTCATGCATGAGCTTACTTTGTCTACATCATGTCATCTTTCTTAAGGCGTTACTCCGTTCTTTACGGACTTAATACACTAGATGCATGCTGGATAGCTGTCGATGTGTGGAGTAATAGTAGTAGATGCAGGCAGGAGTCAGTCTACTTATCTCAGACGTGATGCCTATATACATGATCATTGCCTTGGATATCGTCATGATTATTTGCTTTTCCATCAATTGCCCAACAGTAATTTGTCTACCCACCGTATGCTATTTTCTTGAGAATAGCCTCTAGTGAAAACTATGCCCCCGGGTCTATCTAAATCATATACTAGAACCCTAAAAATACTTGCTGCAATTTTATCTTATTTATTTTATTTTGTATTTTCGTTTCAATCTATCTATCTATCACATACAATTTAATCTTGCAATTACCGCCGAGGGATTGACAACCCCTTGTTTGCGTTGGGTGCAAGGATTTGTTGTTTGTGTGCAGGTACTGCTAACGAGGTGTTGCGTGATTCTCCTGCTGGATTGATAACCTTGGTTTCATAACTGAGGGAAATACTTACCTCTATTGTGCTGCATCATCCCTTCCTCTTCGGGGAAAATACCAACGCAAACTACAAGTAGCAGGAAGAATTTCTGGCGCCGTTGCCGGGGAGACATCATAAACTTCTATCAAGTACCTACGCATAAAACTCTCATCTCCTTGCATTTACTTTATTTGCCTCTCGTTTTCATCTCCCCCACTTCTAAAAAGTTTTTACAAAAATACAAAAATATTTTCCGTTTGCCTTTTTCTTGTTTGCTTGATCGCTTGCTTGAAGATTGTTATCATGAGTGATTTTGGCATGGCGGAAACTGATGATGGCAAAACTCCTAAAAAGGGAAATTCTACCAATCTTGATGCTAAACTTTTGTGTTGGGACATGGTAATGTTATAGGAAAAAGTGTCATCCAAGAATTCTTTAATTGCATTGGGACCTTGGCTTTTGATGATGCTCCTATACTTAAAGAGACTAAGAATAATGCCGATACTATTTCCGCACTTATTCTTAAACTTGAAAGAAGATTTATTCGCACCCATCCTACTTTGAAAAGATTGTTTTATGAGTTACCGGTTATAAAAGATCCTAGAGCTAAGAAAATAGCCACTCTTGTCCTCATGAATGAATTTGATCACATAGTGCGAGAAGCTAGAGAAATCTTTGATTTTTATGGTATGAATCATGAAAAACCGGTAATAGATGAGATCCTTTATAATAATGATTACTTGTTGAGATATTTGTTCCGCAATGACCACATATTTTATGAGAATATTAAAAAAGAAGTTCCTCCTTTGAATATAATCCAACAAGTTTTCAATAGTGTTAATAGACAATACTCTTGGATTGTAGCCGGTAATCAAGAGGGATTTACAGATGGACAACTTGCTAATGCTAAAATTTCTATGGATGATGTGTTTCATATTACCTTTGAAAAACCCTCTGATAAAAGTACATCTTTGGATAAGAAGAAGAAAGATGACAATACTTGAAACTATGCATTATGCCTAGCTAGGGGCATAAAACAATAGCGCTTGTTGGGAGGCAACCCAATGAATAAAATAAATTTTTTCTTTTTGTTTCTGTTATGGTGTGTTTTCACATTTATGCTAATGTTATGATTGAGTTTTTGTGTTTTTAATTAGTGTTTGTGCCAAGTAAAACCTTTAGGATGATTTGGAAGATAGTATAATTGATGCTGTTTGGAAAACAGAAAGTTTTGCGTCCAGTGCTGAAATTTTGGTTCTATACTGGAGTGCCAAAAAATTTGAAATTTTTACACAGTATTGGTATATGAATTTCCAACGTTTTCCTAATTTTTCGAGTTACAAAAGTATGGCTTTTAAATAGAGTGCTACAGACTGTTCTGTTTTTGACAGATTCTGTTTTTGATGCTTTGCTTGCTTGTTTTGATGAAACTATGGATTGTATCGGGGGGTATAAGCCATGGGGAAGTTAGAATACGGTAGGTATAATGCAAAAATAAAATATGAATGGGTTTGCAACAGTACTTAAAGTAGTGATTTATTTTGTTATACTAACGGATCTCACGAAGGTTTTGTTGAGTTTTGTGTGATTGAAGTTTTCAAGTTTTGGGTGAGATCACGATGGATGAAGGAATAAGGAGTGGCAAGAGCCTAATCTTGGGGATGCCCAAGGCACCCCAAGGTAATATTCAAGGAAGACTCAAGCGTCTAAACTTGGGGATGCCCCGGAAGGCATCCCCTCTTTCTTCTACCAACCATCGGTAATTTTACTTGGAGCTATATTTTTATTCGTCACATGATATGAGTTTTGCTTGGAGCGTCTTGTATTATATGATTCTTTGCTTTGTTTGATTTTTAGTTTTTCACAATCATCTTTGCTGGACACACCTATTTGAGAGAGCCACACGTTCATCATAATTTGTTAGAATACTCTATGTGCTTCACTTAAATTTTTTTGAGCAAGGCAGCTGCTCTAGTGCTTCACTTAAATCCTTTTGAGCACGGCGGTGGCTACATTTTGAAGAAATAAACTCTCATGCTTCACTTATATTATTTTGAGAGTAGATAAAATTAAAATTTTGAAGAAATAAACTCTCATGCTTCACTTATATTATTTTGAGAGTTGATAAAATTAAAATTTTGAAGAAATATTTGCACTCTCATGCTTCACTTATATCTTTTTTGATAGTTGATAAAACTAATGGTAATTTGCACAAGATATGAATTTGGTCCCAAAGTTCTGAATATTCAAGAGGGATATAATAAAAACTTTCTGTGACGCCCTCTGCTCGACCGTGCACTAGTCATACGCGCAAACGTGCACGCTCGAGATCAGAGACGCACGGGAAGATATCACAACACAACTCTAAACTCAAATTTAAACATAAATTCTCATATTACAAACCAGGGGTCACGAGGACCCGAATACATAAGTCATACATACAAATAATATCTGGGTATAGACATAGTTAGTCAAATTTGCCTTAAGAAGGCTAGCACAAACAGCGACACTGATCGAAAAGGCGAAGGCCTCCTGCCTAGGGCCTCCGAACTACTCCTGGTCGGCTGGCTCAACCCAGTAGTACGTACCTCCGGGGCTCTCCTGGTAGTAGTCTCCTGTAGTGGCGTCTGGCTCCTGGACTCCGCCATCTGGTCGCAAGTATCGGTTATGGGGAAAAGAGATAGCAGAGCAACCGTGAGTACTCATCCAAAGTACTCGCAAGACTGACATCAGAACTATACTAAATATGCATCAGTATCAAAGGAATGGGGTTATATCTTTGGACTGAACTGCAGAATGCCAGAATAGAGGGGGAAAAGAATAGCCTATCGAAGACTAGCACCTTGAAGCAAACTTGCAGCATTAGAAGAGTACAGATTAGCATATTATAAATTAACAAGCATGTTGAAGCAAAGCCCAGAGATCCTTCCTCGACTCCCTGCGAGAAAGCGATCCCGGAGCTTACAATTAATTAACATGTATTCAGTTCAAGTAGTAGCAGATCGGGATACAACACTGAGCGTCCTGTTACCGTGGACACGGCTATTCGAATAGATAACTTCCCTGCAGGGGTGCACTACTGTTACCCAACACGCTCGATTACATCTGGCCGGACACACTTGCTGGGTAATGCCCGGCCTTGGGTAATCGACACGACGCAGTCCTACCTAGGCTCAGCAGAGAGGTCAACACGCCGGTCTAAATCCTAAGTGTGAAGGGGTCTTGGGCCATCGCCCTTTGCACTCCTGCACGTTGCGTGGCTGGTCGGGGCCCAGGCGCGACACTGTATACACAAGTGACGTAACCAGCCCACCCCAACAATCAGGCCGCATCTCTGAGCTGTGACGTCTGAAGAGCTTTTGGCTGATACATACGACGTAGAGGGTCCCATAACCATTATCCCACGTGGTGGCAGTGCGTATAGGGCCAACGACCCACTCAGATCAAATACCCAAATCCGCTAGGTGTATTTAGTAACTCGCAGAGACGATCAGACTACTTGTCGCTCCGACTTGGTAACACACGGATCACGATCAGGGTGGTCTCCACCTGCCATGTCGTTCCGCCACAATAATCTCTCGCGGGTGCCCTCCTGGCAAACCCGACTTCATATTTCCCCCGCGGGTACCCCTCGAGGTCGACCCACCTGTAACAAAGGTCAAAGTAACCGTGTGTCCAAGTATCGAGAAGGAATCCGAGGAATCACCCTCGATGGATTCCCACTCGAGGAGTTGCACGACGGAAGCTTTATCGGAAGTGATGAAAGAGGAATCACCCTCGGTAACACACAACCGGATAGCTATTCTACAGAGGCATCATCGAAAGTGAGCTAAGAGGTATCACCCTCGTCACTCGATGCCAGCTCTGCAGAGACGAGCAACTTAGGGGGTGTGTGGTGATGTGCGGTTCTCAACCTGTTCGATCACATCGATCGGGGCACCAGTACTAAAGCGGAGCAACTACAGCAAAAAAGAGGGGCCACAGATGGTTTACCATCCAACCTATACTAATCATCTTGGATAACAGGCAGGTATCAAAAACAGTTACAAGAACAGGCTATGCATCAGAATAGGATAAAACAAAACAGTAGCAATTTCCTAATGCAAGCAGGAGAAAGAAGGAATAGGTGATACAGGCATGCGTCAAGGGGGGGTTGCTTGCCAGGAAGCTCTGCTGAGAGAGGCTGGTCGTCAGAAGACTGCTCGTTTGGAGCGTAGTCATACTCAACTGCGTCGGCGGCGGTCTCGGCGTCTATCGGGAGAGAAGGAGGGGGAGAAACAATAAATTCACGGCAATAATGCAACAGCGATGCATGACATGCCTAAATGATATGAAGATGTGATATATTGACTATACAATTGTTTTAGTTAATTTAGGAATTTATTTGGCATTATTTTAATAAGGTTATGCACTATTCATTTATCGAAATCGGGCAAAAAGTTCCATGTTCACCTAGATAGGAGTGATGGTCAAGCATTTTGATCACATATTCGGATTCTTCATATTTTTCTGATCATTTTTCATATATAAATTATTTTCATCCGAGTTACGGTTTATTTTATATGATTTTTCAAAGTTTTAAACATTTTCTGGAATTATTTTATTTATTTAAATCCGAATTATCCAGAATAGTGTTAGGTGGCGTCATCATGACGTGGAGGTGACATCAGCAGTCAACAGACCGGCTGACCAGTCAAAACTGACCAGTGGTTCCCACTGGTCAGTGACTGACTTAATTAAACAGAAGTTTATTTAACTAATTAACCTAATTAGCAGGTGGGCCCGCCCTGTCAGTGGCTAATTAAACTAATTAATTTATATTTAAATTTAAACCGGCTTAATTAGTCGCGGGACCCACATGTGAGTGACTACGGGTGCCCAGTCAGCACCGTTGACTGGTCAACCCAGTCAACGGGGCCAGTGGGACCCAACAGTCAGTGGCACAGGGGACCCCACTTGTCGGGCCATGTCGGCGACGACCGGAGACTCGCCGGAATCGCGTCGGCGAGCTCATTTCGCGGCGGAGCGCGTCGGGCGTGGTCGGAAAACGCGTACGGAGCACGAGGAGGAGCGTGGCTAGCTCAATCGGGAGCCTGAGCTCGACCGCGTCGAATGGTGGTGGCCGAAGCGGCAGAGGTGGCCGGAGTTGAGCGCTACGACGTCGCCGGCGGCGAGGTTCTCGAGTGAGCTACGGAATCGGCGAGGCAGCGCGCTAGCGGGCGAAGCAAAGATCTAGGGGGAGCCTACGCAGCGCGGCGAGGCTAACGGGCATGAGCCCGAGACCAAATGGTCACCGGAGTCTCGCCGGCGACGAGCACCGCAGAGGCGAGCTCGGCCACGACGGAAATGGCGTTTTTGGGCGGCTATCGGCGACGAGAGAGAAATGGGAGGAGGCAGAGGCTCACCTGGAGCCTGTAGGTGAGCAATGCGGGCGCGGGGAGGGCTCGGTGGCGACGTACGGCGGCGGCGATCGGCGACGTCCGAGGTTGGGGATGAGCTCGATCCGCTCGCTGTAGTGGGGCAGAGCTCGGGCGGTGGCGCGTAGTCGACGTAGGGGAGGCAGGCGGAGCGGATGGGCACGTCGGAGAGGCGATTGGGGCTCGGTTGCCGCGCTAGGACTCGGCCATGGCGACGGCGGCGTCGGGTGTTTGCGGGGGAGGTTGGGGGAGCGCGAGGGAGAGGGGGAGAAATATCTGGGGGCGGCTAGGGTTTCCGCTGCGACGGCGACCGGCAACGGGCGCGGGCGTGCGCGGGCGACCACGTGTGAGCAGTAGGAAGGGAAGGCTGGCGAGGTGGGCTGGGCCGCGCGGCCGACTTAGGCTCAGTTACGACGGCCTTTTTCTATTTTCTCTTTTACTTCTTCTGTTTTCTATTTTAGTTTCTGTTTTGTAAATAGTTTAGACACAAATTGAGTTTTGTAAAATAAGTGACTTGGCCCAATAATTAATATGCAATATTTGGCACTGCTAGAAAAAGGTTTGGTGAGCAAATGATTTCAATTGCAATTTTATTTAAATAAAATGGTATTAAATGTTGCTGTTCGCTACTGTTTTAGGATGATAGAGTCACTTAGTGATTTTAGGTGATGTTGTTTTTCCGAAAATAATTAGAAATAGATTATTTTTTATTTAATGAACATTTTTATTTCCAATTTGAACAACTTTTATTTTTCACTTTAAATTTGAATTTCAATTTAAGTTGGAATTTGAAATGAGATATGATGCAAATGATGATCAAGCACTGTTAAACATGGTGACTTGGCATTATCACAGGGTGATCACTGTAGCTATTACATGGGGATGTTACACTTTCATATAGATCATTGGATATATGATAAGTGTGATTCCTTGCAATAGTTTTGCGATATGGAAATGATAATATGTGAGTCATGTTAGTGAGTAATTGTGATTTAGTAAGAATATTCGTGTTAAGGTTTGTGATTCCCTATGCATGCACGTTAAGTCAATAGTTATGCAACAAAATTATATCCTACTTATGGTGCATTATTCGGTGTTAGTTATGTTCAATGCATGTTTATGACCGTTTTCGCTTTTTGGTTGGTTGCTTCTCAATCTATTTGCTAGCCTTCATTTGTACTAAGCGGAAATACTGCTTGTGCATCCAAAATCCTTAAACCCAAGTTGTGCCAAATGAGTCCACTATATCTACCTATATGCGGTATTTCAATGCCGTTCCAAGTAAATTTGCGTGTGCCAACTTTAATTTTCAAAATAATTTTTCTGTTTTGTGTGCCCATACCGCTCATGAAGCGGCAAGGGGTGGCCATTATTTTCCATGCTAGGTGTGTTATTCTCACGATGAGTGTTTATTCACTTGACATTGCACGAGAGAGTGGCTGGTAATAGGGATGCCCAGTCCCATAATGAAATCAAAAATTAATAACAACAAAATTCCTTGGAAAGTGAAGGTATAGAGGGCACCCGTGGATACGGCTAGCCATGGATTGTGAAAGAATGGTGGAAAGGAAATAAACTTTACATTCTGTTTGGGAACCGCCTATGATGTGTCTAGCATGGAAAATATTGGGAATTCTCGGTCGTTTTCGATGACAGGAAAAGCATGCCTCTCAAAATATTTTATCTCTCTAATTTAAGCTTTGAGCTCTGACACATTAGCAAATCTCTGCTTCCCTCTGCGAAGGGCCTATCTATTTACTTTTATGCAATTTTTATTTTTACTTTGAGTCTCCATCTTCTCTTATAAAGCACCAACTAGAGAGCACTATTGTCATACTTGTGCATTATGTGTAGCTAATATTTGAGTGTGTTCCATGAATGGATCAATGATTGAGCATAATGGGCTAGGGATAACTTTCTTTAGCATTGATATTTTGAAAGACATGGTTGCTTGTTAGCATGCTTGAGTATTTATATCTTCATGTCAAATTATAGACTATTGCTTTGAATCATTCAAGTTCAATGTCCATGCTACAAAAGAAAAGAATATATGATGAATATGATAGGCAGCATTCCACATCAAAAATTCTGTTTTTATCATTTACCTACTCGAGGACGAGCAGGAATTAAGCTTGGGGATGCTGATACGTCTCCAACGTATCTATAATTTTTTATTGTTCCATGCTGTTATATTTATCAATCTTGGATGTTTTATATGCATTTACAACAATTATATATCATTTTTGGAGACTAACCTATTAACTTAGTGCCCAGTGCCAGTTGCTGTTTTCTGCCTATTTTTTGTTTTACAGAAAATCAATACCAAACGAAGTCCAAATGCAACGAAACTTTTTGGAGATTTTTTATTGGACAAGACAAACACTAGAAGCTTCTGGAGAAGACCAGACAACAGAGGAGGTGGCCACGAGCCACCAGGGCGCGCCTGGGGGGGCAGGCACGCCCTGGCACCTCGTGGGCCCACCTCAGCTCCGTTTGACCTAATTCCACCACTATAAATTCCCAAAAAAATCAGAAACCCTCACGAGAGTCCACGAAATACTTTTTCCGCCGCCGCAAGTTTCTGTTCTCGAGAGATCCCATCCGGAGGCCTTTTCCGGTGCTCCGCCGGAGGGGGAATCGATCACGGAGGGGCTCTACATCAACCTTGCTGCCCTTCCGATGATGCGTGAGTAGTTTACCACTGACCTTCGGGTCCATAGTTAGTAGCTAGATGGCTTCTTCTCTCTTTTTGATCTTCAATACAATGTTCTGCTCGATGTTCTTGGAGTTCTATCCGATGTAATCACTTTTTGCGGTGTGTTTGTTGGGATCCGATGAATTGTGAGTTTATGATCAGATTATCCATGAATATAATTTGAGTCTTCTCTGATCTCTTTTATGCATGATTATTATAGCTTCGTATTTCTTCTCCGATCTATTGATTTGGTTTGGCCAACTAGATTGATTTATCTTGCCATGGGAAGAGGTGCTTTGTAATGGGTTCGATCTTGCGGTGCTCAATCCAAGTGACAGAAAGGGACATGACACGAATGTATCATTGCTATTAAGGGTAAAAAGATGGGGTTTATTCATGCGTGAGTTTACTTTGTCTACATCATGTCATCTTGCTTAAGGCGTTACTCCGTTCTTTATGGACTTAATACACTAGATGCATGCTGGATAGCGGTCGATGTGTGGAGTAATAGTAGTAGATGCAAGCAGGAGTCGGTCTACTTGTCTCAGATGTGATGCCTATATACATGATCATTGCCTTGGATATCGTCATGATTATTTGCTTTTCTATCAATTGCCCAACAGTAATTTGTCTACCCACTGTATGATATTTTCTTGAGAGAAGCCTCTAGTGAAAACTATGGCCCCGGGGTCTATCTAAATCATATACTAAAACCCTAAAAATACTTGCTGCAATTTTATCTTATTTATTTTATTTTGTATTTTTGTTTCAATCTTTCTATCTATCACATACAATTTAATCTTGCAATTACCGCCGAGGGATTGGCAACCCCTTGTTTGCGTTGGGTGCAAGGATTTGTTGTTTGTGTGCAGGTACTGCTAACGATGTGTTGCGTGATTCTCCTACTAGATTGATAACCTTGGTTTCATAACTGAGGAAAATACTTACCTCTACTGTGCTGCATCATCCCTTCCTCTTCGGCGAAAATACCAACGCAAGCTACAAGTAGCACATCACTGGAACGTGAAAGAGGTCGGGCTAGCACAAGGATGACAGACTCGCCTTGAGCTCGACTGCGGCACCCTGGCTCAGAGGAACCGGAACACCACATATTCTAGCCCAGAGATCAAGTCTTCTGGAATACGGCACTACTTGGCATAGAACAAATCAGCTCTTATTAAAAATAATCGGGGTACAAGGGTCCGATATTAAAGGGGCACGGCGATACTACGCCTGCTAAGATAGCTCTATGCTAGCAGCAGAACAACTCATAGTGAAGGAATAACTTCTAGCAGCGGAAAAACGACAACGGTGATGAACTCCACTCCGCAGGGACTCTGGCGGGGACACATCCTAGCGCACAAACTCGGGATCCTCGACAAGCAATCAATCACGGCATTACCTGCAATCTGGCATGACACGCCAGGTGAGTACTTTGAATGTACTCGCAAGCTCACAGCAACCAAAGCAATCAAGACAAACAACAGCATGGCAATTACAGGTTAATTTTCAATGATGGATATGATACTACTAGAACAACATGAGAGTGAACATGGCATGTACATGTTAATCATGATATGAACATGAACATGATGCTATCATACATGATGCGTACGTGGATTGTTGCCATGGTCCCTTGGACCAACTTACCATCTCGGGGTTACCTCGTAACCACCATCAATATCTTACCATCGTGATCCTCACTTGATCACAACAACATCAACCATAGTGATCCTCACATGATCACAACAATACCAGCCATAGTGATCCTCACACGATCACCAACTTCTGCATGTGCCATCTTGTTGTTCTTAGTGTGCAGGTTTATTATTTCTGTTGACCCACAGTGTGACCTACTACGAACTGTGTCCATAACCGAGGACGCGGCTATCGATAGATTATACACTCTGCAGAGGTTAGTACACTGTACCCACACCACGAAACTCATGGCCGCGTGCTCCCATTCGGGTGGACCGACGACATTCCGACAAAACCAATCTATTGCATGACACTCTCCCGGCCACTCCGACAAACTCTCCTATGGGCTATGTCATGGGTGGCCCCGATGCCAACTCTTGACATCCTGCCACCTCGTGGCCGGCCACCGTCGTGGCAAAACAAACGGTCCCAAACAGGGACAAACACGCGCAAACAACTCGGGCACACAAGGCTTATGGCCGCCTACCTAATTAGGGTAGCGCATGCACATAACCTTCCCTAGTTGGAGGCACTGGTGAGAGGCATGACAATAGACCGAATTAGGGCCTCCCCATCCAGGCAAGTGTGGCTGCACTAGTGAGCTCGATTCGGTGGCACCATGACTCAGCCAACAAATTTTGTTCACGTTCGATTAATGTCAGGTTCAACTTGAATGGTGATGAGCTGAGTCACAATAAAATATCATGACAATGCATGTGAGCATGATATCAACATAAACATGGATGGGCAATATAACCATTTATCATAACATCAACAACAATAAATCATTTAGTCTACGGGATGCAAATAAACATGGCATGGAGATGATCATGAATATCACAGATATTTGCATAACAAACCATAACTATACATGTGAACATGACATGATCACTAGCATATGAACTGAATACAAGAATGGAACATGAGAATAATACTACTAACAACTAAATATCTGGATGCACATGAACGTGGCATAGGGATGAGCATGAATCCACAAGCATATACATAGCATTTACAAAATAATTTCAAAGTAATTATTCAAACATTCAAGTGAAAACCATGGCTATTGCAAGGCCATCATGCAAGTGGATGTTGTGGCTTGCCTGAGGATGAAGGAATCATCGGAAAGAGGTGCGATGAACTTGCGGAAATGCTTGCCAAAAAAGATTCCCTCTCGGCGGAGCTGATTAGAGGGCAAGGGAAAAATTGTCATTTTCCGAATGTGACAACATAGTGAAAATGATGCCAACAGAACGAGCTCAACGAATAGAGAACGTGGGCTTTGGAATCACCTGATTCGGTGTTACGGTTGCGAAAATATGGCCGTTCGTTCGTTAGGCAGAAAAAAACAGAACCCGTCCATTTCTGCTCTTAACGGGTGAACGCTCGCTATTTAACCGTTTCGGCCAGAGGCTGAAAATAGAAGACGCACTTCTGAAAATACGCTTTGCCTGCAGAGAAAACGTATTCTGGCTCGAAGCCGAGGAATTATACGCTTTCAGCTACAGAAAGCGTAAACTTGGAAGTACGCCTCCACTTAAACAGCGCGGCCCTGGCCGTTAGGACACTTACACGCGGGCCCCGCGTTGACTCTCTCTCTCCACCCCACTCCTTCTTCTTCCTCCCGATGGGGCAGAGGAGAGACGAGGCCGAGCGCGGCCGGCGCTCTCCCCGGCGACTCGGGCCATCTCCGGTGGAGGTCCGGCCACCGGCGACCTTAGGGGAACGCCGCGCATCCGTCCCGGTGACGCACGAACGCCGAGGAGGACCGGAGCGATGGCGGCTTGGAGGACCGCGGACGAGGCCGTCGGCCGAGCTTGGTTTCGACCGTGCAGTCGTCCCGAGGAAGAAATGAAGAGATGGGGACCTCCGCCAGGCTTTGGGGGTTCTTCTTGTGGCGAAATGAGGGGAGGAGGGGCTCGGCATTGTGCGAATTTGAGCGGGCAGAGGCGGCGAGGCTTCGGCCATGGAGCTGCAGAGGGGGCTCCGTGAGCTAGTTTTCGAGCTTAGGCAGGGTTCTGGGAGGTGGAGAGGGTGGATGGTGAGCTCGGGAGGCCTCGGGACGGCCTATTTATAGGCGGGAGACGTCGTGGCCGTAGCGACGCGTGTGCCGCGTGCTGGAGCTGCGGGAACACGTGAAGGGGGAGGGGAGACGCGTCCAGAGGGTTAACGGGGAGAGGAGAGGGCTCAGGCGTGCCCGAGAAGGCTCAGGAGAGGCGTGGCCGACCGGCCATGGTGGTGGGGAGGGCGGCAGAGCGCGGACGCGGCTGCCTTGGCATGAGGAGGAATAAAGAGGAGGGGGAAGGGTCTGGAGAGGGGGTGCGTGGCTTCTCCGGAGCTCGTGGACACGCTGGGACGCGCGGGAACAGTTCGGAGGGAAGTGGCCGAAGCTAAACGATGAGCAGAGCGCGTCCAGCGCTTGCCAACAGCACGGTCACCGCGTGGCATGGTGTACCGAAGACATGATGACATGCAAAAAGATGTCCCTGGTGTAGTCCATTCAACCTGCAACTCCACTACGGACTTGATTCGATTAAAGCTACTTTGGTATGAAGGGTAGCATCACCCAAAGCTGCTGGCAGAAAGGTGTTTGTAGTGAACTGGGGAAGCTCACTTGGGGAGGGGTGCTGAGCTTTGGCTGGGGTTGATAACTCACTAAGGTAATCATCTTGGCCAAAGATCAGCTCAAATGGAGGGGTCTAGGTAGCACTTCCTTCACAAACTACCCACTGGACGGAAATATGAACATGGAAGGTGCACTCACATGGACGATTGGATTGAGCTGAAATTTGGTGGAGGATGATGATTTGGTCATATGAAGGCACTGTAAAAAAATCATACCATTTGGATAAATAAAAATGGTACTTCCTTCACAATGCTTTCCTTTGGACAGAAACTTGGGGGAATTATTGAGAAATATTGGATAGATAAAATGAGCCCAAATTTTGTGGAGAGAAGTTATATAGGTAGGATAATGTCTTGGTAAAATTTCAGAATTTATGAAGCCATATAAAATATAGTTGCTTCACAAACTGAAAGTATGACCAGAAACAAAGATTGGATGGCGTGCTCACATTGAGTATGGAATCTTGAATATTTTTACATATCCAAGGTCCATATGGTCCAAAGGATTTTTTAGAATTTTGTGGGAATTTTAAGAAAGACAAAAATATAGGTTGCTTCCCAACCTAGGGCAAATAGGGTTATTCCTTTAATAGAAAAGGGAATATTCCCCAGAAAAAGAATTTGGAGTTGGGCTAAGATGGAAATGACATGGCATTGGGAAAGATTTGAGAGTGACAAGCCACTAGGGAGAGGAAAAAGAGATGATCTTCCCAGGTTTCAAGACCACAGAGCCACAGAAAAGAAATTCCAAATAAAAATCCAAAGAAATCCAAAAGAAAAAAAAGGGCCAAAAATCGGGGTGTCACAAACCTACCCCCTTACAAAAATCTCGTCCTCGAGATTTGGTTGCTCAGGGAATAAGTATGAATATTCTGACTTAAGGAAACCGTTTTCAACTCGGGTATCCTTTTCCTTTATAATTTTCCCACTGAATTTCATAGGACCTGACCGCCTTGCTCTGGGGTGGTTTGCTTCACCGTATCCACATTCTGACGGGTCTTACCTTATATGTTCAATCTTACGCTGACTCCAATTCCTTTATATCTGCTGGCTTATCTGATATATTATCATGACTGGAATACGTCATATTTCCATAAGTCCAGGAGTGATTTCCCCATTGACGTGACATTCTTCTATCCAACACTGACAGTATTCAATGGAGTTGTGAACGAATTCCTCGGTGGACACGAAACCTTTTAATCCTTGCATCGGGTTACTCAAATAGATGCATGCCTTCTGGGTTCAAAACCATACTGGGAATCATAATGCTTGCCTTGGCGGAATCTGACTGCTTGTAGATAGTTCTGAATTATCTTGGCTGACTCCACTGTCTTGAGTATCAATTCCGCACCAAAAATTCAACTGTCGCCTGTCGTGCTCAGTATAAAGGATTACGACCTTATAATGATAGCATCTAGAGACTTGACAGACGATGGTTTTGGCGGAAGAATCTTGTTCACGGCAGGCTATCATTTCACTGAGTACCCTATGTGAGGACACATTATCCGAGATGGTTGTTCAGCATTTCGATTGCTCATTCTGTAGGTATACCCATAGGTCGTGTGATGATTTAACACAGTTGCTGAAGTCAAACTGCTGAGCTGGCTAAGGAATCTTTGACTTGATATGACAGTCTTGGATATTCCATACTGACAATTCTGAGCATATACAGTTGGACAAGTGGGTTACCTTGATATGAGGTCCTTACAAAACAGAGTAGACCACTTGGGTGTATATTCATGATGGTTGTTACGGAATCAGACTGTCTTGGGTATCCGTACCATGTTGTTCATGCAACAATTATCATACCTGTATTGCCAGTCTTGCTCCTTCATTATTGTTCTATTTTTCTGAATATTTTGTTGAAAAGAGCTTGGCCATATATATCCTTAATTCTTCGTGTGACCATAGGTACTGTCAGGTGCAATATTCTGGTAATCATACCTTATCCTTGTTCCTGACTCGTGTCATAGAAAACATACCAGGTTCACATGTATTTGTATAGAGCTCACTGTTGTCGTTAATCATACAAGACAGTGATAAGTGATTATGATATCACTTTGTCAGTGGTGAGGAAGCTAGCCTTGATAACTACTGCCAAGATTGGTGTTCCATTATTGCCTTTCTTCATTGCTTGTCAGTCCTTGCATCACACTGAGGTGTATAACTGGCTTTCTTCCTCTTGCATAATTCATGTGGTTGTTGGGTTCTCTCCTTCCTTCGGTAGGTCCTCTTGAACTTACTTGCATCCTCGTACGAGTGACTTGCATGACCTTGGCTGCATGCTCACAATATATATGGAAGTATGTATAGCTTAGCATTTGATTCCCGAGGCAGACACTTGTGTCCTGACTAGTTTGTGCTTCTGACCCAACTGTTGTAGATCTGATTTTTGAGGTGCACTGCCATATACTGCCAACTCACTGTGTAACATCTTGTACCAATGACGATGACTATTTGTAGTGCCGTACTTATGAAGACTAGATAGCTTGTGTTGGAAGCCATCGAGAGTATCGTGCTGAAGAAGGCTCTGGATAGCTTGTGTTGGAAGCCATCGAGAGTACCGTGCTGAAGAAGGTTGAGTAGCTTATGCTCGAAGCTTTTGCCAGGATAGCGTGCTGAAGAAGACTGGGTACCATACCTCAGAAGCTTCTCCTCCTGGTTGCTTACCGGGGAAGATTCAGTGCCTTATGCCAGAAGCTTTCTGTAGTAGCTTACCAAAGAAGACAGAGTATCTTATGCTGGAAGCTATCCACACATCGTACTGAGGAAGATTGAGGAGCCTTGCATCGTAAGCTTCTCTGGTAGCGTGCGGAGGAAGATTGGGTTGCTTACATCAGAAGTTTCTCTCTGTGATATGCGGACTGAATGCCATATATATATATATATATATATATATATATATATATATACCTTTGATATTCCTGTTGTTGATTACTTGTATGAAAATAATTTGTCTGACTACCCTACTTGCTGTGTACTGGATACATGGTACATTCTTGCTTGCTTCCGGGTATAACCTGTTTCAAATTTTACTCAAGGCGGAACCAATCTTGTATATGGACCATACCTTTGGCTGAAAACATACTGTTGGTCTTGTACACAACTCGTCTTCCTGCTGGTTCAATCATTACTGTGGTGAGGATTGCACACTGATGTGGACTTGATGCTGATAGTTAATCCAGAATATCATTTGCATTCAGATCAGATATTCCCAATACAATGCAATCGGCTGAGAATTCCATAATGTTTAGCTGCGCGTCCAAGTATTTGAAATCCTCATTGATTCTTCGAGTCCGATGTCGGTTGATGAGCAACTTTCATAAGGGGAAATAAGGTAATACCGAAGGCCCAAAGAAAGAAGCAAAAGAAATGACTCAAACAAAAACACACAAAGCATCAAGATTGCATACAAGCAACATCACATTTTACTGCTATTCACAACAATATGCATGCCTACTTAAGCACACAAATCTCGCTGGAACTCCGGTACTACGATCTAATATGTTGTGGCGGTGTGCACGAAAGTAAATCAACGTGTGGAGAGGTTGGTGTAAACAGAGCTACACCAAGTGCTGGCTCAGCACAGGTTGCATCTAGACGGGCTTAGGGATGAGGACGTACTCGGTGATCATGTAGCGGAACACGGATGTCACAGCCACATCATCATCAAGTGGATGGAAGGGAACCGTACTCGTCCAGGGAATGAGTGATAGGGTAGGATAGCGGTGGAAAGAAGGGACTGCTGGCATTGCCCTTTCCTGATAATAAAGATCACTAAGGGTTGCCAAAGCAGCAAGGTGGATGGCAAGATCCGGGGTAGAAACATGTCTACCACCGAAATGATAGGTGTGGCTGAAGAGAATATATTGGTGCGATACCCGTGCATCAATCCTGCAAGTGATCGACACCACTAGGTACCTCGTCATCACTCCGCTGGGACAGAGATGACACCAAACACCAAGGAGCAAGTATGCAAAACTGGAGGGTGCAGGTAGTGGATCGAAACCGATGCCACCTACACTCACAAGATAAGATCATTAGCGACAAGATAGTGAGTCTATATGCATGCTATGCGACAAACAAATGCAACAACCAAATGCAGCAAACCGACTAGACTCTATACTAATGGTTCCTAACGCTCACGCGGACTAGGGCGTCCTACAGCCAGACCTGCTCTGATACCAAGCGTTGT
Organism: Elymus sibiricus; assembly: GCA_039707655.1. Classification (NCBI taxonomy): domain Eukaryota; kingdom Viridiplantae; phylum Streptophyta; class Magnoliopsida; order Poales; family Poaceae; genus Elymus; species Elymus sibiricus. Next base: position 361,226,446 of record CM077666.1, read on the forward strand.
GGCACCCCGGCTCAGAGGAACCGGAACACCCCATATTCCAGCCCAGAGATCAAGTCTTCTAGAATACGACACTGCTTGGCATAGAACAAATCAGCTCTTATTACAAATAATCGGGATACAAGGGTCTGATATTACAGGGGCACGACGATACTACGCCTACTAAGATAGCTCTATGCTAGCAGCGGAACAACTCATAGCGACAGAATAACTTCTAGCAGCGGAACAACGACGACGGTGATGAACTCCACTCCGCAGGCACTCTAGCGGGGACACATCCTAGCGTGCAAACTTGGGATCCTCGACAAGCAATCAATCACGGCATTACCTGCAATCTGGCATGACACACCAGGTGAGTACTTTGAATGTACTCGCAAGCTCACAGCAACCAAAGTAATCAAGACAAACAACAGCATGGCAATTACAGGTTAATTATCAATGATGGACATGATACTACTAGAACAACATGAGAGTGAACATGGCATCTACATGTTAATCATGATATGAACATGAACATGATGTTATCATACATGATGTGTACATGGATTGCTGCCATGGTCCCTTGGACCAACTTACCATCTCGGGGTTACCTCGTAACCACCATCAATATCTTACCATCGTGATCCTCACTTGATCACAACAATACCAACCATAGTGATCCTCACATGATCACAACAATACCAGCCATAGTGATCCTCACACGATCACCAACTTCTGCATGTGCCATCTTGTTGTTCTTAGTGTGTAGGTTTATTATTTCTGTTGACCCACAGTGTGACCTACTACGAACTGTGTCCATAACCAAGGACGCAGCTATCGATAGATTATACACTCTGCAGAGGTTAGTACACTGTACCCACACCACGGAACTCATGGCCTCGTGCTCTCATTCGGGTGGACCAACGACATTCCGACAAAACCAATCTATTGCATGACACTCTCCCGGCCACTCCGACAAACTCCCCTTTGAGCTATGTCATGGGTGGCCCCGATGCCAACTCTTGACATCCTGCCACCTCATGGTCGGCCACCGTCGTGGCAAAACAAACAGTCCCAAACAGGGACAAACGCGCGCAAACAACTTGGGCACACAAGGCTTATGGCCGCCTACCTGATCAGGGTATCATGCGCAGATAACCTTCCCTAGTTGGAGGCACCAGCGAGAGGCATGACAATAGACCGAATTAGGGCCTCCCCATCCAGGCAAGTGTGGCTGCACTGGTGAACTCGATTCGGTGGCACCATGACTCAGCCAACAGATTTGTTCAAGTTCGATTAATGTCAGGTTCAACTTGAATGGTGATGAGCTGAGTCACAATAAAATATCATGACAATGTATATGAGCATGATATCAACATAAACATGGATGGGCAATATAACCATTTATCATAACATCAACAACAATAAATCATTTAGTCTACGGGATGCAAATAAACATGGCATGGAGATGATCATGAATATCACAGGTATATGCATAACAAACCATAACTATTCATGTGAACATGACATGATCACTAGCATATGAACTGAATACAAGAATGGAACATGAGAATAATACTACTAACAAGTAAATATCTGGATGCACATGAACATGGCATAGGGATGAGCATGAATCCACAAGCATATACATCGCATTTACAAAATAATTTCAAAGTAATTATTCAAACATTCAAGTGAAAACCATGGCTATTGCAAGGCCATCATGCAAGTGGCTGTTGTGGCTTGCCAGAGGATGAAGGAATCATTGGAAAGAAGTGCGATGAACTCGCGGAAATGCTTGCGAAAAAGTTTCCCTCTCGGTGGAGCTGATTAGAGGGTAACGGCAAAATGGTCATTTTCCAAAAGTGACAACATAATGAAAATGATGCCAACAGAACGAACTCGACGAATAGAGAACGTGGGCTTTGGAATCACCTGATTCGGAGTTAGGGTTGCGAAAATACGGCCGTTCGTTAGGCAGAAAAAAAACAGAACATGTCCATTTCGGCTCTTAACGGGTGAACGCCCGCTATTTAACCGTTTCGGTCGGCAGCTCAAAACAGAAGACGCACTTCCGGAAATACACTTTGCCTGCAGAGAAAACGTATTCTGGCTCGAAGCCGAAGAGGTATATGCTTTCAGCTACAGAAAGCGTAATCTTGGAAGTACGCCTCCACTTAAACAGCGCGGGCCCGGCCGTTAGGTCACTTACACGCGGGCCCTGCGTTGACTCTCTCTCTCCACCCCACTCCTTCTTCTTCCTCCCGATGGGGCGAAGGAGAGACGAGGCCGAGCGCGGCCGGCGCTCTCCCCGGTGACTCGGGCCATCTCCGGCGGAGGTCCGGCCACCGGCGAGCTCAGGGGAACGCCGCGCATCCGTCCCGGTAACGCACGAACGCTGAGGAGGACCGGAGTGACGGCGGCTTGGAGGACCGCGGACGAGGCCGTCGGCCGAGCTTGGTTTTGACCGTGCAGTGGTCCCGAGGAAGAAACGAAGAGATGGGGAGCTCCGCCAGGCTTTGGGGGTTCTTCTGGTGGCGAAATGAGGGGAGGAGGGGCTCGGCATTGCGCGAATTTGAGCGGGCAGAGGCGGCGAGGCTTCGGCCATGGAGGGGCAGAGGGGGCTCCGCGAGCTAGTTTTCGAGGCTAGGCGGGGTTCTGGGAGGTGGAGAGGGTGGATGGTGAGCTCGGGAGGCCTCGGGACGGCCTATTTATAGGCGGGCGACGTCCTGGCCGCGGCGACGCGTGTGCCATGCGTCGGAGCTGCGGGAACATGCGGAGGGGGAGGGGAGACGCGTCCAGAGGGTTCACGGGGAGAGGAGGGCTCAGGCGTGCCCGAGAAGGCTCAGGAGAGGCGTGGCCGACCGGCCATGGTGGTAGGGACGGCGGCAGAGCGCGGACGCGACTGCCTTGGCGTGAGGAGGAAGAAAGAGGAGGGGGAAGGGTCTGGAGAGGGGGTGTGTGGCTTCTCCGGAGCTCGTGGACACGCTGGGATGCGCGGGAATGGGTGGGAGGGAAGTGCTCGAAGCTGAACGACGAGCAGAGCGCGTCCAGCGCTTGCCAACAGCGCGGTCACCGCGTGGCATGGTGTACCGAAGACACGATGACATGCAAAAAGATGTCCCTGGTGTAGTCCATTCAACCTGCAACTCCACTATGGACTTGGTTCGATTAAAGCTACTTTGGTATGAAGGGTAGCATCACCCAAAGTTGCTGGCAGAAAGGTGTTTGTAGTGAACTGGGGAAGGCTCACTTGGGGAGGGGTGCTGAGCTTTGTCTGGGGTTGATAACTCACTAAGGTAATCATCTTTGCCAAAGATCAGCTCAAATGGAGGGGTCTAGGTAGCACTTCCTTCACAAGCTGCTCCGCTGGACATAAATATGAACATAGAAGCTGCACTCACATGGATGATTGGATTGAGCTGAAATTTGGTGGAGGATGATGATTTGGTCATATGAAGGTACTGTAAGAATTTCATACCATTTGGATAAATAAAAATGGTACTTCCTTCACAATGCTTTCCTCTGGACAGAAACTTGGGGGACTTATTGAGAAATATTGGATAGATAAAATGAGCCCAAATTTGGTGGAGAGAAGTTATATAGGTAGGATAATGTCCTGCTAAAATTTCAGAATTTATGAAGCCATATAAAATATAGTTGCTTCACAAACTGAAAGTTTGACCAGAAACAAAGATTAGATGGTGTGCTCACCATGTGTATGGAATCTTGAATATTTTTACATATCCAAGGTCCATATGGTCGAAAGGAATTTTTAGAATTTTTTGGGAATTTTAGGAAAGACAGAAATATAGGTTGCTTCACAACCTAGGGTAAACAGGGTTATTCCTTTAATAGAAAAAAGGAATATTCCCCAGAAAAAGAATTTGGAGTTGGGCTAAGATGGAAATGACATGGCATTGGGAATGATTTGAGAGTGACAAGCCACTAGGGAGAGGAAGAAGAGATGATCTTCCCAGGTTTCAAGACCACAGAGCCACAGAAAAGAAATTCCAAATAAAAATCCAAAGAAATCCAAAAGAAAAGGAAAGGGCCAAAAATCGGGGTGTCACACCGACAACATATATTGTGTGGCACAGGGAATAGAAGTCTGATGTACAGGTTCGCCTAACCAGCTTCATAGTGTACTTGGTGGTCGGCACGCCTTGCTAGAGGCCGCTACCAACCGAGCAGGTCGGAGGTGGTCCGACCTGCGACCAAGCCGACTTGAACCTAAGGGGTCACGCGCTTAAGGGAAGGAATCTACGAGGTCGGATCCGAGGACACTGGTCGGATATGATCCGAGCTGGACTTGGATCGTTACCGAGTAGACTTTGGGCTTTAGGTTCTATGCAGGGCCCAAGTGTTGAGCCCGCGATGGATGCCTATATAAGTGGAGGTACGGCACCCTCATTGGGGTTTATCACCTTCATGCCGTCATTAGGGCTTTGCATGTGTTTGCAACTAGCCACCTCCACTCGCCATCGGTTGTGTGATCGGACCAAGCAGTCCGCCACACGACGTTCCTCCATCACGCGCGGATACCATTAGAGGCGGTTCACTTGCGCCGCTCCGGTGAACCTGTTCGTGGGATCCGATCGGCTACATGGGAGATTGACGAGGAGGAGACGACTTCGGAGACGCACTGCCTCAACTCTATTTCCGCTGCACGGCACTGCGCGTCTAGTGGTAACGATCCGTGATCCATCTCCATTAGCATGTTCTTGGATGTTCTGCAGGTAGGAAATTTTAATTTGCAGTCGACGCACCCTACCGTAGAACCCAACAGTGATATCAGAGCCTCTGCTATAGGATTTGGTTTCAGATCGTATGCATATTTGATATGTGGAGGCGGCAGATGAGATCTGTTGTCGTTTATAAGATCGGCTATGTGCATGGTTGATGAGATCAACTGCACATGGGGATCGATGTGGCAATGTTTTCTGATGATCGGAATTGATAAGGTCGTGACACAACCTACCCCTACCGGTCGGTTTCCTCCATCGGGGTTAACAATGAAACGTAAATCCGAATCGGATTCGCGAATATCGATGAGATCGGTCAGATCGGAAAATTCGGCGTGATCGGAGTACAAATGCGATATGTGATTTCTGAAAACGTTGGGCGCTGCCCGTACCCGCGAGGGGTGCTGCCCCTTCGAACCGCGTATATTTCATGTGCGTAGCACCGTATATTTCGTACACTTTGTTTGGCAGGTTTGATGTGAATAGTATGGCTCATGTGTATGTGATGCATGTGTGTAAATTATACATGGCCTGCGCGTCATGACTTGTAAGCCGGCAGGAGCCAAAGCGTTGTCATTTTAATGTATAACGACCTGCGTGTTGACTTGTGATTCTCTGTGAAAATTCATTACTAGTTGTAGTATTTGGAGGACAGAGATCAAGTTTGAGGCTTCGGCGTCCCGGCGTGATGAACAAGATGGAGTGCCGACCTGGTCATCGAAGTTGGAGCCGGCCTAGAAGGACGTCCATGAAGGAGCCATACTATTTCACAATATATGTTTATTTGTGATTGTTACGCTTCTTGTTTCTATTCATGTTAAAATGGTAGAAAGATCCCTCACGAATATCAAGTTTATTTGCTGTTGCCGATGTTGCACCTTCACACATCAAGTACATCTAGTAGTGGGCTCATAAAATTGGGGTGCTACTAGGTGTCCTTGAACTGAAGGGTTCGTGTCGGACACGGACGTGCACTGCATCAGGTTGACTTGACAAGGCTATCAAAACGGTTTTGGGCCTTGTGGCAAAGAAGGTTGGGAGCCGAGGTATGAGATACCTTTCCGCCCGACAAGAGTCGTATAGAGATACGATTAGCAAGGAGTTGCTTACCAGATAGGCACGTTGGCTAGCAGTGATGCTAAAGCTCACTGGTCGCATGCGCTAGTCGGATCCTGAATAACTGAGAGTTTGCGGAGGGATGCTAACTTCAGTGGGAGTATTTCTGTTTAAGGCTTGAATTACTCTACATAAACACATTGCTTAGTGATTGCATAATTTTTTGTTGTAGATCAATGGCACCACCTGCTCAACCCAACTTTGCATTGAAATCAATCTTGGAAAAGGATAAACTTAATGGAACAAACTTTACCACCTTGTATAGAAATTTGAGAATTGTTCTCAAGCATGATAAGAAGGAACATGTTCTAGAGGATCCACTTCCAGAGGAACCTACCGATAATGCTAATGCCACAACCAAGAATGCCTACCAGAAACTCGTTGATGAATCAACGGAGATCAGTTGTCTGATGCTGGCTTGTATGGAGCCCGATTTGCAATAGCATTCTGAAAATGTTGAGGCTTACGATATGATCGAGAGACTCAAGAGCATATTTCAGACACAGGCTAGGACCGAAAGGTTCAACGTCTGGCGATCCTTGATGGATTGCAAGCTGAAGGAAGGTGATCCACTGAGTCCACATGTGATCAAGCTGATCGGATATGTGCAAGCTTTGGATCGGTTAGGCTTCCCACTCTTGGATGAGCTGGCTACAGATGCAGTTCTGGATTCTCTTCCACCTAGCTATGTGTGACGCCCCCGGCCTGACCGTGCACTAATCATACACGCAAATGCGCACGATCAAGCCCAGGGACTCACGGGAAGATATCACAACAAAACTCTAGACACAAAATAAAATAATACAAGCTTGATATTACAAGCCAGGGGCCTCGAGGGCTCGAATACATAAGCTCGAGTTAGACAAGCGTCAGCGGAAGCATCAGTATCTGAGTACAGACATAGTTAGACAGGTTGCCTTAAGAAAGCTGAGCAAAACAACGACAACTAGATCGAAAAGGCGCACGCCTCCTGCCTGGGAGTCTCCTAAACTACTCCTGGCAGTCGGTCTCCACGTAGCAGTAGGCTCCGTCAGGGTAGTAGTAGTCGTCGACGGGGTCAGCTGGCTCCGGGGCTCCGTCAGCTGATGGCAGCAATCGGGTATAGGGAAAAAGAGGTAGCAAAGCAACCGTGAGTACTCATCCAAAGTACTCGCAAGACTTACATCAGATCTATGCTAAGTACGCATCGGTATCAAAGGGAAGGGTCTGTATCTGTGGACTAGACTGCAGAAATGCCAGAATAGAGAGAAGGCCTAGCCTATCGAAGACTACCATCTTGCAGCGTCTTGCAACATTAGAAGAGTGTAGATTAGCATATAACAAAGAAATAAGTATGTAGTAGCAAAGCCCGGAGATCCTTCCTCGACTCCCTGCGAGAAAGCGATCCCAGAGCTTACATATTAATTAAAGTAACATGTATCCAGTTCAAGTTGTAGTAGATCGGGACACAACACTGAGTGTCCTGTTACCATGGACACGGCTATTCGAATAGATAATCTTCCCTGCAGGGGTGCACTACTGTTACCCAACACGCTCGATTAACTCTGGCCAGACACACTTTTCTCGGTCATGCCCGGCCTCGGCTGATCGACACGACGTAGTCCTACCTAGGCTCCGCAGAGAGGTCCCCGCCGGTCTACATCCTAAGCGCTCAGGGGTCTTGGGCCCATCGCCCTTTGCACTCCGGGTCGTTGCGCGCAGGGCGAATCCAGGCGCCACCTCTCTCCTGGATGGCGCCGGCCCAGCCGTGCCACAATGCTGAACTGGACGTCTGACAGAGCTTTTGGCTGATACATACGGCTCCGAGGGCCCCATTAAACCATTATCCCGCATGGTGGTAGTGCGTATAGGCCAGTGGCCAACTCAGATCAAATACCCAAATCCGTTAAGCATGTTATTAGTATCTCGCGGACACGAACAGGGCTCAAGGCTCACCTCCGACACCCTGCCGCACAGACTTGGTAATCCGCGGTCCAATGACCAGGGACCAGGCCCACCTCTGTCCTAGGTGGTCTCCACCTGCCCTATCGTTCCGCCACAATAATCTCTCGCGGGTGCCCTCCTGGTCGACCCGACTTCCCAAAGAACTGAGATGAAGGTCAAAGTACCCGTGTGTCCATAACATCGTGGGGAATCCAAGGAATCACCCTCGTTGGATTCCCACTCGATGTAACCGTCAAGGTGAACTTGGAGGAATCACCCTCGATAAGTTCACACTTGAGGGGCTGCACGACAGAGGCATCATCGAAGGTGGTGAAAGAGGAATCACCCTCGATAACCCACAACCGACTAGCTACGCTACAGAGATATCATCAGGAGTGAGGTAGGAGGTATCACCGTCATCACTCGATAGTAGCTCTACAGAGTCGTACAATTTAAGGGGGTGTGCGGTGCTGTGTCGGTCTCTGTACATCGATCACACTGATCGAGTCACCGATGGTAAAGCATGGCAACAAGGACAAGGGTGTGGGGCCATTGATCGATCACTAACCAGCCTATGCTAAGTATTTAGGACAACAGGTAAAGTATCAACAGCAGATTACAAAATCAGGCTATGCATCAGAATAGGAGCAATCAAATACAGTAGCAAATCCTAATGCAAGCACGGGGAAGAAGGAATAGGTGATATAGGAATGATCAAGGGGGTTTGCTTGCCTGGAAGCTCTGCCGAAAAGGAAGAAGGGTCGTCGGTGACATAGTCGATCACAGGGGCTTCGGCAGCAATCGCAGGGTCTACCGGAGAAGAAAGAGGGGGAAGAAACAGTAAATACAAAGCACACAATGCAACACAGATGCATGAAATGTCGGTAAGTTATGCTAGGGGTGTCCTAACGCAGTACTAGGCATTTTAGACGGAGCGGGAAAATATCCGGGAATATTTTCCCAGCTCCAGGTGATTATCAGTATAATCAACCGGAGGGGACGGTTCCATGTTCATCATCTTAGAGAGGTGTCACAGGTATGTGGGTGGCATATTTGGATTCGTCTTATTTTCCTGATCATTTTTCATATATAAATTATTTTCATCTGACTTGCGGTTATTTTTCTATAATTTCCGAAGTTTATTCGATTTTCTGGACTTTTTCGTTTTATATTAATTTGAATTAAAAACAGAATATACTTTTGTCACCTAGTGATACCCTAGCCTGTTAGTATGACAGTGGGGCTAGTGCGGTTGGGTTGACCCGGTCAAAGGTTGACTGATCCACATATGAACAGTGTAAGTGGGTCCCGCGTGTCATTGTCTTTAGTTTAATAAAATGGTAATTAACCGGGGTGGTCCCACATGTCATTTGCAACCTAACCACTACTTAGCCTAACTACTAATTAGCTAACCTACCTAAACAGGGCCGGCCTCATCCACACACATACGCACACACATAGCACACACACACACACACACACACAGCACACACACAGCTACACATACACGCACACACACTGGCGCACACGGTCATGGCCATGGCCGTGGCCAGCAGCAGCAGCAGGCAGCGGCGCACGGCGGGCAGCAGCGGCACCTAGCGGCAGCAGCAGTACGCGAGCAGCAGCAGCTGCTGCAAGCAGCGGCAAGAGCAGCAGCAGAGGCCGCGGGCGCAAGTACGCGGTGGCGGAGGTCCGGCCACGACGATGAACAACGGCGTAAACAGCGCAGATCGAAAGGGGAAAGGGGGGGAATCGGCAGTGGAGCTCACCTTGGTGCTCGTGGACATGGTTAGAATGCACGGGGACGACCGGACGCGACGTGCTTATCGACGGGAGGAAGCGGCCGTGGCGGGAAATGAGCTCGATGCCGAGCGTATGGTGCCTCCTAGCTTGATTTAGTGGAGGTAGGCGAAGGAGTCGATGATGGCGGAGCTCCTGGATATCTTCACGCGACGAGGGGAGGCTCCGGAGCGCGTGGACCACGGTGGTGTGGCGACCTCGAGCTCGGGAACGAGCAAACAAAGAAGAGGAGGACGAGCGAGGGGCATATGGCGCATTAGGGTTTGCTCACTGCATCGGGGAAGGCCTTATACTACTCGGGGGTCGCTGGATGGTCGACACAGCGGCCGTGGTGGCCATGGCGGCTGGATGCACGCCACGCACCAGCTCTGCCTCCTCTCTGTACAGAGGAGGGAGAAAGGCCCTAGTGGACTTGGGTTGTGCTACTGTAGCACTGGGCCACCAGTGCATAGTGTAGTGTTTTTTTTTCATTTTGAATTTTCTGTTTCCTTTTACAGTTTCTGTGTTGTAATTCTTTTAGCTACCAAATAATTTTAGTTGAACATGAAGGTTGACTCATAATTACTAGGCATTATTTTAAATCAGTGCACAAAGTTTTGACGTCATTTTGAATTGTGTTTGAGTCTTAAATTAGCCCCTTATGTGATGTTGGTCCAACTCAAAAATAGACAAGATCATTTTAATAATTTAAATAATGTTGGTTTCCATTTGTTAATTACTTAGAGATTATTTGCAAAATTATAAACACTTTAGTTTTGCAGTTTGGAGAATTATTAATTTGACTTGCATTTTAAATTTGAATTTGAGTTGGATTATTTCCTAAATGCAATTTAATGATGATGATCATGATGACAAGGCATGTTGTCTGGGTTAATGATAGAGCTAAGATCTGGGGGTGTTACAAATCTCCTCCACTCGAAGAAATCTCGTCCCGAGATTTAAGAGGTAGAGTTAGAGGGAAGGAATGGGTTACGAAATTCTAACGAGTCTTCTCGGTCTTGGTTGCTCTTCCCGAAGAGGTCGGTCCATTATATTGAAGTCTTCGTCTCTTTACATCAGTGCATCCTGACGAGTTGTCATCCTTCCTTCGGAATCGCCATCGTTCCTACGAATAGGGTAAGAGATAACTTGGCAATGAAGGAATTCTACAAGGGTAATCATCTGAGGTCATCTCATGGAATTAGACACAGGGTATCTCTCGAGTTGGAACTCAGTAAATACATTGCGAGCAAGATACTTTTATAAGGAGGCACAAGAAGCTTCAAGCGGGTAGGCAATCGTTCGATGCCTAATCAGAAGGTGAAAGGAGTTTAAAGCAACGAGAATAAATGTTGCGTCCGATATCGGAATAGAATAGCGTAAGGAAGGTGGCTTGTAGAATTTTTATACGAAACCAAATACCAAGAACAATTTTGGATACAAGGATAACAGAGTTGTTTTCATGAAACTTATGATCAAGTAAACTTTCGAAGAGGGTTCAAACGATCGACATGCTCAGGTCAGAACAATAATTGATTGCATGATTAACTGGGAGACACAATCGCAAGTACTACCGAATGGTAAGGCAGACTGCACCAGCTTGTATTTGGGAACTCGAGCATTTCCGAATCATTAGGATGATCAGAATCGGAGTGATCAACATTCATACCACCATGATGAATAAGAAGGGTGGTGGCATCTTGGGTGATCACTATACAAGGTTCGTCAGGGAACAGTTTTTCAGCTATGTTGGCAACAACGTCGATAGCAAGGGCGGGGGACGAAGAGAACTATTTTCCTGCTCGTTAAGACGAGGCGGACCGATAGGCAAAGTTCTCATCCACCGGCGGTTGCCGGAATGTCATCAACAATAGTAACAAGGTCTTACTGACAGGATTGTACACCGAGGTGTTTGCATAAGCAGGAACTATTACTGCTTAGATCATATAGTTCACAAGAAAGGTTAATCAAACCAACGGAAAGGAAAAGGTGATTATCAGATTAAACAAACCAATGGAAAGGAAAAATTGAATATACACAAGTATATCCTTCTCAAGAGCAAGCAGAGCGGGATATTCTTGACAGGTCTTCAAGTACATAACCCTTTAAATAAAAGGAACAAGGGGAATCATGATGTTTACCCATACAATGGTGTTTGGATAATTGAGCAAGAAACATTTAGCATGACGCTTCCCCTGTTCTTGTTGATATTCGGAGTACCACAGTCATGCTTCGGGGTAGCAATGATATGGCGTTTCAAGTAAGGGTGGGTTTGAAGAACACCAGAAATACATAAGGACAACTTCAAGAATAGCAAGGAACTCAAGGTATAACCAGAACTTGACCAAGTCTGTGTTGGAAGGAAGGAAAGGATGTTGTCGATGACGACACGGATTATCGAGAGGCAAGGATGGTATTTCTTATCATGACTTCAATTGACATCTCGGAAGAAGTCAAAATGTTGATGATGATCACCACACCTTTTGTCGGGAGGTTTCAAGAGGATGCAATCTAACAGAGATGATGTCAAGCAAGGGAATGACGAAGCAAAAAAGTGATGGGAGCAACAGATAAGATGCAAGCTCGGAATCAAAGTTGCTTTTCAAGACAACAACATGATGTTGAAAACTCGACGTAAGCCTTGCTCACGGTCTGAAGAATTCATGCAACAAAGAAGGACGGGGTAGCATGGCCAAAGGTAGCATGATAAGGATGTAGCCGGTAGGCTAGGAATGACCTGCGGAGAGCAGATACTTTAACCTTGTCGAAGAATAGACGAGGCACTGGAACAGATTCCTTTCAGATATACCGGATAAGGACAGCATGGTCGGAACCATAACTGCAAGGGATCAGGTTAAGGAAACTTGGAAGAATTATATAAATGAATTAAATATTTTGCAAGAAGCTTCCGTGATAAGATCTACATCGTGTCCATGGGCATGAACACAAAGGTTCAAGGTCGACTCCCATTTTTTCAATTCATAACCTTTCATTCACTTCTCGCTTTCGATGAAGTTGTAGTGTTGAAATTTTTATCTGGTGGAACACCAGTAGAGTATGACCCATAGAAGTTTCCGGGTTCACACTGATTGCAGAATGCATAGATACAACTCATCAGAGGAGTTCAGAGAGCTATTGAACACACTTATATAAGCAACATATACAAGCTCGAAAGCAAAGGGCTGACGACATGGGGTAGATGATACAATTCACCGAAGGCATTTTGTATCAGGGGAAATTTGTCAATGATTTAAAACACGAAGGAACTGTCGGGTAGTAATCCACCAAAAGATCAGGTGGTCCGCAAGGAATCTGATGTGAGTATCGGTACTCAACCAGCAGAGGAAAGAATGCAAAGGCATCGGATCATAGAAACATCTAAATTATTCGAAGCTTAATTACAAAGGGACTGTGATTACCACAACGGGGATCGGATGCAGACGTTCAGATCAAAAGATGAGTAAGTTGGACAGACTTAGGGGCACAATCAATCGCAATTTGATTGGCCGAGAACCAGCTCATGTCCAAAATGACGTCTGAGCCAGAAGGACAAATTCTAGTTTCGACTAATGATTGCGAGCATTCGCAAACATATTGAATCAAAGGCTCAAAATGATGATGACAAAGGATGCTAATGAATATTGCTAGACATATGGAATTAACCATAATGCAAGCAGTCAAGAGTTTCAAGAGTAGTAGGTTGCAGAGGATTATCGGAAGATCGGGTAGCAATACGAAGTATTTTGTGAAACACGTGAACAACTGGGGATGAATGAATCCCCGGTAAGTGTGAGGAATTTTTTGTAGGTATATTTATGCGACAAGTAGCTGCAAGGCAGTAGACACAAGGGATTCTTGGAACATCAGAGAGTGTCTTCGGAACCATCTGGTACTCCAAGAGTAGCGGAAACATCTGTATCAAGTGGCCCGCCGGGAGAAAATGGTCACGAGAACCTAGAGTCAGAGTTAGTAAAAAAATTAACCCGAAAGGGAAGAGAAGTTCAGAACCCAGAGTAAAGATGCATAATAAAAGATGCTAATCCCATCCATCTGCGATGTGGGCCCGTAACCCACACAACACTGTTAGTAAAATAGTTTTTCAAAGTATAGACTCGACTTCGACCAAGGAATGTGGAAAGGGGCTCCTACAGGCAGTCGGCTCTGATACCAGCTTGTGACGCCCCTGGCCCGACCATGCACTAATCATACACGCAAATGCGCACGATCAAGCCCAGGGACTCACGGGAAGATATCACAACCCAACTCTAGACACAAAATAAAATAATTCAAGCTTTATATTACAAGCCAGGGGCCTCGAGGGCTCGAATACATAAGCTCGAGTTACACAAGCATCGGCGGAAGCATCAGTATCTGAGTACAGACATAGTTAGACAGGTTGCCTTAAGAAGGCTGAGCAAAACAACGACAACTAGATCGAAAAGGCGCAGGCCTCCTGCCTGGGAGTCTCCTAAACTACTCCTGGCCGTCGGTCTCCACGTAGCAGTAGGCTCCGTAGGGGTAGTAGTAGTCGTCGACGGGGTCAGCTGGCTCCGGGGCTCCGTCAGCTGATGGCAGCAATCGGGTATAGGGAAAAAGAGGTAGCAAAGCAACCGTGAGTACTCATCCAAAGTACTCGCAAGACTTATATCAGATCTATGCTAAGTATGCATCAGTATCAAAGGGAAGGGTCTGTATCTGTGGACTAGACTGCAGAAATGCCAGAATAGAGAGAAGGCCTAGCCTATCGAAGACTACCATCTTGCAGCGTCTTGCAACATTAGAAGAGTGTAGATTAGCATATAACAAAGAAATAAGTATGTAGTAGCAAAGCCCGGAGATCCTTCCTCAACTCCCTGCGAGAAAGCGATCCCAGAGCTTACATATTAATTAAAGTAACATGTATCCAGTTCAAGTTGTAGTAGATCGGGATACAACACTGAGTGTCCTGTTACCATGGACACGGCTATTCGAATAGATAATCTTCCCTGCAGGGGTGCACTACTGTTACCCAACACGCTCGATTAACTCTGGCCAGACACACTTTTCTCGGTCATGCCCGGCCTCGGTTGATCGACACGACGTAGTCCTACCTAGGCTCCGCAGAGAGGTCCCCGCCGGTCTACATCCTAAGCGCTCAGGGGTCTTGGGCCCATCGCCCTTTGCACTCCGGGTCGTTGAGCGCAGGGCGAATCCAGGCGCCACCTCTCTCCTGGATGGCGCCGGCCCAGCCGTGCCACAATGCTGAACTGGACGTCTGACAGAGCTTTTGGCTGATACATACGGCTCCGAGGGCCCCATTAAACCATTATCCCGCATGGTGGTAGTGCGTATAGGCCAGTGGCCAACTCAGATCAAATACCCAAATCCGTTAAGCATGTTATTAGTATCTCGCGGACACGAACAGGGCTCAAGGCTCACCTCCGACACCCTGCCGCACCGACTTGGTAATCCGCGGTCCAATGACCAGGGACCAGGCCCACCTCTGTCCTAGGTGGTCTCCACCTGCCCTATCGTTCCGCCACAATAATCTCTCGCGGGTGCCCTCCTGGTCGACCCGACTTCCCAAAGAACTGAGATGAAGGTCAAAGTACCCGTGTGTCCATAACATCGTGGGGAATCCAAGGAATCACCCTCGTTGGATTCCCACTCGATGTAACCGTCAAGGTGAACTTGGAGGAATCACCCTCGATAAGTTCACACTTGAGGGGCTGCACGACAGAGGCATCATCGAAGGTGGTGAAAGAGGAATCACCCTCGATAACCCACAACCGACTAGCTACGCTGCAGAGATATCATCAGGAGTGAGGTAGGAGGTATCACCCTCGTCACTCGATAGTAGCTCTGCAGAGTCGTACAATTTAAGGGGGTGTGCGGTCCTGTGTCGGTTTCTGTACATCGATCACACTGATCGAGTCACCGGTGGTAAAGCATGGCAACAAGGACAAGGGTGTGGGGCCATTGATGGATCACTAACCAGCCTATGCTAAGTATTTAGGACAACAGGTAAAGTATCAACAACAAATTACAAAATCAGGCTATGCATCAGAATAGGAGCAATCAAATACAGTAGCAAATTCTAATGCAAGCACGGGGAAGAAGGAATAGGTGATATAGGAATGATCAAGTGGGTTTGCTTGCCTGGAAGCTCTGCCGAAAAGGAAAAAGGGTCGTCGGTGACGTAGTCGATCACAGGGGCTTCGGCAGCAATCGCAGGGTCTACCGGAGAAGAAAGAGGGGGAAGAAACAGTAAATACAAAGCACACAATGCAACACAGATGCATGACATGTCTGTAAGTTATGCTAGGGGTGTCCTAACGCAGCACTAGGCATTTTAGACGGAGCGGGAAAATATCCGGGAATATTTTCCCAGCTCCAGGTGATTATCGGTATACTGAACCGGCGGGGACGGTTCCATGTTCATCATCTTAGAGAGGTGTCGCAGGTATGTGGGTGGCATATTCGGATTCGTCTTATTTTTCTGATCATTTTTCATATATAAATTATTTTCATCTGACTTGCGGTTATTTTTCTATGATTTTCCGAAGTTTATTCGATTTTCTGGACTTTCTGGTTTTATATTAATTTGAATTAAAAACAGAATATACTTTTGTCACCTAGTGCTACCCTAGCCTGTTAGTATGACAGTGGGGACAATGGGGTTGGGTTGACCCGGTCAAAGGTTGACTGATCAACATATGAACAGTGTAAGTGGGTTCCGCGTGTCATTGTCTTTAGTTAAATAAAATGGTAATTAACCGGGGTGGTCCCACATGTCATTTGCACTATACCAAACCACTACTTAGCCTAACTACTAATTAGCTAACCTACCTAAATAGGGCCGGCCTCATCCACACACATACGCACACACACACACAGCTCGCACACACAGCTACACACACAGGTACACACACACACACACACACTGGCGCACACGGCCATGGCCATGGCCGTGGCCAGCAGCAGCAGCAGGCAGCGGCGCACGGCGAGCAGCAGTACGCGAGCAGCAGCAGCTGCTGCAAGCAGCGGCAAGAGCAGCTGCATCGCAGCAAGAGTAGCAGCAGAGGCCGCGGGCGCAAGTACGCGGAGGCGGAGGTCCGGCCATGACGATGAACAACAGTGTAAACAGCACAGATCGAAAGGGGAAAGGGGGGAATCGGCAGTGGAGCTCACCCTGGTGCTCGTGGACATGGTTAGAAGGCACGGGGATGACCGGACGCGACGTGCTCGTCGACGGGAGGAAGCGGCCGTGGCGGGAAATGGCGCGTTAGGGTTTGCTCACTGCATCGGGGAAGAGGGGCTCCTGGACATCTTCGCGCGATGAGGGGAGGCTCCGGAGCGCGTGGACGACGGTGGTGTGGCGACCTCATGCTTGGGAACGAGCAAACAAAGAAGAGGACGACGAGCGAGGGGGATATGGCGCGTTAGGGTTTGCTCACTGCATCGGGGAAGGCCTTATACTACTCGGGGGTCGCTGGATGGTCGACACGGCGGCCGTGGTGGCCATGGCGGCTGGATGCACGCCACGCACAAAGGAGGGAGAAAGGCCCTGGTGGACTTGGGCTGTGCTACTGTAGCACTGGACCACCAGTGCATAGTGTAGTGTTTTTTTTTTCATTTTGTATTTTCTGTTTACTTTTACAGTTTTTGTGTTGTAATTCTTTTAGCTACCAAATAATTTTAGTTGAACATGAAGGTTGACTCATAATTACTAGGCATTATTTTAAATGAGTGCACAAAGTTTTGAGGTCATTTTGAAATGTTTTGAATTGTGTTTGAATCTTAAATTAGCCACTTATATGATGTTGGTCCAACTCAAAAATAGACAAGGTCATTTTAATAATTTAAATGATGTTGGTTTCCATTTGTTAATTACTTAGAGATTATTTGCAAAATTATGAACACTTTAGTTTTGCAGTTTGGAGAATTATTAATTTGACTTGTATTTTAAATTTGAATTTGAGTTGAATTATTTCCTAAATGCAATTTAATGATGATGATCATGATGACAAGGCATGTTGTCTAGGTTAATGATAGAGCTAAGATCTGGGGGTGTTACACTATGGGCCGTTCATTTCGAACTATCATATGCACGGTAGGGATAAGAAGCTCACTGAATTGCATGGGATGCTCAAGGTGGCAGAGCAGGATATTAAGAAAGGCACGCATCAAGTGTTGATGGTGCAGAAATCGGCTGAGTTCAAGAAGAGTTGGTCCAAGAAGAAGGCTAAGGCAAAGGGCACGGAGATGGTAACCTCCGCAGTTGAGCCGAAGTCTGGACCGGACTCGAAGACCATTTGCTATCATTGCAAGGAAACTGGTCACTGGAAGAGTAACTATATCAAGTGGCTTGCCGAGCATGGCAAGAAGGCCGGAAGTGCGACTTCGGGCAAAGGTACACTTGTTACATATGTTATAGACATTTACCTTGCTGACATACCTAGTAGCTCTTGGGTATTTGATACCGGATCGGTTCTTTATATTTGCAACTCGATGCAGGGGCTGGTAAGAACTAGGCGTGTGGCACAAGGGGATATTGACATCAGGGTCGGCAACAAAGCAAGAGTTGATGTGTTGGAAGTCGGCACGATGCAGCTCCAGCTTCCTTCCAGATTCATTATGCAATTGAATAATTGTTAATATATTCCAGCACTTAGTCGGAACATTATATCTGCCTCATGTTTGATGAGTCGGGGTTATGAATTCAATTTAAAGGACAATGGTTGTTCGATATCTTTGAATGGTATGTTTCACAGCTATGCACCCATTGTTGATGGGCTATTTATTTTGAATCTGGAAATGGAACCTGTCTATAATATGAATGTCAAGAGGCATAAGCCTAATGAGATAAATCCGACATACTTCTGGCATTGCCGGCTTGGACATATTAGTCTGAAACGCATGAAGAAGCTCCATGATGATGGGCTTCTAACTTCGTCCGACTTCGGGTCGTTCGAGACATGCGAATCGTTCTTGCTCGGCAAGATGACTAAGTCTTCTTTTGCAAAGAGTTGCGAGAGGGCGTCCGAGCTGTTGGAGCTTATACACAGTGATGTGTGTGGTCCAATGAGCACAACTGCCAGAGGTGGCTATCAGTACTTCGTGACTTTTACCGACGACTTGAGTAGATATGGATATATCTATTTGATGAGGCACAAGTCAGAAACTTTTGAAAAGTTCAAAGAGTTTCAGAACGAGGTTGAGAATCAGCTCGGCAAGACTATAAAGCTTCTACGATCTGATCATGGAGGTGAGTACATGGGCCAGGAGTTTGATGATCATCTGAAAAGCCGAGGTATTGTACCTCAGCTCACACCTCCGGGCACACCACAGAGAAATGGTGTGTCGGAACGGAGGAATCGTACCTTGTTGGATATGGTTCGATCTATGATGAGCAAATTGGATTTACCCTTGTCATTCTGGGGATACGCTCTAGAAACTGCAGCTTTTACACTCAACAGAGTACCATCAAAATCCGTAGACAAGACACCACATGAGATGTGGACTGGGAAGAGTCCCAAGTTGTCTTTTCTAAAGATTTGGGGTTGTGAAGCATTCGTCAAGCGACTTATGTCGGACAAGCTTACACCCAAGTCGGATAAGTGCATATTTGTGGGATATCCGAAGGAAACCTTGGGATATAGCTTCTACAACCGCGAAGAGAACAAAGTGTTTGTTGCTCGGAATAGGGTCTTCCTTGAGAAAGAGTTTCTCGGGCGGGAAGCCAGTGGAAGGCAGGTGCAACTCAAAGAAGTTCGAGAACCACTTGGGGACAACTCGGTTGGTGATGCGATCATACCGGAGTCTGTCAGGAAACTTGAGGTGGAAGCGGCACCGGAACCACGGAGGTCGGAAAGATTGCGGAGAGTGCGTGATTTGTTGTTGCTGGAAAGCGACGAGCTGGCTACGTATGCGGAAGCGATGGTGAGCCCGGATTCCGAGGCATGGCTGGAGGCCATGAGGTCCGAGTTAAAGTCCATGGATGAAAATCAAGTTTGGGACTTGGTTGATCCGCCGCCTGGCGTCACTGCCATTGGTTGCAAATGGGTCTTTAAGAGGAAAACCGATGTGGATGGAAATGTTCAGATCCACAAAGCTCGGCTTGTCGCTAAAGGTTATGGACAAGTTCAAGGAATTGACTATGACGAGACTTACTCGCCGGTAGCGATGATGAAGTCGGTGAGGATCATACTAGCTATAGCTGCATATTTCGATTACGAGATATGGCAGATGGATGTCAAAATGGCTTTCCTTCACGAAAATTTAACCGAGGACGTGTATATATGATACAGCCCGAGGGTTTTGTTGATCCGACTAGTGCTAGTAAGGTATGCAAGCTCAAGAGATCCATTTATGGGTTGAGGCAAGCATCTCGGAGCTGGAATATTCGTTTTGATGAGGTCGTCACTGGTCTCGGTTTCATCAAAAGCGAAGAGGAATTGTTTATACAAGCAGTTGAATGGGAGCTCGGTAGTGTTTTTGATCCTGTATGTGGATGCCATATTGTTGATCGGAAACGATGTTTCGATGCTGAACTCGGTCAAGGAATCATTGAATGGAAAGTTTTCGATGAAGGACCTCGGTGAAGCAGTTTACATATTGGGCATTAAGATCTATAGAGATACATCGAGGAGGTTACTCGGCTTAAGCCAGAGCACGTACATAGACAAAGTGTTGAAACGGTTGAACATGTGTGAGGCCAAGAAGGGGTTCTTGACTGTCTCACATGGTATAAGGCTAAGCGAGACTCAGAGTCCTTCGACATCTAATGAGCGAAGCAGGATGTGTCGAATTCCGTATGCCTCGGCCATCGGATAGATCATGTATGCCATGATATGTACTCGGCCCGATGTTGCTTTTGCAATAAGCTTAACAAGCAGATACCAGGCCAACCCAGGTGAGAGTCACTGGGCGGCGGTAAAGACTATTCTGAAGTACCTGAAAAGGAGTAAAGAGATGTTTCTAGTTTATGGAGGTAAGGAAGAGCTCGCCGTAAAGGGTCACGTTGATGCTAGTTTCCAAACCGACCGAGATGATTGTCGATCACAGTCCGGATTCGTGTATGTCATGAACGGAGGAGCAGTGAGCTGGATGAGTTCCAAGCAAGATACGGTGGCTGATTCTACCACAGAAGCCGAATACATTGCGGCTTGTGAAGCTGCAAAGGAAGGTGTTTGGATCCGGAACTTTCTGGATGATCTTGGTGTTTTCCCAGCCTCGATAAAACTGTTGGACCTTTATTGTGATAATTCTGGTGCCATCGCACAGGCCAAAGAGCCGAGGAATCACCACAAGACCAGACACATAGATCGGAAATATCACCTGATACGAAAGATCGTAAAGAGTGGTGATGTAGAGTTATGCAAAATTCACACAGATGCAAATGTTGCAGATCCGTTGACTAAGCCGCTTCCACAACCCAAGCATGAGGGGCACCTTAGAGCTATGGGCAAACGATGTCTATTTGATTGACTCTAGTGCAAGTGGGAGACTGTTGGAGATATGCCCTAGAGGCAATCGTGTATGATGATATTTCCTATGTGTTTATGAATAAAGATAGTCCTTGGACATTATCAATGATGTGTATCAGCAAGTACGTGACTTGTTTGTGGGACTATGCATTGTATGATAATTGTCCTAAATGGTCCCTAGTCGAAAGGGCTGTGTGGACGCGCAACAGAATAGACTAGCATATGACACGGTAGATGGCTCGGTCTCACTAGCCATGGAGCATTGGATGCTAACCGGATAATATGGACTCGAAAAGATCTGGTCGGATTCGACATAGTCGAATTCGAGTCCAGATAAGGTCCGAGTCGGACAGACCCAACTATGAGACGCAGCGATATGTCATCTGTGAGTCTCTAGTACAACATGCGTTCTATGTCCTAAGACCTGAGCTGGCGCATGTACTCAGGATGGTGACAGACCTGCTTTGGGCTGACCAAACGCTACTCCGTAATTGGGTAGTTATAAAGGTAGGTTTCAGGCTTGTCCAGACCCATGCTGCGAGATATGGTCGAGCAAGATGGGATTTGCCCCTCCGATCTGGAGAGATATACTCTGGACCCCTCGTGTGATCAGACCAAGATAAGCATGGCCACGCGACAAGGATTATGAGATAATCCGATTTGTGGTCGGCATCACTGGAACGAGAAAGAGATCGGGCTAGCACAAGGATGACAGACTCGCCTTGAGCCCGACAACATATATCATGTGGCAAAGGGAATAGAAGTGTGATGTACAGGTTCGCCTAACCAGCTTCATAGTGTACTTGGTGGTCGGCACGCCTTACTAGAGGCCTCTACCAACCGAGCAGGTCGGAGGTGATCCGACCTGCGACCAAGCCGACTTGAACCTAAGGGGTCGCGCGCTTAAGGAAAGAAACCTACGAGGTCGGATCCGAGGACACTGGTCGGATATGATCCGAGCTGGACTTGGATCGTTACCGAGTAGACTTTGGGCTTTAGGGTCCATGCGGGCCCAAGTGTTGAGCCCGCGATGGATGCCTATATAAGTGGAGGTACGGCACCCTCATTGGGGTTAATCGCCTTGGCGCCGTCATTAGGAATTTGCATGTGTTGCAACTAGCCACCTCCACTCGTTAGCGGTTGTGTGATCGGACCTAGCAGTCCGCCGCATGACGTTCCTCCTGCATGCGCGGATACCATTAGAGGTGGTTCACTTGCGCCGCTGCGGCGAACCTGTGCGTGGGATCCGATCGGCTACGTGGGAGATCGACGAGGAGGAGACGACTCCGGAGACGCACTGCCTCAACTCTACTTCCGTTGCACGACACTGCGCGTTTAGTGGTAACGATCCGTGATCCACCTCCCTTAGCATGTTCTTGAATGTTCTGCGGATAGAAAATTTTAATTTACAGTCAACGCATCCTACCATAGAACCCAACAGAGAACTTCCATGGCGCGGTGCGGACCTAACTGCAACTACTCCGTGCCGGCCCGTAACAACCACCATGACGTTGGGGCCGCTAGCCCAGCGTCCCTGGCGTGAGTTGCCGCCACAACCTCATGCGCCATCTGACTTACCACTCGCTGCCATCGTTCCTCGTTCGAGTGACATGGGGCATTTTGATTTGCAGAAATGAGCACATATTCAGCAAAAAAGTTCCTAATCTTTACGAAGGTAACAAGAGCTTCAAAGATGGACTGAAGTTACTGCTACATGGAGTCAAAAGAGCTTCTTATGCTAGCACCTCTGTCTGGGTAGCAAACTTCCCGTAGTTACCTTGGCACGTGGCCTGTTGTAACTTTATTGTACATTGTTACTCTTATTCTCTTACAAATTTTACAGCAGGTAAATCACCTACTGTCTTCAGTAAAAAGCAAAAAACAAAGTGCACTCTAATCTCCTGAATTGAGAATCTTCTTCGACGGAAGTCGAATGCCACGTGAGCGCACGGAGGGGGTCTGTCCCTAACCCCTGCCCGATCACCGAGTACATCTGCAATCTGCAGCACCTCAAAGTCAAAGCTGATCAGATGCTCGCTGTCTTTCTCATGCTCCGGGCAGTGGCCGGCGCGTCTCGCGGCACCCTGTCCGTCGCCCTCCGCTGAGCCCACCCCTACCAGTGCGTGCTAATATGAGCAGTCGCTATATAAGGCCGCCGGGTACTCCCCGCCTGAGGGCTGAGCCACAAAGCCCACCGTAGCTTCCAGTAAAGCTCGAGAGGCGACGGCCACAGTGGGCTCGTCGACCATTGCCACTGCGAGAGAATGGCGACAAGCATGCGCTGGATAGCGCTCTTCTTGCTGGTCGCCGTGTCTGCTCTGGCCGTTTCTGCCGTCATCGACGATGGTAAGAACCCGGAAACTAAAACTAGACTAGTAGTATATCTATATATATATATATAATTTAGACGATTTTTTTTCTTAATTTGCTCATCTGGCATGTAAGAGTTTCTTTCAGTTCCAACTACTGCCGCCACTAGTGCTTGTGCAGTGGTCGAGAAATAACCGCACTCTCAGTAAAGATTAAAAATATGAAATGCAATTCAAGGCATATGTATTTACTATGCCCGTAGTGTACCAGTATCGTTGAATTTAGGTTCATCAGCCGTCTCTTATCTTTTCTTTAGGTTCATCAGTTTTTTCGTATCTATTGTTGTCTGACCAGCTTTTCCTTGTGTTAGTAAAAACAAATCTACGGCAGGTGATAAAATAAGTTCAGCATACGGCAGGTGACCCAAGTGTATGGGGTCGTAGTGGTTCCGTATTGGGTGTGTTTGTTGGGTGTGACTCCATAGTTTGGAAGTAGTTCGCATGAGTGTGCAAATTTATGACGGCTTTTACCCGGTTTTTCGTTGATTAACCATACAATTCTCTTCTTCTTAATTAATGGATGAGTCAAAACTCTTGCCTCCGTTTTGAAAAAAACACTCAGCAATGGAGATCCAATATTAGAAGTTTAGAACTGAATCTGAAGTTGACTTTACTTAACTACAAATATGAGAGTGGTATACAATCCAAGATTCCGATGGCCGACGCTGTATGGTATACGTAGCATTTGATTATTTCAGAAGAATATTTTCGTCTGCTATTAGTCACATGTACATGCACATGCCTTCTTCATGTCTGGCTCTTCTATCGCGTGAGATGTGTCGGTCACTCAGTTGTAATATATGAACATGGTTTTATGATCTGTTTACTTTGTTATTTTTCTCTTCTGATAGTGATCGATTATCTAATTAGACCTCTGACAATTTAACGTCTTGTGCGCAGGCCTGTTACCCAACGGGGACTTCAGAAATGGACCAGACAAGTCCCAGATGAAGGGCCCGGTGGTGACGGGGAAGCACGCGATACCGAACTGGGAGCTCTCGGGGTTCGTGGAGTACATCGAGTCGGGGCACAAGCAGGACGACATGATCCTGCCGGTTCCGGTGGGCGCGAACGCCGTGCGGCTGGGCAACGACGCCACCATCCGGCAGCAGCTCAAGGTCTCCCGTCACACCTACTACTCCATCTCCTTCATCGCCGCGCGGTCGTGCGCCCAGGCCGAGAAGCTCAACGTGTCGGTCGACCCGGAGTTCGGCGTGCTCCCGATCCAGACCGTGTACACCAACACCGGCTGGGACACCTACTCCTGGGCGTTCAAGCCCAGGCATAGCACCGTGTGGCTGTCCATCCACAACACCGGCATCGAGGAGAACCCGGCGTGCGGCCCTCTCATCATCGCCGTCGCCATCAAGACCCTCTACCCTCAGGTCTACAACAGGGGTACGTAACGATCGAAATTCCCAAAAATGCAACCTGTCTCATGACACGTGAGACAGTGTGACTAACGAGGGCACGAATCCGACGTGAACAGGCAACATGGTGAAGAATGGAGACTTCGAGCAGGGACCATACATCTTCCCGAACACGCCGTGGGGCGTGCTGGTGCCGCCGATCTTCGAGGACGTGCACTCGCCGCTCCCGGGGTGGATGATCATGTCGGACACCAAGGTGGTCAAGTACATCGACGCGCAGCACCACGCGGTGCCCAAGGGCGCGCGCGCCGTGGAGCTGGTGGCCGGCGTAGAGGTCGCGCTGGTGCAGGAGGTGCCGGGCACCGTGCCCGGGCGGTCGTACAGGCTGTCGTTCACCGTCGGGGACGCGCGCAACGGGTGCGTCGGGTCCCTGGGCGTGGACGTGTACGCGGCGCGGGAGAGGCTGAGGGTCTCGTACGACTCCCGCGGCACCGGCGGGCACAAGTGCGCCAAGCTCGAGTTCACGGCGATCGCGGACAAGACGCGCGTGGTGTTCCAGAGCTCGAACCACCACACCGTCAACGCCACGCTGTGCGGGCCAGTCGTTGATGACGTCTGGCTCGTCAGGCTCAAGTAGCTAGCTTCGAGCGTGCGTACGTGTTAGCATGTTACCTGGCTGTGTGCGGCCTGCCAGTACCTGTATACCCGATATATATGGGGCTGCCTGGCCATTTTCTTCGATCTTTTGAAGGATGATGCTTGGTTTGTGTGGTTGGACTGAGACTTGAGCTAGACATTGAGGAAGTGTATGACGGGATAAAATTAGTAACAATTGCATTTCCTACAATCCCCTTCTTTTATTGATTTAATTTTGAAGTTACACACATTCATGTGGATGATAATATGTGTACGTAGCGGATCTGTTGGATGTAATGGCATAGTCTGAGATTAAAATTTATTGCGGTTGTGTGTACAGTTTGTCTACAAGAATAATATACTCCAGAATCCTTCGGAATACATCAGACCCATGTGACAATTGAACCGTGGACAACTGCTGGAGCAGGATGTTCCACGATTGGAGTCTGGAACCAATTAAATCTCTTCTAAACGTCACATTTGGCGGAGATGATTCCATTACCGTGGCGATGGTATCACCCTTGTGGCGCATAATGTTGTATAGAGCCGGATATTGTTCCCGGAGTGTGGCATTTCCTAGCCATTTGTCCTCCCAGAATCTATGTATAGAGCGTTAACCCAGTCTGATGTGCCAGTTGATAATAACAGGAAGATCTGGAAGATGAAGACACCTCTTAAGAATAAAATCTTTGCATGGTATCTTCGTCGCGGAGTCATTCTTACTAAAAATAACCTTATTAAGAGGAATTGACATGGAAATCCGCAATGTGTCTTTTGTCACCAAGATGAGACAATAAAACATTTATTCTTCCAATGCAAATTGGCTCGTTCTATATGGTCAGTCATCCAAATAGCTTCTGGCTTGTATCTTCCCTGTAGTGTTGCTAATGTATTTGGCAACTGGTTACATGGGATTGATCACAGGTTTAGAACTCTTCTCAGGGTGGGAGCGCTTGTCATTATTTGGTCGCTTTGGCTATGTAGAAATGATAAGATTTTTGACGATAAAAGTACTTCTCTGTTGTAGGTTATCTACAGATGTACCGGGACTCTTTGTTTATGGTCCTCTCTACAACGCGTGGAGAATCGAGACCTGTTTACGGAGGTGTGTACACGATTGTAGGCTACGGCGAGGGATACTTTTACCCAACATGGATGGCAGCATGATCTTAGCATTGGCCCCTATAACACCCCTGAATGTTAAGCTACAGTGATCCACCATATTAATGCCAAGTCACCTTGATTTGCAATGTTGGATCATCATGAGTTAAAATTCTCATTTCAAATTCTGCCACTGAATTCAAATTCAAATGCAATTGAAATTTGAAGTTACACAAAAGATGGTGGAAAAATGTTCATCATTTAGCAAATATTCTAAAACAAATTATTGTTAAGAAAAACAACATCACCATGTGGCTAAAATGGACAGTAGCATTTAAAACAGTGCTATACCAGCAATTTATAATGCAATTTCATTTATGGAAAATACAAATGAATTTATCTGCCTCCCAAAATATTTGTGACACTGCCTAAAAATGTGTTGGATTTAATGGGCCAAGTTCCATAAATTTTCTAAATCATTTGGATGCCCAAATAAGTCATTTTCCCTCTCTGTTATTAAATAAAAACTGAAAAACAGAAAAGAAGAAAACGGGCGAGGCCTTACCTGGCTCTGGGCCGCGCCAGCCCATCCGGCCCATCTTCTGTTCGTCCACCTGCTCCCGCGCCGTGTCGTCGTCTCCGCGCCCGGAACGCGCGGCGCCGTCCACCATTTGACACCGCGGCAGAGTTGGCGAGAGGAGGAGATAAGCATCGCCCCCGTCCATCTCCCCTGCCCCTCTCCTCCATTCGCCACTCCTCCCTCGCTCTCCACCGCTTTCCCCCCCCCCCTTTCTCTTCTCCACCCGAACGCAGCCGTCGCCGGGCTGCTTCGGTCAGACAACACCGGCGTCCCCGTGCCCGCGGCTGGTGTTCAGGAGGCTCGCCGCCCTCCTCCACTTCCTCTCCGACCTCTGGTTGGAGCCGAGGAGCCCTGCCGCTGCTGGTTCGCCATCGTCCCCATCTCCGGCCACCGCACGCCGCCGCCGTCGAATCGAGCTCCTCTGCGCTCCTAAACCCCCACGGGCTTTTCATAGCCGCTCGGTGAGCTCATCCCTCCCTCCGTTCTTCTCCTCGTGCCGCGAGCTTCACCCTAGCTAGCTCGCCGCCTCGTCGTGTTCTGTCCGCCGCCCGTGCTCGCCGTAGCTGCCGATTCCGACCGCCGTAGCTCGCGTCAGTAGGCTAGTTCGATGCGGCGTGCTTCTCTCGCTCGAACACGACCGAATGCGTGCGCGGAAGCGCACCGTAGCCGCCTGCCCGGACTCGCCTGAAACCTGTCGCCGCCACGGCTTGTCGCCGGCGACATTCCGGCCACCTCCTGGTCCAACCAGTACCACCATCCGTCGCGCGCTGCCCTGGCCGTTCAAATGCAGCAAACAACGTCGAAAACGGTGCACCACAGGCGAAATCCGAGCTCGCCGGAGCTCTCTGCCGCGTCCGGCGCTCGCCGGAGAGTTTTCCGTTGCCGGCGTCCGACGTGGCAGAGCGTGGGGCCCGCCTAGAGTCGCTGCCAGTGGGTCCCAGGTCACGGTTGACCGCGTTGACCACGGTCAACGCAGCTGACGTGGCAAGCACCGCCATTGACATGTGGGCCCCGGTCGATCTAATTACTGTTAGCAGTTAATTAGTTAAATCTGTTAGTTAGTTAACTCACTGACAGGCCGGGCCCACTAGCTAAATCTCCTGTTAGATTAAATTAACTCTCTGTTTAGCCTCACTGTGGCTGACAGGTGGGTCCCACCTGCCTGTTTGACCAGTCAGCTGGTCAGCCGACTGCTGACGCAGTGATGACATTAGCATGACATCATATTCCACTTTTGATAATTTCTGTTAATTTAAATAATTCCATAATTTTAGAAAATAGTTTAAATCTTTGAAAATTCATAGAAAATAAACCGTAGCTCGGATCGAAAAACTTTCTACATGAAAGTTGATCAGAAAAATGAGACGAATCCGAATATGTGGTCAAAATGCTTGACCATCACTCCTATCTATCTGAACATGGAACTTTCCCCTCCGGTTCAGTATTCCGAAATCAGTCTAAACGCCGGGAAAATATCCTAGATATTTTCCCGCTTCGTCTGCGTCATGTAGCAATGCATTAGGGCACTACCGGCACTGCATTTTGCCATGCCTTCCATAGTGTTGCATTTGATTTGCTTTTATTTATTGTTTCTTCCCCCTCTTCTTCTCTGATAGCCCCCGAGATCGACGCCGCTCCGGAGATCGACTACATCCCCGGCGACCCTTCCTTTGCCGCAGAGCAACCAGGCAAGCAACCCCCCTTGACGCATGCCTATATCACCTATTTTCCTTCTTCCCCTGCTTGCACTAGAAATTACTACTGCTTTGTTTTATCATATTCTGCTGCATAGCCTGTGCTTGTAACTGTTACTGATACCTGCCTGCTATCCGAGATATTTAGTATAGTTTGGATGGTAATCCATCTGTGGCCCCCTTCCTTGTTCTAGTTGCCCCGCTTAGTTACTAGTGCCCCGATTGATGTGATCGTTGGGCTGAGACCAGCACAGCACCGCACACCCCCTAAGTTGTTCGACTCTACAGAGTTATCCTCGAGTGACGAGGGTGATACCTCTTAACTCACTCACCGATGATGCCTTGTAATACAGCTAGACGGACGTGGATTATCGAGGGTGATTCCTCTTCCTCCACCTCCGGTGAAGCTTCTGTCGTGCAACCCCGCAAGTGTGAACGCCATCGAGGATGATTCCTCCGGGTTCACCTTGCCGGAAACATCGAGAGGGAATCCAACGAGGGTGATTCCTCGGATTCCTTCTTGATGCTATGGACACACGGGTACATTTGGTTATACCACAATTACTTAATAAAGTCGGGTCGACCCCGAGGGGTACCCGCGAGATATGTGTAGTCGGGTTGACCATGAGGGTACCCGCGAGTTGATCACGTGGCGCGGCCGGGCATTCTGAGCCCTTGCCGCAAGTCCACGAGATGGGGCGACGGGGCCACATGTGTCGTGGATCTCTGCTCGTTCCACGAGCTCCCAATGCACTTAACGGATTTGGGTATTTGATCTAAGTTGGCCACTGGCCTATACGCACTACCACCACGCGGGATAATGGTTTAATGGGGCCCTCTGCACCGTATGTATCAGCCGAAAGCTTTGTCAGATGTCCAGTTCAGCATTGCGGCGCGTTCGGGCAGGTGTCATCCAGGACAGAGGTGGTGCTTGGTCCCGTTCACCGACGCAACGACCCGAAGTGCAAAGGGCGATGGGCCCAAGACCCCTGAGTGTAGGGGAACGCAGCAAAAAACAAAAATTTCCAACCTACGCACCAGCCCAGGATCACTATGGAGACTGCATACAAAGTTTGATCTGTTTCGTTACCGACTCGTAGCGCAGCGGAAGTAGAGTCGATGACGATCGGCGGTGCAGATCCCCCCCAGCTAGGATTTACAACCTCCCAACCGCAAGGATGTACTCCCACATCTGCCCCTCGGACAGCCCTCCGGGAGGCGGTCGGACAGTCCCTCGGACGGTGTCGCGGACAGCCCTTCGGGAGGACCTTCGAAACTCGAACGGTCACTCGGACAGCCCTTCGGGAGGACCCTCGAAACTAAGACGATCACTTGGACAGCCCTTCGGGAGGCACTCTCAAACTAAGACCGAAACTACGATCTCTCTACATAGTTGCACACATACGGTGTCATCTATCCGGCAGGGCTTCGCCGTCCAGAACTAGTTCCCACCGGAACCCAGACAGCCTTTCGGCTCTACGAAACTATTTCGCTGGGAGGGAGAGAGAAGCCAGACAAGTCAATGGCATGTGTATGAGAGCAAGCATGATCTGATTTTGGAGAGCTCTCTCCACCTCTATTTATAGGAGGAGCAAGGGGTGAAAAAGACCAAAAGGACCTTCCTAGGATCTTTCCACCACAAGCCACATAAGGGTGTGTAGAACATATCCACCATGAGGTGGAAGGACACCTCAAGGAGGGCCTCCCCATGCCATGGCCGAAATTTTGCACCCCCTTGGGGGGCTCCACCTCCCTTTCACACACCAAAAGTGGTTTTCTTCTAGAAGAAAAACCCCATTTGCAAATCAGCCCAAAAAGTGCTTTTCACTATTCACGAAGACATTTTTCTGCGTCCGTTAAAACCCAAATTATTTCTGTGTGCCTAGAATAATTCTAGCACCCACCAAAAAAAATTTGAACGCATTCCGAAACAATTTCGGAACAATGTTTCTTCAGCGAAAAGCAACCAAAACGGTTCCGGCTGCTCCGGAACATTTCCGGTTTTTGTCCCGGAAAATTCCCAGAAGTTTCCAGAACACTTCTGGCATCCTCCAAGAATTTCCGGGCGTGTGCCAGAACCAATTTGACTCAATGGAATACCCTGAAACAACTTTTCAGTTTCACCGGAACTATTCCGATATCCTCTCCGGAACGTTTCCGTTTCGTCCGAAACTTTTTCGGTGATTTTCTCTCAGACTCCCCGTCTAGTATTCAGCAGATAGATGACCCTTAAGCATGTGACCCTATAGGTTCGGTGAAGTACAGACATGACCGGAACTCTTTCCGATCAATGATTAACATCGGAGCCGTGGACACCCATATTGACCCCTATACCCACACGAATGAATATTCGAGTGAACCTCCAGTTGCCGTGTGCTATTCCTGTTGCTTCGCGATATGTTACAAATACCCGAGGTGAGAAACATCGGCATCCTCGTGGATCAACACTTGTCCACAATGGCAGTTACCTTGTTGCCGGTTTTTGTTCTCTTTTCTCGTTTCTGTGTTCCGGCATCCCTGTGATCAAATCACACTTGTGTCTGGCCAGACGATGATGGATACCGTAACACCGAGAGGGCCCAGAGATATCTCTCCATCGTCGGAGGAGCAAATCCCAATCTTGAGCTATCAAGTTACTTGACATACTTTTCCATGAACCCGTAAGCCGCCGTAATAGCCACCCATTTACGGATGACGTTTAACAAACCCCAAAGTTCATGAAGCAAGCATGAAGAAACTCGACACTCTCATGGTCTAAGGAATTATGCAAACATTAACTTCTTTGTGTTATTAACCATTAACTTATGACGAATGAATCTCATAGCATAACATCAATCGGGTCGATTCAACACAAGTGTTCTATTAACATTGTGCCCTCAAAGTTGCCGGCATAGTCATGCCCATGATCAGGAAAACAGAACCATCATGCAACACTTGAGCTAGTCTTAGAGGCCAGACTAGGAATACATTTTACCGTTTATTATTCCACACGTGCATATGAGTCTTCCTTCAAGCCTCGTGGTTATTGCAGACTCGAGAACCATAGCAGTTATAGCATGGATCATAAACATAATTATGATCATGGAGATAAATAATAACATTTGTTATTGCCTCTAGGGCATATCTCCTACACTAAGCACTTAGGATGTAGACCGGCGGGGACCTCTCTGCTGAGCTCTAGGTAGGGCTGCGGTGTGTCGATCAGCCGAGACCGGGTATGACCCAGAAAAGTGTGTCCGGCCAGAGTTAATCGAGCGTGTTGGGTAACAGTAGTGCACCCCTGCAGGGAAGATATATCTATTCGAATAGCCGTGTCCACGGTAACAGGACGCTCAGTAAAGTATCCCGATCTACTACTTGAACTGGTTACATGATAATTAATTGGAAGCTCCGGGATCGCTTTCTCGCAGGGAGTCGAGGAAGGATCTCTAGGCTTTGTTACAACATGCTTGCTACTTTAATTATGTTACTTATCTGCACTCTTCTAATGCTGCAAGACCCTGAAGATGCTAGTCTTTGATAGGCTAGGCCCTTTTCTCCCTATTCTGACATTTCTGCAGTCAAGTCCACATATACAGCCTTCTTTTGATAATGTTGCATAACTAGTCTAGTTCTGTTGAAAGTCTTGCTGAGTACTTTGGATGAGTACTCACGGTTGCTTTGCTTCCCTTTTTCCCCATACCCAATTGCTGCGACCAGATGATGGAGCCCCGGAGCCAGCCGCCCCGGCCGACGATGACTACTACACTTCTGGAGGAGCCTACTACTACGTGGAGACCGCCGACGACCAGGAGTAGTTAGGAGGCTCCCAGGCAGGAGGCCTGCGCCTTTTCGATCTGTGTCATTGTTTTGCCCCGCCTTCTAGGCTTATCTGTTTAACTTTGTGTCTGTACTCAGATACCTGATGCTTTCGCTGGTGCTTGTATGTCATCGAGCTTTTGTATTCGAGCCCTCGAGGCCCCTGGCTTGTAATATAAAGCTTGAATTATTTTATTTTGTGTTTAGAGTTGTGTTGTGATATCTTCAGGTGAGTCCCTAGGCTTGATCGTGTGCATTTGCGTGTATGATTAGTGCACGATTAAGTTGGGAGCGTCACATGTTGGTATCAGAGCCGGCTGCCTGTAGGAAGCCCCTTTCCAACTCCTTGGCCGAAGTTGAGTCTAGTCTTGAAAAACTGTTTTACTAACATGGCTGTGTGGCTTACGGGCCCACGTCGCCAATGGGTGGTATTAGGATCTTTTATCCCTCTTCCTTACTCTGGGACTCTGAATTTCTCATCCTTTCGGGTTAAATGATTTTGCTAACTCTAATATTAGGTTCTCGTGCGCACATTCACACGGAGAGCTGGATTGTCTTCAAAATATTCATTTCCATTGATCTGATTAATCTGATAATCACATTTTCTTTTTCATTGGTCTGTTTAACCTTTTCTTTCCAAGTTGTTATATTTTTCTTACACTGTCATTTCATATCTTACGCCCTTTGTTTCAGATGCGTCCCGCAAGAAAGCTTGTCCGTCTGACCGTGGCTCGTGATGTGACTGGGTTTCCGGCCATTTTGGTCGACCTTTTAACCAGGCTGGGATATCGCTGGTATCCCGAGTACACAGTTTACGAGGATTACCGTGAGTTCAACCAGGAGCAGTACCATGCTGAGGTTCGCATCTTAGATCGGCGGAACAACTCTATCACTGAGTTGCACACCTTCCATGGTGTTGGAGTGACTGTGGATATGGCTGTCCATGATGCTGCCTACACTGCTATTGCCCGTCTCCGTGGAGAGCATAATAGTCGCTTGGAGGAGACTGCTTTCAGATACATCCCGTATGCTCCCACTGGGGATGAGACTGGATACTACGCTGTTGTCTGTACTCCTTACGTGCTGCGTTGCTATGACCCGCAGGTTATGGTACAGCACATCCAGGCTCTGGACCGCACTGCTCGAGCTCTTGCTGTTGAGTTGCATGCCACTCGTGCTCGTCTTTACGACGCTCTGACACAGTTGCTGCCAGCAGTCAGTGCACGGATACACCCAGAGTATATCCTTTACCCACGCAGGATGGAGATGCCACCAGGTCTTGAGTGGCCTGCTGTTGGAGGTTTTGTTCCTCCCCGTGGTCCTCTTCTTCCGGTTCGGGACCAGGTTCTGCACTAGAGTGTTCACGGAGCACAGGATCCTTCTTTCGAGGGTACCCTGCCTCGTCACCTGCAGCTGCCTGGCTACAGTGGTTTTCCCAGACGTTGACGTAGCATATCGCTATATCGCGTTGTTGTATCCCTCCATCGCGTGCCTGCATGCCGCCTAGTTGTCTAGCTTACCTTTCGCTGTTGTAACGCTGGTCTGTAACCGAATCTATGTATGGATCTGTATGTTATGTTGACTATGTTGATGTATCTATTGCACTTCCTTTTTTTGTGCATGCTACTTCTTGAATGATTCCATACAATTGCGATTACTCGTTGCTAAACTACCCCCTGTTGAATTTTAGCAGGATGGTTAGACCAGCAGGTCGTGGTCGTGGTCGCGGTGGCAACAATCCACCACCGCCCGACTATATGGCTGCTATGATTCAACAATTTGAAATGCACCGTCAGTTCATGCAAGGGCTTATGGATCAGTTTCCTCGCCCCAATGCCAACCAGCAGCCAGTTGAAATCACGTTGTCAGAATTTGTACGTCTGAATCCAACCATCTTCCGCAACTCAGTCCAGCCGCTTGATGCTGATGACTGGCTCCGCGACATCACTTTCGAGATGGAGTCTGCGGATGTGGCCCCTGTCAACTACGTCACCTTTGCATCCTATTTTCTGAAGGGTCCCGCAACCCAATGGTGGGACACTCACAGGCATACCCTACCTGTTGGAACTATCATCACCTGGGAGGAGTTCAAAGCTGCTTTCCGTGCTCGTTACATACCTCAGGAAGTTATGGACCAGAAGAAGCGAGAGTTCCGCAACCTTACCCAGGGCAACAAGACTGTGGAAGCCTATCAGCGGGAGTTTCTTGAACTGTCCCGCTATGCTGAAGAGGACATTGCTACTGATGCCCGCAGACAGGAGAAGTTTCGTGAAGGGCTTAACCCAGATATCAAGCTTGCACTCCTAGTCCAGGACTTTGCCGACTTCGCCACTTTGGTGAACAAGGCTATACAGGTTGAGACTGGTCTGGAGGAACATAAGGACGCTCCTAAGCGCACCCGTGAAGCGGGCTCATCTTCGGGCTCGTCATCACAGAAGCGCCACATCTGGATTCCTCACAGCATGTACCATCCAGCCGCACCTCCTCCACCGCCAGGACAGCCAAGACATCAAGTTCCCATGTTACGAGCTCCTGCTCCCCGTCCCAACAGTGGGCTCTGTTTCAAGTGTGGCCATCCAGGTCACTATTCTCGGGAATGCCCTCAGAACCAGAACCAGCTTGCACTTCCCTCTACTGGCCGTGGCAACAACCAGCATCACAACAACAATGTCAGGCCTTCTTACGGTCGTGGTCAAGCTTACCATGTTGATCTGGGTGAAGCTCAAGACCAGCCAGCTACTGCAAAGGGTACTCCTCTTGTTAACTCAGTACCAACTTCTGTCTTAATTTATTCGCAAGCATCGTGCTCATTCTTGCCAAAAGTTTTATTTGCATACATGCATGGCGTTAAATTCGTGGAATTGAAACGTTCCAGTCGTCCGCGACTACTAAATGGTACTTCTAGAAAAAATTCCAGGAATACCCCGACCTTTTCCCCTTCTACCTCCTAAATTCTCGGGACGAGAATTTCTTTTAGGGGAGGAGAATTGTAACACCCCTGAATGTTAAGCTACAGTGATCCACCATATTAATGCCAAGTCACCTTGATTTGCAATGTTGGATCATCAAGAGTTAAAAATCTCATTTCAAATTCTGCCACTGAATTCAAATTCAAATGCAATTGAAATTTGAAGTTACACAAAAGATGGTGGAAAAATGTTCATCATTTAGCAAATATTCTAAAACAAATTATTGTTAAGAAAAACAACATCACCATGTGGCTAAAATGGACAGTAGCATTTAAAACAGTGCTATACCAGCAATTTATAATGCAATTTCATTTATGGAAAATACAAATGAATTTATCTGCCTCCCAAAATATTTGTGGCACTGCCTAAAAATGTGTTGGATTTAATGGGCCAAGTTCCATAAATTTCCTAAATCATTTGGATGCCCAAATAAGTCATTTTCCCTCTCTGTTATTAAATAAAATCTGAAAAACAGAAAAAAAGAAAACGGGCGAGGCCTTACCTCGCTCTGGGCCGCGCCAGCCCATCAGGCCCATCTTCTGTTCGTCCACCTGCTCCTGCGCCGTGTCGTCGTCTCCGCACCCGGCGCGCGCGGCGCTGTCCACCGTTTGACACCGCGGCGGAGTTGGCGAGAGGAGGAGATAAGCATCGCCCCCGTCCATCTCCCCTGCCCCTCTCCTCCATTCGCCACTCCTCCCTCGCTCTCCACCGCTTCCCCCCCCCCTTTCTCTTCTCCACCCGAACGCAGCCGTCGTCGGGCTGCTTCAGTCAGGCAACCACCAGCGTCCCCGTGCCCGCGGCTGGTGTTCAGGAGGCTCGCCGCCCTGCGCCACTTCCTCCCCGACCTCTGGTTGGAGCCGAGGAGCCCTGCCGCTGCTGGTTCGCCGTCGTCCCCATCTCCGGCCACCGCATGCCGCCGCCGTCGAATCGAGCTCCTCTGCGCTCCTAAACCCCCACGGGCTTTTCATAGCCGCTCGATGAGCTCATCCCTCCCTCCGTTCTTCTCCTCGTGCCGCGAGCTTCACCCTGGCTAGCTCGCCGCCTCGCCGTGTTCTGTCCGCCGCCTGTGCTCGCCGTAGCTGCCGATTCCGACCGCCGTAGCTCGCGTCAGTAGGCTAGTTCGATGCGGCGTGCTTCTCTCGCTCGAACGCGACCGAATGAGCGCGCGGAAGCACATCGTAGCCGCCTGCCCGGACTCGCCCGAAACCCGTCGCCGCCACGGCTCGTCGCCGGCGACATTCCGGCCACCTCCTGGTCCAACCAGTACCACCATCCGTCGCGCGCTGCCCTGGCCGTTCGAATGCAGCAAACAGCGTCGAAAATGGTGCACCACAGGCGAAATCCGAGCTCGCCGGAGCTCTCTGCCGCGTCCGGCGCTCGCCGAAGAGTTTTCCGGCGCCGGCGTGCGACGTGCCAGAGCATGGGGCCCGCCTAGAGTCGCTGCCAGTGGGTCCCAGGTCGCGGTTGACCGCGTTGACCACGGTCAACGCGGCTGACGTGGCAAGCACCGCCACTGACATGTGGGCCCCAGTCGATCTAATTACTGTTAGCAGTTAATTAGTTAAATCTGTTAGATAGTTAACTCACTGACAGGCCGGGCCCACTGGCTAAATCCCCTATTAGATTAAATTAACTCTCTGTTTAGCCTCACTGTGGCTGACAGGTGGGTCCCACCTGCCTGTTTGACCAGTCAGCTGGTCAGCCGACTGCTGACGCAGTGATGACATCAGCATGACGTCATATTCCACTTTTGATAATTTCTGTTAATTTAAATAATTCCAGAATTTTAGAAAATAGTTTAAATCTTTGAAAATTCATAGAAAATAAACCGTAGCTCGGATCGAAAAACTTTCTACATGAAAGTTGATCAGAAAAATGAGACGAATCCGAATATGTGGTCAAAATGCTTGACCATCACTCCTATCTATCTGAACATGGAAATTTCCCCTCCGGTTCAGTATTCCGAAATCAGTCTAAACGCCGGGAAAATATCCCAGATATTTTCCCGCTTCGTCTGCGTCATGTAGCAATGCATTAGGGCACTACCGGCACTGCATTTTGCCATGCCTTGCATAGTGTTGCATTTGATTTGCTTTTATTTATTGTTTCTTCCCCCTCTTCTTCTCTGATAGCCCCCGAGACCAACGCCGCTCCGGAGGCCAACTACATCCCCGGCGACCCTTCCTTTGCCGCAGAGCAACCAGGCAAGAAACCCCCCTTGACGCATGCCTATATCACCTTTTTTCCTTCTTCCCCCTGCTTGCACTAAAAATTGCTACTGCTTTGTTTTATCCTATTCTGCTGCATAGCATGTGCTTGTAACTGTTATTGATACCTGCCTGCTATCCGAGATATTTAGTATAGTTTGGATGGTAATCCATCTGTGGCCCCCTTCCTTGTTCTAGTTGCCCCGCTTAGTTACTTGTGCCCCGATCGATGTGATCGTCGGGCTGAGACCAGCACAACACCGCACACCCCCTAAGTTGTTCGACTCTACAGAGTTATCCTCGAGTGACGAGTGTGATACCTCTTAACTCACTCACCGATGATGCCTTGTAATACAGCTAGACGGACGTGGATTATCGAGGGTGATTCCTCTTCCTCCACCTCCGGTGAAGCTTCTATCGTGCAACCCCGCAAGTGTGAACGCCATCGAGGGTGATTCCTCCGGGTTCACCTTGTCGGAAACATCGAAAGGGAATCCAACGAGGGTGATTCCTCGGATTCCTTCTTGATGCTATGGACACACGGGTACATTTGGTTATACCACAGTTACTTAATAAAGTCGGGTCGACCCCGAGGGGTACCCGCGAGATATGTGTAGTTGGGTTGACCATGAGGGTACCCGCGAGTTGATCACGTGGCGCGGCCGTGCATTCTGAGCCCTTGCCGCAAGTCCACGAGACGGGGCGACGGGGCCACATGTGTCGTGGATCTCTGCTCGTTACGCGAGCTCCCAATGCACTTAACGGATTTGGGTATTTGATCTGAGTTGGCCACTGGCCTATACGCACTACCACCACGCGGGATAATGGTTTAATAGGGCCCTCTGCACCGTATGTATCAGCCGAAAGCTTTGTCAAATGTCCAGTTCAGCATTGCGGCGCGTTCGGGCAGGTGCCATCCAGGACAGAGGTGGTGCTTGGTCCCGTTCACCCACGCAACGACCCGGAGTGCAAAGGGCGATGGGCCCAAGACCCCTGAGCACTTAGGATGTAGACCGGCGGGGACCTCTCTGCTGAGCTCTAGGTAGGGCTGCGGTGTGTCGATCAGCCGAGGCCGGGCATGACCCAGAAAAGTGTGTCCGGCCAGAGTTAATCGAGCGTGTTGGGTAACAGTAGTGCACCCCTGCAGGGAAGATATATCTATTCGAATAGCCGTGTCCACGGTAACAGGACGCTCAGTAAAGTATCCCGATCTACTACTTGAACTGGTTACATGATAATTAATTGGAAGCTCCGGGATCGCTTTCTCGCAGGGAGTCGAGGAAGGATCTCTAGGCTTTGTTACAACATGCTTGCTATTTTAATTGTGTTACTTATCTGCACTCTTCTAATGCTATAAGACCCTGAAGATGCTAGTCTTCGATAGGCTAGGCCCTTTTCTCCCTATTCTGACATTTCTGCACTCAAGTCCACATATCCAGCTTTCTTTTGATAATGTTGCATAACTAGTCTAGTTCTGTTGAAAGTCTTGCTGAGTACTTTGGATGAGTACTCACGATTGCTTTGCTTCCCTTTTTTCCCCATACCCAATTGCTGCGACCAGATGATGGAGCCCCGGAGCCAGCCGCCCCGGCCGACGACGACTACTACACTTTTGGAGGAGTCTACTACTACGTGGAGACCGCCGACGACCAGGAGTAGTTAGGAGGCTCCCAGGCAGGAGGCCTGCGCCTTTTCGATCTATGTCGTTGTTTTGCCCCGCCTTCTAGGCTTATCTGTTTAACTTTGTGTTTGTACTCAGATACCTGATGCTTTCGCTGATGCTTGTATGTCATCGAGTTTTTGTATTCGAGCCCTCGAGGCCCCTGGCTTGTAATATAAAGCTTGAATTATTTTATTTTGTATTTAGAGTTGTGTTCTGATATCTTCAGGTGAGTCCCTAGTCTTGATCGTGTGCATTTGCGTGTATGATTAGTGCACGATTAAGTCGGGGGCGTCACAGCCGCCCTCCACTTTAGCCGTTATACGAACTCTACATGTTTCTTTGTATTTTGCCTTTTTATTTTTTGTTTGTGTGGGAGGACCTTATTTGGCTGTGTGCATATTAGTTATGCAGAGGCCGGGTATAATACTTAAATTTTTTAAGTAATAAAGCGCCCCTTTTCAAAAATTTCTCCAGAATCCTGGAGAACAGAAGTTCCATGCAAACCTTCTCTACCATTTACGCATGTGCACTCATTATTAAGCAAAAGACCGATCATCTGCACACGAACATACTCCTACTCCCGTCATTCTATAACGTACTGCGTATTTTTTTTTTAAGTGAAACCTTACAAGCTTTGATCAAGTTTACGGAGAAAAATATTTACATCTAGAATGTCAAACATATATCTTTAGATTCATCATAAGATATAGTGTCATATTTTCTATATTTGCTATTGTAGATTTAAATAGTTTTCTCAGTAAACTTTGTCAAAAGTTTAACTTTTTCAAAAATTTATACGCACTACATTATGGAATGGAGTGAGTACCTTTTATCAGCCAATAAAGCTTCTTCATTGTATAGACAAAGATTTTTTAGGTTGCTCCATTATAACGCAACCATGTTAATTTCTTGGAAACTGTTGAAAAATATACTATATTTTTGAAACTGATGTAATAGATGAAGATACTGCAGAATGCAAACCAAAAAAACCAACCACACTATCATGAAGGATGTGATTTTTTTTCTTTTAAAAAATAAAGATGTTGTAATTCCACCATGGCATTTTGCATCATGTAGCCTGTGCACGTGCCTCTCATTAGAACAATAGGTAAAAACGAAAACTCTTGATTTGTAAATTTGGAAAATAATATACAGAGCAAGGAAACACATTAAATGAACCACAGTGGCGAAGCTAGCAGGGAGTATTATGCCTAGGGCTGAGCTAGCTTGAACAATAAATTCTCGAAATTTTCAGTACTTTGTAGAAAGGAAATACAAGGGATCTTGGTACTAGGCCTAGGGCTATAGCCCTAGTTGCCCTAGGCTTGTCTCGGCCACTGGTGAACCATGTACTATGATCGTATTCTTGTACTAAACTACACATGTAGACATACTCCCATACGCCTCCACCTCTAGGGAGAAAAGGGCGGGTAAGGTTTCCTCCAAGGGCTTCCATCACCGCCGGTTCTCCCTTCGGGTGCTTTCTGGTGCCGGATAGATGGGGACAACCGCAGTCCAGGGTGGTTGTGTAGTCTCTGGTTGCACTAGCTATAGTTTGGCCTTAAGTTTAGGTGTTTGGCCGGCGGTGGTGAGGCGATGGTGCCATAGGCATTGAGGAATACGATCGCCATGTCCTGGCCTTGTTTCCATCGATGTTGTTTGCCATCATATGAGGGCGTGTGGTGTTTCAGTCATGGCTAAATCTTGGCCTTGTTTTTTGTCTTTTCTGTTTTGTCTTCGTGACCGGCGGCGTCCTACAGAGAGGATGGCATCATGGCATGTTTTTATTCTCTGGTTCCTTCTCCGTTTGATGAAGCTCAGTTAGATGCGGCTCCATCCAAAAATTTGCGAGATTTGTGTGCCCTAACTCTATATGGCAGGAGTTATGATTATCTTCTGTCCATCCTCAGTGCTAGCTACCCCGGGACGGTGATATGCCCAGATCGTTGTCGCTGGCGTCTTCTGGTCTACC
This sequence comes from Elymus sibiricus, assembly GCA_039707655.1. Lineage (NCBI taxonomy): Eukaryota > Viridiplantae > Streptophyta > Magnoliopsida > Poales > Poaceae > Elymus > Elymus sibiricus. Next base: position 361,267,812 of record CM077666.1, read on the forward strand.
TACATTAACGACTTTTCGGCCGCTGCTTGTTTAAGCTCCTGGGTTTAAACAATGTTTTTTCAGTGAGACGGAGGGCCAGAGCCAGCAACAAGATTTGCTTACGCCGCCCTCCGGTGGATGTGCAAGGAAGATGGTTCTAATTTCATCAAGGACTTGAATTTGATAATAATAAAAAAGTCGTTAAAATTTGTCGGGCAATTGGGTAGAATGTCGCAGACAAATTTAAATAGGGTGAAAGCTGTCATAAAATCACCAGGGTATAAAGTAAAATATAATCAAGTTCATTACATCTCTTCTATCAAAAAATTAGACTGAGAAGCAATCGACCTTATAATTGGTCGTGCAATTACGCCGGGCTACGTTGCGAAAAAGATACTCACATGACCGCCCGTGGGTGGAGGCGTGAAAGCCTCCGTATTATTGTTCGTACACATGTATACCGATCAAAAGAGTAACAATATGTAGGAACGTACGTAACACTACACATGGTAATGCAAGGGAAAAATACAAACTTAAGTATAGGAAATACTCTCTCGGGTTGTTTCTTGCACCTCGGTCTCTCTAGTGCCCGGGGCCTCTAGGGCTCGGCCCTGCCGTGAGCTGCGCCATCCACGTCGTGATCAGCGACCTCGCCCTCTCGTGAAGCGTCGTCGACGTCGCGTGGACGGTCACGCTGTACTGCTCCTCCGGCGCCAGCCCCAGCCTCCTCGCGGCGTCGACGGAAGTCAGCACGGTGGTCGACATAGCCACCAGCAACAAGAACGCGACGAGGATCGTCTTTCTCGGCGACATCTCCGCCGGGGCCGCCGTGAGGAGGTTGAAGACGCGCACGGCTACGTACTTACGTAGGGCTAGCTACTAGACAGTTCGTGCTAAGTAGTGAACGTGTGTAGTTGTTGTAGGGTGGTGGGACTCCGCCGGTTCAGTTAGCTCTATATATAAGCCCGCTGCACGCCTGCACCGGCCTAGATTGCACACGTACGAGACGCGAGGCCAAGAGGGAATTAGTTTGTCTGTTGTGCATGCGGTCAAGAAGTCTCCTGCTGCTCCGCGCGCGGTGTGCTTTTGATTGCGTACATGCAACGAATCTTTGGAACCGTGAGTTTGCCCTTAATTGCGGAAATGAAAACGAGGCAGATCGCTCGACTTTTCATGCATGGGGGGACAGTATGCATCACTAGGCCTCGAGTTTTAGTGTAGGTTGCTAGCTAGGGCTGTAAGTTCGTTGTGCATCCAGGACAAAGTTCACGTGGCAGGTGCACGTTAAACTGTACTTGAACTCCATAAGACTATGACACAGGCATGTCCAAGATGTAGTCAAAAGTGAGTTAGGTTAGACCTAGATGTATTAGCTGAGCTTCAAGGAGTAGACTACATACTCTAAAAGTCGATCGGTTCGTCCCTGCAAATCTTCTTGTTTGTCGTTTGGTTCCTCTATCAATTTTGTTCTCCAAATTTCTTCCAGCAAATAACTAGCTTGACTCAAGCTTGATTGATCTAAACCTCCCACGGACATGCACTCACGTTGTAAAACTTGCGCAACTAGCAAAGCTAGATACACGGCCGTTGGCCGTTGCATTCAGAGCTCTCGGAAATTTAGGCGGTGGCCGGAAGTTTCGTCTGGACGCATGAGCATATGACTAGTTTACTTCCCCAACGCCCACCGTCGTGGGCGCTCATGGTTTCCGGCCCATGCAGCGGGCGCCGGCGCCAAGCACAAGAGCCCGTGATCTCGCGCCTCCTGCCGCAGCTACGACATGGAGTACCGGAGTTAACTGACCTACGTGCGTAGTGTATCACATGCACAGATGGCCTTGATCACGAGCCGTCCGTTGACCCTATGCATTTCTAAACGATCGAGCTACTACATGCCGGTCGGTGATGTGCTAGTTCGATGAACTAGCCAGTACAACGTACATTTTTATAAAGCTCTTGTGTTGCCTGCGTCGCTTCCTCTGCATGCATGTGTCGAACTATGTTGAGACATCCCTCATAAAGAAAATGTATGTATTGAGCCATCATGTTGTACTTTTGTACCCGTAACCATGGGGTGTCTTAATCGATTCTCAATTATTGATATCTCTAATTCCTCAAAAGAAAGAAAAAGGGAAAAGCTTGGGAACAATCGGCTGATCCCGCACCGGGCGTCTGCCATCTCGAGCGCGTGACGCGTGTCCCGTGCGTGGCCCTTCGCGGCCACTACATCTTTGTTGTAATTGTTCTGCAACAACATCTGTGTTGCAAAAGTTCCTTCCGCAATAACACCGATGTTACAAAAAAGCGAAGATGCAAAAAGTAATTCTGCAACAAGATGTCTGTTGCAAAAAATATATGCAGCAAACCTCGGTTGTGAAAAAAAATATTATGCAACAAGACCTTTGTTGCAAAAAAAATGCAACACTACCTTTTTTGCAAATGTTTTTGCAACAAGACTTGTGTTGCAAAAGAGAACTTGCAACACGCCCTCTGTTGCAAAGTGAGGACAACGCTAAGCCATGAGATTACACCGGATCTGACGGCTCGCAACCCGGGGGATCTTTTAAAAAAGATCCGCCGGCCGACGCGTAGCACGTCCCAAAGAAAAAAGATTGAGGCCACTTCAGATTAAAAGATTCATAAGAATGTTAGAGAATTCTAATTCATAGATTTTTTTTTTGTTCTCTACGGAAGCACTTTGCATCATAGCTTTGTGATTGTCATATTCTTAGGCCATCATTCCATAAATGTCAACATAACCTTGAACCCTTTTTTTGTTTTAATTTTATTTTATTTCTTTGAGTCTAATGCAGTTCTTTTTTTTGTAGAATTTCCAATCTATTCATAATAAATCATGATAGTACAATGAGCACGAGAGGTAACTCTACTTCTCATCGGTCCTCTACATGTTCATTTCCCGCGAATCATCCAAAATAAACTCTTACAAAATTCTTGTGTTTCGAAATTGAAAGTGCAACTAATCCCCGGATGGTTTTGGTAATTAATAACAACATATACATCATTGAACTAATGCGTACTCAAAGAATATTTCAGAAAAGCTCAATATAGGTATAGCAATGGGATGTGAATGTGGACCCCTCAAAATGCAAAGGACATGCGTTGGCAAAGCGTCAAGACTCTTCATTTTTGGTTAAGTGATCCAAGATCACATTGAGCCCATAGGAAAGCCACTACTATTAAAAGGGGATGAGGTTTTGATGATGGTCTAACTGCTCAAGTGATATTGCTCCAAAACCCTCATCCACACTCTCACATTCATCTATCTCCAAAACCCTAAAGTTCATCTCAGTCCCAATGAAACTCATTCTACCGGACTCACCAAGATACACTTGACATAGCCACCGCCTAAACCCTAGCGTCTCGGTCTCACCGAGTTGACCCTTCGGTCCCACCAAAGAGCATTTGCCAACCTTCTGTTACCAATTGAAATCAACTCAAAACTTTCGATCAGTTTCAATCGATGACACCGGAGTGTGGAAAGTGCTTGGGCCAGCTTCGCTCGGTCCCACCGAGAGGTTTCATCCGGTCTCACCGAAAAGCCTAAAGTTCAAACCTTTTGTATTGTTCGGTCTCACCGAGTGTTCACACTCGGTCCCACCAAGTAGTGCATAAAGATGTGTAACGGTTGGATTTTTTATGATGGCTATATATACCCCGCCCATTCCACCAACTCTCAGAGAGCAACCAGTTTGAAGCTTACACTTCCCATATCCATTTTTTGAGAGAGAACCATCTATACTTGTGTTGAGATCAAGATGATTCCACTCCAACCTTTAATCCTTGATATCTAGCCTTCCCAAGTTGCTTTCCACTCCAATCCCTCTCCTGCCACATAGCCAAATCTGTGAGAGAGCGTTTGAGTGTTGATGAGACTATCTTTTGAAGCACAAGAGCAAGGAGTTCATCATCAATGACAACATCTATTACCTTTTGGAGAGTGGTGTCTCCTAGATTTGTTAGGTGTCACTTGGGAGCCTCAAGCTTATGGAGTTGAACCAAAGAGTTTGTAAGGGCAAGGAGACCGTCTACTTTGTGAAGATCTACCCCGAGTGAGGCTACTCCTTCGTGGGCGTAAGCCGTGATGGCATAGACAAGGTTGCTTCTTCGTGGACCCCTCGTGGGTGGAGCCCTCCGTGGACTCGCATAGCCGTTACCCTCCGTGGGTTGAAGTCTCCATCAACGTGGACGTACGATACACCACCTATCGGAACCATGCAAAAATCACTATGTCTTTATTGCGTTTGATTATCTCCGAACCCCCTTACTCTACGTTCATGTGCAAAGTCTTTACTTTCGACTTGCATGTGTAGGGTATTAGTAGACTTGCTAGAATTGCTAAAATCTCCCACGAACTAAAATTGGCAAAGGGCTAGGTTTTTATTGGTCAAGTAGTCTAATCACCCCCCTCTAGACCTACTTTCGATCCTATAGAAATTCACATTATGTGCAATTTCAATCATTTTTTCTTCTATTTCTATGTGTTTCGATTTCATGCAATCCAAAAGGGACTTTCTTTTTCGCAATCCAAAAAGGACTTTCTTTTTTCACAATCCAAAAAAGAAATTGAGTTTTTTTTCATAAAGACGGGGTTTCCCTTCGATTTCATTTAATTGAAACCATGAAGTCTTACAGCAGCTAGAAGAAACAGACACTGCTCACATCATAACCTAAGGCCCTAAAGCATATGAGGCTAACCAAGACCTAACAACACCACAAGGATGCCTTCAGATCATAGGCAGCAGGTGCCCAGGAAGACTGAAGGCAACATTTGAGACATTGCTTATAGGATCTACTACATATAGAAACAACACACCAAACTCCAAAGTCTAGGACAGATATTATAAACTAAGAAACAGGTGCAGACTAGACCAGCCGAAAGGCCCAGAAGGAGCTTCTCCAAGCAATCATTTTATTGGTCTTCGCTGCAGTCGAAGAACATCAAAACGTCAACCCTGGGATGCCCTGAACACTTCATTTTCTATTTGTTCTATCATTTTTGCCATCCACTTCAGTTTTCCTAGGTCTTCCTATTTTTTCTGCAAGACAGCCCAGTCGTTAATCCACCTAGCAACTAAATTTACAGGGACACAAGGGTCAGTAATTTTAGCATTCTCAAATATAGCAGTATTTCTTAGCTTCCAAATGGTCCAAAAGACCACAGAACACCAGTGAACACCAAATGCTTATCACTAGCTCCAAACTTTTTAATCTAGATATTGAGCAAATCATCAGTATTATCAGGGATGTCAAATAGTTCAAAAGCACACTTAATAATGTTCTAGAGCTTTTTGGCCAGTGAGCATTTCATAAACAGATGATCAATAGATTCATCAGAGACGGAAAGGACAAGCGCTATTGTCAATCCACCCCCTTCTAATCAAATTATCTTTAGTTCAAATACTTTTCCTAAGAACCAGCCACATGAAAAAAATACTCTATGTGGAATTTTTGTTTTCCACATAAAATTGTGTGGGAAGTTAATACCTTGCCCAATCAAATGTCTATAATAAGATCTAACAGAGTAAACACCATTTTTAGTCAAAGTCCACTTAATGACATCTTTGTCATCAGTGAGAACAATATCAGCACAAACATCTTTAATAAGATTCCACAATTCTAGTGATTCCCCCAGGATGGTCCTCCTAAAATGTATATGATGAAGCCCTTTCCCTAATACATCAACAACAGATAAGTATTTGTCAAGACAGATATTATAATGTCTAGGGGAATTGTGTTGGAGTGGTTTATCTCCCAACCACCAATCTTCCCAAAATCTAACATTTTTCCATCCCCCACAGTGAATCTGCACAAGGAGAAAAAGTGATTTTTAAACTTGAGCAAAAGGACTTGAGTTGGTTATCTAATGTATATATTCTGCTTCACGTCAAAAATCGTTAGTGTGGTTCCTTTCCATGTTATTTCAAATTTCACAATAAAAACATGAATATGAAAGACCATTATGAATCTGTGATTCTAGTTCTACCAATTTACACTTTATGCCCGTAAACATCTAAAGGGGAAAAAGTTTGCAACTCTTGATTATGTCGGGAGTTCCTATTCCCTGCCTTCAGCGGGCGATTGCTGCTATAATGCTTGAAGGGTGATTTTATGGCCCGACCCATTTAGCTCCACGACTAGGCAGTGCGCTTGTCGGGGAAATTGGCCATTCATGCGTGTTCCCTTGGAGACATAAAACTGGCTTATAGTACATGTTTGCTCGCCTCCTACAAAAACCAATTACCGATTTTGACATATTAAAAAAGTATTCATGAATTAATAAATTCTTCATGAATTGTAAAATAAAAAAATTAGAATATTCAAAAAAAATCACCAAATAAAAAAATTCATGAAATATGAAAAATGCTTATGAATATGAATACAGAAAATGTTCATGAATATGAAAAAATGTTCGCCCATTCTAAAACATACTCATAATTTTTCAATGTTCATGAATTTTAGAATTTTTTTGAATTAAAATTTTTTCCCAAATAATAAACAAATCATGTTTAAAAAAAATCATGAAGTTAAAATTGGAAAATAAATAAAGAAGAACAAAAAAGCAAAAAACAAATAGGAAAATAAAAAAACAAAAGAATAACCAAAAGAAAATCCGGTTAAACCAGCGAGGAGAACATATAAAAGAAAAAAAGAAACAAAAAATCGAGCAGAACTGCCGGTCCCGTGAAGACAAGTCTCACAGACCCGTCAAGCATGGGTCGTGCTAGTGTTGCTTGGCGGGGCAGTGCCAACTGCCTCCCAGTGATGCTCATTCATGCCCCTTCTAAGGTGGCATGCTGATCTTCATCAAGATCCAAGATAGAGGAAACCTACCTCAAAAGACGATGTGGTCGCCTCCCTGCAGGCAAGCAGCTCCAGGATGGCCGCACTCTTGCTAATTACAACATCCAGGAGGACTCCATACCTTCATATTGCCTCCTGGCAGCGTGGTGGTATATAGATCTTAGTCAAGACTTCACTTCAAGATGCAGATCTTTGTGAAAACGCTCACCGACAAGACCATCACACTAGAGGAAGAATCCCCTCACATCATTGACAACATCAAGGCCGAGATTACCCTGGAATAACGTTGCCTCCCGGCAACGGTTCCCTCGGCGTTGGTGCCCCGCCAACGGTTTCCGCCCGTCGATGGCTAGTGTCTCAGTTCACTGGTAGAGGGCTATGACGACGCAGCTAAATATAGGCCTACGACGGTCTACAACGCATTGCGAGCTGTCAAGAAAAGCGCGCACCTCCATGAGGATTAGGTGGCACTCAAGGTGAATCATCACCCCTTTTACCATGCACGCGACACCTCATCGGCAACATGTCACGGTAATAAGGTTATGTCAGTAAAACCTGCCACGACAAGACAGGCGTTCAACCCCGACAACGGGATACGAAGACACATACCCCGCATTTAATGCGGTAGGTATTCCACTATATATATATTGTATGTACACTATTGTAGCCACTATGGTGACCCCTTGTGAGTATAAAAGGATGCCTAGACTACGTAGATAAGGGTTCGACTCCTGAAGAGTTTCATTCCCACGCGCGAGAGCACTTTCCAAAGAGCGACAAGCCCCAGGAAGGAAAGTTCATTGATGTAATCGTCCATTTCGTCACATCCATCAATACAAGCTAGCAGGACGTGGGGTTTTACGCTTCCTGGAGGCCCGAACCTGGTTTAAAAAAACACCATGTCGTAGATAGTTGATTTGAGCGTCTTAGCGCCCCAACGCCGAATTGAAAAGGGGACGTCTCTCGTTCCCAGTGCCGTGTCTTGCACACGCGACATCTGGCGCGCCAGGTAGGGGGCGCTGACATCCCGCTGCCGGTGTCCCCGGCCCCGCCCGGACTTCGCCGGTAGGACATAAAGCGGCGGCGAGACGACGAACACAGGAGAATGGGAGGCTGTGGTGGCGTGAATGGATCGCCCCCTGTCACTAGAGTAGGTTGACGCAAGGGGGGTGTTTTTGCAACAGTAAAAAAATGTCCAAGGACTCACATCCATCATCTGGACACTCTCAACCGGATTAGGTTCTGGCTTTCTAGCAAACTTAGCTAGAATCAATATTTTGCTCTCTGCAATTTTTGCAACGTGTGCCTCCATGCTACGAGTTCTTTCTTCTAAATCCTGCACATCGTTGGTTAGTACAGCAATCTTACCGGTCACCCTAAAGGATTTTTTTGGGCTCATTGCATGGCATGCTCAGAGCCGTCGGTTGATCCAGCGTGCAACACAATAGTTGTGGTGCAACAAAGGCAATTAAAGAATTGAAAAATGCTATTAAAATGATTATCTTGGCAAAATTTTATTATGAAAATAGTTTATATTGTTATTTTAAATATAATTGAATTGATTTAAGACACTACCAAATCCCACAATATTTTACAAAAATTTCTAAATGGAGGGAAGAATTTTGGAAAACAGGAAACAGAAAATACTCTAAAATAAATAAAAGACCTAATAAAATTCAAAATTTTATTTCTGGCCAAATTTTATTTAATAAAAATATGGTTAAATTTTTGGGGTGTTACAAACTCTACCCCCCTTAAGAAAATCTCGCCCTCAAGATTTGTTAAGGGCGGAAGAATTAAATGCAAATCACAACAAACAATATTATGCAGAATGCAAACATAGTAATGCACTTATAACATACGCCCTAAAATACATCGCAAACATTGCGTCACGAAAATAAGTGCTGGATGCAGCAGCAACCATGCTCATAACCGTCTACGTTTCAAAGGTAAGGTCTACGGGGTCTTGCGAAAGGGTTCCGGGTGCTGGAGCACATTCTTCTTCTTCCGGAGGGAGTGGAGGGAGTGGAGGAAGCAGACGAAGAACGCGTCCCTCCTGAGTTGGCAGAGGGGGTCCGCCAATGGCGATCCGGGGATTCAGAATAGCAAGATAGTGGAGATACTCCAGTAATTGCTGGGTGAAACGCTCCTGGGCCATCACATACTGAGTGAGATAGACCAGGGCTGGATCGCTCTCTATACGTTCACAGGGGAACGTAGCTTCTACTCCAAAAGCTGCGCGGCTCGGGAAATAGCAATATTCCCTTCCGCTGGCACAGGGTACCACGAATCGAAGACGGGTAATTGCTTCGTAAGCAGCAGACTCAATGGCCATGTCTGAGGTTGGCATGGATCTCCCGATGAAGATAACATATGGAGGGCCTTGGTTTAAATCTACTGGTGGGATGTGCACAGCTGTCCAGTATTTCGAGAGACCAGGAGTGATCCTCGATTTGAACAGCTCATACTGGGGTGGGTGGGTGGAGCCAAGAGTATTGCAGGTAAGATCCCACAATATCTTAACAAAACTACCAGGGCTTGCATCGGGGGTTCTCAGGTAAGCTCCGGGGTGAGACATGGATGGATGGATGGGAAAAGTAGTGCCCGAGGTGAAGATGGCTGGTGTGGTTTGGATATGGCCTCTTATAGAGTGCCTGGGTGAGGAAACATGAAGCGGCGCTAGTGCGACTTGTGCACCGGTTCCGGCGCAGGGCTGTCTTGTCAAAAACTCAGACCTCGATCCCAACAAGGAATGTGACATATTATTGTGCGTGTCGGTTAGGGGGGGGGGGGTTCGGCAGTCACGTCCAGAAATTACTCAGCCACCACACGTCAACAATTTATGACAGGGTACGCATACTACCATTGGCACACAAGCGGTTTACAAACTTACTACACCATACAACCGCTACTACGAAAATACAGGGTAACAAGGCCACTATGGCTCTACAACAATACTGGTGGACTCAGTCCACCTCATCGACATCTAGCCGAGCGCGTCTTGTAGATGTTGAGGCCTCTCCGCGAGCTTCAGTGTCAGAGTTGACCGGGGTCGGATGGGGAGCTACTGGGCTGGGGTAGCGGTGGTGCCCTTCGCGGGGTGCCGAGGTCACCGTCCCGTTGGAGTGGGTCTCCAAGAGACGACGGAATTCCTAGGGGGAGGCGAAGGCACTGCCCGGGTAGATAACAGGGGCGGAACTTGGGGGCTCAACAGGCCTCCCAAGCAGCACTATCGGGGTGTCGGTGGCGGGTGCAGCTTCACTTCTCACCGGGGTCAGGAGAGCGAGCGTCCTGCGGGTCGCAATCAGATCAAGGGTGACCTGATCGAATAGTGCCTCTTGCGCTCTCAGGTAGCGCACCAGATGCACCAGGGCAGGATCCGACTCATGGTCTCCGTTGGCAACCTGGGTCGGGCTACCATAGCCTTCACGGCTAGGGTAGTAGTAGAAGGGGCGGATGTTAACTCTCGGCGACAGATGCCGGAGTTGAACGACAGCCTCTCGGGCTGCAAGTTGGATGGCTTGGGGCTCGTCGGAGCCCGTCCTCCCGGTGAACCGGTAGGGGCGTTCCGATGCGGAGCCCCTCCCGTAGATGTGCTCCGTGGCCCAGAAGTGGTGGATGGCATCACTCGTGTGCTCCTGGTACACAACATACTCAGGCGGCTCTTCGATGCCGAAAGCACGACGGGTGAGATTGGCGAGGATGACCACAAAGTCACCAAGCTCGACTGCGGTGGTCTCGTTGTGAACGATGGGGCCAGGCATCTTAGTGGTTGGATATCGAACTGAGAGTGAGGCTGTGATGTGCTGAGTTGAGGCAAGGCTTCCTTTATAAGCCAGCAGAGTCTTCCATCGCACGCTTGTGGATGGGACAACTCAGGTGCCGGCCACAGGCACACGGCCTATGGGCAGGGCTGATAGGTTGGGCACCGACTGTGAAAAGATGTCGGCTGGTCACTGTGTAGGCTTATTGGATGAGATGGATTTGGCTATGGACAGGAAAAGATTTGGACGGTGTGGAAACCTAAGGATAATGACCAGGCTAAGATAGGATTAGCCAATGGTCAGCCTCGCTCTGATACCAAGGCTGTCGGGGCCGGATTTCAGGGACATGATATCCCAGAAATTAACCCCTCGTGTCGTCACCAGCCCAAGACTACTGTTACTGGTGGACACGTCCTAGTTACAGAGTACCAAGCAATTACAAGAATTGGATACAAGACCATAAAGGTCTAATGATACAACAATGATTTTTGGTGACGGTTGGTGAAAGCGACTCGTGGTTCTCCAATGCCAATGGGGCTCCATTCCCACAGGGACCCGAATAATTCCAATCCCGCGTGGCTGCTATCCTAGGCTCCGCATGGATGTCGTGGTGATACTCCTTGTAGAGATCCTGACCTGGCCAAGTAAATAGCCAGGGACAAGCCAGTGAGTACGTTTGAATGTACTCGCAAACATCATGAACAAAAGATATACCGAATGCATATGATCATGATGGGTTAAATTATATGCATATGCTGAACGAAATTAAAGCATGGCATGATGAATATTAATACGGTGCAGAAGGATAAATATGAAATGTTAGTGACAAACAAGGAAAGTTAAAAGTGGATAATCGGGCGAGACCAGACCGCCCGAGAATCCAAAAGGAAATATAAAAGAAATTCCAAACGGGTGTCTAAAAGAGAATCGGGCGAGACTGGACCGCCCGAAAACTCAAGCGACGCCTCGAGAGGTCTTGAAAAGAAATGCCAGTCGGGTGTCTAAAAGTGACGCCACGGTAGGTCTTGAAAAGAAATGCCAAACGGGTGTCTAAAAGAGAATCGGGCGAGACTGGACCACCCGAGAACTCAAGCGACGCCACGAGAGGTCTTGAAAAGAAATGCCAATCGGGTGTCTACAAGAGAATCGGACGAGACAGGACCATCCGAGAACTCGAGAGACGCCACGAGAGGTCTTGAAAATAAATGAGTGCCCGGGTAGTCTAGCCAGCCCATGAGACACTCAGAAAATGAAATAAGAGAAAAGGATTAGTCCAAATAATATAATGACCATAATATTCACAACAATAGTATTCAAGATAACAAAAATAACCATGATAGCGTTAGTGACGATAATAATATTCTGCAAAGTAATTTATGCTCAATTTAATTATTTCCTCCGGAGACCGACACTAAGACCGACACTTGACCAACCCAGACTGTAGTCCTTAACCGCGGACACGGCTATTCGAATAGGTATAACTCTGCAGAGGGTGTACTCTTTACCCACAAGTAAAGGATTTCTTTAGCCAGCACCGAGACACGGACTAATTCCCATTACGGTCTTTGGGTTGAAAACACACCAATCCAGCACACACCAGTTCAACTTTCCGGATGCCAGGAATCACCCAAAGCATCGTTCAAGAAAAACTCTAAGTCGGGGAGACTACAATCTCGAATAGCATGGGATCACTATTCATACGCACGGATTACAAGGGGTGCCCCCCTCTCGGCCTAGCCGGATACACCCATGCCCCCTGACCCGATGACTGGCATTACAACCGGTACCTGGAAACCTTCATCGTGGCCTCTCTGTACGGTGTGTGCACGGAAAGGGGTTAACAACTTACTGAACCGTACCCTACCTGTGGCAGCACGAAACAAGTATGGGGGTTACCGGAACAAGACTCGATCTCGGGTCGACTCAGGAGGTTTAAGTTTTCCTGCAGTGGTTAGCACAATAAAGTGTTCTCTCAACAGTAACACCAAAACAGGGCCACAGCCCTTGCATGTCCCAACATGCATAACCAGCAAGGCATGATCACGCTCCGACGTGATCATCCTTCTGTCGGTAACGGTATTTCCCTTATACCTGCTCTTGCAAGTTAGTCATGACAAGCTCACGTTGCACGGTACGAGAAAACATGCCAGCACTACATGCATGCAAATTTTATTTGAATTCAACATGTGCATGATTTAATTATTCTTGCAAACATTTAACAATGCAATCACCATATCAAGTGGTCAAGATGCTTGCCTTGATCATGCAGAAATATTGGGTGCACTCCAAAAGTTTGAAAATTTTATCTTCCCTCCATTTCCTATTTTCAAAAATATTTAAATTACCACATAGAGCTAACACAGTACTAAAAAGTTATTGGGAGAATTTTAAAATAAATACTAAAATCAATTAGATGAAAAATAAAAATTATAGGAAAAAGAATCAGTTCATTTGGAGTCCAGATGATTTTCCTATGGAATTTCTAAGTTGAAATAATTAAGGAAATGGACTATTTAATAAATCCTACAGAGACAGAGCTTAGGAAAATGTTCACCCTAGCTAGATTAATAGAGCATGATTTTAGGAGTATTTAGAAATTTGAATCATCGGATTTGGATTTGAAATGGCTACTGTGGGATTATTTGAACTCTGCTGAAAAAAGAAAAAGAGAAAAGAGGCAGAGGCGCGCCCTGAGCGCGGTATAGCCGCCTGGCGCCACTGGGCCGGGCCTAGCCGTCTGGCCACGCGAGAGGCTACTGACGTCGAAGGCGTCTTCCCGGAAATACGCTTTCCGGAGGAGAAGACGAAATCTTGGGAGTACGCCTCCACTTACAGGCGGCTCGGCGTGGTCTAAAGTCACTGACAGTGGGCCCCACCTGGCCCCACTGTCAGGTTTGACTGGTCTCGCCCGCCTTTCTCCTCTGTCCGAGCGGAGCGCGGGGCTCCGGCGAACGGCGGCTTCCCTCGGCGAGCCGAGCCCACCAGCGTGCTCGGGCGGTCCGTGCGGTCCCTCCGGTGTACGGCTTGGTCGGCGGGGAGCACGGGATCGCCGGCGGCGAGGTGTTCCCGAGAAGCTCCGGCGGGGTGGGAAGAGGGCTTTCGCCTATGGGTCATCTCCGGTGAAATTGGCAAGAGGAGTTGGTTTGCGGGGGCGAGAGGGAGCTTCCGGTGGAAAGAACGAGGAGAACGGGGCTCTGGTGGCGTTGGATTTGACCGAGTGATGATGGCGGGTGTGGTTGCCGGAGGGGAGGGAGACGACCTCCTCCGGTCACGTGGCTGCTACGGGTGGCTTGCAGAGGCGGGAAGGAGAGGTTACGAGCAGCTGGGCGAGCTCGGGTGGCTTATATAGCAAGGGGTGGCCATGGCCGTGGCTTCCAGAGAACGCCACCGGGGCGGATGGCCATTGATGGCGCCGTCGAAGCGGTTGTGGGCGGTGGCGATAGTCAGCGAGGCCGGTGAGGTCGGCGTGGACGGTGACCGCCCGCGGATAAGCTCAGTGGTTGGCAATTAAAGGAGCAGAGACGTGGCGGGGCGGTTTTCGTCTGGCGGCGATGTGTGGCGGCGGTGGACGGTGGCTGGCAGGCGCCAGGCGACGAGGGAGGGTGTCAGCGGGGTGCTAGAGGGTCGCGGTGATCCCGGGGGAGAGCAGATCGAGCGAGGGCAGCAGCGGGGTGAGTGGCAGGAGCTCGTGCCAGAGGCTGCTGTCTGTGCGCTCTGTTGGGCATGCACGTGTGGTGCTCGACAAAATGCCAGGGTGGCTACAGTGATCCAATCGAGCTAAACTTTGGCAGAGTGGTGTTACTGGAGATTCCAGAGATGGGGGACATGATGGTTTGGCCAGGTGATCAAGTGTCCAATGTAGATTGGAATTATACCAAATTTCTGTCATGCCCACAAGCTGTTTGACAAAATGTTAGGGCTAGCTAGGGAATGTTTTTAGATGTGAGACTTGGCAGGGTTGGGTCCCTTTGGATGGTAGAGATGATAGTAGAGTTGGTTTGTGAAAAGAGAAAACTTGCTAATGCAAATTTGGAAGAATTTCAGTTCTGGACTGAAAATGCAGAGAATTATTTGGTGGATCTAAATGATGCAAATGGGGCTGATCTCCTGTACTTAAGGGTTTGGTTGGAAGGACTAGAGGTGGGAATATTTTCAGAATTTTTGGATCAAGAAAAATTAAGGTTGCAGTTCAAAGTTGAATCTGGACCAGAAAAGAAAAGAGGATGTTTTACTCAAAATTTTCAAAAGATCAAGTTGGGTTTCTGCATAAAAGTGATCTATAGGCATCACATGACCCCTCATATTTTTTGTGGAATTTTTAAAGAATTATTTAAAATAGTTGTAGTGCAATAGAGGCAATTAAAGAATTGAAAAATGCTATTAAAATGATTATCTTGGCAAAATTTTATTATGAAAATAGTTTCTATTGTTATTTTAAACTAGCAAAGTGGCCCGCTCGATGCGCGGGCTAGAAATTTATAAAGTTTATTGATGAGAACATACGATTTCATTTGTCTAAATAAAAATCAAAATTACATGTGATGCCATTTTGAAATATATAAGAGTTCTGTGAACATAGTTTTATATTTGGTATATTCGGGTTTTTACTGATATTCAAATATATTCGTCATCATTTCATCATTTACGTGTTAATTATGCATGATGTACTAACATTTTTTTGTGATTAGTTCCATTGTTCAAAATTTTATTTTCGGCATTTTTATTATGTACTTAGTTTTTTTTTTTTCAATAAACACAATTCTAATACTTCTCATTGTTTTCATGTAGGCATGGGTAGATTTGCTAACCTTGTGCAAGATTCGTAGATATTTGTTTCAATATATAGCGGTTTTTGTACTGAAGGTAATTTTGTTTAAATTTGGTATGAAAAGTAGTGTATTTATATATTGCACATATCCATTAAAACTTTGTTGGTAGTTATTTGTTTCAATGGTCATTTGATTTAGTTAAGACACGTGTACTCAATCTAAATAAGGTTGTTCATATGCTTCAAAAAAAAAGGTTGCTCATAGTGTAGTAGTTTTTATCGTTTCAGGGTAGCACCGCTTGTTGGTTGTGCCGTGTACCAAACTCTGCTTCAGAATTTTTCTTAGCGACCGTAATCCTATTTCATGGAATAAAACTCTTTTTTTTCTTCTAAAAAAAGACACATGTGCTCAGCAGTACCAATGGTGACTTGTAATTTCACGTTAGCATAGTTTGCTGTCAGATTGTCCACTTTCTGGAAAAAAACATCGTCCACAATACGTTCATTATTAAAAAAAGGCATACTGCACACTATTATACATGTACGTACAAAACTTTACTGGTTTCATTGGTGCCACCATGCTAATTGTACCTTCCCTTTTATGTAGTCTTCTCTTCCGAGTAGTTTTTGTTGTTGTTGTTTTTGGAAAAGTTATTTTTTTCTGTTAGTGAAATATTATG
Organism: Elymus sibiricus; assembly: GCA_039707655.1. Classification (NCBI taxonomy): domain Eukaryota; kingdom Viridiplantae; phylum Streptophyta; class Magnoliopsida; order Poales; family Poaceae; genus Elymus; species Elymus sibiricus. Next base: position 361,283,822 of record CM077666.1, read on the forward strand.
GGATTTAGCCAAACAGGCTCACGCAGATGGACTTAGCGACCACACATCTTTCCTACACACCCTAAAATGAAATCCTCTTTCCCATTCACGCTTTCACACAGACACATGTTGCTCTTGCCCTTGCCCTTGCCCGATCCCCTTTCTCCCTCCAAAATTTCTGCGGCCGGTAGCTCCCATCAGCTTGATTCCTCGATTCCCTGCCTTGAGCTTGCTCGCCCTCACCTGCAGCCACCCCCGCAGCTCGATTCGATGGTGCGGCCACAGGGTAACCTTCGACGGCGGCTGGTTTGTCTCCTCGTACGCCTCCTCGGTCCCCTCCTAGGCTGGTAAACGGCGATGGAGGGGTAGCAGAGCCCAAGGTGTAGCTGCGCAGGGGAGGAGGCGAGATCATCAATCTGCACGGTGTTGTTGCTGTCAATATCCGTGCAGGTGATGTTGGCGTGGATTTCGTCTCCCGCAGCTGCTTTGATCCATCTTTAGTATGAGGATGGTGTAGACGTTTTCTGCCCCTAGAGTGCCGGCCAGACATATCCTCCACATCGGCAACATTCTTCGAAGTTTGAAGGTCCCCTTTTTCCTTTTCCTGACTGTCATATTTTTTTTTTCATAACCGCTTCCTTTGTTTCTGTGATTGAACCAATAGTATAACGTAATTAAGGAAATGCCTGTTAGTGAAAAATGTTGAAATCTTGGAAAACATGTGATTATTTTTTTAAGGGCTCTATAAGTGTTAATGAGATAGATAATAATTAGTGAGTGAAATTAAAAAGAATATAACTATATAAGTATATGTCTGTGCACACATGATAACTCAATCGCCGGCGCTTTTGCCACCGGCATGCATGTAGGTGATGCGCTTGCTTCTATCATGCGCAGTGTGAGGTTCGTAGGGGCTTTGTCATCCCCAAGTTCCAACTCGGACGCTTCATCACTGTCCCAAAGCAAGGCAGCCCAAAAATTTGTCTTCGTCATTGACAAAGGCAGCCCGGCTTGGTCATCGAATATTTTCACCCGCATGTCTTCAGATGACTGATACCTACCAAAATAAAGGTTTAAACCGTAGGATAAACTAACCTGGCATATATACCCTAGTCTAAATGATGTATAGCTTATTGTGGAAACATGCACTAAATATGCTTTGATTAATGTCATGTGTCTATTAAGGTGAGAAGCATGCATGGTCCTGAATCTGAAAATAAAACATGGATTGGTACCCATCAACAGACTTCGTATAGAACAGAATTAACCACAAGCATATGGATGTACATGGAAAACAACATACCACCATCTCTCTTTGAAATAGCAATATTTATTGGAAATTTACATTTGGTGCACTCTAATTAGCCAATAAGAATTGTGTAAATCTGCATATAGCACACTTTTCAAACTCTAATGCAAGGTGGTAACAATCATTTGATATTTAACATTTATGGGAATGTTAGAAAAGAAAAATGAAAGATAATATTGCGCAAGTCTAGACTATGCATCCCTCCAAATAAAGGAAAGATCGTGAGCGCAACTTCTAAATGCATAGGTGTATTTTCCAGTTTTTATGTGCTGTAAAACTGCAAATACTAACAATTTTTATTTTAACTGTAACTGAATTTCTTTGTCTTCTTTATGATCTGAATCTCTAGTTGAGAAAAGTTCATTGAAGTTATGAAAAGCATTGCATTATGTCTGCCATTTCATATTGAATGCTTATGCCAAAAGAAGTGTTTTACAGCCACGTACATGTAGCTATCGTGAAGTTAAGGTGGTTCGTAGATCTTTGGGGTTTGATCACCATGGACGTTACAAATTAAAGCAAGGGTTTGGGATTCCAATGTTGCATTTCCAACACCAATAGACTTTTAATACTACACTATGAAAAACATATGTACCATATTTAGAACTGAAACCCTTAGAGCAGATTGTATTTTTTTCTGTGGAGTGCCTTGTCTTCTCGCTGCTACATCTGAAAGGAGTTTGAAAATATATCGGTTACTATTAAACAATGCAATCAATTCCAAACAGCAGACATGCATCATACTACCTCCGATCCATAAGAAGTGTCACAGTTTTGAACGAAACCCTGTTCAAAACTGCGATACTTATTTTTGGATAGGAGGGAGTAGTAGTTTACAGGAATGAACTTGCAAATATGACCACTGTGCCTCACTATATAGATGTCGAATCAAGGAAATGCTGCCATTGACATGAGCTTAAACATATATGCTCACCACCAGGAACAAAGTCAGTGTGTGTGTGTCATTACAGAAAAATAACTTGGGCATACCTTTTAGAAAGGAGTGGAAAAAGTGCTTCGATTGCCCAGAGTTGGCATATAAACAGAAAAAATGGATGGATAATTTTATATCTAGTAAATAAAAGAACTTTGCAACATTTATAGACTTTTTAGTCACTATGCCCAATCGCCAAGATATATCATCTTTCACAACCAAGCTTTTGCCAATGCAAATAGAGCATCATTAACATGGACCGATCCAATAAATAGATAATTGATCTTTCAATAAATATACTTAAGGTGGGCAGCCCTGTTTTTACATTAATGTAATTATCTCTGAATGCACAAATAGATATCTCCATATTAAATGGATTATGATTTAGAAGGTAGATCCAGGTAAATATGTGACCACATCACACCTTGTGAAAAGATCATCATTTTGAAGTGTTACCAACTTAACTAAAGTAAACCATTACTGTATTGCAGCATACACAGGGGGAAATTAATAGATTAGTTACCTTGTCTGATCCAGAATCTATGCAAAGTAGCCAACCCTTGCACACCCTTCCTTATAAATAATCTGAAGAAGAAAAATTGCCGAGTTGATTCTTGATTGATGCTATGTGTTCCTACGGAAAATTATCTATTAGAATTGAAGCATTGATACTAACAATTTGACGAACACTTGCAGTGTTTTTCCCTACAGCAAGAAATAAGGAGGAGGCACATGAACTGGGAACGATTGGACGTGGGGAGAGAAAAAGGAAATGTTACCTTGTTGTTGGCCGGAAAGAGTAGTAAAGTTCCAGCCTCTAGGTCAATATCGTCCTTGACGAAGAGGTCGAATTCTGGCCACTTACAAGGTCTGTGTATGGTGTCGGTGTGTATCTCAAGTCTCAACTCTCACCTGGTTTGTCTTCTAATCTCCCTCAAGCTGGCTGACAGTGGGCATGCAACAACTCTATTCACCTTTAGTTGTTGGCGTGCATGAAGGATAGGCTTTGAGACAATCAATCGTATGTAACATGCTGATCTGTTGAGTTGAGGTGCATGATGTATGATAACATGCTGATCTGCTGAGTTGAGGTGCATGATGTATGATAACATGCTGATCTGCTGAGTTGAGATGCATGATGCATGGCCACCGAGACGTAGATTAACCTGTTTTTTTTTTGAACAAACGTAGATCAACTTGATTCCATCGCTATTGCTTTTTCAATCATCGAGCAAGCAGATTGTAGGCTTGTAGCTAGGAGCCAGACCTTATTAGAATGACGTAATTATCTGCTCCACAGGGCCAGCGAGGCATGGCTGCTCACGCGACCACGCCTTAGGCGCAGCCAGATACGGCCGGCGGTGACTTGATAACCAATTGGGGTACCTTTTTCTTCTTTTTCATTGACGGACGGGAGGACAGCCAATCGGCCGGCGGCAACTTGATAACTCATGGAACGGGCATCCTTTTCTTCCTTTTCAATCACGTACGGGAGGACGGCCAATCGGCCGGCGGCTTGACAACATGGAATAGGGATATTTTTCTTTTCAATCTAGGACGGGGAGGACAATGCTTTAGGTCATATATGTTTCCATGGCATAGGTGGGTAATTTTGATCAAGTAAGACTTTGGATGATCTAATGGCTGTAATTACATAACTTAAAAGTTTAATGGTTAGATGTTTCTAATTTTTATGGAATTTTTTAGCATAATTCTCTTTTTTCTGGTTAACCCGTCAAATACTTTTTATATATAAATAGATATAATTGAATTGATTTAAGGTACTACCAAATCCCACAATATTTTACAAAAAAATCTAAATGGAGGGAAGAATTTTGGAAAACAGGAAACAGAAAATACTCTAAAATAAATAAAAGACCTAATAAAATTCAAAATTTTATTTCTGGCCAAATTTTATTTAATAAAAATATGGTTAAATTTTTGGGGTGTTACAAGTTGTTTGATGCATATTGAATAATCAACTCATGGATACTTGTGGTGACATTGGAGTATCTAGGTGACATTAGAGTTGGTTGATGCATATCATATGGTGTTATTTTAGTATGAACTCTAGGGCTATTTGTGACACTTATAGGGATGGCTCAATAGATTGATCGGAAAGGATAACTTTGAGGTGGTTTCGTACCCTACAACAATTTATATCTTATGTTCTCCGCTAATAGGAACTTTGGAGTGATTCTTTATCGCACGTTGAGGGATTGTTATATGATTCAATTATGTTAGCACTGTTGAGAGATTGCACTAGTGAAAGTATGAACCCTAGGCCTTGTTTTTAAGCATTACAATACCGTTTGTGCTCCGTTTTATCACTTGCTACCTTGCTGTTTTTTTATTTTCAGATTATAAAAACCTATTTCTACTATCCATACTACACTTGTATCACCATCTCTTCGCCGAACTAGTGCACCTATACAATTTACCATTGTATTGGGTGTGTTGGGGACACAAGAGATTTCTTGTATTTGGTTGCAGGGTTGTTTGAGAGAGACCATCTTCATCCTATGCCTCCCACGGATTGATAAAACCTTAGGTCATCCACTTGAGGGAAAATTGCTACTGTCCTACAAAACTCTGTGCTTGGAGGCCCAACACGAGTCTACAAGAAATAAAGTTGCGTAGTAGACATCAAGCCCCGCTCACCATCATGGCCATCTTGCCCCGGCGCCGAGCCCTCATCACCATCACGGTTCGGCATCGGCACCTGCTCCCGCCCACGGGCGGCACCACCACCATCACCATGCTCCGGCCCCATCGCCGAGCCACCACCATCATCACCAAGCTCCGGCGCCATCGCCGATCCACCACCATCATCACCACGCTCCGGCGCCGTCGCCGCTCCATCACCATCACCACGCTCCGGCACCATCGCCGATCCACCATCATCGTCACCATGCTCCAGCGTCGTCCCCGGTCCACCTCGACGTCGACGAGCTAGACACTTAGAATGATATCGTCTCCTATGTATGTCTTCATCTTATTTTTCCTAGGGAAGTGTTTAATAAAAGGATCATTTGATGGAAGATCAATGTAACATCCCCATGTATTAAGCTACAGTGATCACCCTTTTGATAATGCCAAGTCACCATGATTAATAGAGCTTGATCATCATTTGAATCATATCTCATTTCAAATTCCAATTCAAATTGGAATTCAAATGTGAAGTAAACATAAAAGTTGTTCAAATCCAGGAACTAAATAGTTCATAATATTGTAAATATTCCCAAGGCAATTATAAAAATAAAATCAACATTAATTGAATTATTTAAATGACTCTAACATCATGAAACAGCACCAAAACAGCAACATTTAATCCCATTTTATTTAATAAAAATTCAAATGAAATCATTTTGTCGCCAAACCTTTTTCTAGCAGTGCCAAATATTGCATGATATTTGTGTGGCCAAGTCACACATTTTACAAAAGTCAAATGGTGGCCAAACATTTAGCAAAACAGAAAGGAAAAGAATAAAACAGAAAAAGAAAAAGAAAATGGCTAGAGAACACTGTGCGGCTGGGCTTCTAGTTGCAACAGTGCAGCCCAGCCCGCTAAGCCGCCGTCTCCCTCCTACTGCTCCTCCCGTGCTGCTGTCGACAGCAGAGCGCGCGCGCACAGCCCCCTCCCTTCTCCCCGCTCAACAGCGGCCGCTACACGGCATCTGGGGAGGATAAGGACCCCCCCTCGTTTCCCTGGCGAACCCTAGCCCTCCTTTCCCCCTCTCCCTCGCTCGCCATCGAGCTCGCCCAAGAGGCCATGGCTGCGCCGCCAGCGCTAGCGTAGCCACCGTTGTCGTTCCGTCGTCTCTCCGTGTCTACGAGGACCGCCGTCGACCGCCTCATCCTCCTTTGCCTTCATCTCGAGCCAGGAAGCACCACCGAGCCGGATCGCGTCGTCGTCTTCCTCGGATCCCCGCCGCCGTTCGCCGTCGTCTCCGGCCACACCGAGCCTCCCCCGAGCCCACTGAGCACACCTGCAGGAGCCCGGTGAGCACCTTTCCCTTACCCCTCTCTTCTCGCGGTCAAACGCGCGCTCTAGCAAGCTCCCCCGACATGGCCGAACCCCTCGCCGCTCGAGCTCGTCGCCGGCAGCCTCCCGGTGACCAAATGGTCTCGCGCTGGAGTCCATCGACTTCGCGCACACACGTAGATCGCCCCTGGCCTCTTAGTTTGCCCGCAAACGCGCTGCCGCCGCTGTCCCGCATCCACCCGAACTCCGGCGCCGCCTGCCGCCGTCGTAGCGCTCGACTCCGGCCACCGCAGGACCTCGCACCGCCACCATTCGATGCGGGCGAGTCCCAGCTTTCGAACAAGCCCACCCGCGCATCAAACGGCCGTCTGTGTCGCGTTTCCAAGCCTCTCCGGCGAAGATCCGTCGCGGGAGCGCTCGCCGGAGTAACTCCGGCGCCGGCGCCGACGTGACTGCCACCTGGCCGCCCTGAGCCACTGACCGCTAGGCCCCACGGGCCCCAGTTGACTGGGTCAACTGCTGACTGGGCTGGCCCAGCCACTGACATGCGGGCCCCGCGTTAATTAAAATGTTTTTATAAATAATAAAATTGTTAATTAATCTGTTAATTAATTTAATTACTAATTAGTCACTGACAACTAGGTCCCACCTGTTAATTAACCTAATTAACTAAATTAACCTCTGTTTAATTAAAACAGTCACTAACCAGTGGGACCCACTGGTCAGGTTTGACCCTGGTCAGCTGGAATTGACCAGTGACGTCACCAATTACTGTTTTGGATAATTCGAAATTAATAATTAAAACAATTCCAGAAATTCAATAAAACATTGAAAAATCATATAAAATAAGCCGTAACTCGGATGAAAAAGTTTTCTACATGAAAGTTGATCAGAAAAATGAGACGAACCCGAATACGCTGTCCACATACCTGTCAGATGCCTCCAGCACTGCACACATGGAACCTTCCCCTCCGGTTCATCTGTCTGACAGATGTCCAAAACCGGGAAAACATTCCAGTTAATTTCCCGCTTCGTTTGCCACGTGTAGCACGGCGTTAGGTCACCCCCAGCACAGCATATTGCCATGCCATGCATTTGTGTTGCATATTGTTTGCATTGTATTTATTGTTTCTTCCCCCTCCTTCTCTCCCGATAGACCCCGAGACTGCCGACGACACTGCTGAGTACGACTACGTCGACGACGACCAGACCCCTTCAGCAGAGCTTCCAGGCAAGCAAAACCCCCTTGATCATCCAGATATCGCCTACTCTTTCTCTCTATTGCTTGCATTAGAATTGCTTCTGTTGTTGTTCCGATAGCTCCTATTCTGATGCATAGCCTGATTTCGTCGCCTACTATTGATACTCTACCTGCTATCCTATGATGGCTAGTTAGGAATGCTATGTTTCATCAGCTGGCCCTTCATCCTTGTCCGTTGGCCAGGCTTGTTATCGGGCCATGATCACTCTGGGTGATGATCACGGAACTGTTTACATTACTGCAATACTTTAAATTGTTAAAGTCGGGCCGGCTCCAAGAGTGCCCGCGAGGTAATGAAATAAGACGGGTTGAACCCAAGGGTTACCGTGAGAGAGTCCTGTGGCGGCTGGCTGTTAGCAGTACCACCCAGGACGTGGTGGTAGCTCGGGACTTGTCCCGACAGCCGACGCGGAACTTGCACTGTAGTCGGAGCGACAGGGCAGGCGGAGACTACCTAGGTGAGAGGTGGGCCTGGTCCCTGGTCGTGGTCCGCGAGATACCTAGTCGGAGCGACAGGAACCCTGTTCGTCTCTGCGAGCTACTAAAACACACTTAACGGATTTGGGTATTTGATCTGAGTAGGCCGCTGGCCTTAAACGCACTACCACCACGTGGGATAATGGTTATGGGACCCTCTACGTCGTACGTTCCTCCCGAAAGCTCTTCAGATGTCACAGTTCAGAGATGCGGGCTGATTGTTGGGGTGAGCTGGTTACGTCTGTGGTGTTTCCACAGTCGCGCTTGGGCCCCGGCCAGTCTCGCAATGTGCAGGAGTGCAGAGGGCGATGGGCCCAAGACCCCTTCGCACTTAGGATTTAGACCAGCGTGCTGACCTCTCTGCTGAGTCTAGGTAGGTCTACGGCGTGTCGATTACCCGAGGCCGGGTATTACCCAACAAGTGTGTCCGGCCAGATGTAATCGAACGTGTTAGGTAACAGTAGTGCACCCCTGCAGGGAAGTTATCTATTCGAATAGCCGTGTCCACGGTAACAGGACTCTCGGAGTTGTATCCTGATCTGCTACAACTATGAATGGATACTGTTACAATGATAAACTGTTACTACTTCTCTCGAGATCACTTTCTCGCAGGGTAGTCGAGGAAGGATCTCAGGGCATTACTAAAATATAATTGCTATTATATGTTACTATACTCTACTCTCTTCTGATGCTGCAAGATTGCTTCAAGATGCTAGTCTTCGATAGGCTAGGCCTTTCCTCCTCTGTTCCGGCAATTCTGTAGTTCAGTCCAAAGATATAGCCCCATTCCTTTGATACCGATGCATACTTAGTATAGTTCTGATGTAAGTGTTGCGAGTACTTTGGATGAGTACTCACGGTTGCTTTGCTTCCCCTTTTTTCCATACCCGATTGCTGCGATCAGATGACGGAGCCCAGGAGCAGAAGATCCCCAAAGGCACCTACTACTACGTTGAGCCTGCCGACCAGCAGTAGTTCGGAGGCCCTAGGCAGGAGGCCTTCGCCTTTTCGATCAGTGTCGCTGTTTGTGCTAGCCTTCTTAAGGCAAACTTGACTAACTATGTCTGTACCCAGATATTATTTGTTTGTATGACTTATGTATTCGGGTCCTCGTGACCCCTGGTTTGTAATATGAAGACTTATGTTTAAATTTGAGTTTAGAGTTGTGTTGTGATATCTCCCCGTGAGTCTCCGATCTCGAGCGTGCACGTTTGCGTGTATGATTAGTGCACGGTCGAGCAGGGGCGCCACAATCAAATCTCACATTTCCTACAGAAATGCTAATGGCATCTTTAATAGTCCTTAAGAATGGTCTGCCTGGTATGATTGGTGCAATGGGATGCTCAGGCATATCAATAATGACAGGGAAATCATTAATTTGAATTAGTACACCATGCTTAATCACTACTGCTTGTCTAAAGGTAGAATTGTCCATTGATACGTCCAATTTGCATCATGATTTCCTATTGTTAATTATTATGTTTTTAATCATTATTTCACTTTATGGTACAATTCTTATGCCTTTTCTCTCTTAATTTGCAAGATTTACATGAAGAGGGAGAATGCCGGCAGCTGGAATTCTGGACCTGAAATAGCCACATCAGAGATACCTATTCTACTGAGCTCCAATTGACCTGAAATTTCACGGAGATTTTTTATTGAATATATAAAAAATACTGAAGAAAAGAAATACTAGAGGGGACCCACCAGTTTCCCACAAGGCAACAGGGCGCCCCCCCCCCTGTGCGCGCCCTATTGCCTTGTGGGGCCCACTGCTGGCATCTGGCCCCCTCCTTCTGCTATATAAGGTCATTTGCCTTAGAAAAATAAATAGAAGACTTTCAGGACGAAGCGCCGCCGTCTCGAGGCGGAACCTGGGCAAGAGCTATTTTGCTCTCCGGCGGAGCGATTCCGCCGGGGATACTTCCCTCTGGGAGGGGGAAATTGAAGCCATCGACATCACCAACGATCCTCTCATCGTGGGAGGACCAATCTTCATCAACATCTTCACCAGCACCATCTCATCTCAAACCCTAGTTCATCTCTTGTATTCAATCTTTGTCTCAAAACCTCAGATTGGTACATGTGGGTTGCTAGTAGTGTTGATTACATCTTGTAGTTGATGCTAGTTGGTTTATTTGGTGGAAGATTATATGTTCAGATCCTTAATGCTATTCAATACCCCTCTGATCTTGAACATGAATATGATTTGTGAGTAGTTACTTTTGTTCTTGAGGACATGGGAGAAGTCTTGTTATAAGTAATCATGTGAATTTGGTATCCGTTCGATATTTTGATGATATGTATGTTGTTGCTTCCTTTAGTGGTGTCATGTGAACGTCGACTACATGACACTTCACCATCTTTGGGCCTAAGGGAAGGTATTGTGGAGTAGTAATTAGATGATGGATTGCTAGAGTGATAGAAGCTTAAACCCTAGTTTATGCGCTATTCGGTAAGGGGCTGATTTGGATCCATATGTTTCATGCTATGGTTAGATTTATCTTAATTCTTCTTTCGTAGTTGCAGATGCTTGCGAGAGGGGGTAATCATAAGTGAGGGGCTTGTTCAAGTAAGAACAGCACCCAAGCACCGGTCCACCCACATATCAAATTATCAAAGTAGCGAACGCGAATTAAACAAACATGATGAAAGTGACTAGATGAAATTCCCACGTGTCCTCTAGAACGCTTTGCTTATTATAAGAGTTCGTTCTGGCTTGTCCTTTGCTACAAAAAGGATTGGGCCACCTTGCTGTACCATTTTTTACCGTTACTACTTATTACTTGTTACGAATTATCTTGCTATCAAAACTATCTGGTACCGCTACTTTCAGTACTTGCAGAGAATACCTTGCTGAAAACCGCTTGTCATTTTCTTCTGCTCCTCGTTGGGTTCGACACTCTTACTTATCGAAAGGACTACGATTGATCCCCTATACTTGTGGGTCATCATCCATGTCCAACTTAATTTCACTAGTAACAAACGGACCAAGATTGTGATCATAAACGGATTTGGGGACAGTAGAAACACTAGCGCCTATATCACATAAAGCATTGAACTTATTCAACCCAATCTCAATTTCACTAGTTGGCTCAAATATATCCTCTTGTTTGGTCGGAAGCTTACCATATAGCTTTTTATTGCATCCAATTCACGTGCCTTACATGCAGCTTGATCAACAAAACGTTTATACGTGTTGTCATTTGATACCACGGGTTGTAGATGCTTGAGAGTCAACATCGTCCTAAAGTTTGCAACAAAAATATGAAGGTTCTGGTATATGGTTCTTGTCTAGCTCCTCTAAAGATTCTTCACTACTTCTCATCGTCTTAACACTCTCAACCGGATTAGGTTCCGGCTTTCCAGCAAACTTGTGTTTTGCTCTCTTCATTTTTTAGCGACGTGTGCTTCCATGCTACGAGTTCTTTCTTCTAAACCATGCACATCATTAGTGAATCCAACAATCTTACCGGCCATTTGACTGAGTAAGCCATCATGATTCTTTAATATTTTGGTAAATATTTTTTCTACTCAGTTTTTAAGCATTTGTAAAAGTTTTAAGAGTTTGATAAAAAAAACTTATACTACTGTTGCTCGTTCCATTAAAATTATTAGGTGCACCATTATTAGTTGGATAGCATACCCTTGATTTTTTTTCAATTAGGATTGTAGTTGTTGCGAACAATAAAGTTAGCATTTTTAACATCGGTATTGGAATTCACATCTACCCCTTATGGTGTCAATTAATTCATTTATCTTGACGGCAGATCTTAATTTTTTTCTCCTCCGAGATAGAATTAACCTTTCTTGTGGTAGACCACTCCACATGCCGTTGGGCATGATTCTCTTGCATATCATCTAGTAATTTCTTAGCCTCCATGATCGATCTTCTCATAATGATTTCTACTATAGCTGTATCAAGCATGGTTTTTGACATGGGATTAAGAGCATTATAAAATATGAAGAATTAACCATTCCTGCATCCCGTGGTTGGGGCAATTTCTTATAGGCTCCTTTATGCGGTCCCATGCAAGCACTAGTGACTCGTGGTCTTCCTACTTAAAACATGTGGTATGAGATCGAAGTTGCATAAATTTTGCAGGGGGACAAAACTTAGATAAAAACATGCTACAACATAAAGTCCATGAAGTTATAGTTCCTTTAGGAAAATCTAGAAGCCACTTTTTTGCTTTTCCTCTCAAGGAGAAAGGAAATATACACAACTTCAAAGTGTCTGGTTCATAGTCTTTGATATGTGTCATATCGCATAGTTCAGTAAAAGTGTGTAAAAGCATGTCGGCATCCAGTGATGCAGAGCCTCCAAATTGGTTTTGTTGAACCATATAGACTAAGTGGGGTTTAATTTAAAAAAATTGGCAGAAACATTAGGTGGTACGATTGGTGCACATAAAGTTCTCATTTGGAGCAGCAAAGTCTCCAAGTTTTTGTGCCATGATAATTTTTAGGGGTTTTCGGTAACAACACAACTAAAAGAACCAATACAGATAAGAACAAACACTTAAACAAAAAGTGAAATAAGAACTTAAACAATAACTCTAATGCAATCACTGGTGACACGATGCCTCCCCAGCAACGGCGCCCAAAAAGATGGTTCATGCCCTTTGAGATCCGGTTTGGATAGCAGAAGGTTCCCGTACCTTTTCCGAAAGGAGTGACCCTGGGTATCAAACCCACAAGAGCTTGTGCATTCGACAAAGAGTCAAACAAGTGATTGTTATCAAATTAAATTCTAGTTTTTTAACCGGACCTTTAACAACCTTTTTTGGCTGTAACACTAATATGAAAATAGGCATGGGTATGAGGTCTTACTCTCACAACCTTATACTTGTGCTTGGGATCTCATCTTGATAATAAACATAGTTCTGGAAGACAACCGTTATGATGTTCTTACAACGCTATGTTGGGGGATGTGTCCAAAGTACGTCACGACTAGTTCACAACCTACATCGAGAGTCGGTTGTCCAAACGATGGGCCTTACCATCGCGCGGGGTTACCTTGACTATTAAGAATTACTTCAGACAAAACATTGGGTATTTAATGACAACACCTCATTTATCCCCAAAGAATTTATTTTCTCTACCATACTAATACTTTCTCTCACTATTTGTTTAGAATAGTGTTCTATGCATCCTCGTTTCTTACTTCCTCCTTCATCAATCTACGGGATCCTGGTTACCTGCAGGGCCTTAGAATGAGAAGAAGACAACAGTCAACTTCGTTGCAATCACACATATACAAATAATGTCAATTACGCAAACTCATTCCAATGATCCCATGCACAAATACATGGGGTTGCAAAGACTTGCCTCACCCCATTACCTGACCAAATTACTCTCACATGGGGATCGGATCGCAAGATGAACTCAAGACGACATAAATATGAAGGCGAGAGGGAGGAACTACCCTACCTTGCTTTTATAAGCAAGCAGGCAAAGGCCACTCCTTCCCCCTCTTGCGCTCTGCATTCAATGCGCTGTTTTGTCTCTTCAGCGTCTTGCGGGAGCTGAGTCAACGTCATTTCGTTCCAAAGAACCTGTGCAAATCAATTACTATTACTGCACGCAAACGAATCGCCTGCGATGTTGCACAGAGAACGCTTGCCAACTCCAGCGCGCAGAAGACCATTGACACATGCTAGCGCCCCGCTCAGAGTGGACCAACCCCCGGCAACCGAGAAGTCTCTTGTTGGGCACAGGACTGGGGGCTATTGTCAGTCCCGTGAAGATCAAGGTCTCACAGACTCGTCAAGCGCGGGTCATGGCAGTGTTGCTTGGCGGGGCAGTGCCAAATGCCTCCCGGTGACTCTCATCCATGCCCCTTCTAAGGTGGCATTCAGATCTTTGTCAAGATCCAATAGGAAACCTACCACAAAAGAGGGTGTGGTCGCCTCCCTGCAAGCAAGCAGCTCGAGTATGGACGCACTCTTGCTGATTACAACATCCAGAAGGAGTCCATACCTTCACACTGCCTCCCGTAAACGTGGTGGTATGCAGATCTTAGTTAAGACTTCACTTCAAGATGAAGAACTTTGTGAAGAAGCTCACCGACAAGACCATCACACTTGAGGAAGAGTCCCCTCACATCATTGACAACGTCAAGGCTGAGATTACCCTGGAATAAGGTTGCCTCCCGGTAACGGTTCCCTCATCATTGGTGCCCCGCCAACGGTTTTCGCCCGTCGACGCCCAGTGTGTCAGTTGACTGGCAAAGGGCTACGGCGGCGCGGCTAAATATAGGCTTGCGACGGCCTACATCGGCACGTGAGGACCTGTCAAGTGGAGTGTGCACCTCCATCCGGATTAGGTGGCACTTAAGGTGAATCATCGCCCCTTTTCACCTTGCATGCGACACCTCGTCGACAACGTGTCACGGTAACAAGGCTCGGTCAGTAAAGCCTGCCACAACAAGACATGCGTTCAACCCCGGCAACGGGATATGAAGACACATACCCCCCGCATTTAATGTGATAGGTATTCCACTGTACATGTACCGTATGTACACTGTTTTTGCCACTGTGGTCACCCCTTGCGAGTATAAAAGTAGTTCCAGGCTACGTAGATAAGGGTTCGACTCATTCCCACGCGCGAGAGCACTTTCCAAAGCCCGACAAGCCCCGGCAAGGAAAGTTCATCGTTGTAATTATCCATTTCATCACATCCATCAATATAATATAGGAGGACGTATGGTTTTACGCTTTCCAGCTGCCAGAACATGGGTAAAAAACCACCATGTCATAGATAGGTGATTTGAGTGTGTTAGCGCCGCAACGCCTAACCAAAAAGGGGACGTCTCTCGTTCCCAAAGTCGTGTCTTACACACGGACAAGAACCTTTCAAAGACCGGGAAAAGAAGTCATGTACATGGGTCGACCCATTACTTCTAAGGGGTATATGATTTTCTACGGAAGCGTGCAATCCTAGGCAGTATTTTCTCGGAGTGATTATGTCTCGCTTCTAGCGAGACAAAGCATTGGCTCGCATGAAGCAACGTAGTAATGGGCCAACCCAGGGGCACTGTTTGCTTGTTTTTGTTTTTGTTCATTTGCTTCCTTAGTTCGTTCCTCGATTTCAATTTTTTTTCCTTTTTTTACTTTTTGTTATATTTTCAATAAAATCTAAAATACATATACTTCAAAAAAAATAAGTTTGAAAAAATGTTTGTGCACTGTTATAAAACTGTTGGTGCAACTTTTAAAAAACAATTGATAGCATTTGAAAAAAAAGGTTTTAAGACATATTTGAAAAATATATTTAACACCTATTCGAACAAAAATGTTCAAAAACATGCCTTTGAAAAAATCTAATCATGCATTTGAAAAATATTAAACTTGTATACAAATGTTTCTAATGTATATGAAAAATGTACAACATGTATGAAAAACTGTAGACATCAAAACATACATGTGAACAAATGTTAATCGGGTATTTACAAAATGTTAAACATGTATAAAAAAATGTACAAGGTGTATGAAAACAAGTAGACATCAAAATTATATATTCAAAAAAAATGTTAATCATGCATTTGAAAATGTTAACCGTGTATATAAAGATGTTTCTGGTGTATAAGAAAAATGTATAACATGCATGAAAAAAATTAACGTAAAAAATATGTTTGAAAAAAATATTAATCATGTATTTCAAATACGTTCAACGTATGTTATTATTTTTACATATATTCCCAAAATGTGTAATGTGTAGGAGAAAGGAAATAGGCATCAATATGTTTGTAGAAATGTTAATCATGTTATGTTTGTATAAATTTTAATCATGTATTTAAAAAATATTAAACATGTATTAAACAATGCAACTGATGTATACGAAAAATGAGGACTTGCGTACTTGAAAAAATGTTTACTATGTATTCAAAAGAGTGTTCGAAACATGTCATAAAATTATCATGTAAGTCATGTATTTTAAAAATATTCACCATGTATCAAAAAAATGTTTCACATGTACACTGAAAATGTATGTTGTGTACTTAAAAAATGGACGTGTGTTAAAAAAAGAAAACCAATAAAACCCGACAAAGAAACATAAAATAATGAAAAAACCAAAGTGAAATGAAGGAAAAAATTTAGTGAAAAACATAGGAAAAAAGAAAAAGGAAAGGAAAAGCAATGAAAACCGAGAAAGAAACGAAGAAAACTGATGAAAAACAAAGGAAAAAAGAAAACCAGTGAAGAAACAGATAACAACCGAAAAAGAAGGAAACCAGCAATCTTGATCCGAACCAGCATATGAGAAAAAAAAAAGATAAAAATGGGCCGGCCCAGTACTGCACAACCACTCAAAAAAAGATCAGGCCAGACAGAAACTACTCTCACTATAAGCGAGATATAGCACTTGCGGTATTTTTTATTTGACATTTATTGAGAGCAACTAATTGTAGGTTACCCCTTGCAGGGACCTCTAGGTTCACTTTTGGTGCCTTGGGAGCAGGCCATTTGGTGCGTCGAGCCGCCGCCACATGTTGCGTGTGGGTTGCTTCCTCTATATTTTTTTTTCGTACGCCTTTTCAGGTTTAAGATGGGTTTTTCTTTTGGGGTTTTTTTGGCTTTTTGATTTTTTCCCGGTTTTTTCTAGGTTTGGAGAAAAGAATCACGGATTTTTTCCGCACAATAAAATGTACTTGTACAAGAAGCACATTTTTGTTTCTCGTGGAGGCTCAAATTTGCTTCCACGATGTTTCTCGTGGAGGCACAGATTTGCTTCCGCGAGAAGCATAGTTGTGCTTCTTGAAAAGGGGGGAAATCTAGAAAAAAAACTGTGCTTCCAGCTTCGGGTTTTTTCTTTCTTTTTTTGTCCTTTTTTGTATTTATTTTTTCTTCTGTTTTTTAATATATTTTTGAAAAAAGAGTTCATCGAAACGTATTAACCTGGGATCTAATTTCGAAGATATCGACGCGAGAAATCCGACAATTAAAACGGTTTAGGATTTGGACGCACGACTCAAGAGATAAAATGTATTGAATAAACGAATCTTTGAAAAAAAGGAAACTCCTTGGTTGCGACAAGGGGCGCACATGTAATGCGTCACCTGTAGCATCTGAGAAGATGGGACTAACCTTTGCAAGAGGTAACCCTTAACTTGTTTTTTTAGGTAAACATCGCTCCACTTTATTCCACTGCGACGTTTATAGGGATCATTACAATATCATTTGGAATGCCAGGCCAAACATGACAGCCTACAACGGGGAGAATATCTGGTGCACCGGTGTTTGTGGTGCTATCGGTGCACCGAACTCACGTCCCACATTTTCAAATGTTCAAAAAATCCTAAAAATAATTTAGCACATTCACACAACATTAATGTAGGTTGTCACAAAATTTTAAGTCAAAATTCAAAACATAGCTCGAAAAACAAAAAATGGCAAATTCAACACTGAATAGTATGTAACATCCGTTGGGCTTTAGATTTGGCCCATTATCACATTGATGCCAAATTTTTCATTTTGGTATCTCAAGAAATGTTTCAAATTTTCATACGAAATTTGTGACAACATATATTAATGTTGTGTCAATGTGCTAGAAGTTTTTTTCAGATTTTTTAAAACGTTCTATGGCATCCGGTGCACTGGTAGCACCACAAGCGTGCGTGCATCGGATGCATTCCCTCCTACAGCGAGAGGAGAGATAGAGAGTGTTTAGCTAGATAATGATCTTCAAAATTACTCCTACTTTCAAACACATAAAGTAGTGATTCCAGATTTATTGTGCAAAGTGTCGAGCAAACGCATAAAGCGCTAGCAACTTGGCCAACTAATTGCGAAGAGTCCACTATTACGATGTAGTTTTGTTCGGTTCACTTGCGCGGTATTTTTTGGGTCTTCCTTTTCTGTTTTTCTTTTCACCTGTTTCCAATTTTCTCTTATGGTTTTTATTTTCTTGTTTTACCTTTTTCCATTTTTACTTTCTCTTTTACCATTTCAAAATTCATGAACATTTTTTTAATTCAGGAACATTTCTCCAAATTTATGAGCATTTTTTAAATACATGAATATTTATTAAATACAAATGTGTTTTTAATACGAACACTTCTAAATTTGAAAATATTTAGCAAAATTGAATGTGATTAAAATTGTCGAAATTTCAAATTCAAGATCATTTTCTAAAATATACGTTTAGGAAACAAGACATTTTTAAGTCTGAGACTTTTTACAAAGTTGTGGTCAAACTAAATTCGTGAACATTTTAAAAATTTATGAAGAATTTTAATTTACATAAACATTTGTCTACTTTCTGATTTTTTTTTAAAAAAAATAAAACAATTTCTGATTGAGCAATAGGTTTTTTTTCAGAAAATCCAGCTAAAAAACTAAAGAAGAGGAACGAAGGAAGACAATCAAGAGTTTTTTTTTTGTGTGTGTGTGTGGTTAAAATCGAGCGCTCGTAGTAAGAGCAAACCCAAGAACTAAAGGAGGAACGAGCAAAGGAAAAATGTGAAAGTGGGCTGGCCAGACCAAGCTACACCAGAAAAAAGACGGGAGCTCCTTTAACATGTAATTTGCACAACATCTAATTTGCAAGAACTCCATTCGACAACATCTAATTTCTTATGTAGCAGTGATGTTTATGTATAGTACTCCATTCGACAACATCTAATTTGCACAAACTTTCCCTCGAATTATTTCTCCTTGATCTGAAAAAGATCCAATCGGGTTGCTATATTTCTCTTGCATGATGGTATTGCTCTGTTATTTGCATTGCTAAAGTTTGGGCGTGAAATATGTTATATCCCATAGAAAAGATAAAAGTGACTCAGCTATACAAATGCTTCTCTGAATGTTCAGTGCATGCTTCTCTAAATGTTGGTAAAGCTTGGTGGTATTGCTTCTCTGAATTAACTAATTTCCAACGGTCATGGAAACATTATTATTGACAATTGTACCAACTGATGCACATTATGATTCCAGCTCCATATGATAGAATTTTTCTTGTCTTTCATTCCACTCCAAAAAATAATGATGGTTGAAACAATTCATTCTAGCTCCCGTAAGTAGTATATCTCGGGCTCCTTTTCCTAGCACTGTTGACATATCCCATTTCTGAAATAATTCAGTCCTCATACTATATTGAAATATCTTGCATTTGCGCAAAATCTTTACTAGAAATTCAGGGCTTTAAGCAATTGAGTGAAACATATGTGTTGTAGCTTTCTGTAGCAAATATTCTCTAATAACTTTAAAATTGAAAACCATGTTTCCCTCCAGGGAGCTTTGATCATATGTTGGGACTAATATACTTTATTGCGAGTGTATTATGATGTAGTCTGTATCCGGTACTAAAAAGGTCCATGTTATATGGTTTTGTATTGTAGCAGTACAATTACTGTTCAAATCTTCAATTATAATTTCTATTGTTATTCTGACTACAGTCCTCTGAAAATGTCAGGAATTTTATCACATCTCTCTCCCAATTATTTTAATTGAGTTTTCTGTGGAGGTGATTTTTTTTCTTTTGCTAATTTTGTTAATTTCCATCCAGTTTGTTGGGGAATGTAGACCTGCAAAATGATTTTTTTTCCGGTGTTACATGCTTAGAATTTTGTATGTGAATTCTTGTGGATAGTGGCCTTAACCATCAGCATGGATTAAGCCATGAATTTATTACATAATTTTTTTTATTCTGCCATCATTTATGATACTGAAACTGAAGCATGTTTTGTTGTTTTTGAAAATGCATGACTTCGTGGGATGGCCTTTGCTGGGTGACCATTGAAGTAAAAGTAATTTCATGTGATAGCATTATTTGAATCTGTTGCACATTTAGTATGGTTTAGTTGGTTACCTTATGGAGCTCCTGGAAAGAAAGGACCTATATGCTAGTTGCATAAACAGTCGTTGACTTGCAGGTTATTTTTTATGAGAATACCACTGACCAAGTTGGAGCCTCTGTCAACATATTAACATGCTGCATGTCGGTACTATATATCCATGTAAAAGAGCATTGGCACTACATTATTTAAGTCCAAGATTTTGTTCTTACCTGTTGAGTATATTGATTATTAGAAAAGATAGGATAGTGTAGGATATTATTCTACCTTGTATTGTACTCCAATTTGGTCATTGTACTCCTATATATATATATATGCCCACGAGGCTCAAGCAATATACATCGATTCCACCAATCCCTCTCTGTCCCTTCTAACATGGTATCAGCCTAATCGATCCAAACCCTAGCCGCCGCCCCCGGGACGGTCGGCCTCCATGACCACCGCCAGGGGCCGTGCCGCCTGTACTTAGGGTTTGTCCGCCGGTCGTGTTGACCGGCTGCCCTAGAGATTTTTTTTTTCCCGATCATTTGATCCGAATTTTTTCTCTCACGCCGGTAGTGTTGATCGGTGTTTCTTTTTGTTTCTCCGATCTATAGATCGTTACGTCGCCCGCCGCCGTTCGTCATCAACAACGCGTGTCTACTTCGTCAGCATCTTCATCGGCTCCCAGACGGAATCGGTTGCCACACGGGGCCTCGGGCCATACGCACGCGTGTCGTGTACACTGGTACGGCGGTCGCTCGCGCTGGCCTGTCGGGCTGGCCGCGTCGCGCGCGCAATCACGCGCCCCGCGCAGGCGTGCTGCTGGCTGCCCATTGCTGCACGCCGCGTGGCCGTTCCATGCATGATGTGTGCATGCTGGCTGCCCGTGCATGTTGCATCCCATGCGGACTGTTGTACGTCCCGTCGTCTGACGCAAGACGTCCGGTCTGATAATTCGATGCACGTCTCCCCAGGATTTAGCGAAGATCAACAAGTTTACACGTCTTTTCACCGATCGAGCAACAGGCTGCAGCTGCGTCGTCCCTTCGGACCGCAGCATCGCCGCCCATGGTTCTCTTCGTGGCTACACCGACTCGCGTGCTACCGCTGCATCGCCCCTTCGGGCCGTCGTGCCGCGGCCCGTGGTCCACCGCCACCCCGAGGCCGTCTGCTCAGGCCGTCCCCGTGGCTGCACCGACCCTCGCGCTGCCACTGCGTCACCCCATCGGGCCGTAGCGAGCGTGGCATGCGGTCCCTGCCGCCGCCCCGTGGTTCTCCCCGCACGCTGCCGCTGCGTCGCCCCTTCGGGCCGTAGTGTCGCGGCCCGCGGTTTACCGCCGCCCTGAGGCCGTCCGCCCCAGGCTGTCTCGTGGCTGCACCGACCCTCGCGCTGCCGCTGCGTCGCCCCATCGGCCCGTAGCGAGCGTGGCATGCGGTCCCTGCCGCCGCCCTGAGGTCTTCCCCGCCGTCGCCCCGACCCGCGCGCTGCCGCTGCGTCGCCCCTTCGGGCCGTAGCGCGGCGCCAAGCGGTCCACTTTGCCGTCCATGCGCGTCGACTTCTGTGGTATGCGCCGCGCCGCCTGCCTAGGCGCGGGAACGCCACCGTCCGCGCCGGTCTTCGTCACGCTGTCGGGTTCTTCCTCGCCTATTTCGAGCACCGTCGCCGCGCTCCTAACCTAGCCGCCGCCGCCTCTTCAGGCCGCCGCCGCCGCCGCTCTTTTTCCGCGGCTCCACGGCGACTTCCTCGACACCGGCCACCTCAACTCGACATCGACCACGGCATTCTTCACACGGCTACCTCGACCACGGCTACACCACCCTACGCTCTCGGCTACCTCGACAACGGCACAAAGGGCTACCGCCTTGCTTGAGCAACCTCGTCGGTTCCACTCCAGCCACGACTTCCGCGATGCATCAACCGTTACGACTGTGGGGGGTGTCCGTCGGCTTGCCTTTGGATTCTTCTCCAGTCTCACCGTCTGCGTCGCTACCGTTGTGACTGCGGGGGGATGTTGAGTATATTGATTATTAGGAAAGATAGAATAGCGTAGGATATTATTCTACCTTGTCTTTTACTCCAAGTTGGTCATTGTACTCCTATATATATATGCCCACGAGGCTCAAGCAATATACATCGATTCCACCAATCCCTCTCTATCCCTTCTAACATTGCCCTATATTCTTTCTTTGTGAATCTTGCTAAGTATCCATTCCTGATAATATATTAAGATGGCATGGAAAATCCAGAAGGTCATGTTCGCAGTGTGAGCTTTTTGAAATCCTTTAGTTGCATTACTGAGATTCAGTACTTCTATTGTTCTTCAGTCTTTAGACTAATCAGTTGCTGAGATCTTGATGTTGCAAAAATTTCTTTGTTCTTTAAGGTTGGTTTTGGATGGAGAGCTAGGCCCATTTTGGATACCAATGTTGGTTTTTATATTTGTCAATGGTTCAGTGCATTATATGTTCTCTATAGAATTTGATATGCAAGGTTTTGATGGTAACGATTACATCTTTAGAATGTGAAGGGAAGCAAGAGCTCTTATATATGTAACCACTCAGCCCTTCTTCAACCAAGGTAATCATTTGAACTGCAATATTTTCTGAATTTTAAATAAAGGTGGATAGTTTCTTACAAATCAAGCATACCTTTTGTATCTTGATGTTGTTTCTTATATAGCATATCTAAATGTGAAATTTTATATACAGGTGTGATGTTTCCAATACGAAGGCCAAATAGAAGGGGAATTTGTGAACTTCCATACATGGGTGAAGGGGGGAGATTATAACAACGTTGGTGTTGGCTCTTCGATGTTGCAAATTTATTAGTTATCAACGATCGCCCACACATAACAATCGGACTCGATTCCGATAGCAGGCGCGCCCGAGCGCTCTTCGTCCACCTCCAGCATTTTTTGCTTGTTTCGCCTTAGTCTTCATAGTCCCTCAAGGCAATTATCACTGAGTCTGACAATGGCATCTTCTCACTTCATAGTCACTTGATTTTCTCTTAGTAATGGTTCATTACTAAATTTTGTTGATACATAAATGGTTCTTTACTGAACGATACTTGTATGTGTCAATGTGTATGCAGAATGGTGACAAACCTTTTAAATAATCCATTGTCCAACAAAGGGATTCTAATGTCTGATTGGATTATACTATAACAATATGATTTACAAAAAATTCAAACGGTTGTATAGTTGACACATACTGCAATGGGCCGAAGCCTGCTTGGATTTTTTTCACACACTGAAATTCATTTACGGAGATTATAATAATTTGGGCACTATGCATTGAGAAAGTGTGCGTTTAGATAAGAGATTATATAATTAATGGAAAGATGTGATATTTGTTTGAAGAAGAATGTTGATGTAAAAAGAGGAGGCAGGGGTCCTGCATTTTATTAAGAAGGGAGAGATGATCCAGTTTATAAAGGAAACCAGACCGAAAAAACCTAACATTTCTTGGTTAATTAGAAAAAAACTGAGTGAAAACCCCAAAATAAAAACACTACAGCTTGGGGGTAGGGAAAAACATATATGCGACAACATGGGAGATCGTCTGAGCCAGACATAACAGCACCAAGGCCCAAAACCTAATATCAAACTATTTGTATGAGTCAAGAATTAGGTATTATGCACTTTGCATGAATTTCAAAATTTTCAAGAAATCTAGCTATATTTGGTTAGAATTTTCCATATTTCTTACGTGTGTTGCACATGCAGGTTTACTAGTAAGAGCAAACCCAAGAACTAAAGGAGGAACGAACAAAGGAAAAATGTGAAAGTGGGCTGGCCAGACCAAGCTACGTGTGTCTGTGCGTCTGGTTGAGGCTTTGATGCAGGGGCGAAGCTATGTCTCGGGACTCACTAGCTGACGGGTACCCCTCCAGTCGTCTCCAAGCGGGCAGTGCGCGGCTCACGGGCAGATGTCGCGTGGTGCGCCCAGTCCCGTCACGTGTCGCGCGCTGGCCACACACCGCGGGAGCACAATTTTTTTCGTTTTCTGTACACATTTTCAGTTTTTTTTTGTTTTTTCGGCTTCTCAGTTTTTTGCCTGGCTTTCCCAGGTTTGGTGAAACTTTTTTCTTTTTGTGGTCTTTTTTTTTTGCGAAGTACATACTATTTTTTATCATGGAAGCATAGGGGCATGTTTGGTTTGCATCCTAAGGTTGCCACGTCTATCCTTGGTCGTGCCACAATATCTTAGGCATGTGTTTGGTTCCTTGCCACACTTGTGGCTTGCCACATTTTTCTAGTTACATGGTCCACATGTCATAGGCTTAAATTTTTGCCAAATCTTGCCACACATTTTGTTAGCCACACTTTGCCTAACCTTAGTTGTGGCAAAGTTAGTCATGAACCAAACAGGCCCTAGATATGCTTTCGCATGAAGCACAGCTGTGTTTTCTTGTGGAAGCACGGGTTGTGCTTCTCGAAAAAGAAAAAAGTACAATGTTGCTTCCGCGAGAAGCACATCTTGTGCTTCCTAAAAAAAGCACAGTCTTTCTTTCGCGAGAAGCACTACTTGTGCTTCCTCGAAAAAAAGGGAAAGCACAACCTATGCTTCACGAAAAAGAGTTCCAGCTTCGGGTTTTTCTTCCTCTTTTCGGTATTCAATTTTTCGGCTGCGTTTTCTTTTTTTGATTTTTGGTCTTTATCAGAGTTTTTTTTTGCTTTTTTTGTTTCCTGTTTTTTCATGGGTCTTTTTTTGTGAAAAAATTCGTCGAAACCTATTAACATGAGATCTAATTTCGAAGATATCAGGGCGAGAAATCCAATGGTGAATACGGTCGTTATTTGAACACGCGGTTCAAGAGATAAAACGTTTTGAATAAACAAATATACAAAAAAATGGGATAACTCCCAGATTGCGACAAGTGACGCACATGCAGTGTGTCATTTGTCTACACCTGAGAAGGTGGGGAGTGACCTTTGCAAAGGGTAACCCTTAACTATTGATTTCAGAACAAACGTAATTATTTAAAATATATTATTCACACTGTTTTTCAGAGATAGTCCCTCCTTCCTCGCCGCCACCATCCCTCCTCGCCGTTGTCGGGCGCCCGCGCCGGGCGAAGTCCCGCCGTGGGTGGCGGAGGCGGAGCGGGCCTCTTCCTAACCCTCTTCGCTCTCCCTTTCTCTCTCCCTCTCTCCCATGTCTTCCCCTAACCCTAACTCTCGGGTCGCCGCTAGTGGGTGCTTCCTTGTCGCACCGCGCAGTGAGGGTCTTCTTGAGGGAGGTAGACGCAGCTAGGAGGACCAACGCCTTACCTCTCCTCGCCCTTGGGGCTCTTTGTGCAGGAGCCTGCTCCAGCCCAGATCTGGGTCTGGTGGGGCTCTTCGGCCAGGGTTGGTGGTCGCAGCTCGGGGTGTTGTGGCCGTCACCTGCCTCATGAGGTGGTCATGGCGAGGGGCCCCGGTGCCCATTTCGGTCGGCCTTGTGTCGGTCGTTTGCTGCCCATTTATTGGTGAGCGTGTGGTCGTGAGCCAGATGGGTGGCAGTGACTAGGGGGTCAAGGCCATCGATGTCCGCTCGTGCGTCGGTAGTCCCGTCGCCGGCTTGGGGTCGTGCCAGCTTTGGCTGGTTAGCTTGGCAAGGTACGGCAGTCTTCTCGGGGAGATGAGCGGTGTTGTGTTTAGATATGCTCTTTTCCTTGTTATGGCGGTCACGTGGCAGTTGTGATAGCCTGGCTTAATAGGGATGATAGACTACTCATATCAATAAGGAATTCCTTCTTTTCCGGGAGCCCATTCGGAAAGAACTCCAAAGTTAAGCATGCTCAGCTTGGAGTAATTTTAGGATGGGTGACCGACCGGGAAGTTGGTCCCGGGTGCGCACGAGTGAGGACAAAGCGTGCTGGAAAGACTAGTATTGATCTGTGGGGCCAGTCTAGATCTTGCCAGGAGTAACGACCGCCGGCGGGTGTGTCCGGGGCGTTACAAGTTGGTATCAGAGCCGACCCTCGCGGTTACACGGATGTTTGTGGACGGGTGCGCGGTCATGTTGTGCATGTTTGTGACCCATCGTGGCACATGTACCGGACTAGATGCACAGACGTATGTGCCAAGAGGGAACGTTCATGTGGGCCGACGAGGACGTCGGTTCCTCTGAGTGGGGTGTATGTGATAGCCTGACTTAATAGGGATGATAGACTACTCATATCAACAAGGAATTCCTTCTTTTTCGGGAGCCCATTCGGAAAGAACTCCAAAGTTAAGCGTGCTCAGCTTGGAGTAATTTCAGGATGGGTGACCGACCGGGAAGTTGGTCCCGGGTGCGCACGAGTGAGGACAAAGTGCGCAGGAAAGACTAGTATTGATCTGTGGGGCCAGTCTAGATCCCGCCAGGAGTGACGACCGCCGGCGGGTGTGTCCGGGGCGTTACAGCAGTGCCTAGGGAGGATGTTGCAGCGAAAGCTACGCAAGGCCTTGGCCATTGCTGGCAATGATGACGTCTACCGGACTTTGTTCTCCTCCTCTGACACCCTCAGCGGCCACCCGTCATCGGCGTCTTCTTTGGTGGTGTCCATCTGTTATTTGGGTACCAAGGTTCCTCTAGGGGCTTCCTGTCACCGACAATGTACCTCGATGTGCCGTTGGCCTTTTTTAGACGGCAGTCTTCTTGGTGTGCAAGGTCATCCCAGGACCAGGGGGTTGCTGGGATCGGTGTCATGTTAGCAGGCTGCCGGAGGTATTCTTTGGCCAAGGTGCATTGGGTGTAGATGTTGTTTGCCAATGATGCTCTCTCGAGTTGGTTGGTGGGGCGCTGGCAAATGTCATGCTAGAACTTCTCAAGCCACCGCCGACATCATTACCGCCGTCGGTCTCCTCCTTGGAGGCGTCCTTTATTTGGCCCGTCCTCTGTCAAATTGATAGAAAAGTGCATAGTTATGATGATATTCAAGGCAATGATCATGTATATAGGCATCACGTCCGAGACAAGTAGACCGACTCCTGCCTGCATCTACTACTATTACTCCACCCATCGACCGCTATCCAGCATGCATCTAGGGTATTAAGTTAATGAAAACAGAGTAACGCCTTAAGCAAGATGACATGATGTACACAAAGTAAACTCAAGCAATATGATTAAACCCCATCTTTTTATCCTTAATGGCAACAATACAAATACGTGTCTTGTCCCTTTCTGTCACTGGGATATAGAACACCGCAAGATTGAACCCATCAGAAAGCACCTCTCCCATTGGAAGATAAATCAATCTAGTTGGCCAAACCAAACGGATAGATCAGAGAGAAATACAAAGCTATAACAATCATGCATAAATAAGTTCAGAAAAGACTCAAATATTTCTCATGAATAATCTGATCATAAACCCATAATTCATCGGATCCCAACGAACACACCGCAAAAGAATATTACATCGAATAGAACTCCAAGGAGATTGAGGAGAACAATGTATTGAAGATCAAAGAGAGAGAAGAAGCCATCTAGCTACTAGCTATGGACCCGTAGGTCTGTGGTAAACTACTCACACATCATCGGAAGGGCGGCAAGGTTGATGTAGAAGCCCTCCGTGATCGATTCCCCCTCCGGCAGAGTACCGGAGAAAGCCTCCAGATGGGATCGCGGAAGAACAGAGGCTTGCGGCGGCGGAAAAGTTATTCATGGTGGCTCTCTGTTGGTTTCCCAGTATTTGAGAATTTATAGAAGTGGAATTAGGTCAAACGGCGCCACGAGGGGCCCACAAGGCATTAGGGCGCGCCCCCCTGGGCCGCGCCCTGTTGCCTTATCACCTCCTCGTGAGGCTTCTGGCCTCCTCCCGAAGCTTCCAGGGTCTCTTTTGTCCAGAAAAAAACATCAAAAAGTTTCGTGGCATTTTGACTTCGTTTGGTACTGATTTCCTGAAAAACCAAAAACAAGCAGAAAACAGCAACTGGCACTGGGCACTAGGTTAATAGGTTAGTCCCAAAAAATGATATAAAATAGCATATTATTGCATACAAAACATCCAAGAGTGATACTATAATAGCATGGAACAATCAAAAATTATAGATACGTTGGAGACGTATCAAGCATCCCCAAGCTTAATTCCTGCTCATCCCCGAGTAGGTAAATGATAAAAACATAATTTTTGATGTGGAATGCTACCTAACATGTTTATCATGTCATCTCTTCTTTTACGGTATGAATATTAAGAAACGAGTGATTCAAAGCAATAGTCTATAATTTGATATAAAGACATCCATACTCAGGCATACCAACAAACAATCATGCCTTTCAAAATAAAAATGCTAAAGAATGCTATCCCTACAAAATCATATAGGCCGTGATGCTTAGTCTTCCTAACACAAATTATTAATCATGCACTACCCCAATGTCAGCCGACCAATTGGTTCATACTTTTTAACGCGCTTCAGATTTCTCAACCCTCACGCAATACATGAGTGTGTGCCATGGACATAACACTATGGGTGGAATAGAATGATGATAGAGATTAATAAGGGGAAGTCAAAAAGGAAGATAGTCTCACATCGACGCGGCTAATCAACGGGCTATGGAGATGCCCATCAATTGATGTCAATGCGAGGAGTAGGGATTGCCATGCAACGGATGCACTAAGAGCTATAAGTGTATGAAAGCTCAAAATAAAAACTAAGTGGGTGTGCATCCAACTTGCTTGCTCATGAAGACCTCGGGCATTTGAGGAAGCCCATCATCGGAATATACAAGCCAAGTTCTATAATGAAAAATTCCCACTAGTATATGAAAGTGACAACATAGGAGACTCTCTATATGAAAAACATGGTGCTACTCTGAAGCACAAGTGTGGAAAAGGATAGTAACATTGCCCCTTCTCTCCTTTTCTCTCATTTTTTTGTTGGGCTCTTTTTGGCCTCTTTTTGGCCTGTTTTTTTTTTGTCTGGAGCCTCATCCCGACTTGTGGGGGAATCACAGTCTCCATCATCCTTTCCTCACTGGGACGATGCTCTAATAATGATGATCATCACACTTTTATTTACTTACAACTCAATATTACAGCTCGATACTAGAACAAATATGACTCTATATGAATGCCTTTGTTAGTGTACCAGGATGTGCAATGATACTAGCGTAACATGTACAAAAATTATGAACGGTGGCTGAGACACGAATACTATGTCAGCTATATGATCATGCAAAGGATTATGACAATGATGATGTGTGTCATATGAAAAGAACGGTGGAAGTTGCATGGCAATATATCTCGGAATGGCTATGGAAATGCCATAATAGGTAGGTATGGTGGTTGTTTTGAGGAAGACATAAAGAGGCTTATGTGTGATAGAGCGTATCATATCACGGGGTTTGGATGCACCGGCGAAGTTTGCACCAACTCTCGAGGGGAGAAAGGGCAATGCTCGGTATCGAAGAGGCTAGCAAATTGCGGAAGGGTGAGAGTGCGTATAATCCATGGACTCACATTAGTCATAAAGAACTCACATACTTATTGCAAAAGTCTATTAGCCCTCGAAGCAAAGTACTACTACGCATGCCCCTAGGAGGGAGGTTGGTAGGAGTTAACCATCGCGCGCCCCGACCTCCATTCAAAGGTAGACAATCAATAATAAATCATGCTCCAACTTCATCACACTAAGGACTATACGTGCATGCTTCGGGAATCACAAACCTTAACACCAATATTCTTACTGAACCACAATCATTCACTAGTACCTCCCACATATTACCATCTTAATATCGCAAAACTATTGCAAGGAATCAAACTTATCATATTCAGTGATCTACATAAAAGTTTTTATTATATCCCTCTAGAATACCTATCATATTAGGACCAATTTCATAACCCGTGCATATTACCATTGCTAATTATTAGACACTCAAAAAGATATATGTGAAGCATGAGATTGCAACTATTTCTTCAAAATATAACCACCACCGTGCTCTAAAAGATATAAGTGAAGCACTAGAGTAACTGCCTAACTCAAAAGATATAAGTGAAGCACAAAGAGTATTCTAACAAATCACGAATAATGCGTGTCCTTCTCAAAAAGGTGTGTTCAGCAAAGATGATTGTGGCAAACTAAAAAGCAAACAAAAGCAAGCTAACTATAGCACAAGACACTCCAAGTAAAACACATATCATGTGATGAATAAAAATATAGCTCCAAGTGATATACCGATAGATTGTAGACGAAAGAGGGGATGCCATCCGGGGCATCCCCAAGCTTAGACGCTTGGGTCTTCCTTGAATATTACCTTGGGGTGCCTTGGGCATCCCCAAGCTTAGGGTCTTGCCGCTCCTTATTCCTTCATCCATCGTGGTCTCACCCAAAACTTGAAAACTTAAGCACACAAAACTCAACAGCAACCTCGTGAGATCCGTTAGTATAACAAATAAATCTTAAACTTTAGGTACTGTTGTAAATTGATTCATATTTAATATTGGCATAATGATACTGTACTCCAACTTCTCCATGACTCATACCCCCCGATACGATCCATAGATTCATCAAAATAAGCAAACTATGCAATAAAAACAGAATCTGTCTAAAAATAGAACAGTCTGTAAATATCTATTTAAAAACCATACTTATGTAACTCCAAAAATTCTGAAAAATTAGTATAATGTAAAAAATTCATATACCAATATTGTGTAAAAATTTCAGACTTTTCTGACGCTCCAGTATAGAATCAAAAATCAAATACTGGACGCAAAACTTTCTGTTTTCCAAACAACATCAATTATAATATCTTCCAAATCATCCCAAAGGCATTACTTGGCACAAACACTAATTAAAAGATAAAAATAACAATCATAACAGAGGCTACAATTGTGTAAACACACAAAACAGAAATAAAAAGCAAAAATTTAAGTACATATTGGGTTGCCTCCCAACAAGCGCTATTGTTTTATGCCCCTAGCTAGGCATAATGCATAGTTTCAAGTATTGTCATGCTTCAAATTAATTCCATAGGTGGCCCTCATAATAGATTCATATGGTGGCTTAATTCTCTTTCTAGGGAAGTGTTCCATCCCTTTCTTTAATGGAAATTGAAATCTTATATTTCCTTCTTTCATATCAATAATAGCACCTCTGGTTCGTAGGAAAGGCCTACCAAGTATTATAGGACAAGACAGATTGCATTCAATATCAAGCACAATAAAATCCACGGGTACATAATTCCTATTTTCAAGAATAAGCACATCATTTATTCTACCCAATGGTTTTTTAATAGTGGAATCCGCTAGATGTAAATTAAGGGAACAAGCCTCCATATCGGTGAGACCTAGCACGTCACATAAAGATTTTGGTATAGTAGAGACGCTAGCACCTAGATCACATAAACCATTAGATTCATAATCTTTAATTTAACTTTAATAGTAGGTTCCCATTCATCATGTAATTTTCTAGGTATTGAAACCTCCAACTCAAGCTTTTCCTCATGAGCTTTTATCATGGCTTCTACAATATGTTTAGTAAAAGCTTTATTTTATTCATAGGCATTAGGTGAATTAATCATGGATTGCAACAAGGAAATACATTCAACTAAAGAGAAATTATCATAATCAAAGTCCTTGTAATCCAAAGTAGTGGGCACATCACTATTTAAAGTTTTGACCTCTCCAAACCCACTTTTATCATTTTTATCAATAAGATCATCACCCTCCAAATAGTTGGGACGCCTTCTAGCTAAAGTTGACTCATCTCCAGTCCCTTTTTCATCAAGTTTTATGTTACTAAATAAAGATTCAATAGGTGAGACACCAATCATTTTAATATCTTCATCATTGCTACGATAAAAACCGAGTGGAATAGCTTTTTCTAGGAATTCTCGCTTAGCTCTCAACCTAGCGGTTCTTTCTTTACTTTCATTAATGGAGACATAGATAGCTTTAATAGACTCATTTATATCATGCTTGGGTGGAATTTTTTTAATTTTGAGAGTATCCACATCATGAGCAATTATATCCATGTTCCTAGCCATGTCATCAACTTTATTCAATTTTTCTTCTACCATAGCATTGAAAATCTTTTGAGAATTAATAAATTCTTTAATATTACTTTCAAGATTAGAGGGTATCCTATTATTATTATTATTATTATTACTATTATTATTATTATTATCATTATTATTATAGGAATTACCATAATTATTAGAGGAATTTCCAGGAAACGGTCTAGGATTGAAATTACCCCTATAAGCATTGTTGTTGAAATTATTTCTAGAGACAAAATTCACATCAATAGCATCATTATTTTCCTCAATCAAAGTAGATAATGGCACATCATTAGGATCAACATGAGTACTTTTACTAGCAACCAATTTCATACGAGCATCCATTTTATCACTCAACGTATTAATTTCTTCGACATAATTTACCTTCTTACCAGTTGGAGTTCTTTCAGTGTGCCATTGAGAATAATTTGTCATAATATTATCAAGGAGTTTTGTAGCTTCTCCCAATGTAATTTTCATAAAAGTACCACCTGTGGCAGAGTCTCGAAGATTTCTAGAAACAAAGTTTAGTCCCGCATAATTTTTTTGTATAATCATCCATAAGCTTAAACCATGTGTTGGGCAATTTCATATCATTAATTTGATTCTCTCCCAAGATTGTGCAACATGTTCACGCTCAAGTTGCTTAAAATTCATAATTTGATTTCTAAGAGAAATAATCTTAGCGGGAGGAAAATATTTGGCAATAAAAGCATCCTTACACTTATCCCTAGAATCAATACTATTTCGAGGCAAGGATGAAAACCAAGTTTTAGCATGATCTCGTAGTGAGAACGGAAATAATTTCAATTTAACAATATCATTATCCACATCTTTCTTCTTTTGCATATCACAAAGTTCAATGAAAGTATTAAGATGGGATGCAGCATCTTCATTAGGACTACCAGAAAATTGTTCTTTCATAACAATATTGAGCAAAGCAGCATTGATGTCACACTACTCCGCACTAGTGGCGGGAGGAGCAATAGGAGTGCTAATAAAATCATTATTATTAGTATTTGAAAAGTCACACAATTTGGTGTTTTCTTGAGACATAGCGACAAAGCAAGCAAACTAGCAAACAAGCAAATGAAAATATTTTTGTGTTTTTTTGTAAAATTGTTTTAGAAGTGGAGGAGATGAAAACGAGAGGCAAATGCAAATAAAAAGGCAAATGAAAATAAGAGCAAGTAGATGATAGTTTATGCGAAGGTACTTGATAGGTCATACGTCTCCGTCGTATCTACTTTTCCAAACACTTTTGCTCTTGTTTTGGACTATAATTTGCATGATTTGAATGAAACTAACCCGGACTGACGTTGTTTTCAGCAGAACTACCTTGGTGTTGTTTTTTGTGCAGAAATAAAAGTTCTTGGAATTGGATGAAACTTTTTGGAGAATTTTTATGGAATATATAAAAACTAATGGCACAAGCATCAAAAGAAGGGGGGCCACCCAGTGCCCACGAGGCACCAGGGCGCGCCACCCCCCCCCCCCCCCAGACGCGCCCTGGTGGCTCGTGGGGCCCACGTGGCTCCGCTGACCCTAATCTCTGGCCTATAAATTCATAATTCCAGAGAAAAAAATAAGAGAGGAAGTTTTATTGTGTTTCACGATATGGAGCCGCCGCCACCTCCTGTTCTTCATCGGGAGGCCAGATCTGGAGTTCGTTTGGGGCTCCGGAGAGGGGGATCTTCCGGCATCGTCATCATTAACCATCCTTCATCACCAATTTCATGATGCTCACCGCCGGGAGTGAGTAATTCCTTCATAGGCTTGCTGGACGGTGATGAGTTGGATGAGATTTATCATGTAATCGAGTTAGTTTTGTTAGGGCTTGATCCCTAGTATCCACTATGTTCTGAGATTGATGTTGCTATGACTTTGGTATGCTTAATGCTTGCACTAGGGCCCGAGTGCCACGATTTCAGATCTGAACCCTTTATGTTTTCATGAATATATTTGTGTTCTTGATCCAATCTTGCAAGTTATATGCACCTGCTATGTGTTATGATCCGCATACCCCAAGGTGACAATAATTGGGATTCTTTCCGGTGATTGCCATAGTTTCAGGAGTTCATGTATTCACTATGTGTTAATGCTTTGTTCCGGTTCTCTATTAAAAGGAGGCCTTAATATCCCTTAGTTTCCTTATGGACCCCGCTGCCACAGGAGGGTAGGACAAAAGATGCCATGCAAGTTCTTATCGCAAGCACCTATGACTATATACGGAATACATGCCTACATTAAATTGATGAATTGGAGCTAGTTCTGTGTCGCCCTAGGTTGTGACTGTTACATTATGAATGTTATCCAACAATATCACCGATCCAATGCCTACGAGCTTTCCACATATTGTTCTTGCTAAGTTACTATTATTGCTACTGCTATCAAACTATCATACTACTGTGCTACTGATCACTCTGCTGCTGATATTTAGTCTCCAGGTGTGGTTGAATTGACAACTCAACTGCTAATACTTGCAAATATTCTTTGGCTCCCCTTGTGTTGAATCAATAAATTTGGGTTGAATACTCTACCCTCGAAAACTGTTGCGATCCCCTATACTTGTGGGTTATCAAGACCTTTTTCTGGCGCCATTGCCGGGGAGCATAGCTCTATTTGCTGAGTCACTTGGGATTTATATCTGTTGATCACTATGAAGAATCTGAAAGACGCTAAGACCAAGATCGTTCCCTCTAAGACGAGGGGAGGTAAGGAACTGCCATCTAGCTCTGCCCTTGATTCACCTTCTGTTTTGAGTAAACTTGCAACACCACCACATGCTATTAATTCTGATATGTCGCAAGTTATTGATGATACCACTTCTGCTATGAATGATACTCATGATGATGCTAGTACTATGCTTGATAATGCTGTGCCACTTGGTGAATTTCTTAGTGAACAACTTGCTAAAGCTAAAGAAATTGAAAATGCTGAAACTCTTGAGAATTATGATTCACCTATTATGTCTAGCTCTCCTACTAGAGTTGAAACACCTGATGAACATTGCTTTGATAGGGAGACGGCTAGAGCCATTCTTGCTTGTAATGATAGAGATGAAGTTATAAAACTGCTTGCTGAAATGAAAGAAAAATCTATGAGGGAGAGAATGAAATATGATCCTAAGTTTGCTACCTCTCCCATATTTGTTACTGATAAGGATTATGAATTCTCTGTTGATCCTGAGTTGATTACTTTGGTAGAATCTGATCCTTTCCATGGCTATGAAACTGAAACCATTGTGGCACATCTTACTAAATTAAACGATATAGCCACCCTATTTGCTCATGAGGAAAAAATTCGCTATTACTATATTCTTAAGTTATTTCCTTTCTCATTAAAGGGTGATGCCAAAGAATGGTATAATACTCTTGCTCCTGGTTGTGTGCGTAGTCCCCAGGATATGATTTATTACTTCTCTGAAAAATATTTTCCTGCTCATAAGAAACAAGCTGCTTTACAGGAAATATTTAACTTTGTGCAAATTAAAGAAGAGAATCTCCCTCAAGCTTGGGGGAGGCTTCTCCAATTAATTAATGCTTTGCCTGATCATCCTCTTAAGAAAAATGAAATACTTGATATCTTCTATAATGGGCTAACCGATGCTTCTAGGGACTACCTAGATAGTTGTGCGAGTTGTGTTTTCAGGGAACGGACTATTGAACAAGCTGAGGAATTATTGAATAATATATTGAAGAATGATAATGATTGAAAACTTCCTGAACCACCACCTAAGCCCACTCCGAAGAAGAGGGATATTTTATATCTCAGTCCTGAAGATATGCAAGAAGCAAAGAAATGTATGAAGGAAAAAGGTATTAAAGCTGAAGATGTTAAAAATTTGCCACCTATTGAAGAAATACATGGTCTCGACACACCGCCACAGGTAGTAGAGGTAAATTCTCTTACAAAGTTTGATGAAAGTGATATCCCTTATAACAAACCTCCTAGTCAATGCTTGTATGAATTTGACAATTATAATATTAAGCAAGATCACTTCAATGCCAATGTTATGAAACAATTGAAACGAAATGCCTACATGATTGATCGCTTGAGTGACTTGTTATTTAGAATTGCTAATGATGTCAAAGGTGTAAGTAAACATGCATCTATCGTTCAAACCCAATTAGAACAAGTTGCTAAATCTCAAAGTGAATTGCTCAATGAAATGAATAACAATATGAATGATCATGCTGTTAGAGTAATGACTAGAGGAGGTAGAACGACTCAGGAGCCACTTTATCCTGAAGATCACCCAAAAAGAATTGAACAAGACTCTCAAAGAATTAATGTTGATGCACCTAGTCCATCTAAAAAGAAAAAGGAAAAGAAAAATGATAGGACTTTGCATACTTCTAGTGAACCTGAGGTAGAAAAACCCTTGGAGGATAGTAATGATGTATCTATTTCTGATGCTGAAACACAATCTGGTAATGAACATTCACCTGATGATAATAATAATGATGATGCTCATGTGGATACCCAACCAGATAATGATAAAGAACTGGATAATGATGTTGAAATAGAACCTATTGTTGATCTTGATAACCCACCTTCTAAAAATAAACGTTATGATAAAAGGGACTTCGTTGCTAGAAAACATGGTAAAGAAACAGAACCATGGGTTCAAAAACCCATGCCCTTTTCTCCTAAACCATCTAACAAAAAGGATGAGGAAGAATTTGAACGCTTTGCTAAAATGCTTAGGCCAGTCTTTTTGCGTGCTCGTTTGACTGATATTATAAAGATGCCTCCTTATGCTAAATACATGAAAGACATTGTCACAAATAAAAGAAAGATACCTGAAGCTGAAATTTCCACCATGCTTGCAAATTATTCTTTTAAGGATGGAGTACCTAAGAAACTAGGAGATCCAGGAATACCAACTATACCATGCTCCATTAAACGAAATTATGTCAAAACTGCTTTGTGTGATTTAGGAGCCGGTGTTAGTGTTATGCCTTTCTCTTTATATAAAAGACTCGATTTGAATAAACTCACTCCCACTGAAATATCATTGCAAATGGCTGACAAATCAACTGCCATACCTATCGGTGTTTGTGAGGATGTGCCCGTTGTAGTTGCAAATGTTACTATCCTAACAAACTTTGTTATACTTGATATGCCCGAGGATGACAATATGTCGATTATCCTTGGTAGACCCTTTTTGAATACTGCAGGGGCTGTTATTGATTGCAACAAAAGCAAGGTCAGTTTTCATATCAATGGTAATGAACATACGGTGCACTTTCCGAAGAAACAATTGCAAGTAAATGGTATTCGCGTTATTGGAAAAACTCCAACAATTACTATTGGAAGTTTTCAACTCCCACTTCCTACTGTTAAAAAGAAATATGAAGCTCTTATTATTGGGGAGATGCATATCCCCGTTGAGGTAACTTAGTGTTATACGAAAAAAAATCGGTTTCATGTTACTCGGAAATGGTTTGTTAATAAGACTTGATCAACCTTATTAATGAATTATTTTTGAGGGGCATATGGTCGATGAATTTAGTAAGCACAACCTTCTGTACCCACTTTTTGTTTTCTGTTATTTTTAGTTAAATAAAATAAAATGCCATGATTATCCTGTTTTCTGATTTATCAATGCAATAAAAAATGGTCCAGAAATGAAAGTGCTCAGAATGCAATAAAATTTTGATATGAATTTTTATATAATATTTAAGAATTTTTGGCACTGGAAACATACCAAGGGGGTGCCCACGAGGCACCAGGGCGCGCCACCCCCCCTGGCGCGCCCAGGTGGCTCGTGGGCCCCATAGGGACTCCCTCACTTATTCCTTCAGCCCACTTCGTCTCTTACCTCTAGAAAAAAAAATCCTGGTAGCTCTCTCTCTCTCTCTCGTGTTCTTGCTCACAAACCTGAAATTTTCGATCTCTTTGCTCGGAGCTCCGTTTCCGAAACTACTTTGGGAGATTGCTCCTTGGTATGTGACTCCTCCATTGCCCCAATTAGTTTTTGTTTTAGTGGATTATATTTTGCATAATTAGCTGCTCTTGGTGCTACTAAAAATGAGCTTGCATGTTGAATTCTTTGAGGTCCAAGTAGTTTGAATGCTTGATATAGCCTCTAGACATCCATATGAGTAGTTGCTATCAATTTTGTGAAGTTTTATTGATATAATTTTGTGGCCCAAAATTTTCAGAAATTGTTCTTAGGAAAATGAATATCTTCTAAAGGAGTTCTTCGAAGCGGAACGCCAAGGGAGTCCTTGGGGATTCCTCGGACAACGACCTCAACATCCCGCGTAGGACGGAGGTCCGGCCGTGCGAATGGCCGCACAATACCTTCATGAACGAAGCCGGATTCTACCAAGAGTTCGCGCAATTTGTTGCTAATGCCGGATTGACCGACTTCCTCGTAGATGAGTGTGACCAGCACCACATCCTTACAAATTCCTTTGTGCAAAACTTTCATTTTCTGAATAGGCTCGAACCTCCTGAGGTGCGCTTTGATTTATATGCTGAACATTATCAGATACCTCTGGCTGAGTTTTGTGAGATATGTTTGATTCCCTTTGATGGGGAAATTAGAGAGCCTCGCCTGGAGGAGTTTGAGGGCTTCCTCCACACTTTAATTGTGGGAGAGACAAGGGGCGTGTCAAGAGCTCGAGCCACTAGCTTGCAGTTTCCCTCTGTTCACTACTTTGCTTTATTCATAGGGAAATGCTTGACTACTAGGGAGCAGGGTAGTGCGCTATGTGCACCTGACTTTGCCATTTTACGCCGCGCATTGCATAATGATAACACTTATAGCCTGGGAGCTATCGTTGCACGCCGCCTGCACACTAATAGGACTAAGGGTAAAATTCATGGTGGAATTTATGCTACTCACTTAGCGAGACGTTTTAATGTTAACATTCACCCTCATCATTACTTGTTGCCTAGAGTTTACTTAGATCACCAGTCTATGAGGGACCACCACTTTCTTGATGCTCCTGAGCCTCCTCACCACATTCGTTATAACTTGGTTTTTAGTGAGGATACTCGTGATATTATTCCGTTGCCTGCACCTGCTTTGTTTGATTCTCAAGCCAGGAACGGATATACTGTGATGCCACCGGACATCATTGCTTACCGGAATGCCTTGGCAGCGGCAGAGGAGGAGGCCCAGGATTGGGACGCTCGGGTGCCGCCGCCTCAGGAGTTTCACATGGGACCGGATGGCTACTACGGATGGCCGTAGACCAAGCTAGGCCAAAAGCCTAAGCTTGGGGGAGTACGTATTTTTCACCGACATTACATTCATGTCCACACATTTCATTCCAGTTATCGGTGTTCATACTTTTTCATTGTATAATCCATGTTAATTTTATTTTTTCTCGCTCCCTTCTTGTGTGTTTGAAAAACTTTGAGAAAATCCAAAAATATTTCTCGTTTCTTTTCGGCTTTTCTTTCTAGCTTAATTAGTAGTAGTACTAAAAGAAAACCCAAAAAGATTTCCCGTTTCTTCTTTTGCTTGTTGGGAGTTCCCCCGTGTAAATAGTTTCCTTTTCTCATTTTCATTTTTCTTCTTTAATTTGCTTTCTTCAGAAAAACTAAAAACTCCAAAAATATTTCAGTGTGTTTCTCTGAAATTCTTTTCTTTTGTTGAGTCATTATAAGGAGAAGACCACGATGAAAATGATGAGTGGCTCTCATATGCATTATTGTTGATCTAAAAAAAGATCCCATTTTACCTTGTCTTCTCCTTTGAATAAAATGCTTGCAGATTCCAGCTTAGTCCATGGCACGTTTGCACTATTTTTATTTTCATATCATTCGGTCGTGCAAGTGAAAGGCAATAATGACGATGATTTGATGAAGTGACTGTGGCAAGAAAAAGCGGGTATGAACTCAACTTGTTCTTTGTTTTTGTAAATATGTTTAACTCAGTATCCATGATTCAGCATATTATGATTAAACATGTTTATGATGACAATTAGAGATTATAGTTGCTCATGCCATGCTTAAGTAGCTAGGAGTGGATAATGATTTACCTTGGGTGTCAACATGCATTAAAATGTTCATGATGTAGTATGATGATATGGTATCCTCCTCTGAATGCTTAGAGTGGCTTGACTTGGCACATGTTCACGCATGTAGTTGATTCAAAACCAACATAGCCTCCACGATATTTATGTTCATGGTGCTTATATCCTACTCATGCTAGTATTCAATGTTGATTATTCATAATGCATGATTATGACCATGTTCGCTCTCTAGCTGGTCGCTTCTCAACCTATTTGCTAGCCTTCGCCTGTACTAAGTGGGAATGTTGCTTGTGCATCAAAATCCTTAAACCAAAGTTATTCCAGATGAGTCCACTATATCTACCTATATGCGGTATTACTCTGCCGTTCTAAGTAAATTTGCATGTGCCACCTCCAAATATTCAAATGAACATCTGTTTTGTGTGCCCGTACCACTCATGGAGCGACAGGGGGCGGTCAGTATCTTCCATGCTAAGCGGGTTATTCTCATGATGAGTGTTTATTCACTTGTCCTTGCACGAGAGGGGCTGGTAATCGGGATGCCCAGCCCCATAATTAAAATTGCAAAATAATAAAACAAACTCCCCCGGAAAGTTGTTGGTATGGAGGGCACCCGAGGATTCGGCTAGCCATGGCTTGTGTTTGTTGGTGGAGGGGGAGTAAACTTTACTTTACCGCTTGGGAACCGCCGCTAATGTGTTTAGTATGGAAGATATTGAAAACTCTCGGTCGTGACGTTGGCAGGAAAGGCATACCTCCCAAAATTTTACATATCTCTGATTTAAGCTTCAAGCTCTGGCACCTCTGCAAATCCATGCTTCCCTCTGCGAAGGGCGTATCTATTTACGTTTATGTTATTTTACTTTTATTGTTGAGTCATCACCTTCTCAAACAAGCACCAGACCTGAGAGCACTATTGTCATTCTCATGCATTGTGTATAGTTAATGTTGTGTGCATCATGACTGGATCTCTTCTACCATGAATTACAATGTTTAGTCGCTGCTTGAACATTGGAGGTGCTCTGCATTTATGTTTTGCGGTCTCAGAAAGGGCTAGCGAGATACCATGCTGTCATATTATATCATGATTGTTTTGACAAAGTGTTGGCATTTGAGATATCTTATTATTGCTCACTAGTTGATTATGCCATTGATATGAGTGAATCTAATTTCTAAGAGTTATCATTTGCATGGTTAGTTATAATCTTTGTTGAAAACTTGGGCGCTATTTAAGCATATATATATAGATACAAGAACAAAAGAGTTTGTAAAAGTTTTTCTTTATCACTTTCAGTTTGTCAACTGAATTGCTTGAGGACAAGCAATGAGTTAAGCTTAGGGGAGTTGATATGTCTCCGTCGTATCTAGTTTTCCAAACACTTTTGCTCTTGTTTTGGACTCTAATTTGCATGATTTGAATGAAACTAACCCGGACTGACGCTGTTTTCAGCAGAACTACCTTGGTGTTGTTTTTTGTGCAGAAATAAAAGTTCTTGAAATTGGATGAAACTTTTTGGAGAATTTTTATGGAATATATAAAAATTATTGGCACAAGCATCAACAGAAGGGGGGCCACCCAGTACCCACGAGGCACCAGAGCGCGCCACCCCCCCCCCTAGGCGCGCCCTGGTGGCTCATGGGGCCCACGTGGCTCCGCTGACCCTAATCTCTGGCCTATAAATTCACAATTCCAGAGAAAAAAATAAGAGAGGAAGTTTTATTGCGTTTCACGATACGGAGCCGCCGCCACCTCCTGTTCTTCATCGGGAGGCCAGATCTGGAGTCCGTTTGGGGCTCCGGAGAGGGGGATCTTCCGGCATCGTCATCATCAACCATCCTTCATCACCAATTTCATGATGCTCACCGCCGGGAGTGAGTAATTACTTCGTAGGCTTGCTGGACGGTGATGAGTTGGATGAGATTTATCATGTAATCGAGTTAGTTTTGTTAGGGCTTGATCCCTAGTATCCACTATGTTCTGAGATTGATGTTGCTATGACTTTGCTATGCTTAATGCTTGTCACTAGGGCCCGAGTGCCATGATTTCAGATCTGAACCCTTTATGTTTTCATGAATATATTTGTGTTCTTGATCCGATCTTGCAAGTTATATGCACCTGCTATGTGTTATGATCCGCATACCCCAAGGTGACAATAATTGGGATTCTTTCCGGTGATTGCCATAGTTTGAGGAGTTCATGTATTCACTATGTGTTAATGCTTTGTTCCGGTTCTCTATTAAAAGGAGGCCTTAATATCCCTTAGTTTCCTTATGGACCCCGCTGCCACGGGAGGGTAGGACAAAAGATGGCATGCAAGTTCTTATCGCAAGCACGTATGACTATATACGGAATACATGCCTACATTACATTGATGAATTGGAGCTAGTTCTGTGTCGCCCTAGGTTGTGACTGTTACATGATGAATGTTATCCAACAATATCACCGATCCAATGCCTACGAGCTTTCCACATATTGTTCTTGCTAAGTTACTATTATTGCTACTGCTATCAAACTATCATACTACTGTGCTACTGATCACTCTGCTGCTGATATTTAGTCTCCAGGTATGGTTGAATTGACAACTCAACTGCTAATACTTGCAAATATTCTTTGGCTCCCCTTGTGTCGAATCAATAAATTTGGGTTGAATACTCTACCCGCGAAAACTATTGCGATCCCCTATACTTGTGGGTTATCAATAGGTTTTGGTGATGTCTTGATGACCCACAAGTATAGGGGATCAATCGTAGTCCTTTCGATAAGTAAGAGTGTCGAACCCAACGAGGAGCAGAAGGAAATGATAAGCGGTTTTTAGTAAGGTATTCTCTGCAAGCACTGAAATTGTAGGTAACAAATAGTTTGATAGCAAGGTAATTCGTAACAAGTAACAAATAGTAACGGTAACAAAGGTGCAGCATGGGGCCCCAATCCTTTTTGTAGCAAAGGACAAGCCGGAACGAACTCGTATAATAATCAAAGCGTTCTCGAGGACACATGGGAATTTCATCTAGTCACTTTCATCATGTTTGTTTGATTCGCGTTCGCTACTTTGATAATTTGATATGTGGGTCGACCAGTGCTTGGGTGCTGTTCTTACTTGAACAAGCCTCCCACTTATGATTACCCCCTCTCGCAAGCATCCACAACTATGAAAGAAGAATTAAGATAAATCTAACCATAGCATGAAACATATGGATCCAAATCAGCCCCTTACGGAATAGCACATAAACTAGGGTTTAAGCTTCTGTCACTCTAGCAACCCATCA
Source organism: Elymus sibiricus (assembly GCA_039707655.1). Lineage (NCBI taxonomy): Eukaryota > Viridiplantae > Streptophyta > Magnoliopsida > Poales > Poaceae > Elymus > Elymus sibiricus. Next base: position 361,326,774 of record CM077666.1, read on the forward strand.
TCTAATTACTAATCCACAATGCCTTCCCTTAGGCCCGAAGATGGTGAAGTTTCATGTAGTCGATGTTCACACGACACCACTAAAGTAAGCAACAACATACATATCATCAAAATATCGAACGAATACCAAATTCACATGATTACTTATGACAAGACTTCTCCCATGTCCTCAAGAACAAAAGTATCCTCTCACAAATCATATTGATGTTCAAGATTAGAGGGGTATTCAATATCATTAAGGATTTGAACATATACTCTTCCACAAAATAAACCAACTAGCATTAACTACAAGATGTAATCAACACTACTAGCAACCCACAGGTACCAATCTGAGGTTTTGAGACAAATATTGAATACAAGAGATGAACTAGGGTTTGAGATGGGATGGTTCGGGTGAAGATGTTGATGAAGATTGGTCCTCCCACGATGAGAGGATCGTTGGTGATGTCGATGGCTTCGATTTCCCCCTCCCGGGGGGAAGTATCCCTGACGGAATCGCTCCGCCGGAGAGCAAAATTACTCCTGCCCAGGTGCCGCCTCAAGACGTCGGCGCTTCGTCCCGAAAGTCTTCTCTATAATATTTTAGGGCAAATGAGCCTATATAGCAGAAGGAGGGTGCCGGAGGCCAGCTGTGGGCCCCACAAGGCATCAGGGCGCGCCCGGGGGTGCCCTGTTGCCTTGTGGGCAACTGGTGGGTCCCCTCTGGTATTTCTTTTCTCCAGTATTTTTTATATATTCAATAAAAAATCTCCGTGAAGTTTCAGGTCAATTGGAGCTCTGTAGAATAGGTATCTCTACTGTGGCTATTTCAGGTCCAGAATTCCAGCTGCCGGTATTCTCCCTCTTCATGTAAATCTTGCAATTTAAGAGAGAAAAGGCATAAGAATTACATCAAAAAGTGAAATAATGACCAAATACATTATAAATAACAGTAGGAAATCATGATGCAAATTGGACGTATCAACTCCCCCAAGCTTAGACCTCGCTTGTCCTCAAGCGAAAGCCGAAATCGATAATCATGACCACATGTTTAGAGAGAGAGGCGTCGATAAAAATAAAATACGGACATGAAGGCATGATGATATTTATTATAACAGCAATATATCATCATAAAACTTCTCATGAAAAAGTAACAATTCATTCACAAGTTAAAGTATGAACCATAAACCGTATTGAAAACTAACAAACTATGATCTCAGTCACTGAAGCAATTGCAATTCATCATATTATCAGAAAGAGTCTATGTAAGAGCTTTGTTTAGCAAGTTCACATACTCAACTATCATTTAGTCTTCTATGATTGCTGACACTCACGGCATACTTATGGAGCAAAAGTCTCAGTCAGACACATAGAAAGATAGGGGCTTATAATTTCGCCTCCCAACTTATTTACCTCAAGGGTAATGTCAACAATAATAATTCATGATCACCTACATTCAACTGGATATATATGCCTGGATCTATCCCCACCACATGATGCTTGCTAAGAGAGAAAATAAAAACGGAATAGAGGAGAATATATTGACTCTTGCATAAAAGTAAATACACATAAAGTAAAAGATAGGCCCTTCGTAGAGGGAAGCAGAGGTTGTCATGCGCTTTTTATTTTTGGATGTGCAAACTCTTAATGTAAAGGAACGTCACTTTATATTACCCCTTGTGATAGCAACCTTTATTATGCAGTCTGTCGCTTTTATTTCTCCACCATCACAAGATCATACAAAGCTTATTTTCCCTTACAATAAAAGTTCATACATATTTAGGAGCATTTTTTATTGCTTTTGCACCAATGACAACTTACTTGAAGGATCTTATTCAATCCGTAGGTAGATATAGTGGACTCTCATGACATGAAATTGGGTTTAAGGGTTTTTGGATGCACAAGTAGTATCTCTACTTAGTATGGAATTTTTGGCTAGCAAAAGATAGGGGGCAAGCACCACATGTTAGAGGATCCAAAACAATATAACTTCTATGTGAATATAAGCAAACATAACTCACTACGTTGTCTTCCTTGTCCAACGTCGACTATTTGACATAGAATATTTAATGGGGGCTCACAATCATAAAAGATGTCCAAGATAGTATATTTATATGTGAGACCTCTCTTCCTTTATTACTTTTTCATGAATTGCAACAATGACCAATGCTATGTTTGTTAACCTCCAACAAGTTTATCGATTATACTTCTTTTATGTGAAGTCATCACTCCCCATGGGATTAGCATATGATCTTACTTTTTATTCTCTTTATTTTATTTCTAAGATTGGATCAACAAAAGCAAAACACTCAACTCAAACTAATCTTTATTATATAACTTTCACATACGATTACATAGATAGATAGATCACAAAGCAAGCACTCGAAACTAAATCATACTAAAACGTTATTCTTCTAAATCACGAAATAACTAAGGATCGAACTAAGGTAGATAATGATGATAAAAGTGATGGTGATACGATACCGAGGCACCTCCCCCAAGCTTGGCACAAGCCAAGGGTGGTGCCCATACCCGTGTACTCAAGTCTCCTTCTTCGGTGATGGTGGTGATGATGAGGTGATAGGCTTGTCCTTCAAAATATTTAGTAAGATATCCTTCAAACTCTGGACTTCCCGAAGCAACTGCTGAATTGCGGTGGCATTCTTTTGCACTTCAACCATAATGTGTTTATTTTCCGGCCACCATGAGCCCTTTCCTGCATCATTCTCACTTGGACGGGAAATATCCCAATTGGAAGGTATGTGCATACGAGGGGTATTTTCAATCCCATAGTTGTGAACCAAATTATTAAAATTGTTCCGATGTAACCTGTGTAAGGGTCTCCTCGGGGAAGATTCCTCTTGAATCTCTTGACTTCTTTGGCTCATCACCGTCCTCATGGTTTGATGGGGATTCAGAGTGGTGGAGATACCAGCCATAGTACCTCTCTCAGAGGCCGGAGGGTGGACTTCCAGTGAATCCCCCTCCTCTTCCTCTATGGTGACTTCCCCAGCTTCCTCTCTCTCGAGTTCCATCTGTAGCAACCAAGCATCGTCTCCCACATTGTTGGAAGAGGAGGAGGACATGATGCCTGGCTTTAAAATCTGACAGAAAATAGCCCAAAACAAGAACAGAGGAGAAACTTGCGATACGGTGGTCAAAACATACGGGAGTATATATAAAGAATTTTTATCTTGCAAAACAAGCATACGAGAGGAAAACGGAGTCGGGAAGGCACACGAGGGGGCCACAAGGCAACACGGCACGCCCCGGGGGGGTCGCGCCCTGTTGCCTTGTGACCTCCTCATGGGTCCTCTCGGCTATTTCTTATTTTTGTATTTTTTCTAATATTCCAAAACGGACAGAAATAATTTTTATGGAATTTTTGGAGTCGGTTTACTTACCGTATCACATACCTACCCCTTTTCAGGTTTCTGGAGCGTTCCGGAAGGACTCTTTGATGTGTTCCTCCGGTGTCATTCTCTGAATAATATTAGTTTCAACGTTAATGGGAGTACCTGAGATATAATGCTTAATTCTTTGCCCATTCACCACTCTCAGCTTGGTGCCTTCGGAATTGTTGATTTTGATAGCTCCGGAGCGATAAACTTCTTCGATGATATATGGCCCTTCCCATTTAGAGACAAGTTTTCCTGCAAAAAAAATCTAAAACGAGAGTTGTACAGTAGAACTTGCTCACCCACTTTAAATTCCCGTTTTTGAATTCTTTTATCAAGCCATCTTTTAACCTTTTCTTTAAATAACTTGGCATTTTCATAGGCTTGGGTTCTCCATTCATCTAAAGAGCTAATATCAAATAACCTCTTTTCACCGGCAAGTTTAAAATCATAATTAAGTTCTTTAATTGCCCAATAAGCCTTATGTTCGAACTCAAGAGGTAAATGACATGCTTTTCCATAGACCATTTTATAAGGAGACATACCCATTGGATTTTTATAAGCAGTTCGGTAAGCCCATAATGCATCATCAAGTTTCTTAGACCAATTCATCATGGATCTATTAACGGTCTTTTGCAAAATTAATTTGATTTCTCTATTACTCAATTCAACTTGACCACTAGACTGAGGATGATATAGAGATGCAATTCTATGATTAACATCATATTTAGCGAGCAATTTACGGAAAGCACCATGAATAAAATGTGAACCACCATCAGTCATCAAATATCTAGGGACTCCAAACCTCAAAAATATAACTTCTTTAAGCATTTTAATAGAAGTGTTATGATCAGCACTACTAGTTGGAATAGCTTCTACCCACTTAGTAACGTAATCAACAACAACTAAAATATGAGTATACCCATTAGAAGAAGGAAAAGGTCCCATATAATCAAAACCCCAAACATCAAATGGTTCAATAACAAGTGAATAATTCATAGGCATTTCCTGACGTCTACCAACATTACCAATTCTTTGACATTCATCACAAGAAAGGACAAACTTACGTGCATCTTTGAAGAGAGTAGGCCAATAAAAACCAGATTGTAATACCTTATGTGCAGTTCTGTCTCCCGCATGGTGTCCTCCGTATGCCTCGCAGTGACACTTCCGTAGGATTTGTTCCTGTTCATGCTCAGGTACACAACGTCTAATAATACCATCTACTCTTTCTTTATATAAATGTGGGTCATCCCAAAAGTAATGCCTTAAATCAAAGAAGAACTTTTTCTTTTGTTGGTATGTGAAACTAGGTGGTATATATTTAGCAACAATGTAATAAGCATAGTCTGCATACCAAGGAGTGTTACGAGAAGCATTTATTGCAGCTAGTTGTTCATCAGGGAAATCATCATTAATAGGAATTGGGTCATCAAGAACATTTTCCATTCTAGACAAATTATCTGCTACGGGGTTCTCAGCTCCCTTTCTATCAACAATATGCAAATCAAATTCTTGTAGCAAAAGAACCCACCTAATAAGCCTAGGCTTAGTATCCTTCTTTTCCATAAGATATTTAATAGCAGCATGATCAGTATGAATAGTAACTTTGGAATCAACAATATAGGATCTAAATTTATCACATGCAAACACAACTGCTAAAAATTCTTTTTCAGTCATAGCATAATTTCTTTGAGCACTGTCTAGAGTTTTACTAGCATAATGAATAACATTTAATTTCTTATCAACTCTTTGTCCTAGAACAACACCAACAGCATAATCACTAGCATCACACATAATTTCAAAGGGTAGGTTCCAATCATGTAGTTGAACAAAAGGTGCAGATATTAAGGCTTTCTTAAGAATTTCAAAGGCTTCTACGCAGTCATTATCAAAAACAAATGGAACATCTTTTTGCAAGAGATTAGTAAGAGGCCTAGATATTTTAGAGAAGTCTTTTATAAACCTTCTATAGAAACCAGCATGACCAAGGAAACTTCTTATACCTTTGATATCTTTAAGACATGGCATTTTTTCAATTGCATCAACTTTAGCTTTATCAACTTCAATACCTCCTTTAGAAATTTTATGCCCAATGACTATACCTTCATTTACCATAAAGTGGCACTTCTCCCAATTCAAGACAAGATTAGTTTCTTCACATCTCTGCAAAACTTGATCAAGGTTGCTTAAGCAATCATCAAAAGAAGTTCCGTAAATGAAAAAATCATCCATGAAAACCTCAACAATCTTTTCACAAAAAGTCAGAGAATATAGCGGTCATACATCTTTGAAAGGTAGCAAGTGCATTACATAAACCAAAAGGCATACGACGATAAGCATAAGTTCCAAAAGGACAGGTAAATGTGGTTTTCTCTTGATCTTCTGGTGATACAACTATTTGAGAGAAACCAGAATAACCATCTAGAAAGCAAAAGTGTGTACGCTTAGATAATCTTTCTAGCATTTGATCAATAAAAGGCAAGGGGTAATGATCTTTCCTAGTAGATTTATTTAATTTTCTAAAATCAATTACCATTCTATAACCGGTTATAATTCTTTGTGGGATTTGTTTGTTTCTATCATTAGGAACAACAGTAATACCTCCTTTCTTAGGAACACAATGAACAGGACTTACCCATCTACTATCGGCTATGGGACAAATTATACCTGCCTCCAGAAGCTTTAATATTTCAGTTCTTACCACATCCTTCATTTTAGGATTCAATCTTCTTTGATGATCAACAACGGGTTTAGCATCTGGCTCCATATGAATTTTATGTTGACATAGAGTGGGACTGATGCCCTTAAGATCATCAAGAGTATACCCAATAGCAGCATGGTGCTTCCTCGGAGTTTTAAGTAATCTCTTTTCTTCATGCTCTGAAAGGTTAGCACTAATAATAACAGGATATATCTTATTTTCATCAAGATAAGCATATTTAAGCGTATCAGGTAATTGCTTTAATTCAAACACAGGGTCACTCTTAGGTGGTGGAGGGTCTCCTAATGTTTCAACAGGCAAATTATGTTTGAGGACAGGTGCTTGCTAAAAGAACAACTCATCTATTTCATTTCTTTCATTCATATGCATATCATTTTCATGGTCTAGCAAGTATTGTTCTAAAGGATCAGTAGGAGGCACATCAATAGAGGTTAGACCAATAATTTCATCTTTATTGGGTAATCCTTTATCATGAGGTTGTCTACGAAACTTGAATAAATTAAATTCATGAGACACCTCGCCAAAATTAACACTGACAGTTTCTTTGTTGCAATCAATCTTAGCATTTACTGTATTCAAGAAAGGTCTACCAAATATAATGGGACAAAAATCATCTTGTGGTGATCCAAGAACAAGAAAATCAGTAGGGTATTTGATCTTACCACACAAGACTTCAACATCTCTAACAATCCCAAGTGGAGTAATAGTATCTCTATTTGCAAGCTTAGTAGTGACATCGATATCTTCAATCTCAACTGGTGCGATATCAGTCATGACTTCTTGATAGAGAGTAAAAGGGATAGCACTCACACTAGCACCAATATCACACAAACCATGATAGCAATGATCTCCAATTTTATCAGAAATAACAGGCATGCCAACTACGGGTTTATTTTTATCTTTAGTGTCTGGCTTAGCAATTCTAGTTGCTTCATCACAGAAATATATGACATGTCCATCAATGTTATCAGCCAAAAGATCTTTAACCATTGCAATATTAGGTTCAACTTTAATTTGTTCAGAAGGTCTAGGTGCTCTAATATTACTTTTGTTAACCACAGTTGAAGCTTTAGCATGTTCCTTAATCCTAACAAGGAAAGGAGGTTTCTCAATATAAGCAGTAGGTATAACTGGATCAACATTGTAAACAATTGTTTCTTCTTTAACAATTATGGGTCCTTCTTTTAATTCAATAGGTGGATGATATTTAAACCATTTCTCCTTAGGGAGATCAACATGAGCAGCAAAGGATTCACAAAAGGTAGCTACTATCTCAGAGTCAAGTCCATATTTAGTGCCAAACTTATGAAAAGCATCGGTTTCCATAAAAGATTTAACACAATCAAACTCGAGATTTATACCTGGCACTTTACCTTTGTCGATTTCCCAAGCTTCGGAGTTGCGTTTAATTCTTTCTAGAAGATCCCATCTGAATTCAATAGTTTTCTTCATAAAGGAACCAGTAGAAGAAGTATCGAGCATGCTCCGATCATTATGAGAGAGCCAAGCATAAAAGTTTTGAATAATTATTTCTCTTGAGAACTCATGATTGGGGCATGTGTGCAACATATACTTAAGCCTCCCCCAAGCTTGAGCGATACTTTCTCCTTCACGAGGCCAAAAATTATAATATAATTCCGACCACGATGAACCAAATGCATAGGATAAAATTTCTAGTGAAATTCCAGCTTCAACCAGTTCCAATCCCATGTTCCAGTATCATCCAATAGCCTATACCATGTCAATGCCTTTCCCTCCAAAGATAAAGGGGATACCTTCTTCTTAACTCCATCTCCGGATAAACCTGCAAGCTTAAATAATCCACAAATTTCATGTATATATATCAAGTGCATATCAGGATGCACCGTTCCATCTCCTGCATAAGGATTAGTTAGCAGTTTCTCTATCGTACCCGACGGAATTTCATAATAAATATTTTCAGTAGGTTTAGTAGGTTGAGGAGCAACTCTTATTGCTTCCGGTCGAGGTGAAGATACCCCGAACAAGCCCCTCAAAGGATTACTTTCCATAGTGACAAGTGACAGTAAATTTCAGCACGTAATATAAATGTTTCCTTACCAAATTCCTCTTACCAAAGGCACTTCACTCCCCGGCAACGGCGCCAAAAAAGAGTCTTGATGACCCACAAGTATAGGGGATCAATCATAGTCCTTTTGATAAGTAAGAATGTCGAACCCAACGAGGAGCAGAAGGAAATGACAAGCGGTTTTCAGCAAGGTATTCTCTGCAAGCACTGAAATTGTAGGTAACACATAGTTTGATAGGAAGGTAATTCGTAACAAGTAACAAATAGTAATGGTAACAAAGGTGCAGCAAGGTGGCCCAATCCTTTTTGTAGCAAAGGACAAGCCGGAACGAACTCGTATAATAAGCAAAGCGTTCTCGAGGACACATGGGAATTTCATCTAGTCATTTTCATCATGTTTGTTTGATTCGCGTTCGCTACTTTGATAATTTGATATGTGGGTGGACCGGTGCTTGGGTGCTGTTCTTACTTGAGCAAGACTCCCACTTATGATTACCCCCTCTCGCAAGCATTCGCGACTACGAAAGAAGAATTAAGATAAATCTAACCATATCATGAAACATATGGATCCAAATCAGCCCCTTACGGAATAGCGCATAAACTAGGGTTTAAGCTTCTGTCACTCCAGCAACCCATCATCTAATTAATAATCCACAATGCCTTCCCTTAGGCCCAAAGATGGTGAAGTGTCATGTAGTCGACGTTCACACGACACCACTAAAGGAAGCAACAACATACATATCCCAAAATATCGAACGAATACCAAATTCACATGATTACTTATGACAAGACTTCTCCCATGTCCTCAAAAACAAAAGTAACTACTCACAAATCATATTCATGTTCAAGATCAGAGGGGTATTCAATATCATTAAGGATCTAAACATATAATCTTCCACCAAATAAACCAACTAGCATCAACTACAAGATGTAATCAACACTACTAGCAACCCACAGGTACCAATCTGAGGTTTTGAGACAAATATTGAATACAAGAGATGAACTAGGGTTTGAGAAGAGATGGTGCTGGTGAAAATGTTGATGAAGATTGGTCCTCCCACGATGAGAGGATCGTTGGTGATGTCGATGGCTTCGATTTTCCCCTCCCGGAGGGAAGTATCCCCGGCGGAATCGCTCTGCCGGAGAGCAAAATTGCTCCTGCCCAGGTTCCGCCTCGAGACGGCGGTGCTTCATCCCGAAAGTCTTATCTATAATTTTTTTAGGGAAAATGAGCCTATATAGCAGAAGGAGGGGGCCAGAGGCCTGCTGTGGGTCCCACAAGGCATCGGGCGCGCCCAGGGGGGTCGCGCCCTGTTGCCTTGTGGGCAACTGGTGGGTCCCCTCTGGTATTTCTTTTCTCCAGTATTTTTTATATATTCAATAAAAAATCTTCATGAAGTTTCAGGTCAATTGGAGCTCTATAGAATAGGTATCTCTGTTGTGGCTATTTCAGGTCCAGAATTCCAGCTGCCGGTATTCTCCCTCTTCATGTAAATCTTGCAATTTAAGAGAGAAAAGGCATAAGAATTACATCATAAAGTGAAATAATGACCAAATACATTATAAATATCAGTAGGAAATAATGATGCAAATTGGACGTATCATGTCACCCCGGCAACGACGCTAGAAATTCTTCCTGCTACTTGTGAGCTGCGTTGGGATTTCCTCGAAGAGGAGAGGATGATGCAGTATAGTAGAGATAAGTATTTCCCTCAGTTAAGAACCAAGGTTGTCAATCTAGTAGGAGAACCACACAGAACCTCATTAGCAGCACCTACACACACAAAAGTAAATACTTGCACCCAACGCAAACAAGAGGGTTGTCAATCCCCTTGGCGGTTACTGATAACCCACAAGTATAGGGGATCGCAACAGTTTTCGCGGGTAGTATTTCACCTTGATATATTGATTCGACACAAGGGGAGCCAAAGAATATTTGCGAGTATTAGCAGTTGAGTTGTCAATTCAACCACACCTGGAGAACTAAATATCTGCATCAAAGTGTTTAGTAGCACAGTAGTAACAGTAGCAATAGTAACAGAAACAGTAATAGTAGCAGTTTTGTAGTGATTGTAACGGCAGCAACAACGAAAGTAACTTAGCAAAGATCAATATGCGAAAAGAGTAGGCATTGGATCGGTGATGGATAATTATGTTGGATGACATTCATCATATAACAGTCACAACCTAGGGCGATACACAACAGCTCCAATTCATCAATGTAATGTAGACATGTATTCCGTATATAGTCATACGTGCTTATAGTAAGAACTTGCATGACATCTTTTGTCCTACCCTCCCGTGGCAGCGGGGTCCATAAGGAAACTAAGGGATATTAAGGCCTCCTTTTAATAGAGAACCGGAACAAAGCATTAACACATGGTGAATACATGAACTCCTCGAATTATAGTCATCCCGGAGAGTATCCCACACAATTGTCACTATGGGGTCTACGGATCAGAACAATAACAAGTGCATATGACAAGCGGATAGGATCAAGAACTCAAATGTATTCATGAAAACATAAAGGTTCAGATCTGAAATCATGGCACTCGGGCCCTAGTGACAAGCATTAAGCATAGCAAAGTCATAGCAACATCAATCTCAGAACATAGTGGATACTAGGGATCAAAACCCTAACAAATTGACTCGATTACATGATAAATCTCATCCAACCCATCATCGTCCAGCAAGCCTACAGAGAAATTACTCACGCCCAGTGGTGAGCATCATGAAATTGGTGATGGAGGATGGTTGTTAATGACGACGGGGACGAATCCCCCTCTCCGGAGCCCCAAACGGACTCCAGATCAGCCCTCCCGATGAAGAACAGGAGGTGGCGGTGGCTCCATATCGTAAAACGCGATGAAACTTCTTCTCCTATTTTTTTTTCTCGGGGAAAGTGAATTTATAGTGTTGGAATTAGGTCAAACGGCCGCCTGTGGGCCCCACAAGGCATCAGGGCGTGACTTAGGGGGGTCGCGCCCTGTTGCCTTGTGGGCAACAGGTGGCCCCTCTTCTGTTGATTCTTGCGCCAGTAATTTTTATTTATTCCATAAAAAATCTCCAAAAAGTTTTGTCCAATTCCGAGAACTTTGATTTCTGCACAAAAACAAAACCATGGTAGTTCTGCTGAAAACAGTGTCAGTCCGGGTTAGTTTCATTCAAATCATGCAAATTAGAGTCCAAAACAAGAGCAAAAGTGTTTGGAAAAGTAGATACGATGGAGATGTATCAACTCCCCTAAGCTTAACTCATTGCTTGTCCTCAAGCAATTCAACTGACAAACTGAAAGTGATAAAGGAAAACTTTTACGAACTCTTTTGTTCTTGTATCCGTATATAAGCTTAAATAGTACCCAAGTTTTTAGCAAAGATCATGAACTAACCATGCTCATAAACACTTAGGAATGATATTGACTCATATCAATGGCATAATCAACTAGCGAGCAATAATAACATATCTCAAGTGCCAACAATTTGTCAAAACAATCATGATATAATATGATAACATGGTATCTCGCTAGCCCTTTCTGAGACCGTAAAACATAAATGCAGAGCACCTCCAAAGTTCAAGCAGCGACTAAACATTGTAATTCAAGGTAGAAGAGATCCAGTCATGATTTACCCAACATTAACTATACTCAATGCATAAGGATGAAAATAGTGCTCTCAGAGGATTGGTGCTTATTATGAGAAGGTGAGACTCAACAATAAAAGTAAAATAACATAAAAGTAAATAGATAGGCCCTTCGTAGAGGGAAGCATGGATTTGCAGAGGTGCGAGAGCTCGAAGCTTAAATCAGAGATGAAAAACAATTTTGGGTGGTGTACGTTTCCTGTCAACGTCACGACCGAGAATTTTCAATATCTTCCATGCTAAACACATTATAGGCGGTTCCCAAGCGGAAAGGTAAAGTTTACTCCCCCTCCACCATACCAACACAAGCCATGGCTAGCCAAATCCTCGGGTGCCCTCCATACCAACAAATTTCCGGGGGAGTTTGTTTGCATTATGTATTTTCATTTTGAGCATAGGACTGGGCATCCCAAATACCAGCCTCTCTCGTGTAATGACAAGTGAATAAACACTCATCTCGAGAATAACCCGCTTAGCATGGAAGATACTGACCACCCCCTGTCGCTCCATGAGCGGTACAGATGTTTATTTGAATGATTAGAGGTGGCACATGCAAATTTACTTGGAACAGCAGAGTAATACCGCATATAGGTAGATATAGTGGAATCATCTGGAACAACTTTGGTTTAAGGATTTTGGATGCACAAGCAGTATTCCCGCTTAGTACAGGTGAAGGCTAGCAATAGATTGAGAAGCGACCAACTAGAGAGCGAAAACGGTCATGATCATGCATTGAGAATAATTAACATTGAATACTAGCATGAGTAGGATATAGACACCCTAAACATAAATATCGTGGAGGCTATGTTGGTTTTGAATCAACTACATGTGTGAACATGTGCCAAGTCAAGCCACTTGAAACATTCAGAGGAGGATACCATATTAACATACTACATCATAACCATTTTAATGCATGTTGACATCCAAGATAAATCATTATCCACTCCTAGCTACTTAAGCATGGCATGAGCAACTATAATCTCTAATTGTCGTCACAAACATGTTTACTCATAATATGCTGAATCATGGATACTCAGTTAAACATATTTACAAAAACATAAACAAGAAGAGTTCATACCAGCTTTTCCTTGCCACAGTCACTTCATCAAATCATCATCATTATTGCCTTTCACTTGCACGACCGAATGATGTGAAAATAATAATAGTGCAAGAGTGCCATGGACTAAGCTGGACTCTGCAAACATTTTATTCAAGGGAGAAGACAGGGTAATATTGGCTCTTCGTTAGATCAACAATAAAGCATATGAGAGCCACTCAACATTTTTATCGTGGTCTTCTCCCTACGACGACTCAACGAAAAGAAAAGAAATTCAGAGAAACACACTGAAATATTTTTGGAGTTTTTAGTTTTTCTGAAGAAAAGCAAATTAAAGAGAAAAAAACGAAAAGCGAGAAAAACTATTTACACGGGAGAGCTCCCAACAAGCAAAAGAAGAAACGAGAAATCTTTTGGGTTTTCTTTTAATACTACGAACTAACTAAATGTAAAGAAAAATCGAAGAGAAGCGAGAAATATTTTTGGATTTTCAAAGTTTTTCAAACACACAAGAAGAAAGCGAAAATAAAACTAGCATGGATAATAAAATGAAAAAGGATGAACACCGACAACTAGAATGAATGTGTGTACATGAATATAATGTCGGTGAGAGATACATACTCCCCTAAGCTTAGGCTTTTGGCCTAGCTTGGTAATCACCACCCGTAGTATCCATCAGGACCGGGCGGATAGTACTGGGGCTGAGGCACTTGAGCGTCCCACTGCTGGACCTCGTTCTCCGTTGCAGCCAGCTCGTTCCTGTAAGCTGTGATGTCTGCCAGCATGATGGTGTATCCGTTCCTGGCATGAGAGTCAAACAAAGAGGGTGCAGGCAACGAAATAATATCGCGAGTTCTCTCACTAAAAATCAGGTTATAACGAATGTATTGAGGAGGTTCAGGTTCATCAATAAAGTGGTGATCAATCATGCACTATTGGTCTAAATAAACCTTAGGCGGCAAGCAGTCATTTGGGCGTATAGCAACATTAAAATGTTTCACAAGACGCGAAGCATAAATACCGCCATGGACTTTACCCTTAGTCTTGTTCGTGTGAAGGCAGCGTGCAATGATAGCTCCCAAGCTAAAAGTGTTATCGCCATGAATAGCACGACGCAAGATGGCGAGGTCAGGGGCACTAAGCGTACCACCTTCCTCCCTGGCAATCAAGCATTTCCCTATGAATAAAGCAAAGCAGTGCACATCAGGAAAATGCAAGCTAGTAACACGGGCTTTCGACACGCCCCTAAATTGCCCCACAGTCAAAGTGCGAATGAAGTCCTCGAACTCCTCAGGCCGAGGCTCCCTCAAATCCCCATCAGAAGGGATCAAGCATATCTCACAAAACTCATCTAGCGTTAACTCATGATGTTCAGCATATAAATCGAAACACACCATGGGGATATCAAGCCTAGGCATGAAATAAAAATTTTGCACAAATGAATTTGTAAGGATGTGGTGCTGGTCACACTCATCTGCGAGGAAGTCGGTCAGCCCGGCTTTCGTAACAAATTGTGCGAACTCTTAACGGAACCCGGCTTCGTTCATGAAGGTGTTGTGCGGCCACTCGCACGGTCGGACCTCCGTCCTGCGCAGAATGTTGAGGTCGTGGCCATAGGCATCCCCAAGGACACCCTTGGAGCACTGGCTCGAAGAACCCCTCCGAAGAAAGTTCATTTTCCTAAGAACAAATTTTTGAAAAAATTTGGACCACAAAAAGATGTTAACAAAACTTCACCAAATTGATAGCAACTACTCATACAAGTGCCTAGAGGCTATATCAAGCATTCAAACTACTTAGAACTCAAAGAATTCAACATGCAAGCTCATTTTCAGTAGCACCAATAGCAGCAATTTATGCAAAATATTATCCACTAAAGCAAAAAACTAATTGGAGCAATGGGAGAGTCACATACCAGGGAACAATCCCTCAAAACAGTTTCAGAAACGGAGCTCCGAGCAAAGAGATTGAAAATCTCAGGTTTGGGAGCAAGAACACGAGAGAGAGAGCTACCACAATTTTTTTCTGGAGGTAGGAGATGAAGTGGGCTGAAGGGATAAGTGAGTGGGTCACAGTGGGACCCACAAGGCATCTTGGTGCGCCCTGGGGGTGTGGCCGCGCCCTGTTGCCTTGTGGGCAACAGGTGCACCCCCCTGGGTTGTTTTCAGTGCCAAAAATTCTTAAATATTCCAGAAAAAATCATGTTAAAATTTTATTGCATTCTGATCACTTTTATTTTTGGGCCATTTTTTATTGCACGGATAATTCAGAAAACAGGATAATCATGGCATTTTATTTTATTGAACTATAAATAACAGAGAGCAAACTAAGATTGCAGAAAGTTGTGCTTACTAAATTCATCGACCACATGCCCCTCAAAAAGAATCCATTAATAAGGTTGATCAAGTCTTATTAACAAACTATTTCCGAGTGGCATGAAACCGAAGAATTTTTGTATAACACTAAGTTACCTCAACAGGGATATGCATCTCCCCAACAATAAGAATTTCATATTTCTTTTTGATAGTAGGAAGAGGAAATTTGAATCCTCCAATAGTGATTGTCGAAACCTTTTCAATACAATTGATACCATTCACCAAACCTTGTTTCTTCGGGAAATAAATTGTATGCTCATTACCATTGACATGAAAAGTAACCTTGCTTTTGTTGCAATCAATAACAGCCCATGTAGTATTCAAAAAGGGTCTACCAAGGATAATCGACATGTTGTCGTCCTCGGGTATATCAAGTATAACAAAGTCCGTTAAGATAGTAACATTTGCAACAACAACAGGCACATCCTCGCAAATTCCAATAGGTATAGCAGTTGATTTATCAGCCATTTGCAAAGATATTTCAGTAGGTGCGAGCTTATTCAAATCAAGTCTTTTATATAAAGAGAAGGGCATAACACTAACACCAGCTCCTAGATCACATAAAGCAGTTTTAACATAACTTCTTTTAATGGAGCATGGTATAGTAGGTATTCCCGGATCTCCTAACTTTTTAGGTACTCCACCCTTAAAAGAATAATTTGCAAGCATGGTGGAAATTTCAGCTTCAGGTCTCTTTCTTTTATTAGTGACAATGTCTTTCATGTATTTAGCATAGGGAGACATTTTCAACATATCAATCAAGCGAGTGCGCAAAAAGACAAGTCTAAGCATTTCAACAAAGCGCTCAAAATCTTCCTCATCCTTGTTTTTAGATGGTTTAGTAGGAAAAGGCACAGGTTTTTGAACCCACGGTTCTCTTTCCTTTCCATGTTTTCTAGCAATGAAGTCTCTTTTATCATATCTTTTATTCTTAGATGGTGGGTTATCAAGATCAACAGCAGGTTCTATTTCTTCATCATTATCTGGTTGAGCATCAACATGAACATCATCATTATCATTATCATTATCACTAGGTGGATGTTCATTACCAGATTGTGTCTCAGCATCAGAAATAGAAACATTATTTTGGTTCTCAGGAGGTTTTTCTATATCAGGTTCACTAGCAGCATGCAAAGTCCTATCATTTTTGTTTTTCTTTTTATTATTAGATGAACTAGGCACATCAATATTATTTCTCTGAGAATCTTGTTCAATTCTTTTAGGATGACCTTCAGGATATAGAGGATCCTAAGTCATTCTATCTCCTCTAGTAACAACTCTAACAGCATGATCATTCATTTTATTATTCATCTCATCAAGGAAATCATTTTGTGACTTAGCTATTTGTTCCAACTGAGGCTGAACCATAGAAGCATGTTTACTTAAGCATTTAACATCATTAGAAGTTCTAAACATCAAATCACTCAAGCGATCAATCATGATGGCATTTCGTTTTAATTGATTGCTAACATACATATTGAAATTCTCTTGCTTAACAATGTAGTTATCAAATTCATCCAAGCATTGACTAGCAGATTTATTATAAGAAATATCACTTTCATTGAATCTACGAAGAGAATTTTCCTCTACTACCTGTGTCGGGATATCAAGTCCATGTATTTCCTCAATAGGTGGTAGATTCTTAACATCTTCAGCTTTAATACCTTTTTCCTTCATAGATTTCTTAGCTTCTTGCATATCTTCTGGACTGAGGAATAGAATACCTCTTTTCTTCGGAGTTGGCTTAGGTGGTGGTTCAGGAAGTGTCCAATCATCGGCATTTCTCAATATATTATTCAATAGTTCTTCAGCCTGTCCAATAGTTCATTCCCTAAAAACAGAACCAGCACAACTATCTAGGTAGTCCCTAGAAGCATCGGTTAGTCCATTATAAAAGATATCAAGTATTTCATTCTTCTTAAGAGGATGATCAGGCAAAGCATTAAGTAAGTGGAGAAGCCTCCCCCAAGCTTGAGGGAGATTCTCTTCTTCAATTTGCACAAAGTTAAATATTTCCTGTAAGGCAGCTTGTTTCTTATGAGCAGGAAAATATTTTTTAGAGAAGTAATATATCATATCCTGGGGACTACGCACACAACCAGGAGCAAGAGTATTAAACCATTTCTTAGCATCACCCTTTAATGAGAAAGGAAACAACTTAAGAATGTAATAGTAACGAATTTTTTTTCTCATGAGCAAATAGGGTGGCTATATCATTCAACTTAGTAAGGTGTGCCACAACAGTTTCAGTTTCATAACCATGAAAAGGCTTAGATTCAACCAAAATAATTAACTCAGGATCAACAGAGAATTCATAATCCTTATCGGTAGCAAATATGGGAGAGGTAGCAAACTTAGGATCATATTTCATTCTCTCCCTCATAGATTTTTCTTTCAACTCAGCAAGAGATTTTCTAACATCATCTCTATCATTACAAGCAAGAATTGCCCTAGTTGTCTCTCTATCAAAAACATAACCATCAGGTATCTTAGGCATTTCAACTCTAGTAGGAGAGCTAGGCATAATAGGTGAATCATAATTTTCAAGAGTTTCAACATTTTCAATTTCTTTAGCTTTGGCAATTTGTTCATCAAGAAATTCACCTGGTGGCATAGTATCATCAACCATAGTACTGGCATCATCAATAGTTTCATTCATAGCAGAAGTAGTATCATCAATTTACTCAAAATAGAAGGTGAATCAAGTGCGGAGCTTACCTCCCCTCGTCTTAGAGGGAACGATCTTGGTCTTAGCGTCTTTCAGATTCTTCATAGTGATCAACAGATATAAATCCCAAGTGACTCAACAAATAGTGCTATGCTCCCCGGCAACGACGCCAGAAAAAGGTCTTGATAACCCACAAGTATAGGGGATCGCAACAGTTTTCGCGGGTAGTATTTCACTCAGATTTATTGATTCGACACAAGGGGAGCCAAAGAATATTTGCGGGTATTAGCAGTTGAGTTGTCAATTCAACCACACCTGGAGAACTAAATATCTATAGCAAAGTGTTTAGTAGCACAGTAGTAACAGTAGCAATAGTAATAGAAACAACAACAGTAGCAGTTTTGTAGTGATTGTAATAGTAGCAACAACGAAAGTAACTTAGCAAAGATCAATATGCGAAAAGCGTAGGCATTGGATCGGTGATGGATAATTATGTTGGATGACATTCATCATATAACAGTCACAACCTAGGGCGATACACAACAGCTCCAATTCATCAATGTAATGTAGGCATGTATTCCGTATATGGTCATACGTGCTTATAGTAAGAACTTGCATGACATCTTTTGTCCTACCCTCCCGTGGCAGCGGGATCCATAAGGAAACTAAGGGATATTAAGGCCTCCTTTTAATAGAGAACCGAAACAAAGCATTAACACATGGTGAATACATGAACTCCTCGAATTATAGTCATCCCCGGAGAGTATCCCACACAATTGTCACTATGGGGTCTACGGATCAGAACAATAACAAGTGCATATGACAAGCGGATAGGATCAAGAACTCAAATATATTCGTGAAAACATAAAGGTTCAGATCTGAAATCATGGCACTCGGGCCCTGGTGACAAGCATTAAGCATAGCAAAGTCATAGCAACATCAATCTCAGAACATAGTGGATACTAGGGATCAAAGCCCTATCAAATTGACTCGATTACATGATAAATCTCATCCAACCCATCACCGTCCAGCAAGCCTACGGAGAAATTACTCATGCCAGGTGGTGAGCATCATGAAATTGGTGATGGACGATGGTTGATGATGACGACGACGACGAATCCTCCTCTCCGGAGCCCCAAACGGACTCCAGATCAACCCTCCCGATGAAGAACAGGAGGTGGCGGCGGCTCCATATTGTAAAACGTGATGAAACTTCTTCTCCTTTTTTTTCTCTGGGAAAGTGAATTTATAGCGTTGGAATTAGGTCAGATGGCCGCCCGTGGGACCCACAAGGCATCAAGGCGCGCCCTAGGGGGGTCGCGCCCTGTTGCCTTATGAGCAACAGGTGGCCCGTCTTCTGTTGATTCTTGCGGCAGTAATTTTTATTTATTCCATAAAAAATCTCCAAAAAGTTTCATCCAATTCTGAGAACTTTGATTTCTACACAAAAATAACACCATGGTAGTTCTGATGAAAACAGCGTCAGTCCGGGTTAGTTTTATTCAAATCAAGCAAATTAGAGTCCAAAACAAGAGCAAAAGTGTTTGGAAAAGTAGATACGACGGAGTATCAATTACTTGAAAGGATTAATTCTGATAGTGATAGATAGAAAAGTAAATTGCAAAACAAAAGAAAAGAAATAAAATTGCAGCAAGGTATTTTTGGATTTTAATATATGATAAAAGTAGACCCGGGGGCCATAGTTTTTACTAGAGGCTTCTCTCTCGAACGCATAGCATACGGTGGGTAAACAAATTATGATTGGGCAATTGATAGAAACGCGCATAGTTATGACGATATTCAAGGCAATGATCATGTATATAGGCATCACGTCCGAGACAAGTAGACCGACTCCTGCCTGCATCTACTACTATTACTCCACCCATCGACCGCTATCCAGCATGCATCTAGGGTATTAAGTTAATGAAAACAGAGTAACGCCTTAAGCAAGATGACATGATGTATACAAAGTAAACTCAAGCAATATGATTAAACCCCATCTTTTTATCCTTAATGGCAACAATACAAATATGTGTCTTGTCCCTTTCTGTCACTGGGATATAGAACACCGCAAGATTGAACCCATCACAAAGCACCTATCCCATTGCAAGATAAATCAATCTAGTTGGCCAAACCAAACGGATAGATCAGAGAGAAATACAAAGCTATAACAATCATGCATAAATAAGTTCAGAAAAGACTCAAATATTTCTCATGAATAATCTGATCATAAACCCACAATTCATCGGATCCCAACAAACACACCGCAAAAGAAGATTACATCGAATATAACTCCAAGGAGATCGAGGAGAATGTTTTATTGAAGATCAAAGAGAGAGAAGAAGCCATCTAGCTACTAGCTATGGACCCGTAGGTCTGTGGTAAACTACTCACACATCATCGGAAGGGCTGCAAGGTTGATGTAGAAGCCCTCCGTGATCGATTCCCCCTCCAGCAGAGTACCGGAGAAGGGCTCCAGATGGGATCGCGGAAGAACAGAGGCTTGCGGCGGCGGAAAAGTTATTCGTGGTGGCTCTTTGTTGGTTTCCCAATATTTGAGAATTTATAGAAGTGGAATTATGTCTAACGGAGCCATGAGGGGCTGATAACCCACAAGTATAGGGGATCAATTGTAGCTTTTTCGATAAATAAGAGTGTCGCACCCAACGTGGAGCTAAAGGTAGAATTAATATTCCCTTCAAGTTCTATCGACCACCGATACAACTCTACGCACACTTAACGTTTGCTTTACCTAGAACAAGAATAAAACTAGAAGTACTTTGCGAGAATAAAACTACGAGTAATTTGCAAGATAATAAAAGTTAGTTGATTAGTAGAAAGCTTTTGTAACACAAGAAAAGGATTTGTCCCTAGGCAATCGATAACTAGACCGGTAATCATTATTGCAATTTTATATGAGGGAGAGGCATGAGCTAACATACTTTCCGTACTTGGATCATATGCACTTATGATTGGAACTCTAGCAAGCATCCGCAACTACCAAAGATCATTAAGGTAAAACTCAACCATAGCATTAAGTAACAAGTCCTCTTTACTCCCATACGCAACAACCCCCTTACTCGGGTGTAAGCTTCTGTCACTCTAGCCGCCCACTATAAGAGAATTATGAACGTATTGCAAACCCTACAGCGGGAATCCCTCACGCTTGCGCGACACAGAGGGCACCATAGGACAGCACCATATCAACATAAAACTCATATCAATCACACCATACCACAATTAATCCATAGGACAAAAAGAATCTACTCAAACATCATAGGATTGCCACATATCATTGGATAATAATATATAGCATTTCGATATAAGCTTCGTTGCGGCCGAAGAAGAGCCCCAACCGACTTACGGTGTGCCCACAAGGCAACACCACGCGGCCTAGGGGGGGTCATGACCGTTTGCCTTGTGGAGGCTGTGGGCCTCCGTGTGCGTTGATTCCACCTACCAAAAATAACATATATTCCAAAATAATTCTCCGTAAATTTTTATCGCGTTTGGACTTCGTTTGATATGGATTTTCT
Source organism: Elymus sibiricus (assembly GCA_039707655.1). NCBI lineage: Eukaryota > Viridiplantae > Streptophyta > Magnoliopsida > Poales > Poaceae > Elymus > Elymus sibiricus. The sequence continues at coordinate 361,348,197 of CM077666.1, forward strand.
GTGAAACAAAAAACTAGCAGAAAATAGGAACTGGCACTGGGCACTGGATCAATATGTTAGTCCAAGAAATCATATAAAATGTTGCCAAAAGTATGTGGAAATTGTAGGATATTGGCATGAAACAATCACAAATTATAGATACGACGGAGACGTATCAAGGGCCCACAAGGCATCAGGGCGTGCCCCCCTGGGCCGCGCCCTGTTGCCTTGTCACCTCCTCGTGAGGGTTCTGGCCTCCTCCCGAAGCTTCCAGGGTCTCTTTTGTCTAGAAAAAAATCATCAAAAAGTTTCGTGGCATTTGGACTTCGTTTGGTACTGATTTCCTGAAAAATCAAAAACAAGCAGAAAACAGCAACTGACACTGGGCACTAGGTTAATAGGTTAGTCCCAAAAAATGATATAAAATATCATATTACTGCATATAAAACATCCAAGATTGATACTATAATAGGATGGAACAATCAAAAATTATAGATACGTTGGAGACGTATCACAGCTATCCGGCACTGGCCTCACCATCATAGATGTAATGGCAGTGGCGATCAACCGAAGAGTCCAACCACTTTGGCAACACCAGCACCTGTTGTGCATGTATAACGAAACCGAAGATGCCTCCCGATCGATTCGGGAGAGTTTCTATGACCAGACGGCCTTTGGGACCGCACTAGCCAGTATATACTAGGGTTCAGCGGAGGATTTCGCAAGGCGATAGTTCCGACACGGGCTGTCTTAACACAACCCTGCCGATATAGTAAGTTTTCCTGGATTTCCTCGTCTATCCGAGTTGTTTCATGGTTAATTCATCTGACCGGCCTTTTGCTAAATCTGGACAAAGATGGAGGCGTTGGGTCGAGACTTTAAGCAGCTCCGCGCCTGAACCAAAGACACATCATCGGCCAGAGGAGCCCATCTTCCATGAATATGAGGAACTGTCCCCTATATATGAAGGCGGGAAGTTCTATCTGGAGAGCCTTGACGGCTAAAGGGTAGTCGTTACTCCCGATGTACCGAGAACGCGGCCGGCCTCATCGGTAAAGCCCCTTAACTCTACTCAAAAGAGAGCTTCTCGTCTTGAGGCCCCTAGTCCTCTGACTTCTCCTCCAAAGGGACGATGTTCAATACGTCCACGCGGAGAACCGGCCCCTCAAAGGAGCTCTCTACTGGAGACGCGCGGAGCTCGGGCGCACGTGGCGACCGTGGAGGCAGACCGAAATGCTTCCTCAGTTCACAGGTAATATCCTTATTATTGTGCCCCCGAGAATGACATCCCGGATTTCAATTCTTTTAATCCATTGGCAGACAACCCGCTCCTCCTCCGACAGCGGAGGGTACAAGGGCCGAGGGGACATCGGCTCCGAGCAGTGGTGTGGGACCCCACCCCACCTCGGGAGCTACTCCCGAAGTACCCCAATCAGAGGATTCGGGGACCTGTTCGGCCACCCCATCCGAGGTCGAAAGCGCCATGAACCACCGACGATGGAAGGCCTCCCTAAGGAATTTTGCCTCCACGAGTCAGGAGTTCAACGCTCTTAGTTCGGTGGACGCATACCTCGGCGCGACCCGTTCTGTCTTTGAGAAGGCAGTGGGTGTTCTATGATACGTCCAATTTGCATCATGATTTCCTACTATTAATTAATATGTTTTTAATCATTATTTCACTTCATGGTACAATTCTTATGCCTTTTCTCTCTTATTTTGCAAGATTCACATGAAGAGGGAGATTGCCGGCAGCTGGAATTCTGGACCTGAAAGGGGTGAAACAGAGATAGCTATTCTGCACAACTCCAAATGACCTGAAAATTTACGGAGAATTATTTTGGAATATATAAAAAATACTGGCGAAAGAATTACCAGGAGCGGGCCCATTAGGAAGACACAAGCCTGGGGGGCGTGCCCTACCCCCGGGGCACGCTCCCCGAGCTTCTGGGGCCCCTGACAGGCCTCCGGCCCCCTCCTTCTGCTATATGAAGCCATTTACCCTAGAAAAACTTAGAAGAATACTTTTGGGACGAAGCGCCGCCGTCTCGAGGCGGAACCTGGGCAGGAGCTATTTTGCTCTCCGGCGGAGCGATTCCGCCGGGGAAACTTCCCTCCGGGAGGGGGAAATCGAAGCCATCGACATCACCAACGATCCTCTCATCGTGGGAGGACCAATCTTCATCAACATCTTCACCAGCACCATCTCATCTCAAACCCTAGTTCATCTCTTGTATTCAATCTTTGTCTCAAAACCTCAGATTGGTACCTGTGGGTTGCTAGTAGTGTTGATTACATCTTGTAGTTGATGCTAGTTGGTTTATTTGGTGGAAGATTATATGTTCAGATCCTTAATGCTATTCAATACCCCTCTGATCTTGAACATGAATATGATTTGTGAGTAGTTACTATTGTTCTTGAGGACATGGGAGAAGTCTTGTCATAAGTAATCATGTGAATTTGGTATTCGTTCGATATTTTGATGATATGTATGTTGTTGCTTCCTTTAGTGGTGTCGTGTGAACGTCGACTAGATGACACTTCACCATCTTTGGGCCTAAGGGAAGGCATTGTGGAGTAGTAATTAGATGATGGGTTGCTAGAGTGACAGAAGCTTAAACCCTAGTTTATGCGCTATTCCGTAAGGGGCTGATTTGGATCCATATGTTTCATGCTATGGTTAGATTTATCTTAATTCTTGTTTTGTAGTTGCGGATGCTTGCGAGAGGGGTAATCATAAGTGAGAGGCTTGTTCAAGTAACAACAGCACCCAAGCACCGGTCCACCCACATAACAAATTATCAAAGTAGTGAACGCGAATTAAACAAACATGATGAAAGTGACTAGATGAAATTCCCATGTGTCCTTGAGAACGCTTTGCTTATTATACGAGTTTGTTCCGGCTTGTCCTTTGCTATAAAAAGGATTGGGCCACCTTGCTGCACCTTTGTTACCGTTACCACTTGTTACTTGTTACGAATTATCTTGCTACCAACTATCTGTTACCTACAATTTCAGTGCTTGCAGAGAATACCTTGCTGAAAACTGCTTGTCATTTCCTTCTGCTCCTCGTTGGGTTCGACACTCTTACTTATTGAAAGGACTACGATTGATCCCCTATACTTGTGGGTCATCATTCTATCACAGGGCTTGCAGGTAAGGCCCCGCCCAAGTCTATGTTGTTTTCGGAGATCTCTTGTGCTCGTCGTAATTTGTTTGCTTAAAGGCAAACTAAACTGCCGAACACGGCAGTAGCCCCTAAGTCTTGATATGGGCACTGGCGACCGTATCGAGGCTTGTAATGGTAATAAAAATGATGCCTTTGACAGGGTGCTCGGGAGAAGAATGATCATCTCGCCGAGGTGCTTTCCCGGATAAAAGGGAAGTTGAACGCTGCTCTAGCCGAGGTAGAGCACGTGAAAACTTTCACCAGAGAAGCACACAGTGAGTGCTTCCGTTTCACATGGTATTATTGTGGTGAAGATCCTTGGGTCATGTAACAACATGATGTATTGTAGCAGCGGAAGCCCTTGGTCACCTGGAAAGGGATCTTAAACAGGCCCGCGACGATTTGCTCTATACGGAGTCGCGCGGCAGGCTGGCCAGCATGTGTTAACCCAGAGGAGGGAGGATGTGAGCGCGCTCAAGGCGGAAAATACCCGACAAGCTCAGGAGATTGAGAACCTGAAAGCTCGACTAGCCGCCGCCGAGGAGAAGAACCGACAAACAAGTGAAGCAATATTTGGTAACCTTTCGTTTCCATTTTAAGATGGTTTCCCGGTTATAGGATTGCTAGATGTGATCGGCAGGCTAATATGTGATTCCTGGCAGCTTCCCTAACTGGTCAGCCCCTAGAGGCCCCTGGCCCGTTGCCTGAAGACGTCGTAACTAATCTGCCGCGGTACATGAAAGCGCACGGAAGTCGATGAAGGGAGTGTTTAAGGCTTTATGGCCTGAGGAGGAACACGTGCCCGAAGACATGGTGAAAATGGACAAAACTGGCCCTTCTCTGAAACTTCAACACAAAATGAACCCAATCTGAAAACATTTCACAAAATGGCCCTCTTTTGCATGATGCCCGGGGCTAGGGCGCCATGCTAGAGAGCATGACGCCCCGGGCTAGGGCGCCATGGTAGCGACATCTAGCATGGCGCCCCGGCCTAGGACGCCATGCCAAAGAGCATGGCGCCCTAGCCCGGGGCGTCATGATATCTAGCATGGCGCCCTAGCCCCGGGCGTCATCCAAAAGGGGCCATTTCGTGAAATATTTTCAGATTGGGATCATTTTGTGTTGAAGTTTTAGAGAAGGGTCAGTTTTGTCCATTTTCACGAAGACATGTCAGTCCTTGCTGAGCATCTTAAGAGAGCTCGGCGCCGGATTTAGGCCTGGAAGATATCGGCATGTCGTGAGGGAGCGAGGGTGGCCTGGGCCATGGTCAAGACGTGGTACACCGGCGTGGATACAGCACACCTGGCCGAGGTAGGGCCCATAGGGCCTGACGGGGAAGAAATACCCACCAGCCTGGTGTATGAAAATGTCATGCTTGTGGCTCACTTTTCTCAAAAAGACTGCGCCCTAGATACCATAATAGATGGACTGGACCAAATGTAGTAAATATTTTTGTATGACTCTATGTATCAAAGTACTTTACGTCATTAATGAATCAATCTGCGCATCCAAACTCTGTCATACAGCCATCGGCTTCTACCTCCTCGTCTAGTAGCCGAGGAGTGTCCCTTACTACTGGCCGAACTAGTCGGACCAAATACTTCGGGTGACAAGGCAATCCGGCTATATGGTTTGAAAGACAAGAGTGGGGCAGAGAGTTATGTTATATTACTTCTTAACGTAAGAAACATCTTCCGAGAAAAATAATTCTTCCAGCAGTTCCTTTTCTCGGGTGATTGTGCCAAGCACTTGTGTCCGAAGACGAGTGACCTCGGGGGTAAAGCCCCTGGTCGGGGTTTGAAAGACCCCCTCCACTCTACTCCTATGTCGTGGCCGACCAATTTGTACGTTTAAGAATGCTAGCTTTTGGCTTTATCCGTCTGAGGTACTGCTCCGGGTGACCCGGGAGAAACAATCACAGCGGTGCTCCCTTTACCCCTTAGCTGAATAATCGGGAACGTAAAGGGCAAGCACAGGAGCCGGGCAACCCAGCTTGGCCAAATCTTAAGTCAAATCGGTGCATATTTTGGCTTTAAGGACGATAGGATAGAAGGAATGGAGAAGACGCATGTTTTAAAAGAATATGCTGTATTTTGGCATGGCCCTCAAGGAAAGACATATAAAGATGTCCCCGAGGTAGACGGAAAGCAAAGTAATGCTAAATGCAAGAAAAAAGGTATGTACATGGGAAGAAGATGCTCAAGTTTTTAACCGTAGAAACGCCGGAGCAGTGCGGCATTCCAGCGATTGGGCTCTAAACACCCGTCCGTCGGATCTCAGATTCGATAGGCGCCTCCAATTAGGACCTGGTCGATGATAAATGGCCCATCCCATTTAGGTGAGAGTTTATGCTTCTGCTTCTTCGGGTGGAGCATCATGACCAGATCTCCTATATTGACTTCCTTTGCGCGGACTTCCCTGCTGTGATAGCGCCTTGCTTGTTGCTGATAAATCGCAGAACGTGCCCGGGCTACGTTGCGTTCCTCTTCCAAGGCGTCCAAGGCGTCTTGCCGATCTAGCTCGGCCTCCCGTTCCTCGTACATGCGTACCCGAGGTGTGTCATGGATTATGTCGCAAGGGAGTACTGCCTCGGCGCCGTATACCATGAAGAATGGGGTGTACCCCGTAGATCAATTTGGCGTGGTGCGCAGACCCCATAGGACGGAATCGAGTTCCTCTACCGACTTGCGGTCTGCTTCTTTAAGGGAGCGTACTAGCCTTGGCTTAATGCCACTGAGGACTGCTCTGTTGGCGCGTTCTACCTGCCCGTTTGACTGCGGGTGATAGACTGACACATAGTCGAGCTTTATGCCCATCTTTGCACACCATGCTTTGACCTCTTTGGCCGTGAAGTTTGTCCCGTTGTCCGTTATAATACTATGGGGGATACCGTAACGGTGCACTACCCTAGGGATGAACTCAATTACTGGGACTGCTCCAGCCGAGGTGACTGGTTTTGCTTCGATCCACTTTGTAAACTTGTCTACCATGACAAGTAGATACTTATTTTTTTTGTGACCCTCCCTTAAGTGGGCCAACCATGTCGAGCCCCCAGACCACGAAAGGCCAAGTAATCTGAATAGTCCTGTGGGCTGTAGGGGGGCATGTGGCTTTTTTTGGCGAACACCTGACAGCCGGGGCAACGCTGTACTAGTGTTGTAGCATCGGCCCCAGCCGTCGGCCAGTAAAAACCAGCTCGGAACGCCTTGCTGACCAAGGTCCGAGCAGCGGCGTGATGTCCGCTCATGCCAGCGTGTATTTCGCTAAGTAGCGATCTCCCTTCCTCTTCAGATATACATCGCTGGAGGACGCCCGTGGTGATTTGCTTATAGAGCTCACCCTCGTGGACTTTATAGGCTTTAGACTGCCTTATAATCCGACGTGCGTCGGTTTGGTCTTCGGGAAGCTCTTTGCGGAGTAGGTATGCGAGGAGTGGCTCGGTCCAGGGTGCAATGACTGCCATGACCTCGTGCGCCGAAGCCGTTTCCTGGATGGCCGATCCTCCAATTATATCTTGTTCTGTTTCGTCCTCGAGTGGGGCGGATTGCCCTGCGTCGTTTGACTCCTATGCTTCTTTGTCGTCCTGCCAGACTACGGATGGCTTGAAGAGTCATTCGAGGAAGGTGTTTTCAGGGACCTTATCCCGTTTAGCGCCCATTCGGGCGAGGATATCGGCGGCCTGGTTGCTATCACGGGGGATATGATGAAATTCAAGCCCCTCGAACATGGCCGAGATTTTTAGGACTGCATTCCGGTAAGCTGTCATTTTTGGGTCCTTTGCATCGAACTCGCCATTTACCTAGGAGATGGCGAGGTTGGAATCTCCTCGGACCTCGAGGCATTTAACGCCCATCGAGACTGCTACCCGGAGCCCATGCAGAAGGGCTTCGTATTCGGCCGCGTTATTGGAGTCGGTGTACTTGATCTGTAACACGTAGCAGATGTTGTCGCCTGTTGGCGACGTCATCACTACTCCAGCCCCTAGCCCAGCGAGCATTTTTGAACCGTCAAAATACATGGTCCAGTGCAAATATGTGATGTACTCTCTAGGGAGCTCGGCCTCTGTCCATTCGGCTACGAAGTCTGCCAGCACCTGAGATTTAATAGCTCGGCGCGGCCGATATGTCATTTCGAAGGGTAAGAGCTCTATGGCCCATTTGGCTATGCGCCCCGTAGCATCCCTGTTATTAATTATGTCACTTAAAGGAACTTCGGATGCCACGGTTACCGAGCACTCTTGAAAGTAGTGTCGAAGTTTTCGTGACGCCATAAAGACGGCATAGGCTATCTTCTGATAGTGCGGGTAGCGTGTCTTGCACGGGGTTAAGACCTCGGAGACGTAATAGACTGGTTTTTGAACTTGGAACTTGTGGCCCTCCATGTCTCGTTCGACCACGAGCACTGCGCTGACCACCTGGTTGGTGACCGAGATGTACAATATCATCGGCTCACATATGACTGGTGCCGCTAAGATGGGGTTTGTGCCGAGGAGGGCTTTAATATCTTCCAGGGCAGCTGCTGCCTCATCAGTCCATTTAAAATTCTTTGTTTGCTTCAGTAGCCTGTAAAGGGGTAAAGCTTTTTCCCCGAGTCTTGAGATAAAACGACTTAGAGCGGCCACACAGCCTGCTAGCTTTTGAACATGTTTAAGCTCGGTTGGCACCTCTAATCGGGCCAAGGCTCGTATTTTTTCCGGATTGGCTTCGATTTCTCAGCTGGCCACAATAAAGCTGAGGAGTTTGCCTGCGGGTACTCAGAAGATGCATTTCTCCGGGTTGAGCTTAATCTGATACTCTCGCAGGCTAGTAAATGTGTCACGGAGGTTGTTGACCAGCTGCCCGACGTGTTTAGTTTTGACCACCACATCGTCGACGTAGGCCTCAACGGTTTTTCCAATGTGTTTTTCCAAGCATGTTTGGATCATGCGCTGGTACGTCGCACCAGCGTTTTTCAGCCCGGAAGGCATTGTGTTGAAGCAAATCGGCCCGTAGGGCGTAATGAAGGCGGTCGCAGCCTGGTCGGATTCTTTCATCTTTATCTGATGATACCCTGAGTAGGCGTCTAGAAAGCACAACGAATCGTGCCCGGCTGTGGCGTCCACGATCTGATCAATGCGTCGTAGTGGGAAGGGGTCCTTGGGGCAAGCTTTGTTAAGGTCTTTATAGTCGACACACAGGCGCCAGGACCTATCCTTCTTGGGTACCATGACCAGATTGGCGAGCCAATCGGGGTGTTTTATGTCTCTTATGAATCCGGCCTCAAGAAGTTTGGCCAATTGTTCGCCCATTGCTTGACGCTTGGGCTCAGAGAAGCGCCGAAGTGCTTGTTTGACAGGCTTGTAGCCCTTCAGAATATTCAAGCTGTGCTCGGCAAGTCTGCGGGGTATCCCTGGCATATCCGAGGGATGCCAGGCAAATATATCCCAGTTTTCTCTAAGGAAGTTGCGTAGGGCCTCGCCGATTTTTGGCTCAAGATTTTCCCCAATTGACGTTGTTTTAGCTGGGTCCGTAGGGTGCACTTGGAATTTGACTATGTCGTCGGCCGGCTTGAATGAGGTCGACTTCGGCCGCTTGTCGAGGATGATACCATCCCGGTCGACTTCGGCTCGTAGTAATGTTAATTCCTCGGCCGTGAGGGCTTCGGATAGGGGCTCTAGGGCGAGCGACGCCGTCTTGTTCTCGGCCTTGAGTGCTTTGTCGGGGTTACTCATGATTGTAATGATCCCGTTTGGGCCCGGCATTTTGAGCTTCATGTAGCCATAGTGTGGAATTGCTTGAAACCTTGAGAAGGCGTCCCGTCCCAGGAGGGCGTGATAACCGCTTTTGAAAGGGACAATATGGAACGTCACTTCTTCGGATCGGTAGTTATTAGGCGTTCCGAAGACCACATCCAAGGTGATTTTTCCACTGCAACGTGCTTCTCGTCCCGGTATTATACCTTTAAAGGTGGTATGGCTCTGTTCGATGCGCGAATTGTCGATTTGCATCTTGTCCAGAGTATCTGCATATATAAAATTTAAGCTGCTGCCCCCGTCCATGAGCACTTTCCGAAAACGGCAGCTGCCCACGATTGGGTCAAGAACCAGTGCGGTGGGGCATCTACTCGGGGTAGACTTTGGTTGATCTTTATGATCAAAGGTAATTAGCGTGTCTATCCACGCGCCCCGAGCTGTTACTTGCCGGATTGAATTGACTTATCGGAGAGCCCGCTTCCTCTGATTATTGGACGTAAAGGTTTCGTAGATCATCAGGACCTCGTCATCGCCCGAGGACTCCTCTAAATGCCTAGGCGTGCCAGTGAGGAGGGTTAGGCCTCCCCTAGCTACTTGCCTCATCACCCAGCAGCCGCGAAGGTTGTGGGTTGGGCAGGTATTTAGCAAAACGGAGTGGATCGGGCATGGCTTATCCAGGAGGCCATCGAGGGCGGTCCTAGATCGGCCAGCAATTTTATTTTTCTTTCGAGGTCGCTCGACTGATGTGCGTTGCGCACGGGGTTCGCGGCGAGGTGTGAGCCTATCACGCTTCAATTTGTTGTCATAGATCGAGTTCGTTTGTTCTTCCTGGGCCAGCCAGGCGTCTTCGATGGTACAGAATTTCGACACTAGATCGGATAGCTCCGGGAGTGTTTGAACACAGTGGCGGGTGAGAGCGTTCGAAACGCCTTTATCTTTGCAGCCGTGCTGAAAGGCTTCTATTATTTTTGAGTCCCGGTAATCCGGTATGTTGTTTTTGATAGACAAAAACCTGGCCCAAAAGTGCCTAATTGATTCGTCAGGTAGCTGTTGCACATAGGCCAGATCCCAGACATCGGAAGGGCCCGAATTATCGGGGCAATATCCGATGTGGGAGGTGTGTGGGAGAGGAATTTCGATCTCCATGGACCATGGGCTTGAAGCCCCGACGTTCTTATCCTGTGAGGGACACGTAGCTGCCGGGTCGGCCGAGCTGATTTGAGGATCAAACTTGTCGGCTGTTTCTAGCTGACCGCTATCGGGATGGCTCTCCAGAAAATACCTCAGCCCTTCGCCCTTTATGGGGGATTCGGCCGGGGTGGAAAAAAGGTCGTGGATCGCTCCTTGCTCGTAAAGGAGAGGGTGTGATCCGGTGATGGGAGTTTCGAGCACAGCAATAGTGCCCTGAGGGTTGGAGTCGTTGACTGACGATCCCATCGATCCTTTGTTGATCTCACAGTGGAACTCTCAATGAAAGCACCAATGTCGGTGGTAAAACCGGCAGACCTCGGGGTAGGGGGTCCCGAGCTGTGGATCTCGGATGGGTGGTAACAAGGACGAAGGAGACAGTATTTACCCAGGTTCGGGCCCTCTCGAAGAGGTAATACCCTACGTCCTGCTTTGATTGTATTGATGATGATGTATTGAGTACAAGCTTGATCTACCTCGAGATCGTAAGGAGAGATCTAACCCGAGGGCTAGGTGAATGGTAATTGTGATTGGGTCCCCTCTACGGGCCAAACCCTCTGGCTTATATACACGCCAGGTAGGGCATCTAGGGTTACATAGTCGGTATCCAGGGATGCGTATGGAGGCGGCAGGAGATGTCTTGGAGTATACGCCAAGTCTTCGGTAGGTGTGGTCTTAATCACGTCCAGGCGTGTGGCTTCCGGAGTCCATCCGAATAAGAATGAGGGCCTACAGGCCCAGCCCGAGGACTATGGGCCGACTAGGTTTGCACCCCCTAGTCCAGGACACCGTCACACTACATGTGCGACACTTGTCGCAACCTAGGAGTTTTGTGTTTTTTCGTAGATTCGATATGTCAAAATATTTTATCTCTTGAACCGTGCATCTGAATCACGAATCATTTTCATCGTTGCGTTTCTCGCATCAAGATCTTTGAAACTAGATCACATGTTAATAAGTTTGAATGAACCTTTTTCTTTCAAAAAAGCCGAGAACCAAAAAAAATCAAAAACAGAAGAAAAAACCCGAAAAAATACATCGGGAAAACAAAAACAAACAGAAACAAAAAACCAAAAGCACATTTTGTGTTTTTTTGCTTTTCGGGAAGCACAGTTGTGCTTCACGCGAAAACACAGATGTACTTCACCATGAATCACAACTGTGTTTTTCACTTTTTAGAAAGCACAGATGTGAGCACGATTGTGCTTCATCGTGAAGCATAGTGCGTTTCATTTTTTAGGAAGAACACTTCACCGTGAAGCACAACCGTGCTTTTCATTTTTCAGGAAGCACAGTTGTCAGGGGCGGTGCCAGCTATCTGGCATGGTTTGGCAAGTGCCATACCTAAATTTTTCTACAGTTACAGTGATACACCTAGTATATATACTAGTACATGTAGAACTTTAAACCAGTAAGGTCCCGTGTGTGTTAGGCCTGGTTGCTTCCTACTTGTGAGCATGATGCAATGGTTAGTGGGTTTGTGAATTGTGACTTGACTCCACAGACAAATTAAAACACCAATACAGGATTCAGCTGGCCAACCAGGGATCACCATTTTGCTCAATTTTCTTTGCTCTGAAACTAGCGACCGTGATTTTCAAAATCCCGAAAAGTCAAAACCATTAAGCGCAGAAGAATAAAGCATTTACATTATGGAAAATAATTCAGAATTGTAGTTGAACTTCATTTTTAAGTAAATTTTGTTGCTGCTGACCAAAATAAGCACCCATATTATAGTGACCTCTCATTGTTGAAACACACTGACCCACTGACCAATGCATCAGGCTCACCCACTGACCAAAATGTAGTTTTAGATTTTTGTTGTACTTGCCAAACACAAAATAACATATATCTTGTATTCTTATGAACTCTTGCATAGTTGTATTATACATGTATTTCCTTCATAAATTCTGCCACACCTAAAAATTATTTCTGCCTTCGCCATTGACAGTTGTGCGCATCACTTTTCAGGAACACACTTTACCGTGAAGCATAACTATACTTTACACGAAAGCACAACTGTGCTTTTTCAGACGGTATGTTTCATAAGAGAATTTTCTTTTTGAAAACACCTAGAAAGACCAAGCAAAATCTGAAAACCTAAATAAACTGGAAAAGAAACACGTGGAAAAAAAATGCTCCCGTAGATGCGTCAAATATGCAACACGTGGCGGCGGCTGCACGTACCCTGCGGCGCGCGCACTCCCTGGCCCAGTCGTTTTCTTTAGCGGTGACTGGCCTGGTCGAATATTTTTTTTTTTTTGAGCGGTGACCTGCCCGGTCGATGTGAAAAGGAATTACAACGTTATGGGCTAGTAGGCCTTTACATACACTTGACCCAGCAAGCAGAGGAGGCCTGCCAAAATAAGCAGCTGCAAAATCTCTGAAGTAATCACTTTGAAGCCCATAGTCTCGTCACGTCAACCAAATCCAATTCACCAAAGATGGGCCTGAGCCCCTCGAAGCGCGTGGACGCGGCGCTCCGGCGGGCGCCGGCGTTCGCCGCCGCCTGCGACGCTGCCTTCGACCACTGCCTCGCCGACGCCCAGCACGCCTTCTCCGGCGTCCGCCCCTACCAGCTCGCGGACGCGTCCGCGCACCTCCACTCGGCCCTGCGGGGCTCCCTCCCTATCGTCCGCCGCTGGGTGCCCTCGCCGCCGCCGCGCGTGCGCGTAGACTCTGCGCTGCGCGCCTCTAGCTTGGAAGGCGCTGGCGAGCTCTCGCGGGATCAGTTCGGGGAGTTCGCGGCCGAGCTGTTCAGGGAGGCGGTGCTCGCCGGCGCGGCAGAGGCGGCGCTCGTCCGTGCCCCGGCCGGCGCGGCCGGGATCCTCGGGGTGGCCTTCGTGTCCCGCGCCGGCGCCGGGGCAGCTGGGAAGTTGGTCGCTGTCTACACCGCCGGCGTCGCCGCCGCTGTTTATCTCAGCTTGGGCTAGGCCTTTGTTAAGTTGTAAATCTGTACAATAAACTGCTTGTACTACTCCGATGTAATCTGAAGAGATGTTTCTTGCGTAGTATGGTCAGTATAAATAGAATGCAAAGCATCTGCTGCTGTGTTCTTGTCCCTTGGATGCCTCCGGATTTTTTATTTTTTTGTGAGCAATCAAAACAGCAGGAGAGGCTCCTACTGTTATATACTCCATATTTAATTAACACTTTTACTAAATTAACACTTTTACTAAATTTTAAGTAAAGTGGAAAAGATATTTACAGAGTATTTACATGTCCCAAATTAGGGAAAGAGGGAGGCATTAAACAGAAAACAAAACCAAAGGTAGAGAAAATACAAGAGAGATTAGCAACAACAGGAGAGCCTAGGCTTGAAGGGAGGTGATCAAGGTTTCAAGTAGGGTTTGGTTTTCAGGTTTAGCCCTAAACTTCAGAATCTCCAGGTCTGAAGTTAGTCCTCTCTTCCAGCTCAACAAAGTGAGTGCCACCCTATCAAAGTGACGTATGTTTCTCTGCTTCCATATGTTCCAGGCCGCCAGGATCGCAACTTCTTTGAACATGGCCTGATGCCAGCTTCTAGTCGCCATAGCCATCACTCCTGCATACCTCTGGAGGTGTCCCAATGAATATTCAAGATCCCCCAGCATGAAGCACTGAACTCACATTCGAAGAATAAGTGAGTGTTAGTTTCAAGAGGTTAGTTGGAGCATAGCAAGCACGAGTCATCATCACCAATGTTGAAGTGCCTCCTGCAGAGAAGATCCCTTGTGTGTTACTCTATCCATGAACATCAACTAGGCAAAAACCTTGTGCTTCATCATACACTTGGATTTCCAGATGGCAGGGACGTGTGTTGGAGGGTTTAGATTTCTGAAGAAAATTTTGTAGAATTTGTTTGGCTTGAAATTGACATCCCCCCAACAGAGAATCCATTCATCAGCCCTTAGAGGATAAAGTGAGATATTGCTTAGCTTTTCGGTCACCACCTCCAGTTCTTCTCTAGCTTGAATAGACGGTGGCAATTGAAAATTCTGATCAGGTTCAGGGTTAACCATGAACTGGGCCAAAGAAATGTCTTCTTCTCTAGCAAACGAAAAGAGACAACGATATGAGTCTTGCATTAGTCCCACGCAGGTGGTAATTCCTCTGTAAACGTCCATCAAGGAGAAGATGTTGCGCCACCAGAAGGAACCACACCTGGGTTTTGCATGGGGTGGCATGTCTTCATAGTATTTATGCCAGATAAGCATGACCCACGGCACATCCGCCTTATGTATGAACTTGTGGACATATTTCAAGAGAAGGGCCTGGTGTTGAATTTTAAGATCAGGCACTTCAAGGCCACCTTTCTTTTCTGGTCGGCAAACCAAGTGCCAAGCTGCCAAAGAGTGAGTGCGCGCGTCTCTATCCATCCCCTTCCTCCAGAGATAATTCCATCTAGCACGATCAAAAAGATCGAACAGTTTATCTGGTAGCTTAAGAACACACATCGCAAACGAGAGCAGAGAGGAGAGTACTGAGTTGATGTACTCAATTCTGCCACCATATGACATCCAGAGGGCTGTCCTAGAGAGCCTACGTTCAATGTTGTCCACAAGAGGCATCAAATCTCTCACCGTGGCTTTACTGGTTCCTAGGGGTAACCCTAGGTAAGCGAAGGGCATGGTTCCCACCTCACAGCCCAGGGCCGCAGCCATCTCTGAAATCCTCTGATCTGACACATTAATAGGCATCATTTGTGGCTTGGTGTAATTAATCTTTAGTCCAGTGGCCTTAGCATAGGAGTCTAGCAAGCCTTTGATCGTGGTCATTATCGCAAGATCAGCGGGGAGGATCAAGATGGTGTCGTCCGCATACTGTATGAGCGAGCAATATTCCGATTCAGGCTGAGGAATTGGTAGCTGAAGAAGGCCCTTATGCCAAGCTTTGTTAACCATCGACTGTAGCAAATCAGCCACAAGAGCGAATAGCAATGGCGATAGAGGATCGCCCTGACGGACCCCCCCCCCCCCCCCCCCCCCCCCTCTTACATTTAAACTCTTTCCTGGGAACACCATTTAGGATCAAACCGGGTTATAATGGATCAACGAGGAAGCTCCGAAATGTAAATTGATTAGCAATATGCAGTCAACAGTACGATGGCACTAGCCTGGGCAATGGGCACCATGTCAACTGTATTGAGGAGGGTCTTATTCATTTGAGTATGTATGCGTAATCTGTATAATTAGATTTCTTGTGCGAAAGTCTTGGTATCAGATGTCCAGGAGGATATGGTTTGCTGAGCTGCGTGCCGTTGATTCTCCTCTCCATCCAACGTTGTTAAGAATTGACCAAATATTACGGATCATTCGCAACAACCACCTTAACAATACTTGATTTGGCCACGCTCTCCGCAGTCCGCACCTATCTCCAAGCACGCCTCATTGCTACGCCTTGTTAGATGTATATAGCCCCTTTTCGGTTTATCCCATTGTACACACATGTATATGTATTGGCCTTTGGCCCTCCAGAGAATGCAGTTGCTCATTTCTCCAACATGGTATCAGATGCCTGGTTCGTCCTCTCCCGCACGTAGCGACTCCGTGCGCTCTAGCTCTCCCGTCGCCGGCCATCTCCTCCTCTGCCGCCGGCCATCTCCTTCCCCGCCGCCGGCCTCCTCCTCTCCGGCCGCCCCGCTGCTGCTCCCGCAGCTGCTGCCTCCGCAGCTGCTGCTGCTCTGGCCGCCGCCCGCAGCTGCTGCTCCGGCCACCCCGGCCCTGCTGCGGCCGGCCGCCGGCGCCCCGCCTCCGGCCGTCCCGCACCCAGCTGCGCCCGGCCGCCAGCGCCCCGCCCCTGGTCGTGCCGCCCCTCGAGTGGGTGAGGCCTCGATCCCGATCCAGAATCGGGCGTTGACCAAAAAAAAAACAGTGAGCTCGTCATGTCTTCGTCGGGCTATGTGGCTGTTCCTCGGTGCTCGGTGATCTTCAATGGCACCAACTATGCTGAGTTTGTGGGTTTCATGCGCATCCACATGCGTGGTCTTCTCCTGTGGGGCGTTCTCTCTGGCGAGGTTCCCTGTCCGCCTTGCCCTGTTGCTCCTGTGGCTCCTACCCCGCCGGTGCCGCCTGTTCTTGTTGCTGATGCTTCTCAGGCTGATCGGGATACCGCCAAGGCCCTTGATGATGCTGCGGTTGATGCTTATGATCAGCAGGTATCCGCCTACTCAGATGCTCTTTCTGTTTACCGAGATAATCTGTCTGCTTACACTCAGTGGTGCAACGATGATTCTCGAGCTGCTGCTGTTCTCACTGCGAGTGTCTTACCTCAGTTTGCGTCTGAGTTCATGGGTCTCGGTCCTGTTGCTGCGATGTGGTCCTATCTTTGTCAGCGATATCAGCCATCTGGTGATGCTCTCTACTTATCTGTGGTGCGTCAGGAGCACGCTCTTCAGCAGGGTGACTCTTCTGTTGATGAGTTCTACTCACAGAGCTCTGCCATCTGGCGCCAGCTTGACTCTCTCAGGACAGTTGTTTGTGGTACTTGCCGTTGTTGCCAGACTGTGCGGTCAGACTTGGAGTTTCATCGCCTCCATGAGTTCTTATCTCGCCTTCGTCCAGAGTTTGAGCCTCGGCGTGCTCACCTGCTTGCTCGTGGTCGTGTTTTTATTTCGGAGGTGCTTGCAGAGCTTCGTGCTGAGGAGACCCGACTTCGTTCTGCTGGTCTGCTTGTGGTTCCCACAGTTCTTGCTGCCAGAGTTCCTGTGTCGTCTGCTCGCCTCACCGCCCCACCGCTCCTGCCCACACCTCCAGGGGGGGCTGGTCGCCCTCCTTCTTCAGGAGAGGGTCGGCCGCGCTCGCACACCTTCTGTGGCTACTGCAACAGGCCAGGTCACCCAGAGTCTGATTGTTACAAGAAGCAGAAAGACCTGAAGCGCTCCTCTTCTGGTGGTACTCGTGCGTCTTCCTCGACTCCGTCACTCACTGACCAGGATATTATGCGACTCAAGCGCATGCTGGCTTCCTTTGGTTCTTCCTCGACGGGTTCTGTTGCTGCTGTGACTGCCACCACCACTCCGCCCCCGCCGGAGCCTACTCAGTCAGGTACATCCTCGTGGGTTCTGGATTCTGGAGCTTCCTTTCATATGTCTTCTGATTCTTCTGCTTTATCTTCCCTTCGACCTCTTGATTTTCCTCTTAATGTTCTCACTGCCGATGGCACACCTCTTCCTGTTGCTAGTCGTGGCATTCTTTCTACTCCGTCTTTTTCGGTTCCTAGTGTTTCTCATGTTCCTCGTCTTACCATGAATCTCTTTTCCGCTGCCCAACTTACTGATTCTGGTTGTCGCGTCATTCTTGATGCCGACTCTTGTTCCGTTCAGGATTGTCGCACTCAGGCTCTGGTTGGTGCTGGCCCTCGGCGTCGTGAGTCTGAGGGCCTTTGGGAGGTTGACTGGCTTCGTGTTCCTTCCGCTGCTACCACATCCGCCAGCTCTCATGCTCTTGCTGCCTCCTCTTCTGCGTCCTTCCAGCAGTGGCATCATCGACTTGGTCACATCTGTGGCTCTCGCTTGTCCTCATTAGTTCACCAAGGCGTCTTAGGGCCTGTCTCTGGTGATGTTTCGTTGCATTGTGATGGTTGTAGGCTTGGCAAACAGACTCAGTTACCTTATCCTACCAGTGAGTCTGTATCTCAGCGTCCTTTTGACTTAGTTCATTCTGATGTATGGGGTCCTGCTCCTTTCGACTCGAAAGGGGGTCATCGCTACTATGTTCTGTTTATTGATGATTTCTCTCGCTACACTTGGCTTTATTGTATGAAATCTCGTAGCGAGGTTCTCCCCATATACAAGCGATTTGCTGCCATGGTTCGCACTCAATTTTCCACGCCTGTCCGTATCTTTCGTGCTGACTCAGCTGGAGAGTATATCTCTCACATGTTGCGTGGATTTCTTGCGGAGCAGGGTACTCTTGCCCAATTCTCTTGCCCTGGTGCCCATGCTCAGAATGGCGTTGCAGAACGCAAACATCGCCATTTTCTTGAGATGGCACGGGCGATGATGATCGCCGCCTCTCTTCCACCCATTTTTGGGCTGAGGCCGTTTCCGCATCCACCCACGTCGTCAACATTCAGCCATCGGCTGCCTTGAAGGGTGGTATTCCTATGGAGCGTCTCTCTGGTCGCTCTCCTGACTACTCTGCTCTTCGTATGTTTGGATGCGTGTGCTATGTTCTTCTTGCTCCGCGAGAACGAACCAAGTTGACTGCTCAGTCAGTTGAGTGTGTTTTCCTTGGCTACAGTGATGAGCACAAGGGCTATCGCTGTTGGGATCCTGTTGGTCGCCGGCTGCGCATTTCGCGTGATGTGACTTTTGATGAGTCCCGCTCGTACTATCCGCGTCCCTCCTCCTCGAGCTTTTCCGTGGAAGATATTTCCTTCCTTCTCCTTCCCGACACATCTTCCTCTGTGCCTCCTCTTCTTCCCTCTCCCCCGGTGAGTCTCTCTCCACCTCCTACACCACCGGTACCACCATCTCCTCCCTCCTCCTCCTCTCCCTCGTCATCTCCCTCTCCTCCCTCCTCCCCAGCTTTTCGACCTCACTCCCCTTTTCCTCTCCACTACACTCGTCGTCCTCGTGCTGAGGATGCTCCTACTGATGTGCCCTCTACTTCCGGTCCACCTCCTCTCCCGACTACATCGGTCCATAACCTCCGTGTTAGGCCTTGTCCCCCTCCTGATCGCTATTCTCCTGACCGGTATGGTCTTTCTGCCATTGCTGAGCCCACCACCTATCGGGCTGCCATGACTCAACCTGAATGGCAGCTTGCGATGGCCGAGGAGCTTGCGGCGCTTGAGCGCAATGGCACGTGGGATCTGGTTTCTCCTCCTTCCGGTGTTCGTTCCATCACGTGCAAGTGGGTCTATAAGATTAAGACTCGCTCTGATGGTTCTCTTGAGCATTACAAAGCTCGTCTTGTGGCTCGTGGCTTTCAGCAGGAACATGGGTGCGATTATGACGAGACCTTTGCTCCTGTGGCCCACATGACCACTGTCCGCACTCTCCTTGCTGTGACTTCTGTTCGTCATTGGCCTGTGTCTCAGCTTGACGTTCAGAACGCTTTTCTCAACGGTGAGTTGCGTGACGAGGTCTATATGCACCCCCCCTCCGGGGTACTCTGTTCCTGATGGTATGGTCTGCCGCCTTCGGCGCTCCCTCTATGGCCTTAAACAAGCCCCTCGCGCATGGTTCTCGCGGTTCGCCTCTGTGGTGACTGCCGCTGGCTTCCTGCCTAGTGATCATGATCCAGCATTGTTTGTCCACACCTCTCCTCGTGGTCGGACTCTTCTCCTTCTATATGTGGATGACATGATCATCACTGGTGACGATTCTGAGTATATTGCCTTTGTTAAAGCGCGCCTCCGGGAACAGTTTCTCATGTGGCGTCGCAATGCAGGAGTACGACGTTCAACGTATGTACCTTTTATAAAAAAAACTGTAACCTGACTTTATATCTTTACCTAATAATAAAGCACGGATTGCTTCTTCCCGTTCACCGTCATCTAAATTACCCTCGAAATTGGCAAGAATTACCCACCAATGCCATCCGTAAGTGAAAAAACGTAAAAATATGTTTCGTACTCGATCTTTTTTCCCGTACGTTCAAAAAAGATAGCTGCGCTATTGGGCCTTATGGGCTGGCATCCACATCCTGGTTTTCCAAAGGAAGAAAAAAAATTGTCACCTAGATGGAGGATCGAACTCACGACCTCGACCCAAGAACTTATGATGCGACCAACTAAGCTAGCTCCACTAAAAAAAAAACTAAGCTAGCTCCCTCTATGTTACTCCCTCCGTTCCTTTATGTAAGGTGTATTATTTTTGGCACGGTGACCAAGGCACATAATTATAGACATGTTAAGACTAAATTACCCTTGGCAAATTTGTTGGTTAGTGGAAAGTGAATCAATTAGTTCAGAAAAGTATGAGATACATGCAATCGATAAAGAGATAGTTTCCTTCTTTTACTATAAGGAGAGATACAGACAATCAGAAAAGAGATACTTTCCTTTTTTAGGAGGGCTAACCAGGGAATTAGAAGGAACCAGAAGAAATGCACCTTACATTCTGAAATTTTATCAAAAAACAAATACACCCTATATAGAGGAACGGAGGGAGTATAAGAGAAGGTTCATTCAGATTTCAAATAGTTCCTCATCGCTCCCTTCAACCCAAACTTCGTGATTTAAAAAGATCTTCGAGTTTCCTGTGTATCAAGGAGCGGTTTCGGGAATCAATAAGGAAGGAAATAATTTGTCACAATAAGAAAGGAAAAGAGGGGAAAAATAAGGATGAAAAGAGGGATTTCAAGTCTGTGACAGAGAAAAAAAAAAAGGAAAGAGTGGATAGGTAAATAAGGAAGCAAATGGAATTAAATCCAAAGAAGGAAAATTGAATCCAAAGAAGGAAAGAGAGTGATTTCGAAGTAAGGAAGGAAATAAGAGGATTTCAGCTGACGTGCAAAGAAATAAGGAAGGAATAAAATCAAGAAGGAGTAGTCCATGCCTCAACGTGACAGAAAAAATAAGGAAGGAGCGCGAGTAATAGTGCCTTCTAATCCTCAATGTGACAGAGAAAGGAAGGAGAACGTGGTACGTTGCGCATTCGCATGGCCCATAATCAAAGGGAGACGTTGTGCATTATAGTGGTTGTGTTAGCTCTAAAATGACATTATGGGTTGTGCTTAATGTACTGGGAGCGCATATATAGTCAGTAAAATCCCTAATCCGTGACAACTTAAATAAAATCAAGTTATTTTCCTGATCGAAGAATTTTTTGCTTGTTCCAGTCGTCAGCTATTCTGAATTTATTTCATGATGTGGCTGCTCATATCTGAGTCCTGAACATCTGGTGCTCTTTTTTCAGATTTGCTCATGATTCTACAGTTCTTTTCTGAACTTGTTCATCCTATTCAGGATTTGCTTGTTCCAATCTACTATTCTGATTTCCTTTTTCCCAGGCTTGGTCAAGAGCTAGCATGCTACAAAATAGGCTAAAGGAGTGGCTTGCTGATGCTCATATTTCCAAGATGTTCTTGCAGACCGCACCTCTCTGTTATGGGCATCTTAGTTCTGCAATCAATTTGCTCATGTGCATGAAACTGCTATGACACGTCTATTTGTTTAAGATGTCATGTTGTTCTGCAAATTGAAGTTTGTGTGTACACTATCCCACATCATGGATTAGTGAGGATGAAGAGGCCCTAGATCAACCACTTGATGTTAAAATGAATCAATATAGTGGTTGTGCAAAGTGTATCAGGCCGTTTCTGAACCTCTGTGCATGGAAGCGTTGCACCAAGGGATGAAGTGATCTTCGCCCAGGGTAAATTTTCGAGGATTCACTAGAGACAAACTGCGACGAGTTGGTTCATATCTGGTCAGCGATCGATCGATCCGGCAGTGATTAGCGAACTTAGTTGATCATTTTCATCTTTTGATATTCAGTTAGCCAGATGACTGTTGACGGCAGCTCCACCTTCTACCACAATTAATTAGTTGGAAAGTCTCCATCATCCGTTGAAAAGGCAAAATTTAAGGCTGCAAACAAGGAAAATTATGGCGAACAAATTCAGCCCGAGATTAGCTGAGGATAAGGTATATTTCTACAGTTTGCTTCATCTAAGTGAGATAGCTTGAGCAAAATCCATTCATAAGCAAATTATTAGTTCTGATTGCTAGAACATGTAGGTTCATGATTCCAAAATTCTGATGGAGACCAGTGCTAGATTCCACATGTAGATTTAGTGACATCGCATATTCCAAAATATGCTCACACAATAGCCTTGAAATATTTTCATGTAATTATCGGTAACACCTTTTTGAATTTTACATCCACTAAAGTTTGATAGTTCATTCATGAGTGTTTTAAGTTTTGTGGCACAACAAACACATTGGCCACATCGATGATGTCTTGTGGATTTTTTTAGAGATATGTTGACAAGATTGCATTTGTCAAATACTCCAAAAAAGGATTTGTCTATGGGGAGGTTGATCTTTGTTTCCCGTGCCCTATTTTTGTATCGACATTTTTGTTTTGTTATTAAGTTACTTTCTTCACAAAATGTACCATTGTCTCTATGTTCTTTTACATGTAAAAGCTGAAATGAGGAGGAAGAGAATCAAGAGATAGCTAATCTGTTTTTTTAAATAATAAGAAATAAAATAGAATAGACCAATCATCTCCTTCAAAAGATACGTAGAAGTATTGTAGCTTACAAGTACTCTTTGAGTTTTTAATATCGATATAGCATTAGTGGGCATGGTGCTTATCACTTATTGGAAAGCGGGAAGAACACGCAATCTGTTAATCATGCAAGTATATGTTAGACACGAGGAATTCTAAAAGCATATGTTAGATATGATTAGTGTTATACTACTAGAACATGTATGCCCCATTGCAACGCACAGACAACCAGTGGCTGCATGCACTCAATACTCATTGTGATAAGTGGCTAATACATAATTTTGTTACCCCGATGCAACGCACGGGCCCTTTCGCTAGTTAACATACAGAAACAGAAGCAACTAGATCGCTAGGCGCTAGCCACCACAGAAGATACAATTTCAAAAACAGTGTCATGCCAATTAATGGTACCTCCCTGGGACATATGGACACCACGGGTAGCCAGGACATGCGCCACCGTGTTACAGACACGCTTACACACATACACTTTAAACTCAATAAATTTAGTACAAAGAACAAATTTTGCCTCCCGAAAAAGAACTCCGTTACGAACAGTATCCAATTCATTGGAAAGAAGAGCCGAAGCGAGCACTGTGGAGTCCGTTTCAATGATGATACGCCCAAACCCGACTTCAACGTCTCTGCATGAAAAGCATCCGTCTGGAAGTGGATTTGGCACATACCAGCACTGATGACATCTCCAGAATCATCCCTAACACAAAAGCCCCAACCTCTTGTACTGTTATCTTTTAGGAACGAGCCATTAATGTTTATCTTAGGAAGTTGTCGAGAGGCTTAGACCAGCACTCGGTAGGGGCAACAGCTGAACATTAAGGTATACAAAGATGTTCAGAAAATTTTATAAGTTGTACAACAGTAGAGGATACGATCGCCGCTGCTGAAGGACACCTATCCACTAGTAGAATCGCCCTTTTTGCTGAGTTTCAAAGAAACTCGGCAGAGCCCACATTAAACTCGGCGAAATTTTCTGCGAGTGCCAAATTCGGCGCAGCGCACTCAGCTGGACGGGGCCCGACAATCATTAATACTGCCGAGTTCTTTCTATCACGAACTCAGTGAATATTTAAACAAAGTTTGCCGAGTTCCTGTCAGAAAAAACATGGCGAACCACACCGTCATTCGGGACGGGCCGTTAACGGAAGTGCCACGTGGCCCTACTGTTTGCGACTTGTGTCCAACTAAACACGGCAAAGTTAGGCCAATAAAAATAATCCACGTGCTAGCACACATTGCCCGGTACAAAATATCTGCCGAGTTCTTTATTCAGCAGAACTGCGCAATTTGTTTGCCGAGTTCCACACTCGGTAGTCTCCCATCCGGTAAGGGCCTACCGCATGGCACAAAGTTATTACCCAGTGTCAAACTTCGCCCAGTTTATAAAAACAGAAACTAGGCAAATGCTTTGCCGAGTTTGAAACTCGGCAGCCCCCCATCCAGTAAAGGCACGCTGCTTGGCACTGCGTTATTACCCAGTACCACATTTCACCTAGTTTGCCACGAACAAAACTGGGCAAACATCTGTCGATATACCGAGCTTTCTTACAATATAAACTCGGGGAATGTTTGCCTTTTGCCGAGTTCCACACTCGGTGCAATTTGCCAGTGCTACTTGTGAGCTGTGTTGGATTTTCCCGAAGAGGAAGGGTGAAGCAATATAGTAGCGGATAATATTTCCCTCAGTAGAGAACCTAGGTTATCGAACCAATAGGAGAACCACGCAAACATCCGTCGACAGTACCTACACACACAAGAGCAAATACTTGCACCCAACGCGGGCAAGAGGGTTGTCAATCCCCTTGTACTCGTTAATTGCAAGAATTAAATCTGGTAGTGGTAGATAGATAAATTGCAAAGTGAATAAAAAAGAAACAAAATTGCAGCAAGGTATTTTTGGTTTTTGTAATATGATTAAAATAGACCCGTGGGCCATAATTTTCACTAGAGGCATCTCTCTCATAAAAATAACATACGGTGGGTAGACAAATTACTGTTGGGCAATTGATAGAAAAGCACATAGTTATGACGATATTCATGGCATGATCATGTATATAAGAACTACGTCCGTGACAAGTAGATCGACTCCTGCCTGCATCTACTACTATTACTCCACTAATCGACCGACTCCTTCCTGCATCTATGGTATTAAGTACATGACAAATAGAGCAGCGCTTTAAGTAAGATGACACAATGTAGACAGAATAAAACCAAGCAATATGATTAAACCCTGTCGTTTTCTCCTTAGTAGCAACAATACAATACGTGCATCGCTACCCCTTCTATCACTGGGTGAGGACACCGCAAGATTGAACCTACTACTATGCATCACTTCCACTGACGATAAATCAATCTAGTTGGCCAAACCAAACGGATAGATCGGAAAGCATTACATAGCTATAACAATCACACATAACAAAGTTCAGAAAAGACTCGATTACTTTCAATGAATATTGAAATCATAAATCCACAATTCATCGGATCCCAACAAACACACCGTAAAAGAAGATTGCATCAGATCGATCTCCGAAGAGAACATTGTATTGAAGATCAAAGAGAGAGATGAAGCCATCTAGCTAATCACTATGGACCCGTAGGTCTGTGGTGGACTATTCACACATCATCGGAGGTGCAGCAAGGTTGATGTAGAAGCCTTCCGTGATCGATTCCCCCTCCGGCAGAGTACCGAAAAAGGCCTCCTTATGGTACCGCGGAAGAACAGAGACTCGCGGCGGCGAAAAAATTGTTTCGGGTGACTCTCTGGGGTTTTTGGAATATTTGGGAATTTATAGTGCTGGAATTAGGTCAGACGGAGCCACGAGGGGCCCACAAGGCATCAGGGTGTGCCCTGTTTCCTTGCCGTCTACTCGTAGGTCTTCTGATCCTTCCCCGAAGCTTATAGGGTCTCTTATGTCCAGAAAAAAATCATCAAAAAGTTTCGTCATGTTTGGACTCCGTTTGGTACGGATTTTCTGTAAAACCAAAATCAAGCAGAAAACAACAACTGGCACTAGGCACTAAGTTAATAGGTTAGTCCCAAAAATGATATAAAATTACATATAAAGTATCTAAGAATGATAATATAATAGCATGAAACAATCAAAAATTATAGATACGTCAGAGACGTATCAGCCAGCCGAGTGGCAAATTGTATGTTTGCCGAGTTCTGAACTCGGCAAGGAGCAAATCCGATTTTTTTAATATATTTTTGGCAGCCCAACATGGAAATAAAAACATGCTGAGGAATTATCGCAAGATGAGCGAGGAGGATCAAGATGGTGTCGTCCGCATACTGTATGAGCGAGAAATCTTCCGATGTAGGCTGAGGAATTGGTAGCTGAAGAAGGCCCTTATACCAAGCTTTGTTAACCATCGACTGTAGCAAATCAGCCGCAAGAACGAATAGCAATGGCGAGAGAGGATCGCCCTGACGGACACCGCCCCCTCTTTTACATTTAAATTCTTTCCCGGGAACACCATTTAGGATCAAACCGGGTTGCAATGGATCAACGATGAAGCTCTGAAATGTAAATTGATTAGCAATATGCAGTCAACAGTACGATGGCACTAGCCTGGGCAATGGGCACCATGTCAACCGTATTAAGGAGGGACTTATTCATTTGAGTATGTATGCGTAATCTGTAGCTGTAGGCCTGTAGCATAATTAGATTCCTTCTGCGAAAGTCTTGGTATCAGAGGTCCTGGAGGATATGGTTTGCTGAGCTGCGTGCCGTTGATTCTCCTCTCCATCCAACGTTGTTAAGAATTGACCAAATATTAGGGATCATTCGCAAGAACCACCTGAACAATACTTGATTTGGCCACGCTCTCCGCAGTTCGCACCTATCTCCAAGCACACCTCACCGCTGCGCCTCTCATGTGGCGTAGCAATGCAGGAGTACGACGCTCAACATATGTACCTTTTATTAAAAAACTGTAACCCGACTTTATATTAACATACAGAAACAGAAGCAAATAGATCGCTAGGCGCTAGCCACCACAGAGGATACAATGTCAGAAACAGCGGCATGCCAATTAATGGTACCTCCCTGGGACATATGGGCACCATGGGTATCCAGGACAGGCGCCACTGAGTTACAGACACGCTTACACACATACACTTTAAACTCAATAAATTTAGTAAAAAGAATAAATTTTGCCTCCCGAAAAAGAACTCTGTTACGACCAGTATCCAATTCATTGGAAAGAAGAGCCGAAGCAAGCACTGTCGAGTCCGTTTCTATGATGATACGCCCAAGCCCGACTTCAGCCGCGAACTCAATCTCCATCAGACAATCTATCGTTTCTGCATGCAAAGCATCCGTCAGGAAGTGGATTTGGCACATACCAACACCAATCACATCTCTAGAAGCATCCCTAACACAAAAGGCCCAACCTCATGTACTATTATTTTTTAGGAACAAGTCATCAATGTTTATCTTTAGGAAGTCGTCGGGAGGCTTAGACCAGCACTCGGTAGGGGCAACAGCTGAACATGAAGGTATACAAAAATGTTCAGAAAATTCTGTAAGTTGTACAACAGTAGAGGATACGATCGCTGAAGGACACCTATCCACTACTAGAACCATCATTTTTGCTGATTTTCAAAGAAACTCGGCAGAGCCCACATTAAACTCGGCGAAATTTTCGGCGAGTGCCAAACTCGGCGCAACGCAGTCGGCTGGAAGGCACCCGACAATCATTAATACTGTCGAGTTCTTTCTATCGCGAACTCAGTGAATATTTAAACAAAGTTTGCCGAGTTCCTGTCAGAAAAAACTCGGCGAACCGCACCGTCAAACGGGACGGGCCGTTAATGGAAGTGCCACGTGGCCCTACTATTTACGACTTGTGTCCAACTAAACTCGGCAAAGTTAGGCCAATTAAAATAATCCACGTGCCAGCACACATTGCCCAGTACAAAATATCCGCCGAGTTCTTTATTCAGCAGAACTGCGTAATTTGTTTGCCGAGTTCCACACTCGGCAGTCTACCATCCAGTAAGGGCCTGCCGCATGGCACAGCGTTATTACCCAGTGTCAAACTTCGCCCAGTTTATAAAAACGGAAACTAGGCAAACGCTTTGCCGAGTTTGAAACTCGGCAGTCCCCCATCCAGTAAGGGCACGCCGCTGGCACTGCGTTATTACCTAGTACCACATTTCATCGAGTTTGCCACGAACGAAACTGGGCAAACATCTGTCTATATACCGAGTTTTCTTACAATATAAACTCGGCGAATGTTTGCCTTTTGCCGAGTTCCACACTCGGTGCAATTTGCCAGCCGACTGGCAAATTGTATGTTTGCCGAGTTCTGAACTCGGTAAAGAGCAAATCTAAACTTTTTTAATATATTTTTGGCAGCCCTGCATGGAAATAAAAACATTCCGAGGAATTATCGCAAGATCAGTGAGGAGGTTCAAGATGGTGTCGTCCGCATATTGTATGAGCGAGAAATCTTACGATTCAGGCTGAGGAATTGGTAGCTGAAGAAGGCCCTTATGCCAAGCTTTGTTAACCATCGACTTTAGCAAATCAGCCGCAAGAACGAACAGCAATAGCGAGAGAGGATCGCCCTGACGGACCCCCCCCCCCCCCCCCCCCCGGCGTCTTTTACATTTAAATTTGAAGCTCTGAAATGTAAATTCATTAGCAGTATGCAGTCAACAGTACGATGGCACTAGCCTGGGCAATGGGCACCATGTCAACCGTATTGAGGAGGGCCTTATTCATTTGAGTATGTATGCGTAATCTGTAGCTGTAGGCCTGTAGCATATGTAGATTTTCTACTCCTGAGCAACCACGGCAGTAGTAACGTCGGAGAAAGTTGAGAGTTTCAGATGTAAACAAGTGAAGTCCATAATGCGCTGCCGCCTGGAATCTGAAGCCGTAAGATGTTCTTGGTCCAAGCTTGTACTATGCTCTTTAACACTTGGCTATGGGCCGAGCATGGTTGGCTCTGCTTAAGTGTGTAGTAATAATGCTAGAAGTGGAAACAGCATGCTTGAATCTTTGTTGCATACTGCAGTTAGGGAAGCAGGGAGAGCAGAGCTCTGTCCATGTCCAAGCAGAAGCGAACAGCTTACCTTGTTTCAGAGGAAAGGAAAACATGCTTCTAACAAATCTTTCAAAGAAGCCGGCCTTATCAGAAGTTGCCGCCACCGTTGATAAATCATGGGCGTACAAACCTTTGCAGCTAAATGAGGTATGAAGGCATGTGCCATGCTCCACCTGGCAAGACCGCAAGATAATCATCTGCCTCATGTATGCTATCTGCTTGTGTGCACGCCGACTTGCCGGGTGGAGCTGGAGGAATATATGGCCTGTTCTGTTCCAGCTAATTGGCCGTGCCGGTGCCGTGGTGGTTGTTGTTGGTGGTGCAGTGGCAGTGGACTGCTAGTGCATCGTAGGGCCGCGCCTCACATGGCCGTAGTAATTCCTTCACTCCCTCCGCCACTTGTGAGTTGTGACACCGATGGCCTTGTCGCTCGCCTCTCCTCTTCTGGGCTCTTCGACTCTTCTGCCACCGCCTCCACATGCTACGGCTCCCCTGCTGTCTCCACCGTCTGTAACAGCCGTCTCGCCCTTTCTCTGTCCCTGCCTCTGTCTGCCGCCCGCCCTCGCTAATTAATTAGCCGGCCTCGACGGATACGCTAACACGCTTTGTTTAGTGGGTGCTTTCGTCCTCCTACTGATTGATGCTAGCACGACGGAATCTGTTGCCTCTCCCTGCTTTGTTGTGTGCTACTATCATTTGGTGATTCTCTCTGTCTCCTCGAGATTGCTGTACACTTGAGGTCTTGAGCTAGCTGCGGCTGCTGGCCGTGCAAAGTGTGTCATGGTTTCGTTGTCGTTGGCGATCTAGATGTGGCGGTAACTGCAATGTCACCGGACTGGGGTTGGGGCGTGTGGCTTCCACGAGCTTAACTAATATGCACGGCTGGGGTAAGAATCTTCCGTAACCTACGAGGGAGGCCACACCCAACTACCCAAGGAAGCAGTGTGAAAACTGACAAAGCGATGGATGGCTTCGCACTTGGCCTCCTTCCCTTTTCAGCTTCTCATCTCCTTTTGTTCACCTTGGTCGATCAGAACAAGTGTGTCATTCTGCGGGCTTTCAGCTTGCTCCACTCTCCAAGGCGACCTGCAAATTTCCTTCCGCATCCGTCCGCGTACAAGGGGACCAGTCCGTGGACATGTATACGGGAGGCCGCCATCCAACGCAATCCTGTATATGTTCGCCAGTAAATTCAAATTCAAATTTACTTCAATCCACACAGCGCGCCGGATCACACAAGCGTCGGATCGCATGCCCGATCACAACCAAAAAGAGGCAAATATGCTTAGTTTTTACATACCCGAATCCAAAAAAATATCAGTCCGGCAGTCCGTTCATTTCTGCCCTGCCGGACCGGCAATCCCAGATGTCTGCTCCCCGATCAAGGCGGTGCCGTCGCTGCCGCGTAGACAGTCTCCGCATCCTCCTTCGCGTCCGCCTCCGCCGCGTCCTCATTCTCCGCCACCGCCAACTGATCTTTCTGCCGCTGCAACATCTGATAGCGGACGGATTGCACGATCATTCTTGCGTCGGCATTCAAAGAGTCCACATTCAAGGTCAACATCGTGACGTCCTCTGCATTGGCGGCGATCTTCACCCTCTTTTCCTCGAGCGCGGCCTTCTTTTCCTCGAGCGCGGCCTTCCTCTCTTCGATCATGGCCCTCTTCTCTTCGAGCATGAGCTTCTTGTCCGTCGCCTCCATCAACAATTTGAACCTCTCCGCCTTCTTCTCCTCCTTGATGTCCGAGTGCTTCACGCATGCCTCCTCCTTCGCCAAGATGTCCTCGAACCTCTCTGTCAGCTTGGCCGCCGCACCTTCTCACTTCGCCCTCTCCTCCTCCCACTTCTTCCCTCGTAAATTTCTTCTAACCTTCTTCGGCGGTTCTTGGATTGGGTCAGTAGGGTCACCGGTTTCTTCCTCGTTGGCTTGGGCGGCAGTCTTGGCAATGAAAATGTTTCACTTTGGTTGCCCATTCAACTTCAACCACAATGCATGGCGGTGAAGGACTTCATCTCCAACTTCTTGTACACCACACAAGCACGAGTATGCTACAAAGTGAAACATTCTCGACAAGTGAGAAACAAAACAATACATGTCCGGCTAGTGATCAACAAAACTAAGCATATCTGGCTAGTGATCAACTTACTTGCTCGGTGATTTGTGCACCGCTAGGCCACCGTGCGATGAGATGCTTCAAGTGCCCGCAATACTTGGACACGGCCTCTTGGATGGTGTACCATCGATGGTTGAGGGACTTCCATTCACGGTTGCGGATGACCGTGTCGGAGTAGGGCGCGAAATGCTTGTGTTCATGGAACCATATGTGAATGTTCCTCCAAAAGGTTGTGCTTTTTTGCTCCGTGCCATGGAGAGGATCAAGGCTAGTGGCCAACCATGCATCGCACAACAGCTCGTCCTCCCGCATCTTGAAGCTTTCTCCTCTACCCTTCTTCTTCGGATCGCTGGATGTATCATCTGGATCATCGTCCTCGCCGTCCTCCTCCCCCTCCGGCTGCTGTTCTCCGGCGGCCCGATGTTGCTGTTGCTATGTGCCATCACCGGTCTGGGTGTAGGACTGCTGCGTGGCCGTCTGGGTGTAGGACTGCAACTGCTGGTAGTTGCCGGACTGGGTGGGATCCGAGTCTTCCACCTGCCCATCCTCATAGCCCCCTCTGTCGGTATCAAATCCGGCATATCTCGTAGTAGGGGTCCTAAGCTAGGCGTCTTGGAGCGATGGTAACATGGACACAGGATTTTACCTAGGTTCGGGCTCTCTCGAAGAGATAATACCCTACGTCCTGCTTTTGATTGTATTCATATGGGGTGTAGTACATAGTACATGTATCTACCACGAGATTGTTCTAATGAATATCAGATCCTCTATTGACTAGCCTGGCCTCGGTTTATATATGCACCGGTGGCCTAGGGTTTAGGAGAGTCTTCGGCTTGTGCACCAAGTCTTGTAGAGTCTTCCTTGTATGCGTCATGGGCTGCCCGAAGTGCCCATGAGTGAACCGCCATGGAGGTCCTCGGCCCGACCCACCTGGTCGGGAGACGACGTGGTCAGTACCCCCTAGTCCAGGACACCATCAGTAGCCCCCTGAACCGGTCTTCAAGTTGGGGACGCTCTTCGGTTCTTCCGAACTGTTCTTCGTCTTCGGTCGTCGGTCTTGAAAACTGGTTCATCAAATCTTCCCATCTCCGATCTTGAGGATCACCGAGGTGTATCCGAAGAGTTCATACGTCGGGTATCCGAGGAGCCCCTTTAGGTTCTTGGCCTTTATCAATGTCGTGTCATTTTTTACGCCACACCTCGGGTTCGAAGTTTTTCCCGTGCAGCGGTGTCCTCTTGCATCCGAGCTCCAACGCCGGACTGCATCTGAGGTGTCTTTTGCGGCCGAGCTCCAACGCCGGTCTGTATCCAAGGTGTATTTTTGCAGCCGAGCTCCAACGCCGGTCTGTATCCGAGGTACATTTTAGCAGCCGAACTCCAACGCCGGACTGGATCCGAGGTACATTTTAGCAGCCGAACTCCAACGCCGGTCTATATCCGAGCTCCAGCGCCGGACTGCAGCCGAGGAGGCATAGAGTACGTCGTCTTTGAAAAGGTTTGAAGGAGGTTATCCGAGCTTAACGCCGAAAAAGTTCTCTATGGAGCCAGCCACTCACAGCCGAGCTTTATGCCGGACTTCTTCCGAGGTGGTGCACCACCTCAGCCGTGGGCTGATGTTTTGTGGATTGGTGCAATTTATTCTCTGCCGAGATGTATAGCCAGTAGCCCTCAAGGTGTGTGTCGGCCTAAAATCCGAGATGCACCTGAAGGATAACATAAAACCGCTGATCCCAGTAGCCCCTGAGACTCAGGTCGATTCACGAAATCGGCCTGAGGATCAACTCCTTGCTCGGCAGCATACTTAGAAACATAAACGCGGTGTGCATAGTTCTCGAGACTCAGGATGGGTGCGGCCGACCAACCTGAGGATCATAATCTCCTCGGAAACTGTTTCGCACTTTGTAAATTGTCTGCATTGAATCGCCGATGCAGTAGCCCCCGAGCCACTGGTCGGGTGGCAACACCAGATCAGGGGATCGATGTAACCCGTAAATGACTTTTAAGTGAGAAGCGCGAAGCCCAGTAGCCCCCGAGCCTTAAGTTGGGCAAGGGTGGCCGAATTAAGGATCGATATCCGGGGTAAATTGACTTTATATGTAATGATTCTATGTATCCAAGTACTTTACATCATTAACGCTCGGATCCGCATTGTATAAAACTTTGTTGACCGACCATCGGCTTCAACCTCCTCGACCAGTAGCTGAGGAGTGTTTGTCCTACTTTATAAAGCCTTTATAAGGGCAAATATTTATGGCAAACAAGGCAATCCGGCCGTATGGTTTTATAAACAAAGGTACACGGAGAGATATGTTATATTACTATTTAACGTAAGAAACATCTTCCAAAGAAAATAGTCCCGCTATCGGTTCCTTTCTTTGGGTTGTCATGCTAAGCAGGATGATGTAACTTCACCTCCGATCTAAGTGGGAGAAAAATAGTGAATATCAATTCGGGGAAAATTTCCGAAGTATTTGGCATAAAAAAACCGAGATTTTCACTTCCGCCGTTGCCGACCAATTATACTCTTGAGATCGCTAGCTTTCGGCTTCACCCAGTCTGAGGTACTAACCCGGTAGTATCAATCACAGAGGTGCTCCCTTTACCCCCTAGCCGAACAATCGGGAACGTAGGGGGTAAGCACATGAGCCAGGCAACCCAGCTTGGCCAGATCTCAAGTCAAATTGATGCATATTGTGACTTTATAACGATTAATGGGAAGGCAGCGTTCGTATATTAAATACAAATGCTATATGTTATTTTGACTCCGTTGCGACTGTTTATAATTTGAAAGTGGCCCATCGTCGGCTTCCCCCCCTTTGTAAATGCTACGCAGGGTGTTTCCACAATAACAAGACAACCCTTAGCCGACGTCTTGGTGCCCGGAGGCGGTTGTGTTAGCGGAAACGAGGCAATCAGATATGCAGGCTTTATAACTTTCACTTAGTCATAGGAGCTTAACGGTGGGAGGCCAGTTACTAGCCCCCGGTAGTGTTCGGTGTCAGCCGAGGACAAACCGTTAGCACTTCGGCCCACTGTATGAAAGGCACATCGTTTAACACGGGGTGACCTCTATCGATCTATAGGTTGACACAGTCATCGGATCGCTGACCAGTTTACGCTTATTGTGACAGTCAGTTTTCGGCTTTCTCCACTGAGGCGCTTGACCAGCTAAACCGGAAGCACAATCGCAGTGGTTCTCCCTTTACCCTTAGCCAAACAATCGGAAACGTAAGGGTAAGCACAGGAGCCGGGCAACCCAACTATTGACCAAATACACAATCGAAACCGATGCATATAAAGCAATATCCGAGAACGTTTTACCGAGGACTCCATGGAGTACCTTTGGCGTTTGGTGGGTTCGGCTCTAGTCGCAGTCCCCCGGTGTTTGGAGTGTTCGGGCGTGCCGAGGTGCAGCTCGGCAGGGAAGTTGCCGAACTACGGGTCAGAAAAGATTTCCCGAGCCGAATTATTATGCACGGCACCTCGGTCAAGAGGATGTCCCGCCTCCTGGAAAGGAAAACATTCAAATAGGTTAAAGGTGCCATAAGCTTGCAAAACCAAAAAACTTTAGTAAAAACTTTTACGTCTGAACTAAATCAAGTTTTTTGGTGCCAATCCGAAGATTGGTCTTAAAATTAGGTTGTGCTTCCGTCGTGCTTTAACATGATACATCCGATCTCAAGATTTCAAGCGGGTCAGCCTTCGGCTTCAACCTCCTATTCCCGAAGGCGGAGTGCTTCTCAGGCCAGTTTAGCGAGCTAAACTCGAGCGGCTTTAGAGAGAAACCAGGCTATCCGGCTATTGACCATACACTCACGTCGGAAAAAGAAGTAGTATAAAAAGACTTTGCAACGACTAAGAAGAAAACACTTATTATAACGGCTCATATAAATTTAAGAGCCTCCAGTTAACTTGGGAAAAGAAAGTGGCTTTTAAGAAACCTTGTTTTTAACAAACAGACTTTATTTAACATAAATATAATGCTCGGTTGAACCGAACAAAAGATTAAAATTGAAAAAAAAATTGAGCATGAAAGCGACTTAGCTGGTTAATGTGCTCGGCGTTGATGACGTGGTGTGGGCTTGTGGCGGGACGAAGACGCATAGTCCTCGGCTTGATCGAGGTCCCAGACCCCAAGCCCGAGGTGGGCGAGCGAGGAGCTCGGCACTCCGAAGTAGCGACACAGTACGGTCGATGTGGCGAGGCGAAGCCCCCGGTCCAGCCGAGGTGACGAAGTTGATCGGCTGGTGACGCCAAAGTCTCCGGAATAGGTTGATGAAGAGATGGCGAAGCCCCCGGTCTAGCCGAGGTGTCGGAGCAGGTCGGTAAGGTGACGTTGAAACCCCCATGCCAGCCGAGGTGTCGAAGCAGGTCGGCATGGTGGACATTGACTTGAAGAAGCAACTGCGCGGCGATGCCCACACGGGTCGGAACTTTGTGACACGGTCAATGCCGGCTTAAGAAGTGACCGCGTGGCGATGCCGGGGCGCCCGACCCGTGCAATCCGTGGGGCAACGATCTTGTCTTGACGATTATTTGTCCTCCACGATGCCCAACTCTTGGTTGGCTTGCCGAGGTGAAGATCCGAGGTGGTTGTCGTCGGCTCGATGGAGTGACGGCGCAGTCGATGCTGGCGCAGGTCGGCAGCCGTGAAGTAACATGGTCGGGCCGGTTTGATATCGCCGCGACGGTGAAGATCACATCGGAAAAGGCTTAAAATTTGCAGGCACGTGCTTGAAAACAAAACACAATACCCTATAAAAAATTCCCTTCAAAAAGGATGTCCGATAATCTGTTCGGGGCAGATTCGTTTTCGCGCAGAAAACAGATCCGAAAATTGATTCACTCATCGGACGCTTCCCGGAGTTTGAACGGTCGGATCGAGCTGAAATTTTGAGGGATGGTAGATATGGGAATTCCGCAGTCGATGAACGGTTGGATCTTCCAAAGGACGTCCGAGCTGACTGCTAAACTCCTCGCCCTAAACTCGTCCAGATTCTCGTCCAGATTCGACAGAGCTCCGGTATATCGGAGATCGCCGAAGAATCCTGCATCGGAATATGACGAAATTTTACGGGGTCATTATAGACTCAATTCCGCACAATTCCACCAAAGGATTTGTCAAAACGACGCTTGAGGAGGCGGTGACGGCGAACACGAATCCGCTGTCCAGAAAAAACTGCATGATCGCGCGATGGCAATGTTGACGTTGAGCCCCCGAGCACCATGGACGATTTTTCCATGATCCCGGATGAGATCGGAGTTGATGATGACGAAGACATCCGTCCAAACTTGACGATCCGAGGAGAAACCTAGTCCTCGGTCCAGCCAAGGTGACCAGTCAGGTCGGCGACGAAGATGCCGACGCTGACGATGTAGCTCGGTTCCGACGTGTAGATCGCGGTGGAGCCGATCTGAATTCCCATCGCACCGCGGCGACTACCCAGCAGACTCTCAATGAAAGCACCAATGTCGGTATCAAATCCGGCATATCTCGTAGTAGGGGTCCTAAGCTAGGCGTCTTGGAGCGATGGTAAGATGGACATAGGATTTTACCTA
Source organism: Elymus sibiricus (assembly GCA_039707655.1). Lineage (NCBI taxonomy): Eukaryota > Viridiplantae > Streptophyta > Magnoliopsida > Poales > Poaceae > Elymus > Elymus sibiricus. Next base: position 361,384,172 of record CM077666.1, read on the forward strand.
GGTTCGGGCTCTCTCAAAGAGATAATACCCTACGTCCTGCTTTTGATTGTATTCATATGGGGTGTAGTACATAGTACATGTATCTACCATGAGATTGTTCTAATGAATATCAGATCCTCTATTGACTAGCCTGGCCTCGGTTTATATATGCACCGGTGGCCTAGGGTTTAGGAGAGTCTTCGGCTTGTGCACCAAGTCTTGTAGAGTCTTCCTTGTATGCGTCATGGGTTGCCCGAAGTGGCCCATGAGTGAACCGCCATGGGGGTCCTCGGCCCGACCCACCTGGTCGGGAGACGACGTGGTCAGTACCCCCTAGTCCAGGACACCATCGCCCTCCTCCTCCCCCGCCTCTGTCGTGGATGATGTCGAGCATATCGCTGTCATCGGTGTCATACGCCGGCTCCCCCGCTCTAGGCATTGCAGCGAACAACGTGCGAGCACCCATCTGCTCCCCGCCCGCCGTCCACGCCCGGACGAGCTACAACGAAGAGTACTCGGAGAAGAGCAACGCCGCGTTAACGTCGACAATGTAAGGGACCGTACTGGCGGGGGTTTCGAGTTGCTTGGCGGCATAGTAGTACGGAGACTTGTAAGGCTCAGGCCACAACGCTGTCTGTACTGTGGGCGCGCCCGTCTAGCGGCGTCCGCCACGGCCGCCACGCCCAACGCCACTACTAGGCCCACCAGCGGCCAACCGCTTCTTGAGCTTCTCCTCCTTTGTGGCCCTAGCTTTGACGCGGCGATTTTGCCGCGTAGCCGAGCTGATCTTCCGGGCGAGCGTGATGGTCGGATCCTCCGGCACCTCCGCCGGCTCCATCTTCGATAGGTTCTCCGACGGTTCTATGCGTCGACGGCGGATGGAAGGAGAGGGTGGGAGAAAAGAGCGGGAATTGGGCGGAGAACGGCGGGGGATGGAAGAAGATAGTGGGGGATTTTGGCGCGGAAACAACGCGGGATGCTCCAAAAGCACGGGCTCCGCCTTCCTTTTGGGTGGGCCAGGGGCAGAGAGCGACGAATGCGGGCAGTTTGCGGGTCGGCGTTGGAGATGCCCTCAGGGCGCATGAAAGGGGTACCATGATCTCTGCATTTAGAAATGAGGAAAAAAAAACTATTGACATGCCAACTTCTGGAGAATTATCAAGTTCCAACATAGCATCCCGGTTTTATTCGGTCAGTAGACTTTTCTGCGGAAACTTAGCATGCGTGGCATACCTTTTGATCAAATTCGTTTTTGCCATTTTCCATGTGCGGTATCACGGCTGGTCGTTTAGGTGGTACCGATCGACTTGAAGAGAAAAAGCTTGCTTATATTATGAGCCTCTTACATTATTATTTGTTTTTGTACTGTACTGTACCTTCCTTACGATATCAGTCATGCTCCAATCATTTGATCAATGCACTGGCAGCACTAACTTCTCTAAAAGAATCAAAATCGATTCAGTCAGAGCCCAACCCGACGGAAACTCTGTTTGAACCATTGCAAACAACTGTCCCAGTTCCAAGCAGGGTTTTTTTTTAGCAACTTGTGGAGGGTTAAGCAAGATAAACATAAAATAACAGTTAAAACTTACGCGCGAAGAGCTGAGCGCTCGTGGGTGATGCCAAGCTGCAATGCTCCAAACCTCCTTATTCTTTCGCTTTACGACTTCACCATTCACCTTCAGTGGTGATACTGTCATGACCTGCTCGTGAATGTGCTGAAAACTTGACCATAATGGCGCGTGATGGTAGCCATCGATCGAGAGAAAAGCTGTAGAACAAAAAAAAAAACAGTGTACGAATCCAGAGATCAAGCTAAAAATCATATTCGTGTAAGAAAAAAAGCACTCGAAGCTATATGATGAAGCTAGTCGTGGGAACGACAATGACGCGATTGACACCTCCTGCTCCTCCTCCAAAAAAAAGCTAGGGTTCCTGCCTCTCGCCGGCGCTGCCGCAGGTCCGCCTCGTCTCCGGTGGCCCTAGGGCCATGGGGGCGCGGTGGATCCTGGCAAGAGCCGGCGGGAGGGCTCCGATTTTAATCGTTCCTTTCCGTTTTGTTAGGGTTTGTGTCCTGCTCAGGAAGACGAGACGGCGGCGGCTCCCTGAAGATGGAATAAAGGTCTTCCCGCCTAGCCCCCGTTCCGGCGGTGCGTATAGCATCGTTGGTGGGCGTGTGGAGGTGTGTCTCCGGCGGATCTATCTTTGGTGGATTTGCTCGGATCTCGTCGTTGTTCTTCTACGTTCGTGTGTCTTTGGGTTGGATCCTTCCGATCTACGTTATTCTTCATCGGCGGCGATTGCTGTTCTGGTGCGCTGGTCCTATGGGGCCTTAGCACGACGACTTCCCGACTGTCTACTACAACAAGTTGTGCCCGACTCCGGCGATGGAGGGGCGATGACAGCGGCGCGCCTTCGGCTCGCTTCAGTACTTGTAGTCGTCGCTAGGTGGTCTACGAATCTGGATGTAATTTTTATTATTTCTGGTGTTCGTTGTACTGCCATGATTGAAGATGAATAGATCGAAAGTTTTCTCGAAAAAAAAAAGCGAGTGAAAGCGGCTTGGCATCCGAAGCACACCTCTCCCGACAGATCTTATTGTTGCACGTAGTATTACTTTTGAAAATAGCCTGTGGAAGAGAATTTATGCACGATATATAGGTAGGTGGCACGTCGGAATTAACTTTTGAAAAATGCGTCCAGCTGATATATATAGCTATGGTTAGTGTATCACAAAGTTAAGACACGCACGCGCAGTAAGAAGACCATCTGTCCAATGCTATGTTGGCTAGTTTTACTCCTAATCTTAGGAATCTTTCCAACAGCATCTCCAATAAATAATGTAAAATACATCATCAAAAAATGGTTGGAGTAAAATTTAGGGAAACGTTTTACGCCGGTTGACCGGCTTAACTTTGAGCCGGTCCCTCGCGCACATGGCCCTGGGCCCATGTGTGCTGCGCGCTCGCCACATATACTCCTCGCGTTGTCACCGCTTCCTTCCTTATCCATTCGTCCATTCGTCATTGACCAGGCCACACGCCCACGCCGTCCTCTTATCTCCTCATCTCCTCCATAAAGCAAGGTGCATCCATGGCCACCGGTGGACATAGCTACCCACCACCGTGAGATGCTGCTTTTTTTGGCCAGCGTTTTTCGGTGCGAATATGGCGTTGCGGGGTGCGGGGGCCGGCGGCGGCAGCTGGCCGGAGCCAGGGGAGCTTCGAGCGTGAGGCTACAGTGCCGCAATCGGCGACCAGTTGTGCGGCGTGGCGCCGGGTGCTGCAACCGCCTATGCGTGGAGCTGGGACCGGCGCGTCGAGGTGCTACAACCGGCACGCGGCCGTGCTGCGACCAGCACATAGCGGTGCTGGAACTGACGCGGCGTGGTGCTACGACCAGCACGGCGGCGACGGTCACCGTCGGCCAAAAAGCTACAACCATCTATGTCGATGGCTACAACCAGCGGTTACAAATGCTACAACCCCGTCCTCGGCACTGTGGTGACATGCACACCGGCGATGCTACGACGTCAAGACGAGGTGCTACTACCGACAAGTTTTTTTGCTGGAACCGGCGGTCAATCTTGCTGGAATCAGCCGACACAGAAGCTGCAATGGCAGCTCGCCGGATGGTGCGTGCACGCGCACGGCGCACCATGTGCTGGAACCGGCCAGCAATTTTGCTGGAAGCCGCAAGCCAATTTGCTGGAAGCCGTAGGCCATTTTGCTGGGAACAGCAAGCCTTTTTTGCTGGGACGGTGGAGCGGTGAGCTACAACTATTGTTCCGGTGAGCTACAACCGTAGGTGGCGGAAGCTACAACCGCTGTACACGGGAGCTGCGACCCGTGGACGACGGAGCTAATAGTGCTGCAATCCCGGCGCAAAAAAGCTGGAAACGGCAACCGGCGTTGCTACGATATGGATGGTGGTGGTTGTTCCACCGTCGTTGGTTTTGTGTTGGGGCGGCGAGGTTCCGAGCATTGAGGCTGCACCGGCGACGGCGAGGCGGCTGGAACGCGAGCACACCACGTTGGAACCGACGAACGGCGAGGAGGCTGCGTATGGCGAGGTGACGAGGGTTGCCGACAACGGCGAGGCGGCTGGAACGCGAGCACACCACGTTGGAACCGACGAACGGCGAGGAGGCTGCGTATGGCGAGGTGACGAGCGTCGCCAAAGACGGCGAGGGCTGCGGACGGCGCAGCTAATGCCGACGGCAAGGCAGCAGACTGCAGATGTGCACGGCGGCGCTGCAGCGGGGGCCAACGTTGCGTTCTTTTTCCGATTTAAAGAAGAGGCGCGATGGGGAAGAAAGGATGACGTGGAGGGGCAAATCAACGGTTACAGATGGATAAATCGAAGGGCCGCGCGGTGACCGGCCGAAATTTTCGGCTGGCGCGCCGGCGCCTAGCAGTCGCTTAAAATTTACATCATCAAAAAATGGTTTTTTTCATCACTAAAAACAGCCAGGTTCAACTGATGATGTAAAATAGGACACTAGTGCTCCAATAAATGATGTAAAACTACTAGAACTACTAGATCATTTCAAGCATAGTTCAAATATACTAAGTTCATTTGTAGCAAACATAGTTCATAAAACATAATAAAAACTACCACATCATACCAAACTACTCCTCCGAGTCTACTTGAACTACATCAAACATAAAACTACTCATTGTCGCTCTTCAGCCGCTCCCAGAACTTGTCTTTGCTGGGGTCGTCGGAGTCGTTGAGCGTCTCGTCCTCCTCCGAGTCATCCCAGTCCGACGAGTCAGACTCGACGGGGTTCAACGTCGAGGGGCCAGCCTCGTCCTCCTTCTTCACCGTCTTCTTCTTCTTCTGCTCGACGTCACGCTTTCAATAGAACTCTTGCTCGGCCTGGACATACTCCGGATGCTCCCGCGCAAACCTCGCCAACGCTGCTTCGTCACTATCGCCGGGAGCAATGCGAATCCCCGACTTCTTCTTCCTCTTCTTCTCCTCGATCGGTTGAATCTTAAAATTCACTGGCACAAGGAACTCCGCTTACGCCCGGGTCTCGATCTCCGAGAAGTTGTACTCCTCCCTCGGCCGGCTGAAACGCCACACAACGATGCCGTACGCACGCGCGACCTCGTCGACAGACGAGTAGGTGCCGAGCCAGTAGCGAACTCGACACCAAAGTTCCCGGACGGCTTAGTCCGCACGCCGAAGTAGCCGGACTTGCTCTTGGACACCTTCTTCGGCGGCATGGCGGCGGTGCGGGCGCGGCGTCAAACCAAGCTGCGGATCCGGCGGGAGACGACTAGAAGATGGCCGCAAAGGCTGTGCGGCTCGGCTGCGACGATGGAGATGCTTCATATCGGCGGTGGCGTGGCGGCCGCCGAGCGGCTTTGATTCGACTAATTTCGAGGTTGTGCGGCTCGGCTGCGGCGACGGAGATGCTACAAATTGGGGGTGGCGCGGCGGCCGCCGAGCGGCGACTTTCTAAAGAGCATAGGAAGGGTGGTTGATCTTCCGATTCGGCTAATTTCGAGGATGCAGCGGCAGGGAAGCGGCGGATTGGGAGATGTTTGGAAGATGGCCGCGGAGGTTGTCTGGCACGGCGGCGGTCGAGCGACTTCGATTCGGTTGATTTCGAGGCCGCGGCGGCGGGGAAGCAGCGGATCCGGCGGGAGACAACCGAGGAGGATGTGCGGCACGGTGACGGCGATGGAGATGCTTCAAATCAGCGGCAACGCGGCGGCAGCCGACCGGCTTCGATTCGGCCAATTTCGAGGCATGTTGCGGCGGAGAAGCGGCGGATCCAACGACGGCAGGGATGGGAATGCCAGATCTAGCGAGGGCGGGGTGCGGCAGCAGCAGGGGAGTCGCGCGGTGGGAGGGGGAATGAACTTTCAGTCGCGTGGTGGGAGGCAGTTGGGCTTCGCGCGGCGCGGCTGCGTTTTACTTGGGCGCGGCCAAGTGATGCAAATTTACATCACATGGTGATGTAGTATTTTACATCTAGAGTAAAACCTGAGAATTTTTTCTTGGATCTACATCATCTATTGGAGGGACGTTTTTGGGCCTAAGTCTCCCATGTATATCATATATAGACTAAAAATAGAGTAAAAGTTTGCTAAAATTTGCATATTTTCCAAGTTACAGTTTTAGGGTTAATAACATACGACAACTTTAGGTGACTGATGATGAGTGATATTTTTACACTCATTTCAACCTTGTTTAAACCGAATTATTACATTAAAAGAGAGATATTCGCTCCGATATTGTCACTAATGACTAATAAGTGCGAGGGATTCCACAAATCCTCTCTTTGATATTTTTCCACGGGAAATGGGCTAAAAAGGAAAGAAATCACGTGGAAGAAAGGAAAGGAAGGAAATTGGAGAAGAGATAAGTCACCAGGAGGCGCCAGAAAGACACCAGTGTCAAAGACAGCGTTCCATGCGACCGCGCGCTTGCACGAGCGGTCGTTTGGCGTGGAAACCAAGGCAGGTCGTCCACCCAAACAACTTTTATAAATGGACCCAGTCGAAATGTGAACAGAGAGCGCGTCGGGAGAACGTCCAACACAGCCACAACCCTTTCATCATCATCTTCATCCACAAACCCTAGCCGCCGCCATTTGCATCTCCATAGCCATCTCCACCACCGTAGTTCTCTTCCATCTAGTTCATACTTGTAATCGTGCATCTCACAAGGCATCCATTGTAAGACATATTGCAATCAATCAATCTCAAGATGTGTTCTTCAATGTTTTCTTCTCGCGATCTCATCTCGATGTGTGAGTAGATCGGTAAGGTATGGGGTGAGGCATGAGCCTTGCAACCCCAGGTATTCGGTGAAGGGGTCATTGGGAGTCTTTGACATAACATCTTGTATGTGTGAAATAAAATTGTTTCATGAAGTTTCTCTTGTTTTGTCCGCGATCTTCATACCTGCAGGTACCCAGGATCATGGAGATCGAGCACCGGTGAGGCTAGGAGCAAGGGGACCGTGAAGTCTTACACCGAACACCGGTGACAGTAAGGATTAGTAGGGTAACATGGATCATAGCCTTGGGGATTCATGAGGTGTAGTCATCGAACGCCCAAAGCTTTTGTCTGATATTATTATCTTAGTTATCGGGGCAACCCCATGAGACGGATAGGGCCTGCGGTAGGACAACTGATTCTTGATGCAGGACTCGTGCCGGTCAAGATGTTATTTGGACACATCCCCCATTCCGATACGAAGCAAGCACCTCTTGACGGGTGACTTCCCGCGCACAAACTAATATCATTTTTTATCCCAACAACAATACACAGTTGTAAGCATTAAGAGCTCATCCCCGTACCTTCTTTTTATTATAAGTGTTTGAATCATAATTTGCTTGCTGATTCGATCAAAAGCTGGATTTGACACTTTGGTAAAAGCTTGCTAGGGACCATTGCTTCAAAGGGATCTTCCTCTTGTGGGTTCGATACCCAGGTCACCTCTGGGGAAATAGGTGCGAGATACCCTTTCTTGTTCCAATACCGGATCAATAAAAAGGAGATACCAAGCCCTTTTTCTGGCGCCGTTGCCGGGGAGGAGTTTAGTATTCCTAGTCTTTGTGTTTAGAGTTTTTGTTAAAGTTAATTTTCAGTTTTTGTTTTTACTTTCAGTTTTTAGTTTAAGTTTTATTTTGTTGCAAGTCTTTTAGTGGAAAATACCAAAAAGTTACTGTGGCTCATAATCTTGGGAGTTTTGCTACTCCTAGCAACAATTTCATGCGTGAACCAATTGCACAACCTGATGTTGCAGCTGCAGAATATGAGATTAAACCGAACTTAGTTTCCATGGTTCAACAGGACCAATTTGGAGGCTCTGCTTCAGAAGATGCGGGTATGCATTTACATAATTTTACTGAAGTATGCAACATGACACGCATAAAAGATTATGACCCAGATGCTCTTAAACTTTGCTTGTTTCCTTTCTCTTTGAGAGGAAAAGCTAAGGAATGGCTTTTAGCTTTCCCTAAAGGAAGTATAACTTCTTGGGCTGCTTGTTGCAGCAAATTTTTATCTAAGTTTTGTCCACCTGCAAAAATTATGCAATTACGTTCTCAGATTACAGGTTTCAAGCAAGAAGAACGTGAGCCACTAGCGCTTGCGTGGGATAGAATAAAAGAAGCTATAAGAAATTGCCCCAATCATGGAATGGAGGAGTGGTTAATCCTTCATATGTTTTATAATGGCTTAAATCACATGTCAAAAACTATGCTTGATACAGCTACAGGAGGAACAATCATGGGAAAACCCATAGATGATGTCAAGAAGATACCAGATGATATGCAAGAGAACCATGCCCAATGGCATGTTGAGAGAACCACCACCAAGAAGGTGAATGTTATAGAAGAAAATAGCTCAGAGTTGACAACCAAGCTAGAAGAACTTATCCTTTTGATGAAAGGTAAGGAAGAGGTAAGTGTCAATGCCATCACTAATGAAGATACAAGTGATGTTAATTTCATTGCTCGTGATAGCTATAATCCCAATTGGAAAAATAATGGATATGCTCCTAAACTTCCTTATCCAAATAATGGGGGAGCATCTAATAATTTTAATGGAGCTAATGGTAGCAATAGAAATGCCCTTGAAGAAACTCTTAAAAGTTTTATTGCTAGCCAGACTGAGCAGAATAAAAATTTCAAGTATATCCTGAAGAATCATGATAACTTACTTGGTCAATTGACCGGTAAGGTTGTTGGACTAACAAATGATGTGCAGATACTTGAAGCCAGATCCAAGAATATGGAGGCACAAGTGGCAAAAAAAGCAGAGAGCCAAACCTTGATTTTAGCCAAGTTTCCAGGAAAACCGGAGCCTAACCCGGTTGAAGAAGTTAAAATGGTGAGAAGCAACGAAGCGAAAGATGAGGTACTTGACACATGCCATGTGCCAGAATACAGTTACACCGTTGCAGATTTTGTCAAGATGATATCCATGAAGTATCCACTACCGGAGGTAACTAATGAAGAGGCATATAATGTCTTTGTTGAGCAAGTTGCAGCCAAGGTACGTGAACTTGATGAGGAAAGAAAAAAGTTATTCAGTAAGTTTCCAGCTAAGCAAGAAGATACTTTCGAACCTACTATAGAGATTGAGATATGACTTAATAAGTTCAGTGTTTTATGTGATCTAGGGGCAAGTGTTTGCACTATCCCCAAATCTGTTTATTATAGTCTCAATCTTGGTCCTTATGCTAATACTGAGATTATATTGAATATGGCTAATTCTACTTTTACTCAGGCAGTAGGCATTAAGCATGGAGTTATAGTTCAAATAAATGATTGCCCTGTCATGATTGATCTTGTTATAGTAGATATGCCTGAAAATCCTATTGCTCCTATAATTCTTGGTAGACCTTTTCTAAGGACTATTAAAGCTGTGATAAATGTGTTTGAAGGAAATGTTCGTTTTGATTTACCTTCTAAAGATCCTTTTATAAGGCATTTCCCCAGGAAAAAGAAATTAAAGACCTATGCAGGAAGTGGCATCATTTTGAATGCAAGAAGTTATGGTCTCGGTGTTCTAGCACCACCCTGATTACCATTACGGTTGAGCTATCCGACCGAAAACAAGCGCTTCGTGGGAGGTAACCCACGCGAATAAAGTAGACAAGTAAGTTTTTATTTTTGTTTTAATAAAAGAGTGATTGAAGTTCTGTGTGAAGAAGTGAGTTTGGGAGAGTCGTTCTAATGAAGGCCTAGTCTTGTGCAAGATTATTTATATACCTGGAAATATGTCTATGTATTGTCTTGGAACTAACCCCGCAGGAAAGCAAAGAAAAAGAAAAGTCTCGCAAGAGACGGATCAAAAGACGGCGTTCAAAACGACCACGTGCGGTCGTATGAACGGTCGCATGACCTGCAGGAGCTTCCAGCGCAAAACATCAGAGACCGCAGGAGCAAAGACGGTGTTCCAAACGAACGCGTGCGTCCGTTCGAGCGGTCGTTTAACTCTTTTGCAGAAAACAAAGAAAATTCCAGATCCAAAGACGGCGTTCCAAATGGGCGCATGCGCCTGTCCGAGCGGTCGTTTCACACCATCGACCAGAAGAAGAAAAAGACATGATGAACGACGGCGTTTTAAATGAGCGTTGTCGGTCGTATAAGCGGTCGTATGAGGAGAGCACAGACGCAGGTAAGTCGTCAGGAAGAACGACGATGTTCCATGCGGGCGCTTGCGCCCGTATGAGCGGTCGTTTGGTATCCTGGTGGCCCCAATAAGCCCGAGGAAGGAGGTATTTTCCCCCCATCTCTCTCTTTTCTTCTTCTTCTTCTTCTTCCTCCAAACCTCTCCAAACCCTAGCAAAACTTCACCCGATCTCTCTACTCGTTCGTTTTCAGTTCGAATCCTTTCGTGTGATCAATCTACGGTACGTTTCTCCTCCGATCCCCAATTTATTTTTCGCGAATCCATGTTCTTCATGCCTATCATTGCCATGTTTAGGATATGCACATTTTTTATTCAAACTTGAGTTTGGCATGGATTTGTTGATGTTTTTAGAGGAGTAAGATGATGTGAGTACCGTAGGATCATTATTGTCTCATTATATTGGACTGAAAAATTGTTTTATAGATGTTTACACGGAGGTCTTCTGGCGTACGCGGTGGTTCGAGTCATCCACCGCACAACCGCAACAAGTCTTCACTCAGTGGATCGTCTTCACCGACCGTGGAGCAAGGAAGAAGTTTCAGAAGCTCACAACATGGAAGATCAAAGCAACCAAATGGGCTTGTGCGAATACTCTCGCCAAGCTAGGTATCACCCATGATTTTAATTTGCTTTGTCATAATGCCGGGTTGCATCATTTTGTCTATCAGGGATGTGAGACTTATGAACGATTGACGCTTGAGTTTCTTAGTACCACTACTAGGGAAAACCCTAGCAGTAGCACGGGGTTTTGTAATATCAGTAGCGCGGGTGGGCGCGCTACTGCTACGGCGCTACAGCTAACTATTAGCAGTAGCGCTGTTACACCCGCGCTACTGCTAACAGAGTTTAGCAGTAGCGCGTTTAGGTGAACCTCGCTACTGCTAAAAACTGCAGCGCGCCTATTTAACACGCGCTACTGATAAAGCAGCGCTACTGATACACATACCCCGCGCTACTGTTACTATTGTCTGTAAAAAAAATTCTGCAACGTTTTTTCTCTGTTTTTTAATAGGTTTATACAATAGCCTGTCATATCACACACAATAGTCTCATCATATCATACACATGCAAATATTCTCATCAAATCATGCCATCATCATCCAACACAAATGATGTCTATCATCATCATCGATCTCGAAATAGCGATACAAGTTATGATATGTCTCGAATACATGCAACTACATCGTCATCCCATACACATGTTTCATCATCCATCTAAAACGATGATATAGAAGAGAAGAGCTATCACTATGAGTAAGAGCGGAATTATGCAGTACATGAGGCGCCGGTTGTGATTCCTCTCTCGCGCTAGCATGAACCTCAAGTAACTAGCTTCTGCTTCTTGTCTGCTATCAAACCCTTTATGGCTGCCGCCCGAGAACCGTGACACTTGGGCCTGACACTCGGGCCACTCATCGTACACTCCCGGAACCCTCCCTATGTACACGGCATAGCACTTCTTCGCCATCAAGGACCTATGTACCTGTTAGAGATGCATGTTCATCAAGCGAATTCAACAATAATATGCAACATAATATATTTGAGCAACACGAAAAGAAAGAGTTAGCTAAGAGATGCAACATATAGTAAACATAATTAATCAACGCAGGTTCACCGTACCCAAACTAATTAACTAGATGTACGCAGGTCATCGTACCCAAACTAACAAACTAGCGTTACGCAAGTTCTGCAGGACCGTTGACATCACAAAGTTTCATCGCTACAGAAACTACAAGTTCAACCGACACATCATCATCGACATCGTCAATCACTGGAAGTTCCACCCATCCATATCCGGGAGGATGCACCCTAGCTTCGTGAACGGCGTCAGGTCTTGACGTTGCATGCCTATGCGAGTTCTGACGTCAGCTCATGATATAGGGCCATGGTGGAACATCCCCTTCTCTTCGAAAACTTCTTTCATGATGATTGTTGCAATGTCCTTCTGGATGCGAAAGAAGTCATCTCTGATTCTATAATCCAGTTCGTGTCTTAAGGATTCTGCCCATTTGCGGATATGTTCATCGTTTCTTGTTGTCATGCGAAGATGTTGGTGATCCCTTCTGTACTCCATCATGAGATGGAGGAGGTAGAATTCGTCGTTCTTGCTTGCTGTCGGTTGATGGATGGAGCAGAAGGTAGTTTTATGCGAGAAACCCGGCTTGTTCTTCCTTTGTTTCCTGATCAGCATGTTGCCACCCCTCATGCTGAAGCCGTGGAGAGCATCATCCAGAATATCCATTATGTGGGTGTAGTCTTTCTTCTCGAAGTTTCTGGACGAGTCAAAATACACGGCGTGGGAGACTCGTGGGAAAAGAACGATAAGGACGGCGCGCCCGTTGCTGCGGAAAACCACGACACCTCAAATTAGTCTCCATATGAGCGAAGGAATGATTGAAACGTACGAAAGGGTTGTCCGGCAATGACTTACATTGGATGATAAGGCAGGAGAATCGTTTCCTTGTCCTTATTCGTTACCATGAAGTATTCGATGTAGTCCCTAGCAGCTTTATGTTCAAACTCGCCGACACTCAAGAAGGACCCATGCATGTAGTATGGATCCGCCACAGCGATTTCCGAGATTTGTTCTCTCCTGATGACAAAGTTCATATGTAGCGCAAAAAGGCGGACGATCGTAAAATCGAGCCGGCTCATGAGAAACATCTCAAAGATGTGATCAAACCGCAGGAAGAACACCTCCGCGGGCAGTGTGTCGACATAGCACTTGGCCTGAGGCACACGAACCGCGTAAAGCGGATATCCTGGATCCTCCGAGGCGAGAAGGCTTTTCTCAGTCGACAGCACATGGTCGTGCAGTCTCCTGAGATCCCCTGATATGGCCTCTAGCGGTTTCGGCGGTAGGATCGGCTCGCCCGCGACATGGTACATCGCCGCACCTTTGACCGGTACACGGTCTGCAAAATCGGTCGGCTGGCTGCTAGAAGCTTTGGCAGCTTTGGCGGCAGCAGTGCCTCTCTTCGGCGGTCTCTTCCTCTCCTTTTTCTTGGGTTCACCGTCCAGACCCTTCCTTACCCCCACCACCAGTGTCGTCGGGCTAAGCACTTTACGACCCTCGGCTAGATGACCCTGCGTTGAGGCGGCATCTGGAGGCGTGTCCTGTGAGGATTGCATGAAGAGAGACTTCTTGCAATCAACTCTAGGACGTTCCTGCCTGGGCACATCATCCATCTCCTCATCCGCATGCTCATAGCCCGAGTCATATGGCTGACTCATCATTTGTTCGTCGTCATAGGCGGCACCGGTATTGAGGAACCGGAGAGGGTCCTCCTCCTCCATCTCATCATCCATTCCTTGTTCCACGGGGCCGACTACATCATCCACTATTGGACCCCCTTCCTCGCGTCGTCCGTCGCTCTCACCCGGCACGAGAGGCGCTGGTAATTGCGTAGGCGGGGTGGTGGTGTTCATACCTTGCTGGTTCTCCAATCCTTGCATTGGTGTGCTCTCGGCCGCCTCCAGACGAAGAAGATTCTTCGGCCACAGCAGCATCCAACCCTTGCATTCTCCAAGCCGCATCGGGGTCTCGTCCTCCTCTCCCCCGAGCCGTACTGGAGGAGTCAAATCCTCGTGGCCCGCTTTCACACTCGACAAGGTAACCCTGAAGGTGCCAACGGGGATCGGCTGGCCGTGGAACATGAGTTCCAAGGGCTTCGTTATCACTGCCTTTCCCACGTCCACCTTCCGGCCGTTGATCATGTAGAGTACGGTGCACGGGGTTTCGTCGGCCTGCGAAGACATGTCTGCGGCGTAAGACATCCGAAAGGCAACGAAAAACGGAAGATTATATATATGTTGGTGCGACGTGTAATTACCGTGAGGGCGTCGAGGTCAGCCAAAGACGAAGGCCCGCCTAGTACACCAGAGACAGAGGACGGGCTGCTATGAGCGGGTGCGGGAGCAGGACCTTGTGCGGTAGCGGCAGCAGGTGGTGGTGGTGCGATGTTCACCGAGTTGCTCCCGACGAAGCTGGGCATGGGAAAATCCTGTGCCGTCTTGTCTGGTTTTTGCTTCATCCAGTCGATAATAGCCGGAATCAAGTTAGTAGCGAAATCATTTCTGTAGGCAGCTACAGCTGCATTGACTGCCTGCTGGACCAACTCATTTTTGTTCGCTTCTGTGGCCTCAGCTGCTTTTTTCTCGGCCTCAGCTGCATTTTTCTCGACCGCAAGCTTCACCTTCTCGTCGATGTTCAACTGACTGAACTTCTTTTTCTGCCTTTTGGCCTCCGGGCCCTCGTTGTAGTAGTACTTCCACGTGGCGTCGTCTCCGACGCCGTGCACACGTCCATATTGCGGCCGCTGGTCCAAAGGGATTATGTTCAGTTGGTTCAAGGCCCGGTTGAGAGGGGTGTCCCACTTGGGCCTCATCGACGACTGACACGACGAGTCGCTTTGGGCCGCAAGCCTGTGTTGCTCCTTCTGCAAAAGGAATGTGAACCGTTTACGAATGTTACTACAATGTGTAGTCCACTTGATCAGAAGCTAAATGTAAGGTGGTAAAAGAATAATTACCAGTAATCTAATCAATTTCCTCGTGATCAGGTCCGTGTACCAAACCTTCTTTTCCTTGTCCCACTTGTACCGGGCCCTGATGAAGTCACGCTCCTGCGGGTCGGTGAACTCCGCGTAGGGGTCTGGGATCCCCGCGGCTTCACGTTCCGCGTCCTCCTTATCCCATATGGGCCTCTTGCCAATGTAGCCACGGCTTCCGAGGCATTGGTTCCCCGTGTTCCTTTGCTGCGTTGACTTGTATTTCTCAGACTTAATCTTGGCTGCCTCGGTAGCGGAAGTGTCCTTGAACTTTTCGAACTCCTCTGCCGTCAGTGTCGGATTGTCCGCCAAAATCTTGGACAGGGGTTCGTTAGCATCAATCGCTCGTTTCACCCTCCCTTTCCAGGCGGCCAAATCGTTGCTGAACATGCCCATGGCGTGGTTATTGATACCTTTCATTGTAGCATCATCCCACGGGTTTTCTATGCGGTCATCCCGGCCGGGGAACTGGAATCTCTTGTGCAGCTTCGTTAGGAGCAAGTGCTCCATATGTGGTTTCTTCCTTAAGTCATTGTCGTTGATGCTCGCGGTTTCCCGTAGGATGCATCGGACTTGGTTGCCGTAGCACTTGCGAGGTTCATCCGGCGCTATTGGCTCGAATTTGCCGGGGTGCATCTCTGTGACCAGGATTCTTCCGATGCCGAGTTTGTTAGGGCGTCATGTCCTCTGCTTCTTCTGCTTCTTCTTTTCGTTACCGCCTTCGGCGCCGGTACCTTCGGCGCCGCCATCGGTGTCGGTGCCATCGGTGCCATCGGTGTCGATGTCGGTGGCAGTACCATCGTCCGCTATGACCAGGTCGCCCTGCAAACCTTCTGTTTGCTGACTAGACAAAAAGTCGAGGTAATCATGTTCATGGTCATATTGTATGTCGTCGGCAGCGTGGTCAGAAGGACCGGTCTCGTCGTTGTTCGACATGTTTCCTACGATTAAGTCTGCTCGTTTAATTCTTAAACTATAATAAAATGAGTAATGACATAAAAAAAAGGCCTATGGTTTGCCGGAATGCCGTTTCATTCCCGTCCAAGCAAATGCCGGGCACTCGATATGCCTACTTTCTAGCACAAGTCATGCCGAAATTCACGGGAAATTTCGGCATGACCTTTGCTAAAAAGTGGACATATCGAGCGCCTGAAATTCGCCGGAACGGCAATGAATCAACATTCCGGCAAAACATAGGCCACTCGGATCATTTCCCTGCAAATAAGAAAAGCCAACATAGGCAACAATAGCACATCATCTCCATCATTTGGCACATCATATGGCAACAACAGCAGCCAACATCATTTGGCACTTCAATTATTCAAAATATGTTCACCATCAACAGCCAACATCATGTATATCAAAGAAATTCATGCACTTTAATTATTCAAAGAAATTCACCATAAAGAAATTCACCATCAAAATATGTTTTAAATTCCTAGGTACCGTCCTAATATAAAACAGCTACTATCCTAATAAAAAAATCTAGCTAAATTCCTATCTACTAGGGTTAACTAATTTTGCATCTTTTCCCCCTATATAAAAAGCAAGCACACTCTCACTCACTTACTAACATTACACTAGAATTCTGTTAACTAAACACCTAAAATACCTAGAATTCATTTAACAGGAACTGAAAACCCTAACCCTAGAATTAACTTAACTAAACACCTAAAATACCTTACCCTAGAATTAAATTAACTAAGCACCTAAAATTCAGTTCACTAAAACAGCTAACCCTAGAATTCAATTAACTAAAACACCTAAACACCTAAAATACCTAACCCTAGAATTCAGTTAATTAAACACCTAAAATTCAGTTAACTAAAACACCTAACCCTAGAATTCATTATACTAAAATGAGAGAGAGGAGGGGCGGGGACTTACAGCGGTTGTCGGGGGAGACGACAGCGGGGAGGTGGAGGTCGGGGGAGACGGTGGCGAGGCGGCGACGAGGCTGGAGCACCGGAGGGGGCGACGTCGAGGAGGAGGCAGGCGCGGCGAGGTCGAGGAGGAGGAGGTAGGCGCGCGGCGACGTCGAGGAGGAGGCAGGCGCGGCGAGGACGGGCTCCGGCGATGGAGCAAGGAGGCAAGGGCGACGAGGGCTCCGGCGACGGCGTGGAGGAGGACAAGGGGATGGAATGGGGGGGGATGGGGGAAATTGGGGAAGAAACGCTCGCGCGGTGCGGTTAACTCAAACATAACAGTAGCGCGGTTATGGACCCGCGCTATAGTTAACTTAGCTGTAGCGCGGGCTACCCAAACCGGCGCTACAGATAACTTAGCTATAGCGCGGGTGTGGACACACGCTACTGCTATATCTAACTTATCTATAGCGCCAGTTTGGGTAGCCCGCGCTACAGCTAAGTTAACTATAGTGCGGGTCCATAAACGCGCTACTGCTATTCCTTTGATTTTTCTTTTCATTTTCTCCTTTTGCTTTTTCTTTTCATTTTATTTTTCTTATTTCCTTTCTCCTTTTTCTTTTTCTTTTCATTTCCTTTTGTAATCCTTTCATTTTCTTCTTTCCTTTCTCATTTTTCTATTTCTTTTCATTTTATTTTCTTTTCCAAAAGACGACCAAGCTGGGAAGAAGGGGATCGGATACAATGTATATAACTCAGGCGACGATATATATTACATATCATTTGACCGATAACAATTAAGTGCGTACACAAAATAAATACATATATATAAATGATGGTTTCTCAGCGTCGACGTTTTCGTTTCTGAGTGAGCTTCTTTCCCTTCTTGTTCGCTGTCGAATAATTGAGCCCCTCGTTGTGACTTTTCCTTTTCCATGGAGTACGATCTTTCTTAGGTAATGTAGTATTGATTCTTCTTTTGACGTATGCTTCATCGTCATCGTCATCTTCCCTCATCGGGTTGCCGTACTGGTCGTAGTCTTCCTCGTTGGTGACTCCATCCATTCCGATGATGTTCCTTTTGCCTCTCCTCACGACAACACGGCTGGGATTGCTCAGGTCGGTTATGAAGAAGCATTGTGTCACGTGCTTAGCATGTACCCATGGCTCGTTTTTTGCGATGGCGTTCACGGTAGCGCTCTTGGCGTCGGGTATAGACATGGTAGTGAAATACCGGTTTTCTCTTTCGACGTTCTTAGCCCATCTGACACGGAACATCGTCGCATCGTGCAGTCCTGAGTAGTCAAGCTCCCAGATCTCTTCGACCCTTCCGTAGAATCTTTGAGTTGCGGCATTGTCGCCGGTCATGCATTCCATCGTCACCCCTGAGTTCTGAAAATCACTGTTTATATCTTTGGCCTCCGTGTAGAACGTGTATCCATTGATATCGTATGCCTGATAGGTCGCGAGGTTGGCCGCGGGGCCATGTGCTAAGGCGTATATGAGCAATCCGTCCGTAGAGCCCTCTTCCGGGGGATTAGCAAGAACATGCTCTTTGAACCAAGGCAGAAAAGTGGAGTTGTGCTCTCTAATAACTTCGGCATTCGTCTTGCATAGCCCCCGGTCACGGTACTTCTTTGTGATGGTTTCTTTGTGCAGTGTCGCGAAAGGATCTACCACGTCTAGGTGTTGTAACACTACTAAGTTTGCTCTGTCAAAGTCATTGCGTCGACCCGAGTGGTCCACATGCAGTTCCCTCCGGCCGTTGGTGTGACCTTCTCCTCCGAGCCTCCCAAGGTGCTTGTTAATAGGCAAACCAACAACAGGGTCTCCGCCATATAGATAATTCTCGCAGAAAGAGGTGCACTCTTGGGTCAGATAGCCCTGGATGATGCTTCCATCCGGACGGGACATGTTACGAATGAATCCTTTGATGACCCCATTCATCCTCTCGAACGGCATCATGTTGTGCAGGAATGTCGGCCCGAGGTCTATGATGTCGTCCACAATGTGGACACACAAATGCACCATGACGTCAAACAACGCGGGCGGGAAGTACATCTCAAGCTCATTTAGTATCACAACGATCTCTTCATGTAGCCTTCGGAGCTGCTTCACACTGATCGACTTTCGAGAGATAACGTCGAAAAAGTTGCAGAGACTAATAAGCGTGTCATGGACGTGCTTGTCCATTATCCATCTAAGGGCAACAGGAAGTATCTGCGTCATCATCACATGACAGTCATGAGACTTCATCCCGCTGAACCTTTTCTTCTTGGTGTCTAGAAATCTGCTTATCTTCCCACAGTAACCGGAACTAACTTTGATTCCGGTAAGGCAGTTGAAGAATTGATCGATCTCCTTCGGACTTAAGGTAAAGCAAGAAGGGGGGCAATAATTCTCTTCCTTCTTGTTGACTTTTTTGCCCAGGTCCCGCGCCTCCGTCTCTGTCTCCGTCTCCTCCGACTTTTTACGGGGCGGCATGTGGAGATCTGCCCTGATGTTCAAATCTTCCAAGTCTCTTCTTGCCATCGGCCCATCCTTGGTCTTATCCGGCATGTTCATCAGTGTTGCAAGCAAGCTCTCAAGGACATTCTTCGTGATATGCATTTGATCAAGGCAATGAGGCGTGTCGAGTTTGGGCCAGTACTCCAAGTCCCAGAAAACAGACCGCGTTTTCCATACCTTCAGCAGCGGCTCCGACACCTTTTTCATCTTTCCCGGCGTGGGGCACTGTTCCCAGTTTTTCAACAGCTCATCGATTTCGGTGCCGCTCCTCTTACGTGGAGGTCCTCGATGCTCAACCTCACCATTGAATAGATCTCCACGGTTTCTCCACGGGTCGTCCTTCGCGAGCCATCTTCGATGCCCCATGTACACGATTTTCCCAGACCCGCCATCTTTCGTTAGCTGCTGAGACGTTGTATCATCCATGCACCGCGTGCATCCGCAATATCCGTGGCACACCTGGCCTGCGACATATCCGTAACCGAGATAGTCGTGCACCGTCGTCATCAGCGCGGCTCTCATATAGAAATACTCGCCTTTGCTGGCGTCCCATGTCTTGGCCGGTGTTTTCCATAACGTGTCTAACTCCTCTTGAAGTAGCCCCAGATACAGATTAATATTATTTCCCGGTTGTTTTGGCCCTTGAATCAGCATGCTCATGTGTATGTACTTTGTCTTCATGCACTTCCAGGGGGGAAGGTTGTACATCCATACAAACATGGGCCATGTGCTATGGTTGGTGTTCTGGTTCCCAAACGGATTCATGCCATCGGTACTCGTGCCAAGCACGATGTTCCTTGGATCGCCTGCGAAAAATCGATATTCGGCGTTGAACGCTCTCCACTGGCTTGCATCCGCGAGGTGTCTCAGCTTCGGACCATCTCCATCGTCGGGCTTCACCCTCTCCGCGTGCCAGCGCATGAGCTTTGCTTCCTTAGGATCTACGAAATAACACTGCAGACGGGGAGTGATCGGTAGGTACCATACAACTTTCTGGGGAGATTTATTTCCGGCCTTCTTGTATCGAGAAGCATTGCACACCGGACAGTTGTTTTTTTCTGCGTGCTCCTTTCGATAAATGATGCAATCGTTCATGCATGCATGGTATCTAATGTGCGGCAGATCAAGAGGGCACACGATCTTCTTGGCCTCATCGACACTAGTAGGACACAGGTTCCCCGTGGGAAGAACCTTCTTTAGATACTTGAGAAGCTCATAGAGGCTTCTGTCGGTCCATTTGTTTTTAGCCTTTGTCTTTAGAAGTTCGAGCGTGAAACTCAAGCGGGTCACCTCGGGATCGCAACCATCATACAATGGAGTATGAGAGTCTACTTCCAGTTGCTCCAGCTTGGCCTCCTCTCTACAAGCAGCTCTGTCGTTAGTCGTCTTCTTGCGAAGCAGGTCTCGAACATGAGGGTCCCGCACAACTGAACTTAGTAGCGACGAATGCTCCGGCGTGTCCGCGTCTTCTCTGTCATGTCCGGCCACTTCTCCGCCCCCATGTCTGGCCTCTTCTCCGCCCCCATGTTCGGCCTCTTCTCCGCCCCCATGTCCGGCCTCTTCTCCGCCGCCATGTCCGGCCTCTTCTCCGCCACCATTATCGGTCATCTCTTCATCTGGTCCAATGTCGTCATTGGCTGCCCCATCGACGTCATCATCTTCACTTATCCACCGAGTATAGCCATCCATGAAACCAGTCATGAGCAGGTGCGCTTTCAAACGGCCTTCCTTAAAGGGGTCGAGCAAGACTCCTCCTTTGCATCTTCGACACGGACAGAAAATCTCCTTCCGGTTATTTTCATACATGTCGTGCACGGCGGATCGCAACCATCTTTCCACCATCGTTCCACTGACCTTCATGATCGCCTGCGTGGTATAATTAATAAGCAAAAGGATTATAAACGCATCCATGCATGCATGCATCAAAGTCATACAAAAATTCGGCATGACCTTCCCTAAAAAGAGGACATATAGAGTTTGCCCGAAATTCGCCGAAACGGAAATAAATCGACATTTCGGCAAAACATAAGTAACTCATGTCACGCACGATCCGACAAATACACATAGGCGGCAACTCATGCCACACGCACATTCTCACCATCATAGCGCAAACACAAATATTTTCATTCTTGCAAAGCACAACTTTTTACTCACCTATCGTCCCGAGAGAGGGATCGAGCACACAAGTACGGTAGATGACCGTTGCCGCTATCTAGCTAGCTAGGGATCGAAAGTAGTGGAAGGAGGGAGGGAAAGCTAGCTAGCTAGCATGGTAGATCTAGTTGGAAGGAGATGCTCTACCTAACTAGTGGAGAGGGAGGGAAAGCTAGCTAGTGAGACAAAGGCAAGAGTGGGGAAAGAGAGAAGGAGGGAGAGACAAATAAATTCAAGTGAGGAAGAGAAGAAGCCATTAATGGAGGAGATGGTGGATGGGGGCATTAATGGGGAGAGAAGAGATAGGAGAAGGAAGAAGTAAGTGAGGGAGGTAGAGGAGGGAGAGGGGGAGGAGGGGAGGGTGGCAGAAAAAGGTGGCTGCTACGTGTAGCAGTAGCGCTGGTACCTCACCGGCGCTACTGCTCAGACTCGTAGCAGTAGCGCGTGTCGGTGGCCCAGCGCTACTGCTAATCTAGGCCCACCTTCTGGCCCCGTGCACAGATAGCGGTAGCGGTGGGCCACCGACAAGCGTTACTGCTATGGATCTTAGTAGTAGCGCTGGTTTCGGGCCACCGCTACTACTAAGGGTAGCCCCGGCCGGTGGCGGTGGGACGACTTAGCAGTAGCGCTGTCCGGCCACCCCACGCTACTGCTACTTTGGTACCTGTAGCGCTTGTTGGCACCTAGCGCTACTACTAAGTAGCAGTAGCGCTGGCCCCATAACCAGCGCTACTACTAAAATTCTATCTATAAGCTTTCTCCTAGTAGTGTACTCTCTCGCACAATGTTGGTTTGATGCCAAATACATATGAAGAGGAGAGGATCACTTTCCGTCTCCTTGACCAAGATTTTAACATCACTTTTGCTGAGTGGTGTAACTATTTTGGCTTCCCCAACAATGATGATGATGTTAGATATGTTTATGATTTCACTGACCCACACCCGAGGCAATCCTTTCTTCGGACGAGTCATCATGGCTCTAGGCATAGAGCTAGTTGCATTGAAAGTCCTGCTATACATTATTTCTACTATGTTATCACTAACTCGTTGCAGGCACGAGGAGAAGTTTCCAAATTGAATGAGGAGAACATGCTAGTTCTCGGGAAAGCAGCAAACCTGAACGTCGGTTATTCACCCAATCTAGGGGCAATAATTTTGCTACACCTCGCGCATCAAGCAAACCATGCACAAGGAGATATCGTGTGTGGAGGAGTGATCACCATGTTGGCCAACGCCCTTGGCCTCAACTACAATCACCTTTGCCCCACTGTCGGTAACACCCATGTAAACATTCGTGTTCTTACTAGCGCTGGTATGGTAGTAGGTCGGAGTGGCCGTCATTGTATCAAAATTCCTGGACTGGCGTACTTGCTACCCACACCTATGCCTAACCGTTACTCCATCGAGAATGGACAATTGCATTATGTTGCACACGAAGGAGATGCAGCTTTTGACCAAGAGGGGCCAGAACCTGAACAAGTAGATGAAGAAGAACTCGCCACCGACGAAGAGGAGGAGCAGCCCCAACAAGACTACACCACCTACGCGGACCTCAACAACCTTCAGGGCTCTATTCAAGATATGAGCAATCTCACATCGTCCCTGAGAGGCACGGCCGCCTACATGAACATGAACTTCTCCAACTGGAGGCATGAGTGGGCTCCTGACCAACCGCCACAATGATCTCGCCGGTTTGGGCTTGTAAGAGCCTAAGCTTGGGGAGGTTATCACCACTTCTACATCAAGATGTGGCGGTATTTGAATAAATTGTAATGAGGTCGTACTTAAGCTCGAGGAGCTTCGAAACACTTGTGTTGGTTTGTTCCAACACTTTGCTTTTTATTTTGCTTTTGCTTTTTATTTTTGCCTTTTTGCGATTTTTCGGTTGCAAGTTAGTTTTAAAAAAGTCAAAAACCCAAAAAATATATATAGAATAAGCTTTGCTTTGTTCTTGTTCTTTATTTAGCCCCTTGGAGTTCGTTTGCATTTTGTTTTCAGAGGAGTTGATCTATGCCAGGACAACGAGGAATGCAAGAGTAAGGAAGAGAAGTGTGTAAATTCGCAACCGTGAAGGTATGTTCTACGACCCCCATCTTTTGCACTTGAATACTTAAAGTAGATGTAGTAGTTGTATGTGTGATATGTGCGAATGGGAGTAAGTCTTGATAGTTGATACAAAGGTTTTGTTCTAGTAGTTGAAATAATTTTGTAGCCTTTGGTTTCTTTAGTTTAGACAACTAAGACTTGCCGTGGGACAGTTTTCAAATGAAATGTTATTAACCAAATATAAATATGCACAAGAGAAAGTCTCTCAAGACTTGGGAGTTGATAAATTGTAGTGGAAGTAATGTTTAATCATGCTCAACCCCATATCGTTAATTTTAATAGACTTGATAGCACTTGTGGATTGAATTGTCCAGAGGAACTTAGTTGAAAGGTGGGTGAGATTATGCCAAAAATATGTG
Source organism: Elymus sibiricus (assembly GCA_039707655.1). Lineage (NCBI taxonomy): Eukaryota > Viridiplantae > Streptophyta > Magnoliopsida > Poales > Poaceae > Elymus > Elymus sibiricus. The sequence continues at coordinate 361,407,859 of CM077666.1, forward strand.
TTGTATATCTCAACATGGTGTTACAGCCTCCGGCTGGTGCCATGGCCTTTGCTACTATATACGTGTTTACGTGTGTAAATGTGGCTTCGTCACCCTTCTTGATGTTATGCTAAGGACTCCGCTGGCCAATGAACGATCCACCAAGAGCGACACCTCGGATTTAGGCTATGAGTTTGTTACCGTACGAAGTGGCAACACTACAAACAAATATTATTTGGCTTTCTCTTGAGTGGGTGTTTATGTGGTAAATAAAGGGGACTAATCAAAAGAGCTCAAAAGAGACATTATTGCTAAAGGTCCATAGTTCCCAAACATTAAGCCACAGCGAAACCTATGCATGATCACTTATTTGGCATAATCTCCTTCACGTGACAATCAAAGTTCCAGCAAACAATGATTGAAACATAGTGTTTAAGAGCCTAGAGGAGGAGGCAATTGTGGGTGTACTCATGAGCCCTTGAACATTATATTTTACTACATGCTTTCTACTCTCTAACTTATGTTTTCAAGGCTCTATCTAAAGAAACTCTTCCGTGCATTCCCGGCAAGCAAGTGTTGCCTAGATTAAATGAAATGAAGTGTTGCAAAGTTGTTTTATCTAGTAGATCAGAAACTTTGTGTTAATTATCTTTGCTTCACTAACACTTGCTCTATAACCATGCCACCGTTATATCTATGATAAGTTTTCAGGTCAAGAAGCGGAGGGCTATCTAGGCATACCAATCGTAAGTGAACCAAAACCTTCTCGTTATTTTGGTTTAAACAACTGAGTTCCTTATTCTTCAGATTTCTCTCTATGTTGCTCGAGGACGATCAAGTTTAAGCTTGGGGAGATGATGAGTGATATTTTTACACTCATTTCAACCTCGTTTAAACCGAATTATTTCATTAAAAGAGAGATATTTGCTCTGATATTGTTACTAATGACTAATAAGTGCGAGGGATTCCACAAATCCTCTCTTTGATATTTTTCCACAGGAAATGGGCTAAAAAGGGAAGAAATCACGTGGGAGAAAGGAAAGGAAGGAAATTGGAGAAGAGATAAGTCACCAGGAGGCGCCAGAAGGCCGCCAGTGTCAAAGACAGCGTTCCATGCGACCGCGAGCGCTCGCATGAGCGGTCATTTGGCGTTGAAACCATGGCAGGTCGTCCACCTGAATAACTTTTATAAAGGGGACCCAGTCAAAATGTGAACAGAGAGCGCGTCGGGAGAACTTCCAGCACAACCACAACCCTTTCATCATCATCTTCATCCACAAACCCTAGCCGTCGCCATTTGCATCTCCATAGCCTCTTCACCACCGTAGTTCTCTTCCATCTAGTTCATACTTGTAATCGTGCATTGCACAAGGCATCCATTGTAAGACATATTGCAATCAATGAATCTCAAGATGTGTTCTCCAATGTTTTCTTCTCGCGATCTGATCTCGATGTGTGAGTAGATCGGTGAGGTATGGGGTGAAGCATGAGCCTTGCAACCCCAGGTATTCGGTGAAGGGGTCATTGGGAGTCTTTGACATAACATCTTGTATGTGTGAAATAAAATTGTTTCGTGAAGTTTCTCTTGTCTTGTTTGCGATCTTCATCCCTGTAGGTACCCAGGATCATGGAGATCGAGCACCGGTGAGGTTAGGAGCAAGGGGACCGTGAAGTGTTACACCGAACACCGGTGACAGTATGGATTAGTAGGGTAACATGTATCATAGCCTTGGGGATTCATGAGGTGTAGTCATTAAACGCCCAAAGCTTTTGCCTGATATTATTATCTTAATTATCGGGGCAACCCCGCGAGATGGATAGGGCCTGTGGTAGGACAACTGATTCTTGATGCAGGATTCGTGCCGGTCAAGATGTTATTTGGACACATCCCCCATTCCGATACGAAGCAAGCACCTCTTGACGGGTGACTTCCCGTGCACAAACTAATATCATTTTTTATCCCAACACCAATACTTGGTTGTAAGCATTAAGACCTCATCCCCGTACCTTCTTTTTATTATAAGTGTTTGAATCATAATTTGCTTGCTGATCCGGTCAAAAGCTGGATTTGACACTTTGGCAAAAGCTTGCTAGAGACCGTTGCTTCAAAGGGATATTCCACTCGTGGGTTCGATACCCAGGGTCACCTCTGGGGAAATAGGTGTGGGATACCCTTTCTTGTTCTAATACCGGATCAATAAAAAGGAGATATCAACTGACAAAAGTTTTTCGTTTGGAAGGGCCCTAGCAGCAACCAGGGTGACCCACGCGTGATGCTCATGGCGGCGACGCCGGCCCCGGCGTCTGCCTGGGTTCACGCGAGGAGCGGAGGACGTTGAATGGCCACTTCGACGACGAGTGGAGCATCTTCAAGAGGTGGGGAACACATATCTTCGGCAGGGTGTGGGATCCGGAGGGCTGCTAGTGGCGTCTACGAGAGAAGATGGGTTTTTTCTTCAATTCAGACCAGGCGGATCTGGATTTGAAGGAAGTGGTAGTACCAAAAACCAAGTCGGTGGTCAAGGTGGGGATTCAGGACACGGATTCATCGTCTGCTGCAGATCTGGTTTGTAAAAGGGAGAGATAGGGGCAGTGATGGAGTCGAATCCGGCAGATCTCGAGTAGGGGGTCCCAAGCTGGTAGTCTTGGCTCGATGGTAACATGGTAGAAAGGGGGACACAGTGTTTACCCAGGTTCAGGCCCTCTCAAAGAAGTAAAACCCTACGCCCTGCTATGTTGTATTGATTATGGATGGGGTACAGAGTACATGTTGATCTACCTCGAGATCGTGTATGAATGAGTCTGCCACTACGAACTAAACCCCTCGGCTTATATAAATACCTGGGGTACCTAGGGTTACAAATAAGTCAGTTGTATCTACAAATAAACTTGTTGAAGATTGTATTTGTGCCTTGGAGTATGCGCCAAGCCTTCAGAGGATTCCATCTTGCGTACGTCATGGGGGCTGACGAATGTGGCCCACCGGTAGGTTGTTTGGGGGTCCTTGGCCCAACTCATCATTGAGAGCTGACGTGGTTAGCACCCCCCCCTTTGTAGGACACCATTAGTAGCCCCTGAATCGGTCTTCCAAGCCGAGGACGATCCTCGAATAGCTTGTTCTTCGTTGTTGGACTTCGGCCTTGTAAACTGGTTCAACACCGGCTTCGCGCGTCTTCCTCCAAAGCATCCATAATTTGATCTGCGGAATAATATACTTCGGGCATCCGAGGAACCCCAACTGACCTTCCCAAGAAGTACTTTTCTTTTCATCGGATCCGAAGACCCCCTGATACGTCTCCAACGTATCTATAATTTTTGATTGTTCCATGCTATTATAGTATCAATCTTGGATGTTTTATATACATTTACAAGCAATTATATATCATTTTTTGGGACTAACCTATTAACTTAGTGCCCAGTGCCAGTTGCTGTTTTTTGCCTGTTTTTGGTTTTCCAGAATATCAGTACCAAACGAAGTCCAAATGCCACGAAACTTTTTGGAGATTTTTTTTCTGGACATAAGAGACACTAGAAGCTTCGGGAGAGGGCCAGAAGACAGAGGAGGTGGCCACGAGCCGCCAGGGCGGGCCCCAGGGGGGTGGCGTGCCCTAGGGCGGTGGCACGCCCTGGTGCCTCGTGGGCCCACCTCTGCTCCGTTTGACCTAATTCCACCTCTATAAATTCTCTAAAATCGGGAAACCAACCAAGGAGTCCACGAAATACTTTTTCCGCCGCCGCAAGTTCCTGTTCTCGAGAGATCCCATCTGGAGGCCTTTTCCGGCACTCTGCCGGAGGGGGATTCGATCACGGAGGGGCTCTACATCAACCTTGCTGCCCTTCCGATGATGCGTGAGTAGTTTACCATAGACCTTCGGGTCCATAGTTAGCAGCTAGATGGCTTATTCTCTCTTTTTGATCTTCAATACAATGTTCTCCTCGATGTTCTTGGAGTTCTATCCGATGTAATCACTTTTTGCGGTGTGTTTGTTGGGATCCGATGAATTGTGAGTTTATGATCAGATTATCCATGAATATTATTTGAGTTTTCTCTGAACTCTTTTATGCATGATTATTATAGCTGTTATTTCTCTCCGATCTATTGATTTGGTTTGGCCAACTAGATTGATTTATCTTGCAATGGGAGAGGTGCTTTGTAATGGGTTCGATCTTGCGGTGCTCAATCCCAGTGACAGAAAGGGACATGACACGTATGTATCATTGCTATTAAGGGTAAAAAGATGGGGTTTATTCATGCATGAGTTTACTTTGTCTACATCATGTCATCTTGCTAAAGGCGTTACTCCGTTCTTTATGAACTTAATACACTAGATGCATGCTGGATAGCGGTCGATGTGTGGAGTAATAGTAGTAGATGCAGAATCGTTTCGGTCTACTTGTCTCGGATGTGATGCCTATATACATGATCATTGCCTTGGATATCGTCATGATTATTTGCTTTTCTATCAATTGCCCAACTGTAATTTGTTCACCCACCGTATGCTATTTTGAAGAGAGAAGCCTCTAGTGAAAACTATGGCCCCCGGGTCTACCTTAATCATATATTAAAAATCCTAAAAATACCTTGCTGCAATTTTACTTTATTTATTTTATTTTGTATTTTTGTTCGATCTATTTATCTATCACCATACAATTTAATCTTGCAATTAACCACCAAGGGATTGATAACCCCTTGTTCGCGTTGGGTGTGAGGATTTGTTGTTTTGTGTGCAAGTACTGCTAACGAGTTGTTGCGTGATTCTCCTACTGGATTGATAACCTTGGTTTCATAACTGAGGGAAATACTTATCTCTATTGTACTGCATCATCCCCAACTCTTCGGGGAAATCCCAACGCATCTCACAAGTAGCAGGAAGAATTTTTGGCGCCGTTGCCGGGGAGACAACATCAACATCTATCAAGTACCTACGCATAAAACTTTCATATCCTTGCATTTATTTTATTTGCCTTTGCCTCTCGTTTTCATCTCCCCCACTTCTAAAAAGTTTTTACAAAAATACAAAAATATTTTCCGTTTGCCTTTTTCTTGTTTGCTTGCTTGCTTTACCATTATGGCTAGTTCTTCTCTCATTACTATTACCCCTGAAAATGAAGTACTTAATTTTAAACAAAGGGGAGGAGAGAATTTAAAAGATGCTTGGTATAGGATTTGTGATGCTCATAATAGATCAACTCGTAAGCAATCCACCAGCATCCTTCTTCGCAATTTTTATGTGGGCATTACTACTTGGTATAGATTTGTACTTGATACTATTACCGGAGGGAATTTCTTGATGTGTCCCTCTATGGATGCTTTCAATGCTATGGGAAATTTAGTGGGATCACCACCTATCACTGTTAATGAAACAACTTCGACCTTGGAACATGTTATGCAAAGGTTAGAAGCTATTGAAAATAAAATACCTACTATTGAACATCTTGAGAATTTAGATAAAAAATTTCATAATCATATCACTCAACTTGGTTCTAAGGTAGGAATCGCATTGAAAACCTTAAAGTAAAAGGAACCGGTAGTTAATGAAAGAATAGAACAAAGCCCCGCTAGAATCGATAAGATAGAAGAAATTATTAATAATTTGAGCTCGGCTTTTTCCTCCATTAAGAATATTGATAGAACTCCCTCCAATAAAAATTGCAAGTTTATGTATGTTCCTAAAACCAATGGTGCTACTTCTAGTAAGGGAAATGAGGATCTTAAAATGATTAGCGTGCACCCCAATTTCATTGATGCGATTAAGGAACCTATTCATAAAAGTAAAATCCTTGATTTTGTGCCTAGAAGTGTGATGATGAGAAACACCTACGTTAAATCCACTAGGAAAACTGAATGTGTGATTGAGGAATTGGAAACCAAGGACGACAATACTTGAAACTATGCATTATTCCTAGCTAGGGGCATAAAACAATAGCGCTTGTTGGGAGGTAACCCAATGAATAAAATAAATTTTTACTTTTTATTTCTGTTCTTGCATGTTTAAATAATTATGCTACTGTTATGATTGTGTTTTTATGTTTTAATTAGTGTTTGTGCCAAGTAAAACCTTTGGGATGATTTGGAAGATAGTATAATTGATGTTGTTTGGAAAACAGAAAGTTTTGCGTCCAGTGCTTGAATTTTAATTCTGTACTAGAGCGTCAGAAAAATTTGAAATTTTTACACAGTATTGGTATATGAATGTCCCACGTTGTCCTAATTTTTCAGAATTTTTGGAGTTACAGAAGTATAGCTTTTAAATAGATATTTACAGACTATTCTGTTTTAGACAGATTCTGTTTTTGTTGCATAGTTTGCTTATTTTGATGAATCTATGGATCGTATCGGGGGGTATGAGTCATGGAGAAGTTGGAGTACAGTATCATTATGCCAATATTACATATGAATCAATTTACTACAGTACTTAGAGTTAAGGATTTCTTTTTTATACTAACGGATCTCACGAAGGTTTTGTTGAGTTTTGTGTGATTGAAGTTTTCAAGTTTTGGGTGAGATCACGATAGATGAAGGAATAAGGAGTGGAAAGAGCCTAAGATTGGGGATGCCCAAGGCACCCCAAGGTAATATTCAAGGAAGACTCAAGCGTCTAAGCTTGGGGATGCCCCGGAAGGCACCCCCTCTTTCTTCTACCAACTATCGGTAATTTTACTTGGAGCTATATTTTTATTCATCACATGATATGTGTTTTACTTGGAGAGTCGTGTATTATATGAGTCTTTGCTTTGTTTGTTTTTAGTTTGTCACAATCATCTTTTCTGGACACACCTAATTGAGAGAGCCACACGTTTATCATGATTTGTTAGAATACTCTATGTGCTTCACTTAAATCTTTTGAGCTAGGCAGTTGCTCTAGTGCTTCACTTAAATCTTTTTGAGCACGGCGGTGGCTATATTTTGAAGAAATATTTGAACTCTCATGCTTCACTTATATTATTTTGAGAGTTGATAAGATTAAAATTTTGAAGAAATATTTGAACTCTCGTGCTTCACTTATATTATTTTGAGAGTTGATAAGATTAAAATTTTGAAGAAATATTTCCACTCTCATGCTTCACTTATATCTTTTTGAGAGTTGATAATAGTAATGGTAATTTGCACAAGATATGAATTTGGTCCCAAAGTGATGAATATTCAAGAGGGATATAATAAAAACTTTCATGAAAGATCATTGGATATGATAAGTTTGATTCCTTGCAATAGTTTTGCGATATAGAGATGATAATATGTGAGTCATGTTAGTGAGTAATTGTGATTTAGTAAGAATATTGGTGTTAAGGTTTGTGATTCCCTATGCATGCACATAAAGTCAATAGTTATGCAACGAAATTATATCCTACTTATGGTGCATTATTCGGTGTTAGTTATGTTCAATGCATGTTTATGACCGTTTTCGCTTTTTGGTTGGTCGCTTCTCAATCTATTTGCTAGCCTTCATTTGTACTAAGCGGGAATACTGCTTGTGCATCCAACCCCTTAAACCCAAGTTGTGCCAAATGAGTCCACCATACCTACCTATATGCGGTATTTCCATGCCGTTCCAAGTAAATTTGCATGTGCCAACTCTAAAATTTTCAAAATAATTTTCCGTTTTGTGTGCCCGTACCGCTCATGAAGCGGCTGGGGGTGGCCAATATTTTCCATGCTAGGTGTGTTATTCTCACGATGAGTGTTTATTCACTTGTCATTGCACGAGAGAGTGGCAGGTAATAGGGATGCCCAATCCCGAAATGATTTTTTTAATATGATGTTAATAATAAATTCCTTGGAAAGTATTGGTATGGAGGGCACCCGTGGATACAGCTAGCCATGGATTGTGAAAGAATGGTGGAAAGGAAATAAACTTTATTTTCTGTTTGGGAACCGCCTATAATGTGTCTAGCATGGAAGATATTGGGAATTCTCGGTCGTTTTCGTTGACAGGAAAAGCATGCCTCTCAAAATAATTTTATCTCTCTAATTTAAGCCTTGAGCTCTGGCACATCTGCAAATCTCTGCTTCCCTTTGCGAAGGGCTTATCTATTTACTTTTATGCAATTTTTATTTTTATTTTGAGTCTCCATCTTCTCTTACAAAGCACCAACTAGAAAGCACTATTGTCATACTTGTGCATTGTGTGTAGCTAATATTGAGTGTGTTTCATGAATGGGTCAATGATTGAGCATAATGGGCTAGGGATAACTTTCTTTAGTGTTGATATTTTGAAAGACATGGATGCTTGTTAGTATGCTTGAGTATTTATGTCCTCATGTCAAACAATAGACTATTGCTTTGAATCACTCAAGTCCAAATGTCCATGCTACAAAGAAAAGAATATATGATGAATATGATAGGTAGCATTCCACATCAAAAATTCTGTTTTTATCATTTACCTACTCGAGGACAAGCAGGAATTAAGCTTGGGGATGCTTGATACGTCTCCAACGTATCTATAATTTTTTATTGTTCCATGCTATTATAGTATCAATCTTGGATGTTTTATATACATTTACAAGCAATTATATATCATTTTTTGGGACTAACCTATTAACTTAGTGCCCAGTGCCAGTTGCTGTTTTTTGCCTGTTTTTGGTTTTCCGGAATATCAGTACCAAACGAAATCCAAATGCCACGAAACTTTTTGGAGATTTTTTTTTCTGGACATAAGAGACACTAGAAGCTTCGGGAGAGGGCTAGAAGACAGAGGAGGTGGCCACGAGCCACCAGGGCGTGCCCTGGTGCCTCGTGGGCCCACCTCTGCTCCGTTTGACCTAATTCCACTTCTATAAATTATCTAAAATCGGGAAACCAACCAAGGAGTCCACGAAATACTTTTTCCATCGCCGCAAGTTCCTGTTCTCGAGAGATCCCATCTGGAGGCCTTTTCCGGCACTCTGCCGGAGGGGGATTCGATCACGGAGGGGCTCTACATCAACCTTGCTGCCCTTCCGATGATGCGTGAGTAGTTTACCACAGACATTCGGCTCCATAGTTAGTAGCTAGATGGCTTCTTCTCACTTTTTGATCTTCAATACAATGTTCTCCTCGATGTTCTTGGAGTTCTATCCGATGTAATCACTTTTTGCGGTGTGTTTGTTGGGATCCGATGAATTGTGAGTTTATGATCAGATTATCCATGAATATTATTTGAGTTTTCTCTGAACTCTTTTATGCATGATTATTATAGCTTCGTATTTCTCTCCGATCTATTGATTTGGTTTGGCCAACTAGATTGATTTATCTTGCAATGGGAGAGGTGCTTTGTAATGGGTTCGATCTTGCGGTGCTCAATCCCAGTGACAGAAAGGGACATGACACGTATGTATCGTTGCTATTAAGGGTAAAAAGATGGGGTTTATTCATGTGTGAGTTTAATTTGTCTACATCATGTCATCTTGCATAAGGCGTTACTCCATTCTTTATGAACTTAATACACTAGATGCATGCTGGATAGCGGTCGATGTGTGGAGTAATAGTAGTAGATGCAGAATCGTTTCGGTCTACTTATCTCGGACGTGATGCCTATATACATGATCATTGCCTTGGATATCGTCATGATTATTTGCTTTTCTATCAATTGCCCAACAGTAATTTGTTCACCCACCGTATGCTATTTTGAATAGAGAAGCCTCTAGTGAAAACTATGGCCCCCAGGTCTACCTTAATCATATATTAAAAATCCTAAAAATACCTTACTGCAATTTTACTTTATTTATTTTATTTTGTATTTTTATTCGATCTATTTATCTATCACCATACAATTTAATCTTGCAATTAACCGCCAAGGGATTGACAACCCCTTGTTCGCGTTGGGTGTGAGGATTTGTTGTTTTGTGTGCAGGTACTGCTAACGAGTTGTTGCGTGATTCTCCTACTGGATTGATAACCTTGGTTTCATAACTGAGGGAAATACTTATCTCTACTGTACTGCATCATCCCCTCCTCTTCGGGGAAATCTCAACGCAGCTCACAAGTAGCACTCCCTACACGCCCAGTTATCTTAACGGCGAAGTCTCCCTGTGTTGAAGTGGGTGCACCAGTTGGGTCTCTGATACATCTCCAACGTATCTACTTTTCCAAACACTTTTGATCTTGTTTTGGACTCTAACTTACATGATTTGAATGAAACTAACCCGGACTGACGTTGTTTTCAGCAGAACTACTTTGGTGTTGTGTTTTGTGCAGAAATAAAAAGTTCTCGGAATCGGACGAAATTTTACGGAGAATTGTTTTGGAATATATAAAAAATACTTGCGCAAAGAACTACCAGAGGGGGGCCACCAGAGAGCCACTGGCTCAGGGGGCGTGCCATCTGAGCTTTTGGGGCCCTCACGCCTCCGTTTGCCCTAAACCCAAGTCCATAAGTACCGTCTTCCTGAGAAAAAAAATAGAAAGAAAGTTTCATCGCGTATTACATATGGAGCCGCCGCCACCTCCTATTCTTCGTCGGGAGGCCTGATCTGGAGTCCGTTCGGGGCTCCGGAGAGGGCAATTCGTCGTCGTCGTCATCATCAATGACCCTTCTTCATCAACAACCTCATGATGCTCACCACGGGAGTGAGTAATTCCATCATAGGCATACTGGTGGTAGATGGAGATGGACGAGATTTGTCATGTAATCGACTCATTTTGTTAGGGCTTGATCCCTAGTATCCACTATGTTCTGAGATTGATGTTGCTATGACTTTGCTATGCTTAATGATTGTCACTAGGGCCCGAGTGCCATGATTTCATATCTAAATCTATTATGTTTTCATGAATATATTTGAGTTCATGATCCTATCTTGGAAGTTATATGCACCTGTTATTGTTCTGAACCATGGACCCCAAGGTGACAATAATTGTGATACTCTCCAGGGATGAATGTAATTTGAGAAGTTCATGTATTCACTATGTGTTAATGCTTTGTTCCGGTTCTCTACTAAAAGGAGCACCTTAATTAATCTTAGTTTCCATTAGGACCCTGCTACCATGGGAGGGTAGGAAAAAAGATGCCATGCAAGTTCTTACCGCAAGCACGTATGACTATATACGGAATATATGCCTACATATGATTGATGAATTGGAACTATTGTGCATCGCTCTAGGTTGTGACTATTACATTATGAATTTCATCCAAATATCCATCGCTACTCCATGCCTACGCTTTTCATAATATTGTCTTTGCTTGAATCACTATTGTTGTTGCTGTTCCAATTGCTACAAAACTGCTACTGTTACTGCTACTAATGTTACCACTGCTATCAAAACTATCATATTAATGTGCTACTAATACTTTGTTGCAAGAAAGTAACTTCTCAGGTGTGGTTGAATTAACAACTCAACTGCTAAGGCTTATAAATATTCTTTGGCCCCCCTTGTATCGAATCAATAAATTTGGGTGGAATACTATCCTCGAAGACTGTTGTGATCCCCTATACTTGTGGGTCATCAGTCTAGTTCTGACAACCTTGACCGAACCCAAACCGTCACCACGTACTGCAAAGCCGAAAGGTTCCATCGGTAGTCATTATGCCGTGTTTATGAACAGTTCATGAAAAAAATCCTCCAAAAAGAACGTCCAATAATCCATTCATGAAAAAGATGAACTCGGTTTGGATTTGTTTTCGCGCAGAAAACATATTCGAAAATTGATGCACTCCTCGTGCTCGTCCCAGAGTTTGAACCGTCGGATCGAGCTGAAATTTTTAGGGGTTGTCCACATAGCAATTCCGCACAATATGAACAATTGGATCTTCCAAAGGATGTTTGATCTGACCGCTGGACTCCTCGCCCCGAACTTGCGTGGATTTCCGCATAGATCCGTCAGGGCCTCGGTATATCGGTGATTCTCGGAGATTCCTCCATCGGATTCTGATGAAATTTTACGGGGTCGTTGTAGACTCAATCCTGCACAATTTCACCAAAGGAATCATCGGAATGACGCTCGAGAAGGCAGTGATGGTGAAAACGATCTGTTGTCCCGAAAAGTCTACACGGTCCCGTGGGGCAATGTTGACGTTGAGCCCCCGAGCTCCGTGGACGAATTTTTCCATCATCCTGGTTGAGATTGAAATTGATTTTGATGAAAAAGCCCATCGATTTTTGACAGATCCGACATGGGGTGTAGTCCTCGACCTGACCGAGTTGACCATTCGAGTCGGCGACGAAGATCTGTTCCGGTGTGTAGATTGCACCGAAACCGATCTGAACTCCATTGCACCGCTACGACTACACAGCAGGGCCTGTATGGGCCACCAATGATGGAGCTAAATCCAGCAGATCTCGGGTAGGGGTCCCGATAGGTAGCCTTGGAATAATGGTAACACAGGACACTGAATTTTACCCAGGTTCGGCCTCTCTCGAAAGAGATAACACCCTACGGGGAGCGGATTTGGGGCATGTAAGTGCAAGGGCACCGGGTCCCTCATGCGTGCTTTTTTCTTTTGGCTTTCGATTTGAAACTTTCATATCTTTTGAATAAAAAGTTTAAATTAAGTTCTGTTTTCATATTCGTGTTTCTCGTGACGAGGGCTTTCAAATAAGATCCATTTTGAATATGTTTTAACGAATGTTGAATACATGTCAAGTTTCAACTCTTGAAACTTAGTATGAGCAACCGATAAAATTACGATTTTCGTGCCTATGACCAAAAAAAACTTTAAACTTTTTATCTGTGAAACTTGGTATAAACAAGCAAGAAAAACACAAGTTTCAGATGAAAAAACATAAGTTTCAACGACTGAAACTTAAAACTTACTGTGTCCTAGTGCGGGATCCAACTACTTCGCGAATTGCGAGGCAATCGAGCGGTCAGGCAGGGCTTGGCAGGTGTGTGCCCCTACAAATTTCCGACGCCCTACGTACTGCTTTGTTGTATTGATTTCGAGGGGGTACATAGTACAGGTTGATCTACCATGAGATCGTGTGTATGAGTCTATCTTTGATGAATATCATCTATCGACTAGCCTAGCCTCGGTTTATATAATGTACCGGAGGCCTAGGATAACAGGAGTCCTAGTCGGTTACGTCAGTGGAGAGGAGTCCTCCATGGATTAGGAGGCCTTGTCTTGAACAGTAAGGCTTCTTGATTCTTCCTTGTATGTGTCATGGGCTCCCCGAAGTGGCCCAGGACAGAATCGACAAAGGGGGTACTCAACCTGACCCACCAGGTCGGGAGTCGACATGGTGAGAGGTCCCCTAGCCGGGAAACCATCACCATGGCGAGTTTTTACCGCTGAAATGTCGACAATCAACATCGATGGCGACCTCACCACCCACACTACACGAGGTCGAAGCCCTCTAAGCCGCCACTCTCTCTTGGGGCTGCTACCCCGACATCCACTGCTCCGCCGCGACCGCGCAGTCAACCGACATCGCCTTCCGGGGCCACCACCCCGACATACCACCACTCGCCTTGAGCTGCAATGCCGCACGACCCAGCGCTCGTAGCCCAAGCTGCTCAAAGCAACCACCGGTAGGCCACGACCGTCGTAGCAAATCGGGGACCTCCGCCTCGACACATCGTCCAACCGTCCCCACTGGAACACGTAGACCAAGACGAAAACCATGCAGCCCCCGCCTCCCTAGATCGCCACCCAAGCCGTGACAAAGCAGCAGTCCTGCCTCATGGAGCCGTCGCCGCACCGCTGACCAAGGGTTGAGCTAATAAAATCCACCATTTGTCAAAAAACCTACATTTAGTCCTGCAAAAAAAACTACATTTAGATGATTCGTTCACCATTCGGTTCTGTTGAGTATCGTGATTAGATTGGAAACATAGGATAGACTAGGAAGTATTCTAGCTTGTCTTGTACTCCAAGGAGATCATGTACTCCTATATATATGCTCACGAGGCTCAAGCAATAATCATCGATTCCACCATTCCCTCTCTATTCCTTCTAACATGGTATCAGCCTAGCCGATCCAAACCCTAGCCGCCGCCGCCGCTTCCGCTCCGCGCCGCCCCCGGGGCGGGCGGTCTCCATGATCGCCACCGGGGGCCGTGCTGCCCGTACCTAGGGTTCGTCTGCCGGTCGTGTTGACCGGCTGCCCTAGAGAGTCTTTTTCCCGATCCTTTGATCTGGGTTTTTCTCTCTCCCGCCGGTCGCATTGATTGGCATTTTATTTTTGGTTTTCCGATCTAAGATCGGTTTGCGTCGCCCGCCGCTGTCACCGACCCCGCGCCTCTACTCCGACACAGGCGCGACCACCCGGCCTCTTCTCCGACCCGGTGGCCTCACGCGATGTGGCGGCCCATCACGGCCGTCGTCCGCGTGTCTGCCCGCCCGTCACCGCCATGCTCAGAACAGGATTCCTGCATCACCACCCCGCCTCCGCCGCGTATGTACGGCCACCTCCACACGGCGTTGCGTTCGCCCCTCGGGCGCCGCTGCTGCATTGGCCGCCTGGGCGCCGGCGCTGAGACGCTCGTCTGCACGTCGTCGCACGCCGGCCGTCGTCGCTGGCTTCAGCTCGGACTCCGCCACCACACCGCCTCCACCGAGCGACGTCCACGACCTCGCGCGCGATCGGTTTGATCACCCGCCCACGCCACGATCCGCCCCGCCCGCGCCGTGCGACCGATCGGGCCCGTCGGTTGCGCGCGCCTCTGTAGGTCCCGTGAAGATTGTCCCCGAGTACAGCGCGCTCCTCCACCAATCGAGCAATGGGCTGCCACTGTGTCGCCCCATCGGGCCGCAGTGCCGCCACCCCGTGGTTCTCCTCGCGGCTGCATCGACCCGCCCGTCGCCGCTGCGTCGCCCCTTCGGGCCATAGCGCCGTGACACGCGGTCCACGCCGCCACCCCGAGGCCGTCCCCGTGGCAGCACCGACCCGTGCACCGCCGCTGCGCCGCCCCTTTGGGTCATAGCGCCGCGGCACGCGGTCCACGCCGCCGCCCCGAGGTCTTCCCGCCGTCGCCCCGACCCGCACGCTGCCACTGCGTCACCCATTAGGGCGGTAGCGCCGCGGCACGCGGTCCACTCCGCCGTCCCCGCGCATCAACTTCCACGTGGTATGTGCCGTGCCGCCCCCCTAGGCGTGGGAACGCCACCGTCCGCGCCGGTCTTCATGATGCTGTTGGGTTCTCCTCGCCTACTTCGAGCACCGCCGCCGCTCTCCTAACCTAGCCACCGCCGCCTCCTCCTCAGGCCGCTGCCGCCGCTCTTCCTCAGCACCGCTGCCACTCACTCACCTGAGTCGCGCCGTCAGTCCACCCCCTTCGTCTTCGTCCAGCACTAGCTCATCGTCATCGTCGCTGTCGTCTTCCCCGACCACTTCAACTACTCCGACCACCACAGGCAACATCGGCCCCACACCGATTGGCGCTGCAATCGTCGTGGAGTCCTTCTCTGCTAGCCCCCTCGACATGGCGTACAGCTCGTGTAGGTCCCTGTCTACGCATGCCCGGTGCTGGCAGCACCGATGCGTGCCTTCGTCCATGATGTGTCCCCGGGCCTGGCAAGCCTGGAGCGGTGCATCGTCAACATCGACTTCGTCCGTCTACGCATGCCCGGTGCTGGCAACACCGACGCGTGCCTTCGTCCAGGACGTGTCCCCGGGCTTGGCAAACCCGGCGCGACGCCTCGTCAACATCGTCTTCTTCCCGGCGCATCACTACCTCGACACCACTGCGCCCATGACTAACTCGGCGCCTCCTTGCGCCCGTGGCTCCACGGCGACTACCTCGACACCGGCCACCCCGACTCGACATCGAGCACCGCGTCCCTCACACGGCTACCTCGACCACGGCTACGCCACCCTACGCTCTTGGCTATATCGGCATCGGCACAAAGGGCTACCGCCTTGCTTGAGCAACCTCGTCGGTCTCCACTCCATCCATGACTTCTGCGATGCATCGACCATTACGACTGTGGGGGGATGTCCGTCGGCTTGCCTTCGGATTCTTCTCCAGTCTCACCATCTGCATCGCTACCGTTGTGATTGCGGGTTCAGTATCGTGATTAGATTGGAAACGCCCCCGGCCCGACCGTGCACTAATCATACACGCAAATGCACACGATCAAGCCCAGGGACTCACGAGAAGATATCACAACACAACTCTAGACACAAAATAAAATAATACAAGCTTTATATTACAAGCCAGGGGCCTCGAGGGCTCGAATACTTAAGCTCGAATTACACAAGCGTCAGCGGAAGCATCAGTATCTGACTATAGATATAATTAGACAAAGTTGCCTTAAGAAGGCTGAGCAAAACAACGACATCTAGATCAAAAAGGCGCAGGCCTCCTGCCTGGCAGCCTCCTAAACTACTCCTGACTGTCGGTCTCCACGTAGTAGTAGGCTCCGTCGGGGTAGTAGTAGTCATCGGCGGGATCAGTTGTCTCCGGGACTTCATCATCTAATCGCAGCAATCGGGTATGGGGAAAAAGAGGTAGTGTCGTGGTTTTAACACGGCAGATGCCCTTGTGAAACGACTTAGAGATGAGGCCATCGCACGAGTGTGGAAGCTTAACGGGGTTGATCGGGAACAAGAAGACGCCGGGTTACCCAGGTTCGGCCCCTCACGGTGGAGGTAAAGGCCTACGTCCTGCTTGATTATATTGCTGTAGATCTCGATTACAAGGACGTGAATTCGCTAACCTAGCTCTCGAGGAGATTGCAACTTAGTCTTTTTCATATAGGTGCTCCCCTTTATATATACAGGTGGAACCCTAGGGTTACATGAGAGTCCGGGGCGTCATCCTGACCCGGCTCCTACTCTTTCCTACTTGCTCTCCAAGACGGTGCTTAACCGTTCATCGTTTTCGTGAACTGGCCCATCGCCTAAGCCGGCCTATCTTCACCAGGCCTCATTAAGCCGGCCCACCTTGAATCCTTCGACCCTGCCGTGAGTTGGCCCAGTGAGCCTGCTCTATGGCCGGGTTAACACCCTGTCGGGTCTAAATGCTGGTATACATCCCCAACATTAGCCCTCAGTTTGACTTGAATTTATTCATGTTAAACTTCCCCCTGAAAAAGCAAAACATTAGTAATATACTCTCTAAATGCTTCCCAAGCCGGTCCTTCAGAACGCCGTCCGTGACCGGCTCAATTTGTCGGGTTAAGTAAATCGACAGGTCATTCCTTTAGGTTCAGACTTAGCATTTTCAGTTCTTTTCCCTCATGACGTCACAATCCACTTCCACAAAATCTGGGATGACACCATAGGGAATCTGAGTAGATTTGTATTGCTTTGTCGGGCGCGAAAATCGAGGAGCTCCTTTCGCCACTGTTTACTATGCCGCCTTGGTTTTCGTGCTTGCCGTTTGGGAGTCCAGTGGCGCCCATAAATAGACCATCGTCTTCCTCTTCTCTTCTTTACTGCCTATCGTCCCTTCCTCTTCTGCAACGCGCCCGCTCGAGCCCGTCGCCACCGGAGCCAGCTCTTCGCCGCGCCTCTTCTTCGTCGCCGGAGCCCTCCCCGTCGCCGGCCACACCGCCACACTTTATCGTCTACGGTTTTCTTCCAATCCAGATCTGTAAGTCGCGGGCGCCATTGCCATAGCTCTGTACTATTCTTCGTGTTCTTCATCGCAACCACAGTAGATCTCAAATGCCCTTGGTCCCTTGCAGTTTCAGTTTCCGCAGCCATCCCGCAGCATTTCCCATATTTAGTAGATCCATCGCGCCATCATAGCTATATCCACTACAGTTCATCTCGATATGAAGAACACGTTTAACCTTTTATTTTTTTATTTTTATCCATTTTGTAGATCCGTAGAATCTTCTTACTTTGTATAAATCTGTTTTACGGACTCGTAGTCCAAGCTGTTCCACAACACTTGTAAAAATTTGTGACCTGCAGTTCTGACTCATCTATGCTAATAATCTTGACCCGGCCATTTGCCTGCATCGTCTTGTCTAACCCGGCCAAAATTTCTTACTCACCGGCTGGTTTATATCATTTGTACTTTATCAAAAGGCTCTTATCGCCGGCTTGTGACACCTTTTCCTTTTCAGAACAGTTGACATCATGCCTCCCAAGCCCAAGATCGTCAACTGGGCTAAGTCCAGTATGCCCAAACTGAGCCTGCAAGCTCTGACAGACACCGGGTTGCTGCCAGCTAAGGAGATAATCTCATGGCGAGCTCCTGAAGAAGAAATCCACCATCAACCCGGCGAAAATGAAGTAGTCATATTTGCTGATCATGTCTCCAGGGGTTTTCGTCCTCCTGGCTCAAAGTTTTTCAGGGACGTGCTACACTTGTTCAACATCAGGCCCCAAGACTTGGCCCCCAATTCCATCTTCAATCTTTGCCAATTCCAAGTATTCTACGAAGTCTATTTGCAACTCGAGCCGTCTCTGACCTTGTTCCGAGAACTCTTTTATCTAAACCGCCAAACCTCACAAGGACGGCCCCAGCATTGAACTCGGCGGGATTTCTATCCAACGCCGAAAGAACATTATCTTCCCCAATGCCAAGCCGGCCAGTCATCTGAAGGGGTGGCAGAGGACTTGGTTCTACTGCAAAGACACCTCTCCCGCAGGTCAGAAACCTTTGCCGGGTTACCGGGTAACCCGGCTTACCAATGCAACCTTCCCGGGTCTTGCTCCCTAAGAAGACAGGGAGAATCTAGAGCCACTATATCCAAAGATGAACATCTTACTTGCCCTCGGCCTCACTGGTGTCGATCTGACCCGGACTTGGGTCGAATGGAGGATTCAGCCACTGAGCTCCAGGACCCGGCTGATGCACACCTACACCGGCCACCGTGAAGGCCCACTCCGGTTTAGCCGGGTCAACCTCAAGGAAAAGGAGGTCATAAAACTAGCCAAGAAACTGCTTGGCGAGACGATGGAAGACATCAAGACTGTGGGGCTTGCCCGGTTTAGTGCCAATAACCCGGCTCCTAAGGTAAGCCATTTATGTTACTTCACCTTTTCTGAGTTGAAGTCCAAAACCCTCGGCTTAATTGACCCGCCATGATACAGGAAAATGACGATTGGTGGCGGGTTGAAGCCCAAAACCTGGCTCTTCGAGAGGATGATGAAGAAGAGTCGGACAATGAAGAAGACAATGAGGTAGAACTTGATACTCTTGGCTGTCTTTTTAATCAGATTGCTGATGCCTACTCATCTCAGGAGGAAGCTGAAGTTAGTCACCATGACGAGCCATAGGTAACTTTGATCTCCTCAGACTCTGATTCCCCAATACCAATTCGAAAGAAAACCCAGGCTGCAATCCGCAAAGTCCGAAGAAAACCCCGGGTTGCTGTCCGTAAAGTTCCCTTTTCACATCAAGATGCTCACTTGGATCCCAAATTTGTTTCGAAGAAAACACAGCAAGCCGGCACCTCCAAACGGAAGACCCGGAGCAGTGAGGGCGAGTTGAGTGGCGGGCTTCCATATGAGTCGCCTTCCCGTAGAGCACGGACAGAGGTGCTTCTCAGTCCAACTTCTTCCTTTCCTCTAGCTGGTTGCTTCAAAGAACCCTTACATTTAAATGATTCGGCATACCAGACATCCCCCTCCTCGGATGAATCAAGCGCCACTCAGGCGCCGGCTTTCAACATCAACCCGGGGTAAGCATATCGATTATTCCTTTACTGCACAACTCTTCACCTCATAACTCTTGACTGAATTAAATCTTTGCTCCTTTCGCAGTGCCAAGGCCATCAAGAAGAAAACAGCTGTCGGGTCATCTGACCCGGTCATTCCAACTGACCCTCGAGAAGAGGCCGCCTTGGCCATTCAGGATGAGCTGGCATTCCGGCACGGCCCGCCGCCCCTGGACACAACAAGCCCGGCTCGCGCATCCCCTCCTGCTCAGGAGAGGGAAAATATAATCGAAGACCAACCCGCACTGCAGCCCGAGGCGCCGGCTCAAAAAGAAGTGCCGGCTCAAGAAGAAATAGTGGTGACGAGTGAGCGGCAAACTGCTGCCCCAGAATCCTCCACAGCTCTTACCAAAGTTTCGGCCAAGCCTGAGCCCGCCCCGAAGGACAAGTTGAAGTCGGCTCTTGAGTTTTCTACATTTGAAGATCAAGATGCCAGTACCTTGCACCGGGCCGTGCTGACCCGGCTGTCAGAAAGCCGGGACACAGAGATCGCCATGATCACGTCTTTGAAGCGGAAGTATGAGGTAACTTGCTCCCTTTGTTCTGTACCATATATATATGTAGCCCCCAAGGCCCGGGTCATTATGAAATGATGACCCGGGACTTCAAAATTTAACTTGTAAACAGAACTTCAACCGGCGACCCCCAAAGGCCGGGTCATTATGAAATGATGACCCGGGACTTCAAAATTTTAACTTGTAAACAAAACTTCAACCGGCGACCCCCAAGGGCCGGGTCATTATGAAATGATGACCCGGGACTTCAAAATTTTAACTTGTAAACAGAACGTCAACCGGCGACCCCCAAGGGCTGGGTCATTCATGACGGGCGGGTCTGCACCACTTGGCAGGATAGACCAATTTATGCATTAGCCCCCATGTGCCGGGTTGTCCTTTAGGGCGGCTCGGGTCATCCATATATGATATATAACAAACTGCACTGCAGGAAATGATGGATCAAGCGGAGGACCAGGCTTCCTCCTTCCGAAAGGAAGTGAGGAAGGAGAGAAAATTGCACCAGCAAGCTGAAGAAGCCGCCGCTGAAGCCAATAAATCCTTGGTCATTGTGAGGACCACTTTGCAAGAGACGGAGGCCGCAAGAGCCGCCCAAGCCATACGTGTTGAAGAGGCCGAAACCAAGCTTGAGCCGGTAACTCAGGAATTGGCAACTCTTAAGAGTCAGATTACCGCCATGTGCCGAGCCATCTTTGGTAAGTAAGACTTTTTATTGTAAGTCAACTGTTTCGTCTGAAATATGCTAAACCGGCTTTGCTGATCATGTATACTGACTTGTGCAGGCCGGAAGAATCAAACTCTTGTGCAGCAACCAGTGGTGAAATTGAAGGCGGTCTACACCCTGGTAGAACAACTATATATAGGCAGCTGCCATTGCATAATGGCTGCAAAGAACACCAAGGCACCGCCGCAGTTGATTGCCGATACTCTGAAAGAGATGTCCATCGTGCCCAGGTGGTTTAATGACTGGAAAAAGGCGGCTTGCCGCACTGGAGCCCTGACGGCGCTTGCACGGGCCAAGGCCTACGTACCAGAGCTTGACCCGGCTCAGATCGTGGGCGGGTACCCAGAGTTCAATGTTGATGACTCGCCGTTCACAAAGAAGGACTTCCAACGCTGCATCAAAGAAACCCGGGTTGCAGTGACCGCGATCGCCGAAGAGGCCGACCTGACCAAGTACCAGGCGCCGTACTCCAAGGAGAATGAGCGGATAGAGCCGCCAAACCATGAGCCGGTGGCCTTAACCCGCACGTGTAAGCCATCCTTTGCTCCTGAAGTCGACCCTTCCACCCTGATATCCACCGATGCCCTATTTGAAGCCTTGCGCTCAATTCAGTGGTCGACCGGCGACTCAAGCCAAGAAGCAGAGGATGACGACGGCCGCGAAGAGCCGGCGCCTGGGGCTTCATCGGGCGCTGGTGCCAGCTCTGACCCGACAATATAGAGCGCCGACTCGTCTTTTGTAGACAGAACTTGTAAAAAAATTGTCATGGCCGCAGCTAATTGGCGGCTTGTAATAGGGTAGTATGAAACACTTGTGTTGATGCCAGTGCCATCGTGTACTGAGCTTGATTATTGCCTGTAAAAATAACTTATGCTTCTGTGAATCCTCTTGGGCATTGAGAGCTGGCTGTTGAAATAGAGTGATTCCGCTGAAACAATAACTGCATGTGATGGTGATTGAGGAAATCACATAACGAGTAATCTTGTTACTGGTTGCAATGAATCAAAAATATCTAAATAACTAAAGTGAATGCTATGCATGGATGTATGCATGTATGCAGAGATGAGATGAATGCAAAAAAGAATACAATCGTAAGCCGGAATATGCTTGACTCGGCCGGCTTATAAAGCGCAAGCCGGCTGCTAAACACAACTTGAAACAGCCGGCTTATAAAGCGCAAGCCGGGATATGCTTTCATGAAGCTGGCACTTTGGCCTGTTGGTTTGTCCTTGCTCTCTGAAAGCCGGCTCTCACACAACCAATCGGACGTTTTAACTCTAACGAATTCAGGGTCACCTATGTGATTGACTCGTCAGACGTACGCCAGGTCGTTTTTAGGGAGTAGCATCTTGGTAACAGGCAGGTTTAACCAACTTTGTGGCATCTTGCCGGGTTAAAGGGTTTTGTAAGCTAAACTCAATTGAGTTGGAAGCCCCCAAGTAACCAAGATCAACAAATAAAGATCCAGCACACAAATTTTGAGGCAAAACAGCACCTTACACCGTGCTGCTGGTCGTTATTTTATTTGATCGAAACAGGTATATATAGGATAAAAGGTATGTACAAAGATATGACCTAGTCGATGACTTAGGTGTAGTATGGCCGGAGCTGGGCGATGTTCCAAGGCCGGCTTGTTTCTTCCTCAGAGGTACGTGATTTATCTGCCTCACGTATATCAATCAGGTAATATGACCCGTTGTTGAGATTCTTGCTGACCACAAAGGGCCCTTCCCAAGGTGGTGAAAGCTTATGCATGCCGGTCTGGTCTTGTATCAGACAGAGCACTAAGTCACCTTCCTGAAAAATGCGGCTTCGAACTCTACGGCTGTGATAGCGACGTAGGTCTTGCTGATAGATTGCTGATCTGGATGCAGCAAGGTCACGCTCCTCCTCCAGAGCATCAAGAGCGTCTTGGCGAGCCAGCTCATTATCTAATTCCACATAAGCCGCCACTCGAGGGGAGTCATGACGAATATCGCTTGGAACTACAGCTTCTGCACCATAGACTAGGAAAAACGGCGTATAGCCTGTTGACCTATTGGGAGTAGTCTATATGCTCCAAAGCACTGAAGGTAACTCTTCTTCCCAGCAACCCAGCGTGCGCAGCAGAGGCACCATGAGCCGGGGTTTGATACCACGCAGCAATTCCTGATTGGCCCTCTCGGCCTGTCCGTTGGACTGAGGATGTGCAACCTATGCTAAATCAAGCCGAATGTGCTCCTGTTGACAGAACTGTTCCATGGCTCCCTTGGAAAGATTAGTCCCATTTGTCTATAATGATACTGTGCGGGTAGCCAAATCGGAATATCAGCTTTTTCAGAAACTTGACAGCTGTAGCCGCGTCGCAGTTGCTGACCGACTCTGCTTCCACCCACTTGGTAAACTTGTCCACAGCCACCAGTAGGTGCGTATGCTTGTTCTTAGAACGTTTGAAGGGTCCCACCGTGTCAAGCCCCCAGACCGCGAACGGCCAAGTAATCGGGATCATCCTCAACTCTTGAGCCGGCACATGGGCCTGGCGAGCATATATCTGACATCCATCACACTTACGGACAATGTCCTCTGCGTCAGCATGAGCCAGGAGCCAGTAAAAACCGTGCCGGAAAGCCTTCGCGACCAGTGATCTTGAGCCGGCATGGTGTCCACAATCGCTAGAGTGAATCTCATTGAGAATTGCGTGGCCTTCTTCAGGTGAAACACATCACTGAAAAACACCAGTGACGCTCCGTCGGTGCAACTCGCCATTGACAATAGTCATAGACTTGGATCGTCTGATGATCTGCCGAGCCAGGATTTCCTCTGTTGGCAGTTCTCCCCGGCTTAGGTAAGCCAAATAGGGGACCGTCCAATCAGGGATAGCGTGGACAGCCGCCACTAGAGCCGCCTCCGGGTCAGGAATTGCCAGGTCCTCCTCGGTTGGTAATTTGACAGACGGGTTGTGCAAAACATCCAGGAACACATTGGGTGGCACCGGCTTGCGTTGCGAGCCCAAGCGAGAGAGTGTGTCTGCCGCCTCGTTCTGCCTGCGATCAATATGATCAACTTGATAACCTTTGAAGTGTCCAGCAATATTTGTGACCGCGTGCCGGTAAGCTGCCATAAGGGGATCCTTAGAGTCCCATGTGCTAGAAACCTGCTGGGCCACCAAGTCTGAGTCGCCCAGACACCTGACCCGGCTCAGGTTCATCTCCTTGGCTATCCTAAGCCCGTGAAGCAAGGCCTCATATTCTGCGGCATTGTTAGTGCAGGGAAACATGAGTCTCAAAACATAACATAACTTATCTCCTCGTGGGGAAGTAATCTAAACTCCAGCCCCCAAGCCTTCAAGCTGCCGTGACCCGTCAAAATGTATGGACCAGTATGTTGTGTCGGGCTTCTCTTCAGGAGCCTGCAACTCTGTCCAATCATTAATAAAATCCACCAATGCCTAGGATTTGATTGCTGTACGGGGC
This sequence comes from Elymus sibiricus, assembly GCA_039707655.1. Classification (NCBI taxonomy): domain Eukaryota; kingdom Viridiplantae; phylum Streptophyta; class Magnoliopsida; order Poales; family Poaceae; genus Elymus; species Elymus sibiricus. The sequence continues at coordinate 361,432,062 of CM077666.1, forward strand.
ACGTATTTGAGATGATGCGGACCGAGCTCGATAGCCCACTTAGCAACCCGGCCTGTCGCCTCCCGGTTCTGGATTATATCCCCAAGAGGTGCTGAGATGACCACAGTGATGGATGCTCGTGGAAGTAATGCTTCAGCTTGCAGCTAGCCATAAATACTCCGTAGACCAGTTTCTGCCATGTGTTGATAGAATTCGCCGGTTGGTTTTTCATCCAAGTGCGTGCAGGGCCCTCCAACATCAGAGGCAGGTAACGCGCACACACTGACTCACTTGCACCCAACAAGTCCATTGCCAACTCATAACTCTCGATCCACTCGGTGGGCTCCAAATTCTCCGTATAGTTAGGAACCTTGCGAGGCCCTTTGAAATCAGGGGGTATGCACGCCTCTCGCAGCGCTGGTTGATGGAAATATGCCCTAGAGGCAATAATAAAGTTATTATTATTTTATATTTCCTTGTTCATGATAAAGGTTTATTATTCATGCTAGAATTGTATTGACCGGAAACTTAAATACATGTGTGAATACATAAACAAATACCGTGTCCCTAGTGAGCCTCTACTAGACTAGCTTGTTGATCAAAGATGGTTAAGGTTTCCTAACCATAGACATGAGTTGTCATTTGATAACGGGATCACATCATTAGGAGAATGATGTGATGGACAAGACCCATCTGTTAGCTTAGCATATGATCGTTCTGTTTATTGCTACTGCTTTCTTGAATGTCAAATACATGTTCCTCCGACCATGAGATCATGCAACTCCCGGATACCGGAGGAATACCTTGTGTGCTATCAAACGTCACAACGTAACTGGGTGATCATAAAGATGCTCTACAGGTATCTCCGAAGGTGTCTATTGAGTTGGCATGGATCGAGACTGGGATTTGTCACTCCGTGTTTCGGAGAGGTATCTCTGGGCCCTCTCGGTAATGCACATCATAAGAAGCTTGCAAGCAAAGTGACTAAGGAGTTAGTTACAGGATGATGTATTATGGAACGAGTAAAGAGACTTGCTGGTAACAAGATTGAACTAGGTATGGAGATACCGACGATCGAATCTCGGGCAAGTAACATACCGACGGACAAAGGGAATTACGAATGTTGTCATTGCGGTTCGACCGATAAGATCTTCGTGGAATATGTAGGAACCAATATGGGCATCCAGGTTCCGCTATTGATTATTGACCGGAGAGGCGTCTCGGTCATGTCTACATCATTCCCGAACCCGTAGGGTCCGCATGCTTAACGTTCGTTTACGATATAGTGTTATATGAGTTATGTGAATTGGTAACCGAATGTTGTTCGGAGTCCCGGATGAGATCCCGGACCTCACGAGGAGTCTCGGAATGGTCGAGAGGTAAAGATTTATATATGGGAAGTCATATTTTGGGTTCCGGAAAAAGGTGCAGTTTTTTCGGTATTGTACCAGGAAGCTCCCAGAAGGTTCCGAAGGATTCCGAAGGGGTCCGGAAGTCCACAAATGGGTCCACCATGTCCCAAGGGCTGGCATGGGCTAAGGGGAGGCGCCCTGGCCTTATTGGGCCAGGCGCACCAAGTCCTCAAAAGCCCACGCAGCTAGGGAAGGAAAAAAGGAGAGTCCTAGTAGGAATAGGATTGGACTTTGGAGTCCAAGTCCACGTGTGTACTATTCATCTGGTACTGTTCACGTGGTACTATTCACGTGGTACTGTTCACGTGGCACTATTCCTTCTACTCCAAGCCCCTACACATATATAAATAGAGGAGAGGGGGCGCCCCAAACAAGCCACAACATTGTCTTAGCCGTGTGCGGCGCCACCCTCCACAGTTCCGTCCCTCGGTCATATTTTCGCAGTACTTGGGCGAAGCCCTGCTGAGATAGCATCACCATCACCGTCACCACGCAGTCGTGCTGCCGGAACTCATCCACTACCTCGCCGTCTTGCTGGATCAAGAAGTCGAGGACGTCACCGAGCTGAACGTGTGCTGAACGCGGAGGTGTCGTACATTTGGTGCTCGGTCGGTTGGATCGTGAAGTTGTTCGACGACATCAACCGCGTTGTTCTAACCCTTCCGCTTACGGTCTACGAGGGTACATAGACACACTCCCCCTCTCGTAGCTATGCATCTCCATGGATAGATCTTGCGTGTGCGTAGAAATTTTTTGTTTTCCATGCAACGTTCCCCAACAGTGGTATCAGAGCCAGGTCTATGCGTAGTTGATATGCACGAGTAGAACACAAAGAGTTGTGGGCGGTGATCGTCATACTGCTTACCACCAACGTCTTATTTTGATTCGGCGGTATTGTAAGATGAAGCGGCCCAGACCAACCTTACATGTCCACGTACATGAGACCGGTTCCACCGACAGACATGCAACTTGTTTTGCATAAAGGTGGCTGGCGGGTGTCTGTTTCTCCTACTTTAGTTGAATCAAATTTGACTGCGGCCGGTCCTTGTTTAAGGTTAAAACAGCAAACTTGATAAATCACCGTTGTGGTTTTGTGTCGTAAGTAAGAACGGTTCTTGCTAGAAGCCCGTAGCAGCCACGTAAAACTTGCAACAACAAGTAGAGGACGTCTAACTTGTTTTTGCAGGGTATGTTGTGATGTGATATGGTCAAGACATGATGTGATATACGTTATTGTATGAGATGATCATGTTTTGTAATTTATCGGCAACCGGCAGGAGCCTTATGGTTGTCTCTTTATTGTATGAAATGCAAGCGCCATGTAATTGCTTTACTTTATCGCTATGCGTTAGCAATAGTTGTAGAAGCAATAGTTGGCGAGACGACCACGACGCAACGATGGAGATCAAGGTGTCGAGCCGGTGACGATGGAGATTATGACGATGCTTTGGAGATGGAGATCAAAAGCACAAGATGATGATGGCCATATCATGTCACATATTTTGATTGCATGTGATGTTTATCCTTTATGCATCTTATTTTGCTTAGAACGACGGTAGCATTATAAGATGATCCCTTCACTAAATTTCAAGATAAAAGTGTTCTCCCCGAGTATGCACCGTTGCTAAAGTTCGTCGTTTCGAAGCACCTCGTGATGATCGGGTGTGATAGATTCTACGTTCACATACAACGGGTGTAAGCCAGTTTTACACAAGCAGAATACTTGGGTTAAACTTGACGAGCCTAGCATGTACAGACATGGTCTCGGAACACTGGAGACCGAAAGGTCGAACATGAGTCATATAGTAGATATGATCAACATGGAGATGTTCACCATTGATGACTATCCCATCTCACGTGATGATCGGACATGGGCTAGTTGATTTGGATCATGTATCACTTAGTTAACTTGAGGGATGTTAATTTAAGTGGGAGTTCATTAGTAATTTGATTAATTGAACTTAATTTATCATGAACTTAGTCCTGATAGTCTTTGCAAATTATGTTGTAGATCAATAGCTCACGTTGTAGCTCCCCTGTTTTTGATACGTTCCTAGAGAAAGCTTAGTTGAAAGATGATGGTAGCAATTACACGGACTAGGTCCGTAACTTGAGGATTATCCTCATTGCTGCACAGAAGGATTATGTCCTTGATGCACCGCTAGGTGATCGACCTGCTGCAGGAGCTGTTGCAGACGTTGTGAACGCCTGGCAGGCTCGATCTGATGACTACTCGATAGTTCTGTGTGCCATGCTCTACGGCTTAGAACCGGGACTACAAAAGCGTTTTGAATGCCATGGAGCATATGAGATGTTCCAGGAGCTAAAATTGATATTTCAAGCTAATGCCCGGGTTGAGAGATATGAAGTCTCCAACAAGTTCTTCAGCTGTAAGATGGAGGAGAACAGTTCTGTCAGTGAACACATACTCAGAATGTCTGGATACCACAACCACTTGACTCAGCTAGGAATTGATCTTCCAGTTGAGAGTGTAATTGACAGAGTTCTTCAGTCACTGCCACCAAGCTATAAAGGCTTCGTGATGAACTGTAATATGCAAGGGATGGAGAAGACAATTCCCGAGCTCTTCGCGATGCTGAAATCGGCGGAGGTAGAAATCAAGAAGGAGCATCAAGTGTTGATGGTTAACAAGACCACTAGTTTCAAGAAAAAGGGCAAGGGAAAGAAGGGGAACTTCAAGAAGAACGGCAAGCAAGCTGCCGCTCCCACAAAGAAACCCAAAGTTGGACCCAAGCCTGAAACTGAGTGCTTCTACTGCAAAGGAACTGGTCACTGGAAGCGGAACTGCCCCAAGTATTTGGCGGATAAGAAGGATGGCAAAGTGAACAAAGGTATATTTGATATACATGTTATTGATATGTACCTCACTAGTGCTCGTAGCAGCGTCTGGGTATTTGATACCGATTCAGTTGCTAATATTAGTAACTTGAAGCAGGAGCTGTAGAGTAACGGAGACTAGCTGAGGGCGAGGTGACGATATGTGTTGGAAGTGTCTCCAAGATTGATATGATCAATATTGACACGCTCGTAATACCTTCGGGATTAGTATTAAACCTAAATAATGGTTATTTGGTGCTCGCGTTGAGCATAAAACATTATATCTGGATATTGTTTATTGCAAGACGGTTATTCATTTAAGTCAGAGAATAATGGTTATTCTGTTTATATGAACTAGCAAAGTGGCCCGCTCGATGCGCGGGCTAGAATTTTATGAAGTTTAATAGTTAGAACATATTATTTGATTTGTCCATAGATGTTTGAAAACAAATGTGGTGAAATTTAGAAACATAATACGTCCGCGAACATATTTATTTTTTCTCATTGCTTTCATGTAGAAAGGGGTGTATTTTGTAATGTTGTGTAATATTGATATTTTTTTATGATTTTTTACTTCAAGTAATTTATGTTTTAATTTGATTGACCTGTGGTCGACATACAAAATGATGATCGTAAGTTATGAATGCAAAATACAACTTAAGGCGTACTGTTATTTTTTTTGCCCCCTTCACTTTTTGCGGGCTTGGAACACGCATTGGCAGTGCTACTACCCCTACCCCTATTAATATTCAACAAAATTAAGAAATAATTAGTGTGTTTGTTCTTAGATATAGTCTTAATATTTTTCTTAGAAAAATTAAGGTTGAATAACTAAATACGAAAACATCATTTGCATTGAAAAAATAAAATATAACAATGTTTTCATGCTCTCACTTATGGTTTGCATTCTCTAATAAGCTTCAATAATCAGATGTCGCATCATATTAATTGTCGATGTTTGGTAGAATGTTGATGCATCTTTCGAACAAATAATATATAGTACACAAATCATTGATTGTGGCGAACAAATATGTCCAGCTAAACAAAATGTGTTCCATTATATGGAATGCACGTGGTCGAAATTGAAAAATGTTGACCACTTGTATATGTAAAGTATATAAGTTGACGGTATGCAAATAAGGTATGACGAATTCTGGGTTGGATTTCACATGATATTTAAAAGAATGTTTATTTCATCATTATATTTCTGCATAATAATTGTGATATTACATGTATATATATATGTAAAATGTGGTTTCAAAAATATCTTGTGCATCCTAACCCAATAAGAATTGGCGCGACTCAAAAGTTAGCATACTAAACCTACATCCATGACAGTAAGAAGACAAAAACAATAGAAATCAGATGGGAAATTGGAATGTCATAACATAGCAACAACATGTGAATTTATAATTAAATTATTAATGAAGATGATAGGTGATATTATTGCTAACTATAGATGATGAGCCAAAACTTGCCCACATGCTATGTTTGTCATCTTCAAAATAGACTAATATTTTATTAGTATGGATGCCAGATACAAATTTAATCATGGGCAAATACATCGTATCCCACATTGTATTTTATCTCTTATTTGATAAGACCTCTAGTCAAATTTAAGAATAGCCTAATGCATCAAACCTATTTTGAACAACCAAGACACTATACTGCGTACAAAAACTGGACAATCTCCAAATAACTTTTAAGAAAAATGCTAGGCAAAATGGGTGACGTACATTAAATTCAAATGACATGTAATTACAAGGGCAATAGAACGTACTATGCTTTAATTCTATATGCAGGTGCTTAATATTTCTTCACACTTGGAAGATTCAAACACGACTCCATGGATACAACCGTGCAATTATCTCCTAAAATGATTAAGTAGGCATTGTTGGTTGAATGATCAGGAGCATGGTCACAATACAATGTCCAGTATCGTGTGGTCGGAAATAGAAAATTTAATTGGATTAGCTATTCACTAAACAAAATAAGTAATGAGAGGTATATACATACTGGTTCATATATGGTTCCTTAAGGAAACAAAAGAAGTTTTCTATATAGTAAATCAATTATAGCGAAACGGAGAAACCATCAGACAAGAACAATTGAAAGATCACACAAATCTCATTTTATTCCACGTCCCACCTATATATTAATAGAACGGTAATTTAGTCAGATGGGAAATAAGAGATAACCAAATTAGACATACGAACAGTACCACTTACAATTGATGTTCTATATGAAAATATTTGTTAGCCCTTGTGCATGGAGAACCTACAGCAGGTCAAGGGATGATTCTTCCTTCTTTTGTTGTACTGGAAGTTGTTCCATTAGAACCAAATAAATCCGAAGAAAAGGAGATACAATAACTATAGATATAAGATGAGCTGATAGTATATGTTGCAGTAAATACGCCCATGGAGTTTTGCAACACCTACGATGTTGTGAACTTGGACAATGGGACATGTAGAAGTATGCCTTGGATTCAGTTCGGAAGGTGATGCTTGGGCCGGCAGCAGAGGCGTGTGCACTTGTGTAAGAAAACTGCAGAATTTTGATTATTTGCTCTCGTGTGCACTTAGCCAGATCAGATCAAAATTAATCCTATCAGGCTTGCCGATCTAGCTACTCCCAGCCAGCTGCCGTTTTCCCTTTCAATTTGTTGCCTTAGATCGTTCCTACTCCTGATGCATGATGTTCCTATCGGGTCACCTCGAGCCCACAGAAAAAAAGGAGAGATGGAACTTTCCGTTTGAATGTGTTGGTTGGCTTAGATCGCTCCTGAGTCCTGACTAATGAATTGGGATGCATGAACAAATTAGTACAATTACATGTTACCTCCTAGCCTTGTCGACCGGTGACGAACTGGCCGAAGAATGTCAAAAGAATAGCCGCGGGGTCCTAAATGTGTTGCCACAGCACCGAGCCTCGGATGCCGTCACACGTTGCCGAAGTGATTCTGGGTGAGATCAACAGTCACACACATATTAGATTGGGGGGCTGAGCTGGACGCACACTCACGTACATGGCAAGTAAATCCTCATCCTCTAATCATTGAAGTGATTCTCGTTGAAAGCAACAACTACACACGGATTGGATGGGAGGATTGAACTGGATGCACACTCACGTACAAAGTTGGATGGGAGGAACCTGCTCTGATCAATTCGTCGTCGGCCGGCTGGAAACACAATCCCCAGTCCTAGTTGGTGATTGATCCATGTCTGTACGCGGCAAGCTCACCACATGCGTACATCTTGCTTAAATCCAATAGAGTACACAGAGTCTGTGGACTGACTCAAGATCCATGAGATTCACATAGGGCAAATTGCCGTAGCTGAGCATAGGTCGGCATCCCCTGGAGATCTTGCGGCGGCGTGAAAGAGGAAGATGGATGGTATGTTATTTCAGGAAAGGTTTTCTTCCACGTGAAGAGGAACATATACAGGATTTTATTTACATAATGGCAAAGGTGGGTAATTTATCCAAATCATGTTAGTAAGATAATATCCAATGGTCACGATTTAATGATATATCAAATAAGCGGTCCGATGTTTCTGATTATTGTGGGATTTTGTAGCCTATTTTCTCTATTTTTGACCCGTATTTTGCTTTTAGTAGATAATAATAGATAGATAATATCCCTCGTGATCATGCACCCTTGTGAATGGTTTATTCTTGTTGAATCTCGATCGTAGTGATACACATATTCATAATATTGATGCCAAAAGATGCAAAGTTGATAATGATAGTGCAACATACTTGTGGCACTGTCGTTTAGGTCATATTGGTGTAAAGCGCATGAAGAAACTCCATGCTGATGGACTTTTGGAATCTTTTGATTATGAATCATTTGATACTTGCGAACCATGCCTCATGGGCAAGATGACTAAAACTCCGTTCTCCGGAACAATGGAGCGAGCTACTAACTTGTTCGAAATAATACATACCGATGTATGCGGTCCGATGAATGTTGAAGCATGCGGTGGGTATCGTTATTTTCTAACCTTCACAGATGATTTGAGTAGGTATGGGTATATCTACTTGATGAAACACAAGTCTGAAACATTTGAAAAGTTCAAAGAATTTCAGAGTGAAGTAGAGAATCATCATAACAAGAAAATAAAGTTTCTACGATCCGATCGCGGAGGCGAATATTTGAGTTACGAGTTTGGTCTTCATTTAAGAAAATGTGAAATTGTTTCACAACTCACGCCACCTGGAACACCACAGCGTAATGGTGTGTCTGAACGTCGTAACCGTACTTTATTGGATATGGTGCGTTCTATGATGTCTCTTACCGATTTGCCACTATCGTTTTGGGGTTATGCATTAGAGACAGCTGCATTCACGTTAAATAGGGCACCGTCTAAATCCGTTGAGACGACACCGTATGAACTGTGGTTTGGCAAGAAACCTAAGCTGTCGTTTTTTAAAATTTGGAGATGCGATGCTTATGTGAAAAAGCTTTAACCTGATAAGCTCGAACACAAAGCGGAGAAGTGCGTCTTCATAGGATACCCTAAAGAAACAATTGGGTACACCTTCTACCACAGATCCGAAGGCAAGGTCTTTGTTGCCAAGAATGGGTCCTTTCTAGAGAAGGAGTTTCTCTCGAAAGAAGTGAGTGGGAGGAAAGTAGAACTTGATGAGGTAATTGTACCTTCTCTCGAATTGGAAAGTAGCTCATCAGAGAAAACCGTTCCTGTGATGCCTACACCAATAAGAGAGGAAGATAATGGTGAAGATCATGAAACTTCAGATCAAGTTACTACTGAACCTCGTAGGTCGACCAGAGTACGTTCCGCACCAGAGTGGTACGGTAATCCTGTTCTGGAAGTCATGTTGTTAGACAACGGCGAACCTATGAACTATGAAGAAGCTATGATGAGCCCAGATTCCGACAAATGGCTTGAGGCCATGAAATCTGAGATAGGATCCATGTATGAGAACAAAGTATGGACTTTGGTGGACTTGCCCGATGATCGGCAAGCCATTGAGAATAAATGGATTTTTAAGAGGAAGACAAACGCTGATGGTAATATCACTGTCTACAAAGCTCGACTTGTCGCGAAAGGTTTTCGACAAGTTCAAGGGGTTGACTACGATGAGACTTTCTCACCCGTAGCGATGCTTAAGTCTGTCCGAATCATGTTAGCAATTGCCGCATTTTATGATCTGGCAAATGGATGTTAAAACTGCATTCCTTACTGGTTTTCTCAAAGAAGAGTTGTATATGATGCAACCAGAAGGTTTTGTCGATCCTAAGGGTGCTAACAAAGTGTGCAAGCTCCAGCGATCCATCTATGGACTGGTGCAAGCATCTCAGAGTTGGAATATACGCTTTGATGAGGTGATCAAAGCATATGGTTTTGTACAGACTTACGGTGAAGCCTGTATTTACAAGAAAGTGAGTGGGAGCTCTGTAGCATTTCTAATATTATATGTGGATGACATATTGTTGACTGGAAATGATATAGAATTTCTGGATGGCATAAAAGGATACTTGAATGAAAGACCTCGGTGAAGCTGCTTATATATTGGGCATCAAGATCTATAGAGATAGATCAAGATGCTTGATAAGACTTTCAATGAGTACATACCTTGACAAGATTTTGAAGGAGTTCAAAATGGATCAGTCAAAGAAGGAGTTCTTGCCTGTATTGTAAGGTGTAAAGTTGAGTAAGACTCAAAGCTCGACCACGGCAGAAGATAGAAAGAGAATGAAAGTCATTCCCTATGCCTCAGCCATAGGTTCTATAATGTATGCCATGCTGTGTACCACACCTAATGTGTGCCTTGCCACATGTCTGGCAAAGGGGGTACAAGAGTGATCCAGGAGTGGATCACTGGACAGCGGTCAAAATTATCCTTAGTAACTAAAGGACTAAGGAAATGTTTCTCGATTATGGAGGTGATAAAGAGTTCGTCGTAAAGGGTTACGTCGATGCAAGCTTTGACACCAATCTGGATATCTCTGAGTAGCAAACCGGATACGTATAATGGAGCAGTCATTTGGAATAGCTCCAAGTAAAGCGTGATAGCAGCATCTACAGTATGACATAAGGATTTGCAAAGCACACATGGGTCTGAATATTGCAGACCCATTGACTAAAATTCTCTCTCTCGAGCAAAACATGATCACACCTTAGAACTCTTTGAGTGTTAATCACATGGTGATGTGAACTAGATTATTGACTCTAGTGCAAGTGGGAGACTGATGGAAATATGCCCTAGAGGCAATAATAAAGTTGTTATTATTTTATATTTCCTTGTTCATGATAAAGGTTTATTATTCATGCTAGAATTGTATTGACCGGAAACTTAAATACATGTGTGAATACATAAACAAATACCGTGTCCCTAGTGAGCCTCAACTAGACTAGCTCGTTGATCAAAGATGGTTAAGGTTTCCTAACCATAGACATGAGTTGTCATTTGATAACGGGATCACATCATTAGGAGAATGATGTGATGGACAAGACCCATCTATTAGCTTAGCATATGATCGTTCTGTTTATTGCTACTGCTTTCTTGAATGTCAAATACATGTTTCTCCGACCATGAGATCATGCAACTCCCGGATACCAGAGGAATACCTTGTGTGCTATCAAACGTCACAACGTAACTGGGTGATCATAAAGATGCTCTACAGGTATCTCCGAAGGTGTCTGTTGAGTTGGCATGGATTGAGACTGGGATTTGTCACTCCGTATTTCGGAGAGGTATCTCTGGGCCCTCTCGGTAATGCACATCATAAGAAGCTTGCAAGCAAAGTGACTAAGGAGTTAGTTACGGGATGATGTATTACGGAATGAGTAAAGAGACTTGCCGGTAACGAGATTGAACTAGGTATGGAGATACCGACGATCGAATCTCGGGCAAGTAACATACCGACGGACAAAGGGAATTACGTATGTTGTCATTGCGGTTCGACCGATAAGATCTTCGTGGAATATGTAGGAACCAATATGGGCATCCAGGTTCCGCTATTGATTATTGACCGGAGAGGCGTCTCGGTTATGTCTACATCATTCCCGAACCCGTAGGGTCCGCACGCTTAACGTTCGTTGACGATATAGTGTTATATGAGTTATGTGAATTGGTAACCGAATGTTGTTTGGAGTCCCGGATGAGATCTCGGACATCACGAGGAGTCTCGGAATGGTCGAGAGGTAAAGATTTATATATGGGAAGTCATATTTTGGGTTCCGGAAAAAGGTGCAGTTTTTTCGGTATTGTACCAGGAAGCTTCCAGAAGGTTCCGGAGGATTCCGGAGGGGTCCGGAAGTCCACAAGTGGGTCCACCATGTCCCAAGGGCTGGCATGGGCTAAGGGGAGGGGCCCTGGCCTTATTGGGTCAGGCGCACCAAGTCCTCAAAAGCCCACGCAACTAGGGAAGGAAAAAAGGAGAGTCCTAGTAGGAATAGGATTGGACTTTGGAGTCCAAGTCCACGTGTGTACTATTCATCTGGTACTGTTCACGTGGTACTGTTCACATGGCACTATTCCTTTTACTCCAAGCCCCTACACATATATAAATAGAGGAGAGGGGGCGCCCCAAACAAGCCACAACATTGTCTTAGCCGTGTGCGGCGCCACCCTCCACAGTTCCGTCCCTCGGTCATATTTTCGCAGTACTTGGGCGAAGCCCTGCGGAGATAGCATCACCATCACCGTCACCACGCAGTCGTGCTGCCGGAACTCATCCACTACCTCGCCATCTTGCTGGATCAAGAAGTCGAGGACGTCACCGAGCTGAACGTGTGCTGAACGCGGAGGTGCCGTACGTTTGGTGCTCGGTCGATTGGATCGTGAAGTTATTCGACGACATCAACCGCGTTGTTCTAACGCTTCGCTTACGGTCTACGAGGGTACGTAGACACACTCCCCCTCTCGTAGCTATGCATCTCCATGGATAGATCTTGCCTGTGCGTAGAAATTTTTTGTTTTCCATGCAACGTTCCCCAACACTGGTACCAAGCAGGGAGTCCCAATCATGCGGCTTGACGAGCCCCCAAGCCGGCCGTCTGTCGGGGTTGTGATAGGCGAGTGATGCACCTCCGGCGGGTTAACATTCGGCGGCAGGTTGACTCGCACTGGCACGTTGACGTGCGCCGGCGGGTCGCGCCCTGCACGCGCGTTTTCCTCCTCCCACGCTCGAAGGACTCGAGCCGCATCCGCAATGTCTTGCAGGATCCTAGGCTAGTGCTGCTCCGCTAGCAGCTGGGCGGCTCTCCTGCGATGGGCACTGCTGGAGACCGCTGGTGACTCCGGACGCTGGCTCCTGGTACGGCTCTGGTGAGGGGTTGAGTGAAGACGGTGCTGGCTATGCGAGTAGTTGGCCTGCTGCACTACCGCGGTCTTGAGCATCGCAATAGCATTCCAGGCCTCTGTCTGAATCGGACCGTCCCCCTTGATCGGAATAGCTGCCAAGTTGTGGGTCGCTGCCACCACGTTATCAACCGGGTTAGAATAGTGTCGAATTGGGGTCTGGAACCGGTGAGACGGCGGCTGCTGCTGTTGGTCTGGCGTGCGATGCTGGGCCGGCTCTCGCTGCTGAACCGACTATTGCAAAGGCGGCTCTCCCGTGGGGATAACTCCAGCCCCCGGGTTCGTCGGAGCCGGCGGTGTGGTGAATAGCTGGGTCGGCTCGAGATTAGCCGGAAGCCGGCTCTGATGACGCCTCCTGTGAACGAGCTCCGACTCGGCCTGTCGGCGGTTCAGGTAATGTGCCTCCTCATCCAAGCGCTGCCTCTCCGCGGCAATTTGTGCCTGCTCCTGCACCATGCGGGCATTCTCCGTGTTAATGTCCTCTTGGATCTTGGCCATCTGCTCGCGACACTTCGTGATCTCTGTGTTGCGCGCCGCTGCGTTCTCTGCAGTGACCGGCTCGGTCAACAGGGCTGTCAACGTAGTCATCAAGTCCGTGAGTGCTTGAACCCCGATCTTCTGAGAGCCAGAAGCCGAGGCGCCGGCTCCTCCTGAGCCGGCCAGGAGGTTCTGCCCCGCCATCGGATTAGTCGGGTCACGCGCTGGATCTTGCCTGCCCGCCATGTACACCACCGCGAAGCGAGGTGGATGAGTGCTCTCTGGAAAGACGTTCATATGTACGGGCCCTCCTTCATGCGGAGGAAGGATTGACTCGGTTTCTCCCGTCGAGGACTCGTCGTCTGATTGCACGAATGTGTCATCTCCAGACAGGGAGTTCTCCGATGAAGCCACCCCTTGGGTGAAACCCACGAAGACCTGGTTGCGGGCGGCTTGACGTGGGCCGGGTCTCGCCTGACTCGGCCCGACGCGGCGTGCCGACTCAACGCCGGCGATGCTCTCCAACCCGGCGGCCGGCTCGCCGACCACGCCGATGAAGGTGTGGATTTTGCTGAAGGGGACCCGGTAGCCGTACTCAATTGAGTCGGCATCGGGGCCCCAGTATGAATCGTCGATGTAGAACTTCCCGCAGCGGCTCTTGGTCATCATGCCAACCGCGTACTTCCCGAACCCTGGAAGAGATCCCGCTAAGAACTCAACTCCACCGTGCGTGAGCCCCACGGTGGGCGCCAACTATCGTGGTTTTAACACGGCAGATGCCCTTGTGAAAGGACTTAGAGATGACGCCATCGCACGAGTGTGGAAGCTTAACGGGGTTGATCGGGAACGAGAAGACGCCGGGTTACCCAGGTTCGGCCCCTCACGGTGGAGGTAAAGGCCTACGTCCTGCTTGATTATATTGCTGTAGATCTCGATTACAAGGATGCGGATTCGCTAACCTAGCTCTCGAGGAGATTGCAACTTAGTCTTTTTCGTATAGGTGCTCACCTTTATATATACAAGTGGAACCCTAGGGTTACATGAGAGTCCGGGTCGTCATCCTGACCCGGCTCCTACTCTTTCCTACTTGCTCTCCAAGACGGTGCTTAACCGTTCATCGTTTCCGTGAACCGGCCCATCACCTAAGCCTTCACCAGGCCTCATTAAGCCGGCCCACCTTGAATCCTTCGACCCTGCCGTGAGTTGGCCCGCTGAGCCTGCTCTATGGCTGGGTTAACACCCTGCCGGGTCTAAATGCTGGTATACATCCCCAACAGGTAGCAAAGCAACCGTGAGTACTCATCCAAAGTACTCGCAAGACTTACATCAGAACTATGCTAAGTATGCATCGGTTTCAAAGGGAAGGGGCTGTATCTGTGGACTATACTGCAGAAATGCCAGAATAGAGGGGAAGGCCTAGCCTATCGAAGACTAGCATCTTCCAGTGTCTTGCAGCAACAGAAGAGAGTAGAGTAACATATAATATAATAACAAGTATATATTAGCAACGCCCAGAGATCCTTCCTCGACTCCCTGCGAGGAAGCGATCCCGGAGCCATCATATTAGTTTAGAGTCACAAGTATCCAGTTCAAGTTGTAGTAGATCGGGATACAACACTGAGCGTCCTGTTACCGTGGACACGGCTATTCGAATAGATAACTTCCCTGCAGGGGTGCACTACTGTTACCCAACACGCTCGATTACCTCTGGCCGGACACACTTTTCCGGGTAATGCCCGGCCTCGGATAACCGACATGACGTAGTCCTACCTAGGCTCCGCAGAGAGGTCCCTGCCGGTCTACATCCTAAGCGCTCAGGGGTCTTGGGCCCATCGCCCTTTGCACTCTGGGTCGTTGTGCGCAGGGTGGATACCAGCGCCATCTCTCCCCTGGATGGCACGATCCGACCGTGCCACAATGCTGAACTGGATATCTGACAGAGCTTTCGGCTGATACATACGGCGCCGAGGGCCCCATTAAACCATTAACCCGCGTGGTGGTAGTGCGTATAGGCCAGTGGCCAACTCAGATCAAATACCCAAATCCGTTAGTGAATTATTAGGAGCTCGTCGAGACGACCAGTGCTTCGGCCGTTCCGATTAGGTATCTTGCGGACCACGACCAGGGACTAGGCCGACCTCTCTCTTAGGTAGCCTCCGCCTGCCCTGTCGCTCCGACTACAGTGTAAGTTCTGTGTCGGCTGTCGGGACAAGTCCCGAGCTACCACCACATCCTGGGTGGTACCGCTAACAGCCAGCTGCCACAGGACTCTCTCGCGGGTACCCTTGGGGTCGGCCCGACTTCAACATTATCTCGTGGGTGCTCTTGGAGCCGACCCGTCTTTAACAATGGTCTGAGGTGAAAGTCAAAGTACCAGTGTGTCCATAACATCGTGGGGAATCTGAGGAATCATCCTCGATGGATTCCCATTCGTTGTAATTGTCAAGGTGAACTTGGAGGAATCACCCTCGATGGGTTCACACTTGAGGGGTTGCACGACAGAGGCATCATCGAAGGTGGTGAAAGAGGAATCACCCTTGGTAACCCACAACCGACTAGCTTCGCTACAGAGATATCATCAGGAGTGAGGTAGGAGGTATCATCCTCGGCACACTCGATAGTAGCCTTGCAGAGTCGTACAACTAAGGGGGTGTGCGGTGCTGTGTTCGGTCTCTGTACATCAATCACACTGATCGAGTCACCGGTGGTAAAGCATGGCAACAAGGACAAGGGTGTGGGGCCATTGATGGATCACTAACCAGCCTATACTAAGCATTTAGGTCAATAGGTAAAGTATCAACAGCAGGTTACAAAATCAGGCTATGCATCAGAATAGGAGCAATCAATTACAGTAGCAAAATCTAATGCAAGCATGGGAGAGAAAGAATGGGCGATATAGGAATGATCAAGTGGGTTTTGCTTGCCTGGAAGCTTTGCTGAAAGAGGTTGGGCGTCTGCGACGTAGTCGTACCCAGGGGCCACGGCGGTCTCGGGGTCTATCGGAGAGAAGAGGGGGGAGGAAACAAATAAATACATAGCAAACAAATGCACTCACAGAGCATGACATGGCAATATGCAATGCAAGGGTGACCTAATGCATCTCTAAGCAATTTTAGTTAACCTAGGAATTAAACTGGAATTATTATCCGGTATTCAGGCACTATTCATCCGCCAGAATCAGGCCTAAAGTTACAGGTTCAGCTACTTAGAGGATTCTAACATGCATGCAGATGACATATACGGATTCGTTAGATTTTTCTGATCAACTTTCATATAGAAAACTTTTTCATCCGAGCTACGGTTGAATTTCTACGAATTTCCAAAGTTTTAACAATATTCTGGAATTACAGGATTTATTTTAATTCGAAAAATATTAAATGCTAAATGCTACGGGTACACAGAAGTGTACCCAGCATTATGTGCAGGTGGCTTACAGGTGGGGCCAGTCAACTGCTGACTCAGCAGTTGACTGGTCAACCGTTGAGTGGTCAGCGGGTCCAGTGGGACCCGCACTGGACCCGCGTGTCAGTGTCATAGCTTTTAACTAACAGTTTATTTGTTTTAACTAACTGGTTAATTAAATAGCGGGCCCCACTGTCATAGGGTCAGGGAGTAATTAGGGCATGTCCAATGCGAGGCGCTAAGGTAAGGCGCCAGGATTGATTTCCTGGTCGACCGGCAGTTATGCGATCAAATCCTGATGCCTGGCCCGGCATCGACGCAAAGTTGGGAACCGAGCGCTTGGCTGTTTTTTTGCTGTGTGAGATGAAGCGTTAAGTGCGGAGGTCGATCCTTTTAGCGCCCATTATTAGCATCTACGGTTGGAGCAGGAGGCGCTATGGTTAGTTTTTTATTCTACAATATTTATTTTAATTGCCTAAGCGCCTGTACAAGCTTCTCCCATTGAAGATGCCCTTAAGGGGCGTCATTAGTGGCTAATGACGCTGCCACGTTGGCCTCGCCGGAGTTGGCCGCCGGCAGCCATCCCGCGCGGCGGAGGGCCTCAGATTTCACCGTCCGGCGACGGTTCGAGCCGCGGGATGGCGCGTTCGAGAGCTCGAGCTCGCACGCATCCAGCAGACCCAACAGGGGGTCGCAGGACGGCCGGAGGCGGCGACAGCAGCGAGCGGGGCGGCGGCGCAGCCACGGCCACGACGGAAATCACGCGCACAACTTGAATCCTAGCTTAGGAAGAGGAGGGAAGGAATGGGCGCTCACGGTGGTCACATTGGAGAGCTCGGGGAGGCCGGAGTGGTCGGGGTCGACCGAATCGACGCCGGCGGCCGCCGGGATGCAGCGGCGGAGATGAGCTCGTTGTCGACGAGTGAGGACCTCCTGGCTTGCTAGGGTGGAGGTGGTCGACGAAGAAGAGCACAGGGAATCTGTTGGACATCCTAGCACAGCCCGGGGACGTCCTTGGCCACGACGACGGCGAGGGCGCGATGATGGTGGGCTCGGGCGAGCTCCTGACTAAGCAAGAGAGAGCGAGGGGGAGGAAGAGTGGCGGCTACGGGGGTCGAGGGGAGCAAGGGCCGTCCGGGGAGGGCCTTATCCCGTCCTCCTACCTGCTCCGCCGCCGTGGCAGCCAGCAGGCGGATCGTCGCGCACTCGGCCATGGGCGCGCCGACACGTAGGGGGGGGGGGGGGCAGGTGAGAACGACGACCGTGGCGGGCTGGGCTCGGGCACTGTTGCACTTGGGCCACGACATAGTGCTCTTTTCCCATTTCTAATTCTGTAAACCAAAATAGTTACTGACTGCATTTTTTTTGGCACCAAATGAATTTTGCTACAACTGAAACTTGGCACATAAATAGCTGGAAGTATACTGGGCCTGCACAAAAAGTTTGGGGCCATATGTAGTTGTCTAACCATTTTTAGAAATTTAAAAGGCCAATTAATTTGCTGCTGGACCACTAAATTAATTCCCACGGGAATTTAGGTGAGGTTGGTTACAACATGAAAAATACTTAGAGAATATTTTCCAAATTGTGAACTATTTTGATTGCATGACAGAAGAAGTAAATATTTGACATGCAATTCAAATTGGAATTTGGCTTTGATTTTGGACAAGTGGCAAATTGGCTTAGTGATCATGATGACATGACCACCATCAGGGGGAGATCACTATAGTATGATTTTCGGGGTGTTACAATAGGATAGACTAGGAAGTATTTTGGCTTGTCTTGTACTCCAAGAAGATCATGTACTCCTATATATATGCCCACGAGGCTCAAGCAATAATTATTGATTCCACCAATCCCTCTCTATCCCTTCTAACAGGTTCCACTGACCAATTAACCCGTGTATGCATTCACTTCCTCTTTTATTTTGAAACTGCATTCACCTCCTCTTCCATGGGAGAAACCACGGCACTCAAATACACAATACAAACTCTACCCGAATGAATGGCATGAATTAATCCTTGCAAATAACCGCTAAGAGGATTGACAGCCCTCTTATTTGCGTTGGGTGCAAGTGTTTGCTTTTGTGTGTGCAGGTGCTCCTAAAGGATTTTGCGTGGTTCTCCTACTGGATTGATAACCTTGGTTCTTAACTGAGGGAAATACTT
The DNA here is from genome assembly GCA_039707655.1 of Elymus sibiricus. Taxonomy (NCBI): domain Eukaryota; kingdom Viridiplantae; phylum Streptophyta; class Magnoliopsida; order Poales; family Poaceae; genus Elymus; species Elymus sibiricus. The sequence continues at coordinate 361,450,672 of CM077666.1, forward strand.
ATCTCTACTATACTGCATCATCCTCTCCTCTTCGGGGAAATACCAACGCAATCTACAAGTAGCAACCACCGCGGGCGACATCGGCCCCACGCCGATTGGCACCGCAACTGTCGTTGAGTCCTTCTCTGCTAGCCCCCTCGACATGGCGTACAGCTCGTGCAGGTCCCCGTCTACGCATGCCCGGTGCTGGCAACTCCGATGCGTGCCTTCGTCCACGATGTGTCCCCGGGTCTGGCAAGCCTGGAGCGGTGCATCGTCAACATCGACTTCATCCGTCTACGCATGCCCGGTGCTGGCAACACCGACGCGTGCCTTCGTCCTTGACGTGTCCCCGGGCTTGGCAAATCCGGCGCGACGCCTCGTCAACACCGTCTTCTTCCCGGCGCATCACTACCTCGACACCACTACGCCCATGACTAACTCGGCGCCTCCTTGCGCCCATGGCTCCACGGCGACTACCTCAATGTGACACCCCTGACTTAATCGTGTACTAATCATACACGCAATTGCACACGATCAAGCCTAAGGACTCACGGGAAGATATCACAACACAACTCTAGCACAAATAAAAGTCATACAAGCTTTATATTACAAGCCAGGGGCCTCGAGGGCTCGAATACATAAGATTGAGTCATACAAGCATCAGCGGAAGCATTAGATATCTGAGTACAGACATAAAAATAAAACAGATAGGCCTTAAGAAGGCGGGGCAAAACAACGACACTGGATCGAAAAGGCGCAGGCCTCCTGCCTGGGAGCCTCCTATCTACTCCTGGTCGTCGGTGGTCTCCACGTAGTAGTAAGCTCCACCAGAGGGGTAGTAGTAGTCGTCGTCTGGGGCAGCTGACTCCGGGGCTCCGTCTTCTGTTCGCAGCAATCGAGTATGGGGAAAAAGGGGAAGCAAAGCAACCGTGAGTACTCATCCAAAGTACTCGCAAGACTTACATCAGATCTATGCTAAATATGCATCGGTATCAAATGAAGGGGCTGTATCTGTGGACTGGACTGCAGAATTGCCAGAATAGAGGGGAAGGCCTAGCCTATCGAAGACTAGCATCTTGCAGCGTCTTGCAGCATTAGAAGAGTGTAGATTAGGAGCATAACATAAAGTAACAAGCATGTAGTAGCAAAGCCCAGAGATCCTTCCTCGACTCCCTGCGAGAAAGCGAACCCGGAGCTTACATATTAATTAACATGTATCTAGTTCAAGTTGTAGTAGATCGGGATACAACACTGAGCGTCCTGTTACCGTGGACACGGCTATTCGAATAGATAATCTTCCCTGTAGGGGTGCACTACTGTTACCCAACACGCTCGATTAACTCTAGCCGGACACACTTTTCTCGGTCATGCCCGGCCTCGGCTGATCGACACGACGTAGTCCTACCTAGGCTCCGCAGAGAGGTCCCCGCCGGTCTACATCCTAAGTGCTCAGGGGTCTTGGGCCCATCGCCCTTTGCACTCTGGGTCGTTGCGTGCAGGGCGAATCCAGGCGCCACCTCTCTCCTGGATGGTGCCGGCCCAGCCGTGCCGCAATGCTGAACTAGACGTCTGACAGATCTTTCGGCTGATACATACGGCGCTGAGGGCCCCATTAAACCATTATCCCGCGTGGTGGTAGTGCGTATAGGCCAGTGGTCAACTCAGATCAAATACCCAAATCCGTTAGTGTATTGGGAGCTCGCGGAAACGAGCAGAGATCCATGATCATGTGACCCCGTCGCCCCGTCTCGTGGACTTACGGCAAGGGCCAGGCCCAACCCTCTCCTGGGGCGGTCTACCTGCCTGGCCGTGCCACGTAATTATCTCGCGGGTACCCTCACGGTCAACCCGACTTCACATCTCTCGCGTGTATCCCTCAGGGCCGACCCGACTTCAACAAGGGACCTGAGGTAAAGGTCAAAATACCCGTGTGTCCGTAACATCAAGGGGGAATCCGAGGAATCACCCTCGATGGATTCCCATTTGATGTATCCGTCAAGGTGAACTTGGAGGAATCACCCTCGATAAGTTCACACTTGATGGGCTGCACGACAGAGGCGTCATCGGAGGTGGTGAAAGAGGAATCACCCTCGGTAACCCACAACCGACTAGCTACACTACAGAGATATCATCACGAGTGAGGTAGGAGGTATCACCCTCGGAATTCGATGGTAGCTCTGCAGAGTCGTACAACTCAAGGGGGGTGTGCGGTGCTGTGTCGGTCTCTGTACATCGATCATGTTGATCGAAACTTTCGGAAACAAAGCATGGCAACACGGACAAGGGTGCGGGGCCACGGATGGATCACTAACCAACCTATACTAAGCATTTAGGATAGCAGGTAAGGTATCAACAGCAGTTACAAAAACAAGCTATGCATCATAATAGGAGCAATCAATTACAGTAGCAAAATCTAATGCAAGCATGGGAGAGAAAGAAATAGGCGATATAGGAATGATCAAGGGGGTTTTGCTTGCCTGGAAGCTCTGCTGAAAAGGAATAAGGGTCGTCGACGACGTAGTCGTACTCGGGGCAGCGTCGGTCTCGGGGTCTATCGGAGAGAAGAGTGGGAGGAAACAGATAAATACATAGCAAACTAATGCACTCACAGAGCATGACATGGCAATATGCAATGCAGGGGTGATATAATGCATCTCTAAATATTTTAGATGATTTAGGAATTTAACTGGAATTATTTTATCAAGGTCATGCACTATTCATCTATCAGAAACAGGCCTAAAGTTACAGGTTCTCCTACACAAAGGGTTCTAACATGCATGCAGATGACATATTCGGATTCGTCATATTTTTCTGATCATTTTTCATATATAAATTATTTTCATCCGAGTTACGGTTTATTTTATATGATTTTTCAAAGTTTTAATCATTTTCTGAAATTTCTGAATTTAATTTAATTCGAAATTATATTAAATATTAAATGCTATGGGTACACAGAAAGTGTACCCACAGATGTGCTTGTGTGGCTGACAGTGGGCCCAGTCAACTGCACCAGTTGACTGGGTCAACGTTGACTGGACAGTGGGTCCAGTGGGACCCACCTGTCATTGACTGGGACCAGCCCAGTCAGCAGGTTTGACTGGTCAACTGGGCCCAGTGGGACCCAGCTGTTAGTGACTGTTAGTGTTAACAGAGGTTTAGGTTAATTTAATTAAGTTAATTAGTAGGGAGGGCCACAAGTCAGTGACTGTTAGCAGTTTAATTAAATAAACCTAACACTAATCACTACAGTAAAAGGGACCCACTTTCAGTGGCAGTTAGGGCGGTAGTTAGCCGCTAATGACCTTACAGGCGGGGCCCACCGACGTTTAAACCGCGCGTGCGCGATGCGCGCCGGCGGTGAGTTACAGAGGCGGCGGCGATAGCCGGAATTCGCGCACAGGGGGCCTTTTGGCCCGGGGTTAGGTCCTACGGGACGGGCGCGACGCGCCGCGTCCTATGGTGGCCGTGGATGGCACGGGGGTGGCCGGAGTCGACCGCTACGACGACGGCAGGCGGCGGCCGGAGCACGGGTTCGACGGATCGGCGCTAGGGACGACTAGAGGGAGAGATGAAGGGCGCATCCGGCGCAGCGGCTCACCGCGGTGACGAGGAGCTGCTCGGGGTAGCCGGGGAAGGCCGGAGACTAGCGAGGCGAGGCGGTGGCCGAGGCGGATCCCGGCGAGGCGAACGGCACGGGTGGCGTCGATGTAGCTCCCGAGCCTCGATCCAGTGGCGAGGGGGAAGAAAGCGACGACGACGGAGTTGCGGGACAGCTCGGGACGGAGAGAAGAGGCCAGTGGCCGCGGCAATGGCGAGCGGCGGCGACGGACGCGTTCGGTGTGCGCGGGGAGGACGAAACAACGCGCGGGAAGGGGATGAGTGAGGCCAGGGGGTTCAGAGGGGTGCGGGGCGTCACCCTTAACCACCACGGCGACGGCAGGCCGCGCTGTCGAGCGGGGCGAGGGGGGGCCAGTGCGTGCGGGCGTGCTGCGGCGACAGCGAGCGAGGGGGATGAGGAGTAGGAGGGAGAAGACGCGGCTGGGCTGGGCTGCCACTGTGCCCTTGAAGCCCAGCCGTGCAGTAGTTTTCTTTTCTTTTCTCTTTTCTTTTCTGTTTTGCATTTTCTTTTAATAGCAAATGAGTTTAGAAAAATGTGAAACTTGCCAAAATAATTACCCTGCAACATACTGCACTGCCACAGTGAGTTTGGGATTTAAATGAATTCATTTGAATTTTTGTTTAAATAAAATGGTTTAAATAGGGCTGTTTAGGTACTGTTTTTGGATGTTAGGGTCAATTTGGGAATTTTTATAATGTTGATTTTATTTTTATAATTGCTTTGGAAATATTTGCAATGTTATGAACACTTTTGTTCTACTGTTTGGATAACTTTTAATTTAGACTTTATTTTAAATTTGAATTTGAAGTTGGATTATTCTCTAAATGCAATTTATTTAGGATGATCGTGATGACATGGCTAATTAATTAGCTTAATGACAGGGTTGAGATCTGGGGATGTTACACTCGACACCGGCCACCCCGACTCGACATCGACCACTGCGTCCCTTACACGGCTACCTCGAGCACGGCTGCACCACCCTATGCTCTCGGCTATATCGACATCGGCACAAAGGGCTACCGCCTTGCTTGAGCAACCTCGTCGGTTTCCACTCCGGCCATGACTTCCGCGATGCATCGACCGTTACGACTGGGGGGGGATGTCCGTCGGCTTGCCTTCGGATTCTTCTCCAGTGTCACCGTCTGGGTCGCTACCGTTGTGACTGCGGGGGATGTTGAGTATCGTGATTAGATTGGAAACATAGGATAGACTAGGAAGTATTCTGGCTTGTCTTGTACTCCAAGAAAATCATGTACTCCTATATATATATATATATGCCCACGAGGCTCAAGCAATAATCATCGATTCCACCAATCCCTCGCTATCCCTTCTAACAGGTTCCACTGACCAATTAACCCGTGTATGCATTCACTTCCTCTTTTTTTTTTTTTTTTTGAAACTGCATTCACCTCCTCTTTCATGGGAGAAACCACAGCACTCAAATACACAATACAAACTCTACCCGAATGAATGGCACGAAGATCCCTCCAGGATCAAAGCATTGAAGCCAGGTTCGGACTTGCACACCACTACCGCCGGTCTGCCGCCACGGACGGTTTGGCAAGCGAGGGACGCGTCGTTCGAAACCGACGGATCGGTGTGCGCCACACTGGCAAAGAGCCACATGTGCGCTCGGCATCTCATCCCCGTTCTTTAATCAGTCCGTGCTAGCCAAAGCATGAGCTGTGCCCGGACGCAATTACCACCTGGACCAGCCTGCCCCTCCCCTCCCCGTGCCACAGCACAGCACCGCACCGCTGGGGCCGCGGGGCCCCATCCCCGGTGGTCGGATCGCGCGCGGCGGCCTTTTTCCACCCCTTTCCTCTTCCTCGCTGTGCAAGCTCACCGCCCGCTTTGCTTGGCTACTGGCTAGCTAGCCCACTGATTGGACGCGCGCCGGTACACATGCATACACGTACGCTGCGTCGTTGCGTGGCGCTCTCGGTTTGTCCCTGCTCGTGTAATCTACCCCTAGAGGACAAGCGACATGCTGGCGCCCGCCGATGGATTGGCTTCTATTTTGGCCGTTTTTCATCATTGGTTGCGCAGTCACAAGCAACGGCATTCTCATCGGGTTAATTGGAAGCGTGGTAGTAGGTGTGGCCAACTGGCCATGCTCGATTTACTACTCTGCTGCAGAAATGTGTCCTGTGACAGTGTCTGTGTGTGTACGGGAGATGGGCCAAGTAAAGACTTTATTGGAGTGGAGCCAGTGTCGCTTTGGTGGTAAACATGGGGACAAAATTTCTGTTCTAACCTTTTGTGCTAACAAATTTCCGAATTGACCTCGATTGCAAAAAAAAATCGAAACTGACCTTTTTAGGTGACGCCAACATACCTGGCGTTCAGTTTGCACGGGTGACGCCAGGGTCCCTGGCGTCTGCTCCCTGGCCCGCACGACCCGCTGGCACGTTGACCGGTTGACGTGGGAAAGGGCCAGACGCCGGGCACCTAGGCATTTCCCAGACGCCGTAGACCCTGGTGTTTGGTTCTGGTAAGTGAATAACCACACGGGAGAGTGGGTGGGACCCACCCCACTCACACTTCCCAATCCAGCCCGAGCTGCAAGAACACTTGCTGGTCCCCCCCTCTCTCCCATCCCTCAAGCCCCCTCTCAAATCCTCCCCAAAAGGTGCTTCCCTTAGGTGGATCTTTCCATCACTTTGTTGCTTGTGGTAATCTCCCCCAAATCACCCTTTTTTTGGGGTTAAATCTTGTTATTTTGGTAGCATTTTTTACATGTGGGTGAAACCCTAGTTCTATGCTTTTCACCAAATTTTAGTGTGAATATCTTGTTTAACTATGATAATATAGGGATATGCATAGTGTGTAGTATGTATGTTTGCTTGTTGAGTAGAAAGATTGGGGGTTAGGGTTAGTTAGTGTTTAGGGTAAACTTTGCTTAGTGTATGTTAATTATGATACATTTTTGGACATCATCAATAATGTAGTGTTGATATGATTTCGATATAATGGATTGTTTTTGGATAACCAACAATTGTCATTGATGCCTTAAATGCATTCATGTTGTTTTTAGATGGGGAGACTTGTTAATGTTCATTATATGGACAAGGAGGCATTCTTGAGTAATAATGCCGACACGGGTGAGGAAACAATGGTTTTTGATACAAGCCCTAGCTATGAGGAGGTTATTTCAAAAGTGAGACATGTCTTAAAGTGGATGGACCCCAATGATGATGTTAAGTTAATAGGAAGGTATGATGTTGGAGTTGGAGCCAAATCTCGCTTGAAAAGTATGCCTATCACCTCGGATTTGCATTGGGATGTATACAAGGAAAAAGTTGCCCAATCGGAAGACAAGTCACTTGAATTGTTTGCCACCAAGGTTGAACCTCCTTGGTTTACAATTGACTTGAACCGGCATGCGTCTTCCCCAATGAATGACATGACCGAGAGGACAATCGTGCCCCTTGTTGAGCATAGGGTTGTGGTTGATGCCCCCAATGCTTATCGCCAACCACGTCCCCATCACAGTGGCCTGAGTATCATGGCCCCCATATTAAGCCAGACCCTCTCCTGAAGATGGAGACCAAGGGTAGAAGGAGGACTAAGAGGTTCAGGGGTGATATGGATGACCTGGCTAGATACACTGGCATGAAACAATTTGGTAGCGGTCATTTCATGGAGGCTCCTGACACTATCAATTGTGGGGGGTGCGATGAAGGGCGACACAATGCGCGGACATGCAAGAAAAGGAAAACGTCGAAGGGGGGCATTCCTAGCACTAGCCGTAGAGGAAGGACTAGTCGTGGAGGAGGATCCGGTGGTGAACGAGGGGGAAGAGGTGATGGTGGTGGTCGTAGAGGAAGGACTAACCGTGGAGGAGGTTCCGGTGGTGAACGGGGTGGAAGAAGTGATGCTGGTGGCCGTACAAGAAGGACAACTGTTAGAGGTGGTGGTGGTGGTCATAGAGGAAGCACAAGTGTTAGAGGTGGTGGTGGTCGTAGAGGAAGCACAAGTGTTAGAGGTGGTGGTGGTCGTAGAGGACGGGTTGATAATGGATCGGCATTCGGTTATTTGCTTAATCCAGATGGTTGATAGAATAAGAATGGTATATTATGTGTTCATACAATTCCTAGCATTTCTTGTTTTATTGTATTTACACATTTACTTTGTTCATGTCTTTTGCTAACAATTGTTGCTCTTGTAGGCATGGCTTCATCCGGTTCCATGACGAGGCCGCCGTGCGCCAACCGAGAGGACATGCCGAATACGTGGAGGGAGGCCAAGTTGGACAAGAAGAAGGAGAAGGATGTGCCCACACCACCATGTTGGTGTGGTGATGTTTGCAAGGTGAAGGTGTCCACTGACCGTAAAAAGTCATGGACAGAAGGTAGAAGATTTTTCTTGTGTCCCAACTACGCACATGATCGTGCGCGGTCAACTAACGCATATGACCTACCACCGGTATGTTAGATGTGACATCCAAATAACTTCAATTTGTTTGAACTCATATTACTAATTCAAACATGCCTTTTATGTAGTCACCTCCTCCACTTTGCAAGTACTTCACTTGGATAGATCACGAAGTACCTAAAGATGTCCAAGAGGACCAATATCGAGATGCATGCGGAGGCAACGCCTGTTCGAGGAATCCTTTGCACGGGAGGAGGAGAGGGAGCGTCGTGAGAAGGAAAAGAAGGAGCGCAAGAAGCGTGAGGAGGAGAGGGCACGCAAAGAGAAGGAGGCTCGTGAAGAAGAGAGGGCAAGAAAACTTGCAAGGGCCCGTGATGCACAAGAGGAGGACGAGGCACGCGACAAGAAGGGAAAATGGCCCCGTACTACTCAGTAAACAAAGGGAAAATTCCCTCTCTTCTATGATGGACTTCCGTGTCATTCGAGACTCTTTGTGTGTGATGAACTTGTCATGCGAGATTACTTTTATGTGATGAACTATTTATGTCATTAGGAAACCTTGTGTGTCATAAATTTGTCATTCGAGATTATGTGAAAACTATGTATGTCATTCGAGACTAATTTGCTATGTTCACAGTTTTTGTGTGATTTGCAATGTTTAACGATGTGTGCAAAAAGTAGGTATGTCAAAGAAATAGATGTTTCTTCTGTTTTGGCACAGACCCAAACGCCAGGGTCCCTGGCGTCTGGCAATAGGGGCCACGTCACCCAGATAGCCAGACGCTAGGGACCCTGGCGTTTGGGTCTGTGCCAAAACAACAGAAGTTTCTGCTGTTTTGGCACAGACCCAAACGCCAGGGTCCCTGGCGTCTGGCAATAGGGGCCACGTCACCCAGATTGCTAGACGCCAGGGACCCTGGCATTTGGGTCTGTGCCAAAACAACAAAAGTTTCTGCTGTTTTGGCACAGACCCAAACGCCAGGGTCCCTGGCGTCTGGCAATAGGGGCCACGTCACCCAGATAGCCAGACGCCAGGGACCCTGGCGTTTGGGTCTGTGCCAAAACAACAGAACCCAGATAGCCAGACGCCAGGGACCCTGGCGTTTGGGTCTGTGCCAAAACAACAGAGGTTCTGTTGTTTTGGCACAGACCCAAACGCTAGGGTCCCTGGCGTCTGGCTATCTGGGTGACGTGGCCCCTATTGCCAGACGCCAGGGACCCTGGCATTTGGGTCTATGCCAAAACAGCAGAAACATCTATTTCTTTCACATACATACTTTTTGCACACATCGTTAAACATTGCAAATCACACAAAAACTGTGAACATAGCAAATTAGTCTCGAATGACATACATAGTTTTCACATAATCTCGAATGACAAGTTCATGACACACAAGGTTTCCTAACGACATACATAGTTCATCACATACAAGTAGTCTCGAATGACAAGTTCATCACACACAAAGAGTCTCGAATGACACGAAAGTCCATCATAGAAGAGAGGGAATTTTCCCTTTGTTTACTGAGTAGTACGGGGCCACTTTCCCTTCTTGTCGCGTGCCTCGTCCTCCTCTTGTGCATCACGAGCCCTTGCAAGTTTTCTTGCCCTCTCTTCTTCACGAGCCTCCTTCTCTTTGCGTGCCCTTGTGACGCCCCTGCTCGACCGTGCACTAATCATACACGCAAACGTGCACGCTCGAGATCAGAGACTCACGGGAAGATATCACAACACAACTCTAAACTCAAATTCAACATAAATCTTTCATATTACAAACCAGGGTCACGAGGACCCGAATACATAAGTCATACACACAAATAATATCTGGGTACACACATAGTTAGTCAAGTTTGCCTTAAGAAGGCTAGCACAAACAGCGACACTGATCGAAAAGGCGAAGGCCTCCTGCCTAGGGCCTCCGAACTACTCCTGGGCGGCTGGCTCAACCCAGTAGTACGTGCCTCCGGGGCTCTCCTGGTAGTAGTCTCCTGCGGTGGCGTCTGGCTCCGGGGCTCCGTCGTCTGATTTCATCAAGCAGGTATGGGGAAAAAGATAGCAAAGCAACCGTGAGTACTCATCCAAAGTACTCGCAAGACTAACATCAGAACTATACTAATTATGCATTGGTATCAAAGGAATGGGGCTATATCTTTGGACTGAACTGCAGAAATGTTGGAATAGAGGGAGAAAGGCCTAGCCTATCGAAGACTAGCATCTTGAAGCAATCTTGCAGCATCAGAAGAGAGTAGAGTATAGCAACATATAACAACAGTTATAGTTAGTAAAGCCCTGAGATCCCTCCTCGACTACCCTGCGAGAAAGTGATCCCAAGAGCAGTAGTATCAGTTCAATATTGTTTCAGTATCCATTTGTAGTTACAGCAGATCAGGATACAACTCCGAGCGTCCTGTTACCGTGGACACGGCTATTCGAATAGATAACTTCCCTGCAGGGGTGCACTACTGTTACCCAACACGCTCGATCACATCTGGCTGGACACACTTGCTGGGTAATGCCCGGCCTCGGGTGATCAACACGACGCTGTCCTACCTAGGCTCAGCAAAGAGGTCAGCACGCCGATCTAAATCCTAAGCACGAAGGGGTCTTGGACCATCGCCCTTCGCACTCCTGCACGTTGCGTGACTGGCCGGGGCCCAGGCGCGACACTGAATACACCAGTGACGTAACCAGCCCACCCCAGCAATCAGCCCGCATCTCTGAGCTGTGACGTCTGAAGAACTTTCGGCTGATACATACGACGTAGAGGGTCCCATAACCATTATCCCACGTGGTGGTAGTGCGTAAAGGGCCAACGACCCACTCAGATCAAATACCCAAATCCGTTAGGCGTATTTAGTAACTCGCAGAGACGAACAGGGTTCCTGTCGCTCCGACTTGATAATACATGTCGCGCGGGTGCTCTTGGAGCTGTCCCGTCTTTAATATTATTCTCTCGCGGGCACCCTTGGGGCCAGCCCGACTTTAACAGTTTAAGTATTGCAATGTAAACATTTCCGTGATCATCACCCAGAGTGATCACGGCCCGATATCAAGCATGGCAAACGGACAAGGGTGAAGGGCCACAGATGAATCAATAGCATAGCTAACTAAGCATCATGGGACAACAGGTAGGTATAAGCAGCAGGCGACAAAATCAGGCTATGCATCAGAATAGGAGCTACCGGAAAAACAACAGAAGCATTTCTAATGCAAGCATAAGAGAGAAAGAATGGGCGATATCTGGATGATCAAGGGGGTTTTGCTTGCCTGGAAGCTCTGCTGAGAGGGGCTGGTCGTCTGAAGGCTGCTCGTCTGGAGCGTAGTCGTACTCAGCTGCGTCGGCGGTGGTCTCGGCGTCTATCGGGAGAGAAGGAGGGGGAAGAAACAATAAATTCACGGCAATAATGCAACAGCGATGTATGACATGCCTAAATGTTATGCAGAGGTGATATATTGTCTATCTAGCTGCTTTAGATAATTTAGGAATTTATTTGGATTTATTTTATTAAAGTCATGCACTATTCATTTATCGAATACGGGCAAAAAGTCCCATGTTCATCTAAATAGGAGTGATGGTCAAACATTTTGATCACATATTCGGATTCTTCATATTTTTCTGATCATTTTTCATATATAAGTTATTTTCATCCGAGTTACGGTTTATTTTATATGATTTTTCAAAGTTTTAATCATTTTCTGGAATTATTTAATTCGAATTATCCGAAACAGTATTTGATGACGTCAATGTGACGTCAGCAGTCAACCCAGATGGTTGACCGGTCAACCTAACATGTGGGGCCCATCTGTCATAGACTAGGCTAATTAAACAGTAGGTTAAACTAACTAATTTAACTAACTAGCCAGTGGGACCCACTGTCAGTGACTGATTAAGTTAACTAATTAACTAACAGATTAATTACATTTTAATTAACATTTTATTTATTTTAAAAATGTTTTAATTTAGGCGGGGCCCGCATGTCAGTGACGCGGGGCGCCACGTCAGCGCGTTGACCACAGTCAACGTGGTCAACGGGGCCCAGGGACCCATTGGTCAGTGACCCTGGGTGGCCCCCAGGCCGGCCACGTCGGCGGCCACCGGCGTTTAGCCGCCGGGGACGCGCAAACGCGGCGGCGCGCACGGGAACCCGCCGGAATTCGGCTACGCGCAGCCGTTTGGCGCGCTGCTTGGCCCAAACGAACGAGCGGCGAGCGGCGCATCCAGTGGTGGTGGCGGCGTCGCCGGAGTCGGCCGGAAACGTCGCCGGCGACGAGGTCTGCGGAGGAGCGTTTCGGGCGGCGGCGGATTCGGCGTTGTAGGGCACGGTGAGGCGAGCTAGCTAGCGCAATCGACTCCTACGGCGGCGCTGAACACGTCCATGAGCTCGGGCGAGCTTGACAACGAGCGAGGCCACGACGGCGAGCTACGCGGTGGAGCAAGCTTCGGGCGGCGATGGCAGCGGCGGCTACGGGGTTGGATTCGCGCGCGAGAGGGAGGGTAAAGAAACGCGGGCTCACCGTGAGCCTGCAGGTGAGCAACGTGTGCGCGGGGAGGGCTCGACGGCGACGAAATCGACGGCGAGTCGACGGCGGCCGTAGGATGAAGGCGAGCTTGTTCCGGTCGAATGAGAGGCGCTCGGCTCGATCCCGTGGTCGGAGAAGAAGCAGAAGAGGCAGGCGGAGCAGACGGGCTCGGTCTCAGGCGCTGGGGAGGCCTGTGGCCACGCCGGCGAGCTCGGCCAGGTCGACGGCGTCGGGCGGTTGCGCGGGAGGAAGAAGACGGGCGAGGGAGAGGGGAAAAAGATCTGGAGGTTGCGGCTAGGGCTTCCGCGGTGGTGGTCTTATCCACCGACCGGCGACGGGCGCGGTCGGGCGCGCGGGTGAGCAGTGCGAGGGAGAAGACGTGCTGGCGGGCTGGGCCGCGGTTTGACTTAGGCCCAGCTATAGCGGCCTTTTCTATTTTTCTGTTTTTCTTTTCTGTTTTCTCTTTTTGTTTCTGTTTTGCAAATAGTTTAGCCACAATTTAAGTTTTGTAAAATATGTGACTTAGCTCAATAATTATAGTGCAATATTAACCACTGTCATAAAAGCTTTGGAGTCTAAATGATTTCACTTGAATTTTAATTAAATAAAAATGGATTAAATGTTGATGTTTGGTACTGTTTTTGGATGATAGAGTCATCTGGTGATTTTTAGTGATGTTGTTTTTCTTAACATAATTAGTTATGAATATTTGCTATTTAATGAACATTTTAGTTTTCAAATTGGAACAATTTTTATTTTCACTTTAAATTTGAATTTCAATTTGATTTGGAATTTGAAATGAGATATGATGCAAATGATGATCAAGCACTATTAAGCATGCTGACTTGGCATTATCAAAATGTGATCACTGTAGCTTAATTACATGGGGTGTTACAGCCCTCTCCTCCTCACGCTTCTTGCGCTCCTTCTTTTCCTACTCACGACGCTCCCTCTCCTCCTCCCGTGCAAAGGATTCCTCGAACAGGCGTTGCCTCCGCATGCAATCTCGATATTGGTCCTCTTGGACATCTTTAGGTACTTCGTGATCTATCCAAGTGAAGTACTTGCAAAGTGGAGGAGGCGACTACATAAAAGGCATGTTTGAATTAGTAATATGAGTTCAAACAAATTGAAGTTATTTGGATGTCACATCTAACATACCGGTGGTAGGTCATATGCGTTAGTTGGCCGCGCACGATCATGTGCGTAGTTGGGACACAAGAAAAATCTTCCTTCTGTCCATGACTTTTTACGGTCAGTGGACACCTTCACCTTGCAAACATCACCACACCAACATGGTGGTGTGGGCAAATCCTTCTCCTTCTTCTTGTCCAACTTGGCCTCCTTCCATGTATTCGGCATGTCCTCTCGGTTGGCGCACGGCGGCCTCGTCATGGAACCGGATGAAGCCATGCCTACAAGAGCAACAATTGTTAGCAAAAGACATGAACAAAGTAAATGTGTAAATACAATAAAACAAGAAATGCTAGGAATTGTATGAACACATAATATACCATTCTTATTCTATCAACCATCTGGATTAAGCAAATAACCGAATGCCGATCCATTATCAACCCGTCCTCTACGACCACCACCACCTCTAACACTTGTGCTTCCTCTACGACCACCACCACCTCTAACACTTGTGCTTCCTCTACGACCACCACCACCACCTCTAACACTTGTCCTTCCTGTACGGTCACCAGCATCACTTCTTCCACCCCGTTCACCACCGGAACCTTCTCCACGGCTAGTCCTTCCTCTACGACCACCACCATCACCTCTTACCCCTCGTTCACCACCGGATCCTCCTCCACGACTAGTCCTTCCTCTACGGCTAGTGCTAGGAATGCCCCCCTTCGACGTTTTCCTTTTCTTGCATGTCCGCGCATTGTGTCGCCCTTCATCGCACCCCCCACAATTGATAGTGTCAGGAGCCTCCATGAAATGACCGCTACCAAATTGTTTCATGCCAGTGTATCCAGCCAGGTCATCCATATCACCCTTGAACCTCTTAGTCCTCCTTCTACCCTTGGTCTCCACCTTCAGGAGAGGGTCTGGCTTAATATGGGGGCCATGATACTCAGGCCACTGTGATGGGGACGTGGTTGGCGATAAGCATTGGGGGCATCAACCACAACCCTATGCTCAACAAGGGGCACGATTGTCCTCTCGGTCATGTCATTCATTGGGGAAGACGCATGCCGGTTCAAGTCAATTGTAAACCGAGGAGGTTCAACCTTGGTGGCAAACAATTCAAGTGACTTGTCTTCCGATTGGGCAACTTTTTCCTTGTATACATCCCAATGCAAATCCGAGGTGATAGGCATACTTTTCAAGCGAGATTTGGCTCCAACTCCAACATCATACCTTCCTATTAACTTAATCACCCGGAGCCAATCCCCTAGCGGTCCTGCCACCACGCCGCAGAACAGGAGCTCGTGTGGAACCTTGGATTTCTGGCGTAACAGCGGTGGAAGGTATCAAAATATTACGGCCGCAAGCTAGCGTGTGATTGCGATGAAATACTTTTAGGCGGGGCATTACCGATACTAAGATGAAATTCGCTCCTTTCGTTTCAGATTTAGGAAATGCTTGGAATTGGAATTGGTTGAAAGGAAACCGGAACTGGAAGATCGACTCGGGGAAACAGGACCTTAATAAGCGCCTTCCGAGACTTGGACTCGAGGAAGGTAAGAACCCCCGGTTTTCTACACGCGGGAACCCCTAAGCTGCGGTTGGAAAAGCTCTCTAGTTTGATTGTCTGGTTTTTTTCTAGGCAAAGGAAAGGGCTTGCATTGCTCAAGTCTTCCTGGACATCTGAGATGGAAGATCCTTTGTATTCTGTTGATCTTGCTCTTATTATTTGCGAATAATTTCGATAGTAGTTCCATGAACAATCCTTTGTGGGATTGGATTAGTTTGCTCGTTGAAATGCCATAAAGCGCGAACCAACATCCGTGATACGAAAACCAAAATAAGAATGAGGAATCATCATTGGGGTACATCCACTTTAAGACATGTCTCACTTTTGCAACAACCTCCTCATAGCTAGGGCTTGTATCAAAAACCATTGGTTCCTCACCCGTGTCGGCATTGTTACTCAAGAATGCCTCCTTGTCCATATAATGAACATTAACAAGTCTCCCCATCTAAAAACAACATGAATGCATTTAAGGCTTCAATGACAATTGTTGGTTATCCAAAAACAATCCATTATATCAAAATCATATCAACACTACATTATTGATGATGTCCAAAAATGTATCATTAATTAACATACACTAAGCAAAGTTTACCCTAAACACTAACTAACCCTAACCCCCAATCTTTCTACTCAACAAGCAAACATACATACTACACACTATGCATATCCCTATATTATCATAGTTAAACAAGATATTCACACTAAAATTTGGGGAAAAGCATAGAACTAGGGTTCCACCCACATGTAAAAAATGCTACCAAAATAACAAGATTTAACCCAAAAAAATTTGGGTGATTTGGGGGAGATTACCACAAGCAACAAAGTGATGGAAAGATCCACCTAAGGGAAGCACCTTTTGGGGAGGATTTGAGGGGGGGCTTGAGGGATGGGAGAGATGGGGGGACCAGCAAGTGTTCTTGCAGCTCGGGCTGGATTGGGGGTGGGGTGGGTCCCACCCACTCTCCCGTGGGGTTATTCACTTACCAGAACCAAACGCCAGGGTCTACGGCGTCTGGGAAACGCCAAGGTGCCCGGCGTCTGGCCCTTTGCCACGTCAGCCGGTCAACGTGCCAGCGGGTCGTGCGGGCCAGGGACCAGACGAGACCCTGGCGTCACCCGTGCAAACTGAACGCCAGGTATGTTGGCGTCACCTAAAAAGGTCAGATTCGAATTTTTTTTGCAATCAAGATCAATTCGAGAATTTGTTAGCACAAAAGGTTAGAACAGAAATTTTGTCCTAAAGATGGGTCTTCTTTCTCTTTTCTGCAATCACATCAAGTGGAAACCCGCTGCAAACTGCGGTGCATGCATGTGCGCCTCCTGTAGGTGAACCTTAACTACCAGCCATCCCAACACAGCACGATATATATGTATGTACACGCAAGGACACTGCAAGTTGAGGGAGTCAGGGAGGGAGGATATAGGAGTATGTACATACTGGCACAGCGGTACGCCATTCGATTGGAGGGCAGCATCCTCTGACCTGCCAAACTGCCCCCAGCAGCAGCGCAGCGGAACCTTGGCCATTTCCTCCCTTCCAAGCACCGCCAATCTTGTCCGACCTCCGCATCCACCGCGGTGCCGAATCCAAGAAAGACACAGGTGGTAGCCGTGGCACAGGAGCGGGAAGCTCGGGGAGAAGATTAGACTGACGCGACAATGGGGGCTTCTTCCTGTTCCTCCGTGCGGCTGCTGCTGCCGCTGCTCTGCTTGCTCGGCTTCTGCTTCGCGGTGAGCCACCAGAAGTCGGACTCGTGCGACGGGGACCTCCCGGTCGCCCGCCTCGTCCCCTTCGACTCCGACGCCTTCCACTGCATCACCCTCTGGAAAGACGAGGACTTCATCCTCAGGGTACGCCTTTTCTCACCGCATTGCTGCGGATTTTTGGTCTGGATTTTCCAGCAATCAAGTCGTAGCTGCCTGATCTGATCCAAAATGCTTCTTGTGTCGCCTCGCCAGTACAAGAACACGGGGACGAGCCAATGGAGCTTCGTGCTGTCGGCGCCGGACAAGGGATCCTACGTGGCGGTCGGGTTCTCGGGCAAGGGGGGTATGGTGGGCAGCAGCGCCATGGTCGGCTGGTCGTCGGGCGGCAAGGGCGTCGCCAAGCAGTACTACCTGCAGGGCAGGAGCCCGGAGGCCGTGACGCCGGACGACGGCCGCCTCACCCTGGTCAGGAACAGGACCGTCGCCGTGTCCAAGTCCGGCCGGCTCTACCTGGCCTTCGAGCTCAGCACCGACCGACCGCAGCCGTACCTGATCTACTCCGTCGGCTACGAGGGCAGCCTCCCTTCCTCCGACTACACGATCCAGATGCACCGCGACATGGGCTCCCGCTCCTTCAAGTTCGCCTCCGGTACATTCATTATTAATTCCACCGCTAATTTTCTTTTCTTTTCTCCTTGAGAGAGCAGTAGTTCCGTAAGAAAAACGGTATACATTTTTTACTTACCGAGGAGGATCCGTTGGTTCGTTTCTGTTCAGCATCGCCATCTAGCGCCGGCGGCGAGTCGGGCGACGCTGGGTTCCCGGCGAAGAGGTGGCACGGGCTGCTGTCCATGATGGGCTGGGGCGTGCTGCTGCCGATGGGCATGATGGTGGCGCGCTACTTCCGGCGGCAGGACCCGTACTGGTTCTACGGCCACATCGCCGTCCAGGGGCTCGGCTTCCTCATCGGCATCGCGGCGGTCGTCCTCGGCTTCCGCCTCAACGGGGACGGGCTCAAGAACATCGTCGTGCACAAGGTCATCGGCATCTCCATCCTGTCCATGGCATGCCTCCAGGTACGTACGCAGCACTGAATTCTTGAGTTTGAGCCTCGTTAGATTAGCCTTAATCTTTTTCTTTACTGGATTAACCATAATCTTAAGAGCATGGGGCAGTGGTTGCGTAGAAATTGCTGACTAATCTGAGTCCACTTTTGGTTCCTTGGCTGGCTGGCTGGCTGGCTACATGTGCGTCTGTCATCCATCATTTGAGTTGCCAGAATGGCATGTGCTGTATGGCACAAGCCTGGAACAACAAGAAAGTTTACCGGCTTATATTAATTTCTAGTAGTAGATGTTGACCGTGAATCTGACTTGCTAGTTAAGTGTAATTTCCACATGCCCCGTGATTTGTTGCCATCAGAATAGATGCTTCCATTCGTTGACTCCCAGAATAGTACACACTGTCGTTCGTGTTCATCATGTTGTTGGAGCCGGCAGAAGAACATTCTCCCGAGAGAGAGTTGAAACCACGATGATGCTCTGCTTACGCTGCTTGTGTTGCTTGATGGACACACAGGTGACGGCGGTGCTGGCGCGGCCGGACAAGACGTCCAAGGTGCGCCGGTTCTGGAACTGGTACCACCACAACATCGGGCGCGTGGCCATCCTGCTGGCCATGGCCAACGTCTTCCTCGGCCTCACCATCGCCAAGGAGGTGAGCGCCTACATCGTCTCCTACGGCGTCTTCGTCGCCGTCTGGATCATGGCCGTCGCCGCCTTCGAGTTCAAGCGCTACTACGAGGACGACGACTGACCCATCGATCACCCATCATCCTACATTGCGTCTGTCCGTCAAGGCGGCGATCGCATAGAGAGTTAATTTGGAGCAGCTATTACCAAACGGCATTGTTTGTAGTGGCTCACTTCGCAGCTTGGGCGGATGGCGAATTTGAGGATTCTGTTAAAAAATATTCTTTTGCGGTATAGGATACGGGAAATGAGTGACTGATGTCGCTAAGCCTAATTAGCTGGACGCTCTGATTCATATTTGTACATTGGTACATGGTGTTATTATTCTTGTACCCTCCCTGCCTTTTGGTTGCTTGGTAGATTGCTCAAGTTTTTCTTCTTCTTTCACATGTACATCGATCGATTTTATTCCAATCCATGATGGATTCACGACACCAGAGCTGCCCTTTGGTCGAATGACATGCCTTCGTCTTCACGCCTGAGCTTTTCCCCACTGAGAGAGCAATGAAAACATGTACTGGAAGGCTGCAAATGTGGGTCAGCAATCATTCGATCTTGCTGAAAGAGATCTAAGTCCATAACAGGGCATTAACACAGGAGCAAAATTTAGGCTATGCATTCTAAGGAAACAAAGAAAGGTGCACCCAGAATAGAATTTTTTCTTTCCACCAAGCATTTTATTTGCTCTGGCTGGCACACACGCCAAGCTGACATGGTTCAGCTTCATCTACTCTGCTGTTGCACCATATTCGAGAAAGGTTTCGGATACCAACTTTTTATGGTTAATTCCAGATGGAACACTCCGCCTGGTAAAAAGTACGAGTACTCACTCTGCTTTCATCAGTTCTGCAACAAGCTTGCGACTGAATGGGGTCGACATTCTAGAGGACTGCTGCAGACATCTAGGCACCTACCTACACACTGCACTAGCCTATGCATGAGCCACTCGACTCACGCAGTAGTACAACGCAAGTCTATTATTACTGGCAACTGACATGTACCTGCGCCGGCTCTCACGGCTCGCTCCTTGCGTGAGCATCGAAAGGGCCCGCATTTTGCACATGGGTTGTCATGGCAATTCCTTTCATCTTGAGGTCTCCCGGAAATGGCAATGCTTCCGGACGCAGCTGCGACTGCTGCTGCCGGACACCGCCAAGGCGTTGCTGCTGCTGCTGCAAGTGCATCTGAGGCTGCTGGTGCTGGGAGTGGATTTGGAGTTGCTGAAGCTGCTGAGCAGCCAGAAGAGATTGTTGCATTTGGCTTCGCTGGTAACTCTGTGGATTGACTCCGTGCGAGGACAGACCGCCGAAATTTCCCAGGTTTCCATTGTTGGCGTTAAGCTGTCCTGTTGCAATCTTCAGCTGCTGAACCTCGTCCCTCAGTCTGTCGTTCAGTGCTACATGTAAACAAAGGAACAGTCATAAACTTACAGTTACCAAAGATGGTAGGGAACAAAGTTAACGTAGCCAAAAATGGAACACAAGTAAACTCTGCCATGTAGTAGATTGAATAGGAAAAGACCGAAAATGGCTGTTGAATCTCTAGATGATCAAGAAAAATCAGGCCAAAATCCAAGCGAATATCAAACTCGAAGTTTTCTGTGTTAAGAGCAACTAGAAATATAGAATTCAGAACATCATCGAGTTATTTGCAGTTATGGGAGAACATTGCATCAAATGACTGAAATGAGCATGGCATCGACAAAATATCTTTGTATTAACTTCGAATTTGTAGTACAAAGAAAACCTTACCATCCTGCAGCCTGACCTGCTGCTCCATTGTTTGCACTTGCAGCTTCAAATCACCATTTTCATTTGTTAAACCAGTGGTATCTCTCTGTATCATACAGACAAATAGGGATAGACTCATTACTCATAGAAATGAAGGACCAAGTTCTTTGAGTAACTACAAAATCTGCAGTGCGTTAACTATATGTATCTGTAGAACACAAGACCTGTCACTCAAGGAAAACCGAAGAGCAAGTACTTTGAATAACTACAAAATCTGCAGTGCGTTAACTATATGTATCTGTAGAACACAAGACCTGTCACTCAAGGAAAACCGAAGAGCAAGTACTTTGAATAACTACAAAATCTGCAGTGCGTTAACAATATGTATCTGTAGAATACTCATTTCAGCGACAAGTAATTCCGGACGGAGGTGGATAAAAATGGATGTATCTAGAACTAAAATACATCTAGATAAATCCATTTCTCCGACAAGTATTTCCAGACGGAGGGAGTACAGAACTTGTCACTCATGGAAAATCGAAGAGGAAGTTCTTTGAATAACTACAAAATCTGCAGTATGATAACAATATGCATCTGTAGAATACAAAACCCATCACTCATGGAAAACAAAAGAGTAAGTTCTTTGAGTAACTACAAAATCAGCAGTATATTAACAATATGTATCTGTAGAATTCAAATGGTGAGTTCTCGGTGTGTTGGCTTTTGTTGCTTTTTACCTTTTTCTCATTTTTTTAAACAAAGGCTTGTTGAAAAATGTATATTAATATTATGTATCTGTAGAATACAAAACCCATCACTCATGGAAAACCAAAGAGGAAGTTATGTGAATAACTAGAAAATCTACAGTATATTAACAATATGTATCGGTAGAATACAAATAGTATTGAGTTCTCAATCTGTTGGCGCTTATTGCCTTTTCTCCTTTTAAAACAAAGACATTGTTGAACAATGTAATAATGGGATGTGTGCACTTCCAGGTGCAGAGGCCGGGAGAGTATTCTTCCATTATCCAAAAATATTACATGGCTGTGTGCATCAATCGATGCAGAGGCCGAGGGTATAGCCTCCTTTCTGAAAAAATAATCTAAAATAATGCCTCCATCCAGGTTTATTAGCCCCCCTCTAAGTTTGGGCCAAAGTTTGACCATATATTGAACTAATATAGGGGCTGCACATATCCAACAACTTCACTAGTTAGACATCCACATGGTGTGCCAGGGGATTGGGTACTTTTTGAGAATGGCCTACGTCAAGGTGATCGTCTCTCTCCCTATTTGTTGATTCTAGTTGCGGATTTGCTTTCATGGCCTCCCCAGCGGCCCAACCAAGCTCCCCCTCTCTACTTTCACTCCACTGATCTCTAATGTGGAATGCTACCTCGCCAGCAGGAGCACTCTCCTTTCCTTTGGTGATCGTCAAGACTGTACTGATGGCGATTGCTGATCTTTATATTTGAAACGCAGATTCAAGATGGATAAGTGCGCGCGGCCACGTTACAGCTGAAGGGCTCATATTCTCTTACACCCCCTACCTTGTAATTTCCTTTTTTTTCTTCTTCTCACCTTCCCTCAGAACCTTTTGTATGATATATGATATGCCTATCATTTTCGGGTTTATTTAACAAGTAGTACATGACAAAAAACCCACAAATTTAGTAACCATATGCAGACATAAAAGGTATTTCATAAAATTGGCAAAACATTGAATAACTGAACAAATAAACAGTGTCAGCAGCCGGAAATTCTAATTAAATGCTTAAAGCATCATAGGCAATTAGGCATGTGTTCATTTGAATACCTAAACATTTAATATTTTGTCAACCATTCCTGAGATTTAGTAGCAATTTTCAGCCAAACCAACTTCCAAACCCAGGTTTAAACCATCTAACACATACTAATGTGCAAGAATTTAAGTTAAGGTAAAGCCCAATAACTAACCTGTAACAGGGACAACTGAGCTGATAATGTGGTTGCTTCTGATTGAAGGCACTGTACTTTCCTCTCAAGCTCCGCAATGTAGCGCATCTTTCTTTCTTTTGACCTAGCAGCTGACTGGCGGTTTGCCATGATCCTAAAATGTTTCAACAAAATAGAAGTTACGAAAAATCAATCTAAGAAATAAGCACTAATCCCTAAAGGCAAACACAATGAATAACACCAAATAATTGGAACAAAATAACTGGAGTAAAATCAAATTACATGACAAAGACACATCCAGATTGTTCTAGCAAAGGAACACACTGAGAAGTTATTTCCATAATATTAACAGACTAGTTTGCATACATTGCAATACTTGTACTAAATTACCATCAGCGAAAAAGGCTATACTAAAGTACAATGGTGAAACTCTCTGCTCTCGTGTGGCCTCCCTCCAACAAAGGTAATGCAATAAAATCAGATATAAGATTTCTACTGACAATTAATCACACATAACATCTCCACATATAGAGATACTTAATTAACAAAATTATAAGGGTTAGATCGTTCTTATTGCTAGAAAATGATGTACTTACATACATCACCAATTCGCTAGCGTATTTTAAAATGCATATCACACCAAAGAGGTAAGATTAATATATGTTTAGTACTAAGCTATACTGGAACTATAGACGGTCTCTGTTATATCAAAATACATAGACAGTCCCCAGTGCCATGTTTTGTTTCAATCAATCAGGCCAAAAAGAGCAGCAAGATCACATATGATTGCTGACTGTTCTGGAAAAACATATGATTCGAGATTCCACAACTTTCGCCCCTTTCACACTTTGTACCTGTGACTCGCTCCTTTTCAAAGAGGCAAAATCGATGTAACCTGTCCCTGTCAACCGCCGCAATCGACATCCTATTGCGCGAATCCCTAAAGACCAAAAATAGCAACCAAGCAACGGAAGTCGATTCTCAGACTAGTCTCACCTCTTGGCGCGCTTGGGGTCAACGAGGGCGAGCTCGGCGAGCTTGGCGTCGGAGATGGCCTTCTTGGCGTCCGCGCCGTGCCTCCCCGGCATCCCAGAGGAGGCGGACCCGAACGACGTGGAGCCGTCCATCGACATGCTGTGCTGGTGCCGCGGCCGCGCGGGCGGCGGCGGCTGCGGGTACGGCGCGGGCTCCAGCGGCTCGGAGAGCCTGCCGCCGGCCTGGAGGAACATCTCGAACATCCGGCTGCCTCCGCTGCCCCCGCCGCCGCCTTCCTCGTCCTCCTCGTACTCGTCCTCGTCGTCCTCGTCGCCGCCGCCGCCGCCGCTGCCCCCGCCCTCGCCGACGACGCCGAGGTCGGCGTCGAAGGTGAGGTCGTCCGGGAGGGCGTTGGCCCCGAGGAGGATCTCCGACTGCGCGCGGCGGTGCCCCGCCGGGCGGCGCGGCGTCGTCTCGGCGGCGTCCTGCGACGCCGACGCCGATCCCGCGGGGGAGGTGGAGGCGGGCGGGGCGTCCATGGCTGGAGATCTGCGGCGGGGGAGGGGAATGCGGGTGCCTGCGCCGGTAGGGCGAGGGGAGGGGTGACGTGCAGTGGCGGAGGGGAGGGGAGGGGGCAGGGGGGCACGAGGAGCAGAGGGGGCGGAAGCTTAGGAGGGGCAGGAGGAAGACATGCTCGCGCGGAGGTTTGACCAGGGCATTGACTCTGCAGGGAAAGGAAAGAGGAGGCGACGGGTGCGGGGTGGGGCACCAGCGCCCAATGCGGCGGCGTGCCGCATGCCCGGTTCGGCTCGGCCGCTGCGCCGTCCGTCCGTCCGTCCGTAGCCTGCGCCGTCCGTCCGTCCGTCCGTAGCCTGGGCCTCCGGTTTGGTGCCTCGCGGCTCGCACCGTGCTACAGCAGCAAATTCGTCGGGTGCTGGGGAACGGACGGCTTTGGCTGAGCCGCCGCCACCCACCTCTCCACGCAACAACTTTTGTACTGGTGCTCAGTATATTCAATTTTTTCGCGAAAAGTTCACGTATCTTTTCATTGATAGAAGAAAGAGAATGAGTACGCAGAGGGTACAACACATGGCATGAACGCAGCAAGGCATGATCATGAAACCCAAAGCAGAAAACGTAACTTTTGTACTGGTGCTCAGTATATTCATGAAACGTATCTTATACAGGTTGAGTATTTTTTTAACACAGTACAAGTCGAGTATTTGATACACTATAATCTACTCCTTTAGTTAAGTACTCCTTGTTAAAGAGTGGTTTAATAATATAAGCTTAATTAATCAGTTGATGAGTGATGTACAACCTTTAATAAAATTTGTTGGATTGTGTAAAGATACGGTTTTATCATCCTTTAATAAAATGTGTTGTATTGTGTAAAGATACGGTTTTATCATCGCTCCTCGTTAACTCTATCACATAGGGAAAAAAGAAAAGGAACTAAGCTAGAGCATTAAAGGCATGTTTATTTCAGTTTCAGTTGGCTGCGAATCACCTATAAAATCGCTTCACTGGCAAAGTTGTTTCGCAAAATCAGTTTTGCCACTGAAGTACACTTGAGCGTGCTTCACGCAGCTGAACTGAAATTGACTCGAATCCAGATTCAGCTTCACCGGGAGAGCTGATTCCAAATAGTTGTTTCTTTCAGCTTCTATTTTTTCCTACGAAAAATCTGCTGCCTAAAGCGGAAACAAATAGGCCCTAAGAAACGGTGGTACAATCTCGACACATTGGGAGGCATTGCATTGAGTTTTGGAACTTGGATGATTTTTTATATGTGCTTACTTACTATCCTTTCGATTTTTTTTTTGTTTGAGGAAAAGGAACTTTCATTGATCAAGCATGGTGATTACAATTTACAACCAGAGTCAACTATGCTAGCTATCTCCAAGGGGACTAACGAAACCAATCGTCAATGCGTTGTTGCGAGCGACCCAAAGAGGCAAGGTATGGAATTACCAGGTCTATACAAGTTAGACTAGACTAACGTTCCTTTCTTGAGCCAGAAGTTGTCTGATCGGCTAGGCCTTATGGAATTACCAGGTCTATACAAGGGTCATATGATAACTGAATCATCGCTGGTTGCCCGCTGAAGGCTAACGCCCCTGACAGGTCCCGTATTTTCCATATCATACCCAAAATAAAAAGAGCTAATGAAGCAATTCCAATCTGTCTCCCTGTCAACGGTCAGGAAAGGTTGCAATGTCAATGACCCAGGAGTTGGCTGCTCTCGCGAGGATCTAGGATGATTTGTAGAGTGTTGGCCCGGGTATCTTGTTAATTAGATCATATTCTCCTTAATAATTGTAACCGGGTACATGGCATAGTTTAAGCCTGGGATTGAAAATCCTTCTGATCTCACGAACATGATAAGCGTACCTTGACTGATCCACCTTCTTGGATTACACCATTTGTAGCATCTTGACATGATCTACTTCCACAATCAATGGCAAGCCTGGACTGTGGAGTGCAGCCGAAGCCCTTCATCCATGGCTGTCATCTCACCCTCCAGGGGATCACAACAGTTGAAGATTACTTGTGTTGCAGCAAAGATACTGCTCCTACATGATCGCGCAAAATCATGTCAGCCTCGGTCATGTTGTCTTCCTTCACCAAAGCTCCATCAATGTCAATTTGGCATGGTGTATGTCTGGAGGCTCACACCATGGCCTAGCTGCGATTTCATGTGGGCTCTTTGGCCTAGTTCCAGAAAGGCAAATCACCTGCTAAACCCTTAGTCAGGTCCGTTGTTGGGTGTTGCTTGATCGCTAGGAGCGATGTGATATTGCTTGATAGGAATCTGCGCGAGACGGGTTTATGGTGCGTGTCCTCGTTCCGAGCATACCAGATTCTTCACATGATCATTGGCAAAGGCTAGCCTCTGCACGTCTAGCAGTTTGTCTAGCAGGCAATGTTAGTGGTTGAAATGTTACTTTATGCTTTACAACAAAAAGAGAGAATTAGTGAAAGATTGCGTAATTGGCTAAAATTTAGCCTTGAGTTCAGGCATGGCTGTTTTGGCTCTCGGGAGCATTTGCTTCAGCGATGAACAGTAAATTCAAAACAGGTAAAAAACTAAATTTTTCATTGTACATATTCATATGTTAGTGTCCAAAGCGTACATGACAAATTTCATGTGAAACGGAACAGTAGTTTTGTCAAAAAAAAAAGGTTAAATAGTCGAGAAATGCCAAAAAAAAATGTCATCCGATTTGCATTTTTTGCGCAGATAGAAATGCTTGGGCATTCGACCTAAGCATTTGCAGATAACATTTAGACAAGAATATGTACATGTCTAATATTTCGCCTTTTTTTACATTTACAAAAATATTTTTGGCGGGCAGAAGCAAATGCTCCCCAGAGCCGAATTGAATGTCCGAGTTCAGATGAACGGAGAAAAACATTCTACAGAAAAATATGAGGCTGATTGGTTTAAGGTCAATATTTGGCTAGCCAACATTTGGCACAATCAAAAATTGTGAAAAGAAAATCCATTTCTTTAGAGATTGGCAAGAATTAATTGGTAGCCAACCAATTGATAGCCTACTTCTTTTTGACTTGCAAACAACTGGCATGCCAAATATTGGCATCTAAACCAATCAGGCTCAGAGAGAAACTAAATTGTGGAGTGCGAGCTTATGGCTGCAGAGCTCCATGGAGCTTGGTATTTTAAAAAGAACATATTGAAAAGTTTCAAAACAAATCCCTAAAAACTTGTATGTGTTTACTACGGATTGTGAATTTTGTTTGAAAATATTATAATTTGTAGGCTACACAGGTAAAATAAAAATTTGGCCAACAACAAAAAAAAATCAGCCCATTTTGAAATACATATGTCTTTTTTATGCTACGTGTGAAAGGATATTGTTATAAAATTTCGCACATATGTAGTATACATGTGTATAAATACCGCATTTTAGTTCATGGGTTTTTCTATTTTGTCCTGTGATGTACAAATACCACATTTTAGCCCAGACTCCATTACCATTTTTCGCTAAATTGTGCGCTTTCTAGCATTCTTTTGAGCAAGTAACTGATCGAAAAAGCATCTGAAGTCCTACAGTAGCAATTATTCTTTCTAGCCCGGGTGTGGCAAACTTGAGCATCAGATAAAGATATCCGACCAAAGACGTAGCAAATTAGACATTACATCAACCAAAAGAGAGCTCAACTTCCTACCGCGATGTAATGAAGGCAAGTACTGTAGTATATTACTTAAATTTAAGGAAAGACTGCACAGAACAACTCAAACCAAGGCCAACTCACATATTCCATCACATTCACATTAGGCTATTACACTACAAAGAATGCCAGAGTTGGAAACTCACAACTGCAGTAGAAGCAACCCCTGGTAGCCCTGTACATGTTCCAACCGCCTGATTTGAGTAACAGTTGGAAGATCAACACCTGCAGATACATATACGACAAGAGGAAGGATCTAAAACGAACGAACTAGGGCCAAGGCTGGCATTTTTCTTATTAGTTTTGCTGCCTATCTAAGGGGCTCTTCAGACTATGGAAGACACATTCCATTCACTATCGCTACTGCATAGGTACAGTTGGCCTGGGGAGTATAGAGTTGACAAGCTCCTCGTTTATCTTCACAGGTAGTGGCGGCATCTGCTTCATGATCTCTGGGGCATCATTCATCCTGCAAGCACGCCACGTGCAAATTATAACTCGATTCGATTCCTCTATGAATGAAACTCAGCCATCATGCTTATTCTCGAAAGGAAAATGGAATAATGATCTGAATCTTAGAATCCTTAACGGAAAATGGAATAATGATCTGAATCTAAAGGCAACATTTATCTTTTCCTTGTGTGATAGAAAATTCTCTGTGCCTACTGATAAAAGGGTCTAAAAAGGATACTGATCAATAATTAATAACAAAAAAAGGCTTGAATTGATGTCATGGATTCATCATTTTCGAAATTTAAGAATATACGGAAAAAAAACAAGGGAATGAAGGCATACTCTTTTAACACTCTTGAGTATGTTACCGGATGCGTACTTATAACAAAAGCCTTACTGATGTCATCATCATTTCGAAAATTTGAGAATATAAAATACAGTATAAGGCAAGGAAATGGAATCATTAAAATACAGTATAAGGCAAGGAAATGAAATCATACTCTTTCAACACCCTGAGTATGTTATCTCGAGTTTGGCACAGCAGAGAGATGTTATCCTGTATCTGGAGATGAAAGATTCAAGCAAATAAAAATAGCCTTCATTTGCAAATTGTGCATAAATCATCACAAAAAATAGTCTTGAAGTTTTAAAATGATACCTGCATGGTGCCAAGGTTTGTTGAAATTTGACTTAAAACCTGGGCATTAGTTTCAAGGAGTTCTCCTGTTGGACCTCCAATTGCTACAGAAAGAAAATAAAAGTGAGGAAATGAGCAACTTGGAGTCTAGGCCATCAATGACAATAGTCGTGATATTTAAAAACTGGAGATAAATCACTCTTCAAAATAAAAGTGCATAAAATAGAAAAACATTATTCAGATGGATAGTGCCAGCAATAAGCCTGTATGACTATTCTCAAAATAGTTTTTGATTTAACATTTCGAAATGCACAGAGATGCCAAGACCCATGCGACTATAGATTACATGTCACCTAGTTCACATGCAAAAAAAATTGTGTTTGTGAGTATCCTTAACCAGGTTATTGCCCTGACACCCACTATCAAGATTCAAGAAGAAATAAACAAAGCAAGCTGTAGTGGAACTGAATCTAGAAACACAACTCCAGTACTTCACCCAAATAATTCTAATTCCAGGCATCCAGGCCATAGAAGAATCATTTTGCAAGCGATAACCACACAATTCTCACCGGCATGTGAAGGATCACATTTTTATTCAATGGACGGATCTGTATTTAAGATATGAGAAATATGCAACCAAGATTATAACAACTGATCAAATCCTCCGACACAGGATATTAGATAGCAAAGGCATAGGGAACTGCATTTCTATTGAACTGAGCTGGTTCCAAAACTGAATCAAAGTGGTGTTAATTGTAGAGTATAACCAAGATGCGTGTATCATACTGATTTTCTTATGAATATAAACATGTCAGTTGATGGCTAATATGATGTTGGAATCAACGATATGAAAACATTTATTGCATATCAGCAGAACCAGTCCTACATCATATGAGCAGGTTATTGCTTTCACTTCATGCAACACATACAGTCCTACATTGCAGCAAATAAAAACAAGGACCAAACTAGAGAGTCAACTGAAATAATTTAGCGAACATCAATATGAGTTACCTTTGGATGAAATTTCGTCATCATCAATGGGAAGTGCTGGAAGGGAGTATGGCGGAACACTCGGCCTTCCAGCTATATGAACAGGTGGTTTCGATGAAGGATCTGCAACCTTCTCCTGCAGCAGTGAGCGTCTGTCAGTTACAAGTTTATTCAAATTTAAATGAGGTGCACTAGCTACACAATCGTGCATACAGCTGCCATGTGTGCGCTTGGGTAAGGGCCCTGTGGCCTGGTTGAGGTGAACGGGGCACCAGTACAAGGGCAGTGGAGAATGAAAAGACTAAGAAGCTTTGCTTATTGCTTTGCTTTATGACAGGATAACTGTGTCATTATAGCTGGCCACATAACAAGATCTAGTGTATACCAAAGATACGATCCATCTATCCAAACATAAAAATGCACTTAACTGACCAGCATACCTTATGTCTAAGTTCCTAACATGAAAGTATGGATCTTTTTTAACTGAAAACTGTAGGAAGGCCCCAACAGTAAATTATATTACGAAAAGAAAGTATGAATCTAATTCATCCACTTGTGAAACAATGGCGCAGGCAATGCCACAGTTCCACATCCCTCAGCAGGACCTAGAATGGCTACTACTCTGATACAGTCCCCCTGACGGACTTGGGTGGGCAGCCACACCGCCATGAAATAATGGAGCAGAAAGATTAGTACTACTCCCCCTGTCCAAATATACAAGTCCCCCTCAAATTTTGAGCCTAACTTTGACGACAAATTTGACTAACAAAATATGAGTTATAGGCTATAAAGGTTGGGCTCGAATTCATAGTCAAAATTAGGGTCAAATTTGAGGGGGGTTTATATACATGGACAGAGGGAGTGCAAAACAATATTTAAAACTCATTTTGATGAGCTACTGCCCTTCAAGGAAGTAAAGAACCATATTATTGGATGTTTGGGCTGAAAATCAATAAAGCAAAGGCCAGGCTACATTTACAAAATAAAACAAGTTCCACAAAATATGATGTATCTTCAAGCATGAGTTTGTGGTCAAAGACCATCTCCAGTGTTGCAGGAAAGCGATTCGAAGCGAGTATTGAGCTGGTTTGATACAAATAGAGCAGGCAATTCGAAGCGGGAAAAGCTTGAAGTCGAACCAACTTGCTGGTTAGATTCCAAGACAATCAATAATGAAAAATCCTAGTGAGAACTGTGCTCGACCAGTTGGCTAGCTAGAGCAGGCTGAAATGCCCACAGCCCGCCGACCTGTGCTCAAAGCCCAGCCTCTGCAGGGTTGGTATTCGCCTTTCTTCTTAAAAAATGCACCAATGGCTAATCCTGGTTGATCAAGTTTCTTTACAAAACAATACTAGTACTCCCTGTCACCTGTCAGCACTACTGCTCTCTACGCTGCTATTCTCTTGCCTTTCCCATCAACATTGCTGCCGCTGCTATTCTCTCGCCATTGTTGGTGACAACGGAAGATATAGGGTTGACGAATTATAACATTGTGAACCTTAATTGAAGGAGGGGATAGTATGTATAGCCACCGGTGGCTAGCATCGGGATTTCAGTTTTGGGCTAGCAGAGTGATTTGCCATCGCTTGTGGCAGATTTGGATGGTGTCCTGTTAAGTTTGGATGAGGAGAGAAGGAACCAGAGGGGGAAGAAAACATGCCTGGATTCCATTTTATTACAGTTTTCTTTACTTCTGAAGGTAACACCCAAACATTGATGTTATGCACTGGACAGAAAAATCTCAATGATTCCAATTGTTACCTTTTCTACTTCGAACCGACGCAACATTGGAGACGGTGTAACAAGCTAAATACTGGATACTAAGAGTTTCATTCAAGTTCAGAAAAATGTTCTGCCTCATACTCTGTAAATACATGAAAGGAGCGTACATCCTTGCGTTTATAAAATGGATAGTTTAATGTAACCACATGAAGTTCACATATGCATCTGCAGCACATAGTCATTGATGAAGGTTTTAGCAGAAAAAATCCAACGCATCATCGAATATCCAAGAAATACAAGTAGAATAATATGCTCGAGTTTTAGATATTTCTTGATTTCTTCCTTTGGGAAACAAACCTATAAAAAGTAAATTGATCTAGAGGAACCATTCAAACTTGCCAAACTATGTGCAACCAAATGCTGGCATTTCCCAACTTGTTACCGCATTGGTTCTTCCAGTTGCATTATATTCCCTCCGTAACATAATATAAGACGTTTTTTGACACTGTCATGGTGTCAAAAACCGTCTTATATTATGTTACAGAGGGAGTAACTGTCATAAAAATGGAGGATAAAGGGAAATTAGCAAACCTTTTTGTCCTTGCTTTTCTTTGACGAGCTGTGGTCCTCTTTCTTTCTTTTACCACTCTCTTTTTTCTACAGGTTGAATGCATAGCATCAAATTATTGCTGAAACCCAGTAAGAGACTGGGTACCATGATAATAGAAATGCAAAAGGTGCATTCCAAGTCTATATTACTCACATTCATCCATCTACACCGCAAAGCCACATCTCGAACTGTTTTCTCTGGCAACTTCATGGCTATTTTCGCATACCGAATAACAGGCGCATCAGATGCATACCTGAGAGCAAATATCGAGGAACATCAATGGAACTGTGAGGTGCAAAAACTATGGTGCACAAAGTTAGCGAATTCATAGAGCCCCTCAAAATGTTGTTAAAACAGTGAATGCTACTTTCGAGCCCAAATGCAATCTTGACTCTGCTATCATTTTGATGACAACAAG
Source organism: Elymus sibiricus (assembly GCA_039707655.1). NCBI lineage: Eukaryota > Viridiplantae > Streptophyta > Magnoliopsida > Poales > Poaceae > Elymus > Elymus sibiricus. The sequence continues at coordinate 361,483,002 of CM077666.1, forward strand.
GCGACTAGGTGCCTTGCGCATACGTGCTTTGCCGCATTATATAGGTACTGAAGAATGGTGTAATATACCGTGTGGCAGAATAAAGCAAATCTATATGGACAGAGAAGAAAGGGTGGATAATATATGTTCTGAAAACATTATTCACATGTCCAAATACCACTACCATTTCAAGAAGAAGTATATTCACATGTCAACTTGAGGGGGGAAGATTGATTAATCTGAACCCAGAAGGAGGCAGTGGCAACTTGTAATCTCCACTACATGATAACGAACCTACTTAATTCTCAAAGTTATCAACAAATTATAGCCACAAACGTCCGAAATAAGAACTCAAACCCTCCGCCACATCCAAATTGACGAAATCCCAAAACCCGCGTAACCCAACAACTCACTTGACGAGCAGCTCGTCGAGGATGGCCTGCTCCTCCGGCGTCCACTCCCGCGACAGGCCCGGGTCGTGCCGGAGCGCCGCCGCCGTGCCGCCGGAGCTAGGGTTTCCTCCCCCTCCCCCACCTCCTCCTCCGCCGCCGCCGCCGGCGCCACCGCTAGAGTGGGAGCCGTTCTGGGCGGCGGCGCTGGCAGGCAGCGGGTGCCCGTTGGCGCCCATGCCTCCCAATTGGCGCGAGTATTTTGGCTCCCTTGGAGAAGCTGGAGCTGCTGCTTCTGAGCGAGTGTTGGGGGAGCTCCTGTCTCTCCTCTTCCCGCTACGAGTGGATGTGGGGAATAAAGAAGGTTTTCCTTTTATTTTGGGGATCTTCTCGATCCATTTGGGGGTTATATGTTGCAGCCGTTCGCACTGTGCGACCGTAGTACTATACGAGGCAGTGTTTTCTTTTGAAAACTGCCCTTCTATGCAGAAAGCCAGCATCTTTTGGGGTGTAAAACCAGTGTTTGCTAGTAAATGGAGTAGGTAAAATGGGTATATTGATATTAGGTAGGGTATTAATTGCATATTGATATTAGGCAGGATATTAATTGCATATTAATATTAGACAAAATATTAATGATATATTAATTATGATGTTCCGTTGTTTATGCGATTTTTTTTGATAAATTGTTTATGCCGATGTTAATATTTGGGAAAAGTATTAGAATCATCCGACTGATCTATCACGGGCGTAAACCGCGTGCTACAGTCAACACATGTCCGTGGCCCATCCACCGCTTCCTCTCCAGTCGCCGCGACCTTATCTCTTCACGTCATCTCTTCTCCACACATTTCCTTCCCCACCTCTGTTCGCCCCCGCTCGACAGAGGAGCTCCCATGGCATCGCCGCCCCGCGCCGCTGCTGCGAACCAGAGGGAAGCGGGCACCGCCGTGGCCTGCAACCCCGCGCGCGGGCGACGCTCGGGGCTCTGCTGCGACGCAACACGCAGGCGGGAGGGCGGCCGCTCGTTTTTGTGCTGCTGCGGCGATGCGGTACGGCGCTCGTCGGCGACCGCCGGTGCTGCAAGGCAGCAACGCGTCCACGGCCGCGGGCTGCGACGCAACAACCCGTTCACAGCCGCCGTGCTGCGTTGCAACCTTGTCGGCGCTGCGATGCAACCTCGGCGTCGCTACTGGTGCTGCATGTCGCCGGCGGCGGAGCTGCAATGGAGCACTCGTCGGCGGCTCCCCCGTGCTCCGATGCAGCACACGCGTGACGAGTTTCCCCGGTGTTGCATTGCAGCGCTCGCCGGTGGCTCGTTCCAGCGTCGCAGTGTCTCGATGCAGCGTCGCCGGTGGCTCGATGCAGCGTCTTCGGCGGCTCCGGGGGAAGCTTGGTGTTGCGCGCGGGGTCGTTGAAGCTCCGCCCACGTTGCAATGAAGCACCGCCGGAGCTATAGTGAAGCGTCGCCGGAGTTGCAATGAAGCGCCGGGGGGACGTTGAAGCCTGCCGGCGCGGCAATGAAGCTTTCGCCGGAGCTGCAATGAAGCTTTCGTGCGGCGGCGGCATGCTCGGTGTTTCCACGGAGCAGCCCCCGATGGCTCCCGGTGCTGCGATGCAACGGTCGCCGGCGGCTTTGGTAGCTGCGTGCGCTTGCCGACGTCAGGGCTACGGCAGGTGCGTCGGTGCTGCAGTCGTCGGTGTAACAGGGGGTGTGCAGTCGTCGTCGTTGCTGAGAGGAAGTGGGTGTCGCAGCAGCGTCGGGGGGCTTGTGGATGCAAGACAAGAGGAGAGAAGGACGATGTGAGGAGTTGAGTTGCTCTAATCGGACGGGCCACATTTGCCTAATCAAACGGCTGGCCAGGCGGATGATTTCTCTAGGAAATCATCCGGCTGATCCGTAGCAGCCGCCTAATATTTGGTATTAGATATTAGTTGTACGATAAATATGTTGAGTGTTCACCATTGAAGCAATTTAGTTCGTTAGATTGACATAGTTTGAGTATCGAGATTAGTTGGAGACTTTTTGAGTCCTTTTATTTTGGTATATAGATATATATAGATTTGTGTGGTTTTACAACTACTACTAAGAGCAACTCCATATATGACGAGTCCATGAATGATGAAAATGAACACAAGAAAAAAGAATTGGCAAAACTTGTTGAGTATCTTTTGGAGTTAGAAGAAATCCACTACTTGCAAAGATCAAGAGCAACTTGGTTGAAAAATGGTGACCGCAACATTGCATTTTTTTTCAAGCTTTTGCATCAGCAAGGAGAAGGAAGAATTAATCAAAAAACTAAAGGATGGTAATGATAACGTTTTGGAAGCTATGGCGGCATTAAGGCCGCGCATCCAGAATTATTTCATTAACCTTTTTACATCAGAGGTGCAGCAAGTGAACCCGGATATTATTCAGAAAGTCCAAACCAAGGTATCGGATCAAATGAATGATGTGTTGATGGCACCATTCACTCGGGATGATGTTCGTAAGGCAGTTTTTAGCATCGATGGTTTGAAGGACACCAGGTCTGGATGGGCTTCATGCAGTTTTCTTTAAAAAGTTTTGGCATATTTTGGGAGATGTGATTACTCAAGAGGTGTTGTCTGATATTAACTCAAGGCAAATACCGGCTGAATGGAATGATACCTCTGTTGTTCTTATACCTAAGATTGAATCTCTCGAGTTGGTAACGCAATATAGGCCTATTAGCTTATGCAATGCCCTTTATAAATTTATCTCAAAGATGTTACCATCAAGATTGAAAATCAGTTTGTCAAACATTATCTCTCCTACCCAGAGTGCCTTTGTACCCGCCAGACTTATCACTGATAACATCCTTAATGCTTATGAGTGTGTCCATAAGATTAAAAACAAAATATCAGGGCAAGCAGGATTGTGTGTAGTGAAGTTGGATATGCACAAGGTTTATGACCCTGTATAATGACTTTTCTTGAGGAGCATGGTGCAGAAACTTTGGTTCCATGAACAATAGATCGAAATGATGATGCCATGTGTTAGCTCATCGAGGTATAAGGTGGTATTTAATTCTCAAGAGATGGGTATTTTCACCGAGGTATTAGGCAGGGGCATCCCCTCTCCCCCTATCTTTTCCTTCTTTGTGCAGAAGGTCTTTCTAGTATGTTGTAGTATGCAGAAGTTGATGGCATGGATGGGACTAGAGTGTGTAGAAATGCACCATCAGTATCACGCCTTTTATTTGTTGGTGATTCTCTAATTCTCCTGAGACTTGATGTGTTAAATGCAACTTCCTTACAGCATGTACTAGACACCTATTGTCAAAGTTCAGGAGAAATGGTTAGTTTGGCAAAGTCAAGTATATTTTTAGTCCAAATACTAATGTCAATTCTAGAGCGGAGATTGCCAAGTTCTTCATGTCGATACTGAAGCATTATCATATAAATACATAGGACTTCCAGCTGAGGGTGTCCCGGACTAAGGGGTCCTCGAGCTGCCGGCCTATCTCTCGTGGGCCGGACTGATGGGCCGCTCTTAACTCGTCAAAGGAAGGCCGGACTATAGGCGACCCGTGCACCAGAAGGAAACCTCCGCAGACTTGGCGTCTCCTCCAAGAGAAGATTTAGCGTAGCCGGCATGTTTATCCCCTGGTGGCAACCAACCATATGTAACCCTAGGTACCCCTGGTGTCTATATAAACCAGAGGGTTTAGTCCGTAGAGGGGGGAACCATTATCGTTATACCCACCTAGGGTTTAGTTCATCCGATCTCGAGGTAGATTAACTCTGTAATTGTCATACTCCCACATCAATACAACCAAGCAGGACGTAGGGTTTTACCTCTACGGATCCAACCCTGAGCCCGGATCCAATCTCTACGCACGACGGCCCAAGATCAGCCTTGGCCGAGCACAACTACGGGGCAATTTCAAACGCTCCCTGCGCAGCAATACTGCGGGTTGACCCCGAGAACTGCCAGAACATGGATCCGACGGATCTCTCGCTATTAAACGGGATACTAGATCGGATCCAGGCCATGGGGATTACCGACGGCCAGTCCTCGGTCTACGACCAGATCGGGCTTAAAGCCGACGACAGGGAAATTTGCATTCCTCCCGCCGCCCACTTAGTCACCACTATCGAAGACTCGGCCGAGGGCTTGTCCCTCCTCCCTCTGGAGCCAAGAGCGGATTGGGCACAAATTTCCGATCATCAAGCTCCGTCCTCCAGCTCGGCAGCCGACCTCTGCTCCGGAGAGAGACTAGAGCCGAAGTCTGATTCGGCGCACGACCTCGAGTCTACGCAACCGCGCCTGGCTGAGAATTCGAATCCAGAGCCCGGCACGCCGGACTCTATATCGGTCCAGGACACGGCCGCCAAGACCCCGGACTCGCATCCTGTTGGGATTAAAAAAATTATCCCACCCACCCCCCACATCGAGTACTGCCCGAGTAACTCGGGACAGCCCGATGTATGGGATCTAATGTACGTCAAACAACAGCCCGGAGAGATAGTTCGGCAATTCTGGACTAAATTCCTTCTTATCAAAAACAAAATAGCGGACTGTTGCGACACGAAAATCCTGGCGACTTTCCGACATAACTGCCGAGACGAAGGCATCTTAAACGCCCTCGCCCGCCGCCACATTCAAAACTTCTCCGCGTTATCGGACTTGGTATATAAATATTGTGCCATGGAGGACGCTTGGCAGGCTCAGCAAGAACAAACGGAGTTAATCCATGTCAAGGAATCAAGACGAGCTCGGGCGAAACGCGCACACCCTCGCCGGTCAGCTCGGTACGAGCCGTCCGAGAAAAAGAAGAAACTCCTGGAAGGATCCAGAATGGTTCTTGACGAACTACTGGACAAACCATGCCCTATACACTCTGTCCTGCTCAACACAAACCCAACTCGCAGCCTTCGAGCTTGCTAGGTGGTCAGGCAAGTGGCCAAGAGCGGCGAAGCCATCCTCGGAGGTCCATACTCAAACAGATGTCTAGCAGCACCCTCTGAGGATGACACTGATATCCTAACAATCTACGAGACTTATTCCTCAAAGAATCAGAGGAAAAGAGCCCTTCGAGAGCTTGGTCAAATTCACCATGTGGCAATAATGAACTCATGGACAGACACACCTATCACTTTCGGCGAAGAAGACCAGCCGAGGTCCCGCCCTGCCCGAGCTGCTGCCGCCCTTGTCCTGGATCCCATAGTGGATGGATTTCGACTCCAAAAGGTGTTAATGGATGGCGGCAGAGGGTTAAACCTCATTTACGAGGACACCTTGGACAAAATGCAGTTCGACAGATCTCGCATCGAGCAAAGTCACACCACCTTTCGAGGGATCATCCCCGGAAAGGAGGCACGTTGTAGTGGCCGAGTCACTCTCGATGTGGTCTTCGGAACTCCCGAGAACTATTGATTCGAGGAGTTGCTCTTCCACATTGTGCCCTTCCGCAGTGGTTACCACGCCTTATTGGGGCGTGACGCATTTGCACGATTCCATGCTATCCCACATTACGGGTATATGAAACTTAAGATGCCAGGTCCAAATGGCGTGATCACAGTCACAGGTAATCCGGACAGAGCTCTTCAGGCCGAGAACAAAACAGCATCGCTCGCCCTTGAAGCATTATCCGAAGCCCTCGCAGCTGAAGAATTAACCGCACTCCGTTCAACGGTGGATAAGGACGATGTAATCCTCGGCAAAAGGCCCAAATCCACATCTTTCAAACCAGCAGACGAAATCGTCAAATTCCAAGTGCATCCGACGGACCCTAACAAGACAGCATCCATCGGAGCTCAGCTGGACCCCGCGGTTGATGAGGCATTACGCAATTTTTTGTGCAAAAACTGAGACATCTTCGCCTGGCACCCTTCAGATATGCCAGGGATCCCACGAAAATTAGCCGAGCACAGCTTGAACATAATTAAAGGTTTCAAGTCAGTCAAACAAGCTTTACGCCGATTCTCCGAACCCAAGCGTCAAGCTATGGGTGAAGAATTGGCAAAATTGCTCGAAGCCGGATTCATCGGAGATATCAAACATCCCGAGTGGTTGGCTAATCTGGTCATGGTACCTAAGAAAGACAAATCCTGGCGGTTGTGTGTCGATTTCAAGGACCTAAATAAGGCCTGCCCCAAGGATCCTTTCCCCCTGCCCCGTATAGACCAGATCATAGACGCCACTTCCGGGCATGACTCACTGTGTTTTCTCGACGCCTACTCCGGATATGATCAAATTAAAATGAAGGAGTCTGATCAAGCGGCCACGGCCTTCATCTCCCCCTATGGGCCGTTCTGTTTCAACACAATGCCCTTCGAATTAAAAAATGCAAGTGCTACATACCAGCGCATGATCCAAACATGTCTGGAAAAACAGATTGGCAAAACGGTTGAGGCATATGTGGACGACGTGGTTATCAAAACCAAACACATCAGTCAGCCGGTAGACGACCTCCATCAAACCTTTGACAGTCTACGAACCTACGATATATGGCTCAATCCGGACAAATGCGTCTTCGGAGTGCCTGCAGGCAAGTTGCTCGGATTTATTGTCTCCCATAGAGGAATAGAGGCTAACCCGGCCAAAATCCGGGCACTGTCCCAGCTAGCAGTTCCTACCGAGCTGAAACACGTCCAGAAACTGGCCGGCTGCGTGGCAGCCCTGAGCCGCTTTATCTCACGCCTTGGAGAGAAGGTCCTTCCACTTTACAGGCTGCTTAAACGGACCAAAAACTTCGAATGGACTAGCGAGGCAGCGGCCACACTAGAGGAAATTAAAACATTACTGGCTAGCAACCCCATCTTGGCAGCACCCAGCTTAGGTGAGCCAATGTTGCTATACATTTCGGCCACAAACCAGGTGGTCAGTGCAGTTCTTGTCGTTGAACGAGAGGCAGAGGGTCACAAGCTCCAGGTACAGAAGCCAGTTTACTATGTATCCGAAGTGCTTACCCCGTGTAAAATGAGGTACCCGCATTACCAGAAGATCGCCTACGCAGTTTTCATGGCATCCCGAAAACTCCGACACTATTTTCAAGAGTGCTTGGTCACAGTGGCATCCGAAGTACCACTGAATGATATAATTAACAATAGGGACGCCACGGGCCGTATAGCCAAATGGGCCATTGAGCTCCTCCCCTTCGAAATCATATACCGACCACGCCGAGCTATTAAATCTCAAGTGTTGGCGGATTTTGTGGTAGAATGGACGGAAGCCGAGCTCCCTAGAGAGTACAATACGTACGCGCATTGGACGATGTACTTTGATGGCTCCAAAATGCTCGCCAGACTGGGGGCTGGAGTGGTTCTCACATCCCCCACCGGCGACAACATACGGTACATATTGCAGATTATGTACATCGACTCTAACAATGCAGCCGAATACGAGGCTCTATTGCACGGACTCCGGATGGCAGTGTCGATGGGTGTACAACAGCTCGAGGTACGGGGAGACTCTAATCTCGCCTCTCTCAAGTTAACGGCAAATTCGACGCAAAAGACCCAAAAATGATAGCATATCGCAATGCCGTCCTAAAAATATCCACCCAGTTTGAGGGTCTGGAGTTCCACCATGTCTCTAGAGACAGTAACCAGGCTGCCGATGTCCTTGCTCGAATGGGTGCTAAACGCGATCGCGTTCCCGAAAACACCTTTTTGGAACGACTCTTCAAGCCGTCCGTGGTGTGGCAGGATGATGGCAAAGACGCTGAAACCAAGGCCTCTGGAGAGCTCGTCCCTCCAATCATTGAACCAGACAAAGGAATTATCGGGGGCTCGGAAATCGAAGAAACGCCTTCAGCCCATGAAGTCATGGCAGTAATCGCGCCATGGACCAAGCCCTTCCTCGCCTATCTCATCCGCCAAGAGCTACCCGATGACCTGACTGAGGCAAGGCGCATAATTCGGCGATCCAAAGCCTACAAGGTCCATGAGGGTGAACTATACAAGAAAAGCACCACCGGCGTCCTCCAAAGATGTATATCCGAAGAGGAGGGGAGACAGCTCTTGGCCGAGATTCACGCTGGCATGGGCGGTCATCACGCAGCAGCTCGGGCCCTGGTAAGCAAGGCCTTTCGAGCTGGGCTCTTTTGGCCCACTGTACATGCAGACGCCCAAACATTGGTCCAACATTGTGTTGGATGCCAGCTCTTCGCAAATCAAAGTCACATGCCCCCCACGGCTCTTCGGACGATACCGATCACTTGGCCTTTTGCGGTCTGGGGGCTCGACATGGTCGGACCACTTAAAGGGGGGACCAAGAAAAAGAAGTACCTGCTCGTTATGGTCGACAAATTCACAAAATGGATTGAGGCGAAACCAGTAACCTCAACCAAGTCCGGGCCGGTCATCGATTTTATATCCGGCGTGGTTCACCGTTACGGTGTCCCCCATAGCATAATAATGGACAATGGATCCAATTTTACTGCCCAGGAAGTAAAGGACTGGTGCGCTAATTTAGGCATTAAGCTTGACTATGACTCTGTATACCACCCACAGTCCAATGGACAAGTTGAGTGAGCTAATGGACTAATTTTGAGCGGCATTAAGCCCCGTTTGGTCCGTTCTTTAAAAGAGTCCGACTGCCACTGGGTGGAGGAGCTTGACTCCGTATTATGGGGCTTGCGCACCACTCCCAATCGATCCACGGGCTATACACCGTTCTTCATGGTGTACGGGGCAGAGGCTGTTCTCCCCAGCGACCTCATTCATGACGCACCCCGAGTACGCATGTATGAAGAATGGGAGGCCGAGCTGGATCGGCAAGATGGCCTGGACGCCTTGGAAGAAGAGCGTGACGTCGCTAGGGCTCATTCGGCTTTTTATCAGCAGCAGGCCAGACGCTATCAAAGTAGGGAAGTACGGGCAAAGGCATATAACGTGGGCGACCTCGTCCTGCGCCTCCCGGAGAAGCAGAAGCATAAACTATCGCCCAAATGGGAGGGGCCCTTCATAATCGATCAGGTACTCGCAGGAGGAGCGTACCGTCTCTATGACCCAAAGGACAACCGCCTAGAACCAAACCCATGGAACGCAGCTCGGCTTCGGCGCTTCTACGGCTAGACGAGTGACATCACCCTCTTCGGGCTATCCTTCTCGGATTTATGTTTTTCTCTTTCTCATTTGGCTAAGTATTTCCCAGGTCGTGTTCGGTCAAGCCGAACTACGTTAAGTTTTTCTTGGCGAACATCTTCAAATGTACCACACTTTTTACCTGGGGGCTTCCTTTACGAAGCCGGTAATACATCCTTTGTGCAACCATCAGTTTTGTCATGTTTGCAACCTTCTAGTATCGTTTTAAAGCCATCATATGCATCGATTTGACTTAAGATTTGGCCAAGCTGGGTTGCCTTGCTCCTGTGCTTACTCCCTACGTTCCCGATTGTTCGGCTAGGGAGTAAAGGGAGCACCTCTGCGATTGTTACGTCCGGATTACCCGGGTGCGTACCTCAGACGGGTGAAGCCGAAAGCTAGCATTCTCAAGAATATAATCGGTCGGCCACGAGGAAAGTGAAAATAATTGGTAGTTATTACCAAATTCCGGGGTTATTTTCCTAAAGTAACCATTACCTGTATGTTTCGGGTATTAGATTATACGCCCATGGTCAACATGAAAACCCGAGGAAAGGAACCCATGGAGGAACTATTTTCTTCGGAAGATGTTTCTTACGTTAAAAAGTAATATAACATAACTCCCTGAGCGCATTTTGTCTGTTTGCACCAAATGGCCGGATTGCCTGGTTCTCCGAAGTGTCCTTCCGATGTTCTCGGATCACATAGTAGGAAACACTCCTCGGCCGCTGGCGGGGGAGGCAGAAGCTGATGGCCGATTAAGACAACATTTAAAGCACGGTTTGGAGAATATTTGATGTAAAGTACATGGATACATAGAATCAAAACACTACTCTAGGTCAAGGCCATCTATTAAGGTCTCCAGGGCGCAATCTTCCTGGGAAAGCCGAGCAGCAGGCATCACTTGGTCATATACCAAATGTGGGGGCACTTCCTGCCCATCCGGCCCTACCAGCCCAACCCGAGCCAAATGCCCCGGGTCAAGCTTGGTAAAGCGGGTCTTAACCATCGCCCAAGCCTCCTGCGCTCCCACTCGACACGCTGACATCTTCCATAGCTCAAAGTGGCGCCGAGCTCCTTTAAATCGATTAGCGAGTTGGGTCATCCCTTCCGGAGCCACCTCGCCAGGCCACAATGCCTTGAACATGCTCTTCATAGCTTTTCGGGCCCGCTCATGTACGGCGGATAGCTCCTTCAGCAGGTCTGATACGTCTCCAACGTATCTATAATTTTTGATTGTTCCATACTGTTATATTATCAATCTTGGATGTTTTTATATACATTTATAGCAATTATATATCATTTTTTGGGACTAACCTATTAACTTAGTGCCCAGTGCCAGTTGTTGTTTTCTACCTATTTTTGGTTTCACAGAATATCAATACCAAACGAAGTACAAATGCCACGAAACTTTTTGGAGATTTTTTTCTGGACATAACCAACACTAGAAGCTTCGGGAGAAGGCCAGAAGCCCCAGGAGGTGGCCACGAGCCACCAAGGCGCGCCTGGGGGGGGGGGGGCAGGCGCGCCCTGGTGCCTCGTGGGCCCACCTCTGCCTCTTTTGACCTAATTCCACCACTATAAATTCCCAAAATTTGGGAAACCAATAGGAGAGTCCACGAAATACTTTTTCCGCCGCCGCAAGTTTCTGTTCTCGAGAGATCCCATCTGGAGGCCTTTTCCGGTGCTCCGCCGGAGGGGGAATCGATCACGGAGGGGCTCTACATCAACCTTGCTGCCCTTCCGTTGATGCGTGAGTAGTTTACCACAGACCTTTGGGTCCATAGTTAGTAGCTAGATGGCTTATTCTCTCTTTTTGATCTTCAATACAATGTTCTCCTCGATGTTCTTGGAGTTCTATCCGATGTAATCACTTTTTGCGGTGTGTTTGTTGGGATCCGATGAATTATGAGTTTATGATCAGATTATCCATGAATATTATTTGAGTCTTCTCTGATCTCTTTTATGCATGATTATTATAGCTTCGTATTTCTTCTCTGATCTATTGATTTGGTTTGGCCAACTAGATTGATTTATCTTGCCATGGGAAGAGGTGCTTTGTAATGGGTTCGATCTTGCGGTGCTCAATCCCAGTGACAGAATGGGACATGACATGTATGTATCGTTGCTATTAAGGGTAAAAAGATGGGTTTTATTCATGCGTGAGTTTACTTTGTCTACATCATGTCATCTTGCTTAAGGCGTTACTCCGTTCTTTATGAACTTAATACACTAGATGCATGCTGGATAGCGGTCGATGTGTGGAGTAATAGTAGTAGATGCAGGCAGGAGTCGGTCTACTTGTCTCGGACGTGATGCCTATATACATGATCATTGCCTTGGATATCGTCATGATTATTTGCTTTTCTATCAATTGCCCAATAGTAATTTGTCTACCCATCGTATGCTATTTTCTTGAGAGAAGCCTCTAGTGAAAACTATGGCCCCCGGGTCTATCTAAATCATATATTAAAAACCCTAAAAAACCTTGCTACACTTTTCTTTTATTTATTTTATTTTGTATTTTTGTTTAATCTATATATCTATCACCATACAATTTAATCTTGCAATTGACCGCCGAGGGATTGACAACCCCTCGTTTGCGTTGGGTGCAAGGATTTGTTGTTTGTGTGCAGGTACTGCTAACGAGGTGTTGCGTGGTTCTCCTACTGGATTGATAACCTTGGTTTCATAACTGAGGGAAATACTTACCTCTACTATGCTGCATCATCCCTTCCTCTTCGGGGAAAATACCAACGCAAGCTACAAGTAGCAAGGTCCCGTCCGAAAGAGCTGACCTCTTCTTCGGGGCGTCCGGTAAGGAGAACTGAACAGAGACATGGCATTGTTTACATAGCTGTATAATACATGCAGTCTATGTATCAACAAACTAGGTTGCACTCACCGAACATGCCAGCTTTCAATCTCTGGTTCTCCCCCTGGGATAAAGCCAGTTGAGTTTTCAAGCTCTCAATTTCTTGGGCCTGTTGTTGATTTTCCGCCTTGAGCTTATCCCTTTCCTCATGACTTCGGGTCAGCACGCGGTAGCCAGCCTCTTGCCGTGACTCCGCATACCTTTGAGCTTCTCTGGCTGCGTCCAGATCTTTCTGTAGTTGATTTATCGACTCGGCTGCTATGGACCAATCTTTCATTAGAAAATGTGTTCCATAAAATTCTTTATTAGACACATGTAAATCCGTCACTTACCATGTGCCTCTCTGGTCCATTTCTTGACCTCATCCAGCTCGGCCTCCACAGATTTCAACTGTGTTTGTGTCAGCCCGAGGTCTTCGGCCAGCTTTTTGTTCTGTTCCCGAACAGTTTGCACCATAGCACGGCATTATAACATCAGACCCTTAACTCGGCCGTCCCGCCCAAATTAAGGCTCGGGGGCTACTGGGTTAGGCAACCGGTTATCAAAACCAATGGCATACCTGCAGGCTAGTAGATATAAGTTTAACTACCCCCTCGAGTCCCGTTCGGGCAGCTCCGAGGTACGCGTCTACCGAACTAAGAGCGTTAAACTCCTGATCGGAAAACGCAGAGTGCCGTAGTGATGCCTTGCGCCGCTGGTGATTCATCACGCTTTTGACCTCGGAGTTGGTGACCGAGACGCCCCCTGAGTCCTCTGGATGTTGGTCCTCGGCAGGGACCTCTGAAGTAGCGTCAGCCACAACAGGGGACCACAGTCTTGGGGTCACCCCCCGGCACCTCTTCAACGTCCTTGGACGAAGGTGGTTCTACCTATTGCCTGCAGGCCACAGCAGAGAAAATTGTTGACATTCTCAGCGGTTGTCAAAGATAAAGACACTAAAAGTACAGAGGATACGTTACCTCTTTGGGGGGGGGGCGCGGATGACGTGACTCCCGTCGGCACCGCACGTTTGGACACCTTGCGGCCACTCGCCGCTGGAGCCACCGGTGCCGCTCTCGCAGATGTCCGGCGCGTTGTGCGGCGGCCCTTGGGAGTAGAAGTCAGTGTATTCGGAGCCGCAGGAGCTGAGCGTCTTTTTCGAGAAGAATCCCGTTGGTCACTTACAACGGAGGAGGGAAGTGCCCCGGGGTGATCGGCCAAAAGGGCCACTTTAGAGCCGTCGAGACTCTCCTGGTAGAAGACTCCCTCCTCGAAATCGATCGATGTTTCGGGATCGTCGTGAAACCCGGGGTCGTCGTCACGAGAATGACTCTCCGGTTGAGGAGCAGGGCAACTCACTGTCTCGATCCAGCGCCTCCAGCTCTGTTCGGATAAATTAAAAATCTGATTAAGGAAAATTGGTGTACCATCCGAGCTATAAAGTATAGTTGGACTCACCGCTTCGATGGGTTTATAGCTCGAGAAGCCATCCTTGGGCTTTAGTCGAGCAAACTCTTGCTCTTCCCCCTTGAAGAGATCAGCTAGTACGGCCGCCATTGCCACCTGGTCGGCGGGTCCTTTCCGTGTGTATCGGGTCGAGTCATTCGCCCCGTTGTAACACCATAGGGGGTGCACCCTTTGTTGAAGGGGTTGAACGCACCGAGCAATGGCTGCTACCATCACATCGATGATGGTCAACCTGTTGTGGGCCAGCCACCTCACTTGAGCGGCTAGGCGCGTTACTTCGGCACTTTCCTCCTGGGAAGAGCCCTTCGGGCGCCAGTTGAACCGCTTCTTCGGAGAAGCAAGCGAGAATTCGGGCAACCCCCTCCGAGCTGGATCGAATAGGGGGACGTCTTCAATATAGAACCACTCTGAGGTCCACTCCTCGGCATCTTCTTGGGAGTCCCTATAGGATATCCCGTTCCAGCGATGTGCCATACCTCTGCCCCGCCGACCTCATAAATTATCCCTCCTCGGGTGCGAGGGACAAGGCAGAAATATTTCCTCCACAACTCGAAATGAGCCTCACAGCCCAGAAACATCTCACAAAGGGCAACGTAACCCGAGATGTGCAAAATTGATCCTAGGGTGAGATGGTGGAGCTGGATCCCGTAAAATTCTAGTAAACCCCTCAGGAAGGGATGAATGGGGAAGCCTAAACCTCGTAGGAGGAAGGGCACGAAGCATACCCTTTCCTCCCCGTGAGGGGCGGGGAAGTTCTCCGCAAAAGCCTCGCCGTTCACAGAAGTCAATCCGGGGCAGGTGGACGCGAGATCTGAAACGGGTAGATACCCCTGCGTCTAGAGGCTACCCAGTCGGATGCGGGAAACTGAGTAGCTCGCCCAATCACCTTGAAGGGGACCGTGAGGGCGTGAGGAGGAGCCTGGAGTGCTCGCCATTGTTTGAGGTTCGCTGGCTATGGCCTCTCGGTGATTTGGGGAAGGTTGGCAGGAGGTGGGGTGCGTTAACCTTCATGCCCCTGGCCTGTTAAATAGGCATTTTCCCCCTAGAGGGGCATTTCTGTAAAAAACTATTGGACCGTTTGCCTCCCTCTGGCGCATGGAAATCGAGGGGCGTCCTTAATTCTGAATAAAGAAAACGGTACGGCGGGCCCCGCAGTACCTCGCTGATCGAAGGATTGTGGGTGGCCGAACTATTACCGGCCGGACACAGGTGATGGAAGGAACTCGCCCCTCAAGCCGAAGACTTTGGAAGCATGGAGTTGACGAAGATTATCGACCTCAGCATTGGAGGCTAGTTCGGGGGCTACTGAGGGTGTCCTGGACTAAGGGGTCCTCGGGCTGCCGGCCTATCTCTCGTGGGCCGGACTGATGGGCCGCTCTTAACTCGTCAAAGGAAGGCCGGACTATAGGCGACCCCGTGCACCAGAAGGAAACCTCCGCAGACTTGGCGTCTCCTCCAAGAGAAGATTTAGCGTAGCCGGCATGTTTATCCCTTGGTGGCAACCGACCATATGTAACCCTAGGTACCCCTGGTGTCTATATAAACCAGAGGGTTTAGTCCGTAGAGGGGGGAACCATTATCGTTATACCCACCTAGGGTTTAGTTCATCCGATCTCAAGGTAGATTAACTCTGTAATTGTCATACTCCCACATCAATACAACCAAGCAGGACGTAGGGTTTTACCTCTTCGAGAGGGCCCGAACCTGGGTAAACGCTGTCTCTACGTTCCCTGTTACCCATTGACCCCTAGATCCACAATTCGGGACCCCCTACCCGAGATCCGCCGGTTTTAGTGCCGACGCCAGCTATGGTGGAGCCTGATGGAAGTGACTGTTTCAAGCACTTTCCTGAGAGCATCAAAATGTGTTTGATTGGTTGGATGAGAAAGCGATTATCTATATGCGGCAAAGACATACTTTTGTAGGAAGTAGCTCAAGCTAATATTTGCCATGTTTGCTTTCAGCTTACCTAAGGGTGTTTGCAAATATATTACATATATTATTGCTCAATTTTGATGGGGTGGTGATGATGAAAACAAAAGGATGCATTGGTTTGCTTGGTGGAAGCTATGTTTCCCAAGGAGTGAAGGAGACATGGTTTTCATGGATCTCTGTTCTTTTAATTTGGCAATTCTCGCTGCGCAATGGTGGAGGTTAATTACAGACCCGGAGTCTTTGTGTGCAAATGTGCTAAAAATGAAATATTTTCCTAACAGGAGTTTGTTGCAGGCAACACCGAAGAAGGGGACATCATTTACATGGCAAAGCATCTTAAAAGGACTTGACATGTTTAAAAGAGGGTATATGTGGAGGATTGGTTCGAGCGGTGCAGTTAATATATGGAATTATCCTTGGATTCCATCGAGTCCAGATAGATAGGTTATTACCCCCCGTGGTGAAACAATCTTATCTTCAGTCAATGATCTTATTGATCCCTCGAGTGGCGCATGGGATGATGCACTGATTACAAATATCTTCAATCTAATGGATGTTCGAAGGATCTTGCAAATACTGTTGAATTATCAGGCATTCGATGATTTCACTGCCTGGCACACGAACATAACAAGATCTTCTTCGGTTCGAACTGCATTCCATGTACAATGGACGCCCTCTTATAGGGCGCATGGAAATATGATATTTCGACCAAGTGGTTCTATTAGCAGTTTGGAGTATATTATGGAATCTGAAGGTTCCACGTAAAGTACATATTTTTGCTAGCGAATTTTGCATGTGATCATCCCCCTAAAATCGATACTAACTAATCGACACATCAGTTCGGACAGAGCTTGTCCTATTGGCCATTAAGGTGATGAGGATATCTGCCACCTACTCTTTCAGTGCACACATGCTCAGGACCTATGGTGTCGTCTAGGTATGAATGATCCTATTACCACGAAGGTTCAGATTGATATATCAGGCCAGTCGTCATGAAACACCTGTTGAATTTACTTGATAGTTCTTTCATGCTAAATTCAAGTCTGAACTTTAAACAGGTGCTTGATGTGGGTACTGGTATTTATGGTGGATCCTATGTCAAGTCACTCATAATGAATCTGTTCCCCATGTAGTGAGGTGGTCAATTTAAGTTCTGTCCATAGCAAGTAACTTCCAGAAGGCCTTCTCCTGGAGTCCTGATGTGCCTGAACACAAAAAGAGCAAACCTAAACCAAAATTCATGAAAGTAAACATGGATGATGCATTCTTTGAAAATGAAGGGGCGGGGGCGCAACATCGGCTGCCTTAAAGACGACAGAAGTAATTTATTGGTTGCACAATGCAAATTTGTATCCTATGCTTCAGATGTGGTTACTAAAGAAGCAATGGTCATGAGAGATGGCCTAGATCTCGCTAATTCTCTTGGCTTTAATCGGCTTGAGGGGGAGTTTGATTCCCTTCAAGTGATCTATTTTTGCACCGGGTAGACAAGATGGTGGGATGCGGCAACAACAATTTTCACGGAGTGTGTGGATATAACTACATCAATAAGGAAGGTCATGTTTAAGCATTATTGTTATCATTCGGCTAATTAAGTGGTGCATGTGCTAGCAAACTATAGTTATTGCACAAAGGTTTCTTTAGTTTGGATGAATGAGCCTCCTCATTGTTGATGTCTACTACACAACTTATTCTTATAGACTCGTGTTGGGCCTCCAAGCGCAGAGTTTTGTAGAACAGTAGCAATTTTCCCTCAAGTGGATGACCTAAGATTCATCAATCCGTGGGAGGCGTAGGATGAAGATGGTCTCTCTCAAACAACCCTGCAATCAAATACAAGAAATCTCTTGTGTCCCCAACACACCCAATACAATTACAAATTGTATAGGTGCACTAGTTCGACAAAGAGATGGTGATACAAGTGTAGTATGGATAGTAGATATAGGTTTTTGTAATCTGAAAATATAAAAACAGCAAGGTAGCAAGTGATAAAACAAAGCACAAATGGTATTGCAATGCTTAGAAACAAGTCCTAGGGTTCATACTTTCACTAGTGCAATCTCTCAACAGTGCTAACATAGTTGAATCATATAACAATCCCTCAACGTGCGATAAAGAATCACTCCAAAGTTCTTATCAAGCGGAGAACATAAGATGAAATTGTTTGTAGGGTATGAAACCACCTCAAAGTTATCCTTTCCGATCAATCTATTGAGCTATTCCTATAAGTGTCACAAACAGCCCTAGAGTTCGTACTAAAATAACACCATATGATACACATCAACCAACTCTAATGTCACCTAGATACTCCAATGTCACCACAAGTATCCGTGAGTTGATTATATGATATACATCAAACAACTTCAGATTCATAATATTCAATCCAACACAAAGAACTTCAAAGAGTTCCCCAAGATTTCTACCGGAGAAAGTAGGACGAAAATGTGCATCAACCCCTATGCATAGATTACCCCAATGTCACCTCGGGAATCCGCGAGTTGAGTGCCAAAACATACATCAAGTGAATCAATATAATACCCCATTGTCACCACGGGTATTCATATGCAAGACATACATCAAGTGTTCTCAAATCCATAAAAGTATTCAATCCGATAATAGTGAAACCTCAAAGGTAAAAACTCAATTCATCACAACAAGATAGAGAGGGAGAAACACCATATGATCCAACTATATTAACAAAGCTCGCGGTACATCAAGATCGTGCCAAATCAAGAACACGAGAGAGAGATCAAACACATAGCTACTAGTACATACCCTCAGCCCCGAGGGTGAACTACTCCCTCCTCGTCATGGAGACCGCTGGGATGATGAAGATGGCCTCCGGTGATGATTTCCCCCTCCGGCAGGGTGCCGGAAAAGGGATTTAGATGAGATCGTGGAGGTACAGAGGCTTGCGGCGGCAGAGTCGAAGTTCTAGGGTTATTTCTGGAGGTTTCTGAATATATAGGAATTCACGCAAAGAGGGGCCACAGGGGGCCCACGAGGCACCAGGGCGCGGCAACCCCCCTGGGCGCGCCCTGGTGGCTTGTGGGGCCCCTGTGGGTCTTCTGGTACTCTCCCTAAGCTTCCTGGGTCCCTTTCCTTCCAGAAAAAATCATCAAAAAGTTTCGCTGCATTTGGACTTCGCTTGATATGGATTTTCTGGAAAACCAAAAACAAGTAGAAAACAGCAACTGGCACTGGGCACTAGGTCAATATGTTAGTCCATGAAAATCATATAAAATCCATATAAAAGTGCACCAAAATCATACAAAACTATAATAAACATGGCATGAATACTTCATAAATTATAGATACGTTGGAGATGTATCAGCATCCCCAAGCTTAATTCCTGCTCGTCCTCGAGTAGGTAAATGATAAAATAAATAATTTATGAAGTGTGAATGCTAGCATAGTGCATAAGTTTGATCAATGATAATT
The DNA here is from genome assembly GCA_039707655.1 of Elymus sibiricus. NCBI lineage: Eukaryota > Viridiplantae > Streptophyta > Magnoliopsida > Poales > Poaceae > Elymus > Elymus sibiricus. The sequence continues at coordinate 361,502,121 of CM077666.1, forward strand.
TCAATCACTTTTCCTAGCATCATAATAGCAACTCTTTTCTCATAAAACTCATCATGATAAAGTAGCAATCCATTCACATGTTATGGTTCAAACAATGCATTCTCTTGAAACTTAACAACCTATGTTCTTAGTCACCAAACAATTGCAATTCAACTTATCTTCAACAAAGTCTAAGTAAGAGCTCCACATACTCAATTATCATATAGTCTTCTATGATTGCTAGTACTCAAAGCATATTTTTAGAACAAATGGCATCCATCGAACACAGAGAAAGATAGGGGCTTAATGTTTCGCCTCCCAACTTATTTATCATAGAGATAATTGTCAACAATAATAATTCATGATCAAATATATTTGAATGGCCATATGTGCCTGGATCTTTCCCCACCACATGATGCTTGCCAACTAAAGAATAATTTAGGTTGAAATGAGAATGAATACTTATTGACTCTTGCATAAAAGTAAATACATAAAGTAAAAGATAGACCCTTCGCAGAGGGAAGCAGAGGTTGTCATGCGCTTTTTATTTTTGGATGTGCAAGCTCTTAATGCAAAGGACGTCATGTTATATCGCCCCTCGTGATAGCAACCTTTATTATGCAGTCCGTCGCTTTTATTTCTTTATCATCACAAGTTCGTACAACGCTTATTTTCCCTTGCAATAAAAGTTCATACATATTTTAGGAGCAATTTTTATTGCTTTTTGCACCGATGACAACTTACTTGAAGGATCTTATTCAACCCATAGGTAGATATGGTGGACACTCATGGCAAGAAACTGGGTTTAATGGTTTTTGGATGCACAAGTAGTATCTCTACTTAGTACGAATTTTTGGCTAGCAAAAGATCCTAAGCAAGCACCACATGTTGGAGGATCCATAACAATATAACTTCTATGCAAAAATACCCAAACATAACTCATTACGTTGTCTTCCTTATCCAACTTCAACTAATTTGCTCAAGTTTGAAAATAATTAATGTGTATTCACAATCATAAAAGATGTCCAGGATAATATATTTATATGTGAAAGTTCTCTTCCTTATACTAATCATTCATGAATTGCTTGTCTGACCAATATTGTGATTGTCAAGCTTCAATAGATTTTACCTTCTAAACCCAATGTGAAGCTACTACTAGGCATGATACAAGCATATGAAGCTCATATTATTTCAGCTTCATGATATTCAATTTATTCAACAATTTACTCATAGGATATAAGTGAAGAACAAGAGTAAATGACAAACTACTCCAAAAAGGTATAAGTGAAGATCAAATGAGTAGTTAAGTAAATAGGTAGCTATGTGAGGACTGTCTCTCATTTAAAAATTTCAGATCTTAAGTATTTTATTCAAACAGCAAAGAAAACAAAATAAAATGACATTCCAAGAATAGCACATCTCATGTGAAGAAGCAAAAACTTAGGCTCAACCAAGACTAACCGATAATTGTTGATGAAGAAAGGCGGGATGCCTACCGAGGCATCCCCAAGCTTAGATGCTTGAGACTTCTTGAAATATTAACTTGGGATGCCTTGGGTATCCCCAAGCTTGAGCTCTTGTGTCTCCTTAATTCCTCTCATATCACGGTTTCTCTAAATCTTAAAAACTTCATCCACATAAAACTCAACAAGAACTCGTGAGATAAGTTAGTATAAATCAATGCAAAACCTTATCATTCTCTACTGTAACAAATCACTAAAATTATAATTAAACATTGCATACTAAATGCCTCTGCATATTTAATGCTCCTATCCACAAATAGAAACATTAAACAAGCAACATATGCAAACAATGCAACTATAACCGAAATCTGTCTAAACAGAACAGTCTGTAAAGGGGGATTTAAAATTCATACTTCCCTAAATCCAAAAATTCTGAAAAATGACCACATGACATAGAAATCATGCATTCTTATTGTGTAAAAATTTCAGATTTTTATCATGTTCTGACTATTCAGGAATATTCTAGACATAACAGAAAACTTTCTGTTTTGAAAGAGCAACACATGAACTTGCAAACTGAGCATGGTAAAGGCTATAATTGGCATTTTATTGAACTAAAAGATACAAAACATGATTATTAATAACAGCAAGCAAATCTCAACAAAAGAAAATGACGCTCCAAGCAAAACACATACCATGTGACGAATTAAAATATAGCTCCAAGTAAGGTTACCGATAATGTTGAAGACGAAAGAGGGGATGCCTTCCGGGGCATCCCCAATCTTAGAAACTTGAGTATTCCTTGAATATTACCTTGAGGTGCCTTTTGCATCCCCAATCTTAGGGTCTTGCCGCTCCTTATTCTCCTCATATCGATACCTCACCCAAAACTTGAAAACTTCAATCACACAAAACTTAACGGAACTTGGTGAGATAGGTTAGTATGATAAGAATAAGTCATCCACTTAGGTACTGTCAAGACAAGATTCATAATTGTTCTCACATAATTCCTACTGTATTATATCATTTCCACAATTTATATTACTCAATATAAGCTATGGAAACACTAAAACAAGCAAACTATGCAATAAAAACAGAACAACATGTAGTGAGCGAATTAGAAACTATACTTCTGTACCTCCAAAAATTCTGAAAAATTAGGAAAATGTAAAAAAATTGTAATCCAATACTCTGTAAAAATTTCAGAATTTTCTCATGCTCCAGTACATAATAGAAATTCCAGCACTGGATGCAAAAGTTTCTGTTTTTGCACAGAATCAAATCAACAAGTATCCACACTATCCCAAAGGCTTTACTTGGCACATTATTGAAAGAAAACATATGAAACATGATTACTGCAGTAGCTTAATCATGTGAACACAAGAAAAACAGTAGGTATAAATATTGGGTTGTCTCCCAACAGGCGCTTTTCTTTAATGCCTTTTAGCTAGGCATGATGATTTCAATGATGCTCACATAAAAGTAAAGAATTGAAACACAAAGAGAGCATCATGAAGAATATTACTAGCACATTTAAGCCTAACCCACTTCCTATGCATAGGGATTCTGTGAGCAAATAGTTTATGGGAGCAAGAATCAACTAGCATAGGAAGGCAAACAAGCATGACTTCAAAACTTTCAACACATAGAGAGGAAACTTGATATTTTTGAGATATGTAAAAGCATATGCTCCTCTCTCATAATAATTTTCAGTAGCATCATAAATGAATTCAACAATATAACTGTCACACAAATCATTATTTTCATGATCCACAAGCATAGAAATTTTATTACTCTCCACATAAGAAAATTTATTCTCCTTCATAATAGTGGGAGGAAACTCAACAAAATAACTATCATGTGATACTTGATTGACATAATCCAATTGAAAATTAAAATGATGACAAGTTTCATGGTTATCATTATTCTTTATAGCACACATGTCATCACCATAATCATCATAGATAGCAACTTTGTTGTCATAATCAATTGAAACTTCTTTCAAAATTGTGGATTCATCACTAAATAAAGTCATGACCTCTCCAAATCCACTTTCATAATTATAACAATAAGATTCAACACCCTCCAAAATAGTGGGATCATTACTACCTAGAGTTGACACTCTTCCAAACCCACTTTCATCAATATAATCATCATAAATAGGAGGCATGCTTTCATCGTAATAAATTTTCTCATCAAAACTTGGGGGAGTAAAAATATCATCTTCATCAAACATAGCATCCCCAAGCTTATGGCTTTGCATATCATTAGCATCATGGATATTCAAGGAATTCATACTAGCAACATTGCAATCATGCTTATCATTCAAAGATTTAATGCCAAACATTTTATTGAATTCTTCTTCTATCAATTGAGCACAATTATCGGAATCCATATTTTCAAGAAAGACATCATATAGATGAAGTATGTGAGGCAACCTCAATTCCATTTTTTTGTAGTTTTCTTTTATAAACCAAACTAGTGATAAACAAGAAACTAAAAGATTCAATTGCAAGATCTAAAGATATACCTTCAAGCACTTACCTCCCCGGCAACGGCGCCAGAAAAGAGCTTGATGTCTACTACACAACATATTCTTGTAGACTCGTGTTGGGCCTCCAAGCGCAGAGTTTTATAGGACAGTAGCAATTTTCCCTCAAGTTGATGACCTAAGGTTGATCAATCCGTGGGAGGCGTAGGATGAAGATGGTCTCTCTCAAACAACCCTGCAATCAAATACAAGAAATCTCTTGTGTCCCCAACACACCCAATACAATGGCAAATTGTATAGGTGCACTAGTTCGGCAAAGAGATGGTGATACAAGTGTAGTATGGATAGTAGATATAGGTTTTTGTAATCTGAAAATATAAAAACAGCAAGGTAGCAAGTGATAAAATGGAGCACAAACAGTATTGCAATGCTTAGAAACAAGGCCTAGGGTTCATACTTTCACCAGTGCAATCTCTCAACAGTGCTAACATAGTTGAATCATATAACAATCCCTCAACGTGCGATAAAGAATCACTCCAAAGTTCTTATCAAGCGGAGAACATAAGATGAAATTGTTTGTAGGGTACGAAACCACCTCAAAGTTATCATTTCCGATCAATCTATTGAGCTATTCCTATAAGTGTCACAAACAGCCCTAGAGTTCGTACTAAAATAACACCATATGATACACATCAACCAACTCTGATGTCACCTAGATACTCCAATGTCACCACAAATATCCGTGAGTTGATTATACGATATGCATCAAACAACTTCAGATTCATAATATTCAATCCAACACAAAGAACTTCAAAGAGTGCCCCAAGATTTCTACCGGAGAAAGTAGGATGAAAACGTGCATCAACCCCTATGCATAGATTATCCCAATGTCACCTCGGGAATCCGCGAGTTGAGTGCCAAAACATACATCAAGTGAATCAATATAATACCCCATTGTCACCACGGGTATTCATATGCAAGACATACATCAAGTGTTCTCAAATCTATAAAAGTATTCAATCCGATAATAGTGAAACCTCAAAGGTAAAAACTCAATTCATCACAACAAGATAGAGAGGGAGAAACACCATATGATCCTACTATATTAACAAAGCTCGCGGTACATCAAGATCGTGCCAAATCAAGAACACGAGAGAGAGAGATCAAACACATAGCTACTAGTACATACCCTCAGCCCCGAGGGTGAACTACTCCCTCCTCGTCATGGAGACCGCCGGGATGATGAAGATGGCCTTCGGTGATGATTTCCCCCTTCGGCAGGGTGCCGAAAAAGGGCTTTAGATGAGATCGTGGAGGTACAGAGGCTTGCGGCGGCGGAGTCGAAGTTCTAGGGTTATTTCTGGAGGTTTCTGAATATATAGGAATTTTTGGCGTTGGAATCACGCAAAGAGGGGCCACAGGGGGCCCACGAGGCACCAGGGTGCGGCAACCCCCCTGGGCGCGCCCTGGTGGCTTGTGGGGCCCCTGTTGGTCTTCTGGTACTCTCTCGAAGCTTCCTGGGTCCCTTTCCTTCCAGAAAAAATCGTCAAAAAGTTTCGCTGCATTTGGACTTCGTTTGATATGGATTTTCTGGAAAACCAAAAACAAGCAGAAAACAGCAACTGGCACTGGGCACTAGGTCAATATGTTAGTCCATGAAAATCATATAAAATCCATATAAAAGTGCACCAAAATCATACAAAACTATAATAAACATGGCATGAATACTTAATAAATTATAGATACGTTGGAGACGTATCAATTGTCTAGTCAGCAAGCTCATGGAGATGTTACTATTTTTTACAATAAAGCCAGCCATGATGCCCTTCCCTAAAAATGATCAACTCTGCTACAGTTGCTCTTATTAGAGTTGCCGTATTGACCCGATCGCCATTATAATCACTATTATGGCGATTTTGGGCAAGAAAGGCACTTTACTAGAGTCGCCATACATAACAAGGTCGCTATAATTATGGAGTGTCCTCCATATATGGTCTCCGAGCCTCCATATATGGCAACTCGGGGCTGCCTTTTGGAGCACACTCCATATGGTAGTTGCAAGAAGCTTAAAAAACCTGAGATATGCTCTGAAACACTAGAGTAAAGGAGTGTCTCGGCTAGCTACTATGATTGAGAATTCCAATAAGGCGATCTTTCAGTTGGATGAGATCGAGGATAAGAGGAGGTTGACAACTCCAGAGGCTAATTTTTCGTAATATTCTCAAGAAGCACTTGATCACCCTGTTAAAATATAAAGAGCTATATTGGAAAAAACGGTGCACGGTCAGATATTTCAAATACGGTGATGGCAACACTAAGTTTTTTCATAGGGTGGCCACTGAGAGGTTCCGCCGC